>JAJQQW010000003.1:104642506-105891673 GCA_025583905.1 Ia io
TTTTTTTATGTTTATTGGCAATCTTAATGTCCTCCTTGAAGAAGTGTATGTTTAGATCCTTTGCCCATGTTTTAATTCAGTTGTTTGTCTTTGTTGTTGAGTTGTGTAAGTTATTCATTTTTTTTTTTTTGCCAATTAACCCCTTATCAGATGTATCATTGGCAAATATATTTCTCCCATGCAGTGGGTTGCCTTTTCATTTTGTTGATGGTTTCTTTTTTTTTTTAATTCTTTATTGTTGAATGTATTACATATGTCCCCTTTTCCCTTTGTTGTCCCCTCCCAGCCTGCCCCTGCACCCCAGTTCTGGCTTTCAACCTCCTATTGTCTGTGTCCTTTGGTTATGTTTATATGCATACAAGTTCTTTGGTGGATCTCTCTCCAACTCCCCCCTCTACCCGACCACCCTCCCTTGCCTTCCCTCTGAGGTTTGATGGTCTAAACAACAGACAGGGTTACACACATTATAGCCTTAATAATCTAACTGATTATAATGAGACCTTGAAAATAGGCATTATTATTTTCCTCATTTTATATTGAGGCACTTAAGATTTCTGGGTTTCTAATAACTTTCCTAAGGTAACATGGTTAGTCAGACAGATATTTTTTTGCCTTTTCAAGATTGTTAACTTATTATTGTAATTCTTTATTTTGATTTGGGGAATTGCAATTTATAATTTGAGAGACCACAAAAGTGCATTTCTAAGGGGTTAGAGCTATATATTGTATAGTCATTCACATAAATATGATACCTGAAGACATGTTACTAATAAATATTTCTGAAGGAAATAGATGATATAGGTGCAGGTAAACAGATATAGCTATAGATATGGATATAGATATCCATAGGGAGAGAGGGAAATGAGAAAAAGAGAGGGAGAGAGGGCAAGAGAGGAAAGGAGGAGAGAGTGATAAAGGTAGAGGAAGTAACTTGAAAGGAAGGAAAAGGAAGAGAAAGTTTAGGGGAGGAGATAGGAAGAGAGGCAAAGAGAGAGAGGAGGGAGATTGAGGGAGGGCGGGAAGGAGAGGGGATAAGAATGAGAACCAGTGTGGAATTTTCACAGGTGGGAACTTGGGGAAATTACACAGTTAAGAACACAGGGAAGGTTTAGAAGCAGGAAATCTCAGTGTCATGGAAGCCGAGAGAGGAGTCTCATTCCTAAAAAAAAAAAATAGGTATACTTTTTAGTTGCTGCATTTATTTTCTAATATGGTTTTCTTCTTAAATATTTCTTACCAATTCTTCTAATTCTCTTGCATAATTTAAACATTCAATTTTTCTATCATTTTGCCTTTTACTTCCTCCTGCTACTCTTCTGTTTCCGAACTTTCCAAGCATCCCTGAAGGTCAAATGCTAAACTCCAAACAGAGCACCTTGTATTTCAGGGCTGCCCCACACTGTTCTATCCGTAGATCCCCTACTGTCCATCGTTATAATTGACTGAATAGAACATTTTTACATATTTCTAAAATCTCAGCAAGTTTTTAAAAATTTCAAAAATAATTCTTATAAGAATATTCTTAGTTTTGACAATTTTTAATTTAATAATGAAGACATGTCATTCTTAGAAATTTAGTAAGTGTCCCATTTTAAATAAATTGGCAGGTCAATTAATCCAGATAAAGGTAAGATCACATTATGTTTCCCTTATCATTTTAGAGATACAGCAGAATTTTTATGGAATATTCAACAACTAATGAACATTGAATTCTTGCCTATTATTCTTGATATTTCAGTACTACTTGGAAACAACATGTTATGGTTCCATTTCTTGTGTTTTAAATTCTTATGCACATCTTATTAGATCACAGATCTTGATACAATAACGGAAATCTATAGCTCTCCACACTCTGCCTACGAAATGTTCTTCCAACAGCTGCAGTCAGGCAGCGAGCATTTAACAACGCCGCTAAAAATTACACATAATGCAATGTAACATAGAAACGCGGTCTCTCGGACCCCGACCCCAGGGCGGCTCATTCTCTTTCCCTGAATAGAGAAAAGCTGGAAAGGGAGAACAGCTGAGGGCTTCTAACAGCTGTAGGACAACTTGGGTGGGTACTGAGCCACCCTCCAGCCATACATTTCCCTTCAAATTTAGCTGCATGAATTGAAAACTGAGTATATGAACAAAGAATTTCAAATAATAATCTATATTAAGCCCCAGTGAAATCTGCCTATTGCCAGGTGTTCTAATGAAAATGTTTCTGCAAAAGTCCTTAGATAATGTGATGAATACTACTTAATTTTTTTAAAAAAATGCTTCTTTCATGTGAACATGTTGATGTTGAGAAAAATATGATAGACTGAAGAGTAGTTCAGAGTAGTTCGTTTCCATGCTAAAAATAAGCTGCTAAGATAACGGTAAAAATGAAATGTCCCTGAGGAATAGCAGCAGTTGGAGCATCTCGTGTGTTCATTGGATTCAGAATACAGAGGAAAAATTCTCCTAGGGAGTCTCTACATTGATGCAAAATCCTGGAAATAATGCAAGCAAGACACAGAGTAAGGAATGGCAGTGTGATCCTCCTTTGTACTGGCTGACGGTAAAAGTTCAGACAGCATCCTTTAACAAACCCTCGACTCTCACATTCTGTGTCAAACACTACACCCTGATGTCAGGGACTAAGAGAAAATACACAGATTTTGTCCTCACACAATTTTCATTCCTATTAAAGTAGTCGGTTTCTTTATTTAAATATTCACATAAAGAATATTTGAATATTTTTAATCATGCACTGCTTGATAATGGGGATCTGTTCTGAGAAACACATCATGAGGCAGTTTCATTGTGTGAACATCATAGAGCGGATTTACACAAACCTAGATGGTACAGCCCATTACACACCTAGGCCATATGGTATAGCCTATCGCTGCTGGGCTACAAACCTGTACAGCATGTTAGTGTACAAAACCACATGAGATTAAATCCACACAAGAGAACTGATGCAATCAATAGACCAGGTAAACATGAGATGGTCAATACTGCTGCTAGCGTAATTCTGTATGCTGTTTTATAACAAACTTTTTTTATACGTGGAAAGAGTATACTCTAAAATAATGATACAAAGTATAGTATAATAAATACATAAACTAGTATCACAGTCATTATCCATTATCATGCACTATACATAATTTTATATGCTTTTTATTGATTTCAGAGAGAGGAAAGGAGAGGGAGAAAGAGACAGAAACATCAATGATGAGAATCGTTGATCAGCTGCCTCTTGTACACCCGCTACTGGGGATTGAGCCTGCACCCAGGCATGTGCACCAACTTGGATTCAAACCATGATCTCCTGGTTCATAGGCTGATGCTCAACCACTGAGCCACACCAGTAGGGCATGCACTATATATAATTTGTAGGTGCTATATTTTATTCAGCTATAGGTGCAGTAGGCTTTAGGTTTGTTTATACCAGCATCACCACAAATTTATGATAATACTACTATGTTAGGAAGGCTGCAAGATCACTTGGTGATCGGAATTGTTATAGATCCATTATAATCTTATTAGACCACTATCATACGTGGCCCAACATTGACTGAAACTTCATTATGTGGCACATGACTATAACAGTAAATTAGAATCATCAAGCATATAATAGGAATCACACATTATACTAGAGGCCCAATGCACTAAAATCGTGCATGGATAGGGTCCCTAGGCCTGGCCAGCAATCAGGACCAATCAGGGCCAGGCCGATCAGGGCCGTGACGAAGAGGAGGTGATGGTCGCCAGGCCGGGCGTGGAAGGAATGGACACCAGATGCTGACGCTGCCATTGTCAGCGCCCCACCTCACAGTTCCCCAACTCTCCCCCTTCTTCCCTCGCTGCTGCACCACTACTGCGGGGGGCTGATTGGGGCCTCCTGGCTGGGGGGAGGGACAGGGCACAGGAGGTTGGCCACTGGCCCTGAGAAGGGAGCCGGCACCCAGCCCACCTAGGGAAGGGACTGTGTCTGTCACCACCCCCAGTTCCTTGCCCCAGCCCAGGGACTGGGCCCAATCAGGCGATTAGAGCCTGCTGGCCAGGGGGAGGAACCGCAGGAGGTTGGCTGTCGGGGAAAGTTGGCTGTGGGAGCACACTGACCACCAGGGGGCAACTCCTTCATTGAATATTTGCCCCCTAGTGGTCAGTGCACATCATAGCAACCGGTTGTTCTGGTCGTTCCAGTTGTTCTGGTCATTTAGGCTTTTATATACAGACATACAAATAATTGACTAGTTCAAAACACATTTCTTAAGGAGGCAAATCTTGAACCTAATTATAAACTAAATTTGTAGAGATATGGGAAATGGCTGACAGATAAGAACAAGGAAGATCTTTAAGGCTGTTTAGAGTTGAGGGGACCAACTTCTCCTACCTTATTTACTACCTGCACCCTTACTCATTAGGGTTAGCCATCCTTGCTTGCCTGTGGGTCAAGCAAGGGGCTCTGGCAAGGGCCCTGAGTCATCAAACTTCAGGGAAGGAGCACACTCAGCAGCTGCTGGCCTCTCTAAGGGGGTAACACAAAGCAGGATCTACAAGTGCAGAAGAACCTGGAATTCTGGGACTTTCCTAGAGCTGCTCACACCAATCCTAGGATCATTCCCATGTAGCAGAGGTTAAGCAACTTGCCTGGAAACTTCAAATCCCAGTAGGCAGGCAAGTACCCAAGCCTATGTTCATTTGTCCATACCCATAGAGTGTACAACATCAAGAATGAACTCTTAACGAAAAGTATGGTCTTAAGGGGACTATGAATTGTCTATGTAAGTTCATTTGTTGTAACCAATGTATCAATTGGGTAGGAAATGTGGATAATGTGGGAGATTACGCATGGGACAGGGCAGCAGGTGTGTGGAAAGCTCTGTATGTTCTTCTCAATTTTGCTCTGAAACCAAAACTTGTGTAAAAAATAAAGTCTAAGAGATAGAACTTATGCAAGGCTCAAAACACATCTTACTAAAAAGTTACTGTGGTTCTTCAATAATAAAATAAATGTATTATCTATTTGTGTATATTATTATTATTGTTTTCAATCCTCACCTGAGGATATGGTCATTGATTTTTAGACAGAGAGGAAGGAAGAAAAAGAGAGAAACATGGATGTGAGTGAAAAATATCCATCGGTTGCCTCCCATACATGTCCATACCATGAATGAAACCAGCAACCTTTTGGTGTACGGGACAACACTCCAACCAACTGAGCCATTCTGCCAGGGCTTGTGTGTATTAGTTTTTAAAAGGTTACCAATTTTTTAGAATATAAATAATCATTACGTTATTAGGACATAAATATTTATTAAAAGGACCTCTCAGGGGCTTAGGGATCTTTAAAATTTATTTTGTTTTGCCTTTTTTTTTTTTTTAATTTAGCTTCCATAAAAAATATTGTGCAGAATAAACACCCTGAAAGGTGACTGTATCTGACAGCCCTTCCCTATTAAAATATCACTTACAACTCATAATTGTATGTTCACAAATTCCTCTATAATGTTTACATACATGGACCCCTCTCCCTAATCAAAGTCTATCTGACTCTTACCTCACTCTAGTACCCGACTCAAGAATCTTTAACACAACCGGCCCTCATATTTTTTGGTGCTACCATCTTTCACTCTCCTCATCCTAATCACACTTTCTCCTACTTTGTCGTCGGCTTTTGAGAGGACCACATCCTTGATTATAGCAACTCTTCACCTACACTCCTGCTGAAAAGTGTGGCTGCAAAAGAACAATCGCTGAGTAATTTCACAATACATAGTAATTGATCAGAATCTCAAGTAGGCTCTTAAGACTGCCCAGAAATTATAGTATCTCATTTCCTTAGTGAACCTGTGATAGCATCTCCTCTCATCTTAAACCCAAACACATTTTCCCCAAATGAATTTTTAGCTGAATACTTGTTTTCTGTCTTACTGAAAGAGAAAAGTGAGAGAGAGAGAGAGAGAGAGAGAGAGAGAGAGAGAGAGAGAGAGAGAGAGAATTCTTATAGATTCCCATTCTCTGGTCAGCTCTGAAACTATATACCCTATGGTCCTGCCAGTTTCCTTGGATGAAAAGTGTATGCTCCTAATACATACATAAGTTATATAGTTTAAAATTATATATTCATACTAGAAACCTGGTGCATGAAAATTCATGCACTGAAGAGTGGGGGGGGTGGTCCCTCAGCCTGGCCTGCCCACTCTCACAGTCTGGGAGCCCTCAGGGGCAGGAGGTGACCTTTGATCAGGGGAATGCAACGCCCCCATCACACCTCTGCTGTTGCCACTGCCTGCAGCGCAAGCCTCGGCCAGCTCTGGTTACCTGCGCCTAGTGTGGCCCTGAGCGGCTGAAGGGACTGGGGGACTCCAGAGGCAGGCAGGCCTGGCCTTTCTGTATGCCTGCCACCCTGGCGGGGCTGAGGGGACTAGGTGCTGTCATCTTTTGGTTGTGGGTGCCACTATCTTTGAGGGTGTGGCAGTCAATTAGCATATTCCCTCCTTACTGTCTATGGGCACCACCATCTTTGTGATGGCATGAGGATCAATTAGCATATTACCTCTTTATTAGATAGGATATACTCTAGTTAGTGTATAATTATATATAGTATACTAGAGGCCCGGTGCACGAAATTCGTGCACTGGGGGGGCGGGTGCCCCTCAGCCCAGTCTGCACCCTCTCCCAATCTGGGACCCCTCAGGGGATGTCCAACTTCCAGCAGTCGGACATCCCTCTCACAATCCGGAACCACTGGCTCCTAACCACTCACCTGCCTGCCTGCCTGATTGCCCCTAACCCCACTGCCTGCCTGCTTGCCCCTACCTTGATCCCATGCCAGCCTGACTGCCCCTACCTTGCCCTCCCCTATTGGCCTGATCACCCCAAACTGCCTGTGCATTGGCCCTAGGTCTGGCCTCCCTCTGGGGGCACCACCCCCATTACCCCGATGCTGCTGCCACTGTTGGCCTGAGCCTCAGCACTTCACAGCTGCCCATGGCTACCTGAGCCTCAGCCCTTGTAGCCGCTGCGGCTTTGTCTGGAAGGATGTCCAGAAGACAACCACTCTAACTAGCATATTACCCTTTTATTAGTAGATTTGGGGACCATTACAACCATGCAGAACTTGAAGAAAACACATGGCCCTGGTTAGTTTGGCTTAATGGAGAGAGCATTGGCCTGTGGACTGAAGAGTCCAGGTTTGATTCTGGTCAGGGGCACACATGCCTGGGTTTCGGGCTCAATCCCCAGTAGGGGGCCTGTGAGCGGCAGCTGATCAGTGATTCTTATCATTGATGTTATTATCTCTCTCTCCCTCTCCCTTTCTGAAATTTAAAAAATATATATATTTTTTAAAGAAAACACATGATCTTCACTTTGGGCTTTGTCATTTTACAATATCCTTTGTGCAGTGTTTTAACTTCCCTCAGCTTTCCTTTACCCATCCTTAAAATGCAATCTGTTTTGGGGAAGATGATCAGGAAAGTGATTCTAGTGGGTAGAAGTGTTTTTTGGAGGGGATGGGTCATGAAGATATTTAAAAATTGAGCATGGTGATGGTTGTACCTCTCTGAATTTAATTCAAAAAACCAGTTCATTGTACACTTTAGGTGACATGTACAGTATATGGGCTATATCTCAACAAAGCTGTTCTTTTATTTCTTTTTAAATAAAGACCAGTCTTATAATCAATTGCAGATGTTTTCAGATGCCCCCCCAAGATTTGCTTACCATGTCCCAAATCATGGCTGTGATTCCCAATTGCCTCCAGTCCTGGTGGATCTGGATGGTATGGTTTGCAAAGGAGAAGGTGGCAAGAGGCTTATGGAATTTTTGCAACCCCATTTACCCGGTCTCCTCATAGGGCACCAGGACCATTTCCACTGTGCCAGCTCTGCTTCCTTTAACCTGTTGGGCAAAAGAATCCTGCGTGCTCTGGCCAGAAAGTGCATTCTCTCTTAGGTGGCCAGGATGCTTTTTTTAAGGTCGTTTTATGGATTCAAAAGAATAAACAGAGATGTGGAAAGCTTTTGTCGAAATCCTTTTACAAGGTTCTTCCAGTCTCATGGGAAGTGAGATGTGGCTCTGAATTCATCCCAAAGGGTGTCTTTGGGCAAAAGAACCCAGAATGGTACAACTCCTTCAGGATGCCTTACACACTTCCCTGTCATGACTTAGGGGGGCTTGAAGGTGAGCAAGGCAGTGGTGCCAGCACAGGACCCGGGAGAAAGTAGCGCTTTCTACACTACCCAGGCCACATGGACTGCAACTGCACCCACCCAGGTGGGCAGGGTGTTTCTGCTGTTTTGTTTTGGTCTGGCCTCCACCCCGTCAGCCACGGACCTGTGCCTGCACTGAGACTGAACGGTTTGATGGCCCTACTTTTTGGTGGACAGTGGATGCACTCCCACCTCCCCGAGACTGGCAGTTAGACTCTGGCAGCCTCTGAGTCCCTCATGGGGAGAGCCCGGCCCTAGATCAGGAACATACTCGGGTGTCCTCGGCCAGGAGGCCTCCTTGGGCTAGGGGCCGCCACAGTTTGAAGGTGGGCCATGACCCCTATCCTGGCAGGGGTCTCCTCTGGAGTGCTGGCCAGCCTGGGCTAGGGTCACTGGCAGTTTGGAGGCCGGTCACACCCCCAATCCTGGCAGGGGTCTCCTCTGGGGCACTGGCCAGCCTGGGCTAGGGCTGCGGGTGGTTTGGAGGCCAGTCACACCCCCGATCCTGGCAGGGGTCTCCTCTGGGGTGCTGGCAGGCCTGGGCTAATGGCCGCCCATCGTTTGAAGATTGGTCACACCCCCAATCCTGGCAGGGGTCTCCTCTGGGGCGCTGGCCAGCCTGGGCTCTGGGTGCCACAAAGGGAGAGGTTCCTGAACCTGCTTCCCACACACTTAGGAGAGGATACATCTCGTAGGAGGCAGCTTCAATGCCGGGGGTCGGTGACCAGGTCCTCCGGAGCCTCGCCTTGTGGGCTTCAGTCCCATGTCTCCCAGCGCCCCAGCCTCGGACGTGCCCCCACAGTTGCCCCCACCACCAGCCACCTCAGCACAGGCCCCAGCAGCCAAAGCCAGCCTCTTGGAAGCCAGGCCACCACACCCACCACCGCTGGTAGCTCTCCGCTGCTCGCTTGCTGCCGAGCCCTGTCCGCTGGGGTGGGGGCGTGCTCCGAGCCGCTCCCACCCCTGGCATGGGCCCACTGACAAGAGGCCCTCCCTCCCTCCGCAGCCTGGCTTGGGAAGCTGGCCTCATTGCTGGGGCTACATGCCAGTGTCGCGCCACGGCCACTATGGGCGCTGCCATCTTTGTAGCAGAGTGACGGTTAATTTGCTTATTACCCTTTTATTAGATAGGATACTATACACAAAGTATATTGTATATGGTATGCGCGCTGTGATATAGGTATAACACCACATATATATATGTAATTAGAGGCCCAGTGCATGAAATTCGTGCACAGGGGTGGAGGGTCCCCTCAGCCAAGCCTGCACCCTCTCCAATCCGGGACCCCTCGGGGGATGTCCAAACCGGCAGTCAGACATCCCTCTCACAATCCTGAACCACTGGCTCCTAAACGCTCACTTGCCTGCCTGTCTGGTCACCCCTAACTGCCCCCCTGCCGGCCTGATCACCCCTAACTGCCTCTGCCTGCCAACCTGGTCACCCCTCACTAACCCCCCTGCTGGACTGGTTGCCTCACGCAGCCTGTTTGGTTGTCCATTCGGTTGTTTTGGTTGCTACAGTCACTTAGGCTTTTATATAGATAGATTTTAGACTATAGAATGACAATAAACAGAGGAGTTTTTGGTTTTGTTGGAATAGACATATTATAAAATAAATACTAGGGAGCTTTAAAAATTTGAATAAACTGTTGTAGATTAGTGATTTAATTCAAGCAACAAAAGATACACATTGAGCAAGAAAACAAATTGTAAGATAAAATACCCAATATATCAGACTGGAGCCTACACCTGAGTTTCTGCAGGATGCATGTTCTTTCCACCTGTTCATAAAGGAAACCTAGAGGTCCAACAGAAGAATATGGCTGCAGTGTTTGTTAATGCAAAATACTTAGCTTACCTCGACCTTTAAAGACACAGGGGGATGGAAGCAAAATTCCTTAGGAAAGTTTGGATTCGGAAGTAACATTTCAAAAGATGAGAGCTATGACAGATTTGTGGCATCTTAGGTAGAGCTTTCTTTTTTAAAATCCTGCCTTACTTATTTTTTTCTACCATTTTTATTAGTTTATCTCACTATTTCTAGATATATGAGTAGATATATGATATATATGACTAGATATATGATAATCCACTTGATGTAAATAATGTCCATAATAAAAAAATGCCTCAGAATTATTTAAGAAATACATATAATAAAAAATAACTGCAGAAGGCCAGTGTGTGGTGGATGATATCATTGCAGCAGTAATATAAATGTGTTCATATTACATGGGGAAAAACTTAGATATATATTACTATATATTTATAATTTCCTAAAAAATGTCCTCAAGATATATAGCTGTTAGTTTTATCAGTGTTACATAGAAAAATAGCATTAACTTTTGTAATAACATACTTAAATATGAAGGACAATGACAAATTTTTATGGAAAAGCTGTTGCGGGTGTAACATTTTAAAATGCAGAATGGAAACCACTATGAGAAGATGAATCACTTTCTCAAATGGCCCAGTGTATGGGATCCAAGTTATTCAGAATGACATTGGTAAAATCGTGCTTTGGAGATTTTATTGTACAATTTTAATTTTAAAAGAGTGGTCAAATGTTGTCTGGCTTCATACATTAGCTAATTCAACCATGAAAACAAGTGCTTAGGCTAAATGGAGACTAATGAGGGTGTGGCTAATGGAAATGAGTAAGCAGCAGTATTAACAGTCATCTGAATGAAAATATCACATGCTTTGCTTCTTCTATTTTTTTTTCAGATTAGGTGTTACGACAATCACTGTAAGTGCAGAAAAGCAGAACATATTGCATATGGGCTGTGTTACTATCAGTCATTCACAATTAACATGCCGCATTGTGCACTGTAATTATGTCTGACTTTGAATAACTTTCTTCATTATACTTCTACTATGACCTTTACTACAGTTAATCAAACCTGCCTACCACTTTCTTTAGCTATCTCTTCTCATCCTTCCATTTGCAATTTTCCTCTTCGGTGTATTTTTCACATCCTTTTCAGTTAATCCAAGCTTTTAATGAAAAGACAATTGTATTTTTTTGTTTGTTTACTTGTTACTTTCTTTAGAACATGTAAAGGGGGGTAGGGGTCTGGATAATTGGCCAGTTCCTTCCTTCCAGCTAACTGCTCGGTCTGAATGTGACAAAACAAGGAGGCCACAAGAGAAGGGATCGAGTTGGGCAGTAGGAAAGGGTAAGGGTGGCAACCACATGGTGATAGTAGATGGGTGAGGAGCACACAATGCAACATACAGATGATGTATTATAGAATTATGCACTGGAAACCTATATAACCTTACTAACCAATGTCACCCCAATAAGGTTATTTTAAAATAAAATAAATAAACAATGTCTAATGACTAATAGTCATTGTGAGAGAAAAAAACAACTTTGTACTTTCAAGCACGTATACACTTTTTTTCCTGTATTCATATTTCTATGCTTGGCAAAGCAAGTCACCCTTCCCAGAGACATGAATTATATGATATTTCCATATTTTTCACAGGATCGAGTCTCTGTGAAGATTCAGAGAATTTCTAAATAGCCCAGTGACAGCATGACACTTGGAGGAAACTGTCTCTATACATAAAAGGAAGACTGCAAGGAAAAAAACCAAAAATGCTCAACAGTGTTACTATTGAGAGATAGTGGCACACGCATGCTTTTCGTCTAGTCATAGAGTTGTTAGGATTAGCGGCGATAGCGTCCATATCTGTAGTCAAAAAGACCAGATGAAATTCTGTCTCTGCCACTCCCCAGATGTCATATTTTCAGCAAATAATGTAACTTAAAGCTCAGTTTCATCTTATTTAAAATAGAACAATGTGTGATACAAGTAAGCGCTCAATAATTTGCTATATGTTGTGGTTGTCATGGCCTTCTTGGCTGTCATTATCACTGTTGCCATGGTCATCATCATCATCGCCATACTGAGGAAAGTTTCAGATAGCTGGTTCATCTACAGATATAAAAGCCTAAGTGACCAAACGACCGAACAACTGAACAACCCGTTGCTATGACACGTACTGACCACCAGGGGGCAGACGCTCAAGTGCAGGAGCTGCTCCCTGGTGGTCAGTGCACTCCCACAGCCAATCTCCCATGGCCGGCCAACCTCCCGTGGTCCCTCCCTCTGGCCGGCCAGCCCTAATTGGCCCAGATTCGGGACTGGGCAAGAAGGCCCCAATAGGCCCCAATTGCCGGCCAAGCCAAGGGATCCAACCTGTGCACAAATTCATGCACCGGGCCTCTAGTAATTTAATAAACAATGAAGGATCACTAAATCTATATAACAAACTGAAACACTCAACCTCTTCATTTACAATTCGCTTCAGTGAGTTATGTGTATACTATAAGCTAATCCAGTCATGATGGTCTAATAAGACAAATACTTATTTTTACCATTTAATATGATTTCTAAGCAATCCAGGGCAGTTATCACTTCTCCAGGCAACTCTGTCTTCTCTCTCTATTCTTAAGATGCAGCTTTTTTCTCAGTATAGCAATATGGCTACTGTCCCTCCTGGCATCAAATATATGACTACAGTGAAACGAAAGAGAAGAACAAAGGAACAGATACAAAGAACAATATTGCATGAGCCAACACAGCCTGTCCTGCCATCAGGTTGGGTAAGAGCTTCACCAGGGACTCATTAGAAGAGTGAGGTCACATTACTGACTGATCCTAACTGGAATGGAATCTTAGAGGCTGACAATAAGGCTGCAGTCTCTATTAACAGAATAAAACAAAGAAATGGCTTTTGTGAGCTAATCCATCCAGTCTGTAGCCACAGGGGAAGAGAGTGAGAGACTAAGATAAATGTCACCCAGAATAGAAATCTGTTATTCCATGGGTCTTCTTAATATCTGAACAGAATTACTGCAGCTTCTAGAAGTATTTTTCTAAACTGAAAGTAGATGGGTTAAGGGACATTTTTACCTTCAAAAAACATTAAAACAATAAAATGTTTAACATTAATCAGAGTCTTTAAAGTTGAGGCTTGGAAAAAAAAAAGTGGCCAAACAAGTCACATGAAGAAAGGGCTTTGCTATGGCCTAAATTACGCTAAAATGGTTCATTTACCCCCGTGAAGTGAGGAAGCAAAGACCTCTTCCGCACATCCCCAAGAAGAGAGAACACCTAGAAAGTCTGGATTCAGCCCACCAAGTAAAACTATAGTTAGTCCCTAGATCGCACATGATTCCATTACGACAGTGGTCAGCAAACTGCGGCTCGTGAGCCACATGCAACTCTTTGGCCCCTTGAGTTTTTAGCAAAGGCCAGCTTAAGAGTACCCTAATTAAGTTAATAACAATATACCTACCTATATGGTTTAAGTTTAAAAAATTTGGCTCTCAAAAGAAATTTCAATCGTTGTACTGTTGATATTTGGCTCTGTTGACTAATGAGTTTGCCGACCACCGTATTATGATGATGACCTTGTAATCACTAGGCCTGGTGAACAGGAGGCAGCCTGGAAGACTTAGAAAGTACAGCCCACACCTCAGGGATTTTGATCATATTGCCTGCACAACTTGGAGAGAGAGAAGTTGGATTAGTCCAACTTTACCTCCGTAATTCTGGTGATTTGATTTTGATTACCAGTAACTGCTTGAGACTTGAGCGCGTGCACACATACACACACACACAGAGGGAAAGATGATAGTGAGGAATTAAGGGAAGACAGATGATCATGAAGTAAGCCAGAAGTAGGTATGGGTGAATTCCTAGGAAAAGGGGTTTTATTATTATTATTATTCAAAAAAAGATCTACAAGCATATATAAATATGATGATCTCTGTTTCCTCTGGGCACTTTTGTTTTTCAATGTGATATATATTTTCTTAAAAAAATTTTTTTTATTGGTTTAAGAGAGAAAAGAAGAGAGAAGGAGAAGAGGGAGAGAGAGATAGAAACATTGATGTGAGAGAACCATCTATTGGCTGCCTACTGGGGATCGAGCCTGCAACCCTGGAATATACCCTATCGGAAATCAAACCACTAATGGTAGATGCTCAACCACTGAGCCACACCAGCAAGGTGAATGTGATGTATCTTAATGCTACACATCTCTTGTTACTATGAGAGAAACTAAACTGACATAAAATCCCATATAAGAATGGGGTAAAAGAAAAGAAGGTAGATATTATTATGACTACAATTAAGCTCCAGATATGGACCATGAGAGCTCTCTTCCATGGAGTCTCCTTCCATTAGTCAAGATACAGAACAGCTACATCACCACAAGGCTTCCTGGTGGTGCCCTTTTTTAAAATTCAGATTCTTCATTATTGAAAGTATTACATGTCTCCTTTTCCCCCACTGCCCTCTTCCCGGCCATGCCCCCTCCCCCCAGCACATGTGCCTGGCCCCTACTGCGTGCATCCTTTGGTTAGGCTTATTGCATGCATACAAGTCCTTTGGTTGATCTATTACCCCCCGACCCCCTTCCCATGCCTTGCCTCAGAGGCTGGAAGGGCTGTTTGATGCTTCTATGTCTCTGGATCTATTTTTGTTTGTCAGTTTATGTTGTTCATTATATTCCACAAATGAGTGAGATCATGTGATATTTATCTTTTTCAGACTAGTTTATTTCACTTAGCATAATGCTCTCCAGTTCCATCCATGCTGTTGCAAATGGTAAAAGTTCCTTCTTTTGTATAGCGGTGTAGTATTCCATTGCGTAGATGTACCGCCAGTTTTTTAATCCACTCATCTGCTGATGGGCACTTAGGCTGTTTCCAAATCTTAGCTACGTTCAGTTGTGCTGCTATGAACATAAGGGTACATATATCCTTTCTGATTGGTGTTTCTATTTTCTTGGGATATATTCCTAGAAGTGGGATCACTGGGTCAAATGGGAGTTCCATTTTTAGTTTTTTGAGGAAACTCCATACTGTTCTCCACAGCGGCTGCACCAGTCTGCATTCCCACCAGCAGTCTTCCCCATGGTGCCCTTTTATAACTACACCCATCTCTCTGGTCTTCATTACTCCCACCGTGCCCTAAGCCCTGGCAACTGCTGATCTGCTCTCCATAACTGAAATTTTGTAATTAGATTTTCCTTTTCCTTCGAGATTAATCCAAGTGGTTGGATGTATCAGCAAGTTGCTCCATTTTATTGTTTGGTAGTTAGTCCATGGTAAGTATGTACCAGTTCACCATTTATTCATTAAATGACATCTGATATATTTCCAGTGTGAGATATTATAATCATAGCTGCTCTGCACATTTGTATTCAGGTTTTTGTATGAATATAATTTTCATTTCTCTGAGACAAATGGCAGTAATACTCCTCTATTGTTCTTTTAATAGCTGTAGGATATAAATGATAATCCCTGTTTCATTACTGATATTAGTAATTTGTGTCTTCTCTATTTTTATTTTTGCCAGACTTCCCAGAGACTTATCAATTTTATTGATTTTTTTTGAGGAACCAGATTTCTATTTCATGTTCTCTATTGTTTTCATATCTTCAATTTCATTGATTCCTGCTGTGGTCTTTATTATTTCTTCCTTGTGCTTAGTTTGGAGTTATTGTGTTCTTCTTTTCTAAAGTAATTAAGAGAGTGTTTAAATTATTGATTTGAGCCTTTTCCTCATTTCTTATGTAAGAATTTAATGCTATGAATTTCCCTATAAACACTGCTTTAATTACCTCCTGCTTATTTTGATATGTAAAATTTTCAATTTCTTATACATGTTTGAGTATAAAATTTAGTTTCAGACTTCTTAGACCCATGAATAATTTAGAAATGTATTCTTTCAATTTCCTCCTATTTGGGGTTTTTTCTGTAGGCCGTTACTCATTTCAATTGATTCCATTGTGTTAGAGAATATCCACTATGTGATTTCATTTATTTCAAAAATTTTAAAAATGTATTTTTATTCATTTCAGAGAGGAAGCAGAGGGGGAGAGCTGTAGATACATCAATGATGAGAGAGAATCATTGATCAGCTGCCTCCTGCACAGCCCCTACTGGGGATCGAGTAGCAACACTGGTATGGCTACTTCCTTGTTTAACACTCTTCAATAATTTGCAAATTATATTGTGGTTGAGGGCAAATGCTTCATATGACTTTAACCATCCTATATGATCAACTAGTGCCTGCCTCTTTAGTGCTATAAGTTTAGTACACTCTTGCCCCCACTCTCTTTAAGTCTTTATGTTCTAAATGTAAGTGTACCTTTATTCACGATTTATGTTATATTACATTCTTATTTTTTCTCATGATTTTGTTAATTCTAAGGACTCTTCTACCAAACTCTGAACTACTTCTTTTCTCTTATACATTACTTAGCTTTTCATCCTTCAGTACTCAATTCATATTTCTTAGAGATACCTCCTTGACCCCTTGATTCATCTCATACTATTTCATTTTGTATTTTAATCAAAATGTGCTTTTTTTTTTTACCTTAGCACTGTATAATTTTTAATTCATTTGTTTCCTCCCATTACAATATGAACCCATGAAAGCATGTTTTTTTCTGTTAGCCCTAAACACTCTCTGAATATAACCTGCTATTCATCTTTCTCCCTCAGTTATTTCTACGGTTTTGTACTTGATGGCAATGGGACTTGCAATCTTCTGACTATGTGTTAAATTTCCACTGCTTTGAAGTTACATACATATTATTTCTAAACTACTGCAAAATAGCCTGGCCAGTGTGACTCAGTGGTTGAGCATGGACCTATGAATCAAGAGGTCTGCAGTTTAATTCCTGGTCAGAGCACATGCCAAGATTGCAGGCTCAATTCCCCAATTAGGGGCATGCAGAAGGTATCAATGATGTTTCTATCCCTCTGACCCTCTCCCTTCCTATCTCTCTAAAAATGAATAAAAACATACAAAAAAATAAAGTTCTTCAAAATGTACATCCAGAAAAAAATATAATTCTAGATAAATGCAACTGCTGGTGTTCTCTGACTGCTGCTAAGGTGCAGACAGTAATGGAGAGCCATCACAGCTCAAATGGGGCATTGGGATTGCACAGACATGTAGCATCCCTAAAGAGTGTATTCTCTGATTCTCCATTGAAAAATGGTTAGTCCCAAATCCAGGCAGGTGTTAGAATGTCTTCCACTGATATATCAGAATTATAGGTGGATCAAATAATCCTATATAATAAGGAGGTAATATGCAAATTAACCCTTACACCCTCATAAGATGGCTGCCTACGACCAGGCCAGCAGGGGTGTTAGTGACGGATGACCAAATGACTGAACAAGCGGGCTGTGTGGGGCAACGAGGCCGGCAGGGGGTTAGTGAGGGACAACCAAACAACTGAACAAGCAGGCTGCGTGGGGTGACCAGGTCAGTGGGGGTGCCCTGAGGGGCGACCAGGCTGGCAGAGGGGGGCAGTATGAGGTGACCAGGCTGACGGGGGAGGGGGCAGTTAGGGGAGACCAGGGCAGCAGGAGGGGTGCAGTTGGGGGTGACCAGGTTGACAGGGGTGGCAGTTGGGGGCAATTAGGCTGGCAGAGGGGGCAGTGAGGCGTGACTAGGCCAGTGGAGGGGCAGTTGGGGGCAACCAGGCTGGCAGGGGGGGCAGTTAGGGGCAACCAGATGGCAGAGGGAGGCAGTTGGGGGTGACCAGGCCAACAGGGGGAGGGCAGTTAGCAATGACCAGGCCAGCAGGGAAGGGGCAGTTAGGGGCAACCTGGCTGGCAGCGGGAGGCAGTTAGGGGTAACCAGGCCAGCAGGGGGGGAAGTTAGGGGTAATCAGGCTATCACACAGAGGCAGTGAGAGGTGATCAGGTCGGTGAGGGTGGGGGGCAGTTAGGGGCGACCAGGCAGGCAGGCGAGTGATTAGGAGCCAGCGGTCCAGGATTGTGAGAGGGATATCCGACTGCGGTTTAGGCCTGGTCCCTGGGATCGGGCCTAAACCGGAGGTCAGACATCCCACAAGGGGTCCTGGATTGGAGAGGGTGCAGGCTGGGCTAAGGGGACCCCCCACCCTCCCCATGCACAAATTTTGTACACGGGGCCTCTAGTGAAATAATAATCAGGAACATTATAAGGTTTGCTGATTCAGTTACTCTGCAATGCCATAAAAGAACTAAGTTCTTTCTATTCTGACATCTACAACTATGATGTTGCCTTTTTTCATGGACATGAGATGACATCAGTAATTCTAAGCACTGCATGAAGACAGGATGGTTTCCAGCAAAGAAAGGAGGTGTTTGTCTTTATGCAAATATTAGAATTGGCAAAGAAAACCTTTCCCAGGAAGCCAACAAGTACACCATCTCTCAGGTTCCAGAGGCCATACTAGGCACACATGTGTGTCCCCCATACACTTCATTACAAGAAGAATGAGGCCACAGTGGTCTGTTAGGAGATATAAGATTCTTTATGTTGGCACAAGGTGGTATATTCTTTAACTAAGTAAATAAAATGGTGATTAACTCCATTAAATCAAAACTTTGCCAGCAAAAATAAAGATACACTTTTGATAGGCAATCAACAGAAGGAAAGGGGTGTCACAAGTTAAAGAAGCAACAGTTTATCCAAGGAGGATCCAATTATCCAATTAATTAAATACAATGATTCTGATATAAAGTGAGACTTAGAAATGAAAACAATTTCATTATAGACATGAAGGTCATTGATGGCCTTTGCAAACGAAATTCCGTAAGACCATTCAGACTTGGAATAATTATAATGTCTCAAAACCAATTCTTCTTATAAAATGGTATTGCCCAAGGCTGACCCTACTTGACCCTCACATCATCAGCTTTAAGTATTAAGAGAATAAAAACAAAAGGGAAATGGAGTTTGCATTACATATAGTGATTAAAATGAGAATATTTATGCCTTCACCTTAAATAGAAAGACTTATTGGGGGCTTTGCATGAAATATTCCAATTGGAATTTAGAAAAATAACATAAAAAATAACCCACTGAAGAGATACCTTACAAATAATGGTGTTTTTGCTTTGGCAAGAAATGCAATTTGTATTGCATCCTGTGAAATGTAGTAATGTTTCAAATTTATCCCCAAAGACAGGGCCATCTTCCACAAGACAGTAGATGCATTCCCTGGAGGTCATTTAGCACTCTCTGGGTAGTGACACACAGAATACTTTTAGGAACTGATCTGAGGGAGGAAGTTAGTTCTAGGAAAGGTCTAAAGACTAACAGTGCCTTAGAAAAAAGAAAGTAATTTTTAAAAAATTGAATATTTATGATAATACATTAATTCATATAATAATTTTCAGCTCCATAACTAAGCATGCTGTTATCTCTCGTTCTAGCATAGTTAATATTTCATAAAGTGTTCTGATATACTGCAGGGTTACCAGCACTGTCTTTAATGCACCATTTTTCTTTGAAGAACTGAAACCAAGTGGTCTCTCTAGGGCATCATAAATCTTAGTTTTCATTTAGAATATAGAAACCATAAAGAACATAAAACAATATTTAAGCCTCAGAGAAGACCAATTTCCAATACAAAATGGGACTGTTATGACAGTAAAGGAATGAGCAGATGAGAATAGGAACACTCCAATTTAGACGAAGCTGCCAGAAACAAAATAAAGGAGACAGAGGAGCCCGGGGGATGGTACCCGATAGAGCAGTGACCAGAAAACTGAAATGGTCCACGTGGGCTATTCAGTTTTTCAATCATATGGAACCAAAGACTATAAAATATCAAGATTAAATGATATCGCTAAAGACAGATGACCAAATGACATATATATTATATATATATATACATACACACACATACTATATGAATCAAGTAGTCAAGGAGTGATCAACGTAGGTAAATAAACAATGGAAATGATATGATTAGAAAAAGCTTTAGCTTTAAGGTAAAATAATTGAATGGAATTAAACCATAATACATTACAATTCCCTAATTATATACAACATCTTTAAACTTTTGAAGCCATTAAAGCATAGCAGGGATTTAATGGGATATCTAATTCTGTGTACATCTACTGCATGATTCATTTCTTAGAAGACTTGTGTCAATCTAAGTGTGGGTTGGGAATTTCAGAATGTTTATATCCCAACAGTATGTTTTTGTTCTATTTCTACATATTCCCTGGGGATTGTGAAAATAATATGGATGGATTTTCTTATGAACATCAAAGGACAACTCCATTAAAAGGTTTTAAAAGAACGTGTGTGGTTTGTTTTTTTTTTTTGAAACCTTTATTGTGTTAAGTAGCATAAAGATATCAACATGTTTCTTTTCTATCTCAGTGAAAACAAAGAAAATGTGTTAATAATTGATTGAATCACCAAAAAGGTATATCTCAGTAGCTAGCAAGCACATATGAAATATGATGCACTATTCTGAATGTTTTAGATGTTTAACTCATTTCAACTGCACAATAACTTCATGAAGCACTGGCTATTTTTTCACAATAATTTTATAGATTTGTTAACTGGAGTACAGATACCCTAAGTCTCTGAGCATCTGAGGAGCTGAGATGTGGCTCTAGAAACCTGTGCCTATAATGAGTATGTCATTTTCAAAACTTGCTTGTGAATTGTTTTATTTTTTATACCAGTAAGTCAAGTAACTATTTTTATCTAAAATAATTTTGCAGACAATATTGACATTATACAGTAGCCTCCCCTCCCCTCCTTATCTGCATTTTTAATTTCTGTGGTTTTAGTGACCGGTTATCAACTATGGTTCAAAAGTATTAAATGGAAAATTCCGGAAATAAACACTTTCCATTTCAATTGAGCAACATTCTGAATAGCATGATGGAATCTTGGACCCTCCTACTCCATCCCACCCAGGACATGAATAATCCATTTGCCCAGAGTATCCACCCTGTATAGACTACCCAACCATTAATCACTTAGTAGCCATCTCCATCATCATATCAATGGTGGTGGTATCACCAAGCGTGTGTTCAAGTAACCCTTATTTTATTTAATAATGGTCCCCAAACTCAAGAGTAATGATGCTGGCAATTTGAATATGCCAAAAGAAGTCAGAAATTGCTTCCTTTAAATGAAAAGATGAAAGTTCTTGTCTTAATAAGAAAAGAAAAAAAAACGATATGCTGAGTTTGCTAAGATCTACACTGAGAATGAATCTTCCATCTGTGAAATTGTGAAGAAAAATAAATCCGTGTTAGCTTTGCTGTGGCACCTCAAACTGCAAACATTCTGGCCACAGTGCATGAGAAATGCTTACTTACGATGGAAAAGGCATTAAATATGTGGGTGGAAGACATGAACAGAAAACATGTTCTGATTGATGGTGACATGTTGCACCAGAAAGCACTGGAATCATATGAAGACTTCAACAAGGGATCTTCTGAAATTATTACAAAGCCTTTTACTCCAAGTAAGGGATGCTTAAACAGACTCAGGTATGGGTTTGGCATTTTTGTCATCTCACATGGTCACCAAAAGGAGAAGGGTAAGTACAGTATATAAGATATTTTGAGGGACCACATTCACATAACTTTTATTACAGTATATTTTCATAATTGTTCTATTTTATTATTAGTTATATTTTTAATTTCCTACAGTGCCTAATTTACAAATTAAACTTTATCATAGGTACGTGTGTATAGAAAAAAATATAATATATATAGGGTTCAGTACTATCTGCTGTTGCAGGCATTCACTGGGAGTCTGGAATGTATCCCTGATGGAGAAGAGGGGACTACCTACCAGTAGAAATAATATAAAAGTGTAAATAAAATATAATTCAAGGATTTCCCAGGAAAAAAATATATTTTTTCTTCCTCATTTTTCATGTTCTAAGTCCATTAATAAATGACTAAGTCCCTTTGCTTAAAATAACACAGTAAAATAAAAATGCTTATGGATGGGGAAATAATTCATGCTATAATTAATCACCTATTCTTTTGTATAAAGTTCCTGAAATGTGGTCAGTGGACTCCTGGAATCGGAATTACCATGTGTGCTAATTATGTAAACATTCCTAGGTTAGTTCAGATCATATTTCTGCTGGTGGAGACTGAAAGTGGATATTAAACAAGCTCTCAGGTAATGGAAATGCACAGTAAAATTTCAAATATGGCTTTAATAGGAGTTAATTATGTCTTTTCCTGAAAATATTACTTGGAGTTAGCATGCAGATGTCAGATCCCTTAAGTTATTGAGCTAGGATGCTGTTGAAGACAGACAACAGTATACACTGAAGAGTTAAAGCAGAATGCAAACAACCATGATGCTACAAAGACTTGCTAAAACAGGGTGGTGGTTTATGGTTATACTAGAGGCCTGATGCAAGAAATTCATGCACGGGTAGGGTCCCAAGGTCTGGCTGGTGATTAGGGCTGATCTGTGGGGCGACTGGTGGGGCGATGTGGAGCGGGGGGGGGGGGGGGGGGGGGTGGGCTGCTGGAACCCGCCTTGGCTGGCCTGGGGCCTGCAGGCTGGGGGCAGCTCCTGCGTTGGGCGTCTGCCCCCTGGTGGTCAGTGGGCATCATAGCGACTGGTCATTCCACAGGTTGTTCGGCAGTTAGGTCGATTGGCATATTAGGCTTTTATTATATAGGATACTTAAGCTAACAATGAAAGAGAAGGACCATTTAATGCCAATTATCAATACAGAGCTAGCCATGACCAGGTTGTTGGGTACGACCATGAGTTTAAAGTTCGAGAACCAATGCACATTCAGGGTGATGTGATAATAGGGTTGATTGTCCTTGTAGGTGAATAACACCTCGTAATGATAAATTTCAATGCTCTTCAAAGACTAAAAAACAAGTTTAACAAAATTCAGAAGAGAAATAAGTCACCAGTAAGTAATCAGAAGTCACTGAGATAGATGGCAAGACACTCTACATACAGAGTGCAAACAAGGTCCCGAAGCTTCTGAAGGTCCTGGGCATGGAGAATATAAAGTTGCACTAATGTAGGTGGAATGAACTTCTTAAGAAGTGGTTTTAATAGAACTGGCAGATCAATAATTTGCAAATGAAAGTGACATAGAAGAAATAAGATGCCCCCATAACACCAGTTCTATGACTTAGTTAGGGGCGTGGGATATACACCGCCGGTGATTGACAGGGAAGTAAATAACAGCGAAGTACAGGGAACACACTAAATAATTGTAAATGGTGAAGATGGAAGAATTTGTTCACATGAGAATGCAGATTTCCTGTGGCAGAATACAAGTAGAAGAGATGCAAAAAAGATTTTATTGATTGGCTAGGGACACATAAATTACTTAAGTTTCAGATTCTATCTGAAGATAGAAGAAAGTGAGCCACCAGATATGATATTTCTGACATCATGTAGGTGAAGGTAAATTGTATTTTACATGTAGGTTAAATTAACTTGCTTTTTCCAGCATCATCATCAGAGGTGGTTTCTCTACTCTATTGTGATACTTCCAATACCTTGCACACTTTTGCATTTGCTACACTGTTGTACCTGTAGAGCCTCTCATTGCTAAAGGCAGGTTAGTGTTTCAGCCCCATTTTCTGGGTGAAGTGGCTGATGCACACAGAGATAAATGACTCAGTGACCTCAGGTGACATAGCAAGATATACTGAGACTGAGATCTAGGGCTTAGTTAGAACTGAATGCAAGACCAGGACTTTATTTCCCATCAACAGGACTTCCCAGACATCAGGTATTAATCTTCCCACAAATTGCACAATCTCTTTCCTGTCGTGTTTCTTTCATTTCATTTGTGATAATCTTCTGCAAATAGGTCTGACGTAGACTTTTAGAGAGTTTATTTGAATTAAGTTTTCTTATTAAAACAATTTAAATTGATAGGTTATACGAATTTAAATCTCTGTGGTTGATCAACTATTTTTCTCCTGAAAAATGAGAGCTAATGTTATGAATCTGGAATAAAATGGAAATGAAAGCTAAGAAGAAGGGGACAATGGATGTTTTCCTCCAGGAAAAATTTCAGCTGACTTTGCATTTTCATTCCCATGCAGAGGGCTGTGTTACACTCAGGGACAGGTGACCATATAAAACCATCCCAACCATGGAGTTATTATGACAGGCCAGGGAGGACACATGTGCCAAAATGAGAAGAACCCTTTTTATTCGGGGTGTGTGTTTCACAAATACTTTATACTGAACACGATGTTTATCATATAGTATCTGGTGTCTTACACTTTTATAACGCAAACAGAAACCGGCCATCACAAGGATGTTTGCAGGTTGGTGGTCTCTGAAGACCAGAGCTGAAGAACTGCAGACTCAAAATACACTTGAGATTAAGAAAGAAGGCTTTTGGCTGATTATTAAAAAGGGAATCAGAAATGTCAACAAAGCAGAAAAATAGATCTACAAATATATATTTGAATACAAATATCTCCAATGATTACTGCAATCTTTGAGGAGATAGTATTGTATTTGCTTTAAAACAATATGAAAAAAAATATGTTTGTGTAAGTCACTCGGTTTGTGACATAGTGAAGCAAATGGCTTGCTGAAAATTTGGATGAATTCCAATTCTACAGCCACTATTTAAATTGATAGTGACAGCTTATTCTGAGGAAAAAATGTTATTTTCCAAAGACTGATATGAACTCAAAGGGGTGTGAAGAGCTGTAGCGTACTCTGTGCACAGGAGTCGTGACAGGTTGGCACATCCTTAATTCTGATTTAAAACAAGCCAGGACAACTCAGTTTCCAACACCATGAAGCTTATAGGCCACGTGGAATTAGTTCACTCCTTGGAATATTCCACAAAGCAAAATGTGCCAACATTTCAACACTATGAGTCTGATTCCTGTAGAAGATTGGCATGTTATCTACCAAAACTGATTCCAATATTCTCTTCCTCTAATGAGAGGGAAAACAGTCATACATTTTAATGAAATTTAATTATTATTTAGTTAATGCTGCTTTCCAATTGTGAAATTCACAAGTATTCCAGGTGAACGGAGATAAAGAATCTCTGCGATAAAAGTGTAACATTAGCCCTAGCTGGTTTACTCAGTGGATAGAGCGTCAGCCGGCCAACAGAAGGGTCCTGGGTTCAATTCCCACCAAGGGCATGTGCCCAGGTTGCAGGCCCTGGTCAGAGTGCATGCAAGAGGCAACCAATTGATGATGTGTCTCTCTAACATCAATTTTTTTCTCTCTGTTTCTCCCCCTCCCTTCCACTCTCTCTAAAAATCAATGGAAAAATATCCTTGGGTGAGAGTTAACAACAACAACAAAAAGTAAATCAAAGGTGTAACATTAAAACATCAAAATAATGGGGTTATAATTCTACTGAATGACAAATGGACTTAATGCCGATTATGCCCAAATTCCTCAATTCTGACCATTTAGATTTTATTGATTTGGCAGGTATACATTAACTTCTTAATTATATTCCAACAAAGACCAACAGTGTTATCCAATACAAAGTGATTCAAAAGAGACTATAAACTATTGAGGTGGGTCTTTCTTAAAAACAAACAAAAACTCTTCTAGATTTTTCCAAGTTTCTGTTGTCATGAAGTGTAATCACGTTACTGAACCATATTCTGCAATTGACTATTCTAGCAGCTGCAACTTCATAAAGAGCTCATGGTGTGTGTGTGTGGGGGGAGGAGGGCAATGGGGCGATAAGGACACATATGTAATACCTTAATCAATACAGAAAAAGATACTATCAACAATAAAAAGAAGAGCTCAAGGTGCTTGTCTGTAGTGAGATGCTTTGTATTGTCATTTTACTCATAAGCATTGCGGGCCCCTTTTCCATTAATTTGTGTGCAAACTGCCATAGACTGCTCTGTGCCATGTTAGTCAGAAAGCAAAAAGGACTACAGGTCAGAAACGTAGCTGTATGCAAGCTTACACGTGTGTGTCAGTTATTTTCCAATGAAAGTGACAGGAACCAAATCAAGATCTAGTTGAGAAGATCAACCTATTAATAGTTTTAAGCAAAGTTGGATAAAGTCATCCAAAAACTTTGTGAAGAAAAAATGTTCTTTAGAAATATTTCTGTCTGAACTTCGGCTATGTCCATGTATGTATGAATCCCATTCTCTTGCAAGATGTCTCAACAGGGTAGCACAAATAACCACCAGATCTAGGCTTGAAGGTGCTGTCCTCTCAATAATCTTAATATATATACATATATATATCATCTTTCCCCGAGTCCCTTTCATTTCATTAAAATAAATCTGATGTTCACAGTTTTGGTGGCCAAATGCCCTTTCTCAGCTAAAAATTAGGTGCAGGGGGATGGCAAATACTAACCTGCCTCAGTATTCTACCTCTGTGCTTTGTAAATCCAAGGAGTAATTTGTGGAACACCGCGTCTTGTGGAGGATCGATTCCCAAAATAAATGAAGATTCTGTTACCAAAGAAGAGGAACAATAGATGTTTTGAAGGAAACCACAAGAGCCAAATTATCTCCCTGAGTAGCCTCTCTAATATTTTCTCCTTCAATGTCTGAAATTACCGTTTTTAGAATCTCACAAATATGTTTTTGCAGATCATCATCTTCAAAGGAACTCTGCAAAATATGCCTATTGTACAGCGAGAAAGAAGTCTGTGTATTGAAGATGAGTTTTTCACTAAAAATAAATATTCATTTATGAACACACCAGCACAAATGAACTTGATTGATATTACTCTTGAAACACACACCAGGACTCCTATGTCAAAGTGCAGGTCTCTTTTACTTAACTGGGTGTGTGAAAATCCGGATAATTAGAGCAACAGTTTCAATGGAGCCCTTCATCAAAATAAATCATAAATCACTGAAAACTTAAAGGCAGTTTCAAATGTATTGCATATATTAAGATAAATGTGTAAAGCTTAAAAATTTACTTTAATGCCAAATGATGCAAAATATATAAGTTCAATATATTCTTTATTTATTTTTCAGATGTGCATATTATCATATTTCACTATTATACTTTTTATACTGCTTGAAGCCATCCATTTAAAAATATACACAGAGACCTCCAAATTCCTCACTCTTCCACACACAGACACACAAAACTGATTTCTTCATTGCAGTCTAATTCCCACTAAAATAAACATCAACCTGGGCTTATGCTTGGAAGCTCAGTGCACTATGTGGGACATAGTTACCACCCTAACCCAATAATCTTTGCTTCTTATTTCAATGCTCACTAACCAAATCTTCAGCAGTATAGTCTGGTCTTCAGTACATAAAAGGAAGCCAAGGAATATGACAAGGAGAAAAAATCCCAGCAGAGCATGTAAAGCCTGAGATGGAAAAAGAAATAAGCAGCTTGAACTTTAAGAAACAAACTTGATAGATTGTGAGTTGTATTTGCTTTCAAAAAGCTTAAGCCTTGTATCCAGGACAAGTGCACCAGACAAGTCAAAATTCCATTGACCTTGGCAATGTCTGAAGGGAAATGTGTTCATGGAGATCAGCTGTGCTGAAATTAATCTCTTGTGTTGATAAAATAAAAGTGATGTTTCTTTCTAAAAAAAATAAAAAGAGATATATTGGCTTGTGTTACCTACGATGGTTGGGACAGAAAAACTAGTCACTATGGCATTGTGGTCTTTTAAAAAATCTCATTTACTATTTGTCACAGTAAGTCAGTCATGGAGTATCGTGCAGTGGGGCAGTGTAGCAATCAATGTTCCTTCTAAACTCTCTTTTAGAGTCTACAAAAGGCACCTTTTGAGTACTTAGTGACCTTTCACACTGCATTTTGAGAAACTTTTATTTCATTCTTTTAAGCACGTGTAGATATGAAAACTTCAATTTTTATTTTACATGAGATACATCAATATATTTATCAGAAAAATTTTAATGTATTTTGTGTGTTTGTTTTTTAAGATGTAAGAGCGGGAACCTCAAGATTGTGGAAATGAAGTTTTATAAATGCATTCCAGGTCTATTTTTTAAACAAGCTCTTCATTTTAGGATGATTGAAGACTGAGATAAAAATTGCAAAGATACAACACAGAATTCCCATATAGCCCCTATACTGAGATTTCTCTATTTTTGTCATTTTACAAAGTATAGTTTGTTTGTTATAATTAATGAGTCAATATGATACACCATTGTTAACTAAAGTGCAGACTTTATTAAGAATTCCTTAGTTTTTACCTAGTGTACTTTTGTTCTGTTTTAAGATCCATCCAGCATAGCACATTACATTTAGTTGCCATGTTGCTTAAGCAACTCTGTACTGTGATAGAGGCTTAGTCTTTTCTTGCCTTTCAAATCCTTCACAGTTTTGAGAAGTTCTAGCAACAATATTTGGTAGAAATTCATTCCATTGGGAAATTTCTGATACTTTACTATGGTTACACAGGGGTTATGAGAGTTTGGGGGAAAGACGAGATGGTGGAGCACTATTGTCATTATGTATGAAAAGATGCTCCCTTTCTTTACTAATAAACATTGAAATTGAAACCATAAGTGCTATATTTTACACCTACCAACATGGTGAAAATGAAAGAGACAGATAATATAATTGATGAGAATATAGGGTAACAACAACAAAATACAATGCTGTTAAGAGGGTAATTTGGTGCAACCAATTTGAAAAATAATTTGACATAGTCTATTAAAATTTGCAAGTTGTAATACAACTTCTGCATAAGTATACAGTGGAAATGTATAAGCATTTTCACCCCCAAAAATATAAAAAACCTTGCATAAGAACACTATTCATAGTGGTATGAACTCGCAACTATCCAAAAGTTATTCTACAGAAGAATGGATGATTAAACCGTGGCATACAAATTTTATGCTCTATACTGTGTGGTTCATTATGGTAACCACTAGCCACATGGTGAAATTTAAACTAAATTAAAATTAAATATTTAGTTTCACAGTTACACTAGCCATATTGTGAGTGCTTAATAACTATATGTGGATAATGGCTACTGTACTTTACAGCATAAAGAACTATTCCAGTACCAGAGTTCTAGTGGACATCTCTGTGAACACTGAGAATGAGTGATCTGAAACTATATCTTAAGATAATGTGGATGAATCTCCAAGTCACAATGCTGAACAAGAGAAGCAGAAACAAAAGAGCTACCATACGTCAGAACTGCCCTGTCCTACTAAAATATGATTCATATAAAATGAAAGGGAGGCAAACTTAGAATAGATCAAATGAGGCTCCCATGTATAATCAGAGTAAATAAGATTACATTGATATGTTCAAAATGAGGTTGGCACAGACTACTAAACTAGAAGAAAGATGAACTCTTTTTTCCTCAAGCATCTGAATTGAAGAAAACTTAACATATGTTCAGAGATAAGGCTTGGCAAAGCCTCTAGGCAGGGCAGTCAAAATTAACCTTAGAAGATGGTTTCAAAGTTACTTTTCTGCACAGTTTACTTGGGAATGAACTCACAAATTTCTGTTTCATATAGCATGGCTGAATTGGTTTTACCTGAAGCATTTTTTGAATGCAGGTATAAACTAATGCTAGACAGAGCCAACATAAAGATCTTAAAAAGCCTATGAAGAATTTCAAGGATAAAAAGGTCATCAAGAATATCAAATACCACCAACTCGTAGCCTACACAAGAATAAACTCAAAATGGATAAAAGACTTAAATCTAAATCACAAAATAACATACATCTTAGAAGAAAACAGGCAGTAAAATCTCAGTTATCTCATGTAGCAGTATTTTTTCCCATATAGCTCCTATGGCAATGGAAACAAAAGAAAAAAATAAACAAATGAGACTATACCAAACTAAAAAGATTTTGATAGCAAAAGAAAGCACCAACCAAAGGAAAATGGAACCGACTGTATGAGATAAGGTATTTGCCAATGATACATCTGATAAGGGATTAATTCTCAAAATATATAAAGGACTTACACAACTCAATACAAGGAAGACAAAAAATACAATTAAATACAATTAAAAATGGGCCAAGAACCTGAACCGACAATTCTCCAAAGAGGACATACAGAGAGGCAGTAGACATATGAAAATGTTCGAAGTCACTAATCATCAGACAGATGAAATTAGAATCACAATGAGATATCCACTCTCACCTGCCAGAATGACTATCATCAATAAATCTATAGATAAGTGCTCCCTCCTGAGGACGTGGAGGAAAGGGAATGCTCACGCACTGTTGGTGGGAACGCAGATTGGTGCAGCCACTACGGAAAACAATACGGCGTTTACTCAAAAAATAAAAAATATAACTACCATATGATCCAGCAATTCCACTCCTGGGAATATGGCCTCAGAATCCTGAAGCACTAATTTGAAAGAATATACACAGCCCTATGTTCATTGTAGTATTATTTACAATGGCCAAGATCTGGAAATTGTGCAAGTGCCCATCTGTGGATGTGTGGATAAAAAAGCTGTGATGTATTTACAAAATGGAATACTACACAGCCATTAAAAATAAGAAAATCTTACATTTTTCCACAGCATATATGGACCCGGAAGTTATTATGTTAAGCCAGTCAGAGAAAGACAATTACCATATGTGAAATCTAATGAACAAAATAAACTTAACAAACAAAATAGAAACAAAGACATGGAAACATGGAACAGACTAACAACTGTCAGAGGGGAGGGAAAAGATGGCTCTTCCAGTTTATCAAGCTTAGCCATTCCCATCTTCTCCAACGCCTTCTTAATTCCATTATTTTAATTAAAATGATTTGATGTGCACCTGTCCCTTGGACAGTGCTCTTTCTTTCATGTAGAATTTTTATATTTATAACTATGTTTTCCCTAATGAATCCCCTTCAATGTTAAATCAAAGAACACTAAGATGAATTAGAGATAAAAGGACATGCTTGCAAATGCATGTTCACTCATTATATCTTATCATCAGCATTACTTTCACTAAATTAAGAGAAGACTAATTTAATACTGAAATACACAAATAGCTTGTTTGTGAAGTTATATTTCTAGGTCTTACAGTGCTAATTGGCTGCCTGTTGAGCCAAATACATTACCACAGAAAGCTCTGATATGTCTATTACTATTCAACTAACAGTATTAAACAGCCAATATATATTTATATACTCATACTGCTCAGCACTAAGTGTAGTTATGTAACAGAATATCAGTGAGAGAGAAAGATAGCAAAGCAGGGGTCAATATAATGATCTGATTTTCACAGGGTCTTAGTTCCTCTGAGGTCTCCATCCTGACACGTTCAGAAGGTATCGCTTTTATACCCGCAGAGTACCATGTAATACATTTAAGAGCACTTAACGAATGGAAACGTGATTAATATCCAAGTGCCAGACAGCAAAAGTGCACACATTTCCTATTCCTTAGTTCTCACACATTAAAGCCCTAACTTTAACGGAATCCTGGTAAGCTGAAAGAACTTAATGGAACACCATGCTGCCCTAAAAATCTCTGTTTTGCAACAAAATTGAGATAGTTTGACAATGAAATCCTCATTAGAGGAGTGATAAACAGAATAGGTCAAAGGCCTGCGATAATCATGAATTTTCCATCCTGCCTTATTTTTACAGAAGGGGCATTATAGACTTGGCTGATGATTTGCCCATACATAGGTGGTAAGTTCTTCAGGAAGACACGCAATGTTAAAACAATACCAGAATCAGTGTGTGAAATAGATTCTGTAATTAATATATCTGCATCTCAATAGCTGAGCAGCAAGCGAGAGACTCTCAGAGTTAATGGTGGAGAAATCAGTCAATGATTTCTAGCCGAGAAACAGAAATCGTTTTCATGAAAAATGTAATAGCAAAAAAAAGCAACACTTGAGCAAGCTACGTAAGAGTAAAAAGTTCACTACTAGATCTGAAATTACTGACGCAGATTTTTTAAAAAGCCTCTGATTTTTCTCTTTTTCTTTTTATGATAGATTGCTCCCAACACGGGCAGCATAGTTTGGAGAAAAATGTAGAGAGGCATTTCCTCCTATGCCTCCTGGTAACAGGCGAGGAGAGCAGGAATGTGAGAGTGACGTCAGGAGACAATATGCAATGCCTGCAGAAGGTATATTGCACGTGTCAATCATTAAACAAACCACCATGGCCCTGATCCCCATGCACCATGAACAGCTTTCAGAAAGTTGGGCAGACTTTTCCCCTTCGCTTGTGGCCAAGGCACTGGTAGGTTTGATACTGACTTGCATTCGGAAACTGACTCAGCAAAACCTGCAGAAATCCAGCAGAAAGTGGGTTCCAGACAGAGGCCTTATTTCCTTTGAAAAATACAAAAATGGTAAAAGAAACTAAAAGGATTACGTATCAGGTGGTCCCTTTGTTAGTGAGGGAAGAAAAAAACACACAAATTAAATAACTAAATGTTGAATTCACACATGGAAAATATTTCACGACAATGTTAGTGCTGTATTAATCAATCGTTGTTTAATTCTCCTGATACTTTAATAAGCCACCGTCTTTTGTTTTCTGTTATATAGGGAAACTGAGATTTGGAAAGTTCATCTCCATGAGAAATACAGTATGTGTTAAAGGCAACTCACAAGGCTTTCATCTCTAGTTACTCTCACTGCGGCACCTAAAATTGCTTGTGGCCGATGAATGTCACAGCCCTGCTCCCCACTTCTTGTTAAGTACTTTCTTACACACCATTTCATGCAAGTACTGCCTTCCTCCAATGTGCTTCTCAGCCCTATTGTTATATCCAGGTCTTTGAAACAACCATGTTGCCTAATTACAAACCCCCTTTATTGTCTGAATTGCTTTTCTCTTTCTTGGTCAATGTAGATAAAACAGTTCATCATTCCAATCACATTCTTGATTATTTATAAAACTAGAGGCCCGGTGCATGAAATTTGTTCACTCGGGGGAGGAGGGTCCCCCAGCCCAGCCTGCACCCTCTCGCAGTCTGGGAGCCCTCGGGGGGATGTCCTAAGCCAGCAGTCAGACATTCTTAGCACTGCTGCAGAAGCGGGAGAGGCTCCCACCACTGCCGCTGTACTCGCCAGCTCTGAGCCCGGCTTCTGGCTGAGCGGCGCTCCCCCTGTGGGAGCGCACTGACCACCAGGGGGCAGCTCCTGCATTGAGCATCTGCCCCCAGGTGGTCAGTGCGTGTCATAGCAACCAGTCGTTCTGCCATTCGGTCAATTTGCATATTAGCCTTTTATTATATAGGATTCCCTTTCCCCTGGGACAAATTATTCTTCATATTCCAATCCGATATTCACCCTACAGTAATTTTTCCTATTTCTTTTACCCAGGATGTTAAACCCATCCTGGAAAGTCACCAAGATGTGCCAATGGCATACTGAAGAGCGGGGGACTTCCTTAGTCTTTCTACAACTCTCCAGTGCTCCACTCCGCTTTGTAAAATGCTCACTAATGGCTTCAGCTTTCTGAGTCTCTCACACATCAAGGCATCAGGCATTCTCAGCTACCTATAATGTTAACTGCATCTAAAAGGAAGTTTCTTATTTCTCCACTTCAGGGAAAGATGCACTTTGTTTTCTTCTTTCTGGTTTGGTTTCTTTGTAAATATAAAACTTTCCCATTTGTTCTGGCTTAGGTCACTATGAAGTCTGTTTCACTTTAAAGATGAGATACATTCTATGGTCCTAATCTCAATTATATGCTGTATAGGATTAGCACTTTTTCAAGAAGAGAAACACGATGTTACATAATCCACCACAAAGAAAATTTGTAATATGTGTCTAGACATAATATAACATTATGTAGGTTTATTTAATGAATGTATAAATAGAAAGACTAGTTTAAAATAAGTATTTCACAAAGAAGAAAAAGAAAAATCTCAGTCTAAATTTATGTATTTATACTCTGGTATAAATGTAAATGTCTTTGTATAGATTGCAATGACAAATATACATTTTTAAACACTTTGAACTTTAAGATGGTCATTTTTCAAACTAAAGAACCACAGTCCATGGTCCCCTTTCCTTTTTTGGAAAGGAACAATATTTTATACTAGAGGCCCGATGCATGAAAATTCTTGCAAGAGTAGGTCTTCCTTCCCCTGGCTACCAGCACCAGCTTCCCTCCAGCACCCGAGACCCGGGCTTCCCTCCTCCTGCCACCTGCAGGCACCCAGGACCAGGGCTGGCTTCCCTCGGGCCACCCATAGGCACCCAGGACCCAGGCTGCATCCTTCCTGCCACCTGCAGGCACCCAGGACCCAGGCTGCATCCTTCCTGCCACCTGCAGGCACCCAGGACCCAGGCTGCATCCTTCCTGCCACCCGCAGGCACCCAGGACCCGGGCTGGCTTCCTTCAGGCTGCCCGGAGGCACCCGGGACCTGGGCTGGCTTCCCTCCGGCCCTGGCTTCGTCAGGAAGGACATCCGGAAGACATCTGGTCTAATTAGCATGTTACCCTTTTATTATTATAGATTACTATTATAGATGCTGTACTGAATTTTTCATATAAATCATGAACTGATCAGAGGAAGCTGACATATTTTAAACATTTCACTTAAAATAGGACAAGTCTCATCTTTACAGAATTAGATCAGCTTCTCCTGGCCTCCAGTGATACCAAGGATAATTTAATTGTACTAAGCAAAACTTCATGAAAAACAACAGTTTTTCAAAAAACTTCTGCTTTAATATTCCATAACATTAATTGTAATTAATTCATGAATTTATATGTGATTTAAAGTTGAGTAAAACTTCAACAAGTTTCCAGTAAATGATCTGAAATATATGTAATGATATTGAAGGCTTTTTGCACTGTGTACATTTTTCTTAATAAGAGCTATTATTAGTATGCCCACTATGTAACTGATTATAGTTCTGAAACACAATATATGTGTAGATAACAACTATTAGCGAAGATTTCAAAAGAGAAGGATTTACTAAGTACAGATTTCACATTCCACTTATTTAAATATTTTATTATCAAATATTAGATGTAAATTCATAAGTTGAGGTTTGAATTTTTATTTAAAGATGAAAAAAATTAAATACAAATTATCTAGTCAACATTTCCAGTGAATGATTAGAAAATAATATTTTAAGATGAAAAGCAAGGAAAGAATAGGAAAACTCTGAAGAATGAAGTAAAATATATCAGACATATTTCATCCTATCGTATTCATTAAACCTACATATAATTGGGCAGGTGATAACATTTTAAAAATATATTTTTATTGATTTCAGAGAGGAAGGAAGAGGGAGAGAGAGATAGAAACATCAGTGATGAGAGAGAATCATTGACTGGCTGACTCCTATAAGCCTCACACTGGGGATGCAGCCAGCAACCTGGGCATGTGCCCTGATTCAGAATCAAACCATGAATTCCTGGTTCATAGGTTGACATTCAACCACTGAGACATGCAAGCTGGGTGGCAGGTGATAACTTTTTAAAATAAAGATTTTGTATAAAGAAATGAGATGGGGATAATGTAACAATAAAATGTATCTCAAAGTTTTCAAGCCCCCATAAAAATTATTTAATTTAACATATATTTCATTTAAATATTAAATTATCATTGTATTTATCTCTTGGAATCTGATAATTTAAATCTACTTGAAACAAATTTAATAACTTAATTAGCTAAAATTGTAATTGTTAGGTCAGAGGAATTCCAGAAGCCGATGCATGCAACAGATGGTGATGCAGTTAACAGACTAGTGCACCAGACAGAGGGCGACACAAATGCTGGTCCCTTCCTGGAACCCATGATGGACCAGTGCTCCAGGCAAATGGTGACATAGATACTGGCTCCATTCCTGGAACCCCTGCCCGCCCTCATTGAACAGCTGTATTAAAAAAGTGCTCAGCTCCCGCCCCTTGCGACTTCTCCGGCCCTACCCTCAGGACCAGTGAACCTGGCCCAGGAGCATAAGATTAAAAGCTCTTCCTTTTGACTGGCCTGGACTCTCTGTCTTTGTTCCCTGCGCTGCGAACCTCACAGTAATGCCATTTTTATTTGAAAGATGATCAAAACAGTATGCTATTAAATATTTAATAATATAGTTACAAAAACTTTAAGTGATCAAGGTCAGACCCTAGCAGCATAGAGATCACTACTTCTGGCTCTTGAAACACCAAACAAGTCCCTTGAGACATACACATTTTTTCTTAATTTAATAACATGGTTTGAGTTGTTGCTAGCTCTGCAAAAATATAGTGTAATGGCACAGATGTGACTGTTAATTAAAAAGTCTCTTGTGAGAGCAAATGAGTTTCTGGGTGATGTTTTGAGCAAGATTATGTCATTTAGAAATAAATTCTGAGTACACAAAATCCTGAACTTATAAGCATGATGGGCCTAAGAGACCACTGTGTTTTTTTTGTCTCTAACAACTCTGCCTAGTGAAGAGACCTGATCATAACTCACACATAAGCTTGAGTGTTTTTGTATCTCCTTTAAGTCAACCATATAGCTGCCAGTGTCAAGATTTATCTTTAGTTTTTGACAACATAGCTTTGTAATTATAAAAATTGTGTCTGTTGTAAGTATATAGGTGACAGGCACATTTGTGTCTTTATACAAGTTTTCACCTCAGTGATATTCAAAATGGCTGAAATTTTCCCAAGTAAGATTTCATAAATAACTGATTGCGTTTCACATAAGTTATTGGTTGCCGCTAGAATATTTTGTGCATGGCATATCATAAATTATTTTCTAAGGCCTATCAAATTATACCAGGTTTTTATTTATGTCTTGTTGAATATTGCTAAACTCACATACATTGAAAATATATCTGTATATGCATGAGAGAATAGATGACTGTTAATATATGTATGTATAGGGTAATTTAATATAATCATCTAAAGCATTACAGATTTGGTAATTTTTTCCATGATATAAAAATTCTGTAGGAATAAATCAATCAACTTAACAAACTGGTTGACTCTGATAGTGACTCTACTTTCTCATGCATATTAACATACATAAATACAATATATATATATATATATAAGCATAAACACATATATATATATACACACATACATACAAATATATGGGGTACTCATTCATGCATGTGTGGGGTGTATATTTAAAAATATATCTTTGCCAAAATACAGAAAAAATCCAGGAGCAGTGTAAAGGTATACTTTTATGATTGATGTTTATAAGGCTTCAAATCTATCACTTTACTAATGAGAAATTTTTTTCCTCTCTCCTGAAAATCCTTTCAAAAAGCTTCAGTAAACATGCCACAACTCTAGTATTTAATGTTTTTGCAAGTTTCTTACCTTTATGTTCTGCCCTTACGAGTTTCATATGCCCATGAAAATACATGTCATTTTTCTGGAATCATTTTTTCTCTAAGCACGTTGTTGTAAACATTTTTTTTTTTGTAAACATTTTGCAGTTTCATTAGTAAGTATAGTGCTTAAGGTGCATTAGAATGCTTGAATGGCAACTTATGTGACTTTATTTAAATTTAAATTTGGAAAATATCAGCCAGCATGTGCTTAAGTATTATCTCTCCCTCATCTGCCATCTCCTAGAAATCAGCATAGACACCCCCATTGAGAGAAGTCAAGGAAGAGCACGTAAAAAGTGGAGAATTATGTTCCACTTCATTACTCAGACATTCTTAGGGTTTGTACTTAACCTATTTAAACTGATATGACACTTTATTGTTTTAATAATCTAATGTTTAAGATATTTCCTCTTGACACGCAGAATATGTAGTAAATGCCTTAATATGATACACAGATGTCCCCAAAAATGTATACACTCTTAACAGCTGATAGCCCAATTGATGTTTCTTTCTTTTCAGACTTAACCCGCTGGAATTAATAATTGTTCAACGTGTGCATACATTTTTGGGACACACTGTATAAATATAAAAATTAGGATGGTGATTTATCTATTAAGGCTTGCAGATTACTGTTTTTATGTTTATTTACAGTCACTGTGGATTGCCATTTTGTTAGAGGGAGAGGTATCATCAGTGAACTCACACTGGAACCCTTGGGCAACTCTATTCACATATACTATTTTGATATAGAAAGACAAAAATGGAATATATTTTTGGAAGTATTGTTTTAGTCTAACACACTTTACTAATTTTAGTTCCTACAGATATGGAGGAAGCAATCTTTCAGAGATTCAGAATAACAAGTGTGAAAGAAAGATGAGTGGGTTATCAATGAAATTTTCTTTAAAAAACTCGATAAAGATTTCAGGACTAGAATTCACATATAAAGTTTTGACTACTTGTAGTATGGTTGATTACAAGTTCTGGTTTGTATATAAAAAGAGGAGCCAGTTGCTGAAGGTGCTAAGTTTATATAGTCAGTTTGAAACCAACCGAGTATGCGTCATCTTGGCAATAGCCAAATATAAGCATAGAATAGGCAATCAGTATAAAATCTAGAGTTGCAAATCTACACACAGTATATTTGGTGATTATGAATAATAAAGTGGTATTTAAACAGTGACAAAGGCTGCCATTATCCATGAAATGCACGTACACAAAATTAGCAATAGCCAATATCTCATTTTAAAGGGTATTTATTAGTTGTTTTGTGTGTTTTCTTTATTGATTAAGGTGTTACATATGTGAACTTATCCCCTCCTTGTCCCCCACCCCCCGCTCATGCCCTCACCCCCTGGTATCTGTGTCCATTGGTTAGGCTCATATGCATGCATACAAGTCCTTTGGTTGATCTCTCCCCCTTACCTCCACCTTCCCCTACCTTCCCTCTGAGGTTTGACTGTCTGATCGATGCCTCTCTGTCTCTGGATCTGTTTTTGTTCATCAGTTTATGTTGTTCATTATATATATAATAGTTTTATACTGCTATGTAATAAATTACCACAGACCAGGTCACTTAAATCAACACCCACTTACTAGCTCAGTTTTATAGGGCAGAACATGCAACACAGTTGGCTGAGTTCTCTACTTAGGTTGAAATCAAGATGTCAGCTAGGCCCGGCTTGTATGGTTTTGTGGCTGAGCATCTACCTATGAACCGGGAGGTCACAGTTCGATTCCCAGTCAGGGCACAGGCCCAGGTTGCGGGCTCCATCCCCAGCATGGGGTGTGCAGGAGGCAGCTAATCAATGATTCGCTCTCATCACTGATGTTTCTCTCTCTCCCTCTTCCTTCCTCTCTGAAATCAATAAAAAATATATATTAAAGAAAAAGAGGTCAGCTAGCTAGTTGTGTTCTCCTCTGGGGTTGAGAGTGCTCTGTCAAGTTCATTTAGGGTCTTAGGAAAATTGAGTCCCTTGAAGGTGTAGGACTGAAGTCCGCGTTTTTAATGGTTGTTAACTAGGAACAGCACTCAGCCTCTACAGGTACCTACACCCTTTGCCAAATAATCACCTCCATCATCAAAAAGCCTCATGGCATCAAATCCCTCTCCTATTTCAAACCTGCCCCTCCACCAAAGCCAGAGAAAAATTCTGCTTTTGAAATAGTTCATGGGATAAGTTTAAGTATGCCCAAATGAGCTCCCAACCTTCAGGTCAACTGGGCCATGTAACATGACATCATCCTAGGAGTGGTATCACATGACAGTCACAGGTTTAGAGAGGCACAGCTTTGGGAGGACATCTCCAAATTCTACTTGTCCTGGGGTGGATCCTAAGGTCTTGAGATAAAGAGAAACAGGGATACAGGATAAAAAGAAAAGGGAGGCTAATAAAGATATTTTAACAGAAGAATTGGTGACCAATTTAGGGACTTAAAATGCCTCTTCGTTTGGGGAAAATAGAATTCACATTAGAGAGATGCCTCATGGGGAAAACAGAGTTAGAAGCTTGAAGGCGATAAACTGGGGTCTAAATTATGATGGCAGTGGCAGGATGCTCTTTCAAGAAACTTGGCATCTATGATACAGAAATGGAGCAGAAGCTAAGAAGGCCAAGAATGAAAGGCATGCAGGTGTTTTAGATTTTAGGTGGTCCAAGAGAAGAATACCTTAAAGAATGCCAGAAAAAAAGAATCAAGTCAGTTAAGAATCACATGTACAAAGGTTTTAAAAATTAACAAAACACATCATGAACTGAGCCTATGTGGATTTTTTTGTTACACAAAGTAAATCCTTGCTTGTTTAACAATACAAAAGTAAGCCGATTTGGCATTTTCTGTGTGTACTAACATTTCTCCTGGTCTGTGCCTTGTAGTCCCTCAAAATAGGTCTTAATTGTATTCTAAGTGTATTTTCCAAAACAAAATGGTCTGAAAAGGTGACCAAATATTGAAATTACAACACTCCAAAAGTAGTGAAATACCTGGTTGACATACTCAATTAACATAGAAATCTCACTGAGTTTAGGATTTAAACTGTCAGACTTAGAGAAACTAACAGATAGATGTTCAATATACTAAAGATTTCTGTGAACTTAGCAGCTGGAATTGCAAAGATAACTAACTTTTCAATGGTTATTTTAACCAAATAACTATGTGTTCCATTTACTTGCAATTGATTGGCAAAAGATTCAGAAAGTCCACTTAATAGACCCTTAACAGTAGAATTAACTATTATCAACCTACACAATATATTAAGAAATAATGTAGAGATAATATGTTTGGTATGGTATCCAAAAGGAAGTACACAATTTTCCTCCAAGACATGTCATTTCTATCAATACACACATGCACACACATCTTAAAACACCTTTGTGGGTAACTATATTATACAGTATTAATTAAAATTATTTTGTGGAATAATATACTTCAATAAATTATAACTAAAGTAGAAATATATTAAGTAAATGCTTATTGTTTATTATTTCAAATGATGATTCTATTTCTTTGGGACTAAATCCCTCAATAAATTGAAAGAAACATATTTGCCTATTGGAAAGTTCTGATGGAGACCAGTCTTTGGAATGCTTTGTATGAGAGTGTGTGTTTAAGAACATAGTAGGTATTGTAATTAGATCTAACATCTATATATATAAAATGCTAATATGCAAATAGACTGAACAGCGAAACAACTGAACAACCCAAACAACCGATTGCTGTATATATAAAACGCTAATATGCAAACAGACCAAACAGCAGAACAACTGAACAACCAAACAACTGAGCAACTGGTTGCTATGACGTGTGCTGACCACCAGGGGGCATGCACAGAACATGGAGGGTGTCGGCAGTGGCAGGACTTGAGCGCTAGACCAGGTGCTGCACTGGTCGCTGTTACGGGGGCGAGCCTCTGGTGGTTACTGAAAATTCTTTGCTCCCGCACTCCGTGGTCCCGCCGGACACTCACACATGCTGCCAGCGCCGGCCCCACTCACACTGGCTGCCGGCATCAGAGCCGGCACTCACATCTGTTGCCGGCACCTGGCATCAGCCCCAATGGCTTGGTGCCATCAGCAGGGGCGAGCGGGGGTGAGCAGGGTCTGCTGGCCTTGATTGCCCCTCAGGGTTTCTCCACCTCCCCCTGCTCCTGGGGGGCGATTGAGGCTGGCAACCACCTCTCACACCCACTGCCAGCAACGGCCCCGCTCGCACCTGCTGCCTGTGCTGGCCCCGCTTGCACCCACAGCCAGCACCAGAACCTCCACTTGCACCAGGTGCCAGCACCTGGAGCTGGTCCTGATCACTCAGCCCTGAGGGCTTCTCCACCTCCCCCTACTCCTGAGGGGTGATAAGGGCAGGAGCTGCGGTTTGCACCTACTGACAACGCCGGCCCCAATTGCTCCACGCCGTCAGCAGGTACGAGTGGGGCATCAGCGCGTGGGAGCAGCAGCAGCAGGAGTGGGGTTCCTGGCAGACAGGGGACCGGGGGATGTGGTGGGAGGGGCCAGGCAGGAGCACGGAAAATGGGCTGAGACCCACCCCTGTGCCCACATCAGCCTCGCGGCCCACAGTTCCTTTCAAGGTACACAAATTCGTGCACTGGGCCCCTAGTTCAATAATAATTTCCTGAATTGAAGTGTAGTAGAATCCTGGCAAAGAGAAGATGACCCTGTATTACCTGGCTGAGTCTGAAGTAATCAGAATGGTTCCTATAAAAATGGAAGGAGGAAGGTCAGAATTGGAGAAGGAGCCATGAAGACTCAAATGGAGGTTCAAAAAACGCGAGGGTGGGGTCATGGGGCAAAGAATAAAGATGCTCTTTAGAAGCTGGAGAAGACAAAGGTTCCAGGCCCTGACCTCTCTCCTCCAATTAGGGCACTGAAAACAGAGGCAACCTTGCTGACTGCTTTTAGATCGCTCACACCCAGAGCTATAACATGAAAAGTTCTGTTGTTTTCAGCCACTAGGTTGGTGGTAATTTATTACAGCAGTAATAAAACAGTAATACAGCAAAAGTATATTTTAATGCAATCAGCCACGCTCAAGGCAGTATGTTTAATGCTTTTGTCCATAATTATGGCTGTACCATAAAAAATGTTTATCTTAACAATTTTGAATAGAGGTAATTTAAGAAAACGCAAGTTGATGAAAGCATTTCAGAAAGAACGAGCACATTCTCAGGATTCACTGTTACCCTTTTAACTAATCAGTCGTTCACCTTAATTCTGTGTCTAGTGAAGAAGAGGGTCAAGTCCTAGTAGGAGGATTGTGGTAGCATACATGCAAAGAAGAAAGTGTGAAGAGTCCTGAGCCATCAGAAATGAGGTCTTTCGCCCTAAAGACAAAGGACAGTACTTCATCAACTATCTGTTGCTTGGGTGCATCTATTTCCTAGGCCAGTGGTCAGCAAACTGCGGCTTGCGAGCCACATGCGGCTCTTTGGCCCCTTGAGTGTGGCTCTTCCACAAAATACCATGGCCTGGGCGAGTCTATTTTGAAGAAGTGGCGTTAGAAGAAGTTTAAGTTTAAAAAATTTGGCTCTCAAAAGAAATTTCAATCATTGTACTGTTGATATTTGGCTCTGTTGACTAATGAGTTTGCCGACCACTGGTCTAGGGAACAGCTGTAACAGAGGCACAGAACATGACCCTGTCTCAGGTGCCTTCCTCCCTGAGTGGAACAGAATTTGGACAATGGTCTCATTTATTGGGACATGATGGTCATTGCTCTATGTCCTCATTGTTGAAGTCTTCCTTGGCCTCCCTGCTTTCGGTCTTATCCTCTTGCTGAAGATGGGAAATCAGTTATTGAAGACCAGCCTCAAGGCATCTCATACAGATGTCATCTCTTTAAGAACCTCACATCGCTATTCCTTTCTCTTTGTTACTTATAGGAGAAACTGTTTATTCGTTATTGCCAAAGTTACTCTATACCAGTGATAGCAAACCTATGACACGCGTGTCAGCACTGACACGCATAGCCATTTCTGATGACACGCGGCCGCATGCCGAGAATGAAACATTTGCTGCTCCTGAGGATGAAACATTTGCGACTAGAGTCTTGGAGTTAGTTTTTTCCTCAAAGTGACACACTACCCGAGTTATGCTCAGTTTTTTGGCGAAGTTTGACACACCAAGCTCCAAAGGTTGCCCATCACTGCTCTATACTAAGATTAGACAACTTCCACCTACATGTTTACTATTGAGCACGTTTTCATGTCTGTCCCCTCCTTAAATCCCACTGATATAACAAGAAAGAAAAATATGTAATTATAGTTCAACAATGGCAGAAAGAATGGAAAAGGTGATAAGAACAGAAATGTCAACAAATTTTGAGGTCAAAAGTGAATAATTGATAAATGACTTCTTGGAGAAAGATAATCTTCAAGGGCATGGAAGCAATAATAACCTAGCTAATTAATGCAAGAGACTGCATATTGCATAGTAATAACCCTCTGCTCTCTTCATCAACATATTTTCCAGGTTCCTTTTGGGACACTGGACAGACCAATGGTACACCTAAAGATAATGACATTTCAAAATTTTTTCAATGGAGTAACACTCTCTTAAAAATCACCCTACAGTTAAATTCTTTATTCTATAAGTGAGACCCACCCAGAAAGTATATCCAACTTCCACTTTAGTGTCCCACACTTAATTATAGTTTTCCAAAGAATACCAAATATGTGTCCATAACAACAAAAACAAATTAAAAAATCCTCAAGAAAAACAAAAACAGATAGAATTTTTAGATTAAAAAATGTTAAGTAAATCTATAAAATTAGGCAATGCAAAAAGGAAAAATGATTTCTTGAAAAATATATATAAATGCTGTGCAAAAAAAATAAAGGCATAAAAACAAAAAGAACCATATCACGATGTTCTAGTCCATGAGGTATGAAATTATTCATATGGAGATTTCTTGGTGCTGCCATTAAAGTGAAGGACCCTTCCACCTTCCCTTCTCTTTTGGTTCATTAGTATGGGTACAAGTAGCAAGACTAGCCATCTATACTAATAAAAGAGTAATATGCTAATTAGACTGGGAGACCTTCCAGACGTCCTTCTGGACAAAGCCAGGGTTTTGGCCGGCCTGCAAACCACCCCCAAATGGCCCCCAGCCCCTCGCCCAGGCCGGCCACGTCCCCCAGCGGGAACCCTCACCCTGATGGGAGCGTGGCCAGCCTGCAAACTGCCCCAGCCCCTCGCCCAGGCTGGCCCCACCCTCCAAGGGGATCCCCACCCTGATGCTGGATGCCCTTCAGGGCAGACCAGCTGGTCCCCACCCATGTACCAGGCCTCTATCTATACTAATAAAAGGGTAATATGCTAATTAGACCAGGAGACCTTCTGGGATACCTCCGGACGTCCTTCTGGACAAAGCCATGGTGGCAGGGCCAAGGCAGAGGTGGTTAGGGAAGATCAGGCCAGGAGGGGAGGGCAATTGGGGGCAAGCAGGCCAGCGAGGGGGGGCAGTTGGGGGCAAGCAGGCCAATGGAGGAGGCAGTTGGGGGCAATCAGGCCAGCAGGGGGACAGTTGGGGGTGATCAGGCCAGCAGAGGGGGAAGTTGGGGGAGAGCAGGATGGCAGGGGGGGCAGTTGGGGGTGAGCAGGCTGGCAGGGGGGCAGTTGGGGGTGAGTAGGTCAGCAGGCAGAGTGGTTAGGGGTGATCAGGCAGGCAGGCAGGTGAGTGGTTAGGAGCCAGCGGTCCCGGATTGCAAGAGGGATGTCCGACTGCCGGTTTAGGCCCGATCCCACCAGGATTGGGCCTAAACCGGCAATCAGACATCCCTCAAGGGTCCCAGATTGGAGGGGGTGCAGGCCGGGCTGAGGGGCCCCCTGCCCTGTGCACGAATGTGCACCGGGCCATAAATAAAAAAAAAGGAGGGCATGGTTGAAAATGGCAGAGAAATAAGAATATATGAAATGGGTCCCTAATACTGTAGTTATCATTTCAAGCCACCTACTACTAATATTTAGTGATCTGAAGAGAGAAATATTTTTTTTTAATTTTTATTGCTGAGAGTATTACGTATGCCCCCTTTTTTTCTCCCATAGCACACCGCTACCCCCTGCCCCAGGCTTCCACCACCCTATTGTCTGTGTCCAGAGTTATGCATATATGCATATAAGTTCTTTGGTTGATCGCTTCCCATCAACCTCCACCTTTCCTCTGAGATTCCACAGTCTATTCCAGTTATCAGCAAACTCATTAGTCAACAGAGCCAAATATCAGCAGTACAACGATTGAAATTTCTTTTGAGAACCAAATTTTTTAAACTTAAACTTTTTCTAACGCCACTTCTTCAAAATAGACTCGCCCAGGCTGTGGTATTTTGTGGAAGAGCCACACTCAAGGGGCCAAAGAGCCGCATGTGGCTTGCGAGCCCCGGTTTGCTGACCACTGGTCTATTCTATTTAATTTAAGCCATTGCTATTTAGAGTCCTTCCACAGCAACGAAATCATGGTTCATAGTTAATGTATTTTTGATAAGCACACTGATACCACAAAGAAAAAAAAGGGGGGAAAGCAATGCAAACGAATATTTGGAGCTAATAGTAAAATATTTAAAGTTTGGAAAAATTATCAATCAATTTCCTATATTTCCAAAAACATCAATAAATATCAATATCCATTTTAACCAAAATATAATTCAAAGGATATGAAAACCATTTAAAAATACCAAGGTCTCAAAATGTTTATATTTATTTATTGTTTTTCAGAAAGTTTCTGGAAAATCCTATATAATAAAGTGGGGATATGTAAATTGGCCATCACTCTGCCACAAAGATGGCAGCGCCCACAGCAGAGGCAGAAGGGGGGGTTCCGTAACACAAGAAGGCTGCACCCACAGCATAAGGCCGAGTTCCCTTAATGAGCCTTAACAATCAATCAGCAGGGACCTGAGGCTGTGCCCGGTCCCCCCCGGTGGGGCTTGACAAGGGACCTCAGGCTACGCCCCCCCACCCCGCAGGGCTTGATGAGGGACCTCAGGCCACACTCCCCGCCTGGCAGGGCTTGCTGGGGGACCTCAGGTCCCGCCCCTCTGCTCAGCCCCCCGCCCAGCAGGGCTTGATGGGGGACCTCAGGCCATGCTTCCCACCCCGGCGCCAGGCTGGGGGATCTCAGGCCACACCTCCAGCCCCAGTACCAGGCCAGGGGACCTGAGGCCACGACCCCTGCCTGGTGGGGCTTGACGGGGGACCTCAAGGTGTTCCCCCCGCCCTGGCACTGGGCCAGGGGACCTGAGGCCATGCCCCCAGCCTGGCGGGGCTTGACAGGGGACCTCAGGCCATGCCTCCCACCTGGTAGGGCTTGACAGGAGACCTCAAGGTGTGCCCCCCCCACCCCAGTGCTGGGCCGGGGGACCTCAGGCTGCTCCCCTCATCCTGGGCTAGGGAACCTCAGGCTGCACCCCCTGCCCAGCAGGGCCTGACAGGGGACCTGAGGCTGCGCCCCCCTCCTGGTGGGGCTTGATGGGGGACCTCAGGCTATGCCCCTGCCTGACGCCAGGCCAGGGGACCTCAGGCTGCAACCCCACCTGGCGGGGCTTGACAAGGGTGAGACTGAATCTAGCCCAATGGGAGGGGCTGGCCATGTCTGGGTCTCACTCAATTTTGAGGCACACGTGGGTGGGCGTGGACTTGACTCTGGGTCCTGTGGTGCGCCCCAGACTCTGACAGGAGGCAGATTTTCATATACATTTTACTAATTTTCTTTCATCTCTAACACTTCTATTATAGAGAAAGGGCAAATAGCAATATTAAAATATTTCCTCTAATTAATCCCTTTTAATGTGTACAAATTTCGTGCACTGGGCCACTAGTATGTTTTATAAAAATGACAAAAGTTGATCATGAAAAGAAAAAATATGGGACCTGAAAAATAAGTATTCAGTGTATGAAAAAGCACAAAGACCTCCCAGGAGCACACACAAAATAAAGGGAAGTTACATGGCCCATGACAACAAGTTGTTTGGCTGGTCTAGAACACAACCAATGCCAATTCTAAGATGAAGGCAGAATGTTTCAGGAGAATGAGTCTAAGGAAAAAGTGGAATTGATAGTTTACATGATAAATTACTTGAGCAAGTTTAGAGGCATTTCCCAGTTCTCTCAGAAAGTCTGGGTTGATCCCTCACTGATGGACAGGAAGAAAATACACACACATACACAACTGAAAGAATTATGAACTCCAATGAAAGCAAAAGATTGTCCAAAACAGGAGATGCAAGCAACCACAATAAATGATGGCAGTCAGTTTTAATACACCTTATAATCATAAAAATGTGATGACTAAAAGTGGATCAGAAATTGAGATACAAGAGTATTAGGAATCGTGTGTGGTGAGGGAAATGGATAAGAGGACATTAAATAAGAAGGCTACATTCTCCTCTCTCACAGTAGGCAGCCGACTGCCTTATAAAAAGAAAATCCTAGAAATGGTAACATAAGCTATACCAGTATTTAGGAATGCAATGAAACGTGCCAGAAGAAACAGATGCATGAGTTGCATAGGTTTTCCCCTGAGGATTGGAAATCAGAGATATGAGAGGATGAAGCAGAAACTTCTGTTCTCAGGTATACAGTGTAAGGTGCTATTAATATTTTATAAACAATACCTAGGTATCAATAAAATAAAAACCTCTTCTTACTGTTTTTGCTTTCAGCCCCATAAAATTTCCCAAGGAAAAGAAACGCAGATTCTCTACCTATTTGGCTGTGGAATAGTATATTAGAAAAGTTTACTGTCACCTTGCTTATATTTTCCCACAGCACCTTGAATCAATCCCAGCCTAATATAGAGCAAATAAAGAAGCTTTGTTTTCTGGTTTCCTGAGCACTAGCCTCCCCTCCACACACCCACTCACCAATTATATCCCAATATTTCATGTAAGAAGAGGGTATTGAAGCACAGCAGGATCTTACATTTAACCAAATACATTCAGCAGACCTAATGTATTGTTAATTTCTTATCTGAAATCCAAATAAGAGATGCACATTTCATATTAATTTCCTTTGAGGTATAAGACAGATTTCAAAACATAAATGGTGATAGACAAAGACTTGACTTGGGGTAGTGAACACAGACTACAGTGTACAGATGATGTGTTGTAGAGCTGTGCACCTGAAACCTGTGTAACTGTTAACCAGTGTCACCCCAATAAATTCAGTAAAAAGGAAAATTATCTCACTGGCAGGTGGGTGAGATATTATTCTTTGTACGTTTTATGTTGGAAATAACATGTACAATGAGTATACATATAGCTATTCAATGCATTTCCCCATATGCTTGGAACAGATTTTCTTAAAATATAACTCTTCAATACAATGTACTAATTATGTAAAAAAAAAAAAGATTTGTTTCAAAAGAAATGAGAAGAAATGGTGAAGTATATTTTTCTAGCTTCAAATAATTTAATAGCATTGAATCATAATCAATAGATCTATGGAAAAGCCTACACAAATGCTTCTATAACCTTTAATAAATAGTATCTTACTGTGAAATATAATCAATACATAATTTATACCCCTACTTTTTTAGTATTTGTTTTCTTCCCTCCATCATTCCTTTCGTTTTTCCTTCTCTTCATAAACTTTCTCTCTTCGAAAGTTATTCTTCATCCCTTCCAGATATACTAGGCATATTGCTTTCAAACAATAGCCAGAGAAAACCTCATCAATTTAAGAACGGAGAGTGCATCATATAATGAGTTTATGTCTGTATCTCTACTACCAAATGGATCTAAAGTGACATCTCAGGGCCCGTTAATGAGATTGTCTTATGTAAGAGAATCTGGTAATGGGATCATACCAAATCCAATTATTTAGAGGTAATGGTAACAAAAATTAAATTAATTAATGTTCAATTTGCCCTTCACAAACAAAAATTGTAAAAAAAAAAAAAAAGAAAGAAAAAGCTAACTAGAATCACACCAATAGTAGTGATAAAATATCATATCTTAGGATCAATTTGAGAGAAAAAAATGTTTGCAAGCCCATTAACAACTGCTTCTCCTTGAGCATCTGCAGGTCATTAAGCAGGGCCTTCTTACTCTAAAGTTACATGTGCTCTTCTACTTCCTAAAGTGCTCTTCTGTGTACAATTTGTTTCTCCTTCATAACCACTCAAAAGGTCACCCACATTTTATACAAAGCATCCATAGCCTAAGTTTCAGTTGTTCTTACAGTAGCCATCAGTCCCTACATGTAACAGATGTTTTTTGTATGTGCTTACCACAATACCTATACTTGGGTAATAGAAATTCATCTCATACAGGAATCATGTGACTTTCTGGGAGAAATATTTAGGTACAGAAGTTCCTTAGATACTTAGGCTCAATGTACAGAAAAGAAGTTGAGATACAATGTGAAGAGAATCATAACTCTTTACTAAAAAACTGATTGTGCCACACCTATAACAATCTATAATAATAGAAGGGTAATATGCTAATTAGGCCAGATGTTCTTCCTGACAAAGAGGGGCCAGAGGGAAGCCAGCCCAGGTCCCAGGTGCCTGCGGGTGGCCAGAGAATGGTGCCGGAGGGAAAGCTGGTGCCAGCAGCAGGGGGAAGGAAGGCGTATTCTTGCACTAATTTTCGTGCATCGGGCCTCGAGTAGGTATATAAAAATGAAAATGTCTCTAAAAATGGACCTAATTGCCCTAGCCAGAATTCTCAGTGGTTAGAGCATTGGCCTGTGGACTGAAGGGGTCACAGGTTCAATTCCCGATCAAGGGCACATATCTCAGTCACAGGCTCCCCAGCTCCAGTAGGGCCACCTGTGGGAGGCAGTTGATGTGTGTCTCTCATTCATGTTTTCCTCTCTCTGTCTCTCTCCCTCCTACCTTCCTTCCATCCTCTCTAGAAATCAATGTAAAAATGATCCTCAGGTGAGGATTAACAAAAATATGGATCTAATTGCTTCTGATTCTATGCATTACATTAGAATATTATGTTACAAATGTAGCCAGTATAATATTCATTCTGCTTCGTGTAAGGGTGAGAGAAAAGAGAAAAATTACTCTTTTCTTCATATTGTGTCATAAAAATGTGTCCGAAGAATAACATTATATACATTCATTCCATAATTTTTTGAAAGATTACTATGCAACAGGCATCTAGGTACTAAAATTCCTGACATAGAGCATTGCATAGACAAAACTGTTCTCAGAGTGCTTACCTGCATTCATTTTGAGGGAGAAATAGTAAGAGAGCAGGATATTTAAATGTACAATAATAAAGTAAGCCAATATCTACAAGATATTTTCAGGTAGAAATCAGTGCTATGAAAAAAAAAAAAAAATAATATATATATATATATATATATACACACACATATATATGTATATGTATGTATGTGTGTATATATATATATATATATATATATATATATATATATATATATATATATATGTATAAAGGAGGAATGATGGAGACCATACCCACTTAGTTGTTAAAGTAAACGTATCAGAGTAAACAGATTTTAACCGAAACCTGAATGGCAACTAGGAATGAAGCATTTTAAAATTTGGCGTCCAACCAAGGAAATAACAAATGTAAGACACTTTAATGTAAAGACAGCTAGTGCCCCCAATTATGTGTTTTCTCCCTCCTTTTAATAAATAAAATCTCTTCTTCTAAATGTAAGTAGGATGTACATTCCCATACCTACCAACTAAATTCCCAAGGCTTTTATGATTGATCCTGCAGATCAGGCCCCTTAAGGAAAGACCTAGTTTTTGCAATTTTTCTTCAAAAATGGTAGAATGCCACACATGGTGCTGATGGCTAGCTTAAGCAATGTAAACAAAGATAATTAGATCAGCAAGTTGGAAGGATTCTTTGCCTACCCCAATCTGTTACATGAGAGGGAAATTAATTCCTACTTGATGTAAATTATTGAATTTTTTTTTCTATTGGTTCTGTGAGTTTGGCTTGAACTACCTGACTGGTTCTATAGCAGGAATAACCTCGGTGGGTAGAAGGCAATATGAAGAAACCAGTGCACACGAAACAGAGATCCTGAAGAAAGGGAGCAGGAAGCTATTTCTGACAATCACGCAGTGACCAAATTAAGGAGGGCCTTGTAAAACATTGTCTTTTAATTACATTTGATGGAACATTTTTGGAGAAAAGTGACTTAACTTGGCTTCCTTTTTAAAAAGACAGTTGTGATTGTTGAGAATAAAATTGACTTTAATGGGTCAAATGTGAGTAGATACACAGTAATAAAGCTGTTTAAATTATTCACGTGAAAGTCTGAGAGAGATGGAATCAATGGCAAGTCCAAAAAGTATTTAGTTATATATTTAACCTATGTTATCACAAGTAATAATATTCAACTATTCATTCAACATGTAATCATTCAAGAACTCCTATCTTCCTACCAGCATATTAAAAACTGGATACAGAATAATGAATGAGACATGGTGCCTAACTATAAATAACACATTATACATATAGTTAAATTTGAGTAAGTGCTACAAAGATATAGCATAATGTACTTTGGAAGAGAAAATAGAATTTACTTAACTATGATTATGCCTCTGTAAGGAAATATTTAAAACAAAAGTGGTGATTAACCTGGTAAAGAGTTGTAGTGGAGGGCAGACTATGGAAAATTCTGGGTAGAGGCATGAACACAGAGTGTGAAGCAGGAATGGGTTTGACTGAATGTATAACACATAGTGGGGAAAAATGTATTTATCAGGCACAAATTGTAAGGACATACTACTACAAAAAAGTGACAATGATGCTTCTAATTTACATCGAATATCGCAACAATAAACTTAATGTGTAATACAGAATATGCTTAGCTTATAGAACATGCTTCTGGCTAAGTTACTTCAGAAATGATGAAAAAGACATTTTAAGTAGATATCATTAGTGAACCCATCTTTGATTTTCCATTCAGAATGAGAATTATAGCAAAATTCAAATGAACTATGATAGATTTGTCATGAAATTTCTCGTTTCTGATATTTCTAGATGTCATACAAAATATGGGTGATACTCTGCCAATCCTCTTATTATTTGCAAGAAACACCATTTTTAAAAGTTTACATTTTTAAATAAAATCTTTTTTAAAAATTACTTAATATTATTAGATAAATTTGGAAAGTAAAATGTGTATTTTAATCCCAATTTAGAAGTGGTGAAACAAACTTCACTAGAATTTTTTCTTAAAAAAAATATAAAACCCTTCTAAATGTGAAATATTATTACACCAAATAATAATGCTGGAAAAAACAATCATAGACCAAAATTATCTGTTCCAATTTCCTTACATGTTGAGTCCATTTGAGATAGCATGGAGGGACCTGGAGAGTATCATACACGCTAAGTGAAATAAGTCAGTCAGAGAAAGACAAGTATCACATGATCTCACTCATATGTGGAATCCAATTAACAAAATAAACTGATGAACTGCGTGTATCAAGAGACATAGAAGCATGTAACAGAGGGTGGGTTGGTGGGAGGTAATCAACCAAGACCTTGTATGCATACATGCATAACCCATGGACATAGACAATATGGTGATGAAGGCCTGGGGAAGGTTGGGGAAGGCTAGAAGTGGTCAATGGGGTAAAAAGTGGGACATATGTAATATTTTCAAAATAAAGACCTATACTAATAAAAGGATAATATGCTAATTAGACCCGACGTCCTTCCAGACAAAGCCATGGTGGCGGGGCCAAGGCAGAGGCAGTTAGGGGTGATCAGGCTGGTAGGAGAGAGCAGTTAGGAGGATCAGGGTGGTGGGAGAGAGCAGTTAGGGGGATCAGGCCAGCAGGGGAGAGCAGTTAGGGGGATCAGCCCGGCAGGCAGGCAAGCGGCTAGGAGCCAACAGTCCTGGATTGCAGTCGGACAACCCCCAAGGGGTCCTGAATTAGAGAGGGTGCAGGCTGGGCTGAGGGACACCCCCTCCCGTGCACGAATTTCGTGCACCAGGCCTCTAGTTAAAAAAATAAGAAAAGAAATTGAAATAAATATGTTGAACTTGCTTTATAATCTCTGCTTCTGTCAACATGCATCTGTGTGACTGGCTTCTCTTACAGGAGTGTTTCCCACAAACTACAGAAGATTTAAATACTATTACCTCCTGCAAGTGGTGAGGTTGTAACCTACTTTAGATTTGATAAATTAAAAGCCAGCACATTTTCCATATTGAAAATGTTAAATATTAATATACATGTTTAAAATGGACTTAAAGATACCCTGTGTAGGAAAATGCTATTTCATTCATTAATTTTTATGTATCACATGTGATGACACAAAGTGCAATAGTGATTCTCTTATCTCCAATATTCTCATTCAATAATCAACAGGTACACATTATAAATATTTTTTTATGCCATGCTTGTTTTGAACATATTTATTGAAACACTAGGGGCCCAGTGCAGGAATTCATGCACCTAAAAAGAAACTGTGGGCCATGAGGCTGCAGTAGGCACAGGGGCTGGTGTCAGCCCATCCTCCGCAACCCCATCCAGCCCCTTCAGCTACAGCCCACCCACCTACCCCCCTATCCCTGTCTGCCAGCAGCCCTGCTCCTACCCCCACTGCTCCCACACGCTGATGGCATTGGTCCCGCTTGCACTGCTGATGGCACCGAGTGATCAGGACAGGCGCCAGGTACCGGCAGTGGGTGTGAGCAGCTCTAGCGCTGGCTGCCGGTGGGAGTGGGACAGGTGCTGGCAATGGGTGTGAATGGCGGTTCTGGTGCCAGCAGCGGGTGAGAGCAGGGCTGGCACTGGCAGCAGGTGAGAGGGCCAGGTGGGGCAGTGGCGCACAGGAGCAAAGAATTTTCAGTAACCACCAGAGGCTCACCCCCAATGATAGCGACCAGCGCCCTGGTCTGGCATCCCTGCTCGCCTGCTCCACCATCCCGCCATGGCCAATGCCCACCATGTTCTTCACACGCCCCCTGGTGGTCAGCGCTCATCACAGGGACCAGTTGTTCCGTTGTTCCAATTGTTCCGCCGTTCAGTCTCTTTGCATATTAGCCTCTTATTATATAGGACTAGTGGCCCGGTGCACAAAATTTGTGCATGGGGGGCGGTTCCCCTCAGTCCAGCCTGTACCCTCTCCAATCGGGGACCCCTTGAGGGACGTCCAACTGCCTGTTTAGGCCCGATACCTGTGGGATTGGGCCTAAACCAGCGATAGGACATCCCTCTCACAAACTGGGACCACTGGCTGCTAACCACTCACCTGCCTGCCTGATTGACCCCAACTGCCTCTGCCTGCCTGCCTGATTACCCCTAACCTCTCTGCCTGCCTGCCTGATAGCCCCTAATGGCTTCTGCCTGCATGCACGCCCCTAACTGCCCTCCCCTGCTGGCCTGATCTCACCCCCAACTGCCCTCCGCTGCCAGCCTGATCTCGCCCCCAATGGCCCTCCCCTGCCAGCCTGATCTCGCTCCCAATGGCCCTCCCCTGCTAGCCTGATCTCGCCAACTGCCCTCCCTTGCTAGCCTGATCTCACCCACAACTGCCCTCCCCTGCCGGCCTGATTGCCCCTAACGGCCTCTGCCTTGGCCCCCACCACCATGGCTTTTTCCGGAAGGAAGTCGGACGTCTGGAAGATGGCCGGCCGACCTGGTCTAATTAGCATATTACCCTTTTAGTAGTTTAGATACAAACAGCTGTTTTAGGTTCTGCCTTCGCAGTTCATCCAGATTAGGTTTTGATTGGTCAGTTTCTATGCCAGTCTGCATCAAAAGCTCTGCCTCCTAGGCAGCCACTGGCTCCTCACACTTCACCCCAATTTGGTTCTGATTGGTCGGTTAGTATGCCAGTCAGCATCAAAAGCTCCACCTCCTAGGTAGCCATTGGCTCCTCTCACTTCAACCAGATTTGGTTCTGATTGGTCGATTTCTATGCCAGTCAGCGTCTCCAGGCCTATCAATGGGCCTTATCGGAGAGGCAGGGCTCATCAGAAGCCCCAGCGGAGGCCTAAAAGAAAGAGAGGCATGGCTGCTGGCCAGACCCCAAGAGAAAGAGAGAGGCAGGAGCTGATCAACAGCTGCCACAAAGACTACGAATCAGACCCTGCTTCTCTCTCCAGGCCTCTCTTGGGGCCTGATATGCAGCCCCCTCGGTAGTCAGTGCTGGGTCACAGTGCCCAAAGTAGCGGCAGTCAGTGCTGGGTCACCACGGCAACCCAGTATTGACTGCAGGATTGACTTCGGGTTGGTAGAGACTTTGGTCATTTAGGATGTTACGGACCCTGGGTTTTTACATATTAGGATACTCTTATCTCTGTTAAATCTAATAGTTAAAATGTATGTTTTATATGTTACATTTTCATTTTTCTAGAATTTCATTTTTTCATAATTATTGGTTTATGACAGATTGGGGGGAGGAGTGATCCTTCATCACATATAGTTTTAGAAGCATTAATGTAGTTTATATTCCTACAGTGAATTCTTCCTGTATTTCCACTTTCAACATACTTTTTGCTTTAAAGTTCTTGTATATATGTGTGTGCTTTTCCACATATGAAGTTCTTCAATTGTAAGAAATCATCTACAACTGTTTCTGGATCATAATAGATGCCTCAAATATAGTATAAAAATAGATGAGTAAGTAATTGTGGTAATTATAACAACATATTCATACAATATAAACCCTTCTAGTGTTTAATATTCCTGAACTAAACTAGGTAGTACTAACCATGTTTTAATACTTCATAGTATTAGAAAGAACTGACAGGAAAGGCACTTGGGAACATAGTAATTCACATGCAAATTCAAAATTATACTCCAAAACATCAATGCTGTTTATCTTGCTACCTTCTGGTTGATTTGACTATGAGTTGTCTGTTGTTTTCTTCTTTGATCTCTGCTATATTTCTCATAATTCTATAGTGTAAGTTGATATTTTAGCAATAGTATCTCAGCGTTCAAATTCAGCTTTAATATAATATGCTCACAGTGTCCACTTAAACTTGACATTTTTTGTGTTGTATATGTATTTTTTTAACTCAGTATTATTGAATACTAGAGGCCCTGTGCACAAATTCGTGCATTCATGGGGGGGGCGGTAATCCTTCAGCCTGGCCTACACCATCTCACAGTCCGGGAGCCCTCGGGGGATGGCCAACTACTGCAGAGGTGGGAAAGGCTCCCACCACCACTGGTGGGCACACCAGCCGTGAGCTCTGCTTGTGGCTGAGCAGCGCTCCCCCTGTGGGAGCACACTAACCACCAGGGGGCAGCTCCTGCATTAAGCATCTGGCTCCTGTTGGTCAGTGCGCATCATAGTGACCAGTCATTCCCCTGTTTGGTCTATTTGCATATTAGCCTTTTATTATATAGGATAGTAAGAGAGCAAACACAAATATAGGTTCTTTGAGCAGTTTGTGCTAGTAGCCCAATTAAATATAAGAAAAAACAAAAATGATATTTTGATTCAATGCCTATTCAACATATATCAACTGAATACCCTACACATCAGAAATGTCATGAGCATTACCTATAACCAAATGAATACAACAGCATAAACGCCTGCCCACACAAGGCTTTCTTTCTAGGTGGAAGTATGAGGCCACATGCAAGGTTACACCTTCCAGCATAATTAGAGAAAAGATAGTATTGGCAGGTTGATGTAACACTGTTACATAATCACCTTATTGCATAAGTTCATTTTTACCATTTTAATAAATTCTCTTAGCCCCTTCTAATAATACACAAAGATAGCAAACCATGGTTTGAATGACATCTTTCTTCACAATTACAATGGTTCCTTGTCTTGTAGTAAAAATTTCCATAACAGATTTCTCAAAATAGAAAACAATTCATCTGGCTTAGCATCTCACTTATTATATTTATGTAGAATTGAAAAGAGAAAAAAATTCATATACAATGTTCACAGAAGACAACAGTCTACCTTTTGGCTACCTTGTGAAATAAAATTATGATAAACTTAATAAAGAATTCTGCAGTGTTATATATTCCAACCAATTTAAATTATTCATTACATATCCAAGCACTTTTCCCCACTTATAGGCGACTTTATTGTTTTAAACTGGTTGATTTATAAAAATGTCATGAGCATAGTACAAATTAATGATTCCAGCAAAACACATTTGCAATACCTTAGGTATCTGACAGGCAATTAAAAAAAGTTGTATTGATTTGTCTAAAATGTTAAATGACATAATAGCCATACAGTAAAGTATTGAATAATTTAAGTAAATCAATGCTTTTTGAATTTTGTAGTACAAACTGTCTTGGGTGCTAAGGTAAATCAATATAATAAAATAAAAATGAAGCAGTTTATAATGATGAATGCATGGGTAGATAGTAACCAGAGGTAGAATCTCCTTCAGCCACTGTAGCAAACAACTTCCAGGTATCTTTTGTGCGCTATTCCCATCAGGTCACGTGGTATTATATAGTCAATTGATTTCAGCACTTAAATAGCTTTTCATTTGCAAGACACCTAGCCTCAGTATAAACTAAACCTTTCCCAAAGTGGCGTTAGGGCATGATTTAGAATGATAACACATATTTACTACCATTAGAGCTATTTTATGTGGTTTGTAAATAATACTCTTTTATGAGGAAATGAGAAATGTTCATTTGTTGTGCTTCTATGTACTTGTGAGACTTAAGATTTAGCATTTTTGTGCTGTTACTGATCTCCTTTTACACTCATTTCCAATGGTAAATTCAATTAAGGTAGGCATTTTTCATTCTTGTGGCTAGGTCTTCTGCATTTTTTTAGTTTCCCATTTTGTTTAGAAAATAAAAGTGTGTATACACACACACACACACACACACACACACACTTTTCTTATATATAATGTCTCCTATGGTTTATAAAAATTTTAAGATCTAACGAAATCTCTGTTCCACAGGGAAAGAATACATAAACACAATGTTGTATGTAACCTAAGAGAATTCAGTTTTACCCTGGATTTGTTTCATATTCAAATACAAAGGACAAAAATCAAAACAATGAAAATAGCCACAATTAGGAGTGCTGAAACATTACATGCTGTTGTGTTGTAGCTGGACTTATAATTATGAATGTAGATAGGAAGTTGCTAAAAAATATTTCATCTGTCAAACGTATCCTTTCTCTAAAAAATTTAGATGATGACCCTATAGAAAAGGCAAAGGACATTCAAACATCACCAAAAAAAGGCAGGTGGGAACCATGTCTGGAAGTCCCAAGCATACTTCTGGCAGTCTTGGTATGTCACTGCTCACATATCATCACTGTAGACAGGGTCTAGTGAACTTACACAGCACTCATAGAATAGGCCAAAGGGGAATCTCATAATTCAAAATATGAGCATAAAACCAAGATTCAGCAAAATTTTCAGAAAAGGTAATCTCATAAATGAAAGATTAAATTCAATACACAGAAAGTAATTTTTAAAATAAAATGAAAGATAATGCAGCATATAAAGGCATTAAAATAAAAATAAAAATAACATTCAAAGTGATATGAGAGATCAATGCATCCATCCGATAACATACTAGAGATTTTTTTTTAATTAAACTTTTTATTGTGAAAAAACACAAAAGCTTAATAATGAGCTGAATAGCAGAGTAAAAGGAAAATAAGACACATTTAATAAGCACATAAATGAAATGGGACACTTTAACTTCTCACAGAAAGGAGAAGGCAATGTTCATAGAGATAGAAACTTGAACTAAAACTTAATATACATAGAAGAGGAAGTATAACTTCTAGACGTTATGAAACAGAATGCAAGGATGAGAAGTTAGGAAGGAGGAATATATTACTCCTATTTTTAAAATATACAGAAAAATTAAAAATATTGACTATAAAACGTTAAACATATAACTATTATATATTTTTAAAATATATTTTATTGACTCCAGAGAGGAAGAGAGAGGGAGAGATAGAAACATCAATGATTAGAGAGAATCATGGATCAGCTGCCTCCTGCACACCCCGCACTGGGGATCCAGCCCACACCTGGGCATGTGCTCTTGACCGGAATTGAAACTGGGACCTTTGAGTCCACAGGCTGACACTCTACCCACTGAGCCAAACCAGCCAGGGCATAACTATTACATTTTAAGAAAAATGTAAACAAGAGAATAAAATATTAATATAACTTAAATCCCCAAGCCTGACTCCATCCATTAACTCCAGACTCATAAAACCAACTTTTCAAATCGACATCTCCATTTGCATGTTTAAGGAACATCTGGAATACAGTATGTTTAAAAAAGAACTTTTCCCCCACATGGACACAACTTTTCCATCAGCCCTCTGCATGTCAGTAAATGGAAATTCAATTGCCAGTTGCTAGATCAAGGATCATAAATTTTCTGACTCTTCTCTGTCTTCAGATGCACATCTATTCCAACAACAACCAATTTGTCTTTCATTTCAGCAAATTGCTAATACCGCTACCTTTTTCTAAGCTACCATCTTTGCTTGCCTGGGTATATATCTGACCAATCGCTACACAAATCCCAAATTAGCCATCAAAACCTAAGATAAAATCATTCCTCTGCTCAAAACTCTCTAAATATTCGTTTCACTAAAGTAAATTCAAGTCTGTCTATTGCCTGTTATTTTCTATACTAGAGGCCTGGTACACAAATTTGTGCATGGGTGAGGTCCCTCTGGGTGGCCTGCAGGGATCGGGCTGAAACCCGCAGTCCAAGGCCACCTGCAGCTCCTACCTGCCACTCCCACTCATCCTGGCCCCATTGTGCCTGCCACAGGCTCTCACCCAATCAGTCCCAATCAGGAGAGGCTCATGCTGCCAATGCAGTGCTTGCCAGCTATCTGGCATCCTCCCAAGGGGAGTGGCCTGGGGGATCAGGCTGAAACCAGCTCTCTGACAACCCCTCAGGGGTCCTGGATTGCGAGAGGGCACAGGCCAGGCTGAGGGACCCCACTAGTGCACGATAGGACCAAGGAGGGATCGTGGGAGGGCTCCAGGGTGTGTCTGGCCCATCTTGCTCAGTCCCAATCGGCTGGACCCCAGCAGCAAGCTAACCTACTGGTCAGAGCATCTGCCCCCTGGTGGTCAGTGCACGTCATAGCGACTGATCGACCAGTTGACTGTCTGCCCCCCAGTTGATCAGTGTACATCATAGTGAGTGTTTAAGCAGCATTAGAATATCATTAGCATATTATGCTTTGATTGGTTGTTTGGTTGTTCTGCTGTTTGGTCTATTTGCATATTACCCTTTTATTATATAGGATCATTTGGCCTTCAGCTACCTTTCTGATCCAATCTCAATTATCGTCACCCCACCAGGCCTTTTTGTCATTTTTTTTTTTTAACATACCAGTGCCCTTTGCTTTTTTCAGAGTCTTTGCAGTTGCTTTCCCTTTGACCAAAATCCACTTTGTTCAACTCTTGGCATATCCCACAAAAAGTCATGAGTGAGCCCCAGAAATCTCCTCTCCCTCCCTTCCAACACTCAAAACTTTACCACCATCATCTGTCTGGAATATGATGGGGTTGATTTCATTATGCCCTCTCATCCTGTGTGAGTAGGTCATCACAGGAAGCCTAAGCCTCTCATTTTACCAGGCATCTCACATACTCTCATCCACAAAATGTTTTCAAACTTCCTTAGTTTCACCACATTTCTTCCTTCCCCAATTCCTAAAATCTTTCTTCCATGCCTTCTCAAATGTATGGCCCATCACTGGATAATCCACCTTATCTTCCATATTGTCTCTGAACATGTCCTTATTCTTCTTGTTTCAAAGAACCTGGACCCTACTGGAGAGGTGAATTATTTTGCACAGTCTTCTCAAGTGGTGTTTGCTTTTCATCCCTCTGAAAAGACCTAGACCACTGCCTCTGCATGTAGGACAGCTGTCTTTCCTGCTATCCATTACATTCTTAATACTATTTTCCTTCGAATTTCCCTAAATATGCCCAGCTTTAAAACTCTTCTCATCACTTTGTATTATGACCAATTATGAAACTTAGTGAGGTCACTTCCTAATATTTGGGTTATTCACCTTTATTTTTGGATGACTTGTGTTCCTAATTCACTTTACAAGTCACCTGTGCTAATTCTTCATGATTTAAGAATGCTTATAGCTGATCCTCCCAACACCCTAACTTCTCACAAGCTTGAGTCCTCTCCCTTAATAATCTCTTATTCTTCACCCTACACAAGCAATTCACCACAAACCTTACCATTATAAATACCTGCATATCTTTCATGATCTCAATTTCATGTATCCCATTTTCTGACCTCTGCCAACTAGAATTTATGATCACTTCCTGCAATACCCACCCTCAACAGCCCTCTACCTCATTGAAGCTACAAATCTTACTGCATTTTCACCATCCCTCCCTATTGGTGTCCTCTTATCCTTAGTTAACTTAAATACCATGGGCAATCAAAATACTGTTTCGCATAACCCTTTTACTCTCCTATCTTTTTCTCACTGTTCAAAACACCATTTTTGTTGTTATTGTTGTTGAACCCAACTGCCTGACCTCTATTTCTGCACCCATGCATCTAATCGGCCTCACTCATGTTAATGACACAAACACTGTGACTTTTAGGCTGCCAAAATCATACTTCCCCAGGTCCTTTATCTCCTATTCACCTAAATGGCTACTGTACAACTTTTTCTCCTCAAATTTCCAACTCTCCTCCCTCTCCCTAATCTCAGGGGATGCCCTGATGTACCCTTTGCTGGTATACTTTCAACATTAGAAAAGGTGTTCTCCAGATTCCCTCTACCACATATACCCACCCATCAGGATCTGCTGCCTGGGGTTTGCCTTTCCAAGTGTTTACTTAATGAACTGCCAACATTATTATCCCAAGCCCTCTATTTCTTTTCTAGACCCAATCCTCTTTCCATTCAAGTATACTGCTTTAGCAACACTTTACTCTCTCTTACTGATTTTACCTTGTCTCATGCTTTCTTCTCAGGAGCATAAAAATATATTTGTTTCCTTTTTACATATCAAGAAACAAAATAAAATGAGCAGCAACACAAACTTTCTTGAGACCATTCTCCCAAACAAGTTTTTTTCCTCCCCTTTGCAAAATATCTTCTCCTTTCTCTTAAATTCACTAAAACTTATCTCTTGTTCCCATGGATCCACTAATATAGTTTTCAAGTACAAAGTTAGCCAATGATAGAATATTTTGCAATATTTTCTTTAAAAAAATATGAAATGGTAAATATATAGTAAGCAGGTTCAAAATCAACAGGAGTGCTGAAACTGGTTGCTCAGTGGATAGAGCGTCAGTCTGCGGACTGAAAGGTCCCAGGTTCGATTCCGGTCAAGGGCATGTACATTGGTTGCGGGCACTTCCCCGGTAGGGGGTGTGCAGGAGGCAGCTGGTCGGTGTTTCTCTCTCATCGATGTTTCTAGCTCTCTATCCCTCTCCCTTCCTCTCTGTAAAAAAATCAATAAAATATATTTTAAAAAAATCAACAGGAGTAATACACATGATGAATAAGTTTCAGCACTGAAAGAATTTGCCCCATTCATCAAATATGGCTCGGACTATAGGGAAGACAATAAATTAATTAACATTTCAGTATTTCTTTATTTACTTATTATATGCTGTTGTTTAGGGCCTTTAGGGATAAAAGGTAGGTAGATTATTAAAATAGCCTAAGAAGTAGTGAGAAGTCTTCATATAATTAAATCATACCTAGGTAGATACATAGATATACATATGCTTATGTGTATACAAAAGGTAGTTCTAAATATTTATCCGTGAAGTTTTATGTGAGGGTGAGGTATTTAAAATGTATGAGAAATAGCATTTTAAATGCAAATATGTCACCACATTTAGAGAGCAAGTCACAGTTGTCTCCACTGCTCCCCAGCTCTGCTGCTTTCTGGTGTTCAGCAGTCCCTCAAAGTCCAGAGGTTTAGTAACATAAAGCCATCAATCAGAAGGTCCCAGTGTCATTTGAGAATGAACAGCATTGGTCCCAACCACACTTATTTACATAGAAAACACATCTGCTTTTGATATTGTCATAGTCATGGAAGAGATTGTGATAGCCTATTGAGTTAATTATTTCAAATTTGATCTATCTTTTAAAATACTCAAACTATAACTCTGTAATGGAAAATGTTGATTATTTTAATATTAAGTATTTAAAAGACAGTAAAATTAAAAGCAAAAATAAATGAATTGATGTTATTTTTATAATTATTATAGATGAAAAGAAAGCTATATTGATATTATTAAAATACCTAGCCTTCCTAAATAGTTTAAGAATTAGAAATAATCCTACTAAATATTCTTATGAGTAAAGCTATTGTATTTATTTATCTTTGTGTACATTTTTGAGATTCATTAATGGCAGTAGATGGAGAACACATTTTAAATTTAATTTTACCCTTAAAATCTATAAAAATTACAGTAAATATGTAAAAATATAACACATGTCTAACCAAATTGGTTATGGAACTATAGATACACTAGAGGCCTGATGCACAAAATTCATGCAAGAGTAGGCCTTCCTTCCCCCAGCAGCTGGCACCAACTTCCCTCTGGCACCCAGGACCCGGGCTTCCCACACAGCCCTGGCTTCATCCAGAAGGTTGTCTGGAAGGACGTCCAGTCTAATTAGCATATTACACTTTTATTATTATGGATTGACAAAGACCAAGAAGAAAGAAAATATCTCTGGCAACTAATTAAATGATTGTAAAATGAATGGCTTATGCTTCAGCCATTACACAATATTCACAGAAGGAATCAAATCTCTCAATCAAAAGGTACACTGACTTCTCTGACCTAGATACACAGAGATGCATTTTCAAAATTCTAAAAAAAATGCATAATTCTGTAAGACCTGTATGATGAAAAAATAGTGTGTCTGCAAAGGAATAGAAATTAAACAACCATCAACTAGTCACTGACAACACAACTTGCTCACAACTCAGTGTGGACTGGTAAATATTCAACAACTGGTCCAACTGCCCTTTCCTGTGGCCTGAGAGAGATCTTGAAGGGCAAACCACAAAACCAGTAACAGACGGTGCCAGTGTTCAAGTTGAACCTCTATGTCCAGATGGACTCTCTGGGGTTATTTGTATAGGAAATTGACAAAAAAACTCAATGACTGGAAACTTTTTTTTTTTCTGAACATTGTTTTTTTGTTTGTTTATACATTTGTTTGTTCATTTGTTTGGTGTTAAGTCTTGGGAATTTTCTAAAATCCCTATATATATCTGTTTGTTTTAATTCTTTATTGTTTAAAGTATTACATATGCCTCCTTCCCCGCCCCCCCACTTGACCTCTCCTGTCTGTGTCCATTGGTTATGCTTATAGGCATGCATACAAGTCCTTTGGTTGATCTCTCATCACCACCACCACCCCTTCCCTCTAGGTTGGATGGTGTGTTTGATGTTTCTATGACTTTGGATCCATTTTAGTTGATCAGTTTATATTGTTGAAAATATATTGTTAAAGAGACATGTTAACCTCTAGAAGCCTGTGACTGTCCTACCCCAACTTCACCAGCATTAATCTAGCTACAAATGCTCTGTATATCTCAGAAAGGGTACAGTGGGTGATAGAAAAGGAAGTTTTGAACACTTAGAGATCATAACCAAGGTCAACAGACAGCAAAAGACAAAGGAATTTGCCCCAGAGAGCAGGGCTGACAAATTGTCTTGCCAGGGAATTTACCTCTTTGCCTCTACAAAAAGTCATAATTCTGGCCAAGTGAAAATATGATAATAGCTATAACCCAGTTGTTTCAGTGAATATTTTCCTATTTTTCTTTCTTCAAATTGTATATTATACCGTAATTGCCTATTCCAACGAAAACAGTGCACATTTGGTATGTATGGGGGCAGGGTATGCAAGTCCCCTGCCCTTGTTCTTTTTACTTTTAATTTTAGTGCATATGTGGTCATACCACATGGAACTACAGCTGGCCCTGAAAGAGAAGACTATATATCACCCAGAACTCCTGAGGTGGATGATATGATGGGAGAGAACTTCGTACATTCTGGGAACAGAAATATATGCAGGTACATTTTTGGCTTTTCAACAGGGTGAACTGTGATAGAGATAGCTAACTGCCCTTTAATATCTCCTCTTACAATGTAAATGTGTTTATCTGGGCAAGGTTACCAAGCTAAACAACTGTTTTCCCAGTTTTTCTTGCAGCTAGGTGGGCGTGGTGCCTAGATTCTGACCATTGCAATGTAAATGTAAATGTTGTCAGGGTTCTTTTCTTACCAGGAGATCTCTCTCTTACATCCCTGCCTCCCCCACTGCTCCTTCCTCACCCATACACAGTGATATGACAGAGGTTACCAGAGTGGGCATGAGAATGAAGGCATATGCTGAGGATAACAGTAAACTGGCACAGAAGTCTGGCAGTTAAAAAGCTGCTTTTCCTTACCCTTGCATGAGAAATAAACTTCCTTTTCCTAAGTCACTAATATTAGGAATCCTTCTGATTCAGCCAACGCCAACAAATATCCAAACTAAGATAAGAATGTACTTCAGGAAAATGAAAACAACAGGATTCAAAGCAAAAGAACACAAAGGAGGTTCCAAGAAGAATGCCTTATTAGTGAAATTACTAATTATACTTACATTACTAAGTTGAAAGGTAAAGATGCCTCTTTAGTCAACATAAAAGTCACTCCTAATCAGCAAAATGGATGTCACAAGAATTATAACATTTCCAGATGGCCCTTCTATGGTCAAAAAATATCAACTAAAGACTTCAGACTAACCACAATACTCTGCAAGTAGTTATAATATGAAATAGTTTAGAACAGAAGATAAATTGTAAGAAAGAAAATGCATTGAACCTGATACCATAAACATTCTCCTTCAAGTACTTTAAAGAAAAAGATTTATACTTTCTTACATAAGAGCCCATCATTGTACTGAGCTATATCACTAATAACACTTAATAGCCAGGATACCAATTTGCAAATATGTTTGAGTGGAACCATAGCATATGTTTAAAAATGGAGCCCCTTGTGGCAGATCTGCTATGTGGGACTTTCCTTCATTGGTTAGGTGTTAAGTCTTAGGAATTTTCTAAAACCCCTATATACTGTATATCTGTGTTCTCATCTATAAAATAAGGTTTAAAAATAGAACCTTACTTATAAAGCAAGGTTCTAAACATAGAACTTTTCTCATAGGATTGGTTTCATCATAAATTAATTTCCTGAACTTAGTAATTAGCACAGTGCCTTGCACAAAGTACACAATAACTATTAGCTCCTATTAAACAGTGTTCAATGTTTTTCAATATATACAATCAGCCTTTAGATAAAGCAGGGTATGCTATTATAGATACAGTATAGGTTCACAATGTTAGAAACCATGACCTTCATAGGGCAAAAATAAATCAGAGGGTAGAGGGAAGCAGAGCTATGGTACTCCCCTTATATTTGAGAATAAGGAAGCAGTGAATATCATCAATTAATAAATATATTTAAGTCTTATGAATCAAAAATAGATTTATACCCTGTTTTACATTATAAAGGCAACTAAGAGAACAATTATGAGTTATATAATTAACAAAAATTTGGGAAAAGATATAGAAGATAAAGATGGAAATTAAAGTGACTTATATCCTTCAACTTGCTCCTGTTACTAATATTATGTGAATTTTTATTATTTATTATACAGTTATGAATATTTTATGCACGTGAATTTAATGAGTCCTCATGCCAACTCTATAAGATTTATGCTATTATTACTCTATTTATTAAAAATTTAGAAAATGTAGGCACAGTACATGCAGGTCTTTTTCTCAACACCCACATCTGCGCCCAGAGGCTGTATCCCTATGTTGCTGCCCCGAAGAATAGAGAGCAGGATATGTAATCTCAGATTGCTATAGTGCATTTACTTGTATTCATTAGAATTATGCTGATAATAATATCAAATTAAATGAAACCAGATATTTTAAGGAGTGGCAATTTCTGGAGGATAAGTTATCAATTGACTATTTTTATATGATTAAATGTTTTTCTTTTACCATGAGATTATATTTTTTCTATTGAAACAAAACAAGAGTGTAGTCTCCCACTGAGGAAGTCGTTAAAATCTCTTTGCTGTATTAACCCTGAGAAAGAAGACATCTATTAGGGAGGGCTCCCGTTGGTTAACTAGGCTCAAATAAAAATAAACAAAAACAGAACCTATCAGCCATTTCTACACGTGGAAACTGCACCTTGGAGAGAGGGCTGCACTGACCTGCCTGCCCCAGAAGTCCTATTTCAACCAACAGCACTGAGACGTTCTCCATCCAGTCGGAGCTATGCATGTGGGACCAACCAGAGTGGCTCCATTCTGACCAATCAGAACAGTATCTTTTGGACCAATCAAGCCTTGACGATTTGGAATCCTCATTTACATAAGAATGGACCAATCAGGGACCAGGGGGAGGACTTGTGTCCATAGAAGCCAGCCCCGCTCTGGCTCTGGAAGTTTCACCAGGAGGGGAGGCCGCCTTTCCCTGGCTGAGCTGGAACAGTGCGCACACCTCAGAGCCCAGCCGGGCAGCCCGGAGGGGAGCAGCCTATCCACAGCCGGGCCTGCCTCCAGGGCCCCTGGCCCCAGGGCCGCCTCCCAGCCTCGCTGTTGTCACAGCCGGGCTGCATCACAATGGAGCTGACCCCCCACCTTCCTGCTTTAACAGCCGGGCTGAGTCAAAACTGAGCTCTTTTCCTCTGAGTAAAATGCCCTTCCTGGCTGCGCCCCAAATGAGGGACTCCTGTTGGCATTGAATTGGTGCCCATGGCCACGGGTGGACCGCTGACACTGTAATTCCATAATTACACTGTATTGCCAGGCATATTAGTAACTCCTGAGCTTCCTGCGTTCTTTCACACAGTCCAGGGCACACGTTTATACAAGTTACGATTCAAGTTTATAATGACACATAGAGCATCACTGTCCACTTAAAGACATCACACATTTAGTGGTGACATATTACTTGCTTTGCAGGAAATCCATAATTTAGTGCAAATATTTTTAGGGAGAGGTATATAAGTCACAGACTGACCCCTGTAGATTGGTCTCCCCAAAACTAGGTTAGCCTCCCACAAAACTGCCCCAAACCTCCCAAGTCAGAGATCATACCAGGGTCACTCAGACCAGGTGTGGGTCCTGTGCCAGGGCGGCTGGAGGAGCACCATGCAGCAGCGCCTGGCACCGCCACGCAGATGCGGCTTCCGGGCGGGCCTGACGCCCGGCCCCGGCCACCGAGGGGAGGGAGCCGCAGGCTTTGATGGCAGGGCGGGCCGCAGGGTGCTGGGTGACCTCAGCCTCCGGGGCCCTGCCCCCGCCAGCCGCACAGCCGCCCTGGGTCCTCCCTGACCTGCCGCCAGCGGGACGGCCCGGAGCCGGCCTGGCACCTCCTGGGGCAGACACAGAGGGCTCCCCGGCCCCGGCGATGTCAGCACCTGGCCTGGCACCGGCTGGACGACCACCCTCACCTGGAGCGGGGGCAGGAGGCCAGGGCCCCACAGAGACTCACCTGGGAGCCCGCGGCGAGTCGGCCTGGGCTGGGACGCTCCTGGGTGAATCCCGGGGTTCAGGGCGCTGCGGCGTCCAGGGCACCCACCCCGTCAGGCTCAGGCCCTGGGAGCGGGGTGGGGGGCCCGGCCTCGCCCCACAGCCCCAGTCCTTGGCTGAGGGCCGACCTGAGGGTGCGCCGGGGGCCAGCGGAGGGCCCACACGGCCCGGGGTGAAGAGGCACCCTGCTCCCCCAGAGGGTCGCCCTGGGGCCCCGGCTGTTCCTCCGGGGACAAGAGGAGGAGCCCTGAGCGCGCAGTGTGCGCACCGCGTGGGCTAACCGGACACACGTGTGAGCTGACCCAACGCACAGAGTGCGGGCTAACCAGACACATATGTGAGCTGTCCTAACTCAGAGTGCGGGCTAACCAGACACACGTGTGAGCTGTCCCAACGCACAGAGTGCGGGCTAACCGGACACACGTGTGAGCTGACCCAACGCACAGAGTGCGGGCTAACCAGACACACGTGTGAGCTGACCCAACGCACAGAGTGCGGGCTAACCAGACACATATGTGAGCTGTCCTAACTCAGAGTGCGGGCTAACCAGACACACGTGTGAGCTGACCCAACGCACAGAGTGCGGGCTAACCAGACACACGTGTGAGCTGACCCAACGCACAGAGTGCGGGCTAACCAGACACACGTGTGAGCTGACCCAACGCACAGAGTGCGGGCTAACCAGACACACGTGTGAGCTGACCCAACGCACAGAGTGCGGCTAACCAGACACACGTGTGAGCTGACCCAACGCACAGAGTGCGGGCTAACCAGACACACGTGTGAGCTGTCCCAACGCACAGAGTGCGGGCTAACCAGACACACGTGTGAGCTGTCCTAACTCAGAGTGCGGGGCTAACCAGACACACGTGTGAGCTGACCCAACGCACAGAGTGCGGGCTAACCAGACACACGTGTGAGCTGACCCAACGCACAGAGTGCGGGCTAACCAGACACACGTGTGAGCTGACCCAACGCACAGAGTGCGGGACTAACCAGACACACGTGTGAGCTGACCCAACGCACAGAGTGCGGGCTAACCAGACACACGTGTGAGCTGACCCAACGCACAGAGTGCGGGCTAACCAGACACACGTGTGAGCTGACCCAACGCACAGAGTGCGGGCTAACCAGACACACGTGTGAGCTGACCCAACGCACAGAGTGCGGGCTAACCAGACACACGTGTGAGCTGACCCAACGCACAGAGTGCGGACTAACCAGACACACGTGTGAGCTGACCCAACGCACAGAGTGCGGGCTAACCAGACACACGTGTGAGCTGTCCCAACGCACAGAGTGCGGGCTAACCAGACACACACGTGTGAGCTGTCCTAAACTCAGAGTGCGGGGCTAACCAGACACACGTGTGAGCTGACCCAACGCACAGAGTGCGGGCTAACCAGACACACGTGTGAGCTGACCCAACGCACAGAGTGCGGGCTAACCAGACACACGTGTGAGCTGACCCAACGCACAGAGTGCGGGCTAACCAGACACACGTGTGAGCTGACCCAACGCACAGAGTGCGGACTAACCAGACACATATGTGAGCTGACCCAACGCACAGAGTGCGGGCTAACCAGACACACGTGTGAGCTGACCCAACGCACAGAGTGCGGGCTAACCAGACACACGTGTGAGCTGTCCCAACGCACAGAGTGCGGGCTAACCAGACACACGTGTGAGCTGTCCTAACTCAGAGTGCGGGGCTAACCAGACACACGTGTGAGCTGACCCAACGCACAGAGTGCGGGGCTAACCAGACACACGTGTGAGCTGACCCAACGCACAGACTGCGGGCTAACCAGACACACGTGTGAGCTGACCCAACGCACAGAGTGCGGGCTAACCAGACACACGTGTGAGCTGTCCTAACTCAGAGTGCGGGCTAACCAGACACACATGTGAGCTGTCCCAACGCACAGAGTGCGGGCTAACCAGACACACGTGTGAGCTGTCCTAACGCACAGAGTGCGGGCTAACCAGACACACACGTGTGAGCCTACCCAACGCACAGAGTGCGGGCTAACCAGACACACGTGTGAGCTGTCCTAACTCAGAGTGCGGGCTAACCAGACACACGTGTGAGCTGACCCAACGCACAGAGTGCGGGCTAACCAGACACACGTGTGAGCTGACCCAACGCACAGAGTGCGGACTAACCAGACACATATGTGAGCTGACCCAACGCACAGAGTGCGGGCTAACCAGACACACGTGTGAGCTGACCCAACGCACAGAGTGCGGGCTAACCAGACACACGTGTGAGCTGTCCCAACGCACAGAGTGCGGGCTAACCAGACACACGTGTGAGCTGACCCAACGCACAGAGTGCGGGGCTAACCAGACACACGTGTGAGCTGACCCAACGCACAGACTGCGGGCTAACCAGACACACGTGTGAGCTGACCCAACGCACAGAGTGCGGGCTAACCAGACACACGTGTGAGCTGTCCTAACTCAGAGTGCGGGCTAACCAGACACACGTGTGAGCTGTCCCAACGCACAGAGTGCGGGCTAACCAGACACACGTGTGAGCTGTCCTAACGCACAGAGTGCGGGCTAACCAGACACACATGTGAGCCTACCCAACGCACAGAGTGCGGGCTAACCAGACACACGTGTGAGCTGTCCTAACTCAGAGTGCGGGCTAACCAGACACACGTGTGAGCTGACCCAACGCACAGAGTGCGGACTAACCAGACACACGTGTGAGCTGACCCAACGCACAGAGTGCGGACTAACCAGACACATATGTGAGCTGACCCAACGCACAGAGTGCGGGCTAACCAGACACACGTGTGAGCTGACCCAACGCACAGAGTGCGGGCTAACCAGACACACGTGTGAGCTGTCCCAACGCACAGAGTGCGGGCTAACCAGACACACGTGTGAGCTGTCCTAACTCAGAGTGCGGGGCTAACCAGACACACGTGTGAGCTGACCCAACGCACAGAGTGCGGGGCTAACCAGACACACGTGTGAGCTGACCCAACGCACAGAGTGCGGGCTAACCAGACACACGTGTGAGCTGACCCAACGCACAGAGTGCGGGCTAACCAGACACACGTGTGAGCTGTCCTAACTCAGAGTGCGGGCTAACCAGACACACGTGTGAGCTGTCCCAACGCACAGAGTGCGGGCTAACCAGACACACGTGTGAGCTGTCCTAACGCACAGAGTGCCTAACCGACACACGTGTGAGCTGACCCAACGCACAGAGTGCGGGCTAACCAGACACATGTGTGAGCTGACCCAACGCACAGAGTGCGGGCTAACCAGACACATGTGTGAGCTGTCCTAACGCACAGAGTGCGGGCTAACCAGACACACGTGTGAGCTGACCCAACGCACAGAGTGTCCTAACGCAGAGGGCGGGGCGGAGCGCCCTCAGCACGTGCACCTGGCCGGTCCTGCCCCTGAAAGGGCCTGCCCCTGCCACGTGCACCTGGCACAGCCGGCACCTGGCACATCCGGCCCCTGGCACAGCCGGCCCCTGGCACCCGGCCCCTGGCACGTGCCCCTGAGGCGTTGCCAGGAGCCTGCCCGCTTCTGCATCCAGGTCTGGGGGCTCCGGGGCCGAGCTGCAGCGGAAGGACCCACAGCAGGGCCTGCGGCCACAGGGCAGGAGCAGGACGCTCCCGCGAGGAACCGGAGATGGGAGCTGGCACGTTGGAGGGGACCGCGTCCCAGGGGATGGAGGAACCCCAGAAACAGGAGGGACCTGCCACCGCCGAGACGCAGAAGGTGCTGGAAGAAAGAGTCGCGACCTCCGGGGAAAGGCTCTGACCCTGCAGCCTTCGGGGAGACCTAAGGGTGGAGGGGGCTCCGGTGAAGCCTGGCAGAAGCAGCGGGGCCCACGGGACGACCCTCAGGACTGGGGAGGCGGCCGCCCACGCGGAGTGACAGGCCCCCTCCCCGAGCCGCCTCCCGGGGGACCCCGCCCCGGGACTGGACAGGGCCCCCTGGAGAGACCCTGTGCGCTGAGCTGGCGGGAGGGTGCCCGCCACGGGGAGAGCAGACCCTCGTGTCCCCGAGCAGGGCCCGTCTGTGGGAGGCTCTGGTAGGTGTCATGTTCTCTCTTCCCTCTACGCTCCTTTGTACACTAGATTGCTTAAAAAAATAAAATTAAAAAACCCCACTAAGGTCTCCCAAGTACAGCTCGTGGCTTCAAGACCCCCCAGGCCACCCTTTGTGGCCCCCCTGCCTCGGCCCCCACCCCACTCCTGTCACTGTGCTCCCTGTGGCACCGGCTCCTGCCTGCAATGATACAGCCACACACAGAGCAGCTGTTCCGGGGAGAGAACACCATCTGCAGGAGCAGCGGGAGGCCTGCCCATCCTGGCTGCAGAGAGGGGCCCGCCCACAGGACCACCGGGACCCCGAGGGCACCACCTGGAAACAAAGGACGCAGGGGATGCACCCTTGGGGCAGCATGGATGGACCTGGGCAACGTCATGCTAAGTGAGATGAGCCATCCGCCGAAGACACATGTCACGTGACCTCACTTATTGTGGAATCCAATGAGCAAAAGGAGCTGCCCGACAAAACAAGACCCGGAGCGTGGAGGGTGAGACAGACCCATCCGCCCTGTGGAGTTGTGGGGTCGAGAAGAGATAAACCAAAGAACTCACATACTTACATTCATAGCCATGGACATGGGCAATAAGATAGTAAAGATCTGGGGGGTGGGTAGGGATTGGGAGGAAGGGGGGGGGAAAGGGGAGGAAATGGGAAATATCTGTAATGCGATCAACAATACAAAATACATTTTTTTTAAAAAGAAAGACATAACAGCAAAATGATATCAAAATTCATTGCTCATAACCTAAATTAGTCACTGAGGTAAGTACACATAAACATTGTATGTTGACATTAAATGTGTTCATCTAAATTTTATTTTAGGTGAAATGGTAGTTTGCTAATAACATCTCAAATGGAACTGTAATTGCCTTAAGCCTTCAAAAATTTTTCTAAGATTTGCCTTCCTGTGTTTTGGCTTGAATCAAATCCCTTTCCTTAGAAATAGAAGTGCAACATCTGCTTAAATCACCTAAATACTGTTCAGATAACACAGGCCATCAGTAACCTTAATTTTTAAGACAAAATAATTTATCATTCTTCTGTTCACTTTGTTTTTGTTCTCTATATATGACAATATATCGATCAATATCATTACCCTTTCAGGGAAATTTTAATAAAGTTTAGACAAATGAGCAGCTTCAAAAACATTTTAATCTCCCATTTATCCCCTTTAAGGCTATGTCTAATTTTGTAACTGGCACTTGACAAGGCAATGAGTCTTCCTTCTAGCCTGCTGTTAAAATATTACTTTCGCATGAAATTCCCATTGGAATGATATGCCAAGAAATATGTTTCTAAATTCCTTTTTTCTATGATGGGAAAATTACAGTTTCAAAATATTTAGCTACACCATAGATGAGAAATTAATTTTTAAAGAAACCACATTATACAGAAATATCAGAATATCCTCAATAGCAGTTCAAAATGTTCACAAGTTTTGATTGTAGTTTTTCAAACTTCTCATGCAAAACAGATTATGAACTGTAAGAGTGTGTGTGCGTGTGTGTGTGTGTGTGTGTGTGTGTGTGTGTGTTGGGTTTTAATTTAATTTTATTTTTTGCTTTTTAGATATACTCTTAGAAAACATGTTCTAAATCATGATTCTGATTGACATACTCATCTCTTGAGTGTTATGTGGCAAAGGCATTGCTGTGAGAGGGAATGAATCTATAGGGATGTAGAAATTTGAGCACCTCCAAATTATAAGTGTTTAATAAGAAATATTGTATTTTATTTTTTTTAACAATTATAATATATTTTAATGTATTTTTATTGATTTCAGAGAGGAAGAGAGAGGGAGACAGCGACAGAAACATCAATGATGAGAGAGAATCATTGATTGGCTGCCTCCTGCAGGCCCCCCACTCGGGATTGAGCCTGCAACCCAAGCATGTGCCCTTGACCGGAATCGAACCTGGGACCCTTCAGTCTGCAGGCCCATGCTCTATCCACTGAGCCAAACTGGCCAGGGATAATAAGAAACATTTTAAATAAAATTAGCTATCTTGGGAGTAGAGAAATGATAGGTAACCATTTTTTCCCCATGGGAGAGAAAAGAAGCCAGTTTTCTCGAAAGAAATGTTATTAGTTTATTCATTTTGCCTGTGTGTGCATATAGGTAATTTGCATATGATCTATTGGTTTTAGAGACCACATTACACTTGACAAAGATAACTAAGAGGGCTCCAGGTGCAAAAAAAAAAGGCAAAAAGTAAAGCAAGTGAAAGTGGTCCATGAATTGCCAGACTTGCCAGACTCATTCATACCTGGGATCCCTTATCAGAAGTGGAAAATCTTAGCCTCAACAAAGATCTACATAATCATAATATTTCTAGGTTGGGAACCATCAAATATGCAATCTGTGATTCTTGAGTTTTTTTATCCTTGTATAGGATTTGATGTTGAGCTTTGCTCCTTCCTCCCTGAGGAATGCCTCTTAGTTTCATTCTAAAATCATTACTAAGTTAAGGATTTTACATAATGTGATGCTAATGTAATCTTTCAATATAATTCTATGGCAGGAGAGGTTGCAAGATATAGTCCTGTGTTGAGAAAAAACATTGCTGGTTCAAGAGAAAAGCTATATATATATATATATCTTCTTTATATATAAAAGGCTAATATGCTAAGACAAGTGTTCGTCCAACTGGTTGCTATGAAGTGCACTGACCACCAGGGGGCAGACGCTCAACACAGGAGCTGTTGTGATACACACTGGCCACTTACAGAGAAATGGCACTGTGGACCTGGCATCCACAAAGCAACACTCGGCTTCCTCCAAGTGGGACACAGGCCCCACCACCACTCCAGAGTGACACCCCATCAAATCACAGCCAACGCTGCTGAGACCTCATGGCACAAAATGAGGCCCACAGCCCAGCCCAGCCAGGAAACAGTCACTGTGGGCACCGGGTAATGATGTCACGTAGCAATGCCTGGCTTCCTCTCCCTAGCGACTAGCCTCCTTGGAGTTTCTTCAGCCCAGGAACACAACTTGCTTTATAGCCAGGTGCAAACATTTTACACTTTAACCAAATGTCTGTGAAGCATTTTCCTGTGCCTCATCTCATTTGATCCTCACAGAAGTCCTAGAGTAGGTAGATAGGAGACTCGGTGGAATCCTATTTTCTTTTCATTAGCCAGAAAATGGAGATTTAGAAAGCTTAGAAACTTGACTCAACTGAAAAGAAGTAAGAAATGGTGGACCTTGAAAATGACTTCAGGTTTTCTCACTGCACAGAATATAGTCAAACACTGCTGCAGTTAAATATTTCACCCTTTGTTCTCCCTGTGTGATCTACAATAATAATCTGCTTTGTGTTGATATTTACTGCTGTGTTGCTGACAATTACCTGGAAGAGAAGTTGGGGTGCTTCACTGGGCTGGAAAAAGTTTAGCTAAATCAGAAAGCAGGTCTAATTAAGCAAGTTTATTCTATATCTATAAAAGGCTAAGTTGACTTGCGCATGCACGATACATATAAAGCTCTCACTGGCACCAATCACACACGTGTTTCGATCTGTCATTGTCATTCGTGAATTTTGTTGACACTTGTATTATAGAGAAAGGGTGGATAGTGATATTAAAATATTTCTTCTAATTAATTTCCTTTCAATGTGCACGAATTCGTGCACTGGGCCTCTAGTAGATATAATAATAGGTAGAAATTTGAACACTTCCAAATGATGTGTTTAATAAGAAATACATTAGCCCTAGCCAGTTTGGCTCAGTGGATAGAGTGTTGCACTGCAGACTGAAGGGTCCTGGGTTCGATTCTTGTCAAGTCACATGCCCAGGTTGCAGGCTTGATCCCCAGTGGGAGACATGCAAGAGGCAGCTGATCAATGATTCTCTCTCATCATTTATGTTTCTATCTCTAGCTCCCTCTCTGAAATCAATATAAATATTATTTAATAAGAAAAGAAAGCAAAAACATAAATATATTAAATAACATTAGCTATTTGGGGTGTAGAGAATAGGTAATTTTTCCAGAGGAGAGGAGAAAATAAAGTGGGTGCCAGGCACTGCCCTAATGACTTATTTGGTTTAACTAAACTAACTCCCAAATCTACTATAACAGACTCTCCCTTTTTCAGATGAGGAAACGGGGGCATGGGGAGATTAAGAAATCCGTCCAAGGCCATTGTAAAGCAGATGGCAGAGCTGTGCTTTAAAGTGAGGTGGTCTGTCTGCAGAGTCTGCAGTCCTAATCACCACAGTAGGATCACGTACGGTTCTTACCTTGTGGTCTGATACTGTGGTTTATAAGCTATGCTGTGTCACAAGACCCCAGGGACTCCAGCACAGGACCTCTCCCCAGAGAACTGCCCAGATGCAAAGGCAGGCACCGTTTTGCCTGCAATTCTCTGTGTCTCAGATCCCTCAGAGCCTATCCAGCAACTTCATAGTTCCCATCTCATCAAAGTGCATCCTTGAGAACCGAGTACTTATTTTGGGACAGGCTTTGTCTGACATAAAATATTCCGTATTGCTTCCTTTCTGCATTTCAGATTTGGGGCTATATTTACCTAATCATTCCAAACTGATATACATCATGTATAGGGAAGTTTATAAATTTTGGAGAATCTTCTCTTTCTATAGGAGAAAGGATCAATTAGAAGTAAACAGGAGAAAAAGGGATTTCTTTTTGTAAAGGCAGAAAACCGAAGTAATCCTCATTCCTCCTACTCACCTCCCCCTACATTCTGTCATCTCATTCTCTTCCATCTCCATGTCCCTGTCACTTTCTATCAATTGGATGGCCACTATTTGGGCTCAGCTATTCATTTCTTTTTCTGCCTGGATTCATGCCCATTTATCAGCTCTCTTTTCTGTTGGCAGCAAACCCTCCCACTCATGGGCTCCCAGCTGCCTGCTGAGCTCTGTGACATGACCAGAGCACAATCTCTGTTTGTATTCTTTGGACATGACCCCCCTGCTGTGCAGGACAGTAAGGACTGTGGTGGCCACCATATCCAGAGGGCCTGCGGCCAAATTCCAGTTCTCACACTAAGTCACTCTGTGGCCTAGGACAGTGGTCGGCAAACTCATTAGTCAACAGAGCCAAATATCAATAGTACAATGATTGAAATTTCTTTTGAGAGCCAAAATTTTTAAACTTAAACTTCTTCTAACGCCACTTCTTCAAAATAGGCTCGCCCAGGCCGTGGTATTTTGTGGAAGAGCTACTCAAGGGGCCAAAGAGCCACAGGTGGCTTGCGAGCCACAGTTTGCCAACTGCAGGCCTAGGACATATTCCTTAGCCTTTCTGGGTATTCTCAGATAGGTAAAGTCTTCTCAATCTTAAAATGACTCTAATTGCAATACTTGCCATTGATAGTTGTTGAGGACTAAATCAATAATATATTAAGTGCTTAAAACTGTGCCTGGTGCCCTCCTTTGCTGAGCATTTGCAGCCCCTAAATAAATGGCCATACAGCGCAAGGAACCACCAGTGTCACTCTCCACACTGACAGGGTGCTAAGGAGATGTGGAGCACAATATTTACACATATCATCTGAGGAAAACAACCCATATAATACCTACAGCCTCTTAAAGGATCATTTAGAAAAATAGGGAAGGGCCACTTCCTATTTCTGAGGAAAGAGTAGGGTGTAGGGTGATGCCATTTATTCCTACATGTATCTCAGAATACGTACAGTATCAGAAGACACCTGGGTTAAAGACACTGTAAGAAACTATTATAATAACTTAAGGACATTTTGGAACCAGAAGTGTTAATAATGATGTATGTTCCTAATGAATTCCATTTCAATACTATAATATATGCAGATATTTTTGTAACTATTCTGTGATAAAATACTCAATATGCATACTTAGATAATAATTTGTATATAATTTCAAGCATAATTCCAAGATTTCTTACCTGGAAATATCACTGTTTTTAAAGAAAAATTTTCATTAAAAGAATAATTTCTGTAAAGATATTAAAAGTAGAACACCTCAGATATTCTAGTTACTATATTTTATTTTTATTTGTTCCTATATGTTTCTTCAAATACATTAGAAAAAAATGAGTACATTTTAATTCACAAATATGAAGCAAAGTCTAGTAAGAAAAATGTATTTTCCTCATTTTTAAATGTATCATTTTATATATACCACCAAGAAAGATAAATTTTGCCAGTTATATGATGACATGCTAGCCATTCCAAAACTCAACCTAATTTCACAGATGTTAAGAATGTGAGCCCTAGCTGGTTTTGCTCAGTGGCTAGAGCATCAGCCTGTGGACTGAAGGATCCTGGCTTCAATTCCGGTCAAGGGCACATGCCCGGGTTGTGGGTTCGATCCTCAGTAGGGGGCATGCAGGAGGCAGCCAATCAATGATTCTCTCTCATCATTGATGTCTCTATCTCTCTCCCTCTCCCTTCCTCTCTGAAATCAATAAAATATATACATTAAAAAAAAAAGAATGTGAAAACATGGAGTTAATACATTTATAGCATAATGTAATCTCTCTATATAAAAGCCTAAGCAACCAAACGACAGAACGAACAGTTGACCAGTTGACTGGTCACTATGATGTACACTGACCACCAGGGGACAGATGCTCAACGTACAGGATCGGGCTCCCTCCTGTCTGGATAGGGCCTGTGGGGATGGGGCCAAAACCAGCTCTCTGACATCTCCTGAGGGGTTCCAGATTATGAGAGGGGGCAGGCCAGGCTAAGGGACCCTAGTTTCTAATAATCATTAACCTTTTGCACTTGGATGTTGAGTGTGACTCAACACGGTTAGCATTAGAATAAAGGAATTGAGAAAAAAGCAAGCGAGTGCAAAGGGTTAACCGATAACAATTCCCAGTTCATTTTTATGAGTTGTCTTAATGGAAATATTAGCATTTCCAAAGTAGATAAAATATATTTTAAAACCTTGGAAAATAAACATATACACATCCTATTAAATCTTATTAGATTACTTTATACTAGAGGCCTGGTGCATGAAATCGTGCATGGTGTGGTCCCTAGGCCTGGCTGGTGATCAAAGTGCAAGCATCTGGCATGGAAGGGCAGGTCCCAGCTGACCTCTGGGCCCTTTGCAGCCCCTGGGCCCCGGGGTCCCCGAGTGCCCCCCTCTGCTTGAGTCACGGCACCTGACTCCCCATGCAGAGATGTGGTGAGTGCACTAGACACCACGGGCTGGGGCACAGCATGGACCTCTGGGCTGCCCAGCAGTGCCACACAGAAGCCTGGCAGGCAGCGCACTCTCTCCTGGCCTGCCTCACACACCGGCTCCTGCGTGAACCCACAGGGGAGCCCGACCAGCTCCTGCTTTCCCAGTGGCTGCGGCCAGGCTCACCCAGAAGACATGGTGTGGGTGCGGGGCAGGCTTCTCATGGGTGCCTGGCACCTGAGCGTGGGGACTTCCCCGGCACGCAACCCTGGCATCCAGGGGAAAGGTATCAGGGGGAGTGAGAGTGAGCTAGGAGGACACCCTGCATTCTCACTGCACATCCATCCCCATCACCCCCCCACCCCCACCCCCAGGTAGCCAGCAAGAAGTCGCAGCATGTCGCTGATGCCCGCCATGTTCCACGCATCCTCCTTAGTGGTCAGCACACATCATGGCGAGCGGTCAAACTCCCAGTTTCCGGGTCAAACTCCTGTTCTAACTCCTGGACGAGGGGACAATTTGCATACTAGGCTTTTATTATATAGGATAAGAGGTATTCATAAAAACAGTACTCAAAAATTAGATACAACGTGATATTTTATAAGCTATTAAACTTACTATATTATTTAGTTTAGCAAATGTTGCAAATAGAGAATATCCTAAGTAAGTTAAACAGTAGTTGGATTTATATCAATCTGGTTTCTTAAGAACTCTAAACTGATAAAATTTGGCCCAAATATAGAAAAAACTGCTAAATGTCTTCTCAGCTTCTATAATTCAAAATGACATGTCTGGCATTGCATATTAACACTTCTTTTTCTTCTTCCACTTGGAATGAAATGTGTAAAGACATTTAGAGGAGTTATAATTTATGTTAAATCAAATCACTCCTCTCCCATTTGTCACAAGGACTTGTTCTACTACTTCCTATAGATGAAATGTGCAGTATCTTGACTATGGTTAACAATACTGTATTGCATATTCCAAAGTTGTTGAGAGTGAGGTTTAAAAGTTATCACAAGAAAAAATTGTCACTACGTAATGTAACAGAAACCAACTGGAATTATTGTGATCATTTTGCAATGTATACAAATATTGAAACATTATGTTGTACACCTGAAACTATACTTCAATTTTAATAATAGAAATAAAAAGCACTGACTTTAGTTAACAATTTCTAATCTATGTTTACAGTATCATTAATTAAAGGGAAATATTTTGAGTGTTTTGGATTTCTTAGATTTAAATGTATATTTCATGCTCTTATTTATATTTTGAGGGAGAGCCATTATGCACATATTGGATTATTTTTAGAAGTGTTATTTTAGGACCACTATAGATTGTGAAGACGGTAGAGAGAAGTTTGTATTCCCCACAACCAGTTTTTCCTGTATTGACATCTTACATTAATATGTTTTTTTGGTCAACATTAATGAACCAATATTGATTTATTATTATTAAAGTTCAGAATTCATCTGAAGTCTTTAGGGGGCTCTAATGCCCACTTTCTTTCCCAGGATCGTATGATAGATCAATACATTTAGCTGTAATGTCTCCTGAGGCTCCTCTTGTTTATGGAAGTTTCTCAGACCATCCTTGTTTTTAAGGCCTTGGTATTTGTTTAGAAGTACTAGTAAGGTATTTTGGAGAATGTACCTCACTTAGGGATTTTTCTGACATTTTTCTCAAGGTTAGATTGGGGTACTGTGTTTTGGAGAGGAAAACCACAGAGATAAAAATCCATTCTCATCGCATCATGAGAAAGGTACATACAATCAATCTCACTTATCACTCTTGATGTTAAAGCTTGATCATGCAGCTCAAGGAAGAGATTGTAGGTTTCAGTAAAGTTCCTCTTTTTCTCTCCATCTTATCATACTACACTCTCCAAAGAGTCACTATGTACCTCCTATGCTTTCAGAGTAGGTACATGTTGCATCTCCTTAAGGACAGCATATTTATGTAAACTAATTAAAATTGTTCTGCATGTGATTTTATATTATTTATTTACTTAACCATTTATTTATCCATATGCACTCATGGGTATTTCATTCAATAATCCCAAACTATTCCATTTATTTATTTATTTATTTATTTATTTATTTATTTATTTAGGCTCTAAATTATTCCAGCCTGCCTATTAGGAACTTACTCACCTGGCTCCTGTGATCCTTTGACATAGTTCCATTATGGTGGATTAATTTTCATGAGCATGATTTTACTTTGTAGCACATTAAATTTTTCCAGATATAGATAGATATAGAGATAGAGATAGAGATGATATAGATAGAGATAGAGATAGAGATGATATAGATAGAGATAGAGATAGAGATGATAGAGATAGAGATAGAGATAGAGATGATAGAGATAGAGATAGAGATAGAGATAGAGATAGAGATAGAGATAGAGATAGAGATAGAGATATATGTATATCTCTATATCTCCTGCCCAACACTGAAACCAATTTAGTTTCAATTTCCTCTGGTTCCTTTTATTGTTGAATGATATTATAAATCAACTAGAGGCCCGGTGCAAGAATTCGTGCATGGGTGGGGTCCAGCCAGCCCATCCTCATCAGAGCTGTTTGGGCTAGGCTGGCCATGGGGGAGGGGCCACAGGCTGTTGGCCAGCTGGCCCCGTCCCCTGGTCAAACTCCTGGTTGAACTTCTGGTCTAACTCCTGGTTGAGGGGACAATTTGCATATTAGCCTTTTATTATATAGGATTACTGGACTGTAGGTATGGTCATTGATCTTGGGATACCCTTGGTTCTAGGCTCTTGGTTACAATCTATATACATGTGGAAACATATGTGTGCCTTATAAGTCATGCATGAAGACATCTATAAATACTTTTGTATGTAATCATTTGTATCTATATTAAGCTAAACATGAAATCATGCTCATGTCTCCAACTATAATCTATTACTACATGGGTCATTCTTAAATGCCTCTCTTTACTTCTCTGTAATATCCCATTCCATCTGTGAGAAACTTGGCTCCCACAATACACCCTCCACTTAATTGGTCACTTCCAATGAGCAATGTGTAGTAGTTTCAGCACTGTTACTCTGTACCCTTGTTGGAAATAACTCCATCAGTGAAAATATAGTGCTTATGTGCAGTTTTTTCCTTCAGTGTTATAAACTTCCTCCTTTCTAGAGTTACTTAGGTCTACATCTTACTGCATCTCACTGCCCCAAACTTTTCAATGAGGTTGTTTGATCTATTTGTAATACAGGTAGATTATTTTTCATATTCTGTATTCATCCTGTGTTCCCCTGACCCCTTACTTTTTTATCAGTTGTATAGATTAAGGTTAACTCTTAATGCTGTCAAATTCCATGAGTTTTGATAGATGATTTATGTCTTGTATTCACCATGACAGTATCATAGATAATAATTTCACTGCCCTAAAACGAAGTCTGTGCTCTACTTTCTCAACCTGCCCACCTTTCTAAGTTGGCAGTCACTGATTTGTTTACCATCACGATAGTCCTGACTTTTTCAGAATATCATACAGGGTTGGACAAAGGTAGATTTACAGTCGTGAGTATGTGAAACACAGAGTTTACTCTGGTATTACTATTTATTAATTATTTATTGTTTTCCATATGAACAACTGTAAACCTACTTTTGTCCCATCCTGTATAATTAGAATCAGGCAGTATACAGTTTTCCAGACTGTCTTCTTTCACTTAGCAATATGCATTTGAGATTCACCCATGTCTTTTTTTTGCCTTGAGAGTAATTTTTCAAATTTTATCAAGTTATATTCCATTGTATAGATCTATCAGACTTTTTATCCCATTGACTTATTGAGGAATATCCTATCTTTACCCCAGGGTTTGGCTACTATAAATAAAGCTTGTCAAAACTATTTGCATACAGATTTATGTTTGCACATAAATTTCAAAAATACATGGAAAACGCTTAGGACTGCTGTTGCTGGGTTGTATGACAAGGCTATGTGTAGTTTTATGTTTTAGCTAAGAAAATGCCAAACTGCCTTCCAAAGTGGCTGCATCAGTCTGCAGTCTCACAGCAGTGACTGGGAGTTCCTGTAGCTCCATATGCCCACGAGCACTTGGCACTGCCATTTCTTTCTAATGTAGCCATTCAGATGGGTACACTGCAGTAGCTCAATGTGCTTTTAACCAGCAATTTCCTCATTAAAAAGGACAGTGAACATATTTTCATATGATTATTTCCAATTTATATGTCTTCTTTGGTGTGATTTCTGTTCAAAGCACTTCCTTGGTTTTTTTGTTGTTTTATTTTGAAATGGGGTGGTTTGTTTCCCCGTTGCTGAGTTTGAAGCATTCTTGACCTACCTTAGCGAATACAGACTTCCATGATTGAATTAATGTATGCTCATTATATGAATTTATGACAATAATCTCAATTGCTTTGTGTTACTATTATTAACACTTCCAATTTAGTATTACAAGCTTTGAATAATTTATGCAACAGTTACATTTAACAAATGTAAACAATATCATGGCCATTATGGGAAACTATGGTAGCAGGTATTATTGTGAATGTAAATATTATTTTCTGAGTGTTAATTTCTGGATATTATGATTAATTTCTCTTTTCAGATTAGTGACATGAACACATTCTTTTATAGTTTCTGTTTACTTTTATAATGACAGAACACCTGAGGAAACCTGATGGCTAACTAGGTATAATAAAAAATAAGTATACTTTTCTTTAACACAGGTATGAAACAATGTTCTCATATAAATTCATGCAATTAAGATTAAAATCACAACAGTTACGCTAAACAAGTATGTTGGGGAAAATGCACTTCTATATGTAGGGCAGCATAGAATAATGATGAATTTAGAGAGATAGATACACATACACATGCAAACCATGGAACAAATAAATATCAGGACTCAAGATAAAATTCCTTTTTACCACCATTTAGAGAAATTATTTTACTAAAATTAATATTTAAATCATTACTCTAGGAAAGACGGAAAGGTGAAATATTAAGTAACCTCTTCTTTAGTAACTGCCTGGATATTTACCCATATGAATTAATAAATATTAGTATTACCACACATTTTAGTAGCAGATAAGAAATGTACTATTTGGTTCAAAATGATTTGCAAGTGCACCTACGGACTTACTAAGAGAAACCTGTTCTTAGCTAACTTTTCATAATTTATTGGTTGGAAAATTTGATTTTTGAAAACCTTGACCTTGTTGGTAATGGATCCTGAGAAGTCTGGAGGCATGTAGTTAGTTCCGCATGTGTTACACGCCCATCTGCTTCTCCATCTGGCGGCAGACACAGGGGATGGTAGTGCTCTCACCAACACCCTGACTGTGGGCTTCCCTGGTCGCCTTCCTGTCAGCTTCACTGGGGAATCGCATCAGGAAGACAACAGCCAGCCCACATGCTCAAGAACAGTCACCAGCTCCATGACCTAACCGGAAGCAGGGGGTGATGCTCGTGTCCATGAGTAGACATGATTTCCATTTCCGCGGCACGTCTATGAAAATATTTAGATAGCAGATGTACTTGAGAGTATGAAAATAAAAATAAGCATGACGTATATAACAAAACAAGTTGATAGTAAATGATGATATTAGAAGAATCATGGTGAACTTTGAAAATATAAACAGAAAAACAACACTGTTTAATCAAAATGCTTTCTCTCTATCTAATTATCTTTCTGTAATTCAGATATCAACCCCATTTTACCAACAGTACGTTTCCAGGGTATACCCTAAATGACTAAGTTCATGGGTAGTAAACAGAAACTCTGCAGTTGAATTTCAGACCTGCCTGACTCCAATGCCTTCACACTTTACCACATAAAATGCCTCCTATTATAAAACATTATAGTGACCAATATACTTGGGAGAGGGTAGAATAACTATTTGGTAAAATGTAATACAATTTATTAATTATTAGTTTTTAAATCTTTCCTTTAGGGAGGGAGCAGGGCTTTGCTAACAAATTCATTAATCTATCTGCACATAGTTTTTCACTTTGCTGATATATCAAAACAAAATACCAAGTATAAATATCATTATAGGTTTTGATCAAAATAACTAATTAGATGATAAGACAGCTATTTGAAAAATATTTTTAGGGATAATTAATATTCAATTTGTCTTTAATTTGTTTTTGATTTTGCTTTCAAATCAGTAAATATTTTCTAACCTCTAATGTAAACTACATTCTAAAATTTTATTTCACTTTATTATTATTATTAAATTAATATTATATATTTGTTTACTATCATATAACATGTTTAAAAAAAACTGTTCTAATCAATTAGAATTTTGGAATAAAATGAACAAAATAAACTGATGAACAAGATAGATCCAGAGACATAGAAGCATGGAACAGAATGTTGAATCTCAGAGCAAATGCAGGGTGGGTGGGTGGGAGGGAAGAAATCAACCAAAGGACTTGTATGCACATTTGCATAATCCATGGACACAGACAAAGGTATGGTGAAGGCCTGGTGCAGCAGAGGACTGGAGGGGGCCAATGGGGAACAAAGAGGACATATGTAATACTTTCAACAATAAGGATAAAAAAAAAAGAATTTTTAAAAGGTTCAGATGATTTAAAAGGTGTGTGTGCATGTGTGTGTGTGTGTGTGTGTGTGTGTGTGTGTGTGTGTGTGTGTGTGTGGTATAGATAGGTAGATGCTGATTCATTTCCTTGCTTTTTAAGATATATGTATAGGCATATCTACATCAAATATCACACACATATGCATATACATATGCATGTATTTCTATCTATCTATCTATCTATCTATCTATCTATCTATCTATCTATCTACATGTCTTTAACCATTATGTATGAACTAGAGGCCCAGTGCATGAAACTCGTGCACTGGAGGGGTCATCCCTCAGCCCGGCCTGTACCCTCTCACAGTCCAGGATCCCTCGGGGGATGTCCGACTGCATAAGTTGGCAGGGATCAGGCCTAAGCCAGCAGGCGGACATCCCTCTTGCAGTCCGGGATCCCTATCATAGTCTGGGACCCCTCATTCCTTATCACCCGCCTGCTTGCTGCTCCTTACCTCTCCACTCACTTCTCCTTAGTGCTGCTGCGGAGGCAGAAGAAGCTCCCGCCACCGCCAATGCACTTGCCAGCTGTGAGCCCGGCTTCTGGCTGAGTGGTGCTCCCACTGTGGGAGCGCACTGACCACCAGGGGGCAGCTCCTGCATTGAGCGACTGCTTCCTGGTGGTCAGTGCACATCATAGTGACCAGTCATTCCGCCATTCGGTCGATTTGCATATTAGGGTTTTATTATATAGGATATCAAAGGTAAAAAAGCATCCATTTAGAAACAGATTACATTCATTGTGAAAAAAATGATGCATTTTTAATAGCATTCGTAGCAGCTAATGATATATATAATAGTAAATCTTGTGGCTGGGGAAGGTAAGATAGAACGGGTATATGGTGGCATTTAACATGTGGTCATGCACGTTTAAATATATTCCTTTGTATTTACTTATCAACTGCTTGAGCCATCATAAGGGAGAAAGGTGTATTAACTTCAGGAGTAACCTGTGTCTGTTTTGGTTTCTATCCAGAGGGTCAGTGGCTCACATTCAGTGGATACAGTATGTTCACTGTCATTTACCCCTCCTGCTAGAACAATAATTTTGTTTAAATGAAAGGCTGAAATCCTAAGAATGTATAGTTACTATATACATTGTCTGTTTTCTTTTATTTAAAAAAGTATTATTTGGACACATTGGAAAGTACATATTTTTATAACAAAATAGAATTTAAGTCAGCGTAGGCAAGGTTTTAAAGTAAGTGGGTTTTTAAATTCTGGATTCAGGTCATTCATTGCATGGATGAGGCACGGCATACTCTGATGTCCTAGGACCATGGTCGCCAAACTGCGGTTCGCGAGCCACATGCGGCTCTTTGGCCCCTTGAGTGTGGCTCTTCCACAAAATACCACGGCCTGGGCGAGTCTATTTTGAAGAAGTGGTGTTAGAAGAAGTTTAAATTTAAAAAATTTGGCTCTCAAAAGAAATGTCAATCGTTGTCCTGTTGATATTTGGCTCTGTTGACTAATGAGTTTGCCGACCACTGTCCTAGGAGGTTAAAGTGACCTATTCATTGAATTGTCATCATAGTGCTTTCAAGGGAGGGGACCTGCTCTGTCCCACACACATCGGGAATAAAGTGAGTTTGCAAAGTGCTGTTCATGGCAAGCATCGTCCTGGGGCAGAGGGACATTTCCCAGCCTCATGTTTCTGAAACCATGGGGATCTCTGTCACTTACTATGCATAGAAAAAATCACCTGTATGTGTTGGAATTGTGAAAAATAAATAGTTTTCTTAAAATAAACATTGTAAAGTATATATATTATAAACTGGGAGTGTTTTTTATGGTCTGAGAAAATATATACATGAAGAAGTGTTACAATTCTGAAAAATACAAGAACCAGAATATTCTTTTTTGAGGAGAGATATTCAAGATTCTGGTTGAATTCTTTTATGTGTCAGGCAAAAACAAAACAAAATAAAACCCACTAAAGTGATTCCAAATTTATTGGCTTTTAATAAATTGGAAAAACAAGGAAAACAGTGAAATGATACTACAGGCTTTGTGAAGGGAAACACTTTTCCTAATCATGAGGTAAATTCTCCCCGTCGTTAAGATACTTCCTTACACAAATAATTCACATATGGTTACATGCATTCTTCAGCAATCACAGAACTGTGTTCTAACCTGAATATAGTACACTAACCTAGGATTTAAAAACTTTAGCAGGTACACTGTCTTTAATACATCTCATTTTCTTTAATAACAGAGAGAAAAGGTAGAGAATGATGGTTTATTCTGTAGGTATGAAAAATTATTATATCAATTTTCAGATGCCCAGCCCATTTCTTGCATATTAACACAGTTAAAACACCATTCTGCTAACCCTTTTCTCTATGGGCTCAGATACTTTCCCTTTACTTTTTTAGGTGAAGTTATTAGCTTAATTTTTAATTTATTGGATCATTTTCCTAGCAATGTCTCGGGTATGTGAGCCAGTCCAATTCTCAGCGGGGGGCTAAATCAAAGAGGTTATTGCTTAGAAGATTATCAGGACCAGTCAAAGCAGTTTTAGCCTCAAGTACATTTTTCCAGGTCATTGGTTCCTACCTGAAATCATCTCTCCGAAGTTCCATTCCGGGCAGGAGAAAGCGAGGGAGACACAAGAGCATCTCCTTCCATGTATAATGAGGCCATAATTGATCTCAGCAGAGTTCCTAATTGCAGAGGTTACCCCGGGCAGGTCGTCTATTTCCTCATCGGTGGAATCTTGCCGTCAGAATCAGCACTTTAGGTGTTACACAGAGGAGCAGAAATCCTCTTCTCCGTGTCTAATAGCCGGGAGAATGGTTATAGCTTGTCCCTAAAATAATGTATTGGAGTCAAAGCCGCCAAGGAAGATATAGTATGAATTATAAGATTCAAAAGCTATGGTTTTATGAACAGACAGAGAACACAATATTTTATTAATTGAATACTATTTATGTTTACTCATACATTGGAAACTTGTTTGTCTCTTTTGAAGGGCTTTATGCTAATCAATAGATTAGATTTACCATGAACCTACAGATGTTATAGGTTATTTAAGTGGGCTGGTTAGAAACCTAAGACCAATAGCATAAGTATTCTTTTGATTAGTGTTTCTTGTATATTTTTCTAGGTTTCTCTATCAATTAGCTATTTTATGAGAGTAACATACTAACAAAAATGAGGCAAATTATGATTCATTTATCCTTAGACAGTAAATAATAATTATTATTGTTATTGATCCTAAGCTAATTATCTTTTTCAGCAGTTATCAAATGCCTAGAAAGAATCCTGATCTTCCTTATTCTTCCTAATATAGTTACATAGATAATTAATTCTGAACTGAAGATTTAGTTGGCATTTGTTATATGTTATTGTATTTATTTGCAATTCTTTTTATATTCCAATCCAAACTAAAATTGGACTTAATTTCTCCACATTTCTGTAACTTTAATTATTGTGTGTGAATTATGCACTACAGAGTATTGTTTTACAAAATCTACTAAATCTACTAAATCTACTGATGTGTGAGTATAAAAACAGATTCTATCTTGGTTTTACCACCAGTTATATACTGAATAATCCTGAAAATAATGCTTAGTCAATAGAAAATAATTAGCTATTGCAGTCATATAATGCTTTCCAAATCTCTTAAATATATTCATTCTATATCCTATCTAATAAAAGAGTAATATGAAAATTGACCATCATACAAGATGGCCACCCCCATGTGGTCAAAGATGGCCACCCCCATGTGGACACAAGATGGCCACCACAAGATGGCTGGCAGGGAAAGGCAGTTGTGGGCAATCAGGCCAGCAGGGGAGGGCAGTTGGAGGGGAACAGGCCTGCCAGGGGAGGACAGTTGGGGGAGATCCAGACCTGCAGGGGAGGGCAGTTGGGGGGGACCAGGCCTGCAGGGGAGGGCAGTTGGGGGGGACCAGGCCTGCAGGGGAGGGCAGTTGGGGGGGACCAGGCCTGCAGGGGAGAGCAGTTGGAAGGGACCAGGCCTGCAGGGGAGGGCAGTTGGGGGCAACCAGGCTTGCAGGGGAGGGCAGTTGGGGGGGACCAGGCCTGCAGGGGAGGGCAGTTTTGGAGGAACAGGCCTGCAGGGGAGGGCATTAGGGGCAATCAGGATGGCAGGGGAGCAGTTAGGCATCGATCAGGTTGGCAGGGGAGTGGTTAGGTGGTGATCAGGCTGGCAGGCAGAAGCGGTTAGGGGAAATCAGGCAGGAAGGCAGGCAGGTGAGCGGTTGATTAGAGGAGTGCATTTTGGAGGGTAGGAGATATATCTTATGAAATTACAGGTTCATGCAACACTGGTGACATTTTGATGAGTCAGTGGTCTATATGATTTCCCCTCCCAATTGAAAATCAAAGTGATGCACCTTTCACATTCTACCACTAAGGGGTAAGATCCCAAAATGCTTCAGTGAGACAGGTACAAAACCTAACTCCAGAAGTGAAAACTCTGCTTTTTAGAAGCAAAACATCCTGCCCAAGACTGTTCTCAATCCCATTACTGAGTGAAACATGTTTTCCAACATTTGAGTGGAACTCAAAACAAGAGGAGGTTCTTCAGCATTTTCACTTGGCACCAATGCTGCCTATTTCCTGGCAGATGCAATAGAAATAGAATTTGTGTTGCAAACGTGTTAAGCTCTTTTAAGATAATTAGAACTTAGATTCCCCTGAGAGTTACAACTAACTCATGCTCTCTTTGACAAATAACTATTTCCTTTCTACTAGACCCTGGAAGAGGTTGAGTTGACAGAGAGTGGGATGCAGAGTTATTTTGCTCATCGTTGTGCACTGAGGTACTGCATGATGAAGTAGAAGTGGTATATCTGACATTCAGCTTGAAATGGCCCTGAAGGGATAAGTCGGTTCCATAGGTTCATGGCTCACAGTCTCAATGCCCTTCCTCCCAATGCACTCACTTGCCTCTTTAAACCCCTTAAAGGACACTGGTAGCCTTAACAGTGAACGTGGCTCTTTACATTGCTGGGGTCTTTTTCCAGGGAATGGATGGACAAACTCACATATAGGACAAGGGAGAAAAGCTTTTATAATCCTACCTTTCCATTTGAAAAGTTTAACTGCTTTAGAACCTTTTAGAACAGTGATGGCGAACCTATGACACGCGTGTCAGCACTGACATGCGTAGCCATTTCTGATGACATGCGGCTACATGCCCAGGATGAAACATTTGCTGCTCCTGAAGATGAAACATTTGCGACTAGAGTCTTGGAGTTTGTTTTTTCCTCAAAGTGACACACTACCTGAGTTATGCTCAGTTTTTTGGCGAAGTTTGACACACCAAGCTCAAAAGGTTGCCCATCACTGTTTTAGAAGGATTGAAACAACCCAGCTCCAAAGAAGGTATGCTAATGTGCTCCAGAAGAAGAATTCAAAGGATTTGAGCCTGGAAGGCAGAATGGGCGTTCTAGGCTCAAATCCTGCACCTCAATGGTCAATTTTAGGGGTTGGACTCTGGCTGGCGATGAATTTTGGGTATCTTACAAACCTGGCAAGTTCATTTTTTATCACTTTCAATTTAAATATTAAAATATATGTGTTTTTGCCTGGTTTGTGTTGCCCAGTGATTGAGAGTTGACCTACGAACCAGGAAGTCATGATTCGGTTCCTGGTCAGGGCACATGCTCAGGTTGCCAGGTTGATCCCCCAGTGCAGGGCATGAAGGAGAGAGCCAATCAATGATTCTATTGCATCACTGATGTTTCTATCTCTCTCTCCCACTCCCTTCCTCTCTGATATCAATGAAAATATATTTTAAAATGTGTGACTTTATTTCTTCTTCAATTGGAATTAGGTAGATTTTGAGAAATCTTTATAAACTCAGATTACTTAACATCCCAGCTCTCTATATTTAGGGAGTGATGTGCTCACTGATACTTAACAGCAGTAATCATGATGTCAACACATGTAATGTAGTTTTTTCTTAATTTTTCATGACTCGTGGATCTCATTCACTCCTGGGATGCAGGATAGTCCTCTTTTTACTCCAAATGATAGATGAAGAAATGGAGGCAGGGGCTGATGACTAACTTGCCTGCCACCATAATAATAGTTAGTGAGGGAAGGAGGCAGAGCTACCAGGTTTCCTGATTAGCATCTCTGGGATCTCTCCATGGCCCATTTAGTTAAGAGCCCAGAATTCTTTGGTCTGACAGATCTGACAGCCCTTATGTTGACACTTAGTCATTGCATGACCTTGGGCAAGATCTTTAATTTCTCTAAACCTTAAAGTCTTTCAAGGATAAATGAATGAATGAATGAAGTTAATTGTCCATATTTCCTTTAATAGAATCCATTAGCTTCTTATCAAGATAGCCTCTTTTATCATCTCAATACACATGGCAAGCATCTTGCTTCTAAGCAAACCTTCTTGCTGCAAGTCTTCCTAGAATATGCTTCCTTTTTATTACTTCCAGTAGTGAACCTTTCTGTTCACTTATTTCATTCAAGAACCTTTATTAGGCATCAACTATGTGCCATGTGCATGACTAGACATGGGAGGTTCATTAGTAAACATAACCAGATAGTCATCTGCTTTCATAGAATTTATAATCTGATCACGGAAAGAGGTTAATGAATGTGCCAGTTTACCCAAAACATCAGTAGTAGCTCTTAGAAGACAATTTAGCAATTTCAGGACACCAGCCTTGTTTCCTTAACTCAACTGTATAATTGCTATTGTTTAACATAAGATTTTTCTGTGTAGAATTCGTGTAGTACTCAGATGGCCTAAAAAAGTAACTGACATGGAGGGCATACATTTCAAGCAGGTAATGAATGCTTTCCAAAATAAGGGATTTTATAAAATATCATGTTTAGTTTATAGCTGATTTTTTTCTATTGAGAGAAAATGAAACTAGAGGAAACTGGGAAGGTTTTTAAAATATTAAAAAGCAAAGTTAAAACAAGCAAACAAAAAAGAATGTAAATCCAAACAAAAATGAATGAATTGGGTCTACATTTTCATATCTATTAAATGTTTAAATGTTTATAATAATTTATCTCTTTTTTATAATCATATGCTTCTAATGTTTTTTTGCACACCATTGTTTAAGCACATCAACAGATTTAAGTTATGTCTCATAGATCATTGTTATTTCAAATTTAATTTTTATTTCACAGAAATATTTGAAATTAATAAAAATAATTACAGTATTGCTTTTCATTTTAATGTTATATATTCAAAATATATTTTTAAAATTTCAATCTTATTTATAGTGATTATAATTTATAAATTGATAAAAGAATCAACAGATTTGTTTATACTGATTGATAATCAGCCACTTATTTACTTGTTTCCATATAAATTTAATTTCATCTCCACTTATGAAAAAAAAAAAAAATTCTGCAATGTGCTTCTCTTGCCAACACAGTGTATATATAGTTTTGTTATCTAAAAAGGAAGGAAATTTTACTTTGAAAAGGCAGATTTTTTCAAGTTTTAAAAACAAATCACAAGGTGTTTGAAATGACTGTTTCATCTCTATCAGTGCATCTGAGAGTAACCAAAAAGAAAGCAAATAAACAAAATTCATCCACAAATTTAACTCTGTTCCTATCTGTACTGAGGAATGGACAAGATAATTTTTATTTATTCTACTAGTGGCCCAGTGCACGAAATTCGTGCACAGGGATGGGGGGGTGTCCCTCAGCCTGGCCTGCACCCTCTCCAATCTGGGACTCCTCGGACATCCCTCTCACAATCTGGCACCACTGGCTCCTAACTACTCACCTGCCTGCCTGCCTGATCACCCCTAACAATTCTGCCTGTTTGCTTGCTAGCCCCCAACTGCCCCCCCACTGGCCTTCTCGCCCCCAATTGCTCGCCCTTGCCAGCCTGATCACCCTCTACTGCCCCCTGCCCGCCTGATCACACTCAATTTCCCCCCCACCCCTGGCCAGCCTGCTCGCCCCCAACTGCCGCTCCTGCCAGGCTTCTTGCCCCCAACTGCCCCCCTGCTGGCCTGATTGCCTCCAACTGCCCCCCGCCAGCCTGATGACACTCAACTCCCCCCCGTCAGCTGGCCTGCTTGCCCCCAACTGCCCCTCCTGCCAGGCTTCTTGCCCCCAACTGCCTCCCCCCCCCCCACTGGCCTGCTTGCCCCCAATCGCACACACCCCCGCCGGCCTGATTGCCCCTAACTGCCTCTGCCTCAGCCCTACCACCATGGCTTTGTCCAGAAGGACATCCAGAAGGCCTCCTGGAAGATCTCCCGGTCTAATTAGCATATTACCCTTTTATTAGTATAGATAACTTATAATCAATAGACTACTGTTTTATCATAAACGTAGAAGAATTTAACTTTGACCAATATATGAGATAAATGAAAGGGAATATACACTTCACATACTGAAGACACTCAGTGACAGTTCATGGATTTTCCATTCACTAATTACTTTGCTACCTGCAGAGACAAACAGTGATCAGGCTATTGGCGGTGCTTGCGAATAGAAACAGGGCATCAGTCTCATTTCCATATGAATACCATACCTATTGTATTTTGAATCACATGAACCAAAATTAGTTCTAGAACAATGAAGATTTTATGATTTTTGATGATCTGATATTTTTTAAATCTATAGAGAAAATGTAATCATTTTACATTCTACTAATTCAAGTATTATCTATACCTATTTACTACTAGGTAAATTAATTATTCTCTTAGCAGTATCCTCAGGCCCCTTACTTCAGTGTTCTCTTTGGTTTTGTGTTTTACTTTTTTATTTAATTTACTAGATGCCCAGTGCATGAAATTTGTACACTGGACACAGTTCAGGAAGAGAAGAGACTTGGAAGGGAGAAAAGGGGCATACTCTAAGGGGAAGAAGGTAGGACGGCTGTACCCTCAGACCAGCCTGCACCCTCAGACCAGCCTGCACCCTCTCCAATCTGGGACCCCTCGGGGGATGTCCAACTGCTGGTTTAGGCCCAATCCCACATGGTCAATTTTCAAATTACCTCTTTATTCTATAGGATTGGGGTGACATTAGATAATAAAACCAATGGGTTTTGGGTGTACAATTCTATACATTTCTGTTTTTATTGATTTTAGAGGGAGAAGAAGGGAGAGAGATAAACAGAAACATCAATGAGAGAGAGATATTGATTAACTGCCTCCTGCATGCCCTCTACTTGGGGTCCCACATGTACCCTGACCAGGAATCGAATCTGGAACCCCTTGGTTCATGGATCAACACTTAACCACTGAGCAACACTGGTCAGGTTTTTTTCTTTCCTTAACCCCTTCACTGTTTTCACCCAGCCCTCAACCCCTCTGACAGCGGTCAGTCTGTTATCTATGAGTTTGTTTCTATTTCATTTGTTAGTTTATGTACCCTTAATCTCACCCAGATTCTCAGTGCTTATCCCAGATGTGAGCACTGTTGGAAGCAGCTACACAGGCAGATATTAGTGCCACTGTGAATTTATATTTGAGAGTCTTGATGCTGCTTCTTCTACTTCTGTCTTCCTAGTCCCCAAAGGGTCTGTTACAAAACATCCTCCACGCCCCTCAAAACTCTGAATTGGCCTCATTGGGAAAGCCCTAACTTCCCTTCTCAGAGCAAACTAGTCACCATCCGAGAGCTCCCTGGATCTACAGAAGTATGATTGCTGCCCAGTGATCTCCTGGTTCAAAGGAAATACGGCCTCCGTCCTACCTTCTTCCTCTTAGAGTATGCCCCTTTTCTTCCTTCCAAGTCTCTTCTCTTCCTGAACTGTGTCCTCTCTTTAGTCACTCCAGCCCTTCCTCTCCGCCATCTCCTTGGCTCTCCAATGTATAATTGGAAAAGACATGTGCGGTGGTTGGGGCAACCCCCAAATGGGGTCCTTGGCCTCCAGAGTAAGGTATTTCATCCTGAGGATGGCCCAGGGGACGCTTCTGAAAGGGCACCTCTCCACCAGGCAAGATAAATAGATAAATAGTGTAAGTCAATAGAAATATTTCATTCTGGGAAGGAAGCAAATTCATGTCACAGTTAAGTCTCCAAAAGGTTGGAAGGATGTGACCCCTTGGGCTTCTTGACCTCACATGGATAGTTCATGAAACATATGGCACCTGGAGAAATCACACAAATGCTCACAAATGACAGCAGACCACTGCAGGTGCGGTATCGGATGTGCTGTCTTTACCGGAGGTGAACACCTCAGGCTCAGGTGCAGGGTGAATGGTTACAGCTTTGGCGCATTTGTTCTTTTATATTCTGACCAGGACAGAGAATCAGAAACAGTTCACATTCACCAAGCGTGAATAAACACACACATTTATAGTTCTTGGCTGGGGCTGTGCTAACTCTCCCACTCTGTCAAAATGCAGTCGGCAGAGATATGGCCCATCTGGGCACCCTGAAGAGCGCCACATTAATACATTGCAGCAAACACGCCATGCTAATTGGACCAGATGATCAAGAAGTATCCATCACATTGGCTGAATTACTGAGAACATGCACTCCAGCGGGTGAGAGATAAAACCCAAGATAGTTCAGAGGCATTTCATATCAGCAAATATTTCAGGAGCCCAATGATCGGGAGAACGAACATCCCATCCAAAGTAAAGGCCAGACATTACATGACATTCCTGTAAGCCTTAATGTATGTTATTATTACATTTAGACACTAGTCTATTCTCAATTACGCATTTGATCTCAAGGACTGTATTAATCTTCATGTATTCAAGTAGCAATTATATGCTGATGACTTCCAGCACCATAGGGCCTTCCTTACACAGCGATCTCTGTCTACTTGAGGTATCTCACAAGTAGAGCAGTTGATCATGACCACAACTGATTCGATCATTTTCCCTCATACTAGCTTCTCCTCTCCTCATCTCTGCCAATTATACAAAAGACATTTCCTTGCCACCGTCCCCCCAGCTGTTCCAGCCAGAACAATGGTGCCCCATCTCTACTGTTGTACCATTCCTCTACACTTACTCATAAGAGCTGCCATTTCCACACCTTACACATCACTCACTGAAAATGAAAATATCGCTATTTTTCTATTTCTTCTTTCTAATTTGAAAAAGGCTCATCTCTAAGGAATAGACCTGTTTGTTAATAAGTATTGGCTTCCTCACAATATTCAGCAAACTGTAATCAGTGTGATCCTTCTAAAACCAAAATGAGGAAATGCTGCATTGTGCTTAAAGCTGGACAGGGACCTCCTCCTGTGTTGATTGCATAAACATTCCCTGACTTGGGGTATGAGGCCTTCAAGATCCAGTCCTTACTTCCAATCCAGCTTCCTCTTACACTTACACCCTCTGCTTCAGCCATGTTCAACGGCTTTGGGGTTTGGGTTTTTTGAATATTATGTTTTCTCTCATTGTTAGCTCTTGCCAAATGCAGTTTGCTCTTCCTGGAAACTCAAATTCAAAGCCTATCCCTTATTTGATGCCTGTTGTCCACCCACTTGGTATCACTCTGGTTGGCACCCCTTCTGAGAAGCCTTTCCTTACCTAATGCAGACATTCTTGACTAGTGCTCCCATTCTGACATGTTCCAGTACTCATCACAGTGTCTTGAGATTTCTTGTTTGCCTTTCATTTATATTAGATGAGGAGGGCACATCATCTTGCTTGCTACTCATAGGATACTCTTCATCTAACAAACTATTTGTTGTGTTAATGAATGAATGACATATGTATTATTTCATTTTTCATTTTGGCACTGTTACCTCTAAACCAAAGTGCTCCTAAGTTCTCCGTATGATGTCTATTTCCTTTCATCAGACTTTTAAATACCATGTGATTTTAAAAACATCAGCTGCTAATATTTGTGCCATTAATCTTTCCAATAATATTTAATAGCCAAAAAGTGCAAAGGACTGATACTGTAAGTTTGTGATTTCTTTTTTCTTTTTTAATATATTTTTATTGATTTCAGAGAGGAAGAGAGAGGGAGAGAGAGAGAAGCATCAATGATGAGAGAGAATCGTAGATCTGCTGCTCCTGCACAGCACCCAACTAGGGATCGAGCCTGCAACCCAGGCATGTGCCCAGTCTGGGAATTGAACCGTCACCTCCTGCTTCCTAGGTCAATGCTCAACCACCAAGCCAGGCCAGCCCAACAAGTCTGTGATTTCTAATGCCAGAGAGCAGTTGTGGCTCAGTTGGGTTGGAATGTCCTCCCTGTGCTGAAGGGTCACAAGTTAGTTTTCCAGTCAGGGCACAATTCTAGGTTGCGGGTTTGTTTCCCTGTCAGGAAGCAACTGCTTGATATTTCCCTCCCTCCCCCTCCTTTTCTCTCTCTCTCTGAAAGGTCGATTAAAAACAAAAAACAAACAAACAAACATATCCTCAGGTAAGGATTAAAAGACCAACAAACAAACAAATAAACAAAAGAACCAACTAGGTATATGCTAATTAAAGTTGGGCCCTAAAAAGCATTTCAGAATGAACACATTAATTTCTTCTACACATATTATTTATTTAGTAGATCCAGACCAAATCTATTATTCTGTAATTCATGCACAATTTTTTTTATGAATTTCTCTAGGTAAATATGAATAGCTCAAACTTCAGATACAATCCAAATGTTGGTGGAATTGGGGCTTTTGTCCTTATAAAATAAGACATAATCCTATAGTTAGATTGACTTTTTATTGTACTCTTTTGTCAGAAAATTGTACTGCCCATTCTAGTGCTTTCTCAGAGGCTGCAGCTGTCCCCTCCTGACGCAGACCTAGCTCAGTGGTGGCCTCGAGTGTCTCTGTAAGTCACCCCTCCCAGCTGACCTAGTTCGTCACACCTTCAGAGAAGACAAGCTATTCATAGGGCCGGCAGGTGCACTGATTGGGCGAGTTTCTGTCGTGTTAACTAGTGATTAAGATGAAATAGTGAGTTATTCCATCAAATTTGCTTCATGCATGAGATTTCATAAGTGGTCTGTCAGGAATTTTTTTTTTTAAAATATACTCATATCTGGGCCATGCTTCATTATGAATACAGAATTCTGGGAAGTAAACTAAAAAAGTGTTGTTTACTGTTCTATATTAAGCCTTTTTAACATATTTTTTTTGACAAGAGAATATTTCGTGACTTGCCTATGATAGTTAAAAGTAGGCTTGGGCTAGTAGCACTCTTAATATCAAACTAAAGAATTTGATAAACTCTTCTTTAATGAAGTACTAGAGACTCAAGCTGGTCAGAGAGAATTTAGCAAAGCGGCGAGAAAACATGGTGTTACTGGAAATTGTTATTTAGTCTCTATGTCATGGTTTACACACAGATACTGTGTATATGTGTATGTGTTTGATTTATGTGACTTTGAATGGGGCTTTCTATTGGGTGGCACATTATCGCATGGGCAATTATGTGTGTGAACAGCTCATAACTCAGATGAGTAAAACCCCTAAAACTGCCTTTATTAAGCAACAGATTTCATCTTTTGTCCTCCGACTTTATTTTGGAGAAATTCTGGAAAAAGCCAAAAGAAAAATAAAATAATTTTTCCTATGACATCATTCTCACCTTTTGACTCCTAAGTCCTCGAATGAAGTGGTCATTTCCTTTTTGATTGTTTTATTTTTATAAAGTAGCCATTTCTTATTGCCATGTTCCTCTTATGAAAGAGGAAAGCAGGGAATATAAAAAAAGAATCAAATGTAATTTGCAAAGCACAGTTAGAGAGAAAGCATTCATTGGGTTTGTCTTGCTTCTCCTTCACAATGTCTTCCCTTGTTTTAAGTTTAAATTTTGATAATGAAGAGTGTTAATGACAGAAAAGGAAACTCATTACTTTCATAAATTAGACCCAATGAGAGACTAAAACTAAGACTTATGATGTGCCTATCCTATTTAAAGCATTAGATTTCCTGACAGAGGTAAACATATTTCATTAACTTTTCACAAAACCTTATGACAGACCAGATTATGCTTATCTTACCAAAGAGATAAAGTTCTAAAAATTTACAAGACTTACTCACAGTGTCTCATCTAGTAAGAGGTAAGTCATAGACTGACATCAGCACTGTCTGATTGCATTGCATTAAAAAAAAGTGTCTTACGCAATGTTTCTTTCCTTATCACTTGACCGTGCCAATGAAAGAATAATCAGATATGATATGATATCTTGCATGTGTACAATAAAAATATATTTAAAATATTTTCATAAAATTAGCTCATAGAAATAATATCAGGTTGGTTTTTGGTATATTTCCTGATGAGGGAATTGGGACAGACCAACTACCTGGTAGAGGTTTCTATGAAGTTAAGGTCTGCTGCTGCTGGCCTTCTACTGCTTTCCATTCTAAACCCAGCCATGCCTTCTATGCCATGCTGCTCCAAGATTGTATGTAAATCTGTCTTTTCAATGACAAAATATTCAGACTCTTGTTGGCATCAACTATGATCTTCTGTGGTTAAGCTGTTCCCAGATTGGAATATGAACGTTTTGAGTAGGAGAGAGTTGCCATAGAGGGCATATTTATTTATACCTCAACACATTTAAAATGTGTAGTCATTTATGGACACTGCCTGTTTTAGTCGCATCCAGAATGTAACCTTGTTTTAGTCACATTTTTGATTTTCTGAGACATGCCCCATCCACTGTTAGATGTTGACAGACAATTCAGATTAGTTATGATGGCAATGACTTTTAAAAGAAAATTATAGTTTAAATCACATACTTTATAAAATAGACCTTTTAAAAATCATTAGGTTTTATGGGTTGTTTTAATTATTTTAATCTCGCAGTTCAGCACGGAAATCTTCTGCACTGCCAAGTTAAACTTCCAGAAGAAAATGAAATATAATTATCTTTTTATATTGCATGAAAATTAATGAAATCACCATCACTTATAATGTAAGTTCTTTCAAGAAGTTAACCCATTGCAGTGTCTTAATTGGAAATAAAAGGATTTTTAAACATTTGCCTGAAGGTATACAATTGGAAGTACACAATTAAAGTGGGTGTTTTTCCCATGTGCTGTATGCTTATATGCAGCCTCCCTCTAAAAAGAATGTGAATTAATATATGAGACTCATGAACAAGAAATTTTATTTTATACCCCACTTCCCTGACTCAAGTTTCCCACTCCTTATTGAGTAAATTAATTTTTTTTTAATTTTCTGGTGAGAACTTTTGAAATGTACTTTTTAAAGTAATTTTCAGATATACAACACAGTATTGTTAAGTATACGCAAGTACAGTCACCAGGATATATATTATATCCTCATAACACATTTATCTTATAACTGAACTTTTGTACCTTTTGACCCCTTCACCTGCTTCCCCAACTCCTCATCTCCCTTCCCTGATAATCACAAATCGGTTATCTGCTGCTATTCTTATGTGTCCCTCTTCTAAATAACAGGTAATCAATCATTTCTAGCCCCCAAATACAGCTCATCTTTACCATTTCCATTATGACTGAACTAATTCAGCCCCTCATTATTTCTCTGCTAAACTGCTAAAATTAAGTATGTAGAAATGTTTTCAAGTGAATACAATTATTGTGTTTTTTCTTTAATTGAATGCCTGCCACACGCAATATACAAAGATGCATGTCCATTGTGTGCGAGGCAAGTGCAATCATGTCTCGCTGTGGACTCTATTCTCCAAGCGGGGGGAAAAAACTGTTGGGCCAGAGGTAGACCACCTCACACATGATTAAGTTCAGGTTTCAAGATGTCTCATTGATTAGGATTGGCAGGTTGGACTCATTAGACAGAGGTTCACATTTGCAGAGTCATCAATAATTTTATTACTACTATTTCTTACGGCTACTATTTTATTACTTACAGACTTAGGAGCACTCGTCCAAACAATGCTAAGTAAGGATCTGCTACCGGAGCTCTAATTGCAATGCTCCACGCTATATTTAAGCAAAGCTTTGCAAAATGTCACACTGAGCTCTGAAAAATTAAAATGTTAATAATTTTTATGAATAATTGCCTAATTTGCACATCTGGGGTTTAATTTGAAGGCTGTACTGACTACACAAGCCTTTGAGTAATTCATGCATAGACCTCCTCCATTACCCTGGCAATCAGAGTTGTGCGCTGGTTCCTGTGACAGTATTACCTACTGTGATTGGGGGGTGTAATACTACAGTAGCTATTTTCAGGAAGAAATAGAAATGGAGAGGCGTGCCTGCAGAGAACTAATGGACAAATTTCTGTTGCAGATGACCTTTGTAAAAACATACAGAAAGATGTCTTTGTCATTTCTTTTTCTACTGATTTTCTTCTGCCTAGTGACCTAACGAACACGATAAACACAGATGTAAGTTGCTTTACCTAACAGAATCGAGATTAAAAAAAAAGTTCAGCTGAATTGACTGTATGAAATATAATCAAAGTTTTCACCCTTTAAGAAATGTCTTACATGTTACTAGAACTTTTGCAAAGACCAGGGCATATGGCAAGGATTTGTTTAGAAAGATTCTCAAGGTCACATCGCTAAATGCATAGGTAACTCCACAGACACAGATATCTTGTCTGCTTTCCCTCAAATACCCTTTTATTTACCTTTAGAGGGAATGGGCTTTCCCACTAAACTTTCCATCACCTGGTTGCAGGTGCATCTTAGTAGAGCAGGGGCACCCTTGCTCCAATAAGGATCTCCATGCCAGAGAAGTGTGGTCCACCACAAAAACGTAATTCACCTCCACATGGTACCATCATCCGGATCAGTGGTAAAGAGTAGAGACTCTGGAGTCAGACTACCTGGGGGTGAATTACTCCCTGCCCCTTATTCGCCCTGAAATCTCAAGCAAGTTACTGAACTGCTCTGAATGTATGTTTTCTCATAGGTAACATTTGGAGATATCAACAATAATATGGTGTGTATGTTTAGCTGAGAAGTTAATGAGATAACCTACATGTTGGAAACCGGCCATTGCCTTCACTAGCAAGAGAGGTGTGGACAAGGAACCCGGAAGTCTGGTTAATCTTAGAAGCTCTGAAAGGCCAGAGCCAATCACTCACTGTCTAATTGAGACAATGATAGCTGAAGCAACTTCCACCTGTCAATCTTATGTAAATCCTTGCTGATTGGCTATTATTAGAATTGCCTGCCTCTATGGGTGGATCCCAAAGTCTTAATAAAAGGGATAGCAAGGCCGGAGCGGGGTATAGTCCTCCCCCTAGAGGTGGGCTGCTGCCTGGCCCCCAATATCACCAAATTAATATTTTTCTAGTCTCTTTCATTTGTGTGCGGCCTCCTTCAGAACCCAAACCCTGAACCTGAACCCTGAACCCCACACGGGACTGAAAGGGCTTCCTGCACCTACATTAAGAACTAATATATTCTATATAGCATGTACTGAGAGATAACTAAAAGTGATCTATTATTTTATCTATATATATAAAAGCCAAGTGACCAGAATGATGGAACAACTGGAATGACTGGAACGACTGGTTTTTGATACGCAATGTGGCGGCCAACCAGCCTGATCAGGGCCCCCATCAGCCCCACCCAACTGCGCACACAGCCCCTCCCTCCAGCCGGCCATGCCCCCGATTAGCCCCCCACCCCAATCAGGGGTGGGGCTGGCCAGGCAACTTCCCACGTCCCCTCCCCTCCACTGGCCCGGCCCGATAGACCCCCATCAGGGCGGGCCGGCCGAATCTCACCTGTGCAGGAATTTGTGCACCGGGCCTCTAGTTTATTAATGTTTTCATGTGCGCGCTTTGGCTCTAGTTTTTATCATTTGATTCAGATCTCATCTATTTGTATATGGAAGGTGGCTCAAAGAATGGGAGCCTCATCTGCCCAATCAATGTGGCTCAGTGGTTGAGTGTTAACCTATGAACCAGAAGGCCACAGTTCCATTCCCTTTCAGGGCAAATGACCAGGTTTTGGGTTCAATCCCCAGTAGGGTGCATGCAGGAGGCAGCCAATCAATGATTCTCTCTCATCATTGATGAATCTCTCTCTTCTCTCCTTCTCTCTTCCTCTCTGATATCAATAAAAATGTATATTTTTAAAAAAGAATGGCAGCCTTTTCTTCCTTAGTATGTCTGGATTCTCACTGACCATGATATTTACCCTGGCACTTTCTAAAAATGGGCATTCATAGCCTCCCTCTCCATCCCTGGCCTCCACAATTCTGATATAGTGTGTCTTGGATGACAGATAAAGAATCTATATTTTTAAAAATGCTCCCAGTTGATTTTTATAATCAAACTTATTCAAAACCCATTTTTCTTAGTTGCAATTATTCAAACTGAGCTTTAAGGTAACCCCAACATCCTAACTATGTTTGCAAAATCATGAGGTACATATTTTTAAGTTTTCCTAGGGAAAAAAATTACCGAGTATTTTTTCCCCCTAAAATGTAAACACAACATTCCAAATTCACTCTTTTTTACCTAGAGTCATACAAAGTAAGCTTCATAGAAACCTAGACTTGATATGTTTATAGAGCTGAAAAATTAGCTTTTTTGCCCATATGTTTGTTACAAAGTAGTAGACTGGGATTATTCATGAGGTGAAACACTGTGCTGTTTCCTAATCTGTAACCAGGATTGCAGGCTTATTTGAGGAATAGAAAGGAGAGGGTAGAGGATTAATACCTAATCTCAGAGACAGTGATGGGTCAGATTATAAACATTGGTAATGTTGATTAACTTAGGGCCAAAGTTATGTCATCTCAGAGTATTGTAACTTAAACCTGCATTATCTCTGGTCCATTTGGCTTCAGCCTCATCAACTAGACCCACCATATCCCGTCTTCTTGGACTATATTCTTCATCGACATTGACTCCATAAAGTCTCCTGAGTCTACTGAGTATGTCCTATATAAATTATCATGTTAGAATGTCTGTTGTTTGGCATAAATAGACCAATGTAAATGAGATACAGGAAGAGAAATAAAGACAGAAAGTGATATTGAGAAAGAAGGAAAGGGGCACAAGGGCAAAGGTGAGACAAAGAGAAAGAAGGAAGTGGCGGGGGTGAGAGAGCATCTTGGAGAGCAATAAAGATGCACAAGAGTAGAGAAGAAAGAAGGTGAGAAAATAAAGAATAAGAGGTGAAAGAATACCTGCTTTAAAAGGAACTACCAGCAAAAATGAAAAACAAAACAAAACGCCAAAGACAATTTCACTGGTAGTCTAGCCACAATTTTATAAATATTTTTGAAAGAAAAGTGAGGCATAGGTGTCATGGTTATAATCACACAAATGCCCTTATTTCATATGCATCTATTGCTGGGAGCAAATCTCTTCTTCATTTTATTTGAAAATTTGGCTTGTAATGTGCAGTGATCCATCATTTGTTAGAGAAATGTGCAGCAAGATAAATTGTACTGTAGTCTGACAAATCTTATTAAAGCAACATATAGAAGAGGAAAAATTAACAGCTAATCCATTATAAATGTCAAACCACAGTGCCACTTTCTTCATAACTATTGTATTTCCATTTCTTTCTCGTTAATTCTTAGTCCTTAGGAAATAGTTTTCATTGGTTGGTCAGCCATGTACAGCCAGGAACTTCTAATTAAATATGTCACCACTGCCTTCAATTTAAAAGTTATTATTGCAAAAAGCCAGTGAAAATTTTGTTTCTTTATGAGAAAATAGACAAATGCACATGTAAAATTAATCACATGGGATTGTCAGATGTGGAAAAGAGAAAGAACTTGCTATATATATAACAAATGCTTTTAAGAGATAGATTGTTTGACAATGTTCTCAGGCAGTCTATATACGGAGGATACTTATTATTATAACTTTTTTTTCCCTATTTGGCACTTTCCTCTCCCCTCCCATTCTTTAGAATCTATGGGTGAATCACCTATGCCCTATACATGTGTGAGGCTATCAAAGAGGAAGAAAAAATGATTTTTGCCAGTATTGTAGATTTCAGACATTTGCAAATACTTTGCCACGCCCCCCCCCCCCCCACATTGAGAATGTAATTTAATTTTTATTCTATTCAAGGCTGGCTTTAGTGACTTGCTTGACCAAATAATAGAAATGGCAGAGGTTATGCTATCCCAATTTTAGGACTAGGTTTTAAGAGGACTGACAGCTTTTCAATGCCCTCCAGGGCTGTGAGTGAGCATAAAAGCTCACCTACCCTGAGGCCATCATTCCGGGAGGCAGTTCAAATGTCATGGGTATTCCACATGAAAGCACCCCCATTGACAGCACCCTATCTGAGCCAGCTCTTCTCACCATCCTCACAAAGAGAGCATGTTGGATCACCCACACCAGGTGATCCTTTAGCTGAATGTTCTCGGAAAAGCTCTGTTAGCACCACTTGGAAAAGGAGCTCTGCCTGGTAATCCTGGCCCAAATGTATGAGGTACAAAATTGTAAGATATAATAAATGTCTTCTTCAACCTGTGGTGTTTTTATGGTAGTTTTTAAAGCAGGTTTGATATGTGGATGTTGAAAACAATATATATATATATCCTACCTAATAATAGACAAATATGCAAATTGACCATATCTCTGACATGCCCACAAGCCACACCTACCATCCAATCAGAGCGAGCATGCAAATTAACCCAAACCAAGATGGCTACAGCCACAGAGAGCAAGGTTTCCTAGGTAACAGAGGAAGCCAAGCTTTCCGCCTGCCTTTGGCAGGCCTAAGCCTCCACTTAAGCTACAAAGTTTCAATTATAGAAGGTAAACAAATTCAAACAAATGGTGGCAGAATGGAGCTTGAGAGAGCAGGCCGGGGTTGCCGCCAGCAACAGGGGAAGCAAAGCTTTCTGCACACTCTGGCCGGGCCCACCCGCTTAAGGCAACAAAGTTTCAATTATAACCCCAACAGAAATGGCTGCCGGCCTCGGAGGGAGCCCCAGGCTTGGCTCCGCTCCAGGCTACAAAGTTTCAATTGTAGAAGGAAAATAAATTCCAGATGCCAGGGCCTCTGCTTGGGTTGCCAGGGGGCATGGCTGGCCTGCAAACCACCACAGGCCCCTCGCTCAGGCCGCCCCATGCCCCAAGGGAACCCCCACCTGATCCAGGACACCCTTCAGGGCAAATCAGCTGGCCCCCACTCCTGAACCAGACCTCTATCCTATCTAATAAAAGAGTAATATGCAGATTAATCATCACTGCAACACACAATATAGCTGCCCCCATGTGGTCAAAGATCCTGCCCCCATGTGGACACAGGATGGCCACCACAAGATGGCCAGCAGGAGAAGGGCAGTTGGGAGGCACCCGGCCTGCAAGGGAGGGCAGTTGAGAAGGACCAGGCCTGCAAGGGAGGGCAGTTGGAGGTGATCAACCCTGCAGGAGAGGCAGTTAGGGGTGACCAGGCCAGCAGAGGAGGGAAGTTGGGGGCAAACAGGCTGGCAGCAGAGTGGTTAGGGGGTGATCAGGCTGGCAGGCAGAAGCAGTTAGGGGCAATCAGGAAGGCAGGCAGGCAAGCAGTTGGGAGCCAGCAGTCCTGGATTGTGAGAGGGATGTCCAACTGCCCGTTTAGGCCCGATGGGACCGGGCCTAAACGGGCAGTTGGACATCCCTTGCGGGGTCCCATATTGGAGAGGGCACAGGCTGGGCTGAGGGACAACCCCCCTCTATGCACAAATTTCATGCACTGGGCCTCTAGTATATATATATATATATATATATATATATATATATATATATATATATATATATACACATATATATATATATATATATATGTATATGTATGTGTATATGTATATTTGTGTGTGTATATATATATATATATATATATATATATATATATATATATATATATATATATATATATATATATATATATATATATATATATATATATATATATATGTATTTTTTTCTGCTGGAGTTGTTAAAAGGAGATGATGTGAGCCTGACAGGGATGTGGCTGGTCTAAAAGCATAATCACCCACTGACTGAAGTGTGATAAATAGACTTAGGTTTTAGGACTCTTACAATATAAGCTAGTTTGATTGTGTTTCTAGTAGTTGCAACTTTAATTTATATGGCTTGCAAAACATCCTGAGAATCAGTTAAAACTTCAAATTTGCTAGTAATCCCCTGGTAGCAACATCTTCCAATTCCCATAGTTTATAAAAACATAAATCAAAATGATATATTTAGTATATGTTACTGTCAAAAATAATTTGGAAAAAGTTATTGAATATGCACATTCTCTAAAAAGATATAAGGCGGATTACAGTGTGAGTGAAGACTGCTACTCTCTTGTCCTTCCTAGAATTTCACTCTCCTCCTTTTAGTGCCTGCCTCCTCTATCTCCAACTCTGTTGGTGACATTTCTCCCTTCACTTTCCCTCCCATCATGTCTTAGCAGTCTATTCTTGATCATTTCCCCTCCACATTATTAAACCACAGAGATTATTTTCTCCTCATCATTTCTCCATTTCTCTCTGAAATGTCCAACCCCAATCACTGGGGTGACCTTCTCCTACCCATTTTCAATAAGCTGCTCTCTACTATTTTTAATCATTCCTATAACTTGCAACACAGGTTCCCTAAAAACAAATATTTTTTATCTTAATTTCTCTTTCTGGTCTCTCTGTCTCTCACCTTCTGCTAGTGCTGTGGTCGGCAAACTGTGGCTCGCGAGCCACATGCGGCTCTTTGGCCCCTTGAGTGTGGCTCTTCCACAAAATACCACGGCCTGGGCGAGTCTGTTTTGAAGAAGTGGCATTAGAAGAATTTTAAGTTTAAAAAATTTGGCTCTCAAAAGAAATTTCAATTGTTGTCCTGTTGGTATTTGGCTCTGTTGACTAATGAGTTTGCCGACCACTGTAGTGTTTAGTCAATAGAAAAGCCAGGCGAATATTTTTACAGCACAAATGTTTTTTATGCACTTTCTGCCCATGTATTGAGATAGCTCTTCACCGTCCACACAATGCAGTCCCGGTATTGCTGGCCTATAAAACGTCATGTCCCAATATCTTTCACACTTTAATTTTCCGAGAATAGATACATACTTTATGCTTTAGTGTGATTGGCCTAAATTTCCCACAAGTACTGAGAACGTGTCTAATTAACAGGAATCAGATACAAAAATATTATATAATTTATTTTCCAAGTATTAAATCGTATTAGTTGTATAACCTTCTGTGTGTATATAATTATGAGATACTATTTTAAAATTTTATTTATGAGAAGAAATGTTAATTTAAAAAGAATTCATGCAGTCTTTATGAAAGTAGAACTTCTTCTCATCTCCATCTAACACAAGGTGAGGTAGATGAGGACAGTGAGTTAAACAAATGAGTGTTAGTTTGTTGTATCTGAAAACAACAATAACAACAACAACAACAACAACAACAACAACAACAACACCCAGGTTAGACTACAAGGTTGAATCTCATAATTTAAAAAGAACAGAGCAGAATACTCTGTGTTTCACTTGGTCCAATACAAATGCATTTAGATTAGTTAAGCTCCTGTCATGTATCCCTAAGAGGCTTGATCATGCACTCTTAAGAAAGAACTATTCCTTTCAATTTGTCTAGGCTTAAATATAATACAAGAAGATAATGATTAAATTATAGCTGGGGATTTCTCCTTCAGAGAAGTTTTATTTTTTCCCCATTTATTTGTAAATCTACATCTAAAGCAACACATGTATAAACAAAAACAGATGAGGTTTAACATAAACTTTAAAGGTAAACTTATACAGAGGGATACTCATATCTTGAGCACACAAAAAAAATACTTGGAATAGGACTTCAGGACCTTGTAAAGATGTGTTCTAGATAACAGTGAACAATGTGGACATGGCTAAGCAAAAACACTTTGCAATCCCTTTTGCATAATTTAGTATTTAAAGTTCGCACTATAATGTGCATACACTTTACACTCAAGGAGTGATAAAGGTCTGAATGCTGAAAACCTAACAGTATATGTTTTTGATACTTTATGCTAGTTGCCATTCAAAAATTTTTTTGTATATCACTTTATTTTATTTCAGTCTAAAATTTGATGTTTTCTACATCCAAAGCAGACAATCTGGAAGAATCTGCATCCAAACAGACTACTGCCTTTCTCTCCATCTTTCTCTAGCCACTCCTATGGTTCTTTTACCTTGATGATCTAAAGTTTTTTTCTTTTCTTTCTTTCTTTCTTTCTTTCTTTCTTTCTTTCTTTCTTTCTTTCTTTCTTTCTTTCTTTCTTTCTTTTCTTTCTTCTTCCTTCCTTCCTTCCTTTCTTCCTTCTTCCTTCCTTCCTTCCTTCCTTCCTTCCTTCCTTCCTTCCTTCCTTCCTTCCTTCCTTCCTTCCTTCCTTCCTTCCTTCCTTCCTTCCTTCCTTCCTTCCTTCCTTCCTTCCTTCCTTCCTTCCTTCCTTCCTTCCTTCCTTCCTTCCTTCCTTCCTTCCTTCCTTCCTTCCTTCCTTCCTTCCTTCCTTCCTTCCTTCCTTCCTTCCTTCCTTCCTTCCTTCTTCCTTCTTCCTTCCTTTCCTTCCTTCTTCCTTCCTTCCTTCTTCTTCCTTCCTTCCTTCCTTCCTTCCTTCCTTCCTTCCTTCCTTCCTTCCTTCCTTCCTTCCTTCCTTCCTTCCTTCCTTCCTTCCTTCCTTCCTTTCCTTCCTTCCTTCCTTCCTTCCTTCCTTCCTTCCTTCCTTCCTTCCTTCCTTCCTTCCTTCCTTCCTTCCTTCCTTCCTTCCTTCCTTCCTTCCTTTCTCTCTCTCTCTCTCTTACCCTCACCTGAGGATATTTTTCCATTGATTTTTAGGGAGAGTGGAAGATACAGGAAAAGACAGAGAGACACATCGATGTGAGAGGAACACATTACTGGTTGCCTCCTGCATGAGCCCTTAGGGGTCTCACCTGCAACCAAGGAACGTGCCCTTAACTGGAATGGAAGCTGGGGCCCTTTAGTCTGCAGGCTGGCACTCTATCCACTGAGCAGAACGGGTTAGGGCATGAATCTGAAGTTTTCTGAACCTTTTAAAGTTTATTGTATTTAACATTTTTCTTTGTTTTTAAAATGGCAGAATGGATCTAGATCATTGTCAGGACATTTAGAATGTTCAGATTGTCTAAAGTCAATTGTCATGTTAGGAGTTCCTACTTTTTTTGTTTGTTTTTTAAGTAAGAACAATGTACAAAATGAGAAATAAAGAAACTTTTAAGAAAGAATAAAAAGTCACAGAAACTAAGTCACATCCATATTATGAAACCTCTGATTCAGTTGGAAAATTACTGCTTTCTGCTACATAGAAGGTATTTTTCTTTGAATTCAACTCGGCAGTTGACTGAGACTCTAAATCTACCTCACCCATTTTAGAGATCAGGCAAATTGTCCCATGGAGCATAAGACTCTCCTAAGCCCCCAGTAGTTTGTCCTGCCTGGAATGTCTAAGGGAACATTCTGGAATGTCAAATATTCTGGAATGTCTAAGGAAACTGGTAAGACTATATATACCAGTCTTGTATATATCTTATGTCTCAACTCCCAGCTCAAAGAATGTATCAAATCTACTTTTGCTCTTTCTTCCTCCTTCCTTCCCTCCCCCTTCCTTCCTTCCTTCCTTCCTTCCTTCCTTCCTTCCTTCCTTCCTTCCTTCCTTCCTTCCTTCCTTCCTTCCTTCCTTCCTCTCTCTATATCCTTATAGCATTATCTGCTATAGTATTGTCAGACAAGACAGGTAAAGTCTACTTGAACTTGTGATATTCTACTTAATTCTCTCTGATTTTTTGTTTTACTTTGTTTTAGGTGTTTGTTTTTGTGTTCTCATGGACATGATACATCAGAAATTTAAATTCCCTTCTGAGTTGGGGTCCCTATGGATCTTGCTATCAGAAGTATCATTCAGGATAATCCCCTTAACTAAAATAAAGAGGACATTGAGATTACAGAAATCCTAACAATTCCAACTGTGGCCACAGCTTCATGGACTTATAGCAAGAAGGCCTGAAATTCTACTGACTTAAATTTTAAAAACAATAAAAAATGAAACCACAATACTCTACAATGTATCATGTAGAGTCTACATGATCTGGACGTTGTTCTCCATCCAAATACTCTCTCACCACTCGCAGACCTAACCACTAGGGTCACCGTGATCACCACTCTAGAGCCACACCTGCCTTTCTTCCATGGTCCAAGGAGCAGGGGCTCATTCCTTCCTTAGGATTCTCTCCTAGAAAGCTTATCCTGGATCATCAGGATTGTGGCTCATCCTTGTCATTCAGGTCTGTCCACCCATGCCCCTTCCCCCTGCCAGAGGGGCATTTTCTGACATGACCCCCCAAATCTACAGGAGTTCTCCAGAAATTCCCGTTATCACCACACTATGCAATTTTCACATGAGCACATATTCCTGTATTTTATTTTATTTATCCCCTGACATCTAGATAGGATTTAGTATCTAATTAGTGCCTGGCCTACTGTAGTTGCTCAGAAAATTGTTTGAATGAGTTGATTTAGTTAGTAAAGAGGAAAAAATAAAAAGGTAGTATTTAACTAAAACTTGCAACTCAGAACTTTTAAACACATATACACTTTTAAGCATTCCTAAGAACAAAAAAATAATGCATAATATCACCCAACTACACATAACTTTTGCAAAGCATTAACACATAAATGCAAAAATGAAGAACAATGCTGACAAGATGGAATTGAATATTAACTTACTGAGGCCTGGTGCCCAGAATAATACCGATTCTATTACATTTCCCCATTTTTACTGTTCCCTACACACTACAATGACTCACCATCAGACCCCATAAGTGGGATCCCAAGTGTCCTGTTTCAAATTACATCTTGCTAATGCTCTGTTCTCCACTTAATTTCACTGCTTTACCTCCCAGCCACTGAATACAATAAAAGGATTACAGCTTAGAAACAACTTCCCCAAGAGGAAATGGAGAGTATCTAACAATGTGTGTATGCAGACTGTTCCCACAGAACAATATAGGAATTATATGCAAATCTACTCCTACTGTTGGTGAGAAAGTTGCTGGGGATTGGGGTAAGCAGCTATGGTTCACCAAGCAAGAGGAAAAGTGAGAGATGGTTGACTGAGCTAGAAGGGATGTTCTCATACCATCCTTTCTTGCAAGAATGAATCAATGGAGGAAACATAGGGGATTTGCTTCTGTGTTGAATATTCTCTCCTGGGTAATGTGAACTTTAATAAAAAAACAAGCAATATTTATTTGCAGATTAAAAAAGAATTCCAACCCAAACAGTCCAAGTTACGGGGAACTGGAATTGGCATTCAGGAGTCTGCCTGTCCTTCCTCAATTTCATGTTTGTATCTGTTCTCTACCATCCACATTGCAACAGTGGCATTTGCCCTCCTGTAACTCAGTGGTCTCTTGATAACTGTTACAGTCCTTGTGGAAAGGAGTTTTGTTTACATATCTTTTTTTAAAAAAAAATGTAGTTTTATTGATTTGTAGAATGGAACGGAAAGAGAGAGAGAGAGAGAGAAACATCAATGATGAGAGAGAATCATCTATCAGCTGCCTCCTGCACACCTTGCACTGGGGATTGAGCCTGCAACCTGGGCATGTGCCCTGACCAGGAATTGTGACCTCCTGGTTCACAGGTGGGTGCTCAAGCACTGAGCTACGCCAGCCAGGTGAGTTTACATATCTTTATATCACAAACAACAGCGGATGATTTTACACAGGTCAATCTGATAGAGCTATGTGCCATATGCCATTGATTGATAGTAGTCATATCACTTCCTACAGAGTCTAAGTGGAAAGCAAAATGTTATAAATGCAGTTGTTTGTTCATACACTCAATACATTAGGATAAAGCTTCTTTTGTGCTCAGGGACTGTTGTTATAGGCACTAGAGATAGAGTCATGAACAAAAGAGAGACCCCTGCCTTCTTGAAGCTCCAATTCTACTTTGAAAAGAGAGACAATAAAAACAGTAAACACATAAACTCTACAGCATATGAGCAGATCATAGAGCGATTAAATAAAAAGCAGAGAAGGTGGTGGGATAGCACTGGAATTATAATGGTAACTCAAGGTCTTTTTATGTGCTTATTTGTTTCACCTGCGCAAATGTCTTTTTTTTAAATTTAATAAATCTTTATTGTTCAGATTATTACATTTGTTCCTCTTTTTCTCCCCATAGCTCCCCTCCACCCAGTTCCCACCCCACCCTCTGCCCTTACCTCCCCCTGCACTGTCCTCATCCATAGGTGTACACTTTTTGTCCAGTCTCTTCCCGCACCCCACCACACCTTTCCCCCCTGAGAACTGTCAGTCCACTCCCTTTCTATGCCCCTAATTCTATTATATTCACCAGTTTATTCTGTTCCTCAGATTTTTTATTCACTTGATTTTTAGATTCACTTGTTAATAGGTAAGTATTTGTTGTTCATAATTTGTATCTTTACCTTTTTCTTCTTCTTCCTCTTCTTAAAGAATACCTTTCAGCATTTCATATAATACTGGTTTGGTGGTGATGAATTCCTTTAGTTTTTTCTTATCTGTAAAGCTCTTTATATGACCTTCAATTCTGAATTATAGCTTTGCTGTGTACAGTAATCTTGGTTGTAGGTTCTTGCTATTCATCACTTTGAATATTTCTTGCCACTCCCATCTGGCCTGCATAGTTTCTGTTGAGAAATCAGCTGACAATCATATGGGTGCTCCCTTGTAGGTAATTAACTGTTTTTCTCTTGCTGCTTTTAATATTCTCTCTTTGTCTTTTGCTCTTGGCATTTTTATTATGATGTGTCTTGGTGTGGTCCTCTTTGGATTCCTTTTGTTTGGGGTTCTGTGTGCTTCCTAGACTTGTAAGTCTATTTCTTTCACCAGGTGGGGGAAGTTTTCAGTCATTATTTCTTCAAATAGGTTTTCAGTATCTTGCTCTCTCTCTCTTCTTCTGGCACCCCCATAATTCTTATGTTGGTACACTTGAGGTTGTACCAGAGGCTCCTTACACTATCTTCATATTTTTGGATCCTTTTTTCTTTTTGCTTTTCTGGTTGAGTGTTTTTTGCTTCTTTGTATTTCAAATCTTTGACTTGATTCTTACGGTCCTCTAGTCTGCTGTTAGGACTCTGTATAATATTTTTTTTATTTCAGCCAGTGTATGTTTAATTTCTAGTTGGTCCTTTTCCATGTCCTCAAGGGTCTCACTAAATTTATCGGCCTTTTCTAGGAAATTCTTGAAAAACCTTATAACCGTGGTTTTGAACTCTATATCCAGTCATTTGCTTTCCTCCATTTCTTTCATTTGTGATCTGTTTCTTTGTCTCCGCATTTTCGCTGCTTCCCTGAGTTGGTGGAGTAGCTTTGTGTGGTAGGTGTCCTATATGGCATAGTGGCTCAGCCTCCCCAGTTACCTGAGGTGGACACTCTTGGTGAAGCCCTTTGTGGACTGTGTAATCAGCCTTGTTGTAGTTAAGTCTTGATTGTTGTTGATATCACCGGGAGGAATTGACCTCCAGGTCAATTGGTTGTGAGGATCAGCTGTGTCTACGCCAGGAGAACTTCTGTCCTGGAGACACCCTTATGGGACAAGGCTTGCAAAATTGCAAAAGACTCTGTGCTCAGCTTGGATGGGGAGGAGTCTCAGGGCAGAGCAGACAGCCTTGGCTTCCCATCAGCCCTGCCCTATGAGGTCCTTGGGTCTCAGTGTCCCTCAGTAATAGCTGCAAGCACCTCTGAGAGAAAGCCGCCCTCGAGTTTCGCCCTCTGCCAGACAGTTCAGTTTCTCCCTGAATGAGCCTGGGTTCCCAAAAACTCGACCGGAACTGGAGTTCAGCGCAGTCGGGAGCTTTTGTCTCCCTCCCACTTTAGAAAGCCAGCTGTGCACTCAGCCGCCCATGCATTCAGCAGTCAGTCCTCTCTGAGTGCACATGCCTCTGGACCTCTGCCTTCCACACCTCCCGGGTCTCAGTGTGCTTTCTCTTTTCCTGACAGTCCAGGTTCCCCCCAAATGAGTCTGGTTTCCCAGAGTCATGCCTGGGACTGGATTTCAGCACAGTCGGGAGCTTCCGTCTCCCTCCCGCTTTAGAAAGCCAGCTGTACTCTCAGCCGCCCGTGCATTCAGCCGCCCGTCCTTTCCGCATGCGCGTCTCCATACCTCAGCCTTTTGCAGCTCCTCTGAGTCTCAATGTGCTTTCCTCTTTCCTTCTAGTTGTAGTATTTCCACTCAGCCAGCTTTCCTGTGGTTCTGGATGGTGTCCGTTTTGTCTTTTAGTTGTAGTTTTGAAATTGTTGTGCAAGGCAGCAGTTTAGGTGTTTACCTATGCCGCCATCTTGGTTTCTCACAAATGTCTTTTATCACCATCTCAAATAGTATATGTGCATTCATACAAGTCCTTCTGTTGATCTCTTACCCTTGCAACCCTCCCCTACCTTCCCGCTGTAGTTTGACAGTCTGTTTGCTCGATGCTTCTTTGCCTCTGTCTATTTTTGTTCAACAGTTTGTAATGTTCTTTATTATCCATAAATGAGTGAGATCATGTGGTATTTATGCCCGGGGAGGAGGCTAGTGGGGGAGGGGGGAAGAAAAGAGACATATGTACTATTATTTGTAATACCTTAAACAATAAAATTAAAAGAAAAGAAAATAAATCAAAAAATAAATAAAATAAAATAGTATATACACTTTCCCTGAAGAAGTTAATGAAGCCTGTAGATCAGGGGTCCTCAAACTTTTTAAACAGGGGACCAGTTCACTGTCCCTCAGACCATTGGAGGGCCGGACTATAGTTTAAAAAACTATGAACAAATTCCTATGCACACTGCACATATCTTATTTTGAAGTAAAAAAACAAAACGGCAAAAATACCCGCATGTGGCCTGTGGGCCATAGTTTGAGGACGCCTGCTATAGATCCTATGAATTATTGATGTATTCAAGGCAAAGATAAATGTTACTCACCAATATCTGTACGGTGTGTTTGTTTGTATGTGTTTTGGTGTGTGAGGGGATGATTCATATGCCTCAAGTATGTCGTGTCCTTTGGGTGGGAAAATCCTCACCAAAATAAAAGTTGACCAATTCAATTTTTCACTTTTTATTTTTATTATTTTTTAAAATATATTTTTATTGATTTCAGAGAGCAAGGGAGAGGGAGAGAGACAGAAACATCAATGATGAGAAAGATTCATTGATCGGCTGCCTCTTGCATGGCCCCAACTGGGGATCCAGCCCACAATCTGGGCATGTAACCTGACTGGGAATTGAACCAGCAACCTTTTGCTTCATGGGTCAACACTCAACCACTGAGCCACACAAGCCAGGCATTGCTTTTTATTTTTAAATGTGGTGTCAGGCCGAAACTGGTTTGGCTCAGTGGATAGAGCGTCGGCCTGCGGACTCAAGGGTCCCAGGTTCGATTCCGGTCAAGGGCATGTACCTGGGTTGCGGGCACATCCCCAGTAGGGGGTGTGCAAGAGGCAGCTGATCGATGTTTCTCTCTCATCGATGTTTCTAACTCTCTATCCCTCTCTCTTCCTCTCTGTAAAAAATCAATAAAATATATTTAAAAAAAAATGTGGTGTCAGTCATCCATGAGCCAGCATTAATCTGTAACAAATAAAAATTGACTCCTCAGGGCACCTGTTTTTCTGTGCCACCAAAAGTAACTGTCAACCTCAGCTCTTCTAACGAAGGTCAGAGTTTATTTCCTGCAAAGTGTGCTCATCTGTGCCATGGACATGCCCTCACCCATAGATACAATTCATAAACTTTAGTGAAAAAAGAAAAAAATAGAACTTTAATCCTCAGGCCAATAGGATGTGAATATGTCTGACTTGTCCTCCTGAGAGGAAGGACTTCAAGGCTGACACGCACTGAGCCATAGCTCTCACTCATTCAAGCAAGCGATGTGGAAACTGCAGTGCAAAAACTGTGAGCGCTTACCAATGTGAGTTAATTAGGCATCGATAATAATATGGAACCTCAGCAGCACTGAGCCTTAGCAGTGGGATTGGAATCAGGCCATAGAAACAGTCATAGAAATGAATCTGCACCCTAAAAATATGTAAGGAAGCATTAGTAAAAAAAAAAAAAAAAAAAGAATTACCAAATAAACAAACAAAACATGATTGTGAATTTTAACTTCTATTTTGGCCAGCTCCATTGTTTTGAATTGTTACTTTATCCTTTCTAATTTTCTCCATTTTTGATCAAACCTTTCAAACCATTTTGATGAGGCCAGGTCTCCTTTAATTAGTAAGCTTAGTTGGATATTTGTCATGGATTTAACATAAGTGGACTTTTTCTGTATTCATTTTAAGAGCACATTTTTAGGATCACATATTTTTTAATTGCTCAACATATCTTGAGTTTTCTCTCTCTTATTTAGTCACTTAGCCTCATTTTTCTTATTTCAGGAAAAAAGACACTTTACATAAATAATTTGAAACTTATTTGTAAATAACTGTAAATGTATTGTTCTATACCTCTTGAATAAATGTATTCCTATTTAATTCAGAGCAATAGATTATTTTTACAAATTAAAAATGGAACTGCTATTTGACCCAGTGATTCCACTTCTAGGAATATACACTAAGAAACCCAAAACACCAACCAGAAAGAATGTAAGCACCCTTATGTTCATAGCATCACTATTTACAGTAGCTAATATCCAGAAACAGCCCAAGTGCCCATCAGTAGATAAGGGGGTAAAAAAGATGTGGTACATTTACATGATGGAATACTATGCAGCTGTAAAGAAGAAGGGTCTCTTACCCTTTGAGACAGCATGGAGGGACCTGGAGAATATTACGCTAAGCAAAATAAGCCAGTCCTAGAAACACAAGTGTCACATGATCTCACTTATCTGTTCAATCTAATGAACAAAATGAACTGATGAACAACAATAACAAAAAAGATCCAGAGGCATTGAAGCATGCAACAGTCTAATGTATGTCTGAGGGCAGGGTGGCGGCGGGAAGAGATTAACCAATGAACTACATGCACATATGCATAGCCCATGGACAGACAATGGTGTGGGGAAGACCTTGGGAGGGGGCGGGAGCAGATTGGAGGGGGCCAATGGGGGAAAGGGGGAGGGGATATCTGTAATACTATCTTTCATCAATAAAAATTTTAAAAATTCTATCATAATCTTCACAGCAACTTGTCAGTTCCTTTTTATCATTCAATAGTGATAAGCTAGGCAATCACATTTTCTTTCTAATTTTATGAAGACATATTTTAGATTAGTATATTATTTAAATGTGTCAACTACAAAATGACAGCATCTGGCACTTTAATATAAGATGATATGGCACTGATTGTAAGATCAAGGTTACAGAACTTGATGCAGGTTATTTATGCTTTATAAAAATAGTGATAATTAATTCAAAGCTGCAACTGACTGCATTTTGATGCCCTGTCAATTGAAAAGATCTTCAGTATTTGTTTTTTATTGATTTCAGAGAGCAGAAGGGTGAGGAATAGAACAATAGAAACATCAATGATGAGAGAGAATCATTGATCACTTGCTTCCTGCATGCCCCTACTGGGGATCAAGCCTGTAACCAGTACATTTGCCCTGACCAGGAATCAAACCATGACCTCTTGGTTCATGGGTCAACGTTCAATCACTGAGCCACACTGGCGGAGCTGTTGTATCTTTTTATTTGGTGCATAGAAGTAACACAGAAATGAATAATAGAAGTGCAGTGTACTTAAAAATGAAAATGGCTGCATGTTTTAATACCTTGTGCATTAATAATAATTAAATGAAATATTTAAATGGTCATTGGGATCTAACATACTACTATTTCACTGAAAATCAATGATATTCTATTAAAACTACTTTAATGCAAGCTAAGACATTTGTTCATTGAACTAAGTTCAAACACAAGAATATAAGTTATTGGAGAGAGATAATTTATGTGGTATTAGGTGACGACAAAAATATATTGTACATATATAACCAGAAATTATTATAAAGCAATTTATCTGTACATATCTAATAATTTCTTCAAAAGTTTTCAAAATAAGACAAAATTAATTTTAAAAGGTTATTTCAAAATAAAGGACTAATAAATAATGAAGCTTACTCAGTAATTAGTAGTTTGTATGCTGGTGAGAAAATGCTCACTATGCATATTTTATTTAGCAAATTATAAATATGGTTATATTTGTTGCCAAGAGATAAAAATGTACTTAACCTTTTTTATCAACTGTAAGTGAGTGTAAAGAAAAAAACAGTGAAGCTGACAAGTGCAACAAAAATAGAAAATCATTAAGCTAATGTAAAAAATCAAGTTCATTAATCTGTTCAAGAATACTCTGAAAGAATGTGTAATGGTTTCTGTATCTCTGAAAGGTTTTAAAAAATGTATTCCTAAAAGCTTTATAAACAGCATGGAAATTTATATAAAGAACAATCAATAAGACAATGAATTTAGAATGTCATAAAGTCGTGAAATACTCTTTAGTGGTGTTAGGCTTGTGGGTCACTTGAAAAGGTGAGATAGTCTGCTACTTGGAGTAGTGCAGCAGAAGTCATGAATTCCATTCCCAAGTCCCATCATCTATGAAATAACCTTTGTTTCTGCACAGGGAGAATGTGAAGATATTATTTGCTTTTTATCAGACAAAATTTTTTCCAGCGATTCATGGGCTACTCTGAAAAAAGGTTTTGAAGACTTAGAGGAAAAGAGTTGTGTCATTTTTTACTATAAAATATTATTTCAAGGGCAGGGGTGGGCTAGATAGTGTCAATGGTGGAAAAAGGGGCCTGTATGTAATACTTTCAATAATAAAGATTAAAAAATAAAAATAAAATATATATTATTTCAAAACTGAACTGTGAATCTTCACTTGTTATGAATTTCAAAATTAATCTCAAAAGTAAAGAGCTTTATGCAGCAAATTTTTTACTGGTTAAAAAAAATCTTTTACTTGGGAAAAGATTTAGTGTCTTAGGAAAAGGGCCTTTATTAGAATACATTTTCAGAATTGAAACTTTCTGAGTGTCTCTAGGCATTTTAAAGAATATAAAAATGTCAGTATCCCAGTGTTGTGAATTCTTAGCCCAACACAAAGACAGCCTGTGTTACAGAGGCTAACACTCACACTGAGGAGGGAGAGGTCATTTCCTGTGAGCCTATGTGCCCTTCCTCCTCCTGACCTCAGTCCACATTATTTACAGTGAGCACATGCTCCCAGCAAGGCACACCATCAAATTCAAAAGTACAGATCACAGACAGATACTGAATGCTCACGTACAGGTAAACAGGCCAAAAGCAAGAGGAAACAGGGTATATTTTAGTATATTGCACTTATGGTTTAGCTAATTTAATATACACTGAATAGCCAGATTATTATGATCTCTGAACACATGATAATCTGGCTACTTAGTGTATATCTTATATAATAAAAGGCTAATATGCAAATTGTCCCCTCAACCAGAAGTTCGACGAGCAGGCAGGCTGGCCAACCGCCCATGTCCCCTCCCCGTGGCCAGGCTGGCCAGACCCCACCCATGCACAAATTCATGCACACACACACACACTGAGTGGTCAGATTATTATGTGTTCAGCAATCATAATAATCTGGCCACTCAGTGTAATTACAAATCTCTTAAAATAAATTTAATTTTTCTTCCCATTAGACAAACTAAAGCAATCACAATTAAGTCAATTATTGAGGGTCACAGAGATGATGGTAAAGTTGTTAGTCACTAACAGGTCACCTGACTCTAAATCACTTTTACTCTTGAAACATCAACTAGGAAATAGATGATAACCCCCTAAGAGCAGAATGGCCAAAGAGAAAATTACACAGAGATATGAGCTAAGACCTACAACATGAATTTGAAATATATTTAATATAAACATGAAAATTGTATGAGGAATATATATGTGGTTTGTCTGGAACGTATTGCTTTTGGGGGAAAAGGAGTACAATTGGTTCTATATTTGTTAATAAAAGAACCATGTTGAAGTTCAAGAGACTGTCTGTGGCAAAGCATTGAGAATATACTTAAAACCACTAAATTAACATGGTAAATTTAATGCTATTGTTTTTAGCACAGTAATAATTTCATTTTATTTATTAAAAAATATTTGTTGTTGAAAGTATTACATATGTCTACTTTTTCCCCCCATTGTGGGGTCAGGCTAGAACAGTAATAATTTTAAGAAACATATTCAATAAAACAAATAATTTTGCTGGTTTACTTTAAGAATATTAGTAAGAGCATTATGTTCAAAGTTTCTATACTAGCATACAAATTTATTATTTCTTGGGATGGCTACAAAATGTAAACAGGATCCATACATTACACATTTTTGTGGAGTAGTGTCATAGAATTTTCACAGGTAAGCATTTCAGGCTTTCCAGCTTTAGATATTGACACAGTGAAATAATCAGAGGGAGAATTTTTCAGGTAACAAATTGTATAGTACCCATGAATATTAAGCCTACATTTATTGCCCATTCTTCTGGAGTATGGACGGAGTAGAGAAGAATTCTTTATATTCAGCCAAAGATCCAGTTACAGACACTGATGTAAATGTCAAGCATTGATTAAACTTATTTGTTTTTTATATGAAGACTATGTCTTTACAAAGTAGATTATTTTCTGTGTAGCATAATAAATAAATAATATAATTTCATTCTACCTTGTATTTAGTATCACAGACACAAATACGTAAAAAATAAATGCTTTGGATCAAGCACCCTGGTAACTATAGAAAGCTTGAATGAAAAGAGACCCTAAAATTGACCTAGCTCAGTACTTAACTTTACCTGCTAGAAAAACCATGCTTACAGAGGTTAGACTATTCATAAGCATATAGTGTTGGGCTGGTTAACAGCCAAACCAAACTTATTCTGATCCCCAGACCAGCAAGCTTCCTCATATCATAGCTAACTTTAGGCAGGTGCTGTCATTAAACACAGCATTAAAATAGCTTTCAAATTTTGAAGAAATAAGGAAAAAATAATGTCCTTACTTTAATGATTAAAAAATACTTTTTAAAAGAATCTTTGGGAAACATAAGGGTAATTTTTAAATAAACACATACATACACATGAATATGGATTACATGAGCAGCAAATAAGTATTTAATTCCCATTTTAAATGAATGAAATATGCAGGAGAGTAAGAGAATTATTGTGTTGTTGTTGTTCAATACTTTATTGTTTCCATATTTTTGGATTATAGCTAATTGCAGTATTACAGTGACTTTTAGCCCTCCAGCTATCACAAGGGCTAATTCCATGTCTCAGCCTCATACATGGCAGAAAGACTCATGCAATTTCTCATTCTGTCTGTGACGGGTACAATCAATCTTTGTTTCCCAAAGTCATAATGCCTCCAAACTTTGTGAGAAAGAGTAATAAAAGGTTGCTGTAGAAGCAGAGGAAAATTCTGCTATCTCTTTACTGCAAGGAAACTGATATATCAATATAGACATATGTTCCAAAGCAAAGAATATTAAAATGAATGCAGAATCTTATGTTATAATCATGAACTGGTCAATTCATAAAGAGAACATAGCTGTGTTAAACATTTATGGACCTAATAACAGAGCTTCGAAATACAGGAGGCAGAATGTTCTGGAACAGCAAGGGGGAAGAAACAAATCCACAATTATACTGGAGATTTTTATTGTAACTTTCTATACAATTGATGGAGCAAATAGAAGATCATCATGGTTAGAATAGACTTAAACAGCACTGCCTAATTTGACCTAATTAACATTTACAGAACACTCAAACTAACAACAGTAGATTACAGGTTCTTTTCAAGTGCACACTGAGTCTTACCAACATAAACCATACTGCGGGCAACAAAATAAGTTTCTATAAATTTACAATGATTCAAGTCATGCAAAGTAGATTCTTTGACCACATGGAAATAAGTTTAAAATCAATAACAGAAATAGAGATCTACAAAACTTCCAAATGCATGAAAACTAAATAGAAAAAGAGGTAAAAATGGAAATTAGAAAGTCTTTTGAGTTTAATGAAAATGAAAATCAACGTATTGGAATCTGTGGGGTACAACTAAAGCAGTACTTAAAAACAAAACAAAAAACTCCACAAAAAACCCTGTGGTACTGAGCACCTATGATAGAATAGAAAGGAAGATTCACAATCAATATTCTTGGGTTATATCTCCTTAAAGAACAAGTGCAACAAATAGAAAGCAGTAATGCATAGGGTAGATATTGGTCCAGCTATGTCAATAATCACTTTGAACCTCAGTGGTCTAAATACTACAATGAAAAGACAGAGATTGTCAGACTAGATGAAAAAGCATGACCCAACTATACGTTGTCTGCAGTTTAAATATGACACATATAGATTACAAGTAAGTGAAAGGAGAAAAATATACTTTCTAAACACTAAGCAAAATAAAGCAAGAGTGGCTATGTTAATTCAGGCACAGCAGACTTCCTTTAATCCCAAGGAAAGTCACTCGGGATAAAGAAGAAATTACATGATGATAAAGGGCTCAATTCTCCAAGTAGACATAACAGTCCTTAATAACAGTGGCAACTTTATGAGGCGAAAGCTAATACAACTGCAGGAAGAGTGGAATTCACTATCAGTGTTGAAGACGTCAGCACCTCTATCAGAAATGGGCAGATCCATCAGGCAGAAACTCAGTAAGGATATAATTGAACTGAAAACACCATCAATCAACTGGACATAATTGACATCTATAGACTTCATTCAGCAACAGCAGAATATAGTGCATTCTTCTCAAGCTCCCATGGAACATTCAGCAAGATAGCCCACATTCTCAGCCATCAAGTCTAGGGAACGGGAATGGATTTGTAGTCACAGAGAGCAGACTAATGTTTGCATGAGATCAAAAGGCTTGTTGAGGAAGTGATGGATGGGTTCATTATCTAGATCAGTGTGACGTTTCCAGGGGTGTATACAGTTGTCAAAACATACCATATTTATCACTTTAAATATGTGCAATGTATTGTAAGCCAATTATCTATATATATAAAAGCCCAGCAACCTAAATGGCAGAACAACCAGAATGATAAGAATTACTGGTGGCTATGACACACACTGCAGCAGCCAACCAGTCTGATCTGGGCACCGATCGCCTGCCCCCCTTCCCCAGCTGGCCTGGCCCCTGATTGGCCCCCAACACCCCAATTGGTGGCAGGGCCGGTTGGCTAACTGCCCACGGCCCCATCCCCCTGCAGGCCCGGCCTGTGCATCGGGGCAGGCTGCCTGGACCCCACCTATGCACGAATTCGTGCACCAGACCTCTAGTTTCTCAATAATTTTTTTTAAATCTATATTCTTCCAAATGATTATAATAGTTATCAAAAATAGAACAAAAAGATTTTTTTTTTAATTTACACACTACATTGTCTACTTTGTGACAATACAGAAAAAGTTACCTTGCCTTATTTTTCTACATTCATTTTTAAATACACAAGTTAAAGGAAAGTAATCTCTTTTCAGTGGAAAATCTTATTTGTTATTAAGACAAAGTCAGGTTTTCCCTAGTCAGTTTGGCTCCGAGGATAGAGCCTTGGCCTGTGAACTGAAGAGTCCCAGGTTTGATTCCGGTCAAAGGTACATGCCCAGGTTGCAGGCTCAATCCCCAGTGGGGGCGTGCAGGAGACAGCCAATCAATGATTCTCTCTCATCTTTGATGTTTCTGTCCCTTCCTATCCCTCTTTCTGAAATCAATAAAAAAAATAAAAAAGACAAAGTCAGGTTCAAAATATTATATACAACACAGAAAAAAGAAAGACTTTATATTTAATTTTTAAACTTTGATCTGTAACATATAATGCTTGTTTTATTTTGTTGTTTATATTATAACATTGTGGTTATTTAAAAAAAACAAACTCCAGATAGTTTGAATACAGATCTCAAACCTACCACTAAATCTAATGTGTGTTTCTGTATCTGTAAATGGAGCAGTGGCTGTACTTATGTGCTTTTTCTGAAGATTGAGTTGATATAGGTAACTTAAAGTTTCTGACACATAGTAGCTGCTCAGAAATGTCAGTCAGTCTTACTAATATTAGAAAATTTTATTGCCTGATTATTGTTTATTGACATTTCATTGCTTATATAATTAGTTAAAAGAATTATTCATATTCTGTTAATCTTCCATATGTCTTACACTTATTTTGAAAAATCAGGTACACATTTTGGAGAATGTGATTTAAAATGTTAGAACCTGATTTACATTAGATTTTCAATGAATTAAATGTTGCAATCTGTCATTGAACATTTCCTTCATTAGGGTAAAAACATCACTTGTGACCAGACACATTTCACTCAAACTGTCATAGAGAAAGGAAGAGCATCCTTAGAAGAAGGACAAAATAAGTGAAGTTTTATTGTTTGCCAGTGGTTCGGAATCATTACGCTTTTGATAGCAAAGCTATATAGTAATAAGACTTGATTAGCATGACCTAGTTAGTGTGTGTCCTGATAAATAAATAACTTTGCTCCAAAACAAAAGCAATAAAATGTGAAGTATACAAAAATAATATTTAAAGGGATAATGTGGAGTTAAAATCTAACATATATATTGCTATAATATATACGTATATGTTGTTTTGAATAAAAAATAAAATAAATGCTAAAAAGATGCAAAATATGACTTCTTTAAAATTTATATACATTAAGTATAAATTTATAAATATATAATTTTATTTATTTTCTAAAATTAGGGTAAGTACACTATTCACTTCTATATCTTTGGCATTTTATACATAATTTTTATGAATCTTTTTTAAGTGAATAAAAACAACAACGTTAATAACTAATGCTTCTGTGGCACTTACTCATTGCCAGACACTGATTTACATTCTTTCCATATATATACTAGTTTAATCTTTCTCATAGTCATAAGAGTTAAGTATATTACGATCTTCTCTTTATGCCGGAGGTTATTGAGAAATAGGTAGGTTAAGTAAGATGCCCAAGGTCACACAGCGAGTTAATGGGCAGGGTTAGGGTTGGATGAGCATTCTCACATATTATGACATACTGACATTTCTTGGCCATGAAAATTATAACATGCTCTACCACAGTCTGCCTATTGATCTATACATATATTTTTTTTTTCCAATTTTTTTATTAAGGTATTATATGTGTACATATCTTACCATTGCCCCCCCCACCCCACTCCCATATATGCCCTCGCCCCCCAGAGTTTTGCGTCCATTGGTTATGCTTATATGCATGCATACAAGTCCTTTGATTGATCTCTTATCTTCCCCACCTCTCCCTAACCTTCCTGCTGTAATTTGACAGACTGTTTGATGCTTTACTGCCTCTGTATCTATCTTTTTGTTTTTCAGTTTATAATGTTCTTTATTATCCATAAATGAGTGAGATCATGTGGTATTTTTCTTTCATTGACTGGCTTATTTCACTTAACATAATGTTCTCCAATTCCATCCAGGTTGCTGCAAATGGTAAGAATGCCTTCTTTTTTATGGCAGCATAATATTCCATTGTGTAGATGTACCATAGTTTTCTGATCCAGTCATCTGCTGATGGGCACCTAGGCTGTTTCCAGATCTTAGCTATTGTAGATTGTGCTGCTATGAACATAGGGGTGCATATTTCCTTTCTTATTGGTGTTCCCAGTTTCTTAGGATATATTCCCAGGAGTGGGATTACTGGGTCAAATGGGAGTTCCATTTTCAGTTTTTTGAGGAAACTCCATACTGTTCTCCACAGTGGCTGCACCAGTCTGCATTCCCACCAGCAGTGCATGAGGGTTCCTTTTTCTCCGCATCCTCGCCAACACTTGTCGTTTGTTGATTTGTTGATGATAGCCATTCTGACAGGTGTGAGATGATAGCGCATTGTTGTTTTGATTTGCATCTCTCGGATAATTAGTGACCTTGAACATGTTTTCATGTGTCTCTTGGCCTTCCTTCTGTCTTCTTTGGAAAAGATTCTATTTAGGTCCGTTGCCCATTTTTTTATTGGATCATTTATCTTCCTTTTATTAAGTTGTATAAGCTGCCTGTAGATGTTGGAGATTAAACCTTTATCAGTGATGCCATTTGCAAATATGTTCTCCCATGCAGTGGGCTTTCTTGTTGTTTTGTTGATAGTTTCTTTTGCTGTAAAAAAGCTTTTTATTTTGATGTAGTCCCATTTGTTTATTTTCTCTTTAGCTTCCATTGCCCTAGGGGCAGTATCGGTGAAGAAGTTCTTTTGACATATGTCTGAGATTTTGCTGCCTGTGGATTCCTCTAGTATTTTTATGGTTTCCCGTCTTATGTTTAAGTCCTGTATCCATTTTGAGTTTATTTTTGTGTATGGTGTAAGTTGGTGATCTAGCTTCATTTTTTTGCATGTGTCTGTCCAATTTTCCCAACACCATTTATTGAAGAGACTGTCTTTATTCCATTGTATGTTCATGCCTCCTTTGTCAAATATTAATTGCGCATAGTGGTTTGGATCAATATCTGGATTCTCTATTCTGTTCCATTGATCTATATGTCTGTTCTTGTGCCAGTACCAGGCTGTTTTGAGAATAGTGGCTTTGTAATACAGCTTGAAATCTGGTATTGAGATCCCTCCTACTTTATTCTTCTTTCTCAGGATTGCTGTGGCTATTCGGGGTCTTTTTTTATTCCAGATGAATTTTTGGAGAGTTCTTTCAAGGTCTGTGAAATATGCCGTTGGTATTTTAATGGGGAGTGCATTGAATCTATAGATTGCTTTGGGTAGTATGGACATTTTAATGATGTTGATTCTACCAATCCATGAACATGGTATGTTCTTCCATCTGTTTACGTCTTCCTCTATCTCTTTTTTCAGTGTCCTGTAGTTTTCCGTGTATAGGTCTTTTACCTCCTTAGTTAAGTTTATTCCTAGGTATCTTAATTTTTTTGGTGCGATGGTAAATGGGATTGCCTTTTTAGTCTCTCTGTCTGTAAGTTCACTATTGGTGTATAGAAAGGCCATAGATTTCTTGGCGTTAATTTTGTATCCTGCTACATTGCCGAATTCATTTATTAAGTCTATTAGTTTTTTGACGGAGTCTTTCGGATTTTTTATGTACAATATCATGTCGTCTGCAAATAAAGACAGCTTTACTTGTTCTTTTCCAATTTGGATGCCTTTTATTTCTTCTTCTTGTCTAATTGCATTAGCTAATACTTCCAGTACTATGTAAAACAGGAGTGGTGAGAGTGGGCATCCCTGTCTTGTTCCTGTTCTTAGGGGAAATGTTTTTAGCTTTTGCCCATTGAGTATGATGTTTGCTGTGTGTTTATCATATATAGCTTTTATTATGTTGAGGTATGAGCCTTCCATTCCCACCTTGTTGAGAGTTTTTATCAAGAAAGGGTGTTGGATTTTGTCAAATGCTTTTTCTGCATCAATTGATATGACTATGTGATTTTTATCTCTCAATTTGTTTATGTGATGTATCACGTTTATTGATTTGCGGATATTGTACCATCCTTGCATTCCCGGGATAAATCCTACTTGGTCATGGTGAATGATCTTTCTGATGTACTGCTGGAGCCGCTTTGCTAGAATTTTGTTGAGGATTTTGGCATCTATGTTCATGAGGGATATTGGTCTGTAATTCTCTTTCATTGTGTTGTCTTTATCTGGTTTTGGTATTAGGGTGATGCTGGCTTCATAGAAGGAGCTTGGAAGTGTTCCTTCCTCTTGAATTTTTTGGAATAGTCTGAGGAGGATAGGTTTTAGTTCTTCCTTGAATGTTTGGTAGAACTCTCCTGTGAAGCCGTCAGGCCCCGGGCTTTTGTTTGCCGGAAGCTTTTTGATGACTTCTTCAATTTCGTCCATAGTTATTGGCCTATTGAGCTGTTGAGATTCTTCTTGATTGATTTTTGGAAGGTTGTATTTTTCTAGGAATATGTCCATTTCCTCCAGGTTGTCCAGTTTGTTGGAATAGAGCTGTTCGTAGTATTTTGTAACAATCCTTTGTATCTCAGCGGGGTCTGTTGTTATTTCACCTCTTTCATTTCTGATTTTGTTTATTTGGGTCCTCTCTCTTTGCTTCTTGGTGAGCCTGGCTAGAGGTCCATCAATCTTGTTTATCTTTTCAAAGAACCAGCTCTTGGTTTTGTTGATCTTTTGTATTGTTTCTTTGGTCTCTATGTCATTTATCTCCGCTCTGATCTTTGTTATTTCCTTCCTTCTGGTTACACTGGGCTTTTCTTGCTGCTCTTTTTCTAGCTCTTTGAGTTGTAGGGTTAGGTAATTTATTACCATTGTTTCTTGTTTTTTGCAATAGGCTTGTAGAGCTATGAACTTCCCTCTCAAGACTGCTTTCACTGTGTCCCATAGATTTTGGATTGTTGTGTTTTCATTGTCATTTGTTGCCATGATGTTTTTTATTTCTCCTTTGATCTTTCTGGTGACCCAGTCCTTGTTTAATAGCATGCTGTTTAGTCTCCATGTGTTTGATTTCTTTGGATTGTATTTATTGTAGTTGATTTCCAGTTTTATGCCACTGTGATCTGAGAAGATGCTTGATATAATTTCTATCTTCTTGAATTTGAAGAGACTTTGCCTGTGACCCAGCATATGGTCTATCTTTGAAAATGACCCATATGCACTTGAGAAGAATGTATATTCTGTGGCTTTGGGGTGAAATGTTCTGAAGATGTCAATTAATTCCATCTGGTCTAGTGAGTCATTTAGGATTGCTGTTTCTTTGCTGATTTTTTGTTTAGAGGATTTGTCCAATGGTGATAGTGGGGTATTAAAGTCTCCTACTATGATTGTATTGCTATTAATCTCTCCCTTGATATCCTCCAGGAGTTTTTTTATGTATTTGGGTGCTCCTATATTGGGAGCGTATATGTTTACCAGAATTATTTCTTCTTGTTGGATTTCTCCCTTTAGTATTATGAAGTGGCCTTCCTTATCTCTTGTTATGGCATTTACTTTGAGGTCTAATTTGTCAGATATAAGTATTGCTACCCCAGCTTTTTTTTCATTTCCATTTGCCTGGAAGATATTTTTCCATCCCTTCACTTTCAATCTGTGTGAGTCTCTTGTTCTGAGGTGGGTCTCTTGTAGACAGCATATATATGGGTCATGCTTTTTTATCCATTCAGCCACTCGATGTCTTTTGATTGGAGCATTTAGTCCGTTTACATTTAAAGTTATTACTGAAAGGTATTTGTTTGTAGTCATATCTATTTTTTTGTGTCTGTATTCCTTCTTACCTGTTTATTTCTTCTTTTTTACAGTATTCCCTTTAGCAATTCTTGCATTGCTGGTTTGGTGGTGATAAACTCCCTGAGTCTTTTTTTGTCTGCGAAGCTCCTGATTTCCCCTTCAATTTTGATTGATAGTCTTGCTGGATATAGTATTCTTGGATTCAGTCCTTTGCTTTGCAACACTTTGTATACCTCCTTCCATTCACTTCTAGCTTGTTGTGTTTGGGAATCTGCTGGGAAGTCTGGATTCTTGTTGTTTCTTCCACTGAAGCTGTGATAGCAGTTCTCTGTCCCCAGTGGCTGCAGGGTCCTGGTTTGTGTCAGAAGCCAGGATCCGAGTCTCAGGCAGCTCTGTTTCTCAAGATGGCGTGGTTTCCGCGTCCGCACCAGCCGCCGAGAAGTGTCCGCTTTGTGCGCGGGGCTCCGCCGTCTAGGACTGCCCAGTTAGGCAGCCCCTTGGAAGCCCTGCAGAATCTATCTGACCCTAGCTCATACAGACACACACACCACACACGTCTACACGTCTATGCTCTCCTCTATGGGTTCCTCACTCACACTCTCTCTCTCCCTACCTTCTTGCCGGTCGCCATCTTTCCTCTATACATATATTTTTTAGTTGTCTATTTCCATATCTCTAGCAATATTTCATTCATTTATCACTTCAAATCATTAAAGTTCCATAACTGTTAATAATATTCATATATAGAAACAATCTATTTATCCATGAGCCTCTCTGGCATTTCCACCACATTTGAATATGTTGCTAAATATAGGCAGTATGTAAAGACATAAACATCAGCACTACTTTGGCAATGACAACAGTAGGTATTGCACAACCTCCCTCCGTCTGTTTCATTTTGTGATGTTGGTATCGGCATAGATCTCAGTTCGGTTGGAATTTTTAATGAATAAAATACTGGTGTTGGGGTTGCATCCAGCTTAAAGGAAACGTATATGCTGCTAAAGGAAATGCTTAGCAAGGCCAACGCACTATGTGAAGCTTACCTCCCATTGCCTGTATCATAACCACGTAAGTACTCCTCTGAGGTAAAGACAAAACTTTTGTTTAATTCTATGGATTTTCAAATGGTCTCTTTCTTCATTAAAGCTCAACTTGAGAGAAGTTCATTTGAGCTCTGTGTGTCCAGGGAGGATGAGCATGGAAAACATCCTGGAAAGAGTGAAGGGCCAGGAATCTGTCTCTGGCTTTTCCCCCTGCTTCTGGTCAGTACAGAAAAAAAAAAAAAAAAAGAGAAGACTTTTTAAAATATATACTAGAGGCCCGGTGCATAAAATTCATGCACTGGGAGGTGGGTCCCTCAGCTCGGCCTGTGCCCTTTCATAGTCCAGTAGCCCTCAGGGGACGTCTGACGGACTGGGAGCGGGCCTAAGCTGACAGTCTGACATCCTTAGCACTGCGCGGCTTCTGGTTGAGCAGTGCTCCCCCTGTGGGAACACACTAACCACCAGGGGGTGGCTTCTGCATTGAGTGTCTGCTCCCTTGTGGTCAGTGCCCGTCATAGCAAGCAGTCATTCTGCCGTTCAGTCAATTTGTATATTTGCCTTTTATTATATAGGATTTGTATTGATTTCAGAGAGGAAAGGAGAGCGGGAGAGAGAGATAGGAACATCCATGATGAGAGTGAATCATTGTCCAGCTGTCTCCTGCACACCCCACACTGGTGATCTAGCCCACAGCCCAGGCATGTGCCCTGACTGGGAATCCAAATGTGACCTATTTGGTTCATAGGTCGACACTCAACCCCTGAGCCTTGCCGGTTGGGCAAAAAAGAGAAGACTTTTAAGAACTGCTCTGCAACTGTAATTTTATCATAAGTCATTATAACACATTTTAAATCATGATTTATTGTGAAACAAATTTTAAATACAAATTTATGAGCAAAATTACTTTAGTCCTGTTTTCCCAGACTGGCCACTGGGTGTGCTGCACTGAATTCCAGGGACACTATGAGATATTTTTAATTTCTGAGAAAAAAGAATGGCTTCTTTGAACACCCACAGCTACTACTGCTAGTTTTTTTGTACTTAACTACTTATAAAATGGAACCGTTACGCATTTGTTTTGGTTTAGGGATGCTTTGAGGAAGTTACTGAAACGCGAAGGGCACCGTGAACCCAGGAACTCGGAGAAGCTGTCTCAGCACTCCCTGTGTTTTGCGATCTTGGAACTTGAGCTGCCATGGAAATTAGAGCATCGATTTCCCCTTAGATTGCCAAACCTGAATCCAGCACGTGTAGAGTGAACATTCAACCTACAGCAACAAGGATTTTTAACATGCTTTCCCAGTCATCATGCTCTGCTTCCCAAGCAGGTCTGCCTCATTAGAGAAAAAGCAAAAAGAAATTAATTGGCTCTTCCCACAGCCTACCTGTTTATTTTCTGTCAACAAAGGGTCAGAGGTCAGAAATCACTGTTCGGCCTTTACCTGTGCACGTCTTTATCAAAATATCCCCTCCAACTGCTCCCACCGTGTTCCTGGGCACATCTTCCCCTCTCATCGTTTCTGTTTGTTTTCCCTATACTTTCCTGCCATGCCTTTATCCAGATGTTTCCCTTTGAATTAATAGCTCTTCTTCCAAAGACAAACTATTTCTCCCGAGATATATTCTCCCATTCCGCACTGCAGAAATAAACTCACCAACTCTGTGACAGAGCATAGAGATGAGAGTAATGGGCCCTGCCAATGAAATGTAAAAATCATCATATTATCAGATCCATCTCTAATTACAAAGATTTCTCCCAAGAACCTAATCTTTCTTAGAGAACTATCATCTGCTCTTGTACTTTCAATAAATCTCCAATGTAGCTTTAGCTGCATGTAATTATGCGACTTCTTAAAGTGTTGGAAACAGAATCCAGATGAATGACGACTCTTCAAGCCTAATGCTGCAAGAGCCATGTGCTGAGAGGATTCCCTGTTGTCACTACCATGACAACCCACATCCATGTGTGCTGAAACCCAGCTTTTGGAGAGGAGCATTTTGCAGTCCCACTGGCTGCTGTACTGTGAAGGAGAATCCCAACGCCCTATTGAGTTCTAAGTCTTCGTGTTGGTTTGTTTGCTTGTTTGCAAAATAGCCTTAGACTGACCTAATGACACATGCCCTAAGATTGACTGAATTGGACTTTTTGCTTCCCTCTGGAAATGATGAGATTGGAAGAAAAAACATATTTATGATGAGATTGGAAGAAAAAACGTATTTAGTGTAAAACAAATGAACACAAAACAGAGCCAGGTCTTGTCTGCAATCGAGGATGCACAGGCTCATTATTGCAGATCGTGAACAGTGTGTCTAAGAAGAGATTGCAGAGTTCCTTAGTGAGACTGTGGAAGTTGTGCTAAGTGGAAATATAAAGGACTACACAGAGAGAACTGAGAGTGAACATTCTTCGAAGGAGGGACAATATCTGAGCATTTACCTAATTTTAGAAATTATAATCCAATGATTTACAGGAATCAATTAGAAAAAAAATAAATTCTATAAATTAGGAAATAAAATATTAAAATAAAAACCTAGTCTAACAGTTCTCTTATTTCAAAGGTTAAATAAATAAATCCATGCATACTGAAATAAATGCAAAAATCTCTTCTATTCAGGTAATGTGCTGCAAATATATAGTAGTTATATTTGGTGTTAGGTATGGTAGAGGAAATAAAGCTTTTACTTTATAATTTGATCTTTACTTTCCTCTAACGTTTTTTAACATATTAATTGTTAATGTCTTACACATTTACAGGTCAGTTTGATTGTGATTCATCTGTGTATGCAACTTAAACCTTTTTATATAAAAATTATAATTACATATGTGTGCTATGTGACTTTAGGTCAATAGCTAACTCTGATGAACTTTAATTTATTCTTCATTCTCTCTCATTGAACAGCCAATTTTATACTAGAAAATCTTGTAAGTACTTAGCAAAATACTTAACACTCAATCAATCTTAGCTATTATTAGATGACAGTGGTTGTTTAATGTGCACTTTTTAAAATTTTTTAAAATGGATACATTTATACATTCCTCAGGTAAACCCAAAATAGGAGAACTATATCCAAAGATTTGACAATATTTTGCAAAAGAACATGCATTTATACTTTTATGTAGTAAAGCTACTTTGAGGGCAAATATCCCTATTATATATTCACACTAATACAATTAGGAATGTGTATTAGGTTATAGGTTATATTTTAAATATTTGTTTTGCCAAAGACTGAAAATAGGCCATATATGTATGTACAACAGGATATGAGAAAGAGAATATAGAGTTGAAAACACTCTATATACTCTTTCCCCAAAAAGCCTGAGATAACTAGTACAAGTCAAATAGACTAAGGTTTCTTATTTGCAAAGTTAGGAACATACTATTAAGTTAAATCATCCATTTGATAATAATAAATAATTATTGTGTCCTCTCTTATCTCAAAAAATAATATTTCATTTCATTTTGTGCTTTGTAATGATCTACCTATGCCAGATCCCCTGTTAGAAAATATTTCCAAATACAAGATAATTTTAGTTCTTAAAGAAATAGGTTTTCTAAGTAGATTAATTTTCTATATGTAATAATATGTTATTTAAAGTACTGATTATTTTAAGTACAGTAACAGAGTATTTAAACATTTATTTATATAAGTATGGTTAACAATTTTATATATGTAAGAAACAATCATGTAAATATACATACCAAATGTTATTACTACAGATTAATTGAAAGATTTAGCTGTATTAAAGTTTCAATTTTTTTGTGTGTGTGGAATGATTGGAACCAACAGGAGGAATAAGCTTTAGGGCATATGACTTAGGGTGGTTTTATCTTTTTATTATTTTTCTTTATTGATGAAGGTATTACATATGTGTCCTTATTCCCCCATTGCCCTCCCCCGACTCATGCCCTCATCCCCCTGGTGTCTGTGTCCATTGGTTAGGCTTATATGCATGCATACAAGTCCTTTGGTTGATCTCTCCCCCTTACCCCCACCCTCCCCTACCTTCCCTATGAGGTTTGATGGTCTGATCGATGCTTCTCTGTCTCTGGATCTGTTTTTGTTCATCAGTTTATGTTGTTCATATTATTAGCTGACATTGGTTGTTTAATGTGCATTTTTATGTACAGTTTGGTGGAAGTCTTGAAGACTTGATACATATGCCTAGTGAGTCACTATTTTAAAAGAGAAGTTATGAGTCATGTATAATGACATGCTTTAATTTATTTCAGCATCATAATGCCACATGGTGGTCAAGGGAAACAATTTTACAAGAGATCAGATAAATTCACTTAAATATGAGTAGATGAGTCGAGTTTTCTCCTTAAAGTAGGGAGTGAATATATGTGCTATATTTATAACAATCCTATATAAGCACTGACATTCATAAATAAGCATTTACATTGGAATTATCATCAATTTTTAATAACAAATTAACACAATGAAATAAATATAAGTCAAAAATATAAATACATATCATACTGCACTTAAAGTATTTTGAGTTATTAGTATATGTGTGTGTATAGTGTGTATAGTGGGGGAAAGCTGAGTTAGAATTATAAACATGTATTGGTTTTTGACACTGAGGAATATTGAGAGGAATTACTTAATATATATATTAAGTATATAAACCATAATATATAAGTATATATATTAAGTATACTTATATATACTTAATATATATAAGTATATATAATATGTAAGTATATATAAGTATATTAAGTATACTTATATATACTTATATATTATGGTTTATATACTTAATATATATATTAAGTAATTCCTCTCAATATTCCTCAGTTTCAAAAACCAATACATATAAGTATATATATATATAAGTATATATATTAAGTAGATAAACCATATATATGGTTTATCTAGAGAAAAGCAACAGGAAATTTTTCAATTCAAGTATATCTCAACATGCTTCAAGACTTTGTGGATACATTTAATGTGAAGATAAGGATGAGAACCATGTTCAGCACACATTTTATTTGTAGAGCTTTTCTTTATCTGATTGGGTAAATCAGTAGTAATTATTATAGGCTACTGCTATTTGCCGGAGTTGACATAGAACTGGATTATAATGAAATTAGTGTGTTCCAAGCCTTGTGGTTGAAATCCCAGTAGCTGTCATCAGATACATGCTGTGCTGTTTCAGATGCTATGAAGGAGCATGTGGGTTGCATCTTTATCCCAGTCGGTGATAAATGTGAAATAGGATCATTCAATTATCTTATTTTTGTTTTTCCTGGAAATGAACTCTATTCAAATGACTTTAATGTGCATAATCATATATGTCTCTATGTATACATATATATGCAGGTGCATAGTAATATATATTAGCTTATGTCTAAATATTAGGAACATATAGAAGTCCCAGTGGGGGGAAAAAGTCACGTATCTAATCGCTCATCCTAATCCCAGGGCCTGTGAAGGTGAACCCACTGGGGCAGGCTTGGGGGAGGAGGGGGGAAGTCCCAGAAGAAACTGCCTGAGAGATCATAAGTATTTCTATGCATGGGAAAGGAGGGAATAAAATCAATTGGATTTTCTTTCCAGGTCTAAAGAAACATGGATAATGGAATCCAACTATGGAGGACATATAATGAGATCCAATTTCTCACAAAATGGAATTTTCAAATCATTGCTATACCTCTTACCTGTTCAATTTAGCATACAATCATTTCAGCTTTTCTAAATAAAGTTTTATTTTAAGCTCAAAAACAAAAGCTATTTCATCTCTCCATCCAACTACCTATGAATGGTATATTTTACCAGTATACCTATTAAGTTTATGATATCCAATTATTTGTGGAACTATTTCAGTTTCACTTGAGACTATTTCTATAAAATAAGAGTTTTGAAACCTACCCATATCTAATGAAAATTAATGCCAGATACTCATTTACTTTGTCATACCCAAACACTGGATCTCCCAGCAATTTTTAACTTTTTCTTAAAAGGACACTAAATCAAGGACTTTGTTGTTAACGCAGTGCTTTTGAATCTCATGCTGAAATTAATGACACAGATTGCTCTAAAATATACTATAAAGATTGCTCTTGCGACCTAAATGGTGTAGAGGAGAGCGGTTTTAGGTTTGAGGAATGAGGATTTCTTATGATTTGTGAGAAAGACAAAAGCAGCAATAAAATCCCAGAAGGAAAAGTCACAGGCACACAGGCCAGGCACCCTATGGGCAGTGCGGAAGGTAGGTGGGAGTGATCTTAAGGTCTTTCTCCATGGAGATTATTGATGACAAGAGCTCTCTGTCGTGTATTGATTTCTAGCATGTCAGTCTCTTGAGTCCCGCAGCCAAGAAAGGAAACAGTTCATGTTATAATTGTCACGATGACAAATATAAGTGAAAAAGCAGCTCCTTAATAGCTTTTAGAGTGAAATCTTCTTTTTACCTGGTGATTATGAGGTGCACTTTTCTGTAATTTCAGCCCTCACTGATAGCTGAAGGAAGGAAATAAACAAACCGCTTGGTGTGGACAGAGATCAATGAGTCTACCTCACATCCAGCAGTGTTGTGAGGACCATACCTGAGAAAGAGCAGTTTGTTTTCAAAATGCTAATTCTACAACCCACCTGTAAGGCACAAGATCAAGCAGAGCGAGGCAAAGGGTTTGATCCAAAGAAGATTGCTGGGGAGTGTGTCACTAAAGACGCCTTGGCAATCCTCGGTTATCCAGTAAAAGAGATTTTGTCACAAAGAGCTAATTTCTAGGAGATCCCTTAATATACAAATAATGTTCATAGCTCCTGATTGATATTAATACCTATAGTGTTCATTTTAAGTTTATTAAGTGAAGCCAGACATTTCAACTAACAAACAGTTTGTGTCTCACCGTTTCATTGTGGATAGTAATGATTCAGAAGATAAAATGGTTTCATTCAATGTCTGGATACATTTTTTTCTAGTTGCTTTTTTTTTTCAGTTGTTATTACTATTATAGCAAAAACACGTACATTGTTAAGTTCAATTGTCCATAAAAGTCAAACTTGAAGCATACACAGACAGACATCATCCCTTTCCTTGCACTAACACACAATTAATGAGTAAGTAGGAGCGGATCCACATTTCATCCCAGCCATATTGCCTTTCCCTTGGCAAAAAAGCTCTGAGCTTAGACTCCAGTAACGCTACAACTTATTTACTTGATTTTGAAGAAGATGGTGAGCAGAGCAGAAGTGTGTCACCCCAATGGAAATGACACAGCTTTCAGAAAATTGAGGTGGGCCCAGCCCCAGCCCTGACCTGTGTGCCTCAGTGGTTGAGCAACAGCCCATGAACCAAGAGGTCTCCATTTGATCCCCAGGCAGGGTGCATGCCTGGGTTGCAAGTTCAATCCCCACAGCATGCAGGAGGCAACCAATTGCTGTTTTCTCTTTCATTGATGTTTCTATCTCTCTACCCCCATCCCTTCCTCACTCTTTAAAAATCATTTTTTTAATAAAAGAATATTTAAAAAAAGAAAGAAAACTGTGGTGGGAGAGAGGTGACTGATTGTGAATCGACTCATTAAATCTTGGCTTATTACTAGTTTATTTGCGTCATGTAAAACACCTAAACTTCAACCAAATCAACTCTAAATTGGAGGAATAATGAGTCTGATAAGTCCTACCTTATTGGGTTGTGAGAAACAACTGGGAATGTACAAAAGAATAACTAATATAGAGTGTGTTCTTTAGTATTAGGGGGATTCTTATTGTTGTGGTCGTGGTTGGTTTTAATTAGTTATTGCTGGGAAAACTGTAAATCCCAAATTTGTTGTCTTCTAGGTGAGTAAAAATGTTCTCAGAAAACCTGATTTTCACTTTATTCTTAAAGAATCTTAATGTAAATGAGATTTTAACTTTAAAAATATGTAAACAAGTTTCTTTTTATTATTATTATACTGAATGAGCTAATGTAGTTAACTAAATTCAATGCTGTGATTCTAAAGTCCAACCTCACTTCATTGATTAATTCATTCACTTATTCAAAAAAATGGTTTTGAACACCAGCTCATATTGATCTATGTACATTGATCTCATAGATATTACACTCCTGGTAGGAGAAACAGATATTAGAAGTGAATAAGTGTACAAATAAAATAATGCCAACTAATTTTAAATGTGAAGTCTTGTGAAGAAAACAACTTAGGGTGATATCATATTGGAGTAGGAATGTTCCTATCTAGAGAAGATGACACCTGAGGTGAGAATATTTTTTCTAAACACAGGGATCAGCGAGTGTACAACCTCCGGGAAATGTGGTTTGGTCCTCTGCAGGGCAGATGCGTATGTGTTGATGCTTGGCAGTAACAGAAAACACTGGTTCACAATCTCTAGAATGTTCAACTACATGACTCTTTACAGGAAAAGTTAGCAAACTCCTAATCTAGAAACAAATTCTTACTGGGAAGATGTACGAGCCATGTAGTTATCACGTAGAATCATTTATTTGATTGTGGCCCGAGGTTTAGAATTTTCGGCAAACCCCTGTCTTTGTTTCCTCCATTCCCCATGACATTAAGTGGGATTATTCCATTGGGTCCATTCAGCTAGTGACAGGGCTGATTTGTCAACTTCAAGAAAAGTCTTCATACATGTGCTTGATGCCTCTGTGTTTCTCCCAAAGGACCCTCCGCTCCTCTTCTCTTCTCCATCTTCTCCCTGTCTCCCCTCTCCTCTCCTCTACCTTCTCTTCTCCACCACCCACCCTCCTCACCCCCACATGGCTATGTTGACCTTGTTCCACACAGCCTGGCAGTCTTAGGGTATTCACAATCCTTCTGTGCCAGCTATTTCGATGAGGGGCCCTTGCAAGATACAACATTGGAAGCTTCTGCTATTTTAAGTCCTGGACTGAGTTTTTGCAAAGGATTACTTCTATCACTTTCTGTTGGTCCAAATAGATCACAGAACCAGCCCAGATCCAAAGGAAGGGGAAAAAAGACTCCTTTATACAGGAGTGACAACATCACACTGAGATGCACCATCTGTGGTAAGAAATGTTGTGAAATCTTGAGAATCCCAATCCACTAGAAGTGCACTTAGGGACACAATCTATGTAATGCTGGCCGGGCTTCACCTGATCACAGAGTGGCCACGAGGTATGTACAGAGAGTGAGCCAGTCTGAGAAACACACTAGGAAGCCCTGACCTAGATTCTAGAAATATACAGAGTAGTCAGGCTTCTGTTCATGATCACAATAAGAGATCATAATACATTTATTTTATTTTGGATTATATATTTATGTCTAGAAAACCCTCTAAAAAGGAGTGTGTAAATAAATATTCAAGATTGCATTTCTGAAATTCACCTTTCCCAAATGAAATGCTACTGGAAAGGTGTCTTTACTTTTTCATAATTATAAGTCTGGATATGGATTCATGACAACCCTTTTCCCCTTATAAAATTGCGCCTGTTCTTCCTTATCACTTGACATATGCATACCAGATGATATAAACTCTGACTGAAATAGACTCTTTTCTGTACAAAAAATAAGTCCATAAGTACAAAACTCTAGGTCATACTCTCCCTAATAATCTTAAGGATCTCATTATTTGATATATTATATCCCATGAAGAAAAGGATTTTCTCACATGAAACAATATAGTTTATCATTAAAGTTCTAAATTAGGGTTTTTTCTGTATTTCTATGTAACATTATATGCTAAGAATGATCCATTGTTTTGCAGACTTCTGTGAGATCTTTTTTAAAGAGGTGATCCATCAGTAAATTATAAAAAAATTAGTATTTCAAAATATATAATTAAAATTATACTTAGGTACCTTAAGCATTTTTTTGAGTCTCCCCAAAATTTTTATTTGTTAATGCGTTTCCAGTGTTTAGTTATAAGAATTTTGTTTTCTGAGACCAGAAAAGGAATTTTTGATGTTGGAGAATGGCCAACTCTAAACCATATCCTGACAGTATTACATTTAATTAGGGTAGCACAAAAATAAATGTATTGATAAGACTACATTTAGAGGGCTCTAATTTTACTGATAAGATAGTAGACTAGGTAGAATAATGGCTCCCCAACGTTGTAAATGTCCTAACTCCAGGAACCTCTGAGTGTGTGATGGTACATGGCAAGGAGGGACGAAGGTGGCAAATGGAATACATTTACTAATAATTTAACCTTAAGAGATGGTCATTGCCTGGATTATCTGAGTGGACCCAGTGAAATCACTAAACACCTTTAAATGTGGGAGGCAGAGGAGGAGGGAGAGCTGGGTGTGGAGTAAGACATCCCGGGAAGATGAAAAGGAGCCACAGGCAAAGACTGAGAGCCGCCGCTGGCAGCTGGGAAGGCGAGGACACAGCTTTATCCCTGAGCCTTCAGATGAAATGCAGGCCTGCCCACACCTTCATGTGAGCCCAGGGACACCCATTGGGCACTGCTGACCTCCTACATGTGAGACGATCAAGGAGTGCTATGTTAAGCACTAAGTGGTGCCCTGTTACAGCAGCCATAGGAAGGTGGTACCCAGGTTGGGACTCACCCAGATGCACGGAGCACATGCTATGTCTCTTGCTGAGGTGAGGAAGGACCCAACACAATCCAAACATCTCGTTGTTTGGTTCTCGTCCTCTCATCAGCCGCCCTCCAACAATAACCTCTCCCTCCACAGATGTCCAAACCCCTGCAACTGGAGTCTCTGTGCTGTGATATATGAGCATTTATAGTGTCGCCTAAGCAAGAACCAAGGACAGCTTGGCAGAGAGCAAGGAGCAGGGGAAGTAGACTGCTGTCATGAATCTGCCATTACTTATAATTACCCCAAGAAATGTTTCTGTAAAAACGACCGACTTCCATTCACTCTAAAGAAAAAAATGTTTTTTTTCTTCCCTGCTATCAGAACCCAGCTGATTTATGAGTCTACAGAAGTGTGGAAAAAGGAAATATTTTTTCTTCCCACTTGGGATAATATACAGAAATACAGTGCGTGCGTGCACACACACACACACACACACACACAGGAAGGGCGGAAAAGCCCTGGTGCCTGCGAGGTCCCTGCAGGTGCATTCCTGCCGTGGAGGGAGCAGGCCTGATTTGCACTGACATGTATAAGATGCTTTCAGGCTGCTCCTCTGTTGGACAGAACATCACATGGCACAGGCACAGGTATATCCTCTTTGTCTTTAGATGCCTGGGTATTCGACAGAAAACATTCTCGATTTCTATCGTTACAACTTTTGCAAACTTCAAAAATAAATGACTCACCCCACCAGACCAAGCCTCGGTAAAACAATAAGGACAGTATCTAATTTAAAAAAAAATAGAATGCATGATGAATTACCATGAAAGAGTGGAACACGGCTCTCATTAAATTCAGAGAGCCAGCTCTGGGACTTGTCAGATGTGACATTTGATGGCAATAACTACAATTAATCTTGCATAAAATTTTGCTTAATCCTGTAATACAGAAACTTTATTTTTTTTTTTTATTAGCTAATAGCTTATTCTGAAGTGAAAAGAAGGCGTTTGTCAACTAGGTCAAGGGGAGTAAGGAAATTGGGAAAGAAAAGGAGACAAAAAATATATGCTGAACAAAACCAGTAGATTCTCAACATATTGCAACCCATTTAGAAGGCAACTATCAAATGAGTCTTATTTTGTGTCACTTGTCACTGATGTCTGCCTAATGATATTTTAATGTCAAAGTAATAGACATCTTGCTGTTTTACACATATGCACATACTCACATGTATATAGTTTTAATGCTCTATCAGATCTGTTATTTATGGAACTTTTAGTTTGATGTTAAATTGTAAGGGAGGACAGTAGAAATATGTGCTATCATTTAAGGCTAAACTGTCTTTAAGAGACATTTTAAACGACAGAAAAGGGACTTTCACCTAGGATCGACCTGACAAACCGTTTCAAACATGCAACACTGTTCTCAGGAAACTAGCACCTCTCAAGCAAGTAATAAACAATTACTGATTTAAAACTTTCATTCTTAGTGGCCGCTTTGGTTAGTATGAAGAGCAGGTAGATAATTGTTGGGTATATACCATATATTCCTGTCAGTGCACTAACCACAGGCAGACATCTTGATGTATTTTCACGGATTAGGCAATATTGTATGTTGTGTTTTTAAAGCATCAATAGGGTTTTGATTTTCTACAGGTGGGGAGCGGGGTCAATCTACAAAATGTTACATGCAATGCCATTGCAATCTGACATCATTTAGAGGGGAAGGATGTTTACTTTGAATAATGTAAAAATACAGAGTTGGTATAGGTATGCCCTGAGCAAGGTCTGACCCACAAATCTTCTCTTTATATTTTGGCAGCTGTTTGACTAGATATCAGGAAATGGTTGATGGGGAACATAGTGGATACCATACTGAATTTGAAGAAGCAGTCAATTTGTGTTTGTGAAACGTGATAAATGTACAAAATCCGTCCAAGAAAAGGACTCAAGAAGGGTTCCACAAGCTAGAATTGTGTTAGAGATAGGACTTCAAGGTTGTCTTGTTCTTTTATGCCTGGTGATGTTGAGAAAGCAGAATTTTAATATTTTCAGAAATGTTATTGTTCATTGCAGAGTTCCTGAAAATTAAAAAGCAAGGAGAAATAGAGCTTACATTTAGAAAATGGAAATAAACCTGTGAATCACATTAATACCTTTTGATTGTTTTTAAGGCAGCTCCACTTTAACTAACCTCAACTGAATTTGAAAAATAACCCCCCAAGCCCCACAAACACATAAAAAATAAATTGTTTTTGTTCTTTTCTTCTAAAAGGGATGACTGCATACCAGTGCATGAAGTTAAAGTTTCTCAAAACTTAACCCTCAGTCACACACTCAAATCAACCATTTTGAAATGTTTTCTCTTCTAATTTCTCTTAACCAGATGGATTCTTTCATAACATAACTACGGCGTTGTCTTACAGAGCAGTGGCTAATGAACAAAGACAGGAACTAAACCCCCCCCCCCCAGTTCCCTGGGCACTCCATTCAGAGACCCTGGCTTGGTAAATCAGGGATGGAAACTGGGATTGTGAAATTGGAACATACACTCCCAGGGGACTCTGTGGAAACCAATTCAGTCAGTAGCAATAGTAGGAATAACTCAGAAATACAAGCGTTTCTGTATTTCTGTATTTCTGAGTTATTCCTACTATTGCTACTGACTGAATTGGTTTCAACAGAGTTTCCATTCATGATGTTGCCCATAGATATATTTAGTCAAAAGTTTTTATTACATCATCACCCAGAGTCATCCCAAATACATGAAACGACACAGCCTATTTGAAGTTGTATTAATTCTTCCAACATACCATAGAGTTGTTTAACCCATTATTTTTTGTTGTTGTTAATCCTCACCGAAGGACATTTTTCCATTGATTTTTAGAGAGAGTGGAAGGGAGCGGGGCAGGGGAGAGATAGAGAAACATCATTGTGAGAGAGACACATTGATTGGTTGCTTTCTTACTCGCCCTGACAGGGGCCGGTGATCGAGCCTGCAACTGAGGTACATGCCCTTGACCGAAATCGAACCCGGGACTCCTCAGTCCAAAGGCCGATGCTCTCTCTACTGAGCAAAATTGGCTAGGGCTGTTTAACTCATTATCAATTTAGCTAATGTTCTATATACATCTGCTCTGAGAAATTAAACACTGAAATAATCTAAATTTATAGAATTAGCATGAAAGAATTTCCCTCATAGGTCTGTAAATTATAGCTAAATTTCAACATCAATCATGACCAACTTTGTGCAAGGTACAGATCTAGGAAGAATGATGAGTAAATGATGAATGATGACTACCTTTTTATAAAGAAGGTAAAATAATAGTGTAGGGGATGTGTATGTGTGTATGTCTGTGTCTGTGTGTGTAAAATATCCTACTTGGGTTATAAAAAACCTCTCTGAAGAGATGATACCAAATTACAACAAAGTGACCTAAAGAATAAAAGTGGCCAAAGCCCATATTTAATAAAATATCATCTTCTGTTACATAAACTTAGTTTTTTTTAGATATTTTCTCTTTACCAGGAAGCAGACATGCTGTCCCCCACAGCGGCTACACCAACTTACATCCTACGAACCCCCCATGAGGGTTCCCTTTTCTCCACATTCTTATCAACACATTTTTTTTTATTTCTTAAAACAGCCATTCCAACAGGTGTGAGGTGATCTCTCATTGTGGTTTTCATTTACAATGCCCTGATAACTAGTGATATTGATGATTTTTTCATATACCTATTGGCCATATGTATGTTTTCTTTAGAGAAATATCTCTGGCCCATTTTTTAATCAGATTGTTGTTTTTGCTGTTGAGTTGTGGGAGTTCTCTGTATTTGTTGGTATTAGCCCCTTTTCAGATATGTAATTTGCAATTATTTTGTCCCATTCAATAGATTGCCTTTGTATCTTATTGATGGTTTCCTTTGCTGTGCAGAAGGTTTTTAGCTTGGTATAGTCCTGATTGTTTATTTTTATTTTTGGTGCTTTTGGTTTTAGGTGTCAGCTTCAAAAAAATCCATTGCTAAGACCTATGTCCAGGAGCTTAGCTGTATATTCTGCTGGGAGTTTTATAGTTTCAGGTCTTATGTTCAAGTCTTGAATCCATTTTGAGTTTCTTTCTGCCTATGGCATGATATAGTGGTCCAGTTTCATTTCTTTTCCTTTTGCTGTGGCTGTGCAGTTTTCCAACCATTCACTGCAGAGACTGTTCTTTCCCAATTGTATATTGTTGGGTCTTTTGTCATAATTTCACTGACCCAATCTGCATGGGTCAGTTATTGTTTCATTGATCTATGTGTCTGTTTTTCTGCTGACACCACACTATTTTAAATACTATAGCTTTGTAATAGAGTTTGAAATCAGGGAGTATTGATGCCTCCAGCTTTGTTCTTCTTCCTCAAGATTGCTTTGGCTATTTGGGATCTGTTGTGGCTTCATATAAATTTTAGGATATTTTTTTCTATTTCTGTGAAAAATACTGTTGGGATTATTCTTTAAACTCACCTTAAGTGAAGCTATTTACTTCATTCTTCAAGCCAGATAGAAGCCCCACTGAAACTATTTTGATACTAAATAGTTGTAGCATTTTTTTAAAGTTTTTGTTGTTGTTGCTTTCTACTTATACTATCTAATAAAAGGGTAACATGCAAATTAACCATCACTCTGTCACAAAGATGGCGGCACCCATAGCCACAAGATGGAGGTGCCCAGTCCTTTCAGCCCTGCCGGAGTCCCCCAGTCCCGGGGAGGGGGAGAGGTGGCCGCTGAGAGTGGGCAGCGTGAGTGGACTGGCAGAATGCTTGCTTCCTCGCCACGGTGATGAGGCAAGCGTTCCGCGTTCAGCTGTGAATGGGCCTCTGACCAAGCCGAGGCATGGATGGGCCTCTGGGCCGTGGGGAGCATCTGGGAAGTGGGTGTGGAGTGGCCAGGCCCTGCAGAGAGCTACTGGTGCACAGATTTGTGCGCACGGCTTCTAGTCTTCTAATATGAGTCTACGAAAGGGAACGATAACAAGAGTCTGACAGGATTAAGCATTTAAAGTTTTGAGTGTGTGAGTCCATCAGATTTTAAGATTCCGATAATTTAACATGTATTTCCAAAAGAGCATCAAAACTATGATGTCCAAGCTTTGCTGTCCACATATATGCAAATCTTGAATATAAGTTCAGGAAGTAATACTATTGGCATAAATGAGCAACTCTGAGATGATCCTGATCATATCAGGTACCCCCAGTGTGTCTCATAGGCCCTGGCTTGTAATGGATGTTAAATATGTTTCACCTTTTTTTTTTCTTCCCTGAGCAAGTTATTTAAATCACCATGTTACAAACACAAAAACCAGGCTGATGCTAAAACAGAACCCCAGCAGCACAGTATATTTTTCTACAATCCCTGAATACCAGTAGAGTTTACTGTGCCTTGGAAAGCCTGAGAATTGCAATTTGGAACTAAAAATTTATCCCTGCCATAAGGATTGGCCAGTGAAGTTTTACAAAGAAATGAGAAATTTGGCTGCTGGTTGAATTCCAATCTTGGAAAGGAGGTTCTCACCAGAGGAGGCTGTGCCCTCCATGTGTTAAGCAGGCTGTCAGTTTAACCCAAAGGTCTATTCAAACAGTTCAATCAACTTGTTAGCTGTCAAATGCCATCCAAATACATTAGAGCGCTCCTGTTAAGAGCGGAAAGGCCTTGTGTAAGCACCGACTATGTTTATTGAGACGGAAGCTGGGGTCCCAGCTGAGAAGCTGAAATGGACCTAGGTTTAAAAGGATAGGTTCTTAATGTTGTTTTTGATTGTACTGACCCCAAATATTGAACAGACAGTGATCTTCAATGTGGAGTTCTTGGCTCAGCAGCTTTAACATTACCTTGAAAATTTGTTGGAAATGCAAATTCTTGCGCCCTACCCAGGCCTTACTCAATCAGAAACTCCAGAGGACACCCAGGAATTTTCTATTCCTCATAGCTTCCGGTCATTTTGAGTGAAACTAAAGCATAAATCTGATTCCTTCCTTTCCCCCAGCAAACAGCTAACCTGGTAGAAGTCTGTATGTATTTCTGGGGGAATTCTGAGAGAAAGATGAACAGTGTAAATTTTTGGCAGGGTACAGGAGTCTTTTCTTGAGACCTGCCCTCCCTTTCATTCACGGGTTCTGGGTCTGTAAACTGATTCTAGTCTAGAAATTGACTGAGGGACTGTTACTCACTGTTCTTATGATTCGGATTAGACTTTTGTTCACTTAACCTAGAACTCATTTGTTAATTTCATGTAAGAATTTGGTAGCCTTCCTATCTATTTCCTCTTCAGGAACACCATGATCAAGTAGCCAACACCATAGGTCTGAGCAAATCAGACTGTTCTGCTAGCTGCTTTGACTCTGGTCCATTAGGACAGTGGTCGGCAAACTCATTAGTCAACAGAGCCAAATATCAACAGTACAACAATTGAAACTTCTTTTGAGAGCCAAATTTTTTAAACTTAAACTTCTAACACCACTTCTTCAAAATAGACTTGCCTAGGCCGTGGTCTTTTGTGGAAGAGCCACACTCAAGGGGCCAAAGAGCCACACGTGGCTCTTGAGCCACAGTTTGCCGACCACAGCATTAGAGTAACCACACCTAACCTACCTTTGACTGTTGTGAGCTGCCTCTTGGCCCCTGCCACTCTGGGGTGTAATTACTTATGCCAATGTAATACCTTCCAAACTTGTAGACAATTTCCATGAGGCCTGGCCAGTATAGCACAGTGGTTGAACGTCGACCCATGAGTCAGGAGGTCATGACTCAATTCCCAGTCAGGGCACAAGCCCAGGTTTTGAGCTGGATCCCCAATGTGGGGAGTGAATGAGGTAGCCAAACAATGATTTTCTCTCATCATTGATTCTCTCTCTCCCTCTCCCGTCCTCCCTGAAATCAATAAACAACTTTTTTCTAATGTATGTGTATTATATAAAATGTGTTCCCTCCTAGTCTTAGCAACACTGCCTCGGGATTAACCCTTCGAAGGACAGTTTTTAAGGTTTTTAATCCATGTCCTCCTGAAAATTACACAAAGCTGACAGCTCTCATCTCCCCCAGCAAAATGCCGAATCCCCTGGGAAAAGACTGCATCATCTTCCCTTAAGCATCACAATTAGAAATCACTGTACTCTGTCCAACCAGGCTTTTTCTTCTCTTTGCTATTGTAGCAATTTACTAGTTAAGAAGTACTCCTCTGAGCCCATGCATATTGATCTTTGACTGTTCTACAGGTAAACAAAAGGAGATGAACGTTTATTGAGTGCCTATTCTATGCAAGGCATGGTACTAAGTGTTCTAGTCACTCTATCAGTTATCAAAGGGGCTTATTGAAGTAAGGACTTGGTAACAAAATGTCGTAAAATGTTATGATTTCATTCATGTGATCTCTGGATACATACGTTATTTTAGAATCACATTATACTGTTAAGTCATTGGAGTTTGTAGTTAACCAAAAACCTCAAACGTTATTTTTTTCCTCGTGCTCTTCTTAAGAGACTCTGTCTTTCCATTATATAATTTAGTGGTGCTGTTTTTTAATCTATATACCATAATTCATATTACAGGTATAACAATTTGCATTTTATTTTGGTCTATTTTTATTTTGGGTATATATTAAAATCTCAATTCTATCTTATCATATTAGCCACAGTTTCTAACCTTTAATCATTTTATAGTTTGATTAGCATGGCCTTTCTCCCCAAGTTCAAGTTGCTGATTAAAATACCACCTAGAACATGATCAAAGCACATTTCTCTTCATCATCTCCCTGGGAAATAATAGCCAATCCATGATGAGTCTTGTTATCACTGCTAGTGACAGTATTTTGCCATTTACAAAGTCTCTAACTTCCATCTAACTCACTTTTATTTCCCCTAAAGTTCTCTGCTGTAAAAGGACCTGTTGAATGTCTTGGTGAAATTAAGATGCGTTAGGTGTATGGTCTTGTTTTAATTTCCCAATTCAGGAACTCTTTCATAAAATAGACGTGAGAGCTGTATCCTGTTTGGCTCAGTGGATAGAGCGTTGGCCTGTGAACTGAAGGGTCCAGGGTTCTATTCTGGTCAAGGGCACATGCACAGGTTGCAGGCTTGATCCCCAGGAGGGGGCAGGCAGAGGGCAGCTGACCAGTGATTCTCTCTCATCACTGATGTGATGTTTCTCTCTCTCTCTCCCTCTCCCTGCCTCTCTGAAATCAATACAAATATATATTTTTTTAAAAATAGACATGAGTTCAATTTAGAATTACTTATCCTTAGAGTTCTTATACTAACCTTAAGTTCTGCTTTGCTTTTTCTCCTATTGTTTATAAACATTTTATGTATTAATATTATTAAAATTTATATTTAAAGTGTTAATTACATTCTAACCAATATCCTTTCTTATGAACAACCTCACTATGCAGAAACTGTTATTACACCCATTTTGCATATGAGGTTAACAAAGTTTAGAAAGCATAGCTAATTTTCACAAGGACACTTAACTATGAAATCATGAAGTCAGAGATCAAATCCACATCTAACTATAGAGCCCATGCCTTAGACACAGGCTATAAATATTCCTGTGGCTTTCCTTGGAATCTACATCAAATGGATTCATCTGTCGTTCCACAGTCTACTTTATCTACTTTAAAATACCATGGCGACCAATCATGTCCCCCAAATTTCTTGGTTTATTAATGATGGAACTTTGATCTTGCCTACAGAAATCCTTTGTAGTCTGGAGTGTGATTCACCTGGTTATAGCAGTTTAAGCATATTTAAAGCAGCTGTGTTATTTTCTTCTCTTATCTAGGGTGTCAATGACTTCTTTATGTCATAAATATTAATCATTGGTATTATTTCTGGTGAATAAAGTGACTACAGAACAGGATACATTGTAGATGTTGAGAGCTCTCCTTCTCCTCTATCACCTGGTAACAACAATATATTATTCTCACACCAGGAAATATCTTTTGTTTTCCTTGTTCTTATTGCATATTTGAGAATGAACTTTCCTTGTCCTTAATGATTTTCCTTTTTTAAAAAATATATTTTACTAGAGGCCCGGTGCACGAAATTCGTGCACAGAGGGGGGGGGGTGTCCCTCAGCCCAGCCTGCACCCTCTCCAATCTGGGACCCCTCGAGGGATGTCCGACTGCCCGTTTAGGACCGGGTCGGGCCTAAAAGGGCAGTCGGACATCCCTCTCACAATCCAGGACTGCTGCCTCCTGCACACCCCCCACTAGGGATGTGCTCGCAACCAAGGTACATGCCCCTGACTAGAATCAAACCTGGGACCCTTCAGTCCACAGGCCGACGCTCCATCCACTGAGCCAAACCAGTTAGGGAAATGATTTTCAATAAGTATAGCACATTTGGGACTTTAGTCATCTTTATAAAATGTTATAGATTCATGCAATTTTTTAACAATCTTCTTAAAACATTCCAATCTTTTTTTAATAAACAGGAGATTTATGGGTATAGATAAATACGCTTAGATAAATAATTTGGGGACTGGCTGGGGTGGATCAGTAGTTGAGCATCAACCTGTGAACCTGTTCAATTCCCGGTCAGGGCACATGACAGAGTTGTAGGTTCAATTCCCAGTAGGGGGTGTGTAGGAGGCAGATGATCAATGATTCTCATCATTGATATTTCTATCTCTCTCTCTCACTCTCCCTTCCTCTCTCTAAAATTAATAATAATGTATTAAAAATAACTCAGGATCCACATTTAGCATTGATAGTGCTTTTGTTTGATTAAAAAAAGCAAACATACCCTCCGGGCAGATACCTGACAAGAACTGCCCCTTCCTCTGAGCTGATGCTGCCCCTCCTGGGTGGGTGGGCTGACAGGAGAGCATCATCTAGATGCCAGCCCCGACTCTGCCCACTGCATGTCCTTATGCATCCCTTCAATCTCTTTTGCCCACAAAAGTGCACTTGCAGTGTGCTCCCATAGCACTTCATGCTTCCATATCATAGACGTGACCATAACCATTCCCTGGATGGTAATTCTATGATGCCAGGTATTACTCATATTTTCTCCTTTATAATAACCCTACAGATGTGATGCTCCTTGGAAGAAATATTGTTATTCACAATATTACATATTTGGAAAATGCCAACTTAGTAGCGAGATCTCTGAAAAACTTGTCACTCATTATGTCCAAATCACCACCTTTACTTATTATTCAAATTAAATTGTACACATTGCTTCCTTATAGTATATAGAAATATGATTACATGATTCATTATATGTTATTTATCAAGATGAGACTTTATAGGTGCCTTGAGAGAAATGTATCAAATTTATTTTGTCAAAAACACAGTTTATGACCAAAGTTAGAAAAACAATTATTTCTTTTAATTGAATGGCCCCTAAGATTTTGTTTCCATAATAAAATGATTTATTTTAACTATAGCAACTGATAGCTAGCTACTTGATTCTAGATCTTGTTCAATAATCACAGCATGAAAAATGCCATTCTTCTTGGATTATTTCCCCCTGTGAGATTCATATATATATATATATATATATATATATATATATCCTATCTAATAAAGAGGAAATATGCCATTCTTCTTGGATTATTTCCCCCTGTGAGATTTGTATATATATATATATATATATCCTATCTAATAAAGAGGAAATATGCCAGCCCCGCCGGGGCAGCAGGCCTGCGGCACGGCCGGACCTACCCCCAGGTGGGTCTGGCCACTCCATACGCCTGCCTCCGGAGTCCCCCAGTCCCCTCAGCCCCGCAGCCATCCAAGGTCAGCCCGAGGCACAGGCTTGCCTCAGATGGAGGTTGCCCAGCGGCCCAGAGCCACCTGAGGCTCAGATAACCAGGGCCGGCCAAAGGCTTTCACTGCAGGCAGTGGCAGCAGTAGAGGTGTGATGAAGGCGTCGCCTTCCCCTTATCCTTCCCCTTATCACCGGGTCGCCTCCCGCCCCTGAGGGCTCCCGGACTGTGAGAGGGGGACGCTGGGCTGAGGGACCTCTCTCCAGTGCATACATTTTCATGCACCGGGCCTCCAGTATATATGTATTTATTTATTCATTTCAGAGAGGAAGAGAGTGGGAGACAGAGATAGAAACATCAATGATGAGAGAGAATCATTGATCGATTGGCTGCCTCCTGCACGCCCCCTACTGCCTGCAACCTGGGCTTATGTCCTGACCAGGAAAGGAATAGTGACCTCCTGGTTCATGCTCAACTACTGAGCCACACCAACCAGGCCCCTGTGAGATCCTTTTAATTATATTATCCAACTCCTCATGGCTCTACTCCAACCCCCAGTCCCAAATTTATAAATTACTTCTGCTTCTTTATGTTAGAATTCATGACATTTCCTATTTAAATTACTACGCACATTTAAATTACTATGTCCAAACTATTCATATATAAATTTGCAAATACGATTATTATTTCTAATATTACTAAAAATTACTATGTACACCAGAACAAACTATATATTCCAATCGGTGTAAGTGATTTCTTGTATATCTGATTTTGGAAAAAAATATTTTTCTATATTTATTCCTCATTTCTAATTCATCTATCAATGATGGTTTATCATTTGGTGATTCTTTCACCCAACCGATTATTTTCTCTATTTTGTTCTTATCAAAAGTAAGCATTTTTACTATTAAATTCATTGTTTCAAACATCTTTAACTCTACAAATATTCAACTTATCTAGTCTATTTTGCCTATTTTCTCTTCCCAAATCTCTACCTTAGATTACAAATAAGAGAGTAAATTTCTTATATGGCAAAATCTCAGCATTTTGCTGCACAGGATCATAAAATCACTAGGAAAACACTGCAGATCAGCAGAAACTGTTAAAAGTTCAGTGAATCTTGAAAGTCTCTTTCATGTGCTGGATATACTCTCCAATAAATAAACATGCTATTTATCTTAGATCTACAAATCAAGCTCCATGTTCCTCAGCCAGGAGGTACCACATACTATAAAACTTGGTTATACTTGAATTAATAGAATAAATGAGTGAGCGAATATTAGCAAAAAAAACCCAAAACAAACAAAAAAATGGGCAGTTGTTTCTTTATCAGTGTCCTTATTAGTAAAGAAACGTGAAATAATAATTAATCTTCTTTTTGTCCTTCCTTTCCTCTTTCCCCCTCTATCTCCCTCTCCTCCCTATCTCTTCCCCCTCCCCCTCCCTCTTCTCCCCTTCCCCCCTCCTCCTCCCCCTCCCCTCCTCTTCCTTCTCCTCCTCCTCCTCTTCCTCCTTCTTCTCCTTCTCCTTCTCCTCCTTCTTCTTCTCCCCCCTCCCCTCCTCTTCTTCCTTCTCCTAATCTTTCTCCTTCCTTCTTCCTTCTTCCTTCTTCCCTTCCTCCTCCTCCTCCTCCTCCTCCTTCTTCTTCCTCCTCCTCCTTCTTCTCCTCCTCTTCTTCTTCTTTTTCTTGTTCTCCTCCTCCTCCTCCTCCTCCTTCCTCTTCTTCTTCTAATATTCTCACTCCACTCTTTATTACAAAGGCTTTGTAATGGCTTGTAAATGAAGATGCATTCTTTCTTTTTATTTTTGCCTCTGTGCATTTTACCTTTTCTCATGTTTGTATTTTCTTATTGGCATTTTAATCTTTCTGGTTTTATTCTTGCATTATTTCTCTTATTCCATGTTGATATATGTTAGCCTTTTAAAAACAGTACATGGAGAGATGTTCCTGGAGCCATTTAACCTTATTCTATAGCAAAGAAACTAGCTTGCATTTATAGGATAAGTAATTGGTGACTATCTGAGGCAAAAAAATAGCATATGACCTGCAGTTTCCCAAAACAGCTCCCTTTGTATCCAAATTTCTTCAAACTGAACTCAAGTCCTTTCTAACTCTTTCTAGAATCTCTTAGTGCCCTGTCAAGTCACACTGACAGCTGGTTACACCTGCTTCTAGGGACTCCTCATCTCTAGGGTGATACTGACTTTAAGATGCGCTGACCATTATAATCTCCTGACATAAATCTCTGATAACTTGTTCGCTCTGTGCTCAGTACATGTCAAATCTTGACTCTATCAACAAATCCTGCATTACATTATTTATATCCTCCAATGCATCCCTGTAAAAGATCCCATAAATTAACTCTTACCTCTTTAGGAAAGTATATATAAACAGGCTTAGAGTTTATGTGTGTGTGTGTGTGTGTGTGTGTGTGTGTGTGTGTGTGTATTCTGAACTGTTGTCATGCAATTAAGCACACTGAAACATGCATACTTGTTAAAATAAAATAAAAAGTAAGCTAGCTTGATATTAGAAGAAAGATAAATTGGAAAGAACTATATGCTATCTTTATTTTATTAATAACTCACAATTTATTGTTGTCCATATTTATCGTAACGTATTTTAATAAGATACTATACAGTCAATAACGAATTTCCAAAGTACTTCAGTGGTACTCAAGAAAAATGAGCATGTCTCATTTAAAAGTGAAATCTAGGGTCATAGAAGCTACAATGGTAGTTTGGAAATAATCCTAAAAAAGAAATTAATGAAATTAAAACATTTAATTTGAAAATCTAGCCTCTAATGATACTTCTAATTCTTATAATATATGGTGACTATTTTGCAGGTGTGTGTCCACACACACAAACTCATTTTTATTGATTATATTCAAAAGAAAGTTGGCTAAAGACATACAAAGAATGTTGAAAAATTGATAATATAATATTATTTGAAAAATCACTGACTTTTTCCTATAAAATGTGAAAAAGCATAACAAAGTATATCAACTTTCCAGGAAAGATGTCAACACAACCCTGTGTCTTCATAATTCTTTGCCACATATGATGGGGTCAAAACACATTCTGGAAAGATTAAACCACACTACCAAAATTTTCTATATGAAATGTATGAAAAAGAAAAGCATTCTTTCTACCATAAAATTTCAATATGTTATTCACAGTGTAGCACCTTCAAAGACCAAGTTGGAAAATAAATTTTGGTGAATAATTTATAAGTCAAAAGTAAATCCAAGGTGCAGTCCAATATATACATAAATGTCTTAGAGCACATACAATTCAGACAGCATATCAAAGTGGAAAGAAAAACAAACAATACAAAGTTTACATTTACATTAAAAATTGCCTTTAAAAATATTGCATGGTCATAAATATATCGAAAGTATGATACCATGAAGAACCATAGCTAGTTTAAAAGTTTTGAAAGATATCTAGCCTATATAATAAAAAGTTAATATGCAAATTGACCGAATGGCGGAACAACCATTCGCTAAGACGTGAACTGACCACCAAGGGGCAGACACTCAATGCAGGAGCTGCCCCCTGGAGGAAGCTGGGCTCACAGCTGGCGAATGCAGTGGCAGTGGTGGGAGCCTCTCCCACCTCCGCTGCAGTGCTAAGGATGTCTGACTGCCATCAGTCGTACATCCCCCGAGGCCTCCCAGACTGTGAGAGGGGGCAGGCCAGGCTGAGGAACACCCCCCCGCCCTTGAGTGATGAATTTCATGCACCGGGCCTCTAGTTTATATATAAATATATTTTGAAGAGATAGCATTATTCTAGAACACAACTAAACATAACCTTAAACATCTGATTGTAATATTTCCACTTATAAAATCTTGTGCTGCTAAGATAGAAAATAAATGACATAATTAAAGAAACATTTTCTTGTAATGATAAACCAAAGCACTACCATTTAAAAAAAGTTTTCAACTGTCGTGAGCCTTCTGTGGACAAAAGAGCTTACTCATTTATCCACTCTCAACCCCCAACCAATAGTTATTTTTACTTGTTTTGTTTCTAAACCATTTGAGATATGATTGACATAACATAGCATAAAATTGACATATTTAATGCATGGGATTTGATGCATTTAGAGATAAGTATGTACCCAGAAAACCATCACCACAATCTATGACATGAACATAACTCATCACCCCCAAAGTTTCCTCTTTCCTCCTGATTTATTTTTATGCTTAACATAAGATCTATCCTTCTAGCAAATTTTGAAGCATATAGCACAATATTGTTAACTATAGGCACGAGGCTCTAGGGAAGATCTCTGGGACTTACTTACCTTGCCTAACTGAAACTTCTTATCTTTTGACTAATATGTTCCTATTCCCCACCGCACCCCAGCCTCTTACATCCATCATTCTACTCTCTGCTTCTATGAGTTTGACTATTTTAGATTCCTCTTATAAGTTGGTATTATGTAGTATTTGTCTTTCTGTTTGGCTTACATTACTTAGCATAATGCCCTCTAGGTAGGTTCCCCATGTTGTTGGGAATGGTCAGATTTCCTTATTTTTTTAAGGCTACATAACATCCTGTTACATATTGTGACAATTTGTAAACATATTTATTTTTTACCTGTTTGAATTTTTTGTTTGGTTGTTGTTGTTGGTTGTGTGTGTGTTTTTTTTTTTTTTTTTTTTTTTTCAGGTCAAATTTTTCATACTGCATTTCATTGCCAAAATAAAGATATGCATATAAAAGAAAAAAAAAAAGAAAGAAAGAAAAATTTTCAAAGCACAGTTGATGCCCTCTGTACATGAGTTTATTACAGGGTGTAGGGGTCATAATGGGTACAAATTGCAGGTTGGGAGGAGGGGTAATGGGCAACACTATAAGCCTGGTCAGTCTGAGGAAAGTAAGACAGGAGGCTGGGGTGGGGGGAGGGAATCTAGTAGGACATTGGGTCAGTGGGCAAGCCAGTAGGCTGCTCTTCATCCTATGAGTGTCAGGCCTAGAACATGGCAGAGGGTTTGGGAGGATATGGAAGGTATAGGCCCCTGGCTCCAGTTATGGTTGGAAGAGGGCAGGACAGTGAGGATGTTCCCACACCAGGACCTTCAGCCAATGAGAGACAAGCCACTCACAGCACCAGGGGCGCATGCCATCCTTTCTGGAAATCCATCCCTGTACACAGCTTGCCTCTCTGGGGCAGGCAGTCAGCCACCAGACGATGTTAATCTTTGCCCAGGGCCCATGAGAAAACACACATATTTGGGGTCCTCCAGTTCCTACAAATAATATGTAAGAATTAGGTAACCCTGATTCTTGAGCCACCCTTGCGTGAGAATCTTCATGACCATAAGTGCTGAAGTTCTTTGTGTTCATCTCTGGGTTTCTCTGAGAGGGAGAGCAAGGGAAAGAAGAGTCAATCACTGTGCCCTTCTACTTGGAGAAACAGGATGTATCCATCATGTGGCTATTACATAGCAAGGAGAGTTTCAGATTCAAGGTACAAGAAAACCAGTCCTGATGGAATCAGAGGTAGAAAAACATGCATGTGCTTTCTCTTCAGAAAGATACAGTAAGTCTCCAGAGAAGTGAAAGGTAGCTGAGCTCCTAACTAGGTGTTGTGTTATCGTTCATCTCTACGTGGTCATGTCTGAAAAACTCACATGAATACCTTATCTCAGTTAGTTTAATCTTTGTTTTTGAGAGGATTCACAGGGTATTCAACTGAATATGAATTTTGGAGTAACACCATCTTGAGTTACTTGTGTGCTGTTACTTGCCTTACTGTGAGGTGGTATCTCATTGTAGATTTGATTTGCATTTCCAAATTAGGTACAGATGTATGCCTAAACACCTTAAATAAATACCTTATCTTTCACATGATCCTGCTAAAGTTGGAAAGTGATGACCTTCAAAACTAGAAAGGTTAATTTTCCTTCCAACTTCAGTGAAAAGAGAGAGTGATTTTCATTCCAGTATTATAGGCTATGCTGAATAGCAAGAAGCAGGATAAAATTTCAAACACAGAAATAAAATGTCCATTAAACTAGTTCTCATTTTCAGAGAGTTACTATATAGAAATATCAACCATGTGAGTGTAATTATTGTACAGTTTTTGAAAATATATGGTAGGAGTTGGTTACTCACCAAATTAGGACTTAATTTGGATTTGTAAGAGATCTCTATGCTGGATAATGACATGGTGTCAGCCATGCAGGAGAAGACTAAATGAGTGATGGGGTCTAAATTGCTCTGAATGACTGCAAATGGATCAGATGGCATTCAAAACAATAGCTCAATTTTTATTGGAACTGTGACCATACTTCCAAACTTTTATATGTACATTCTTTATGGTATAAAACATGCTATATAAAATTTCTAAAGTATATTGCCCTGGGAAAGAAACAAATTATAAAAATAATGGAATGAACTTCTTTATAAAAAACAAGCTCAATATGCATATTTAATTTTTCCCTAGTAAATTGAACCAAAGATCTCCCTATTTTACATTCGATTACTTATTTATACTTTAAAAGCCTCAGTGGACTAGGGGTAAGTTTTATCATCTTGAGTTCTAAAGAAAATACATTTTGTTTTTATTCTCCCTTCAATAGCCCTGATTCAAAAGATAAACTGGTTTATTAGACCATGTAAAGAAAGAATATCTTAAGAAGATTTACTGGAGAAAAATAAGTCTCTGGGAAAATTCAATTTTGTTTTAGCACAGAATTCTTGTGGTTTCTATATCAATATATATTTCCATAATACAGCCGTGTTTATCCCATGTTATTTTTATAGTTCTACAAATAGGAAAATCAGAAAGTCTTTCATTAATGTATTACATGGTGTTGGAACTTGGTGATAGGTGTTTGCAGTTCAACATTTATTTAACCTTCCAAGTTGAACAGAAAAAGTAGGAGCAGCTTAATGTATGGTAGATAAGGAAAAGGATGAGACACAGAAGGAACTGGGGGAAGCAAAAGGAAATTCCGTTTCTGTCCTAGAAACAACTCCAGGGCAATGAGGTTTGCAAGCCATTGATGTAGTGGCTTCTCCACAGTCCTCACTTCCACTTGATTAAGCTTGGGTGAGGCGGTGGAGACATCGCCCTCTTGTGGCTGGGTCCATGCATCCTTTTTATCACTGATCAGTTTTGCTGCTGTATCTTCAAAAATACCAAGTATTTTGAGGTTAGAACAAGATTTGCTTTGTAAATTTGCTTCTATTTTTTTTCATAGTTACCCTGTCAGCTTGTACAGAGTGAAAGCCTACATTGAATTTCCAAGGTTTAGAATGACCTGTGTCAGAACTCTTTGGCATGAAATATCATGCATTATTCATAATGTCAAACTCTTTAAAATTCAATAAACGTAATTAAATTTTAGACCGGTAGATTGGAATTAGTATGCCATTTCTGGCACTGTTATTAATTTTAATAATAAAGGAAACACAATTAATTATATGAATATTGTAAGAAAAGTACATTAAGTAATGTACTTTAAGAAACCCAAGGATATGTGCCTAAACTGTCATTTGTAATTGGCAATTACAATGCTCTTTTGTGTTCAAAAGTATTTAATTGAGAAAAAGTGTTTTTTTTCTTTTGTATTAATTTAGTAATCTGTCCAGAAACTTATTTGGTACAAGGCAGAGTGGATGGACTGACATTTCAAAATCTAATCTCTTATGCTCTACCTTCAGGTTCAAAGCCTTTGATCAATTATACAATAACAGCCTTGAAGATCAAAGCATCCTTAAATGCTAGTGAGCAAATACAGGGAAGTGGGATAACAGTGAAGTGAAGTCATTCATAACATGAAGATATAGGAGAAAGAGAATAATGATCTTAGAGTAGATTTATTTTTTCCTTTTTTTTTTTCCAGGTAGAAAATAATTTCAGTGAGAACTGATATAATTCTGTCAAAGTTTACAAGGTACAAGTTTTAAAGTGAACATAATTCTAATTTTGGTTGCCTTTAAAAATATTTTAGAGCACTGAATCCTAACCACCAGACCATCAGGGAGACACAATAAGATTCTAAAAACTCTGTGTGTGTCAGATGGGTATGAGATTTATTGGGATGATCAATTAGGAAGCTATATAATGTCTAACCACTGAGGTGTGCACTTGAAAATAATATAATAAAGGATGTCAACTGTAATTGAAAAATAAAAATGATATTAAATGAAAAATAAAAAAATAAAATAAAAAACATGATAGGCAAAAGATAAAAACAGAAAGAAAATTCAAGTTTCAGAGTTCAGGTATCTTATGTAGATAGATAAATATAGCTATAATACAAACATATACTTCTTTTAAAAATAAAAATTTTAATGTTATATTTAATAATAATGATATAATTATATGAATTCAATAACAAGTTTGGAAAATTCACTTTGACAGTAATTATTTTTGAAATCTGGAACTAGAGGCAAATTTTTACCTCTTACTTTAGAGAATTTTTGTAAAGAAGTAGGATAAAAAAAATCCCATTTAGACCCATGAAAAGATGGCCATTCTCATTTATAGAGAACTGCAGAAAGTAGATTTCATTCTCTTGGTTTAATGACTCATATGATTTCACTTGGATTGCTAGAAGCTTGCAAAGTTATCCTGAATTCCTGCTGCTCCTAACTGGGTCATATCCCCTCAGAGGAGATAGATTATACAGAAAAGGAAGTCAATAATAGTCTAAGAACATTATTTATATTATCTAATTCTCATACATGCATAAAACATAAGGTTGATACTATTATTAAACCCATAAGTGAGGAAGTTGAGGGTTAAGATGATTTTAAAAATTTACTCAAGATCAAATACCTAGCTTCACCCTATTCTAATATTGAACAATAACCCTTCTCCCCACCCAATGAAACAGATCACATTCTCAAAAGCAATACAGATTTTAGGGGGGAAAAATACATATAGTGTGCTTGCTTTATGTGAATAACCTCAAGGCCTTGTGGAGGTAGGAAATGAAAAGAGACTTGAAGATCTGGGGGAAAATAACCTGTGGGTTTTTGCTTGTTTGCTTTTTCACTGAAGGCCTAAAAATTGTGAAGGTGTGTTAATTCATTAAGCAAGTATTTATTCTATTTTAATTGAGGGAAAATCATAACTGATGTTAACCCGAGTATAAGGAAGTAACAGTGCTTCTCATCTCTGGTGGAAATGTACACTCTTTCTGGAAAGAAATTTGGCAATGCAATATCCTACCTAATAAAAGAGTAATATGCAAATTAACCATCACTGCACTACACCCACAAGCCACGCCCACAAGCCACGCCCACCAGCCAGTCAGAGCGAATATGTAAATAAACCCAACCAAGATGGTTACAGCCACAGAGAACAGGAGGGAGGCTTGGGTTTCCCAGGCAATGGAGGAAGCCAAGCTTTCCGCCTGCCCTTGTTGGCCTAGGCCTCCACTCAAGGCTACAAAGTTTCAATTATAGAAGGTAAACAAATCCAAACAGAAATGGCAGCAGCCACGGAGCTGGAAAGAGGGGGAGGCTAGGGTTTTGCCCCTAGCAATGGAGGAAGCAAAGCTTTCCGCACACCATGGCCGGCCCAGGCCTCCACTCCAGGCTACAAAGTTTCAATTATGGAAGATACATAAATTCCAACGAAATGGCTGCCAGCCACGGAGCGAGCAGGAGGCTTGGCTCCGCTCCAGGCTACAAAGTTTCAATTGTAGAAGGTAAATAAATTCCAGGATACCAGGGCCTCTGCTTGGGTTGCCAGGGGGCATGGCTGGCCTGCAAACCACCACAGGCCCCTCGTTCAGGGTGCCCCATGCCCCAAGGGAACCCCCACCCTAATCTGAGACACCCTTCAGGGCAAACCAGCCGGCCCCCACCCATGTACCAGGCCTCTATCCTATCTAATAAAAGAGTAATATGCAGATTGACCATCACTCCAACACACAATATGGCTGCCCCCATGTGGTCAAAGATCCTGCCCCTATGTGGACACAAGATGGCCACCACAAGATGGCCAGCAGGGGAGGGCAGTTGTGAGCTATCAAACAAGCAGGGGAGGGCAGTTGGGAGGCACCAGGCCTGCAAGGGAGGGCAGTTGAGAGGGACCAGGCCTACAAGGGAGGGCAGTTGTGGGCAATCAAGCCTGCAGGGGAGGGCGGTTAGGGGTGACCAGGCCGTCAGAGGAGGGAAGTTGGGGGCAAACAGGCTGGCAGGGGAGCAGTTAGACATCCATCAGGCTGGTATGGGAGTGGTTAAGAGGTGATCAGCCTGGCAGTCAGAAGCAGTTAGGGGCAATCAGGAAGGTAGGCAGGTGAGCAGTTGGGAGCCAGCAGTCCTGGATTGTGAGAGGGATGTCTGACTTCCCATTTAGGCCCGATCCCACCATGCAGTCAGACATCCCTCGAGGGGTCCCAGATTGGAGAGGGTGCAGGCTGGGCTGAGGGACACCCCCCCTCCACCCCCATGCACGAATTTCATGCACCGGGCCTCTAGTATATATATAAAAACCTAAAAAGTTGTCCATCATTTTAATCAATAAATTCCATTTGTGGAGTATTTGTTGCCAAGTTTACAGGTGTTTTAACACCATTAAGTAATAGTATCATACGCCTTTTTAATAATGAATATAAATGTAGTTTGCATTCTTTTAGTAGGTCTGAAAACCTCAGAAAGAACATCCCACTGAGCCAGACTTGGGCCTTTCAATTGCAATGTATAATAAGTTCCAGGACACCAAAAAAGAAAGAGAAATGAAAATAATTTCACAATACCCTATCAAATGTAATGTCCAAACATAATCTGTCTGAGACAGGTCAGCAACTGACAAGTTCTCAGCAGCTGCCTTGATGATTGGCTGCCCGGGCTCCCTGGACTGTACTACAGTGGCTGAGAGTCTCACCCACACTCCATGTAGCCTTATGGTCCTTGGCTTTGCTCCCTTGCTCTTGTTCTCACCTGTCATTCTCTGTCTGCCTTCTGCTTTCTGTGAGTCCTCAACGCCTTCAAGATGAAAATTAGTTCATGTCTGTGTCGTGTGCAAACAAAAAGAGTTGAATCGCCACTCCCCTCCTTTTTTTTTCTATTGTTTACCAGGAGAGATGAGAGTTTGGCTACACAATGGGATTTCTTACTAAGAGCCTTTCCCAAGTTTCTGGGTGCAGGGAGCCATCTGCCTCATGTTACAAGGATAGGAAACATTTCAACATTTAGACATTCTGGGAGTGTGAAGGCAGGCCTATCAACTTTAGTCCGGAACATTCCTATGTCTACAGATTTCATTTTTAAATAAATAAAAAAAGATTTAAGCACTCAACCTGAATTATATATGTTTCCTAGACTTTATTTTTAAAAATATGTTTTATTGATTTTAATGAGAGAGGATGGGAGAGGGATAGAGAGATAGAAACATCGATGTCTTTGATTGGCTGTCTGGGCATGTGCCCTGACCAGGAATCAAACCATGATCTCCTGGTTCATAGGTGAATGCTCAACCACTGAGCCACGCCAGCCAGGCACTCTCTTAGACTTTAAATGATGAATATTAGTTGCTTCACACCGTGATATTCAGGGACAGTCTCTGGCTATTGTAATTTATAGCCATTTCTCAAGGACTGTCTTTGGTTGTTGCAATTTATAACCATTTTCCTTCCCATTAGAGTTGTAGGCAAATCTTAGCTCTACAAACACCGACATCAGTTAGTCAAGCAGACGCAGAAAAGTGACAAAAGGAAAGTTTATAGCTAATTTTGAAATAGTTCCTTGACATTAGCTCATGAATAAAATGTAAAACAAATTATTTGGGTAAGTATATACAGATTTAAAAGCAAGATACCGGAGAGTTCAGGAGAAAAATGTCCCTTGTAAGACCCCAGACAACAAATATAATGTAATTTAAGTTGCTGAAATAACAGTGAAATATCTCATGTCTCCTGTATAAGAAATATGTGGTGAGCCACTTGAAATGTGTATCTTATCCCAGAACTTCAGAAACAAAATCTCTGGGACAGGCCCAGGAGTCTATTTTCTCATAAAACTACCCAGGTAGCCCTAGCCAATTTAGTTAAGTGGTAGAGCATCAGCATGCGGACTAAATAGTCCCGGGTTCAATTCCGGTCATGGGCACATGCCCCGGTTTCAGGATCCCCATTAAGGGCATGCAAGAAGCAGCCGATCAATGATTCTCTCTCATCATTGATGTTTCTATCTCTCTCTCCCTCTCCCTTCCTCACTGAAATAAAAAACAAAACAAAAAACCTACCCAGGTAACATTTATGGAATTTACATTTTGGGGAGCCTTTGACACTTCATAATATTCTCTTCTTTGCAACTATTTTTTAAGAAACTGTCAGAAAATAGTTTTTTTATGGAAAGTTGCACTTTGGGGAACCTGATAGATGTCAAGGCATTGTGTGATTTATGTCTGATTCATTTAAAGTATTAAAAAGGGGGAGGTTTGCTAACAATAACTATGGCTTCAAAATTTGAATGCCATGCACATACAAAGAAAATGAAAGATAAGGTGTGCCTTTAAAAAAGAAAATTCATATTAGGAAAGAAAAATATTAAATACACAAAAACTTAAGTAGGAAATAATTTGCTACCTTGAGTTGATGACAGAGGTGGGGGTAAGGGGTAGAGGTCAACCAAAGGACTTGTATGCATGCATATAAGCATAACCAATGGACACAGACACCAGGGGGGTGAGGGCATGAATGTGAGTGGGATGGGGTGCAATGGGGAGATAAGGACACATCTAATACCTTAATCAATAAAGAAATGTAATTTGCCAAATGAAATAAAATTTTATTTTTAAAGTAAAAAAAAAAATCATGGTATGTAATTAGAGTATGAAATCTGTAGCATGAGAACATAGATAAAAAGCCTGATAAATTTTGGAAGTTCCCAAAGTGCTCTTTCTGCATAAGAAGGGTAGCAGGATGCTGCTGAGGACATTAAAATAGATGCCCAAATTGTTGGTCATGAAAAAATATGGGTAGCCCATGTACAGCAATGCCATTGCAGCATGCCGATCTCCCTGGGACGTCAGCCAACATGGAAGTAATTTTCTGAAAACAGCTCAGTCCTGAACTTCATCCAAAAGGCATCTATTCCTAATAAAGTACTCCTTTCAAGAAGGGAAAGGGCCGTGCCAGATAAAGGAGCTCTGCTGATATATTTTCATTACAAAAATAAACAGCACAGGCAGTAAAAAGCCCATTCATTTGGAGCAAATTTTAAACTTATATAAAGGAAATTACTTAGAATATCTGTAATTACAAAAAGTATGTTTGTTAGCTTTTTGATTTTTTTTTTTTTAAATCCTCACCTGAGGATATTTTTCCATTGATTTTTAGAGAGAGTGCAAGGGAGGACGAGAGACAAGCGAGAAACATCCATGTTAGAGAGACACATCGATTGGTTGCCTCCCACTCAACTGAGGTACGTGCCCTTGACTGGAATTGAACTCAGGACCCTTCAGTCCCCACGCTGACGATCTATCCACTGAGTCAAACAAGCTGGGGCTGTTCGTTCGTTTTAATGTAAAACGTTTCTTAAGTGACAGAGAAAAACCATAAATAACAAAGAGAAGACCCTGAAACACCAGGCTCCACTGAGTTTATAGATGAGCTTATTGAAAATGCCATCCAGCTTGTCTGCTCTCACCATCCTATAGGAATGTGGAAACCCAAACATGGGGCCCAATAAGGGAATGGGGTTGAGCATCCCCACCCAGTTCACATTTCTCTGGTTCTGAGAGAAGTCATTGTGAAGAATAGCAATCACAGGGAGGGAGAAAGATATGACCAGGTCATGAGTTTGTTCCTTTGGTTGGTTGTATTTGGCAGCAAATTTGAACATGAGTTCGTTTTAGTGCTCTGTTTCAAAGAACTGAAGAATTAATTCCTATCGACTAGAATGTTAAAGTACCTAAATATTCACTGATGCTGTTGTATCATTAATGTATTCATACAAGACATGAGTAGAATGCCTTTGCAGGGCCAGGGCCTACATGAAAAAATAGCATAAAGGGACACAGGGAACCCAAGGAAAGAAAAAGTCAGGAGCAAGCAGCATGATCGCATATATTTACATATATAAAACACTGTATTATGCAGGGCTGTGTATATTTTGGTAGGTAGTTAGTTGTGAATGTGTATTTATATTAAAATATATAAAAATTAACAAATAATAAAGTTATACCCAACAATAAAATTATTATAAAGTATTTTTCCAATGGAGAGGTGGTGATTAGGATAAATAGAATAAAATAAAAGTTAATTAGATGACAAATTAAGTGGAGGCATTCCACACAACATAGAAAACACACTTAAAAGAATAAATACTGAGAGATTCACATGTTTAGAGGAGTGAAAGGATTCGATGTTCTGAGGGTAAGTAGAAGCTGGGGTTTAGGAAGAGATGAGATTTAGGGACTTAGGTGGATAATAGATCATTTAACCTGGGGACCCTTAACCAAAAGAATTTAAAGTTTATCTTATATACTCTTATTCATTATACCTTGGGCAAAGTATAATAATATATGTATATAAATATATTTTTTTAATATATTTTATTGATTTTTTACAGAGAGGAAGAGAGAGGGGATAGAGAGTTAGAAACATCAATGAGAGAGAACCATCGATCAGCTGCCTCCTGCACAGCCCCCACTGGGGATGTGCCCGCAACCAAGGTACATGCCCTTGACCTGGAATCGAACCTGGGACCTTTCAATCCGAAGGCCGACGCTCTATCCACTGAGCCAAACCGGTTTCGGCATGTATATAAATATTTAATAAGGTTATTCAGGTGATTTTAATGAGCATGTCAGTTAAAAAATAACTGGTGAGTAAGAAAAACTCAGGCTTATGTGTGACAGAGAGAACTGGCCCCGTATGTTATAAATGTTGCTCTGGATCATTTTTTCTCTCTGTCTCTCATTGTTCTCCCTCTGTAATGGAGATCCTTGGCACTACCTGTTAGGCAGAGTTGGGTTAGGGGACTGCTGTGGTATACAAAAAGGCTCTGATACTGTGTCTGATAGAAGATGGCACTTAATAAGTGACAATATTATTGTTATGATTACTATTACTATATTGCTAGTACTATCACTACTCATTATACTTAAGAGCTCTCATCTTAAGTGAGGTAAAGGAGAAATGAGAAAATAAATTTTAAAAAAAATACTTTGAGATGAATGAAAACAAAAAGGCAACATACTAAACTTACACAGTGTACCACAATAGTCATTAGTGGAAATTTTATAGCTATCAATATCTGTATTTTTTAAAAAAAGACCTTAAGTCAGTAACCTAAGCTTCAAACTTAAGAAATTAGGAAAAAAGAGCAAACTAAACCTAAAGCTAACAGAAGGAAAGAATATTGAAGGTTGGAGGAAGTACATGAAATAGAAAATAGAAGAATAGTAGAGAAAATCAACCTCCCCAAAAATGTTATTTCTTTGAAAAGTCCAGTAATTTCTGAAATCAGGACTAGATGAAACATTACTATTAACCTTACAGAAATAAAAAACATTATAAGAGAATACTACAAACAAATTCATGCACACATATTAGATCAGTGGGATAAAATGAAAAAATTTCCAGATAAACATAAACTACTGAAACTGACTCAAGAAGAAACAGAATATCTGAATAGACATTAACAATGAAATATTTTTCATTAATAGAAAAAAAACACAAACCTACTACAAAGAAAGGTCTTTGCCTACATGGCTTACGGTTACATTCTATCAAACAGTTAAAGAAGAATTAATACAATTCTTTACAAATTCTTTACTGAGAAAAGATAAAAGAGATGGAATACTTCTCTATGAGGCCAGTATTATTCTAATTTCAAACCAGAAAAACATATCACAAGAAAAGAAAACTTTAGGCAAATAGCTCTATGAATATAGACACAAAAATTGTCAACAAATATTAGCAAACCATATCCAGCAACATTAAAAACTATTGAATGCATGAGAAATGAGATTTGTTTAAAGAATACAAGGACATCCCAAAATCCATCAACATTATACATATATAAGCCCAGCAACCAGAACAGCGAAATGACCAGAACGACCAGTGGCTGCGACACGCACTGCGGCAGCCAACCAGCCTAAACCAGGCTCTGATTGGCTCCTCCGCCCCGGCCGGCCCGGCCCCCAATTGGCCCCCAATTTGCCCCCAACAACACAATTGGGAACAAGGCCAGCCGCCAAGCACCCGTATCCTCTCCCCTTCCCCGCCCCCCCCGCCGGCCTGGTCCTGATTGGCCCCTATTCGTGCAAGCTGGCTGGACCCCACCCATGCATGAATTTGTGTACCGGGCCTCTAGTATAAATATATACATATTTATACTAGAGGCCCGGTATATTTATATGTATATTTATATTTATGTATATATATATATATAATTTATATATATTATATTATATTATTTATATATATATATATTTTTTATATATATATATATATATATATATATATATATATATATATATATATATATATATATATATATATATACACACACATATATATGTATTATATTTATACTAGAGGCCTGGTGCAGGAAATTCGTGAACGGTTAGGGTCCCCTAGGCCTGGCCAGCAATCAGGGCCAATCTGTGGGGCGACTGGCAGGGCAATTGGGGGGCCCCAACTGAAACCTGCCTTGGCCAGCCTGGCGCCGCCTGCTTGCTGGCCCCAACCCCTGTCACTGCCACTGGTTGCCTCCCTCTGTGGGATGACTGGCAGGGTGATCAAGGAGGCCCCCTACTGACACCCACCTTGGCTGGTCTGGGGCCTGCAGGCTGGGAGCAGCTCCTGCGCTGAGCTTCTGCCCCCTGGTGGTCAGTGTGCATCCTAGTGACTGGTCGTTCTGCCGGTCATTCTGCTGTTTGGTCGATTTGCATAATAGGCTTTTATTATATAGGATGTGTGTGTGTGTGTGTGTGTGTGTGTGTGTGTGTGTGTGTGTGTGTATCCTATCTAATAAAAGAGTAATATGCAAATTGACCATCACTCCAACGCACAAGATGGCTGCCCCTATGTGTTCAAAGATGGCTGCCCCCATGTGGACACAAGATGGCCACCACAAGATGGCCAGCAGGGAAGGGCAGTTGGGGAGGACCCAGGCCTGCAGGTGAGAGTAGTTGGGGGGGACCAGGCCTTCAGGGGAGGGCAGTTAGGGGTGACCAGGCCTGCAGGGGAGGGCAGTTAGGGGCAATCAGGCTGGCAGGGGAGCAGTTAGGCATTAATCAGGCTGGCAGGGGAGTGGTTAGGGGGTTATCAGGAAGGCAGGAAGGCGAGAAGTTGGGAGCCAGCAGTCCTGGATTGTGAGAGGGATGTCCGACTGCCCATTTAGGCCCGATCTGACTGGGATTGGGCCTAAATGGGCAGTTGGACATCCCTCAAGGGGTCCCAGATTGGAGAGGGTGCAGATTGGGCTGAGGGATACACCACCCCCCATGCACGAATTTCGTGCACTGGGCCTTTAGTATATATATATATTAAATAGGATACAAAACAAAATCTACATGATTCTCTCAAAAAGGAATGGGTATAATTTATTGAATGTTCACAATCTGTTAGGCATTGCTAGACACTTTCAAAAAGGCATTACCACAGTAAATCCTCACATACATCTCAGGTATCCATGGCTGATATGGCATTAGCTTTACTGAAAATGAAGACAGTTTGGGTTCACATTTCCAAACTTGAGCTGGGTAAGAACAGATCTTGACTGAGGAAGAACTAGTTTTATTTTGCTTGTCTTGCCTTGATGTGGGGTACATTTCTAAATGACATTCCAGAAAAAGACCAAACAGCAAATTATGTGCATGGACTGACTCAACTGAGAAAATAAGGTGGGCCTGCAGCCTCCTGTGTTGTCTGACCTCCCACACGGGCCGATATTGAACAGGCCCCTTGTTGCTCACAGACTCATCAAAGACGGGCTTGCAGACCTCAGCAGAGAGCACTTTCCCTCAGTTTAACAATTAGTACCTGTACAGGTCATGCCTACCTTCTACCTCTCTCTCCCTCTCCCTTCCTCTCTGAAATCAATAAAAAATATATAGAAAAAAAACAGTAAAAATTTTTTTTACACTTAAATATACATCAGTTTTTATTTTTCTGGCTCATTGTTTTTGTTTTATTGACGACTTAGGAAATTTTAACATAAAACATTTTTACCTAGGATTCCTGGGTTTTAGGAACCAAATCATTAAAACAAATTCTAAACTGTGTCAATATTTTCACAGTTTGAACAAGTTTTAAGTACTAAGCAACTAATAGCCATTTTTTCCAGGTTAGTGCTTTTGTGTAATGGAATGTGTGAGTGTGTGTGTGTGTGTGTGTGTGTGTGTGTGTGTGTGTGTGTGAGAGTTGTTTGTGTGTGTGTGTGTGTGTGCGCGCACATCTGTGGCCCTTCAGATGTTTCTAACATGAATTCTAGCATCTTTCTTTTTACAGCTGGAACATGGCTGACATTTGGAAGGTGCTGATTTACTTTTGCATGTCAAATAGGGAGAAATAACTGTTCCCTCCCACAGTGACTAACGAGCCTGTCAACAGCCTGGTGTTTTACAGAGTCTTGTGCTACAAAGGACGAGTGGCTACTTTTCATTCTGTACCCAGAACAGCAGAAGATGGCAAGCAGAACCCAAATGTCAAATGTAATCTATCACGACTCAATTACATGTGACAAGAAACATAAACGGAAAGAACCAGAGGATTCGACAATCTAAAGGAGCCTGTTAGATAATGGGGAGATTTCATTTATTTCTCCTAAGGCTCTACTTGCCAGCAGTAGAGCAAACCTATCTAGTTCCTTTCCCTAACCCATGATTATGATACATGCAACACTATACTATTCCCCACAGTCTCTCCTGGATTGTTAGAAGCAAAACAAGATACCTTTTAAAATATATTTTTATTGATTTCAGAGAGAGGGAGAGGGAAAGAGTGATAGAAACATCAATGACAAGAGAGAAAGAATCATTGATTGGCTGCCTCCTGCACACCCCATATCAGGGAGGGAGCCCACAACCCAGGCATGTCCCCTGACTGGGAATCGAACCGTGACCTCCTGGTTCACAGGTTGACACTCAACCACCTAGCCAAGCCAACCGGGCAAAAACAAAGCATCTTAATTTGTCACTAAATCTTTCAAAATAAGATAGCAATAGGAGACTAGTCAACATGTATTGCAAGAAACACCTGAGATGAGTAGTTTCAATTTTAACATGTCAATAACATGTGAAGAATCAAAATTATTACAGTTTCCTAGAACAGTAGTGACAATTTCAGACCAAAAAACATACTCCCATGAGGTAGCCACTAGCCACATAGGACTATTGAATTTTAAGTTGAAATTCATTAAAATTAAACAAAAATTAAAAATTGGGTTTCTCAGCCAGGCCAGTGTGCTCAGTGATTGAGTGTCTGCCTATGAACCAGGAGGTCACGGTTCAATTCCAGGTTGGGGCAATGCCTGGGTTTCTGTGCTAAGAATCATGAAGGATAGTTCACTGTCCATAACATAGTTTGATAAGGAGAGACCTTCACAACATCTATGTCACAGAGTCACACCAGGGGACTTGAGGTATCATTTTTCTAGACTCCTGCCACCGAATGGGGCCCTATGTATAGTAACTACAGATAAAATGCTCAGCCCATGATTACAAATAATGGACAAGTTCTACCTTCCTCTCCTAGTCTCTTCTGTTTTCCTGACACCTAACATAAATTACCTGAACTTAATCCTGTTTACACCTATAATATTGTCAAAAGAAATACAGAACAGCTCTCTCCAATAATAACTCTTCATTCTAAGAGGCACCCCCATCAACAGCCCCACCCTAGGTACCAAATAAATCTCTCTTATACTAGATGTCCACATCATGTCTGCCCAATCATTAGCTATTTTAAAAATATTTTTATTGATTTAAAAGAGGAAGGGAGAGGGAGAAAGAGATAGAAAAAAGAATGATGGGAGAGAATCACTGATTGGCTGTATCCTGCATGCCCCACACTGGGAAACCAGCCTGCAACCCAGGCATGTTCCCTGACCTGGAATCGAACCATGACCTTCTGGTTCATAGGTTCATGGTCAATCACTGAGCCATGCTGCTGGGCTCATTAGCCATTTTAATATGGTATCTCTGAAATTGCTTTGCCAGGTATTTTTCATACCTTGTGAGATAGAGATTCTGTAAGGGGAGCTTTCTCTAGAGATAGTACAATCATTTAGTGACAGTGAAACTTAAGTAACAGCTTCACTATTGGTACTACATAGACTCACATGATGGTGACGGCAATAGTTTGGAGCTCTCTTGTTTGTATCAGTCATTCTTCTAAATGCCAACATTTTGTTGCCATGTTTTTGGACTTCCCATTCCTCTCTTTTTCTCATATTCTGCAATTAAGGGCATGAAGGGATTTTTCTTTTTACTGTTTAAAGAAACTTTTTCTCTCCTGTCTCTAGGCGTAACCATCATTTCCCCATTCTTCTTAACAAAGAAGCATGCTCCACTGGTTCAGTGCACTTCAGTCTTCACGCATGTCTCTGTGAGGGTAGAGACAAGCTCAGTAAAAGCCAATGGAATGTCTGGACACATGGGAGGGCTCCATGGAAAACAGCAGAAGGGGGATTTGCTGCTTAGAGCAAATGCTGGACATCTTAGCTGTGCAACTTAGTCCTTGCTTTTATCAAATCCTTGCGCCAATTTGGTTTGCATTTTTTAAAATATTTTTTTATTGACTTCAGAGAGGAAGAAAGAGGGAAAGAGAGAGAGAGAGAGAAACATCAGTGATGAGAGAGAATCATTGATAGGCTGTCTCCTGCATGCCCCACACTGGGGTTGAGCCCACAACCAAGGCATGTGCCCTGATTGGGAATTTAACCATGACCTCCTGGTTCATAGGTCAACACTCAACTACTGAGCCACGCCAGCTGGGCCAGTTTGATCTTTGCCTTATAAAAATTTCCAAAGATATTATTCTTCTATAATCACTTCGTTTAGGTTTTATACTCATCATAATTAGACTGTTTGAGATTCCCGGAAAGGAAATCCTCTCAAAATATCAAGTTTTAAGGAGGCAATTTGTAGGTTTCAGGCCTCATGAGAATCTAGGCAAGATTGCACAATGAAGCACGGGGAAGAAGAGGAATGAACAGCCCAGGGCACCCTTTCATTTCTAACTTTCGTTCTTCACTCTACTGATGATTCTCGCCTTTGTTTATTCTGTTAAGTTTTCTCTCCACCTGATAAACTGTGTGTGTGTGTGTGTGTGTGTGTGTGTGTGTGTGTGTGTGTGTGTAGGGGTGGGGGGGGAGGTGTGTGGGGGGGAGGGGTCTTTGTCATTGTTTTGGGTAATTTGTCCTGAATGTAACTTAAAATAGCCACCAAAATCTCAAAATGTAAATGGTATTCTAAGCCTATCTTTTGCCTCAACTGCAAAAGTTTTGCATCTCTTATTTCAGATTCAGACTGGTCAGAGGTGTTTTTGTTTTGTTTTGTTTTGTTTTTTAAGGCCAAGTCACAGATGCTATGTATTTCCAGACTTGGAATAATGCATCCTAACCTGATCCCGCTATCTATTGCTGTAGTGTGGGGGAGAAATAGAATATGTGAAGCAAAAGATGACCCTAGCCTGGGACTTTCTTTGATGATTAAATGCAACTAGATCTTAGGGAAAACAATGACAGCGACATCCAGGTGGCTAAGGTGTGTGGTAATATGACAAGAGAAACAAGCAAAAAAAAAAAAGTATAGACAATAATTGCCTGAAATTAGGCTAGTCTTAGTTTTATCATGATCAAGATGGTTGTAATTTTATGGATCTCTGTATCTAAAAACAGTCAAGGAGTAAGTGAGGAATAGTCATTCTAGACTGGAGGGGAGACCATAGCCAGATGGAATAGAGACATTTAAAGGGGTAACCAGTATTCACACTGGCACGACTCATCCATGGCCTGAAGAAGTGTGCTTCCCAGCAGATCACTCACAGACATGCTACAGATTGTATGGAATCTCATAGAATTTAAGGCCTCAATTAAAAAAAAAATACCAAAAAGCAATCCAACTAATTGCAAACCCAAATACCAATTCTGGATGAACTATTATCAAACGCCTAGCAACCTGAAGTGGTTAGGGATTCTTCTGGAAAGCTAGCTTTCCGGATTTCTGATTAGCATTACACATCCCCAAGAGGCAGTTTGCTGTGGGGCCCAGATAACATTTCTGAAAGCACATTGGATACATTTTCCAATATGTTCTGAGCATATTTTATATGCTATAATGAGATAACTTGATAATATTGCCACACCACAGGAATTCAAAGTCAAATAATAGACTTTGAGAACAACAATCCCTAAATAAACATTAATCATCCTGTATTTACATTGCATGAAAGAGAACAATAGCAATCAAAGCTCAGAAATGCCCGTGTAGAGATGACTTTTTAAAATGTATGTTCCTCAGCTCCATAAGAGTAACTATTTCTGATAGCGATATGTTATTTAATAGTGACAGAACTGGTTACATAAAGAGCATATCTAAACTTATCTTTTCCTACAAGTAAAATCGCTGTTTTCAGAGCTTCATCTTGGCCATCTGGTTCATTAAGTCTCAATCATGTTAGTCATCTACATTTTTCAAAGAAGACTTTGTATTTGGCAGTCATTTTTATAAACTATGTTTTCTTTAGAGCTTCAAAATGTTGGACTGTATGGATGAATACCTTTCACTAAAAAGTTATGCTATGTAGTTTGCCATTTTAAAAATATCCCAGGCCATAGTGCAAATATTGTAAAATTAAGCAATCATATAACTGCCTTATATTAAAACAAAACAAAACAAATGCATACTTCTGAACAATAGATAAAGTTAAGTTCTACCATCAGCTCTGAAAATAAATCAATACATATAAGCTTTCGTAATATTTTAGACCCAAATCAATCAGAAACTATTCAATAATTATATACAATAATTATTTATTTCTCCTCTCTCTCTGATCTATCTATATAGAGAGAAATTTACACGTGAAAAATTACAAGACATTTAAAATATAGTAGTTTGGTTTCAATACCATCAGAATAAAATGGATGTACTGAGGAAAACATTTTTAATTAAACATCTTTATTTTGAGATAATTGTAGATTCACATGCAGTTGAAAGATGTAATATTCCTTATCTAATTTTTCCCAGTGGTAACATCTTGCAAAACTGTGGTACAATATCACACCCAAAATACTGCAAATGATAAAGTAAGATACAGAACATTTTCATCACCAAAAGAAGCCATCTTGCCCTTTTATAGACCATTTCATTTCACACCTGCCCTCCTTCCTTCTCACCGCTGACCAATGCTAATCTGTTCTCCATCTCTATAATTTTGTTGTCTTGAAATGTTACCCTTATGAAATCATACACTATGTAACATTTGGGTTTGGATTTTCCAATGAGCACAGTTCTCTATAAATTTACAAAGTTGTTGCATGTAGATTGTTCCTTTCTATTGCTGAGTAGTACCGAATTGGAAGGATGCCCCACAGTTTAACCAGGGAAGACCTTTAGGTAGTTTCCATTGCTTGGCAAAGATGAATAAAGCTGTTATAAACATCTGTGTGCAAGCCTTTGTATGAACAAAATAATTAGTTTCCTGGGAAATATTTTTTAAATTGCATTCCAGCTATATGTTTGTTTATTTATTTAGTTTTTAGAAATTGTCAACCAGTACAACTGCAGTACTTTACATTCCTACCGCAATATCTCAATAAGACACTTTATCAGCAACCTTGCAAGCATTTAATATTGTCACTATTTTTATTTTAGCCATTTTGATTGGTGTGAGGTAAAACCTTATTGTGGTTTTAATTTGCATTTCCCTAATGGTTAATGATGAACATAGATTCCTGTGCTCATGTGCCATATGTATAACCTGCTCAGTGAAATGTCTATTTGTGTCATTAGCTCTTTTTCTATTTGGATGGTGTGTTTTTACTGTTGAATTTTGATAATTCTTTATATATTTTAAATACTAGTCCTATAGCAGATATATGGTTTGAAAATATTGTATCCTACTATGTAGCTTATGTTTTCAGCCTCTTAACTAGGTCTTTCACAGAATAAAGTTTTTTACTTTGATAAAGTGAAACATCAATTTTTCTCTTTATGTTTTGTGATTTAGTGTTAAGTCTAAGATGTTTGCCTAACCATATATCCCAAAGAGTTTTTCATACTTTTCCAAAAATTAATAATAGTATGTTTATTAATTCTATTTACTAACATTTTCTTAAGGATTTTTGAATCTATATTTGTGAGGAATACTGATCTGTAGATTTTTATTTGTAGGAATTACCTAGTGTTGACCATGTGTAACACTAGCTTCATAGTATTAATTAGGAGCTGTGAGTTCCTCTTCTATTTTCTGTAAGAGATTAATTAGAGTGGGCATTAGTTCTCTAATCATTTGATAGCATTCTCCAGTGAAAACACGTAGTCTTAGATATTTATATTTTTTTGCAAAGTATTTAAATTAGTAATTCATTTTCCTCAGTAGTTCTAGCACAACTCTGTTTCTAAGTGAGTCTGTGAAAATTTCAAGTATTTTCAGGGAGGAATATTCTTCCTTCTATTAATAGGTTTCCTCTTTAAATGGTAATGTATGAGAAATAAATTTTAAAATGCAGTGCCAGAACACAATGTCATTATCCCTGAGAGATTGCTATTTGCCCTCTTTCTTGATGTGCGTTATGGAATGCATGCCATTACTAATTTTGATATGGCTGTCAGGGAGCTCAGGGCCATATTTAATCCTCAATTACAGCAACATGTTTGCCCTTCTGGTGAACAAATTGACTTCCTCTTTCTTTCCTTCCAAGTCATTCTTTGAAATTTATATTGCAATTTTATTAATATATTTTATCATATATCATGCCTGGGCTCTTATCCCTTCTGGAAAGGAAAGAATAGTAAATAAAATAGGTTACTTCATGTGGCAAATACAGAGATGCTTTACTCAGACCCTCACAGAAGAACTTGCATCCAGCTGTGAGGAGGAATGCCCTTCACAGTGATGCGATGGTGGGTGTTGACCCATGACCTTGGGATCCACTGTGCCTATCACATACCAGACCACCTAGAAGCTGCCAGTCGCATTAAAGCAGGGGAATGGCCTGATAAAGGCCACCTCAGTGACAATACCAGGAGAATGAGTCTCTATCCTCTGGAAAACAATATGCATATTGAATCAGAGACCTTTTGGATGGCATTATGTCCCATGAAGGAAGAATACACGGGTTTGAGGACCAAGGAGTCTGCAGGAGTTGTCCTATGTACCATCACTAGCAATGACCCACTGGCTGACTTTGCAATACCAACACATACTGTTTAGGTGATTGAAGCATGGAGTGACTCCTCCACAGAAAGACCCGCTTCCCTGAAGGACACAGCAATGGTCCCATTGAACAACTTACGGCATTCGCCTGCACCTTGAGCACCGGGTGGGACTCGCAGCCAAGCTTTTATACTCCTAACTCTAACTCAGTGTCTGCTTCCCAGGGACTCAACACAGTGATGCCTCACCTATCTACATTCCAAGCCTGTCTGAATCAGTGGCTTACAGCTTGGATTCTCCTAACTCATCGGTCTTTTAAACTTATGTGGGGTTGGGGAACAAGAAGAGATAAACCAAAGAACTTATATACTTATATGCATAGCCCATAGACTGTGACAATAGTGTAGTGAAGACTTGAGGGTGGGTAGGGGCAGCGAGGAGGGAAGGTATGGGGAAAGGGGGAAGGGAGATATCTATAATACTGTCAACAATAAAAAATACATTTAAAAAATCCTATATAATAAAACCTTAATATGCAAATCGACCGAACGGAGGAATGACCAGCATAGTGACCAGTAAATATGATGCACACTGACCACCAGGGGGCGTGTGCCCAATGCAGCAGCTCAATGCAGAAGCACCAGGGGGAGAGCCACTCAGCCAGAAGCCAGGCTCACCGCTGGCAAGCAATGGCAGTGGCACGAGTTTCTCCAGACTCCACTGCAGGCGGGTGGTAAGGAGTGAGGGGTCCTGGACTGCGAGAGCCCCGGACATCCCCCAATGGGTCCCTGACTGTGAAAGGGCACAGGTCTGGCTGAGGGACCACCCTCCCACCACCAGTGTATGAATCTCATGCACCGGGCCGCTAGTCAATCAATGAAATAAAAGAAACAACAAAAAACAAACAAACAAACAAAACAACTTTTACTTGTTTTTTTAAACAGAACTTTTTCCTAGTTTAAACCCAATATCCTTTCAACAACAAGAAGTTATTCTTATATATTTATACAAATGCCTTCTATGAAATATACATGGAGTGATTTGATGAGATAAAGAGTGAAATGAACTATATTACAGTACTAAAAGAACACCCATAGTGATAAGCAAATAACTCTGCCTATAATAGTCAATTAAAATGTATAAAGTGAAAGCAAATGTTGATAACACTGTTTTAAATTCCTCTCCCAATAACCATTAAATATTCAATATTGGTTTTGAAATAAGTAATCATTATCTAAAAAAAAAAGAAGAAAGCCTGTCACAAAACAAGAGTATGCCAACATCAAGTGTTCCTTAATCTTGAATTCAAATTTACTCTTACATTATTGAACAAAATAAGCATGGTTCTATTTCTCTCACCAGGTAAGAAAAAAACTGGGACTCTTCACAGCAAGATGAATCTTGTACCAAGGTTAATGATAAAATGTGCAACCTCCCACACATAACCCATGCAGTTAAGTGATATTCGCTCTACTTATTGCTTTTACTCATATTCCTGAATTTCTTTTTATCTCTTTGCTTATGTTTGAAGTTTCCAGTTGAACGGTGTTTATAATTAATTGTATCTCATACTATAATTTTAAAGACTTTGACATATGTGCACCATTATCTGATTTTGAACACGTGTGTGTGTGTGTGTGTGTGTGTGTGTGTGTTTCTAAAGCCTAGAATGGTTGTCTGCTCCAATTGATGGAGCCTTTCCAGCAGCCTTTCGTTCCTCTCCAACATGTGCATCTCCTCTCACCTGCTCACTAGAAGCTGGACTTCAGTAATGCCAGTTCACTTTCACTTAAAATATTTTTTTGTGATCTTTGTCAAAATACTGTTTAAAAATATGACAGTCATTATGTCACCCACATGTCTTAAACCTGCAGGTGACTTTAATTTAGAGACTATTTATTTTGTGATTTGTGAGCAATTGACTTCAAATCTATATACACAGGAAGCCTGGTGGCACTAAATAATTGTGAGGAGAATTTTCCTTTTATGTATGCACTTGAAAATAGATAAGGTGATTTTCTGCAAGTTAAGATGGAACTCAAATATGCCTAGCAACATAAAATTGAAATATATCATCCCCTTACTTATTGTGGTTAGGTTACTAAGGCAATTTACTTTAAAAAAATTTTTCTCCTCAAATTACATTGGTGACTTAATGCCAAGACTCTAGAATGCATTCCAGAATTAGGAACACTATTATATTTACAGAAAATATCTTTGAACATAGGCTTTATGGATGAAGAAGTTTTGGGAAATCGTAAGTTTGAACATTTGCCTTTAATTTGTTCATGTAATAGCTACAAACATAATATTCCCTAAGTGGACGTACGAAGTATCATGTCATGTCACTAGTTTGTTGACTGTCTGTGTCAATTCACATCCTCAGATGTGCCATCTATACTGTTCTGCTTTGTTCATGAAATTCTCAGAAACTGTTTTTTATTTTCCTCTAGAACCTGGGTTGAAATATGAATGTATTGTTCTTGCACATACGAGTATGACATGGGGTGCATTTGTAAAATATTCTCTCAGAGAAATAATGAAACACCAACCCCAGCAGAGAACGCTGTCAGTTTTATTCCTGACACAGAAAGTACAGATCGTCTGAAGACTCATGTTTAGCCTTGACTCAAGAGGAAAATGTTCACTGTCTACTAATAGGTTACGAATCAGCCACAGCGCTGCACATCACGTGGCTGACATGGTTTCCCTTGCCTCTCTCTTCGGGTTTCCTGTGAGGTTCAGCTTCTGTGACCTGTGCCCAGTTACAACTGCATGGGCAGCCCATAACCTCTTGCTTGGGCAGGACTTCAAAATGATGCCAATGCACATGGAGCGTTCCACCTTCTGCCTGCCATCCCTCACTGGGCACCCTGAAAACCAGCTGATTTGTGTTGAATACATGGTGTCTGACAGCACTTCCCCGCCCAAGCAGTGCCAACACTTTATCAAATGTCAGGTTGGAAGGTGTGTGGATAATCCCTGTCTGTGGCTGATGATTCCACACCTGTCTATAGCCTGATCTTTGAAAATATCATCTAGCGTTCTGCTCTTTCACTTTCAGCTTTTTATTTTACAATAAAAATCTATGGCTCTTGATTCCAGGTGCCTAACCCTTGAAAATGGTAAATATGTTTTTTTTTCAAATACTACAGTATTTCTCCATATAAAATAGGTACCCAGATTATAAAAAAGTGTGTTAAAGAATGAGTTTATTTTTTAACATTAAAAATCGTTCAGACATCTGGTTCTGCAGCCCTGAGTAAAAAGAAACATTTCTAGTTATGTCATTTGTAACTTTTGTGTTTCTCAAGGGTTTGATATTTGGTATGATTGTATTAGATATTTTTATCACACAATTTTTAATTCAGAGAGAAAAAGATAAAAAGAAGTGAGAAAGCTGCATAAAGGGGAGAAAATATAAGAATGGCTTATGTATTATTGTTATGTGCTAATACAGATATCATTTAAATTTGACTCCGAAACCGAGCAATCAACAACAAACAAAGCCAATGAAAAGTGTGCAGAGGTCCTGGACAGACACTTCTCCCACAGAGACATCCAATGGCCAGCAGACAATAAAAAGATGCTCAACTTCACAAGCTATTAGCAAAATGCAAATGAAAACTAAGGTGTGATACCACCTCCTACCTGTCAGAAAGGCTATTATCAACAAGAGAAGTAATAGCAAGTGCTGGAGAGGTTGTGGGGAAAAGGGACACTCATTCACTGCTGGTGGGAATATAAACTGGTGCAGCCCCTACAGAAAACAGTATGGGGGTTCCTCAAAAAATTATAAACGGAGTTACCATATGACCCAGCAATGCCTCTTCTGGGTATCTGAAAAATTTGAAAACATTTATTCACAAAAATATACGCACTCCTATGTTCATTGCTCAGGAGGGTCAACAGAGTCAAAGGGCTCCAGGTGCTGCTTGCACTAACAGCCAAGAGTGGTGTCTAATCTAATGGACGGAGGCGACCTCAATGTCACTGGCAGAAACTAAAGACCCTGCACCTCCAAGCTGGTTTGTTGTAAACAATGGTGCCTAAGAGAGGGATGCTTCAGTGGCTTCTGTTGTTTAGCATAAGAACTGATGGAAGGTACCTGGGAGCACAGTGACTGACTAGAAACAATTATTGAACTGGAAACATCGATGAGAGAGAAAATCGATCAGCTGGCACAACTGGGGATGTGCCCACAACCAAGGATGTGCCCTTGCCATTTATGATCTGACCTGCCAAAGGGGCTGTGCTCTTTATAGCTCGTGTCTTTGGGAATGGATGGGGAGAAAGCAGCGGTATTAGCTAACAGTTTCCACTGAGGCAAACCATGAGCCTAATGTCCAGTTTAATAGGAAGTTCTGTTCCTTTGCGAACATATTCTTTTTTAAAAAATATATTTTATTGATTTTTTACAGAGAGGAAGGGAGAGGGATAGAGAGTTAGAAACATCAATGAGAAACATCGATCAGCTGCCTCCTGTAGGCCTCCCCCACCCTCCACTGGGGATGTGCCCGCAACCAAGGCACATGCCCTTGATCAGAATCGAACCTGGGACCCTTCAGTCCACAGGGCGATGCTCTATCCACTGAGCCAAGCCAGTTAGGGCTGCGAACATATTCTTAACAAATTCCTCAGGTCACTGTCCATTATACAGTTTGAGACTGTAGCTCACAGGCTCGGAGCCTCAGATACTTCTTAGCTGGGTAAATGTGGGGAGAACATTCAAACTCTTGGAGGTACTGTTTTGTCATGTGGACACAATGAATAATCGAAGCATAATCCTCTTAAGGTTTGGGGGGAGATCAATGAAGATGGTTCAGATTAAGTGCTCAGCACACAGCAGATAATAATAATAATATTTTTTGAAAACTCTATTTAAACTAATGAGTAAGTTTTGATTGTTGTTTGCTTGATCAATACTATTTCCTCAAGAACCATTTTGAGTATTTGAGGTGACATCTAGACATATGAATTTTTTGAACATTGTTCAAGGAATTTTGATGCACATGCAGCATTATAAATAAGTATACCATTTATACCTCTCTCTTCCCTCTGCATTAAAAAACAAAGGGCAGGAAGTGCTAATTTAATTGTCAATTATAATGTACCAGGAACATACCAGATGCTTTTCAAGTTGTATCTCATTTAATCTTCAGAACAAATAATTTGTGTTAACTCCATTTTATGCATGAGGAAATTGAGGCTATGAGAAACAAAATAATTTCACAAGTTCCAATATTATCTTTGTGTCGTAGGTTAGGAGACTAATCTAAGTGAGGCTAAATATTATAATTTTGTAAGTTAAGTAGCTGAGCTCAAATTTTAAGTCACCACCACTCCCACTGCAATATTCTGCCTCCTTTTACAATTTTCATAGGTTCACTTGAATGGATAAGAGTGTTATAGGGAAATATACTTGAGGGGGGAAAGGCAATTCACTTGGAAGATTTGTTAAAGGTTGAAGGGGGTCACTTAATAGGGTGCTGCTCTTGCTAAAGGACCATAACTCTAATACGTAAGGGTGTTTCACCTCCGTTATATTCTTCTGTTAAATTATGACATTTATTATAGAGACACCATGCACTCTGACACCTGCCATTAAGAGCTTCCTTATGTTATTTAACTTGGACCTGTCACATCCCAAGCAAGTTATCCAAACAACTCTTCGTGTGGGACTTATTATATTGCCTCAAACACTAGGGTGTAAGGAGACTGGAAGAAAAATTCATAGAGAAATAAGTTACAAAATGTAGCATATATATATATATATTGATTTCAGAGAGGAAGGGAGAGGGAGAGAGAGATAGAAATATCAATGATGAGAGAATCATTGATTGGCTGCCTTCTGCACACCTGCTACTGGGGATCAAGCCCACAACCTGGGCATGTGCCCTTGGCCAGAAATGAACCTGGGACCCTTCAGTCTGTAGGCCCATGCTCTATCCACTGAGCCAAACCTACTAGGGTGCTTTCCTTTTTGTCTTAAAGTATCCTGAAAATTATCATAAAATTCTATATACACAGTCAACTTGCTCTAAACTCCAAAAATAAGTGAAATCCTCTGTGTAAATTTATTATCACATCGCCTACTTAGCACAGAATAAGTATTCAATAAACATTTAACAAATGAATAAAACATAAAATGTAAAGAATATAGTTTTCTATCTTCCAAACTTGACAAAAAATCTTCACATTGAACCATTTTCTGTCTATTTAATTTTCTCCATTTTCTTTAACTTAGATTCAGAAAGATTAACTTTTTTACAGTAGTAGTAACATGATCTGCTCTCAAAAGCTTCAGTAGTAATAATGACTGATCGTATAAGTTTGATAAGTATTTCAGATACTTAAATATATAAATATGATAGAAATGTTCATGGCAATTGAAAACACATTAAATAATAATTTAAAATAAATATGAAAACAATTGTGAAGTCAGTAAACAAAACTATAGTTTAATATAAAAATTATAGTTTAGTAAAGACAATACTTAAACTAGAGGCATTGAGAGTGTATGCAGGGCGCTGTGCCAGAAGAAAATAAAGAATTTGAGTGATATATGAAGGAAAGTGGAGAAATGTAAAATATTTGAACTTTATACAAGAACAGAAACTGGTAAATGTAATGGAGGGGGGTGATTAGCGCCTGGGCAGAGGGGGACAAGGAGGGAAATGAGAGACATTGGTTGCAATACTGTCAACAATAAAACATTGCTTGTTATCTAAGAAATACTTCTGATATCTAACGTAAGTCCATATAGAGACAGCTGCTTTTGGAGAGATGCAAATAGTTCTTTCACAATGAACATGCTAATATCAGAAAGTATTTACCTAATGTTTCCAAATCACAGAGGAATTACTACAAGTTTTCTCATGATGCTATGCAAGGGCCTGTGTGTTGTTGATAGCTCCCTTGGCCTTGATTTTAAAGCCTTTTCCAAACATATCTTTATCTTCTCCTTTAAAAAGCCAATGACATGGAACAGAAACCATCAGCCTTTGCTGATGACAACTTAATTTTACAGATATGAACAGGTCTCCCGCTTACTACCCCTCCTTCATTCGTGGCTTTGACAAGTGACTCACTCCATCACTGTTATTTCATAATCATTAATGAATTTAATCTATCCGTACGCTCACTTCATTGACATCCTTATTCCTAACAGAAATACATTTCTCAACCATATTTCTGGCAACCACTATCTTAGGACTTTGCTCTTCACGTTCGTTCTCTCTCTCTCTCTCTCTCTCTCTCTCTCTCTCTCTCTCTCTCTTTCTTCTTTCTTACCACTCTCGTGCCAAACCATACCCTGGCTAATTTTCACTTCATGACGACTCCATGCCTACACCATTGTATTGTATTGTATTGTATTGTGAAACAATGCCACAATCATGGTGGGGACCCTGACCATGTGGGCCACTTCTTCATGCAGCTTATTCGTGACTTTGGGAAATGCCCAATATCATATAAATGACTTCCATTTGATAATGGAGAGTGTCTGTGCACTCCCAACCTTATGCCTTGGTGTGTCAGACCACAGATGTTCATGAGGCAGTCTCACAGTAACTCAGCAGCCCATCCTTAAGCATTCAGCCTCTACCAAGTCCCAGTAGCAGACAAGAGCTGTTTCTCTAAGGGAGAGTGATAATCTGCAAGGATGCCAGGACTTTGCTCTAAAATTATGAGGGTTGCCCAGCCAGTATGACTCAGTGGTTGAGTATCAACCTATGAACCAGGAGGTCAAGGTTTGATTCCTGTCAGGGTACGCACCTGGTTTGCAGGCTGGATCCCCAGTATGTGTGTATGTGTGTGTGGTGGTGGTGGGGAGGGGGGGCTGTGTTTCATCTATAGGGACCTGCCAAAAGCTGCAACCAGCATCTCTGGTCCATTGACACTTTAAGCACCTTAGATCTGCTCAATCATTTTACTCACAGAGACCTGCTCTGCAGCGTTGACCTGCTATAGAACCTTGTTGTTCTGGGCCTAACTCAAAGTTAGCATCTTTGGGGCCACAGAGTAAATAAATTAAAGTATTATGCAAAAAATAGGACTATATTTCCTCCAAAATCCAAAAGTGTTGTGCCTTTTTTTTGGTATTAGGAGGGGGCAGATGAAATAACTTATCCTTCACTTTCGAGGTTATATATCAACATGCCCCCTTGCCACTGATCCACTAGAAATTTCACTGATGTGGAGTTTCCTTGAACTTTTTGAGCTTTATTTTCCCTCTCTGACATGTCTACAGTGGCTGCAACTTCCTGCTGACTAGGTCCAATCAACAAAACATCATCAATGTGATGGACCACCATGGCATCTTGAGGAAGGGGAGATCAATCAGGGCCCCTGTGGACTAAATTGGGACAAAGGGCTGTAAAGTTGATATACCCCTAAATTAGACTGATGAAGGTGGATGGCTGGTCTTGCTAGCTGAAAACAAACTGCCCTGGTGGTCTTTAGTAAAAGGTCAAAAGAGAAAAAAAGGATTTGCCAAATCCATAGCTGCATGGTGGGTAGCAGAGAGTGTGTTAATTTGCTAGGGCACAAGTCCAAATCAGGAGCTGCAGCTGCGATTAAAACACCACCTGACCATGTTTACATAACACGCCGTTTATCTTCAACATCTACCTGTTTTCAACACAGGCCAACGAGAAGGCTTAAAGGGGAATGTGCTGAGACTCACCATCCTTGCATCCTCCGATTCTGATGGTGTGACCAATCCCTGCAATCCCTCCAGGAGATGGCATTGCTTTTGATTTATTGTTCTTTGTAGATAAAGGAAGCTGAGTTAACTTCCAACTGGCTTTTCCTATCATAGGAAGTCCATAAACCACAGGTCAGGAAAACAGTGTGGAGCCTTGCCAGTTCTTATATGTCTACTCCAAACGTACATCCAGAACAGGGGAAATAATCACAGAATGAGTTTGGGAACCAACTGAGTTAAAATTCCTTGATCAACTCATCCACAGAAGCCTCTACTTGGACGGGAGACAATGGTGTCTTGGTCTCTAGGAATTAAAATGTCTATACTCACACATATGTAAATTAATTAAATGTGGTTTTTTTTAACTTAATTTAGTTTTATTTAACAAAAAATATTCCCATCACGAACACCCCAGACCCAGTTAGCTTCCTGAGTATAATCCTTCTAGCCTTTTAAGAAGGAATAAAAACATAACTACATAAACCCATTTGGAGGGCAGAAATAGCACATTTTCTAACTCTTCTTATGAGGGTATATGAGTTTGATATGAAAACTTGAACAACAAAACGGAAAACTACACACTAATTATTTTCATAAGTATAGAGGCAGAAATCCTACCCAAATGATTAGAAAATTAATTCCAGCAATGCATAAAAAGGATAATGTCATGGTCATTTGGGGGTCTTAAAACCATTAGGCAAGATTGGATAAATATCTGTGAACCAACCAGCATGCGTGTATGCTGTGATGAGACTCCGGAAGTTACCCCCAAGCTGAATGTTGAGGGCTGGCAGATCTTAGCTTCCTTCCTCTGCAGAAATGGCATGTGGCTGAAGAGATCCCCTTATCCAAGTCCCGCTTTGGAAACATCCTGAATCCTATGTAAATTTTGCTTCAATTCAGAAACACTTTATGAGATCATGACAGCTCCACAGCCTCCCATGGAATGTCTAAAACCTTTGTTTTTACTGGAGTGCAGTCAAATTGTCCCACTGCCCAATCTGCTTTCTTTACTTCTCCACAGGTTTTGATCTTAAGAACATCCCTTTACACATACTCTGTATGGCAGATCTACATCTCAAAATATGTATCTTATGGGATCTGTCCTGTGACATTACATTAACAAGTACAAGGGGAAGTATCATATGATATTCTCAACAGGTTCTTAAAGTGCAGTTGAAACAAATTCAACACTCATTCTTTGATATTGTCTCCTAGGAAACAAGAATAGAGGGGTATGTCCAAAGATTAAGTATCTGTAGTGAAAACTAAAGGAACTTCATATGGGAAGAGCTTTGGAAAAGTTTCGCCTCTGGTATCTAGCTACAGTTGCCCACTAATGCAAATTCTATTCCACACTGTACTCCAGTCATGGTGGGCACACTTCTTCTATAAAAGACCAAAAAGTAAAGAGTCAGGCTTTGCGGGTCATAGGATCTTTGTCACAACTACTCACCTTGGCTACTGTAGAATGAAACTGAGATCGAATAAATGGTTGGGCATTCCTACGTTCTAATAAAACTCTGTTTACAGAAACAGATGCTGGGTCCTGTTTGACCTGTGGGTCATTGTTTATCAACAACTATTCTAAAAGGCCTACTGAATAAAATAAAACAAGAAAAATAATTGAAAGTCAAAAGGTTGAAAGAAAAAAAAGAAGGAAGAATGAAACAAAAGACTAAATTAATAATTGTTTACTTAGAACATCTTAAAGAATTTAGAATACTAAATATTAGAATTAATAAGTTTAATTGATAAAATGTCAAAATACAAAAATTAATTATCTTTCTGTTTCCAGTATATATAGGATAACCCAGACAGACCTATCCACTGATAACACATTAACTCTGGACAGAAAAATAAATTGAAATAATAACGACCAGAACAAAACTACATTTAGACATTTAAAAGCAAACTTAAAAGCAGATGCAAATTATATACTTGGGAGAAGTGAAAGGCACTGGATGATTTTTCCACTTTTATAGATTTTTGCTAAAGTTGCATCCCCGACAGTTCTAGCAGGAACAGCTAATCTATAATAATAAAAGCGTAATATGCAAATTGACTGAAACAGCAGAGAGATCGACCGGATTACCACTTTATGACACACACTGGTGCCAGGCTAGCCAAGGAGGCTGCAATGCGATTGGTTGGGGGGCTCGGCCATCGCCCCCTCCGCAGAAAGAGGCCCAGGCTACCTGGCCTGCGTAGCTGCGAGAAGGTGCAGGCTGGGCTGAGGACCCCCCAACCCCCGCCCTAGTGCATAAATTTTGTATAGAAACTCACAGTCCTCCTGGCTTTAAGAAGCAGGAGCTAGGCTAGGGCTACCTGAGCAGTGAAAAGAGATCGGGTAAATTCCAGAATGGAGAATGCCACAAAAGGTGAATTCAAAACTCTGTCCACATATCTGTCTGCTAAACTATGCACACTTGAGTCAGGCTCCAGCTAACACAGCTGAAGATTAAAAAATTGAAATGAGATTTCAGCTACTACTCACCAGAGAACAGAAAGATTTTGAAGTTTGAATTAAGGAAAACTGCAGAAAAAACAATCAAACATTCAACATTCTCAGATAAATAAAGCAAGCCAGTGTCTCCTAAAATTATTATTCATGTCCTAGCTGGTTTGGCTTAGAGCATCAGCCTGCAGACTGAAGGGTTCAGGGTTTGATTTTGGTCTAGGGCACATACCAGGGTTGCTGATTCCCAGTAGGGGGCATGCAGGAGGCAGCAGGATCAATGATTCTCTCTCATCATGGATGTTTCTATCTTTCTTTTCCTCTCCCTTCCTCTCTGAAATCAATAAAAATATATTTAAAAATGAAATTATTATTCACAATGACCAAGACAGAACCAAAAATTATACAAAAAGGAAACACAAAAATATGACCTGTACTTGAGAGAAAAGACAAGTAATGCAGACCAATACCCAAACTGCCCAGATGTTAGACTTATTAGTAAAATATTAAAAAGCAGCTATTTTAACCATATTCAACAATGTGAACTTAATATGCTCATGATGAATTAACAGCATTTAAAAAATCTGTAATAAAATATTTAGCCAGTGAAAATAGAGAAATAGAAATGATCTAAAATGAAGGAAAGAGAGAAAACACATAGAAAGCAAATGAACAAAGCCTCCATAAGCTGTGGTTAATATTCATAGTGTAACTATAGGCCCACAAGGAAAGGAGTGAGAGATGGGTAGAAACATATTTAAATAAATCAAGAATGAAATGTCCCAAATTTCCTGAAAGACATACATTTATAAATTCAAAAGCTCACCAAAACCCAAGAATGATAAATCAAAAGAAAAACAGAATTAGGTATAGTATAGTTAAAATATGGGGGGAAAAAACAATAATGGAAAATCTTGGAAGCACCCAGTGAAAAGTGATATATTATTTACTGGGAGACAATATAATGAATGGCAGCTGACTTCTAGTTAGAAGAAATGGAAACAGAGGAACAGCATTGCTAGTTTATTAAATAAATAAATAAATAAAAAATAGTATAGCAAAAAATCCCACATATCATAAAGAATTAAGGCAAAGTAAAATTTTCAAATAAATGAACACAAAATAATTTGTGGATTCAGCCATTGTATTATGAGAATAAGTAAAGGAGGCACATCAAAAAAATAGGAAAAATGGAACAGACTTTCTAATCTCAGAGGGAAGGTAGGGGTGGGTGGATGGGCAGGGGTTGGTGGGAAGAGATTGCCCAAAAAACTTGTATGCATATATGCATAACCCATGGACACAGACAATACCAGTAGTGTGATGAAGGCCAGGGGCAGAGGGGAGTGGACTAGAAGGGGTTAAGAGGGGGAGGGGAGAAAGGGGATATCTGTATTACTTTAACAATGAAGGTTTTTTAAAAATGAAAAATAAAGAATGAAAACACACACAAAAGATATGAAAAAAGATATGAGGTAGATAATTAGTCTTAGAATACATGTACCTGTTCTAAAGTTATAATCTTTAAAATTCATATAACTGTTTAAAACAAAACTTACAAGACTGCATTGTGGTTTATAATTTATGTAACATATTTATTATGCATATAAAGAGGAGATATAAATAGCTATATAATAAGGGAAGAGCAATAAACCTATTGTAAGGTTCTTACATTTTGCAAAGTGTTACCATATTATACCTAATACATTGAAAAAAATTTAAGAATGTATATCCTAATTTTTATAATAACCAATATAATATAATGCAATGAGGTTTAGCTAATAACCAATATGCCCTAAAATAATAACTGATGTGATAAAACAAAGCTATATTAAATAAGCTCCCCCAAAAGACATCAACTTCCTAAACCATCAAATAATTAATCCAAAAAATTTCCATCCAGTGGGGCTACTTCCTTTTCATTTTCTGTCATCCCCAACTCATGTTCTTTCTTCTTCTTTTATTCAGTGTAGATGCATAGTCTTACACTATAATCCATGTCTTTCAGCATCCCCGGACTCTCCTACCCTCTCTCGCACTGCATTTGTCTAGGCAAGCCTGCAATTGAAGTGAATCTAAATATCCACCCAGTGTTCACATCATTCGTTTTGTATATCTGCCTCACCCATTAAAATATATGTTTTAAAAACCTTACTGGGATATTATAAATCTCTAGTTGCACTGCGTGCTATCTTTCCATTACATTTGGAGAAGCAGAGCCTTAACTGAAGTGAAAGCAGAGACATTGCATGAAAATAACTGACTCCAAATGTGAACTTTAGACAATAAATGGACTTCAGTCAGACACCCGGTCCAAAGTGAATATGAGTGATTGCATGGGAGAAGTTCTTTGCAAATGCTTGTGAAGATAGCATATGAATCTAAATGATGAAAGACTCGGGTAAGTATATTTTTCATTTGTATCTGGCCTAATCAATTAGAGCAGGGAAGTTTGCACAAATAGAAAATGGAGAAAAAGAGACCTATGCTTTTATAAAATATCAGAAGAATTTTGACAGGAAACAGGATGATCTGAACAACAGAATATTTATGGGGAAATTATCTACTTAACATAGAGAGATTTAAACTATCAGTCAATAAATCATCCTATATTGAGAACTCTAAGGAAGATTTAAAATATAAATAAAAAACACCTTTTATATAAATCATTATTTTTAAGAACACTGTTTCAGTAAAACAACTACCAGATATGAAATATTTTATTTGTGGCAAGATCAAAGGGTGCCCGGATGTACCTAAATAAGAAATGAGACGTATTTGTCTTTGTATAATGTTTAAAGACTGGCACTGTAGAAACAGTGAGTTGAGCCCTGGGCCATGGTTTTGAGAAGAAAGACATGAGCTTATTTACTGTGTGTGCACTAATGTCTAGAGTGAACTACTTTTCTTAGCTAAAAATAAACAGGAAATTTCTTTGTTCCATACCTCTTAACATCTCGCAATGCCCTCAACGCATGTCCCTTAAATGATGGTCTTTTCTTTTTATGTTCACATGTAGAAATCTGGTAAACACTCATGTTTTGGCAGCTGTATAATAGTTTAGACTCTGAGTTCTCAGCAAAAGAAGAAAACAACAAAAACAATTAAAAAGTTTCCTTCTGATTGGCAGCCAAGTAAATATATCTCTAGAAGAGGGCACTTTTTTCCTTGTTTTACCTTGAAATTTAAAGACTGCTTGGACACAGATGCTAGCAGTAGGATTATTTTCCACAAGCAATCCCAGCTATAACTATGCTCCCCAAGAAGGGGGATCAAGGCTATCTAATCTACAATAGGAGCCAACAGTGGACTACTGGCCCAAGTGTGTGGGTCTCATGAAGCCAGAGTTCAACCAAGAAGTGTCACTACAAAGTTCCCAAAATGCTTCGGACACAAAGAGGCCCCATGCTAATCTGAGCAGCTCAGAGGAGGCCTGCATAGAGGCCATGCAAAATCAAAGACCTAAAGGAACCACAAAGGATGGTCTGACATTAAACCTTGAACTAAAAGCAGTTATGGTGGTAGTCACCTCCTAGGCTGGTACCTTCCCTGACAAAGGTCAATCTTGACCTTAACTGAGTCTATTGTCTTTTTGCATCCATGATGACATATCCTTGGAATATCACAATAATTTTCCTTTTCCTCCAAGCACAGGCACCGCTCTGTGGAGACCATAAATCCCCTCATTGTTATCGAGTTAATTGTTGACTGTTAACTGTCCTGCACCCACCTAAGTAAATGAAGTATGTGTCTATCGTTTTACTTTTCACCCAATCCTAGAGGTTTCCCCACTTTGATTTCTCCTGCCTCCCTAATCTATCACCCATGGAGATCATGTAACCCACTTACAGCTCCTCTTTTAATTGTAATATATAAAACACGGTAAAAAACTAAAACTAAAACAAAAACCCATTCAATACGTTGAGATTCTGCTTCCCGGCAATAGTTGACAGTTTGGCTCATATAAACTCACAAAAATTCTTTACAGGTCTGAATGTTAACAATGCTAGATAAAAGCAATAAAAACTTATAGAGTTCAGGGAGACTAACTCATAGCTCATGTATTTTGTTTTATTGTGTTTGTTGTTTTTTGTTCGTTTGTCTTTTCCCTAGAGATCAGGAAGGAAAGATAGCTAAAAAAAAAAAAAAATAGAAAGGAAAGAAAAAAAAAAAACACAGATAAAATTGCAGGTTGCAATGAAAGATCAGGGTTGGAGTCAGGTTAAACTTTAGAAATAGGCAGCTAGACAGCTAGTCCCATTACTGGGCTTTTATAAAATTCTAGCCTGTGTTGCTTAAACAAATAAGCTCAATTTAAATGGCCAGTGGATATAATTGGTGAGGTGATTGCTATCTCAAACAAGAAAATATTTGACTTCCCTTAAAAAGCCCAAGTAGGATGCTGCAATCATGCTCTTGGGTTAAATAGATTTGGAGAAGTGCTTCCATGAAGTGGAAGCAAACACAGTCAACTTTCGAAAAGAATTATAATTAAAGGAACACCAAGAAGGCGCAGACACATACAGCCTTATATGCATTGCCGCTTCCTTACGAAAGGTCCATGTCTTTTGAATGTTGGCTTATCAAGTAAAAGTGAAAGGAATTTTTGAGACAGAAAAGGCAGTTTTAGGGAAGGGGGTTTCATGGAGAGGAAGACATACATAAAGGGCAGAGACAGCTCCAAGCCACAAGATTGCTTGCTTGTCTCATATTCACAGGGGATGGGGGAATGTTACAAGATAAGGAGAAGAAGAAGAAAGGGAGTACTGGGTGAGCTCTGAATCTTTGGAATTGATACCCTGTAAGGAAAGGGAGGAAGGAGTGACTAAGTAGGAAAGCACAGTGGATATAAATTAAGGAAGGGTCCAATTAGAAAGGGTCATGGAGAGACAAAGAAACTCAGAGAGCAGGTTTTTCTCATTTTGGGGACTCCTCCCCAGGGGGAGTTTATATATGCTTGCAATAAACTTCCACATTTTTACTAAAAAAAGCCTTTTAGCCTGCAAATTTTTAAAAATATATTATTATTGATTTCAGAGAGAAAGGAGAGAGAGAGAGAAAGAGAGAGAGAGAGAGAGAGAGAAACATCAACCATGAGAGAGAATCATTGATTGGTTGCTTCCTGCATGCCCCCTACTGGGGAGGAGCCTGCAACCCAGGTATGTGCCCTTGACCAGAATCGAACCCGGTACTCTTCAGTCCCCAGGAGGACGCTTTATCCACTGAGCCAAACCAGCTAGGGCTTAGTCTGCAAATTTTATTCTTCAAACTTCATAGGACAAGAACCCACAATGAGGAGCATCCCAACTCGCCATTCCGAGTCTCAAAAGGAAGTGTTTTTCCATTGTTTTCTAAGTGTTACCATCACTACCACTTTCCACAGCCAGTATAGTTTGATTGTGTCAGAAGGCAAAATAAAATTGAACTTCCCAGAGGCAGCCTAATCTGTTTTCACTCAAATATTGACATCTTATAGTCCGATGCTAAAAATTAAAGATGCATTCAAACTTACATAGTGCTTTAGCTATTTGATTTATTTTTAAAATCCACTCCACTTCTTGAAAGTAATGATCTCCATAGCAATCTGCTTGTATAGTTGCCCAACATTAGCAAAAGTTTTCAGCAGAGAAAACCACTTAAAGGTTAATGAATTAGATTTCTCAAATTTATCCATGGCTATTATGTGAATAAACGGTGTTAGTCACAATTCTTTTTGTCACAAACTAGAAAAATAAAGTTTTTGCTTTTTTAAAAAAAGAGAGACTATAGTGGCATAAGTAACTGGGAAGTCCAGAGGGCAACATTAATTTTAGTCATGGTTGAATCCAGAAATTCAGATTTCAGAATCGAGTTACCCCTTCCTGATCCTTCTGTTCTATTTTCATCCCCATTTGTTTCTTTCACTGGAAGGCTTGCCCTTCACGGTGACCTCTAGCAGCTCTTGGCTTAGACTCTTCTATCTCTGTGTTTAACAAGAATATTAGCATAAACTCTGATTGGATCTTGTAACCTTTCTTGTATCAGTAAGTAGTTTGCAGCAAGTGAGAAACTGATTGGGCGAGCCTGAAGGTCATGGCCATAACCAGGGGCAGAGTCAGCATGGTCTGAGGGTGAGGGAGGAAAATCGGGGTTATCAGAAGAAGGTGGAGAAAGGCGGTCCACAGGTACACAGCAGAAGAACACTCCACAAAGCAGCCCTGCAAAGCATCCTGCATCGTCAGAGTCACAGGTTGGGTTCACTTGGCAAACATCACTGTGTTCAGTGAACGGTTTCACTTTCATTAAAATAATGATGACTAATGAGCAAATGACTATAAAGCTTATATGTTAAGTCCAAAGTTCTATTTCCAGTATTACATCAAATACCATTCTCATGTACCCACTCTGAAGTCAGTGCAGGAAGGATCTCACCTGTCCCAGCAAATGTTGGTCATCCATGAGGGGATAAAAAATCAGAACTGTGGGCTCAGTCATAGCATCATTTGAAATGGGCATTTCCTCCTTGCCATGACGACAGTTGACATATGATTCATGACACTTACGAAATAACATGATTGACTAATGTAGATACTGAATGAACACCGGTAAACAAGATTTGCATCCTTCAAGTAATAGCCTAATTTTAGTTGCCATCTCAAAAAATGTTACCTAGGCCAAGAAATACAGGGAATCTTGTTTTCAGATCTGTGAGTATTAAAATGTGTTCCTTGCTGGCTGGGGTGGCTCAATGGTTGAGTATCGGCCTATGAACCAGGAGATCACCATTTGATTCCAGGGCCCGGCAGATGACAGGATTTTTGGCTCCATCCCCAGTAGGCAGCATGCAGGAGGCAGCTGATCAATGATTCTCTCTCATCATTGATGTTTCTCTCTCTCTCTCTCTTTCCCATCCTCTCTAAAATCAATAAAAAATAAAATATATATATATATATATATATATATATATATATATATATATTTTAAAATGTGTCCCTTGTGAATGGTGAGTAAGTGATGAGAGTGGTGCAAATGTGACTAGACAGAAAAAATATATAAGCTAGGGGAGCTTGTAAGGTGCCCAGTTACATAACCGCATTCATTCCAAGGTGTTCCGGGATCACTGAGGGAAGTGGTGACAAGCAAGTCGCAAGAGCACAGTTCTCCCTTAAACGGCACTTATGTTCATTACCCATACTTCCCCTGCTGCCACCTGGTACTAGAATTCCAGTTTGCTTTAATGGATTTAGGATCCTTCTGTGGATTTGATAAATCAATGCAAGTGCTTTGCAGGGAAAACACTTCACACTCTGACCATCTGAGAGAAGACACATTATTCCTTAAGCCACACGTTTACCTTTTCTTTGGTTGCTGTTTGTTGCATTTGGTTAAGAACTAAAATGCCACTTTAATGAGGAAAGTTTTCTGTCTCAAATATGTCAGTTTTGACATTTCTTTTTTCTACATCCAGTAAATCAAAGTTGTTTTCATGTGAAATACCAAACTAATAATAAATTTTTTTCTCCCCATGCCATTTCTCAGCATGAAAACTCTTAGCTGGTTGTCTGCAACAAGCCAGTGAATAAAGCAGAAAAAAAAAATGCAATCCTTCAAATTCCATTAGCTCCTTATGGAAACCACCATATCACAAATTCAATATTTTTCAGACCTAGGAACACAAAGTTTTCAGATATTTTTTTTTCTTCTGGTGGTGGTATATCTTACTGCGATTCAGACAAGACAGAACAGCCCACAGAAAGAAATTGTAGCATGAATTATGTATTTGCTGCCATGGTGAATTCAGAGATACAGAGGAAAAAGAAAAGGAAAAAGACAAAAACTATCTCACAAGGAAAATGTGGAAAAATGAAGCTTATACAGGGACTTTTGTAAAAATACCAATGTGGCCCAGTCATCATGGCTCAGTGGTTGAGCGTTGACCTATGAACCAGGAAGTCATGGTTTGATGCCTGGTCAGGGCACATGCCCAGGTTGTGGACTCAATCCCCAGGTGGGGCGTGGAGGCAGCCGATAAATGATTCTTTCTCATCATTGATGTTTCTATCTCTCTCTCCCTCTCCCTTCTTCGCTAAAATCAATAAAAACAAACAAACAAAAAAACAATGGCAACAACAACAAAAAGCACCAATGTGCTTTGGCACAGATATGGTGTTCTAATTTTCAAAATAAAAATTTAAGTTTTAATTTTGCAATCACCATAAATATCAAGGCTTTTATATTGTGCCTATGGAACAGGTATACACAATATATGTGTATGCATGCTTCATTTTCTTTTCTCATTTTCAAGGCTACTGGACTGGTTTTGCTCACAGCCCTTCTGCTGAGCAGTGTCTTTCCAACACCACTTATCCAACACCAGCTGCAGGTGCCGTGATCCAATTCAATTTGGACACCATCCACCTAGAGTTAGCATCAGATGCCACAAGTTCCAGGGCTCAGTCCCATAAGACTGACCCCACTGAAGAGGCCCATCCCCAGGCCAAGTTGTCACCCTTACTTCCGATCTACCTGCTGTACATTCAAAGGCTTCTCACGACCCGCTCAGCAGGTTTGATAATTTGATAGAAAGGCCCACAGAACTTAGGAAATTGCTTTGTTTACTATTTCAGGTTCATTAGAAAGATACAACTCAGAGACAGTCAAATGAAGGAGACACACAGGGCCAGGTCTGGGGAAGGGCATGGAGATCACATGCCCTTTTGAGATGGAATGTCCCCAGCACCTCAAGTTTTCCAACTGGAAGGGAAGTTCTATGGAGGTTTCATTAACTGGGAATTGAAAGAAATTTTAGAGACAGGACAGGCAGCTTTAGGGAAAGGGTGTTCATGGGAGAGGAATGCATATGTGATGGGAAGGAAGTAGCGCCAAGACACCAGAATGCTTATCTTACTTTTGCAGAGGATAGAGAAATGTTACAAGAGGAATGCGTGCCTTCACAGAGGACAGAGGAATGTTACAATATAAGGGGGAGAGAAAGAGGAGAGGAATCATATGGGCTTTGGACTTTGAAACTGATACTATGCAACAGAGTGACCAATGAGGAAAGCACAAGGGTCCTAAATTAAGGAAGGGTCCAATTAGAAAGGGTCACATTTAGACAAACAGCTGCAGCCTTTGTAAACCCAGAGACAAAGAAATTCAGAGGATTTTTTTAAAATATTGACTTTTTCCCATTAGAGAGAAAGTAGGCTTTCCCTGCCCAGAGAGAGTTAGTATAAACTTCCACATTTTTATTTAAAATCTTTTAGTCCCTGAGATTATTCTTCAAATTGTGAGACAAGAACTTACAAGGGAGAAAATGCATTCCCAGAACTCCAAATATCACAATGATTAATGAAATTACTGTCCATTGCTGATCCATTCATTCCCCAGCTACTCTCTGCTCCCCAGAGGTCTGGGTAGGGCTGAAAGTCCCAATTTTCTAACCATCTCTTGGTCTTTCAGTGACCATTCTCCCTCCCGAAGGAAGGTATCTGTGGGATTGTAGTCACCAGTCATTCATTTGCTTATAAAAGACACTTGGATCTGTGGAGGCTCAAACATTTTAGGAGCCCTGTGCCAGGAACCTGGAACTAGATCAAATCTTTATTTCTTATTTTGCCACAAAGCTTGAGGCCAAGATTGTTGAATTAGAATCAGAAAGATAACTATTTAAATGTAGTAACTAAATGATGCTTGAGTCTAGGCTTTATTACTATCTGTGGCCAGGGGCCACTAGTTTCAAAATAACTGTGGATAGAGGCTAACTTCACACCAACTGAATCAGAATTTCCTGAAGGAGAGAGAAGACGAAAACCTGGATTTGGAGAACCAGAAATCAAACATCTTAGTTTTCAATGTATATTTGTATTAGTATAACTTTAAAAGATAATTATTTAATACAGAGAGCCACAGAGAAGAAAATAAAGAACCTGTGGATGAAAAGGGGCCACATGCTGACCTGACTAACTCAGGGGAGGCCTGCATGGCGGCCTTGCAAACTGTAAGACCTAAAGTGACCATATGGATGGTTTGAAATTAAAGCTTTTTAACTAAAAATAGTTTATGGCAGGTAGTCATGTCCTAGGCCAGTATCTTCCCTGACAAAGATCTACTTTGATCTTTACTGAGCCTACTGTTTTTTTTTGCATCTAAGAAACACACCTGTGGAATGTCAGGGTAACTTTTGTAACTTCCCTTTTTCCAGACCTGTCAGGGCACAACAAATGGAGCCAGGACTGAAACCACCAACTCCCTCATTGTTATTGTCATCTTGTTAATTGTTGACTGTTATCTATCCTGTACCCACCTGTGTAAAGAAGCATGTGTCCATCATTTCACTTTTTATCCAATCCCAGAGGTTTCTCCACGATGCTTTCTCCCACTTCCCTAATCTATCACCAATGGATTTCATGTAAGTCACTCACCTCTCAACCTTTTATGGTAATTTATAAAAATGGGTGAAAAACCACCATTCTCCGAAACATGAACCCAATCCGTTGAGGTTCTGCTTCCTGGCAATTGTCCACAAACCAAAGACATAGGCAAGTATCATTTTGCCAGATGTGTGTGCACATCCCTGAAGCAAGACTGAGAAATGCTCCTCACAGGTGGCGGTGAGAACCGGCCCCTTGAAGGACACTGTGGACACAGCCCCGGAGCATCTGGCCCAGGAGGCTGGAGAGTCCTAGTTCCATCAGCTCTGAGCCTCTTCCTATGGGTCCTGCCTCCAGACAGTCATCTGCCCTCTCTTTCCCACCCAGTTCCACGACATTCAGAGGATCACTGTCCTCAAAACCAGGCCTAGTTATCCTTAAACAATGCTCTCTATTGCACGCAAATCTTTTCTTGTACTGTACACTGTTTATCACCCTAGTATTTTTATTAATTATTGATGACTTCCTTCTTGAGGAAATGTTTTTCTGTGCTTGTGTCTGTTGTGTGTTCCTATTTGTTCTCCCTTTCCTTATTTCATCATTGTTTGACTGAAAGGATGGAGCATTCCAACTTTAGTTTCAAAGTAACACGATCATGGGCATGAGGCACTTGTTACAGCAAAGTTATGAGCATCACAGGGGCCCGTCCAGCACCAGCTGGGTGTCCTGTAGTTCAATTTAATTTGGACTCTATCCACCTAGAGTTAGCGCCAGATCCCACAAATTCAGGGATCAGTCCCACAAGACTGCCCCCACTGACCATGTCACCCTGACACCAGACCTGTTGTCACCCTTACTTCTGATCGACCAGCTGTAAATTCAAAGGGTTCTCACAACCCTCTCAGAGGGTTTGATAATTGGATAGGCAGACTCACAGAAGTCAGAAGATTGGAAATGTCCCCAATCTTCACTCAGGGAGACCCATTCATGATTTAGATGTGGGAGTAATTAATAACTTGCTCTCCTGTGTATTGTTAAGAAAGCAGACTCACCGTGAACCCCAACCCCAAGCCCCAAACTAGCTCTAAATCATGGGAAACAGACACAAAGGAACCAAGATGCCCAACCCCTTCTATAGAAAATAAAAACAGTGATCCTTGTAGGAACCCGCAAATTTTGCCTAAACAGTAATGAATTGTGTGTTGTTGTTGTTTCCTGTCGGAGTGTTATTCTGCTCATTTTCCATCCCATCCCAGGGCTGCTGTGGCCAGGCAGAAGGCAGGAGGTGGCAGAGGACGGGGCCAGCGCTGGCTCCTTGAATATCAGATGGAAGGAGAGGTGAAAAAGTTTGGAGCGTGTGCACTTTTAAAAGTTTTCCCACTTGCATGTGCATATGAAAACAGCAGAGCCCGTCGCTTTCATGTTTTATCTAAAACAGAGATTTCAAAGGGACTTTTTGTTTTCAGGGCTGCTGCAGGCTGTCTGCCCGGGTTCCCAGGGATATGCATACACGTCGTCCCCGCTTTAAGGAGCACTTCAGAGAGCAAGTTGGAGAAGCGGTGGTGGAGTTGAAAGAATAATAAACTTAGTGCTGGAGGAACGGAGCACAAACTCCCGCTTTGATACTGACTAAGTGTGTCACTCCAAAAACTTCCATTCCCTGCTGCAAAACAGGCGCGTGCTCCCAGCTTCGTGGGTAAGGGGGTGCGTCTGAAAGAACGGGGAAGGCTGCTGAGCACTGGACATGAAAAGTTTTGCAGGGGGAAGGATGAAAAAACATGGGAACCGAGTCTTATATTGACAGAGTGCACTCTCTAAATGTTGTGCTTGCACACTGATTATTGCACGCACACCTTGAAGTTCAGAACGTCTCTGCTGGCTTGCTGCTTGAAAGAATCTCTCCCCCCCATTCCCTTACAACCCCTGTGTTCAGTCTTGTTTTAGCAACTGGCAGTTGTAGGTGTTACGGCTTATTAGGTGGCTAATACCCCTGTGCTATTCACAAAGCAGTCTCTTTTTTCTTTTACTCTAATACCTTCTACATATAGGTGTTTAGTGAAAGCTTCTTGAATACACCAAGGCATGAATGAGTCACTAATCTAAAATTATAATGTAAATATTTGCTGAAGCCTCTGGTGGCAGGACTCAGGCTGCCTGAGCAGGGATTTTGGTTCTGCCACTTACCGGCTTGGTGTCCTTAGGCAAATGGTTTACCCAAGACTCAGAGTGGCTCTCTGGACTGTGACAATGACATGCATGTCAGAGTTGTGTGAATATGACACATGAGTATGCCTGTGAAGTGACAGAGTATATATCGACACATACTAAATTGGTAATAAATGGTAATTATATCAGTGATACTTGCATAAGTGAATGAGGAAAGAGCATGACGTCTGTCTCATGTCCTTGTCTATAATTCACAGGTTTCCTCCTCATCTTCTAGAACGCACGGCTTTATGATTTATTCTTGGTCAGATTTCAAGGCGTATCCTTCACCAGAAACGTGCTGTGAACTTCTCTTCCTCGCTGTTGCCCTCTTTCCTGGGGCAGCTCTTCTTGGACCTACCTATTTAATGGTTCTAGATCCTGGTTCTTTCTCACCAGCCCTTCCACGTCTTCCTTCCATGCTCACAGGACCTAACACAATGCATTTTCAGGAATCGCTCTACCGTGTCATGAAGATGCTTACTTTTATGTTAGCAGCCTTCAAAAATAAGTTTGTTTAAAAAATACGTTTCACTTTATTTATTTTCATTTTATGTAAACTGTGAGCCAAGAAAGTTGTTTGGTTCAGTTCAGTTCAGTGTGAGTAATGCTTTGTGTAAAATAGGTACTCAGTATATGATATTGATTGTTTTAAAAATGCTTCCCACTGCCTATACGCATTACAATAAAAGTCCATTTATTCAGCATAGAAAGGAACTTCCTGACTTCATGATCATTAGATTCATAAAGACTTGACCCACTGAGGCAGATTATCTTCTCCCCATGAGGTCTTTGAAAATGGGAGAGGCATCCAAATGATTTCAATAAGGTAAGCACTGTGGTGATACATGGACAATAAATAAATCTTCCAGCCTCAGGATATCGCTCCAATTTTTTATTGGAACATTAGGAATTGAGAGGAAATTGGAATTTTCCATACACAGAAAAAAATGATAGTATACTCCACTTCTTTTATACTATGTTATAGCCAACCATTTCACTCAATTCTAATCAATAAAAAATAAAATACTTGGACTCCTATTCTGTGTAAAGTGCCCAAAATAGACAAATGACAAGCCACGGGCCTTTCTCTCTCTCAAGATGATCACAGTCCATTGAGAAGACAGGTGCATAAGAAAATGAGGAAACAATGAACATGCGCACAAAAGAGCAAGTCTGCCTAGAGAGTGACTAGCTCGGGGCCAGGGTCAGAAGTCTGACTTGACAGTTATATGGGGCCTGTGTGTGGAAGGATTAATGTCCGACAGGGCCAGAAAGAGCTTTCTGGACAAACGGAACATGCGGTCTGAGAGAGTGCACATTGCAGGAGGGGAAAGGTGGGAAGTTGTTGGTTCAGCCACAGAGATAGGTCAGAAACCAAGCGGGAAGTCAAAAGAACTCCAGGAATAGGCAGTTCAACATGACCACTTTCTGACAAACACCCCTGCACACCCGCTCCCAAACACAGTGGCTCACGGGGGATCAGGCTCCACAGACAGGATCTCCACGGAGGCTGCTCCACCTTAGGAATTATCCATCTTAGGTAAAGGAAAAGTGTTCCTGACCCAGTGATCCCACTTCCAGGAATATAGCCTAAGAAACCCGAAACACCAGCCAGAAAGAACATAAGCACCCCTATGTTCATAGCAGGGCAATTTACAATAGCTAAGATCTGGAGACAGCCAGAGTTCCCATCAGCAGAGGAGTGGATAGAAAAGCTGTGGGACATTTATGCCATGGAATACTATGCAGCTATGAAAAACAAGGATCTCTTGCCCTTTGGGACAGCATGGAGGGACCTGGAGAGCATTATGCTCAGCAAAATAAGCCAGTCAGAGAAAGACAAGTATCACATGATCTCACTCATTTGTGGTATCTAATGAACAAAATAAACTGATGAATAAAATAGATGGAGACATAGCAGAATGGAACAGACTGACAAATCTCAGAGGGAAAGTGAGGTTGCGGGGGGTTGGGGGTAGGTGATATTAAATGAGGAATTTATATGCATATATGCATAGCCCATGGACAAGACAATAGTGTGGTGAAGGTCTGGCGGGGTGGGTGTCTGGGGGAGATCAATGGGGAAAAAATGGACACATCTGAGACTTTCAACAATAAAGATACGTATTTTAAAAAGTTAAAGTGTTCTTCCTATCTAAAGAAGCAGAGAGTTATTTTAATTTCTGCAGACATGATGGAAAACAGAAAAACTTCCTTTAAAACTGTAGTTTGCATAGCATTATTTGTTTGAGACTATATAAAACTTTTCAATCACATCTGATATTTAGAACAAATACCATCTCATAAATATTTCATATAAATGTAGGCAAAAGGGTATGAAACAGAATACAGTTGACCCTTGAATAATACGAGTATGGGCTGCACTGGTCCACTTATACATGCGATGTTTTCAGTAAATACACAGTCAGCCCTTGTATCCCTGGGTTTCACATCAGCAGATTCAACTCACCACAGGTGGAAAACAGTATTTTCTCTCTGTAGTGGGAATGGACAATAGGAAACAAGAAGTAGAAGATACTGTTTCCACCCACAGTTGGGAATCATGGAGGTGTGGGCCAACTCTATGCATTCTCCTATTCCATTTCATATGAGGGGCTTGTGCATTTGTAGATGTGGGTGTCTGCTGGGGGTCCTGACACCAATCTGGCACAGATACCAAGGGACTACAGTTAATCAGGCGCAGTCAAGTGTTATATGCAGATTTTTGACTGCACAGGATTCAGTGTCGCTAACCCCCATGTTGTTCAGGGGCCAACTTTACAGACACGCAAATATTTACCATATAGATAATTATATAATTTTCATGTTGAAAGGTTGCTTAGTCTTATATTAGACTTCTTAAATAAATCAAGCAATTAATGAATAACTAATCTAAAATTATAACATAATAGTGGCTTAAGTCTATAGGTGTAGGAATCAGGCTGTCTAAATAGTGATTGCTAGTATTTTGTTGAAGATTTTTGCATTTATATTTATCAGAGATAATGGCTTGTATTTTTTTTTTTCTTGTAGTCTCCTGGTCTGGCTTTGGTATCATGGTAATGCTGGTTTTCATAAAATGAATTTGAACATTTTTCTTCTATTTTTGGAAATTTTAGAGAAAGATTCTTATTAGTTATTCTTTAAATGTTTGAGAGAAATTGTCAATGAAACCATTTCATCCTAGACTTTTGTTTGTTGAGAAATTTTTGGTTACTGACATAATCTCCTTACCAACAATTGATCTGTTAAGATTTTTAAAAAATATATTTTTATTGATTTCAGAGAATAAGGAAAAGGGAGAGAGGGAGAGAGGGAGAGAGGGAGAGAGGGGGAGAGGGAGAGAGAGAGAGAGGGAGAGAGAGAGAAACATCAATGATGAGAGAGAATCACTGATCGGCTGCCTCCTGCATGCCCCACACTGGGAACTGAGCCTGCAACCCAGGAATGTGCCCTGACCAGGAATCAAACCATGACCTCCTGGTTCATAGGTCAACGCTCAACCACTGAGCCACCATGCCACCGCAGCTGGGTAGTGATTCAGTATTGATAGGTTTTATGTTTCTAGGAATTTACCCATTTCTTATAGGTTGTCTAAATTCTTGGTAGGTAATTGTTAGTAGTTTCATGATTGTTTGTAATTCTGTTGTGTCAGTTATAATGACTCCTCTTTCATTTATAATTTTATTTATTTGATTCCTCTCTTTTTGCTTAGTGAGTCTAACTTAAGGTGTGTCTAATGTATTACCTTTTCAAAAACCAGATCTTAGTGTTGTCTTTTTTATTACTTTTTTCTTTTTCATTTTTTTTCTGTTCTGCATTTTATCATTTATCATTTCCTCTCTTCAACTACCTTTAGGCTTCCTTTCTTCTTCTTTATCTAGTGCCTGAGATATAGAGTTAGTTTGTTTATTTACAGATGTTTCTTTCTTATCCCGTAAGGCTTGTATGTGGTATGTCTATTTTAATGTGTCTCAAGATTTTTTTAAATTTTATTTTTTGACCCTTTGGTATGGAGCATATGGTTTAATCTCCACACACATATTTGTTGATTTTTCTTTTTTTTTCTTTTAATCAATTTCTAGAGTCATACCATTTATAATTTCATTTGATGGACAAGATGTTGCAAATACAAAATATACTCAGTTCTGCAAATTGTTGGACTCTCAACTATGAAATACTAAACAATGAAAAGAAATCTATAATGGTAAAGGAAATTCTTTCCTTAATAATATAGCAATCTTTAGAACATGCTTAGGTGGTGTTAAAATTATTAAAAGGAAAAAATAGTTGCAGTCTAAATATAATCACATTATACAGTATGTCTACTAAAGACTATTTTAATTCTGGGGCATTTTCAAAATTCTATATTTTAAGGTTAAAATCTGTTTATTAAAAAATAAGATACATTTAGAATAGCTTGTTTTTAGTCTTTGACCAAAATTACCAATAAATCCCTTTGTACTAAATGAGGTAAATCTCACAACTTGTAAATTAAGCAGCTCTTACTGCTGAAGCCCATAACAATTTAGGTACATATATCTTAACTCTTTTGGGATTCCTCTCCTCCTTGAGAAGAGATAGATGCTAAAGACAGACATATCACTACATGGACTTTGGTGTGTTTAAGGTCAGGGGTTTTACTTTTTTTATATAAGAAGGTAAAGCTCTCTTGACCTCTTATAATTACTTGAGATGTATTTGCTTCATAGAACACACACACGAGCACATACATACACACACAAAGAATATATGATTTTTTCAACCAGATGATAATCATATTTGAGAATCATGCATGGTAGAAATATAGAATTATAGAAGTGCTAAGTGGGTTTTTGTTTGTTTTAAAGCTTACAGATATTGTATAAATTAGGTAAAGCATTATTCTGTAATATATTTGATTCTAAACAGTACTCTTTTGCTTATAGAAATGACTTATACAGTATAGTAGATAAATAAAATTAGAATAATATAATTGTCTTTTCCTAAAGTTTTTAAAATTTGTCTTCTTAAAATTTATATATATCCTAATATATAAAAACTCTGGATCCCTCACAACTGGAGGCTCGACCAACTGGAAGTCAGTCAGCACTGGGTTGCCATGGCGACCCAGCACTGACTGCTTAGGGGGCTGAGAATCAGGCTTGGAGAGAGGCCTAAAGAAAGAAGCAGGGTCTGATCCATAGCCTCTGTGGCAGCTGTTGATCAGCACTTGCCTCTCTCTTTCTCTCCAGGCCTGGCCAGCAGCCACGCCTCCATTTTTCTCCAGGCCTCCACTGGGGCTGCTTATCAGCCCTGACTTTCTGATCAGGCCCCGTTGATAGATCCAGAGAAGCTGACTGGCATAGAAGCTGACCAATCAGAACCAAATTTGGGTGAAGTGTGAGGAGCCAATGGCTGCCTAGGAGGCGGGGCTTTTGATGCTGACTGGCATAGAAACCAACCAATCAGAGCCAAATTGGCCTGCAAAGGAGGGCAGTTGGGGGCAAGATCAGGTCTCCAGGAGAGGGCAGTTGGGGGCAAGATCAGGCTGGCAGGGGAGGGCAGTTGGGAGTGAGATCAGGGTGGCAAGGGAGGGCAGTTGGGGGGGACCAGGCCTGCAGGGGAGGGCAGTTGGGGGCCAGATCAGGCTGGCAGGAGAGGGAAGTTGGGGGTGAGATCAGGTCAGCAGGGGAGGGCATTTGGGGGTGATCGGGCCAGCAGGGGAGCAGTTAGGTGTTAATCAGGCCTGCAGGGGAGCAGTTAGGGTGTGATCAGGCTGGCAGGCAGAAGCAGTTAGGGGCAATCAGGCAGGCAGGCAGGCAAGCTGCTAGGAGCCAGCAGTACTGCATTATGAGAGGGATGTCCGACTGCTGGTTTAGGTCCGAACCAGTCGGACATCCCCCGAGGAGTCCCAGATTGAATAGGGTGCAGGCTGGGCTGAGGGACACCCCTCCAGTGCACAAATTTTGTGTACCGGGCCTCTAATATGTATATATGTATAATTTTTACTTTTCGAGTTCATTTTCCTGCTTATGAATCAAAACTGTTCTTTAAAATATACATTTATCATGACAGCATACTTAAATCCTTAGGTGTTTGGTAACTGAAACAGTTACTATAAAGTATACAAAAAAGGAGCTTAATTGCCAAATGCAAAGATTTGAGATTGAATGTTGGTCCTCAACATTACGTATGTGAGGGTAATCACTGTGCTGGGATATAATGAGAGCCTCACTATGCCCACAATAAGCCACTAAAAATAGAGTTATCTGGCATAATGAGGCAGGTGCTTGCTGTTCATTATAGAAATAGTTTTAAAGTTTTACAAGCTCTTTACCTATAAAAATATAATTCCTCTTTCCAATTGTGAGCGCCATTCAGAGATAGTCCAAGTGTTACCTATTAAAAAAAATTTCTCTGCCTCTCTTTCCCCCAGTCTCCTTCTCTCATTCATTTCTGATGGGAATGGGACAAAAATCCAGTGTAGCCACAGAAGTAATACCGGGTAGTAAAGCAAAGGTACATTATTATAAACCGACTCCAGAATCATTTAACCTGAGATCAAGTGCCTTCCTGCTCTATGTGGTACATATGAGAGTCTTCTTTAAAATCCCATTTACTGGATTGTTTCAAAAGATGAATTTTAAAGTTTGAAAAGGGTTTCATCTGATTCTTGTCCTTTGCCAACTCTCAAAATGCCGGAAGTGTTTTGCTTAAGGTTTCTAGAAAAATAGCTATGTATGCAAAAAAAAAAAAAATAGTATTTATGAGCAATCCTCTCTAATAAAATGGTAATATACAAATTAACCATCACTCTGCTACATAAACCACACCCACCAGCCAAGCCACGCCCACCAGCCAATCAGGGCGAGTATGCAAATTAACCCAAACCAAGATGGCTACAGCCACAGAGAGCAAGGTTTCCCAGGTAACAGAGGAAGCCAAGCTTTCCATAGCCATTGCAGGCCTAAGCCTCCACTCAAGCTACAAAGTTTCAATTATAGAATGTAAACAAATTCAAACAAATGGCAGCAGAATGGAGCTTGAGAGAGCAGGCCAGGGTTGCCGGCGGCAACAGGGGAAGCAAAGCTTTCCGCACACCCTGGCCGGGCTCACCCACTTAAGGCTACAAAGTTTCAATTGTAGAAGGTGAATTAACTGCCACAGAAATGGCTGCCACCCCGGAGGGAGCAGCAGGCTTGGCTCCGCTCCAGGCTACAAAGTTTCAATTGTAGAAGGAAAATAAATTCCAGATACCAGGGCCTCCACTTGGGTCACCAGGGGGTGTGGCCGGCCTGCAAACCACCACAGACCCGTCGCCCAGGCCGCCCCACACCCCAAGGGAACCCCCACCCTGATCCGGGACACCCTTCAGGGCAAACCAGCTGGCCCCCACTCCTGCACCAGGCCTCTATCCTATCTAATAAAAGAGTAATATGCAGATTGACCATCACTGCAACACACAATATGTCTGCCCCCATGTGGTCAAAGATCCTGCCCCCATGTGGACACAAGATGGCCACCACAAGATGGCCAGCAGGAGAGGGCAGTTGGGAGGCACCTGGCCTGCAAGGGAGGGCAGTTGAGAGGGACCAGGCTTGCAAGGGAGGGCAGTTGGAGATGATCAACCCTGCAGGAGAGGGCAGTTAGGGGTGACCAGGATGGCAGAGGAGGGAAGTTGGGGGCAAACAGGCTGGCAGGGGAGCAGTTAAGCATCAACCAGGCTGGCGGCGGAGTGGTTAGGGGGTGATCAGGCTGGCAGGCAGAAGCAGTTAGGGGCCATCAGGAAGGCAGGCAGGCAAGCAGTTAGGAGTCAGCAGTCCTGGATTGTGAGAGGGATGTCCGACTGCCCGTTTGGGCCCGATCTCCCAGGATCGGGCCCTAAACGGGCAGTCGGACATCCCTCCAAGAGTCCCAGATTGGAGAGGGTACAGGCTGGGCTGAGGGACAACTCCCCTCTGTGCACGAATTTCGTGCACCGGGCTTCTAGTATAAGATAATGTTGCTGGAGAAGTAATTAGCACTTATACAAAAAATATCCACCAAAATGTTGTTTACTCTTTTTTAACAACTAAATTTTTGAATGTTACTTTCAAAGGATGAATCTTTTGATATGCCATACATTTTTCCTAAGTTTAGGCCGACATATGTTCCACTATAAATGTACTAAAGAGAAAGCGCAGTTCAGAAGAAAATGGCTTTTTTAAAGTTTTATGTAACGTGAAGAATTGTACTGTGCTCTTGCAGCTGCCTTGCTGGACACTTTTCTATGCTCCTGAACTTGCGGACAATACCTTCATAGATCTTGTAGCATCAACAGCTGTCAAACATGTCAGCCCATCAGAATGAAGAATGTCCCCGGTCAGTGGGTAGAAGATTGTTGTGTTTTCACATTCTCTGATGCCACAGAGCCTGCCTGAAAATGGACAACTGCATCATCGGGAATGCGGCTATGAATCCCTTTTTCTTATTTCAGTGAATCAATGGCTGTCTTATATAGATTGTATAAAACATATTTTAGAAATCTTTATCCTGTCCCGTGAAATTAAATTTCTCTCCCGTCCTCCTATCCCTAGAGAAAGTAGAGATTGCGTGCCAGACAAATCCTGTTTGCTCTCAGAAGTGTCAAGTCGACATCTGTCCAGCTATCTGTACACCTTTGTCATATTTGAGCTCCTCAATAGTGACAGAAAACACATTGATGGGAGATATAGCACAGTACTCTTGAAACTGCAGGACAATTTGGTGAGACGCTTTATTTTGTTTTGTACTTTAAGGAAGAGAAAGAATTAAATTTACTGCTATTTAAAGTAGAAATATACAACTCTGGCGTGATTGCACATTTGTTAGCTGTAAGGGAAACTATAAATGTGCTGTTATTCTGGCCCTTAAATTGTTGCCATAAACTTCTAAAAACATCAAGCAAGTTTCCTTATTCCAGCTAGTTTAATTATACTGGCTTATTAAATAGGAGATGACAGAGGAGCAACATGACTTCTTAAAAAATACGATGATGTGTGATTTATTTTCAACCATGTGTGGACACTAGCCAAAGTTTAGAAAATGCTTATTAACTAATTACCTCCTACCATATGTTAATGGGGCATGATGATATTCTCCTGCAATAATTACTCTTGTGCATTATGGCTTTAATTCTGTTGTTCTAAATGTGCTTGTTTTTAATTTCTTAGCTTAAACAACATATATATATATATATATATATATATATATATATATATATATATATATATATATATATATATCCTGGAATTATTGTAAGTATTAAATGAGTTAAAAATCATTTTCCTTCATGGGAGAGAATACTCAGAACCAGGAAAGACAGGGCTGCAGGGAGCTCAGGACAAATCTGGGAGGTCATTGCAAGAGCTTTCCTTTCCCTTTTAATATGTTTTTATTGATTTTTAGAGAGCAAGGAAGAGAGACTAGAGAGATAGAAACATTGATGAGAGAAAGGAACATCATAGACCCGCTGCCTCCTGCACACCCCCTACTAGAGATAGAGCCGGCAACCTGGGCGTATGCCCTGACCAGAAATAGAACCCGAGACCTCTTGGTTACTGGGTCAACACTCAACCACTGAGCCACACAGCTGGGCTTTAATTGAAAGACTCAGGGGATCTTCGTCCCACTTTCTCCCTGTGTAGAATGGTTATTCATAAGTACTTTAGAGGACTGGGGCAAAGTTGGAGATTTTGAACATGGTCAATTTCCACTGCAATTTGTTACCTCTAAAGTCCTTGAGCTAATTATTAAAATAAAAAAGACTTATGTTTACTTGTTTTTGATTATACAAACTCCCTTGAATCCCCAAGATGTCTGTTTCCAAGATTCCAAGATTATTAAAATAAGGTCTTGTTTTGTTTTTTTGTTTTCCCCCCCTTTACCTCCCTGTTTTCTTACTTTATTGTTTCCTTCTTGTTTTGGAAATTTAAAAAAAAAGAAATAATTTATCTCCCACTGTTTACATGATAGTGTGACATGATCATATTTGAAACAACAAATTGTGGTGTTTGTACTTTAAAATACTTTCTGGAAAAATATAGTCACTTATCATAATCAGGAAAATAATAAAGTGATAATGATGCTCTGTTCATGCAGCAGGTACTGCTTTGACAATTAAACCCAATCTCATGTGAGACCCAGACTAACTCATGTGCTCATTATTCTCTTCCTTTATCAGCCTTCCACTTTCACATTTCCCCCCTATTCCTTCCACTTCCACATTTCCCCCCTAATCCTTCCACTTTCACATTTCCCCTGTATAGCCTCCCACTTTCACATTTCCCCCTTATATCCTCCCACTTTCACATCTCCCCCTTATATCCTTCCACTTTCACATCTCCCCCGTATATCCTTCCACTTTCACATCTCCCCCGTATATCCTTCCACTTTCACATCTCCCCCGTATATCCTTCCACTTTCACATCTCCCCCGTATATCCTTCCACTTTCACATCTCCCCTTTATATCCTTCCACTTTCACATCTCCCCCTTATATCCTTCCACTTTCACATCTCCCCTTTATATCCTTCCACTTTCACATCTCCCCCGTATATCCTTCCACTTTCACATCTCCCCCTTATATCCTTCCACTTTCACATCTCCCCTTATATCCTTCCACTTTCACATTTCCCCCGTATATCCTTCCACTTTCACATTTCCCCCTTATATCCATCCACTTTCACATTTCCCCCGTATATCCTCCCACTTTCACATCTCCCCCGTATATCCTCCCACTTTCACATTTCCCCCATACATCCTTCCACTTTCACATTTCCCCCGTATATCCTTCCACTTTCACATTTTCCTCCCTACAGCCCCAAGGTTTTCAATAGTATTTTGAGTCTAAATGCCACAACATTTTTGTGTTTACGAAGTCATGTCTTCTAAACTAATCAGATGTCAACATATAAAACATAATGATAGAAGTACCTATAAGCAAAACTGGATTTGAAATTTCAACGACAGTTTTCCGTTAAATAAAACCCATTTTTAAGTTTATGTATTCATCAAAATGAGTAATTATTTGCCAGGTACTAGGAATATAGCTATTAACCAAACAGCAAACTCCCCACTTCTATGAAACTAGTATTCTGGTGGATGTGAGTGGGAGGATATAAAAATTAAAATAAATAAGTAAAACATATGATGTGTTAGAAAAATACCCAAATAAAAATAAACATGTTAATCTGGACAAAGAATTGCAAATGGGCGCAATTAAAGAGACTGATAAATGACGACTTCTATCAGATCCTATTAAATATAGATCTGGTAGAAGTGAGTGAACATGCCGTGTGGACACTGGGGAATGAGAATTAGAGGCAGAGAGAGTAGCACCTCAAAGAACCTGAAACACGAGTGTATTTTATGTCCCAAGGTCTTCAAGGTCAGTGTGCCTGGAGAGAGTGAGGAAAAGGGCAGCAGGTAGTGAGGTCAGAGATGACCAGAGGCTATCCTATGCAAGACCTTCTAAATCATGTTGAATGCTTAGGATTTTAATCTCCGTAAAGACAGACATCCATTTCAATGTTTTGAGAAGATGAGTGACATAATCTGATTTTTATTTATTATTATGGGATAAGGGTAGTAGCATAGCAGCTAAGAGAATGGATTTTGGTACCATATTGTCTAGGCACCCACCTTGAACATTTACCAACTTTGGGGTCTTGGTCAATTTGCTTAGCCTTACTGTGGCTCTTTCTCATGAGTAAACTGGTGATATTACATTTACTTCACAGAAGTAAGTATTAAATGATTTAATATTTATAAAGCACGCAGTAAAGAATATTATGTGTGTTAAAAAAAATAGTCAGCATGCCTACTGAGTTAAAAAAAAATGGATTGTGAGGATCGAAGGACAAAGAAGCTACCAACTAGGAGGCTATTAAAGTAATCTATTTAAGAGAAATGATATTACCTTGAATTAGGGCAATATACTGTAACTGGAGAAAGAAGTGGTCAGTTTCTGCATATATTTTGATGGTAGAGCCAATAAATGTGTTTAGCATAGATGCAAAGTATAAAAGATAAAGAGGGGGAAGGTTGAATAGAAGGTTATTGGCTAAGTGACTGGAAATATTAGTTGGCATCTATTAAAATGGAGAAGGCAATGAGGAGAAGGGGAAGGTTTGGGATTGAGTTGGACTTTTTTTTTAAGTCTGTTTAAATTTGTTTGCAAGATTGTTTTGATGGGGATTTAACTTTTTAAATTGAGTTTCCTTTTAGATATTCAAAGGGAGCTGTCCAAGATTGGTTAGATATATGAGTCTGGAATTCAGAGAAGAGTTTAGAGCTTCCAGCATAGATCTGGGACTTGTCAGCCCAGCTGCAGCTAAGAGAATTGATGGGGTTGCAGAGTGAGTGTAGGGAGAGCGGCAAACCCATGACTAAGTGCTCCACTGTTTAGATGTCAGGGAGAGGAAGAAGACACACAAAGGAGAAGCAGGGGGATGTGGAGGCCTCTGAGCCAAGTGAAGACAGTAATTCCACAGGAAGGTGTGCCCACGTGTACATCTGTCCCTCATAGATCAGGTCAGGCTGGGCCACAGGACTAACAGTACACAGGTCATTGTTGACTTTGAATGGGGAAGAGCTCAAGGCAAATGTAAAGAAAGGAGATAGAAATAATTCATCAGGAGACTCCTTGGAGAAATATTTATGTAAAGACAGAAAAAAAAAAAACTAGCTAAAGGCAGGAATGGACTAAATAATATTTTATTTACAAAAAAATAGTGTCATAGCTTTATACTGTAAGAAAACAAGCAATGAAGATTCTTTAATGATAGTGATACAGAGAAAAGATGAAATAATTTCTAAAGTGAAATACTTCAGTAGGTCACATTTACTAAATGTATTTAATTAACTAGAAGGATCATCAAGTAAACCCAGGAAATTGAATTGATATAGCCATGCATACAGAGCTTGGGATTCACAACTATCCTTTAGGTAGGAATATTTTAAGATACATGCACAGTTAATGATCTCTCTTCTCTGGAAACCATTCCTCTCCAACCACAGCATCGTGCAGGTGGATTCCCCCAGCATGGTTTTTAAACACAGAAAACCCTTCCCTTTGCTGGGGTTGATGAGCTCTCCAAGGGACCTGGCACCATACAGAATCGGAGGAATTGCAGATCCTATCATATGGAATTGCAATTGAGGGATGGCAGTGAGCTTTTCTCTGACGAAGTGTATCAATCGGTGTGTCAGGAAAACAGAAACTTTACAGTGTTTTTTGACAAGAGGATTTTTAACAGAACAGGCTAGTTAGTCAGCTACTGGAAGACTGAAAGAGCAAAAAGCCAAACCTGGAGGTAGCATTGACATCATCAACTCCACAGAACAGATGCTGCCTCCAGAGCTGAGGAGCTCCGGTGTTAGTCACAGGGAAAGAAGGACCACCAGTAAGACTGTTAACCCTGAAGCTACCACCGCGGGAAAAGGGGAAGAGATGGTGCTACCAGAATCCGGAGCCCCCAAAACGTATACCTCTGAGAAGGGCACCCCATCTCCACTTCTCTGAAGAGGAAGAGCATGTGTACCTGGATCTCACATCAGTTCAGAGCGTACCTGGGATGCTCCAGGGATAGAAGGAGCCATAGCTGCCCTCTGTTACCAAAGTGGAAGTGACCGGTTATGGAAATAAAAATCCCTTCTCTCGTTCCCCTGTCTTCCACTCTCCCTCAGATTCTACACAAAACGCTAGGGCCACCTAGCAAGCGAGCCTGATGCATGCAATTTGTAGCCCCCCCTCCCCCTCCCACCCCTACCCCCACCCCACTCCTGCATCAGAAAGAAGAGAAAGCAAGGTGACCTTGGCAATGAAGGACAACAGATAAAATTACCAGTACAGTAGTAACCTGAGGAGTTTGGTGATAAACATCCTTTACGCATGATGTGGAGGAAGAGAGGAGACAGATGTTGTCCTGCAGGGAGTGAGAAGGACAACCGTGTCCTTTCCAAGTGGATAGGAACACATGAAAATGTATTGCCCGCTGGTTTCACATTCCTAAATTGCATCCCTGAGACCCAGCTAAATCCCTGCTCTCGGATTGTATACCGCATTTTTATACTCTTATAATTAAGTTTCCCCCTTTAGTTTACCTAGCTGAAACATTCAGCAAAATATCTGGCACATAGTAAAAGTTCAAATAATATTTACTGAGAAAGAAATTGGATGTTGTTTTCTGAAACTTGCCATTCACTGTTCTGTTACAATATTCTGTGTACTTGTGCTGTCCCATAGGGTAGGCACTAGCTACATATGGCAGCTAAGCATTTGAAATGCTCCAAGTTAGGCAATGAATTTTAAATTTTATTTTATTTTAATGAATTAAATTTAACTATGAAAATGGATACTTGAGTTAGTTGTTGGAAAATGGTTAAGTATGATTGGAACAACTGGGGATGTGAATCTACTTTTTCAACTATCACTTTTGTGAAATCCACATACACCAGGTATTTTTGATGAAAATGAGTCAAAGAGAGATATGAAAAAAGAATGCAAACATATCTCATTAAAATTTTTATATTGATTCCCTGTGGAAATAATAGTATTGTGGATATAGTAAATTAAATAAATTATGTTACTGCATCAATCTTACCTATCTATTTTTATATTTTTAACATGGCTACTGCAAAGTTACATGCATGGCTCATCTATTTCTATTATACATCATCTAGAAACATAATCTGAGGCCCCTCCCCAACACACTGAACTTGGATCTGACTTTGCTTTTTAACGAGATCTCCAGGTGATTTATGTGAATAGTATATAGATTGAGAAGCACGGCTACCTTCATATTCATTTCATTTCAGTTCCTCTACAGCAAAGATCAAGTGAAAGCTCTGCTGCCTGTCTCAAAACATGGTTGGGTGATGAAAATGAGGGCTTGAAATTCTCATGAGGATGAGAGTTTGGTAAATAGGGAGATTAGATCTGTTGAACACGGGAGCTGCGTTGAATAATGCTGTTTTCCCAGCTTGTTAACATGAACACGCCATGCCCCGCGGTTGTTAGGTTGTTAGCAGTGTAGGTAGGGGATTAGCACCATGGATCCTAGCAGAGCCGAGCTCAGCAAGCTGCATGGGGACCTCATGTCTGATGCCATTGCCTCTGAACATTCCCCTTTGTCTCGGGAAAGTGTACCTGAAAGTTCTCCCTGATCTTTGTAAGTTTCACTTTCTTTCTTTATAATCATCATTTTCAACCCTTCCTTATACCCTCTTCCATCAAATCACTTCCATTAATATTCCCAACACGAAACCACATACGGATTGCTACCTTCTCCTATTTATCAGAGCTGTACCAGGCCTTTTGAACAGCACCGGTACTATTATTAGAATGGTTATTATTTCTGTTCATTGTCTGATAAGCAGGCTCAAACCTTTTATTTGTCCTTGAGCCTTGAAATGTTTAGTGTGTGACTTTTCAGTATTCATGGTGATACAGAAATCTTACATTGGGTGAGCAGAAATACCTGTATTCATTAGTTTTTCATAAATTGCGATAACATTGGAAAACCAGAGACGTTCTCTTAGGCTTTGAGTTTCAATAGTTAGGTGTAGGGAACACTTCCAACGAAGACTGTGAAATCGGAGAGATGACTGCTGGTGGAATTAACACTGAAATAGGTTTTCCACTGTTCTTAATTTATTATTGATACTGTGCTTCATTCACAAAAGGATCTGAGGCTGCATACAATAAAAGACACATTTTAAAAAGGCCCATTAAAACAACTGGATGATAATTAAAGGGGTAGAGGAAAAGAAAAGAGGAAATATAGCTGGGCTAAAATATCTTGACTAATACCTATTATTGTTGATCGATTAACATATCTAAGTTTCCTGGCAAAGGGGGCAAAATAGCCAAGATAGTATGATGCATAATATAATATCTAAAATATTTAAAAAGGTTATAAAGAGGACATGGAAAACCTCCCTGGGGATTCTATTAAAACAATCAGTCTCTCACAGTGAAAGGCTATTTATTCCAATACTGTTCATTAAATCTGCGTGCTCACTGTCTTATAGTTCTGTGAGGCAGCTCTAAGAGGAACTGAGGAAACTTTGTGGGTTAGAGAAGAAATGTCACACCCGTTGTGTGACACACATGGAGCTGAGAGCCAGGGATGCGGTGACAGAAAAAGCAAGCATCGGGCGCCCTGGTCCTCAGGGGGATGCGGGGAGGAAAACACACATCAAACAAGGACCCAGAGTGAAGTTGAAAGATTTCAGGATGCTGCAAGAGCAGACATCGAGATATTTCATCCCAGGCTGAAGGTCAGAGAAACTTGCTGGAGGAAATGACATTCAAGCTAAGCCTTAAAAATAAGTTAGAGCTCTTCAGCCGAAGGGAGCAACTTGTGTAAAGTTGAGAACTCGAGAAGGAAGTGCGGTGGGCTGGAGGGTGAAGGTGAGCTGACTGGTGATGGAAGGCGCAAGGGCTGAATGGAGAAGGCAGGGGCAGCAAAGATTTTACTCTTATTCTTAGGGACACTAGAAGGGACTGAAATAGTTTTTAAAGCAGGAGCTATTCACATTAATATATATATCTATATATATCTATATATATCTATATATATATATATATCTATATATATATCTATATATATATATATCTACTGAGTGGCCAGATTATGATGATCTCTGAATGCATAATAATCTGGCCTCTCAGTGTACTTCTCTTGAGTACCTCATTTATTTGATATCAAAGATACTATAAATCATGCACCTGATCAGTTTTCCCCTTTGCACTGGCTGATAGAAAGTTCAGGGCAAATAGGTGGTTGATCTCCAGCAAAAGTCTAGAATACTTCTGGTACCTATTTGAGATACAAATACACTGAGTGGCCAGATTATTATGTGTTCAGAGAGCATAATGATCTGGCCACTCAGTGTGTGTGTGTGTGTGTGTGTGTGTGTGTGTGTGTGTGTATAAATATATATATATATATATATATATATATATATATATATATATATATATATGCTGTATATATTCTACTAGAGTAGAAAGTAATTTCAATGGAAGCTTTACTGGACTAAAGATATCAGTTCTGAAACTATTGAGGCTCATGGTGGGGGCTGGACTCAGGTAGAGATCATGAGAACTGAGGTGACAACAAACAGAAAGATGGAGACCAAATGGATGGGACGCAGGTGGGAATGCTTTAGGATCATCCACATTGAAAGTACACTGTGGTTTTCTGTGTGGAGAACTGAATGGGCTCAGGCCCATGGTAATAGGCTGTGAGTTACCACCCAACTTCATCCCTAAAACCAGATCATGGTCATAATTCTCTACACACATGAGCAGATTTTGTCTTGGAGATCTATCAGTCCCCTTCTATTAGAGATCCCATGAAGTAGTGGACATAAATAACTCATATGAAATATTTTTAGTTTATAAGAAACTCCAGCTTTCTAAATTACCATTATTCCCTGAGGAGTAAGGCGTCTAATTGAAATAAATTCTCAGATGTACTTTATAAGTATTGTAATTATTTTAAAACATATGGCATTAAAAACGCTATGACTCTTCAGTGCTTTTTTATGTATGATTATCACCCTATAGGTCCCTGTAGCATCACTCTTTGATCTCATTTGTTCTGTCTTCTCCAAAGAAAATTATCACTCAATGAGAAGAATATGGGTTTATAATAAAATATGTATAAATAGTTCATATCATAAACATGTATTGTTTAATATTTTAAAAATTTATAAAATGTTATAAATTTTAACTGCTGGATTTATTACTCACTTATCTGAAACTGCTGAACCAATTGTCCAATTTGCAAATGGAAACTCACTCAATTAAATTAATTTGGCTCTTACTGCATAAGTTTTATGAGTGAATATAATGGTTGGCACACATTACCTAGAGGGGTTTTTAACTAGTTCACAAAGGAATGTTCATATCTCTGCAAACAGATTAATTTTCAAATGTGACTCCTTTCATAAAATTTCATAAAAGACCCAAAGTATGATTGTGTTAATGACCCAAAACATGATAATTTGATATTTTTAAAAAATAATAAAAACAGGTGATGTATTTGTAAGTTAGGGGGTATATGAATTCCTCCCAAATAGTTCAAAAGATATGCTAATGGAGAGATTACATAGATATTTCTAGAAAAGGTTGAGGGATCAAACAGGAAATAGTGAGACATCCAGCCCTGACTGGTTTGTCTCAGTGGCTAGAGCGTCGGCCTACGGACTGAGGGGTTCCAGGTTTGATTCTGGTCAAGGGCGCATGCCTGGGTTGAAGGCTCAATCCCCAGTAGGGGATGTGCAAGAGGCAGCTGATCAATGATTCTCTCCCATCATTGATGTTTCTATCTCTCTCTCCCTCTCCCTTCTTCTCTAAAATCAATACAAATATATTAAAAAAAAATAGTGAGACATCTAGACTACCCAGGGCAAGAAGCTGTTATAGCTCTTTGGGGCTAAGAGACAAGAGAAAATCTCAATAAGAACAGGTACAATAGAGGAGTATATTAGATGTTAGCCAGGCTTCTTCAGACATATATATATATATATATATATATTATATAATATATATATATTATATATGCATAGATGCATGGATGTAATAGGTTCATTTTAAGGAATTAGTCCATGTTATTGTGGAGGATTTAGTGAGTTTAAAATCTAATGGGGTAGTTTGGTGGATAAGAGACTCAGGAGAGAATCACAGGCCAAGTCCGAAGGCTCTGTGCTAGCAGAATTGCTTCTTGCTGGTGGGAGGTCAAGATTTGATGATGACACTGATGTTGCAACCAATAAATTATATTTTACACCTGATCTTTCCTCATATCTGTCCTGCAAATATAAGAAACAACATGGATTATTTTCCAGGTCACCATAGAAGTTTTCTGGTCCACTAACCACTTAAGTTAGAGAATTCAAGGCCCATTTTGTTGTTGTTATTGTTCTTTTGAAAACTTTATAGGGAATTCAGAGTATTTACAACTCACAGTATTTAAAATCTAAAATGCAACAAAATACACAGGCATTTGTTCTACAAATACTCTCCCTTCTGCTTCATGATATAGATAATTTGAATAATTATAATAATGCCCACCAAGGGTACCAGTGCCATTTATTTATTTATCAGCCCAGTACTGAAGGTGACCTTGAGGGCTATTTCTGGAAAAGAGCACTGTCAGTTAAAGACCCACAGAAAATGGAATTGACCCCACATGGTTCCAATAAAAATAAATAAATACATAAAGGGAGTCTACATGCAATTGTGGGAAGAATTAATTTACCAAACAAGAGTCATAGAGGGACGGCCCTAAGAGAGTATCAATCGCATGAAGCTGTTAGCAACTCCAGGAATAAAGAGATAAAGAAATAAACAAGAGATAATATTGCCAGACCCAGTGAGAAATGAGAACCCCAGGAGGTTCTACCCAGAGTTGCTTGTTGTCTTAGACAGTATTGAGCCCAGAATAAGCCAATGAAAACCCCTACCCTCTGACTGACTGTTCATGAATCCTATTACCAAATTATGCAGAAGCCAACTGAGGCCAGAGGAGGGCTAAGGAAGGAGGAAAGAGCTCTAGGAGCGCAAAGGGACCATAACTGGCACACATCATATCAGCTGTATCTATTGCTATCTTGATAAATCAAGTTAATAGCGATGAATATTGTCACAGGTCTATTAATAGCAAATAAAATTAGCATATTCAATATAAAGCACACCTGTGTATTTAGAGATAGCAAGAAAACAACTATTATACATAAACGAGGAATCATCAGAAAGGAGGGAACAGGACATGAAGTAGGAGAGCATGGGTTGTGGGTAAGGAGGAGGAGCATCCTGATGGGCAGATGAGAACTCAGGAGGGGAACTGGGCAGAGGCCGTAAATGACATAGAACTGGCAGTGAGTGGAAGCTCTCCATCTTCATGTGTCTGACCCATGAGGGCAATGTCCAGTACAGTGCCACCGATTGGATTTATTTTCATGTAGTAAAAATTAAATTTTACAGGAAAAGAAATATATGTAATAAGTAAAATATACTGTTGTTGTTTTCAAAACATGCTAAAGTTTAAGATTTCAGTACCAAACCTTGTACTTCACTGTTAAAATTAGGTGTATGTTGGTAAAAAAAATCACACTTTCATTATTATTACATGATATTCCAATTGTCCCACATTCCTGGAATTGTTCAATCAAAGTTGAAGCAACTTCCCAGGGCTTCCAGTTTTGTAGCTATCACCTAGCCATTGGCTATAATTGAATAGTATAATTCCTTGTTTTACACTATTTAAGTCTCCACAACCATGATGTTTATTTGAAAGAAAAATTGTCATAGCCAGGTCATTTCTACTAATTAATTAGTAAAAGGTGTCACTATTCAACCATTACCATCGTGTACTAGTATAATTATATGTGTCAACTTGTCCAGACTAAAAGCTGCCAAGAGAGCTGGAAAAACATTATTTCTAGTTATGTATGTGAGTGGGGGAGGTTTCCAGAGGAGATGAGTACTTGAATAGGTAATCTGAGTAAGTCAGGTGGCCCTTTCCAGTGGGAATGGGCATTATCCCACCTGTTGAGGGCCCAAAGGTAACATAAAGGCAGAGAAAGGGTGACTTTGCTCTTTCTGCTTTAGGTAGGACACCCACCTTCCCCCTGCCTTCAGACATTGACATCCCTGGTTTTATGGCCTTAAACTCAGATGTGGACTTCCATCATTGGCCTCCCTGGACTCAGACTGAATTACACCACCAGCTTTTCAGATTCATCCTCAAGGTAGCAGAGTGCTACTTCTCAGCTCCCACTCCATTAGATGAGTCGATTTCAATAATAAATCTCCTCATCCTATATAATAAAAGGCTAATATGCAAATTGACTGAACAGCAGAAAGACCGGTTGCTATGACATGCACTAACCATCAGGGGGCAGATGCTCAATGCAGGAGCTGTCCCCTGGTGATCAGTGTGCTCCCATAGGGGGAGCGCCACTCAGCCAGAAGCCGGGCTCATGGCTGGCTAGCGCAGCAGCAGTGGTGGAAGCCTCTCTCACCTCCGCAGCATAATTAAGGATGTCCCACTGATGGCTTAGGCCTGCTCCCTATAGGAGAGCTTCTGGACTGCAAGAGGGTGCAGTCTGGGCTGAGGGACCCCCCCCCCCCCCCCCCCGCTCCGAGTGCACGAATTTCGTGCACCGGGCCTCTAATATAGATATATAGATAGGTGATAGATAGATAGAGATAGATAGATAGATAGATAGATGATAGACAGATGACAGATAGAAAGATGATAGAGAGATGACAGGTAAATATTCTATTAGTTTTGTTTTCCTGGAGAATCCTGGCTAATACAATCACATACTACTTAATATTAACTTATTTACTATGCTGTCATGGCAGTGGAAAATATAATGGCGTATTACAAATACAAAATACAAATTTTGAATTTAAGCTTTTACAAAAAACACTAGATCCATAAAGACAAAGGAAGTGTTAAAGAACTGATATAATTACACTCAAAATCATTGGCAATGAATATTTATAGGGAAAAGTGAGGTCACTTAAAGTATTTTATTTTCTCAAATGTAATATTATTCTTGTAAAAATCTTATTTAGCACTAAGTGAACTATTGTGTTATTTTAAAAAATTATTGCTTTTACCTCAGATTATCTGAAAGAAGGGAGAAAATTGTTATTGAGTCCCAAAGTGTATATTGCCAATTATTATATCACTTCACTAAATTACCTTTAAAAATAAGAGGCATCAATGATGCTGAAAGATATTTTAATACCATATTAAAGAAAGTTGTTCTTAAATGGAAAAGTCATAATTTAAACTCAAAGTTTTCTGATTCCAAGGTTTAATTTATCTTTTTATATTGATACTTTTTTTAATGATTGATAATGTTTTTTATTTCAATAATATTAATATACTTTCAATTGTCAATTGTTTTCTCCCACTTTCACATATATTTTGTAGAAAAAAATCCAAATATTTAACTGCTTTTACATGCTTAAAAGTTAACTTTTTACAAATAGTATAATGAAAGAACCGAAAGAAATAAGACTGTTTTTTACATATTTCATCACTATTACAACTAGCTACAAAATCAGTTTGTCTTGAAATTTGTGATTAGTTTCCTTTTGTAATATACAAAGGTAATTGTTTTATTACTCAAAATATTAATTAAAAGCTCAACTAATTGCCAACTGGTAAACGTGTTTTGAGCATAATGTGGTCACATTTTGTCTAACACTATTTGTGATTTTAAAAGAATGTCCTCAAGAAACTTACAATGAAGTTTGATAACATATGCACATATGACAAAAATTAGACAACAAAATATAATGTTATTTAAGGCTAAATATGCAAATTGTTAAATTATCTTGTTTTTACTGAAAAAAATGTGTAAGTTCCTTTGATACAAGTTTTTATTGTACTATTAATTGTAATGATAATTTATCATCTTAATTTTATCTTCTTTTGCCAAAAAAAAAGTAGATTTGCTTCAAAGTATGAAACTTGGCAAATGATAGTTTTTCAAAACAAGTTACCCCTAAAGACAAATAATAATTATGTGCTAATCAACAACTAGAATTTGTTTCTATTCTAAAACAAGTATATCTAGTCATAATAGAAAAGGTAATTATATCCCACAGAACTATCCATATGTCCTTCTGGCATTTACAGGCTTAGAAAAATTAATAAAACAACCAATGATCTAATGGATAAAATGCACAAAATATCGAACTGCAAAATGTTGACAAATGCAAATGTGTGTAGTCATGGCTAGAAATTGGCAAGTGACAGAGCCATCGAAATTAAATGCCAGGAGCTCACTACAAAAAGGGCTCAAGATGTTTAACTCTAGGCATATTTAGTTTTCTAATTCAGCCAAATTTCAACACATGTTTGAGACTCTCATAATAGAGGAACATTCAGCTCTATGTTTTGACATCCAAGCTGGCATATCTGAAAGTTAAGCTCTGAAACCTACAATAGAGAAAGAAAGGCTAGAGAATCACTTTTTCTTCATTTTTGTGAAAGATGTTTAATGGCCTTGATGTGAATCCAGCTAAAAAATGTTACTGGCACAAAATAGCACAAATTATCCAGGTTTCTTTTGCCAAAGCCCCATGGAAGCTGAAACTATTTTCCAGATCTTTTTTCAATTTTATAAATGGTGAGTTTAATGATCCCAATGCTCTGCATGACTTTGGCAATGAGAGGTTGATACAAAACAATAATATAAAAATAACAAATTAAACCACAGGTTCTTGCTATCCTGATCTTCATCTACATTTGCAAAATCTGTTTTCTGGAGGAAAACAGATATTAAACTCATTAAAATGAAAACCTCATGTAAAATGAATCGCTTGACTGAATTGCAATGGAGCTGTTTACTTTTTATACCCTATCATGGACACAGAAATACTTCTCTCTATTACTTAGGCATTTAAATTTTAATAGGCAAAGTATCCTTTCAGAATATGAGTACTATTTTCTTTATTTATTTTAACCTTTTTAAAAAATTTCTAATTATAGTTGACATACATTATTATATTAGTTTCAGGTGTACACCCAGTGATTAGACATTATATACCTTACTAACTGGCCATTCCAATAAATATCATACACACCTGACATGATACATACTTACTAGAATACTAGTGACCTGGTGCACAGATTCATGCAAATTCAAAGGAAATTAATTAGAAGGTGGCCAGAGGGGCGGGACTGGGCAAGACAGGCTGGACTCACCCTGGAGCCAACTTCCTGTGGTCCCTCCCCAGTTGGCCACACCTGGGGCAGCACTGTGGTTACAGGGGTGTCTGTGGAGTTAGGGGGTCCCTCCAGCAGGTGGGGTCCCTCGGTCTGGCCTGCGGGGATTGGGCTGAAACCAGCTCTCCAACATCCCCTAAGGGGTCCCGGAGTGTGAGAGGACACTCTGCAAAGTTGCTATCCTACAGGGTGTGGAATGCAAATGCAAGTGTGCTGTAAACCAGATTCAGGGCCGACAGTGCTCCAACAACATAACCCGTGACCGAAGGTGGAATTGTGTGGCCTCGTGAGGAATTGGGCTCCCTCCTCTCTGGTTTCGGGATACATCACCTGAGAACCACTCCTGCCAAGTCACTGCAGCTCGGCAGCTCCTGTGTTAAGCGTCTGCCCTCTGGTGGTCAATGCACATCATAGCTACCAGTCAGATGGACACTTAGCCTTTGATTTATATACTAGTGGCCTGGTGCACGAATTCGTGCACATTGAAAGGAAATTAATTAGAAGAAATATTTTAATATCGCTATTCACCCTTCTCTATAATAGAAGTGTCAACCAAATTCACTATCGACAATGACAGATGGAAACACACGCATGTGATTGGTGCTAGAGAGTTTTATATATATCACACATGAGCGAGTCAACTTAGCCTTTATAGATATAGAATAAACTTGCTTAATTAGACCTGCTTTCTGATTTAGCTAAACATTTTCCAGCCCAGTGAAGCATCCCAACTTCTCTTTCAGGTAATTGTCAACAACACAGCAGTAAATATCAACACAAAGCAGATTATTATTGTAGATCACACAGGGAGAACAAAGGGTAAAATATTTAACTGCAGCAGTGTTTGACTATATTCTGCATAGGGAGAAAAATTGAAGTCATTTTCAAGTTCCACCATTTCTTACTTCTTTTCAGTTGGGTCAAGTTTCTAAGCTTTCTAAATCTCCATTATCTGGCTAATGAAAAGAAAATAGGATTCCACCAAGTCTTCTATCTACCTACTCCAGGACTTCTATGAGGATCAAATGAGATAAAGCACGGGAAAATGCTTCACAGACATTTGGTTACAGTGTAAAATGTTTGCACCTGGCTATAAAACAAGTCGTGTTCCTGGGCTGAAGAAACTCCAAGGAGACTAGTCGCTAGGGAAAGGAAGCTGAGCATTGCTACATGATGTCATTACCCCAATGGACACTTAACATATTAGCCTTTTATATATATAGACTAGAGGCCCAGTGCATGAAATTCAAACACTTGGGAGTGGTGGGGGGCTCAGCTTGGCCTGCACCCTCTCGCAGTCCTAGAGTCCTCGGGGGATGTATAACTGATGGCTTAGGCCCGCAGGGAATGTGCCTAAGCCATAAGTCGGACATCCTTAGCACTGCTGCAGAGGCGAGAAAGGCTCTTGCCACCGCTGCTATGCTTGCCAGCCGTGAGCCCAGCTTCTGGCTGAGCGGTGCTCCCCTCTGGGGTGCACTGACCACCAGGGAGCAGCTCCTGCATTGAGCATCTGGCCCCTGGTGGTCAGTGGGCATCATAGTGACTGGTCATTCTGCCGTTTGGTTGATTTGCATATTAGCCTTTTATTATATAGGCTAGATTACTGAATATATTCCCTATACAGAACTTTACATCCCAGTAGATACTAAGTTGCTACCAATTTGTATTGCTAAATCTCTTCACCTTTTTCACCCATCCCCTCAACCCTCCTCACATCTGGCAACCACCAAAATGTTCTCTGTATCTATGAGTCTATTTCTGTTGTTAGCTTTTTTTTTGAATTTTGATTTTTAGATACAATTGTTGATAGATATGCTTTTATTATTCATATATTTTTTTAATCTTTTTCTTTTTCTTCTTAACAAAGATCCTTTAACATTTCATGTAATACTGGTTTGGTGGTGATGAATTCCTTTTGATTTTTCTTGTCTGGGAAGTACATTATCTGTCCTTTGATTCTAAATGATAGCTTTGCTGGATAGAGTAATCTTGGTTGTAGGTCCTCACTTTTCATTACTTTGAATATTTCTTGCCACTCCCTTCTGGCCTACAAAGTTTCTGTTAAGAAATCAGCTGACAGCCGGGACCGGTTTGGCTCAGTGGATAGAGCGTCGGCCTGCGGACTCAAGGGTCCCAGGTTCGATTCCGGTCAAGGGCATGTACCTTGGTTGTGGGCACATCCCCAGTGGGGGGTGTGCAAGAGGCAGCTGATCGATGTTTCTCTCTCATCGATGTTTCTAACTCTCTGTCCCTCTCTCTTCCTCTCTGTAAAAAATCAATAAAATATATTTAAAAAAAAAAAAAAAGAAATCAGCTGACAGTATGGGTGCTCCCTTGTAGGTTAACTAAGTGTTTTTCTCTTGCTGTTTTTAAGATTCTCTCTTTGTCTTTAACATTTGGAATTTTAATTACCATGTGTCTTGGTGTGGGTCTCTTTGGGTCCCTTTTGTTTGGGAATCTAAGCACTTCCAGGACTTGTATGTCTATTTCCTTCACCAGGTTATGCAAGTTTTCTGGCATTATTTTTTCAAATAGGTTTTTGTTGTGGAGCGGATTCGAGTGAATGACCACTGGAGCCCAGACCAAGTTAAAATTTAGGGAGCCTTTATTAGCCGGGCGGCCTGGCGACCTGGCGACTGCTCTGCCATTCTCCACACAGGGAGACCAGAGAGCAGCAGCAACCCTTTGTGTAGGACCGCTTTTAAGCACATTAACCACATCCAGATTTTGCAGAACAAGTAACCCAAGACAAAACAGTTTTTCCCAAGCAACGTCAGGATCATGCCAATAATGACCATGTTATTCACAGGGTCATCCTGTTCTCCAGAAAGCTGACAGTGTTCTATGAAAGAAGGCCTACATGCTGGGAAGGGGCCATGAGGCCCTATCTCAAGGCCTGGCCTGCTGTCAGCACTGACATCTCTATCTGGGGCATAGTCCATGGCCTCAGTAATGCTAAAAAATTCCCACTCTCTAACAGTTCAGTTTCTTGCTCTCTCTCTTCTTCTTCTGGCACCCTCATTATGTGAATGTTGGTAAGCTTGAAGTGATCCCAGAGTCTCCCTACACTATCATTATATTTTTGGATTCTTTTTTTTTTTTTGCCATTTTGATTAGTTATTTTTTGCTTTCTTATATTTCAAATTGCTGATTTGATTATTGGCATAATTTACTCTACTGCTATTCCCTGTAAATTCTTTATTTCAGCTAATGTATTCTTCATTTCTGACTATTTTTTATGGTTTCTGTGTCATTTTTCATACTGTGGAAGCTCTCCCTAAGTTCCTTGACCATCCTCATAACCATTGTTTTGAACTCTATATCCGGTTGTCTGGTGCCTCCATTTCATTTAGTTATCTTTTTCTGGAGATTTCCCCCGTTCTTTCATTTAGGACCTGTTTCTTTGTCTTCACATTTTGACAGCTTCCCTAGGTTTGTTTTCTTAAATTAGATAGAGCTGTTACATATCCTGTACTTGGTAGGAATATGCCCCCCTGTTCTTTGCCAGACAATCCAGTTCCTCCTCAGCACTGGAGTTTAGAGGAAATGAGTCTGGGTAAGTCTGTGCATGGCCCTTTAAGAGGAACTTCCTGGGACTCCAGCAGTACTCTGTCTCACTCAGCACAATCCCCACTGGTTTTCACAGCCAGAAGTTACAGGGACTTTTCTTCCTGACCCTGGAACCCTGGCCTTGGTGGTTTGGTGTGGGGATGGGATCTCTTACTTCTCAACAGAACCATTGCAACCAAGATATCCCTCCTGATTTTAAACTGCCACAAGCTTTTTCCATGTCTCCATCCCTCCTACCAGTCTCAATGTGGCTTCTCTAAATCCCTATTTATAGGATTTCCATTCAGCCAGACTTCAGGCAGTTCTGAATGATGGTTGTTCTGTACTTTAGTTCTATTTTTGATGTGGTTGTGAGAGAATTTGAGGACCACATTTACCTATGCCACCATCTTGACCAGAAGTCCCTATTACTTCACCTCATATCAATAAAAATAAAATACCCACAACTTGTGTTTTGAAAAATTCACATTTAATTTATGTTTTCTCAATTCCAAATAAACTTGTCAGAGATAAAATCTAATAAATAAAAGGTATTCATCATTAGATCTTTGTGACCAAAATTACCAAGTTCACTTGATCACCAACTTTCTTTTTTTTCATCTCCTATTGGCACAACACATGTCCAATACATCACCAGAGGGATACCCTATCCAAACGCTTGTTTCTATGAGCCAGAGAAAGAAAACTGTAAGTAGCATATGCCTTTTCAACAGAGACATAAGATATTTGATTTTATTTACATAAATTATAGAGAAAATAAGTTGTTTTAAAATCATGTTTATGAGTATTTTTCATGCTACTTAGCGTACTATGATAAATAAATCTGATTTAAACTAAAATCTAGAGTTGTTTTGATTTCTGCAGTTCAATTTTTATTTCCTCTTTACTCAGAATAGTAATGGCTACAATTAAAAAACTTTATGCATAGCTAATTAACTATAAATGTTACCTCCCACTAGAGACTGGTATATATAAAAAGTATAGGATAAATGAGTTGCTTGAAATGCATTTTTTGGAGAGCTTGCAATGTGTGTGAAACATGATGAAGAATTCAGGACGAGTGATAACAAATGACATGGGCTGATAATATTCTGAAACATTTTAAAACTTATCTTTATACATCAAATGTTAAAAACAGAAAGCATCCATTATGTATAGCAAACACACATGTGCAATTTACTTAAATTCTGATTCAATTCAATAGTTTGCTTTTGACGTTTGGGAATTTAAAAAATGCTAAAAGATTACCACTCATATATATATATATATATTACATGTTTTATATGTATTTACCCACACATGAGGTTTTAACAGAACATATACTAATATTCTTCTAAATTCTAATGTGTGAGAATTGTGAATTAGAATGCTTTAATAATATGAAACTCTTTATCTTAATCTCTTCCTCTTTCATACAGTTTACCCACAACTTGAAGTTACCATGCATTAAAGCCTTTTATAAATTTTCAGTATCCTATATAATAAAGAGGTAATATGCATATTGACCATCACTCCAACACACAAGATGGCCACCCCCATTTGGATACAAGATGGCCAGCAGGGGAGGGCAGTTAGGGGTAACCAGGCCTGCAGGGGAGGGCAGTTGGGGGAGACCCAGACCTGCAGGAGAGGGAAGGCAGTGGGGGGAACCAGGCCTGCAGGGGAGGGCATTTGGAGGCAACCAGGCCTGCAGGGGAGGGCAGTTGGGGGGGACCAGGCCTGCAGGGGAGGGCAGATGGGGGGTAACCAGGCCTGCAGGGGAGGGCAGTTAGGGGCGATTGGGCCAGCAGGGGAGGGCAGTTAGGGGTGACCAGGCTGGCAAAGGAGGGCAGTTGGGGGTGACCAGGCCTACAGGGGAAGACAGTTAGGGGCAATTGGGCTGGCAGGGGAGCAGTTAGCCATCAATCAGGCTGGCAGGGGAATGGTTAGGGGCAATCAGGCAGGCAGGCAGGTAGGTGAGCGGTTGGGAGCCAGCAGTCCTGGATTGTGAGAGGGATATCCCAGATTGGAGAGGGTGTAGGCTGGGCTGAGGGACACCCCCCTCCCCCATGCATGAATTTTGTGCACCGGGCCTCTAGTTCATAAATAATGCCCAAATGGTGTGTGACTAATCTTTGAGAGACCTTGACCCTTTCTACCCTGCCTATACACTGCAAATTATATATATATTTTTTAATTTATTCCTTAATATAATGATCCACACCTAAACTCAGCTGATTTGGCTTATTAATTTTTCCCCATAAATCTCTCTTCATTTCAGCTCCTGAACTTTTATTTCTACCATTTCTTCTATGCTCTTCCATGTTTGTGATCAGTCTACTTAACATACAATCATGCCAGCATCTTCCTCTCCTGATGACCTGCATAGTATCTCCAGCCAATCCTCCCCCACACTAAACAATGAAGGCCTGGCCCACATCATCCATTCTCACCAGCAACACATGACAGCAAATGATATTGGTAATGTTCTGAATAGGATCTGACTTTGAAATACATAACAGCACCTTGGGGCATAGGTCCTATTGTATGTTTCTTGATAGATAAGTTCATAGCTTAAATTAGTTAGCCTTTGCTAAACTTCACCCAATGAGGGGCTTACACAACAAAAGGTCTCAGTTCTGGGGGCTGGAAGCTTATGATCACTGTGTGGGCAGGGTGATGCTTTCTGGGAGAGGGAAGCTGTTGTAGGTCGCTCCCTCGCTTCTGCTGGGGTACTGCCAACATTCGGCTTTCCTTGTCTTGTAGAAGCATCACCCCAATCTCTACCTTCAAATTCACATGGCATTCTCCATGTATGCACATCTGTGTCTACATCCCTCCCCGCCCTTTTTTAAGGACACAAGTCTTTTTGGATTATTGGATTGGGGTCACTCTACCCCAGTATGACCTCATCTACCCTTAACTAATTATATCAGCGATGATTCCATTTCTAAATAAGGTCACATTCTGAGACACGGAGGGTTAGGATTTCAACGTATGCATTGGGGGGATAGGCGGAATTCAACTCATGACAATAACAAACCACATAAAACTCGTGGCATAAAGCAAGCCATTTATTTGGCTCATGGCTCCGTGAGTCAGCAGTTTTGTCTGGGTTCAGCTGGACAGTCTTTTGGCCTCAGATGAGCTCACTCATTCAGGTCTTTTTTGGGGTTGGCTTGCTGTCAGCTGGATAAATGAGAGCAATTGGGCCACAAGTCTTTCATCATCCAACTGACCAGCCCAGGATTTTGCAAAAGGCAACTGGGCAAGTTGTCAAATGGGAGAACAGAATTGTGAAAGGATTTTTGAGGGTTCGGCTCAGAATGGGCACAATATCATGTTTGGAAGGCAAGCCCCTGGGCGAGTCCAAATTCAGGAATGTGCAAAATAGAATTCACACAGTTTTTAGGAGGAGTTCCAAAGTGTTGAACTGCAAAAGGGCAGATGGTAAAAAAAAAAATTTAAAAACATAAATTTTTGTAAACCTTTTATCACAAAGCTCAACTCCTCACACATCGCTGTCTCTGAAAGAACGTCATGGATGTTGCTTATGAAACATATTGCAATGTAAATTTGCACCATGTTAGTTTTCTCTTTTCATTCCAGAGCCAACATGTAAAACAATGATAAATATGAACATAATATTTCTAAGCCATATGAATTCCAAATATAGCCTTGTTAATCTGGTATAATTTATACTTGTTGACTAGAAAAATGGAAATAGGGGGGAAATGACCCTATAATATAGAACTAGAACACATCAAGGCATAAGGCTGTAAATATAAACATGCAGTAGAGATCATGAAAAAATACACAAGCGGAAACACATCCCAGGGAGGCATAACTGATGACTGATTCATGTGCAAAACCTGTAGCTGATTCGTTAATATGAAAATGACTCCGAAAAAGAAGTGCTTACAAAGAAAGGTTCCTTGTGAAATCTAGAAAGTAGAGCCTGTTGGCAAGCCCCTATGGTGTCCACATGGCACTATGCAGCGGAGAAGTGAATACTCGGAAAAGCGGAAGGGACTTCCATTCTTGGCAGACAGGATGATTTATTGAACTTCTCACAGATTGCTTCAATTAAGTATTTATCAAATCTATGTTACGCCTATTATTGTGTCCATACCTACTAAAAAAAACTTTTGATTTCTGATTTGGCCACTCGGGCACATTGCGAGCAGGTAGGTGGATTTCTGATATGTTGGCATGGGTATTCTTGATCCATGAAGTTTATATACTAGTATCTGCTATAAAGTAAAATTTGATATTATAGGAGATAGATAGAGATAGAGATACAGAGAGGACATAGACATAGATAAAATATATGTATACATTTATGTTTATGCAGGTCAGTGCCTAAGCACTTTGCTAACCCAAAGTCACAAATGAAACTGAATTTCTGATCTTGTGAAGCTGCTGAGGGAGCTCTGAACCCCATTAAGTGAACCCCCACAAAATAAAAAGATGCCTGGCAATTCCAAATTCAGAAACCAACACCACTAATAAATTACTGGCCCATCTTTTTTAAAAAAAAAACACACATATAATACTGGCATAATATTTATGTTTTGCTACTTATAAAATAAATTAATTGAACATTTAATATTTTAATGTTTTTTTTTGTTAATCCTCACCTGAGTATATTTTTCCATTGACTTTTAGAGAGAGTAGAAGGGAGGGGGAGAGACACAGAGAGAGTGAAACATCAATGTGAGAGAGACACATCAATTGGTTGCCTCCCACACACACCCCAGTAGACCGAGATACATGTCCTTGACCGGAATAGAACCTGGGACTCTTAAGTCTTCTGGCCAACATCTATCCATTGAGCCAAAACTGGCTAGGGCACACATTTACATATTTTAATGATTATCCCTCACATTTGTATTGAACATTGAATAAAAATGTAATTTGTAAGACCACATGCATTTATTGACAAAATGAACCCCATGTAGTACAATAGCATATCTCTTCTATCTACCAAGGTCATTCATTGACTCTTTTAAGTCACTCCACTGTATAATCCCATGTTTCCCTGAGATGGGCAGGTTTGGACATTATTTTGCTATTCCTCAGTTAATTTCAATAACATACTGTTCCATCAAGAGAAACAAAAAGATGTTTTTCCTGAAGGTTGAATTCAGTGATAATAGTTACAAGGAAATACAACCTAAAGCAATAGAACATGGCCATGGACTGCTGCAAACTGGCAGCCGCTGGACAAGCCAGGCTGTCTTGCAGCAGGGATGTGTTAGCTTCAGAGAAAGCCATAGGAGACCGAGAGACAGTGACAGACTTTCACAGGGAGAAGCCCCAACATGCACTTGCCAAGACAGTCTTGGTTTTTTGAAAAATGTTTCAATTCTCTGGGGAGAGACATATGTCTTTACACCTCCATACATTTACACACCCACCGGGAGGTCTGACTGGGACTCTGGCAACACCAAAGAGTCCTGCGTATCGCACGCCTGTGTGCAGTCCAAGGCCATGTTGTTGGTGCTGTTATCCATTTAGGAATTGTGGTACACGACACTCACAGGTAACTCTGGTTTCTTTGTCTCATTCACAAAAGTAAATTTGAAAAGGATCACTAATGCTTTAGAACTTGTAGATTTTCTTTTTATGCCCTAGGTATGAGTTTGTAATTTTATCAAGGACAGAAACATAGAGTGTTTATTTAATTAGGCTGGTGATGTTTATAGATATTTATGCTGACCTTGAGAAAGTCAGCAAGCTAGCCAAGGAAGTTTCCTCATCTGTAAAATGAATAGCAATAATAATTACACTATGAAAGAGTTCTTTGGATAACATATAAAATGATATGTGCAGATAATATTTTGTAAAACAGTAGAATGCTATAAAGATTTTATTGTCCTACATAACACCTAGCATGTACTATAAAGACTAAGTAGCAAGAAAAGCTAGACAAATTACTGAAAATGCTCTCCCCTAAAGAAGAAACCATCTTATGGGTAATCATGGCTCATCATACATTGGCCGTTGGTTGTGACTTTAATATTTTACATGAAATTTTAGATTGTACAGTGGTGTTTTTTAATATTAATTTCTCTAAATTCTATTAATATCAATATCATTTCATATTTTCATAAATCACTTATTTAACTAGGACTTTTTTTTCTATGTTATACTCATATTGTAGAGCCACCTCAGTTCCACACTCCAAGTATACTTTCTATATTGACAAAATTACTTTATTTTTATGAATTTAGTGTCTGTATTTTTTTTATGCAAAAAAAGAAGAAAAATAAAAAGTTAGCAGATTTTGCCAAAGTAAAGAATATGTTTGAGATGAGCTAATTTAAAAGATGAGGTATATAGCATTTAAGAAAATCAGTTTAGGGGATCCTAAGGGATACCTCCTTTTGAGTACCTGCAGGTGTTTATTTGCAATTTTGTGTAATTATCACACAATTCTTTATGGGGTGTCTCAGTATGAATTACAACACAGCTTTACTTTTTAAAAATAGTTATTGTTTATCCAAAACAATACAGGAGAACCCACCTGGCTGATAATATAGAATCTCATCAGGAAATATTAACATTCATATATATATATATATGTGTGTGTGTGTGTGTGTGTGTGTGTATCCTATAAAATAAAAGGGTAATATGCAAATCAATCGAACAGCAAAATGACCGGTTGCTATGATGCTCACTGAGCAGGCAGGCAGGCAGAGCGGTTAGGGGCAATCAGGCAGGCAGGTGAATGGTTAGGAGCAAGTGGTCCTAGATTATGAGAGGGATGTCCAACTGCCGGTTTAGGCCCCATTAGGCCTAAACCGGCAGTTGGACATCCCCTGGAGGTTCCCGCATTGCCAGAGTGCACAGACCCCTGCTCCCATGCACAAATTTTGTGCACTGGGCCTCTCATACATATATATTAATTTCAGAGAGGAAAGGTGAGAGAGAGAAAGGTAGTAACAACAATGATGATAGAGAATCATTGGTTGGCTGCCTCCTGCATGCTCCCCATGGGGATTGAGCCCGCAACCCAGGCATGTGCCCTTGACCAGAATTGAACCTGGGACCCTTCAGTTTGGAGGCCAGTGCTTTATCCACTGAGCCAAACCAGCTAGAGCATAAATATTTCTAACTATAACATTTTATTTGAAACTATGAATGACAACAGTATGCTACGTTTACATAATACAATAATCTACTCAAAAACTGTACAATAACCATTTGACAACCAAGCATCAAAAGCTATTATATTTTTCAAATAATGATATTTTACAAAGTTTTATAACATAAAGAATGAATATTAAATGCACAAACTAGCTACTATTTTATATTACATGTACAAGATAATATTGGCTAGAGGATTCTGGGAAGATGGCAGAGGGAGAAGCACATATCAACAACTGCACTACAGAATCTGTCTGATGCAACCATGTTGGAACTAAATCCTGCAGCATACATTTGCTCATGCGTCTGGAACAGCTTATGCATAGCTTGTGGGGCCAACCTGGGCAAAACAGACCCTGCCTTATAAGTACAGGGACCTGTGCTCTCCTAATGGATAGCTGTTTTTTAGCAGGCAGGCTCACTGCTGTTGCACCTGCTTCACCATTGCAAGCCCCCCCTCCTGTGGCCAAAGTGACTTCCAGGATATTGAAAAGGCTAGACCGTTTTCTCTCCCTTTATTTTTCTCGTTTTCTCCTATGGGGAGCCAGATTGTAAAGAGTAGGACAATGAAATGCGACCATGATTTACATGGGGAAAATTCAAAAGTCATTGCACATTCCCAGAGGAAGGAGCAGGCTCAAAAAAACAACAACAACAACAACAACAAAACACAAAACAAACAAACAAACAAACAAAAACCTGATAAGACTTTAAGTGAATTTATTAAAATGTCCTAAACTTGCTCTCCTCTTGAGGACATTATGCCGGGGAAATGAGCCAAGCACACAAAGGGAAACACTGTATAATTTCATTTATATAAAGTACTTAGTTTAGTAAAAAAGTAGAACGTAGAGACAGAAGGTAGGATGGTGACGGTCAGGGACTGGTGTCAGGGAAGTGGAGAATTATTGTTGAATGAGTTTAAGTTTTGCAAGATGAAAACGTTATCAGAATGGATGGTGGTGACGGTTTCACAGCAATGTGAATGTGCTTAACCCTTTGCACTCACTTGCTTTTTTCTTGATTCCTTTATTCTACTCGGGATTTAATTTTTTAAATACCCCAGATTTTACAAAGCATGGCAGTAGAATAAAAAACTGGGGTTTCTTCTCATACAAACTTATTTATCTGGATTTTTTTATATTTCAAATTATTGATACATTCAAAGAGTAATTTTAATCTCGACATCTGAGTACAAAAGGTTAATATAACTGAACTATATTTTAAAAAATGGTTAGAATAGTAAATTTTATGTTACCTATATTTTATCACAATAAAAAGTGAGAAAATAAGATACTTTGATAGACTTCCATTTTAGAACAGTAGCAACAGGTGAAACATTAGCCTGGCTGGTATGTCTCAGGGGTTGAGCATCAACCTATGAACCAGGAGGTTACAGTTCGATTCCCAGTCAGGGCACATGCCCGGGTTGTGGGCTCGATCCCCAGCGTGGGGTGTGGAGGAGCCAGCTGGTCAATGATTCTCCCTCATCAATGATGTTTCTATCTCTCTCTCCCTCTCCCTTCCTCTCTGAAATAAAAAAATATATATATTTATTTTTTAAAACAAAAGGTGAAAAAGAGAAGCAACAAAAAAGACAGTGAACACAATAAGACACGAGAAATGGTAGGAGATAAACATCTACCAAAGTATAGAAAATGAAATAAAGCAAAACTTGTAGATGTGTCGCCTCCTTGTCTCCCATATTGTATTTTACAAAAATATATAACAAAAGACTGAATTTGACCAATATACAGTTGAAAGTGCAGTAAAGAAATGACAAGTAATAATTCTGGAATTGAAATTCTAATCAAAATGAAATGGAGTTATTAAAAAAAAACCCACAAAAACATCTGCCCCTGGAACATTGGCCCTGCTGCCATTCTGGATGTGTAGCCAGAGGAACTGAGGAAAATAAAAATGTAAATGAGGAAAACGATCATAACAAGAGGATGAAGATGTCCCAGAGGAAGTAGCCCTGACAAAAAGTCTTCACATTACAGGAAATCTCAGAAATATTTCATGACATTGAAAAGGCAAATGATAAAATGTCCTAAACTGATAAATACTTAGAGAGGGGTAGGACCATTCACCAAGTGCAGAAATGATTGACACCCTATATTGTAAGCTCTGTAACAAAAAGATAAAGTCAAGTATTGTTCAAATTAATCGATAAGATTTTTGCAAAAAAAATAATAATACTAACTTTAGTTTTCAGGGCTTCTATTTTCTTTAACAGTGTATTGTATAATACTAGTTTTACTTTTTTTTTCCATTTTCCTGTACATTTAAAGCCTATATCAAGAGAGTTTTTAATGTTTTGACAGGAACACTTAAAGGACAACAGCAATGGTAAATTTCCCATCAGTAAGTAGGACCACTTTCTATGGTTTCTACTGGGAAATACTTTTGTGGAATGTCCTGAGAACCTAAACAGAACTTTATTAAGTGGAAAAATGTTCTTAATTTTTAACAAACTTACAAATAGGCCTTAGTACTATGAAATTTTTACAGTCTCAGCACATCTGGGTTGTTGCTGTTTTTAATCTCAAACAGAAAGACTGTATATAACAAGTGGCCGAATGTATTTTATAACTGTGTTTCCAGGAATGACAAAAGTAAGTTCCTCCATTTATTCTGGAACAGTATGTTAACTCAACACTCTTCCTAAATCATTAGCCCATCAATTTAAATAATTTTAATTAATAATAGCTTATTTTATAGAATTATTTATATTGTATATTTCTAATGGTTGTAGGAGACATTCATTCATTTAAATAAATTGTTATTGGTGGAATATCAACAATTTGCCAGGTATTTTTCTAGAGATTGAAAAAAAAAGTAGTAGATAATCAAGTCCCTATAGGTAGCTCAGGATCTAGTGAAACAAGCGAATTTGTAAGCAGTAACTATAGTGCTGTGTATTGAGATTTAAAGTTAAATTGCTTACCCCATACTGAAGAAATGTGAGTTTATAAATATGAATCTTCCATCCCATCATTGCATGTCTAAGGTGCATCACTAAGACTACATGCAAATGATAAAATGCCTAGAGATCTAATTTCATAGATACGTTGTAAGTTAGGTTTCATCTTAATTATAGTATAGATTACTGTGATCAAGAATAGTGAATAAATAAAAATAACATATTCAATATAAAAGTTAAAATAAAGAACATAACATTAATTAAATTTTTAATTTTGATACTCCAGAATTCACTCTAACTAGGCAATAAAGAAAGCCATAAAAACTCACAGATATGCTAAAAAGTAATCTGGCAGCAACTGGCCACATGTACTGACCTACAGGAAATGATTAATATTAAATTTACAGACAAAAGACTGATTTTTTAAATGCACTCAATACTTATCTGATTTTAGACATTTAATGAAATTTCCATTTGTTCTTTAGGAACATATTCATATATAACATGTGACATTATCTCTTTCACCTTTATAAGGTTTATTTTATTACCAAGTCAATATGTTATAAGATTTTAATATATTTAATGAAGTTTAATATTCTTATCTTTAATACATTTATTATCCTTAATATCTTGTATAGTGTACTAATATTATAGCAATGTCTGCTTAAAATCATCTGGTTTGTTGAGCAATACAAGGGAATGTTTTTATTGATTAGATATTTAGACTTCAAAGCCAGCATGAATTGAGTTCAAATCTCAGCTTTGAAAGGTGTTTATTTCTAATATTTTGACAAATTACTCAATTTTCCTGAAACTTAATTTTTCTACAAATAATATTGGGAAAATAATGACTCTGCCATGACCTTGAAGTAAGAATACAATAATTTATTTTTAAAGTTAGTAGTAGAAAATGATAACTACTCTACATTGTTTATGTTGCTCTTGAATATAATAACAATCATGGTGATAATAATCTAATGTTCCTGGAAGGATTAAGCCCTCAGGATTTCTATGTCACATAATTTTATGTCCTTTCTACTTCCCACCAAAGTAGCAAGCAAAAACACAAATAATAATTTACACCTGAGGTTAAGCAGTACTTTTAGCATGACAACTGTACCCTTATTTCCTCCTATAAAATATTATTAACAGTTTAATAACAAATGAGTTATGATTGGATACATTAAATATACATTTATTAATAAATATAAATTTCCTTTACACTCTTAAAAATAAGCAGTGTATAATATCATATGAAGAATAACACTTTTCTTAAACTCATGATCTGATTAATAGTCTTATGAATACTAAAGCTCTTGTATCAGCTTTGGTGTTCCAGAAAACTTACCAAGTTTCTCATAAAGTAATATTGAACTCCTTCCTTTAGACATGCCTAACTTCATTTTACCATCAGAACATAAATGACAGAAGTTATGTGGTCTATTTATCTGTATTGTAGCAAATGACTAATTTCACTCCACAAGTACCACTTCCCGTAAGAAGAAAAGCAAGCTATGGTATTTTTTTCTGGTAAAATTCTTTAGGTCAACACTCTTTTAAAAATCAATTCCTCATGAGTGAATAAAATTATTCATTTTCTATATAATTTCCTTTAAAACAATTATATATGAAATTACTGCAAGAGTTAGTATTGTTTCTTGGAACGCTCTTTTTCTTAGTCCTCTCTTAAATGAAAGACATTACAATCTAACATTAAAAAACTGGGTTTGTGAAAATTCAAACTTATGAAACAGGTTGGTGAGAATATCCTCTATAATAAAAAGCTAATATGCAAATCGACCAAACGGAGGAACAACTGGTTGCTATGACGCACAGTGACCACCAGGGGGCAGACTCTCAACACAGAAGCTGCCCCCTGGTGGTCAGTGCATTACCTCAGGGGAAGCGCCACTCAGCTAGAAGCCCTGAGCCAGGCTCACGGCTCATGAGCACAGCGGCGGTGGTAGGAGCCTCTCTCATCTCCGTGGCAGCACTAAGTATGTCCGACTGCCAGCTTAGGCCTGCTCCCCACCATGGTGAGGGACCCCCCTGAGTGCACAAATTTTGTGCTCCAGGCCTCTAGTCTGTATTATAAAACTATTAATTTAAAAACTGTTCTTCTAAATAGGAAGGTTATTTTTTTCAAAACTAAATTTAAATATCAAGTTACTTATATAAATAGAATTAGAATTCATATAAGACTTTAACTATTGTTGCAATTTTCGTAGTTTGGCATATTTATAGAGGTAACAATAAAGTGAGAAATAAAAGTTAATTTGAGCCCTAGCTGGTTTGGCACAGTGAATACAGCATAGGTCTGCAGACTGTAGGGTCCCAGGTTCAATTCTAGTCAAGGGCACATGCCTGGGTTGTGGGCTCGATCCCCAGGCAGCCAATCAATGATTCTCGTCACTGATGTTTCTATCTCTCTCTCCCTCTCCCTTCCTCTCTGAAATTAATAAAAATATAGTTTTTAAAAAAGTTAATTTGAATAAAGATATATATACATAATTGGTTAGAGCTAAAAGGGAGAAAGTAATGACAACTATACAAATTACTTCAGGCCACGTGAGCCATCTGAGTCCTAATTCAAAGCTACTCTGAAGGAAAACAATAACTTAAAATATATCAAACATCCATACACTGAGATGGCAAAACGTTAGCTGAAACAACTCATATTTTCATCCTAATACTATAACTATTTTGAATCCTCATTTTACATATCCTGTATTTTTGAGTTGAGAGGATTATTTATTAGAATTCTAGTAAATTCAGTGTAATTAGTCAAACAGTATATATTGACTATGTCATTCTGTAACTTCCATAAATACCCTTACAGATCAAATAATATAAGTCATATTTCAAAAAACAAAATAGCACTCTAACAAAACCTTGATTAGGAATACTGAAAGTGTCCCTTCCATAGTTCCTGAAAAATTACTGTTTCTCCATAAAGGTGATAACAAACTTATCATGACATTTTTAAAAATAGAGTATGACTCTACATTTCATAACAATTTAGAGTAGTAATACCGAGGACAACCACAACAGCTTACATTTAGTGAGTCTTTCCTACTGGCCGGGTACATTACCTCAGATAGCTTATGTTAATCCTCACATTCATCTGGGATTAGGAACTATTATTCCTCATTGGTCAATGAGAAGTATGAGGCACAGGACAGTCAAATAATTTAATCAAGGTCATACATCTATGCAGTGGCAGAGTCAAAATGAAAAATAAGGCTAATTGAGCAGAAATAGGGTGGGATAAAATGAAAGTGCACCACCTCCTATTTTTCAGGAGGCTGGTTTTCATGGTTGTGGTGGATGAGGGCCCATAGACCATGTCCTATGACTGGCAAAAGAGGGCACAGAACACCCTCCCTGCATAGGAAGTCCAGTTCTTTGTGAACTCCTCAGGGATAGTCAAGATAAAAGTGAGCCACTTTAGAAAGCTTTATAGGTCACCACAATGCGAGGTCTTCTGAATGTCTCTTTTTCTTACCTTACCCAGGGAGTGATCAGACTCCACAGAAGAAGAGAAAAAACTGGCTCACCATAACACAGATGAAATGAAAGGACAAGAAATTACAATACTTAGTTGATGATTTAAAAAGAAAGACAACCAATTTAGCCAGTAGGAAAGCCCATTTAGGCAAATGTATTCATACATTTACTTATGAAATCAGATAGTACTTATTTGTTATGTGAAGTGTTATACATTAAAGTAGCTTAACTTAAAAATAACAAAAAAAAAAGGAGGTTTGGGAACCTGTTGAAATGGACACGTGAATGAAACTAAATATGTATTCTGAACTAATATGGATATTTTCCCAGAGAAGCTGCAATGTTAGCTCCAAATATTTTAGCAATACTATAAAAACAAATATTGAAACTCTTATTCAAATATTTAATAAATGGCAAGTATGAATTTCTAGGAGAAATATACCTATCTTGATATTATGGACATTCAAGAATTTCTCACAAGTTTGCCCATAAAAATTATGTATTAAAATAAACAATTCTAAATTGTAGGATTGTTGTATTTAAAATTGGGATTAAAAACTGCATTTCATAGGTTTCTTTAGGGAAGTCAACACAATGAAGCTTGTAAGGTACTGAGCATAAGACCTGGATGAGAGTAATAGTCCAAGAAATAGCAGCCACAAGACTAGAAATGAAAATGAAAGAAACACTCCAGCATTCTCAACCATTTTCATATTATATTGTTATTTAAGCAGATAATGAAATTCATCAAAAGTGTTTCTTATATGTATCACTAGAGGCCCAGTGCACGAAATTCATGCATGGAGGGGGGTTGTCCCTCAGCCCAGCCTGTACCCTCTCCAATATGGGACTCCTCAAGGGATGTCTGACTGCCCGTTTAGGCCCGATTACACGGGATCGGGCCTAAACGGGCAGTCGGACATCCCTCTCACAATCCAGGACTGCTGGCTCCCAACTGCTTGCCTGCCTGCCTTCCTGATTGCCCCTAACTGCTTCTGCCTGCCAGCCTGATCACACCTTAACCACTCTTCTGCCAGCCTGTTTGCCCCCAACTTCCCTCCTCTGCCAGCCTGGTCACCCCTAACTGCCCTCTCCTGCAGGGTTGATCACCTCCAACTGCCCTCCCTTGCAGGCCTGGTCCCTCTCAACTGCCCTCCCTTGCAGACCGGGTGCCCTCCCTTGCAGACCGGGTGCCTCCCAACTGCCCTCTCCTGCTGGCCATCTTGTGGTGGCCATCTTGTGTCCACATGGGGCAGGATCTTTGACCACATGGGGGCAGACATATTGTGTGTTGCAGTGATGATCAATCTGCATATTACTCTTTTATTAGGTAGGATTACAGGCCTGGAACAGGGGTGGGGGCCAGCTGGTTTGCCCTGAAAGGTGTCCCAGATCAGGTGGGGGTTCCCTTGGGGCATGGGGCGGCCTGAGCGAGGGGCCTGTGGTGGTTTGCAGGCCAGCCACACCCCCTGGCAACCCAAGCGGAGGCCCTGGTATCTGGAATTTATTTTCCTTTTACAATTGAAACTTTGTAGCCTGGAGCGGAGCCCAAGCCTGCTGCTCCCTCCGAGGCCGGCAGCCATTTGTGTTGGGGTTATAATTGAAACTTTGTTGCCTTAAGTGGGTGGGCCCGGCCAGGGTGTGCGGAAAGCTTTGCTTCCCTGTTGCCGGGGGCAACCCTGGCCTGCTCTCTCAAGCTCCATTCTGCCACCATTTGTTTGAATTTGTTTACCTTCTATAATTGAAACTTTGTAGCTTGAGTGGAGGCTTAGGCCTGGCCAGGGCAGGCGGAAAGCTTGGCTTCCTCTGTTACCTAGGAAACCTTGCTCTCTGTGGCTGTAGCCATCTTGGTTTGGGTTAATTTGCATGCTTGCTCTGATTGGATGGTGGGCGTGGCTTGTAGGTGTGGCTTGTGGGTGTGTCGGAGGTATGGTCAATTTGCATATTTGTCTATTATTAGGTAGGATTTTTATTGAATTCCAGTGTAGAGACCACTTTGTTAACACTTTTCAATCCAAAGGTTGAAGGCAATAAAGGTAGCCCTCTTTATGACCCTTTTTTGATGAATCAATATGCTATAATCGTTGCAAAACATATTTTTTCTATTATATATGCTAAAATTTCATTCTCTATTAAGATTTTTATCTAAAACAGTCAGTACTAAAAACAAAGAAAAAAAAAGAGCACTAGATATTACTTTTCCTTGGAAATAACGGTTTATTATTGTCCCTAGTCAATGGCATTTTGGCTACATTTACCACTTAAGGACTCCTTTGCTAGGACCAGTGAGATAGTTCTTACATTTGGGTGCAAGTACGTTTCTGTATGCTGCAGGAGATGAATTAGAAAGGGTTGGATTTACCTCAAGTAAAGAATCTGCATTTTTCTGCATGTGCAGTTTAATGATGATTCTCATTGCTAATACTACTATTAGATTTTGTGCTTCCTTTAAAAAAAATCTCTCTCTCTCTCTCTCTCTCTCTCTCTCTCTCTCTCTCTCTCTCTCTCTCTATATATATATATATATATATATATATATATATATATATATATATATATATATATGTATATGTATATATATATGTGTATATGTATATATATATATAAAAGCCAAGTGACCAGAACGACAGAATGACTGGAATGACCAGTTGCTATGATGCTCATTGCAGCGGCCAACCAGCCTGATCAGGGCCCCGATCTGCCCCCCGCAACTGCCTGCAGACTCTCCCCCCGGGCTGGCTCCTCCCCCAATTGGCCACCCTTACCCTGATATGGGGTGGGGCTAGCTGACCAATGGCCGGTGGCCCCTCCACACGGCCAGCCCCGACCCCAATCACCCCACCTTCCCATGGCCCCCCTGGTCAGACCGACCCCTATTGGCCCCCAAATTGGGGGCAGGCCCCGCTGACTTCCCGTGGCCCCCACTGACCAGCCTGGCCACCATCAGCCCCTCCCGATTGGGGGCATGGCCGGCCAGCCAACCTCCTGTGTCCCACCCCCCACAGACCTGGCCTGATCAGCCCCCATCGGGGTGGGTCAGCCAGATTCTACCTGTGCATGAATTCATGCACTAGGCCTCTAGTTTTCAAATAAAAAGAAACAGACATATACATAAACTTTGCATATTACTATTTATCATGGAAATAATTTCTAATGGCATAAAACTTGAAATTTTTATTTTTAATTGAATACAAGTTTCTCACTGAATGGCCATTTTTTGGATAATAGGTATCAAGGAAAATAGTGGTGAGTTATTACCATATTCCAATTTTCTGCAATTTAACTTTATTCTTTTTTCTCATTTCAGGGCTTGCGAATGTTTTTGGGTCCCGCATAGTAATCTCAAGTGTCAACGGTAAATATGAAAATACCATAGAGTTAAAATATTTTTTCAAAAATTATATTATTAGAGTAATAATTGTGCAAAGTGCCTCAAGAGAGAATGTGTGAATAATTAATGAATGAATGCATAAATCAGAAAATACCTGATGAATGGATGTATAAAAAGAGGAAAAAAAGAAAAGAGAAAGAAAGAAAAAGAAAGGAGGAGGAAGAAAAGAGAAAAGGAATGAATGAAACCTTTGAGCACTTAATACAGTATTTGCAAAGCAAAACAGTGTGACATGTTTGATGCTTCCAAAATATTAAAATACAAGTAATAAGTTCTTAAATATATGTGAAAGAATCCTATATAATAAAGAGGTAATATGCAAATTGACCATCATGCCCTCGCACAAGATGGCCACTCCTAAGTGGTCACAAGATGGATGCCACAAGATGGCCGGCAGGGGAGGGCAGTTGTGGGCAATCAGGCCAGCAGGAGAGGGAAGTTAGGGGTGAGCAGGCCAGCAGGGGAGGGCAGTTAGGTGCGACCAGGTCAGCAGGGGATGGCAATTTGGGGCAACCAGGCTTGCAGGGGAGGGAGCGCAGTTGAGGGTGACCGGGTCTGCAGAGGAGGGGCATTTGGGCGCGACCAGGCCAACAGGGGAGGGAGGGCAGTTGGGGGCAACCAGGCCTGCAGGGGAGGGCAGTTGGGGGGGGACCAGGCCTGCAGGGGAGGGCAGTTGGGGGTGACCAGGCCTGCAAGGGAGGGTAGTTGGGGGGGACCAGGCCTGTAGGGGAGGGCAGTTGGGGGCAATTGAGCCAGCAGGGGAGCAGTTAGGCGTCAATCAGGCTGGCATGGGAGTGGTTAGGGGGTGATCAGGCTGGCAGGCAGAAGTGGTTAGGGGCAATCAGGCTGGCATGGGAGTGGTTAGGAGGTGGTCAGGTTGGCAGGCAGAAGCGGTTAGGGGCAATCAGGCAGGCAGGCAGATGACCGGTTGGGAACTACTGCAGGCAGTTGGACATACCCCAAGGGGTCCCAGATTGGAGAATGTGCAGGCTGGGCTGAGGCCCTCCCCCCCCCCCCCCCCCCCCCCCAGTGCACAAATTTTATGCACCGGGCCTCTAGTATATAATAAAAAAGGTGCATAAATTAATCTTCAAGATCTGAAAAGTCTATACATACTATTGGAGATCAGAGAAAACAGCCAAGAATGCTAAATATTTCAAATATATTGTTTATTATGGAGTCCCATAACTCAAAATATAATTACATTTTTCACCAACAATTTTTGAGAAATGTCTGACCTTCCAGGCATCCTTTATCTGTGGAGATACGTCAGTGTCCTCTTAAATATATGTAAGCTCCTTGGTCTTGGTTAGCAAGTCAGAAAGTATACCAAGGACTCCCGTCGGATCAAGGTGAAGCCTCCCAGGTGACGGGAAACACAGATGTCATTGGCAAGAGCAGCAGCTGTGTTTCGGAGGTTAGAGCACTTCGTTGCCAAGAGAATATCAATGGAGTGTTTATGAAATAACAAGGGAACATCGCATCACACGGGGCAATGAAAGCCTGTTCTAAAAATCTGTATAATAAACATGTCTAGATGGTTATGGTTCTGGCAGATTGCTACAGAGGAAATATTAGGAAAAAGCCTCATGCTCATACAATTTCATGAAATGCTCTGTATTGTACATCACAGCTGCAAATCCGTCCTCTGAAGTTTGCAGCTTCTTAATGACACCAGAGATGTAGGGCGCAGGGTGGAGCTAGACTGACATGTGACTGATGAGGTGGAAGTGCGAGTCTGAGGGCCATTGAGCACAGAGCATTTCCCCAATGCATCATAATTACGGGAACACCTGTGCTGAGGAGGGTGTGCTGATTCAGAGAAACACATGGAGCGTCCTGGTGGGCAGGATCCACCACCTCAGGCCCATGCTGTTGGCAGCCAAGGGTACAGTTGTTTGTAAAAACGACATCAGGGCATTAGTTTTTATCCTTCCAGCCAATGATGCTTCCATCATTTGGAAATGTATGTCTCATTTGTTCAGCAGTGAAACAGGTGTCACACCAATATCTACTGTATCGGGTTCTCACAATGATCAAATGGAGTCAATATTAATACATAAAAACTACTTATTAAGTGCATACGATTGGAGTTTATAGTTTATAAACCCAGCTTATAGACAGAACAATTTTAAGCTCAATCATCTAACACCGTGGTCGGCAAACTGCGGCTCGCGAGCCACATGTGGCTCTTTGGCCCCTTGAGTATGGCTCTTCCACAAAATACCATGGCCTGGGCGAGTCTATTTTGAAGAAGTGGCATTAGAAGAAGTTTAAGTTTAAAAAATTTGGCTCTCAAAAGAAATTTCAATCGTTGTACTGTTGATATTTGGCTCTGCTGACTAATGAGTTTGCCGACCACTGATCTAACATGTGTAGACATTTTTCCCCTCCAATTTCCCCCCTTTAAAATTACTTTTTAAATTGATCCTGTTGCTTATTTTTTTAAGAATATGTTTTTATTGATTTCAGAGAGAGGAAGGGTAGAGGGAGAGAGAGAGAGAGACATCAATGATGAAAGAGAATCACCCATAGGTTGCCTTCTACATGCTCCCTACTGGGGATCAAACCAGTGACCTCCTGGTTTGTGGGGTGATGCTCAACAAGCCACACTGGCCAGGCCTGTTGGTTATTTTTGAAGAATATTTCTTTTTAAGGGAAAGGGCTAGCTATTGATAAAATCAAAGAAGATAGCAAAAGTCAAAGCTAGTATGTATACAAACTTAAAACAGTGCCTTCAAATGAAAGCAATTTTTGACAGGATTGTGGATCCTAACAATTCATTATCTTTTTGTCCTAAGACCAATGCCTGCCTGTTCCAGAGGTATGTTGGGATTACTGGGCCTATGCAGTTACTCAAGAGACTGGTGAACTGGGAAAACCAGGCAAAGAGGGCCCAGATTCTCCTTTCTTTAAGGAGTAATGGTGTGACATGGATTAAATTGCTCAGTATCACTGGCCTGTAAATTTGTCATCTATAAAGAGAAATAGGGATGTCTGTCTCTGAAGCCATGAATGATGAAACGGTATGCCAAAATGACTGGCACTTAGTAGGCTTTCAACAAATGCCTGTTTCCTTTTGGTCTACCAAATGTCAGCCATTCCCTGGAGACATGAGTCCAGGTTTAAAATTTCATTTTAAATTATTGAAGAAAGTAGATGAAAGACACAAAAACAAACAAACCCAGAAACAGGTAAACAACCAAATTAAATTCTGTGGTCGAAAAAAGGGTAACAAACCAAAATTGAATTGCATTCTGAACCACAAGTTAACATAAGGCCATGTGCTATCATACCGTGTGATTTGGTATAATAATGAAAAGTAGTAAATACTCTTTCACATAATTATTTGATAACATTCATTCCATACAATAAATATTTTATGTGGTTTATACATGGCTAAATAATTTTAAATATGGCAATCTGAGTTAATTACATTTTTACATTTTGGGTTAATAAGACTGAGTATTGAGACTGGAAAGACAACCATCAGCTCTAGCATGGGGAAGATGAGGAATCTCCTAGATGACTATCAGTGAAACCAGAAGAAACTAACTCCACAGAATCTGCTGGAGAGAGAGAGTTTACTTCTTGGGAAGCACAGAGTTTTGCCAGATCAAAGGCTTTAAAGTCAGATTTTGTTTCTTAGCACCTAGCACATTGTCAACTTTCAATACTATCAAAGACACTTGGAAACTTTTTTACCTACCTAACGTGTGTAGTCAAATAAAATACCTGTTCACAAATGTGTCAATAGCACCCTTTGCTACTAAGAATTTTTTAATGAGTTCCTTTGTGAATCTTGATTTCAATTTAATTAAAAATGGACACTTCCCTCCAAATTTTACAACAGTGTTAAAATCTTGTTAAGATACAGAACATCAGCCATATAACTTTTATTGTAATATGAAGTTACGCATTTAAGTTTTTCTTGATCTAGTTTGATCAAATAACATATGTAAATAGATAATAATTTTACCTTAAGTGAAAATTCTGTGAGAACAAATATGGAATATAATCATCAATATTTGAAAAATTATGTTTTCTGTTGCTGATAGCTAATTGTACTGAACTTTTAAATTATATATTCTGAAATTTAATATTTTATTAAGTAATTACCAGTTGCTATCATAAATCCTATATAATAAAATCAACCGAACAGTGGAACATCTAGTCACTATAACATGCACTGACCACCAGGGGGTACTCAATGCAGGAGCTGCCCCCAGTCTGCAGGCTCCAGGCCAGCCAAGGTGGGTGCCAGTGGTGGCGGGGTGATCAGAGGGCAAGGCCGGCGAATGGGCAGCACTAGGTGCCAGCAGGGACCCCCCAATTGCCCCACCAGTCTCTCCACATATTGGCCCTGATTGCCGGCCAGTCCTAGGAACCCTACCCATGCACAAATTTTGTGCACCAGGCCTCTAGTATAACATAAAGCACTATAATTTTAAATTGATGAAAACATAGGCCTTGGTATATGGAGAACAACCAAACATTTAGTGGCTACATGAATTGGGCACTTTTTATATATAATTCAATTTACATGTCCTTACTACCACAGACTAAATAAGAGATGCTATCTGCATCTATCAGCTTCATTCAGAGAGCATTATCTTGGACATTTGCCTTAATGATCAAAAAATACTTAATGTTAGAAGATTAGATTGCTATTTGAAAGATTAATACTTTGGCAGATGGACAGAGTTAATCCTACTTTCCCAGATCTTTAGGGACTGGGGACCTCCAGAAAGCCAACCTTGGTGAGTTACACAGAAGAACAATCTAAAAAGTGAAAATAAAATTAGAAGAGTCTATTTTTTATAATATATTTTATTGATTTCAGAGAGGAAGGGAGGTAGAAATATTAATTATGAGAGAGAATCATTGATGGGCTGCCTCCTGCACACCACACACCCACATCCCAGGCCAAATAAAACCTGTTACCTCCTGTTCCATAGATTGGTGCTCAACCACTGAGCCAAGCAGGTCAGGCTATAAGAGGCTATCATAAGAATATCATTTTGCCTTCAAAGTCCAGGATGAATTCCAGTTTCATCCTTAAATAAATAGTGTCAAACAATGAGTAAGCTGTACGTAAGATACATCTAAGAGTTAGTTCAACAATACCTTTTCTCCTATAAAATCACACTTCATTAATTCATATGTACATTACTTAACTATCGTGAAGAAAAAACAAAATGGGCTGGTAAGGGAGTTCAACGTACATTGAGCCTTGTCTCTGTTGTGATGCCAGATGGAAACATGCTGAGTTCAACTGACGAACAAAAGAAGTACCAGCCTGGTCTCCACTTTCATGATGTTTATGTCCTGGGTAACTTCAGACAATGGACTAGTTAAGAAATAACTACAAGATAGATTAAACTCCCCTTTTCTCAAAGATTTATAGTTTCCCATTCTACATTCAATTTAAAGCTCCATTATTGCCTACTTCTGTATAAGGTATAAGGTTTATTCTTTTGGGTGGATTATTGTATTGTTCCAGCAATATTTGTTGAAAACCCATTCTTCAAATGTTATGCTGGTTACAGTGGTGTGTGTACATGCCTGTGTCCAAGCCCATGTGCTCACAAGTGTGTACGTGTAGGAATGTTCATGAGCAGGAAAGAAAAGACAAAGAGTTACGGAGAGGAAATGAGAGAACACTAAGAATCTTCAGGCACTTTGCTAAGATTATTGTAATGTGCTGACAGGTAAAAGGAGAGCATGTCTTTCAATTGGTTCATCTGGCCATGTTTCATGTATATGTCATTTATCATAATCTCTAATCACAACTAAAATTTTAAACACACTATGGTAATTCAGCTCTAAAGAGTACATTTTTGAGTTAATATGTAAAATTAGTTATTTGCAACCAGTATTTTTTATGCCACAAAAGTGTCAGAGATTGTATATTTTTAAAAATCCTGTGATATCACTTGACTGATGAATATAGGTTGGCTACTATTAAGTAAGTACATTAAGGTAGGAATAGATTTTAATTAATGGGTGTTTTATATTTTTATAGGATAATTTACACTGTTAACAAATGCTAATGTATATTCATGTAAGTTCTTCAAAACTAGGAACTCAGTGTCTATTGTGTAAAAGTCAAATTTTGGGATCTTGTGAAAATGATATGAGCATCAAAAAAAGTTTAATTAATTAGTGTAAACTAAATTAGCCACATCATTTGACATGTAGCAACCGATAAAATGTTGATTATTTTCTGAAGTGATAATTCAGTATGCCTAATATTATATTAAATATTAAATATTAGCTTTTATAACTGCACAAGATAATACTATATCTTTATTACTAATTTTGTCTTGGAGATTCATTTAAAAAAGGCTTGGACCACAGAAAAAGTGAACCAGTGTATATATATATATATATATATATATATATATATATTGACACTCTGGCTCTGGGGTCTTAATTAGGGTAATGAAGTTACTATTTGCATTGAGAAAACCTAGATCTTTATCTTTGAATAGATGTAGTCAAACCTATTTTTTATTTTTATTTTTTTAAATGTATTTTTAAAAATAGTTTTCTGGATCACTTCATAATATTCTATTTAAATCTCTGATAAAAGCCTGTGGTGTTTGTTTGCTTCCTTTTTTTTTTCCCTGCGAGTCTAACAGGTTTATATTTTCCACATAAGAAAATGATGTACCTAAGCTTCATAAATGACATCTCCCATATCATCAATGAAAATGATTTACATCTGCTTGTAGAGGTATTCAGCGAACAATTCCCAGGAATCACCTTTATTGTGGGGGATAAAGCAGATGTACAACCCCCTCTTTTGGATGTCAGTTTATACCCCGGCAACAATGTACTCCCAAGCATAATATTAAAAGAGCATTAGTTTTAGTGATGTTACACTCAGTAGATATGATGTCTATTGTAAATATATTTTAAGTCCTTTGGATAATTGACTCATCAAAAGTACAAAAGAATCTTTGCGCGATACATAGAAGAAACTCCCTGTTCAACCCACTGCACATTAAAGAAGTTATAGCTAACTTCCCATGAACAACAAATCAAGCGGAAGAAGGGAGTTTAATCAATCTATCTTGTAGTCATTTTTTTTGGTAAATGATTCCGTTGTCTGAAATTACCCAGGACATGAATATTATAAAAGTGAAGACAAAGCAGCCTCATTCTCCTTTTGAACTTCAACTGAACACAGATGCTTCCTTCTGGCAACACAATGGGAACAAGGCACAATTTACTATGAATTACTTTTTTTTTTTTTAATATATGTTTTTATTGATTTCAGAGAGAGGAAGGGAGAGGGAGAGAAAGATAGAAATCTCAATGATGAACCCTAGCTGGTTTGGCTCAGTGGATAGAGCATTGGCCTGCGGACTGAAGGGTCCTGGGTTTGATTCCGGTCAAGGGTACATGCCTGGGTTGCGGACTTGGTTCCCAGTGGGTGGTGTGCAAGAGGCAGCCAATCAATGATTATCATCATTTCTCTCTCTCTCTCTCTCTCTCTCTTTCTCTCTCTCCACCCCCCCCCTTCCTCTCTGAAATCAATAAAAATAAGATTAAAAAAAAAAAGAAACCTCAATGATGAGAGAGAATCACTGATTGGCTGATTCCTGCACACTCCCTACTGAGGATGGAGCTTGCAAACCGGGCATGTGCCCTGATCAGTAATAGAACTATGACCTCCTGGTTCATAGCATAGGTTTATGCTCAACCACTGAGCCACACCTGCCAGGTTACTGTGAATTTCTTTAACCTCTTTCCTTCAGATTTCTCCTTTCAAGGTCAATGACCCTTGTTTTTCTTCATCTGAGGTGTTTTTCTAACTTATTTTTTACTTCTACATAGTTAAGTAATGTACATATGAATGAATGAAGTTTGATTCTGTAAGAGAAAAGGTAGTAATAAACTAATCCCAAGATGTATCTCTCCTCATTCCTTGAAGTCTTCTCATAGGTCAAAATACAGTTCTGTGCTTTCAGGTAATTCTTTATAATTCCTCATTTGAAAAACAAACATCTTTCTCAGATGGAGCATGATGATAAACATAAATATGTATAATATACACTAGAAGAAGAATGACTATAAATATAGACATGTGACTACACAGTTCCTACTGTTCAGCGATTAATTCCATTCATTTATGCCCCTATAAATGTCTTATAATATGCAGTACAAGAACTTATAATGGTGAAGACATCGAGGAGAGAAGTTACAGCATGGAACAAAATAAAGGTCATTAAAAATAATAGACAACAGAGTAAAATATGAAGAAAAAATTGTAATCTCTTTAAAGAGACAGTGACAATAACCTATCATTTCATATATTTCATGAGAAGATAAAACTAGTGTGTGTGTGTGTGTGTGTATCTAGTGTGTATACATATACATATATATACATATATACATATATATAATTTATAAGAGAGAGAAAATCACTTACTCCTACTTATTATGTAGCATATCTAGAGAGATGAATTGATGGATATACACATTTAACGTACATTAATATTACCTTGCAGCCAGACCTTTTTTCCTTTTTTAAATATAGTTTTGGGGATAATTTTATAATCTATTACCAATTCTATTTAAATGATGATAAAAGTATATGGATTGTGTGTGTGTGTGTGTGTGTGTGTCTGTGTGTGTGAGAGAGAGTGAGAGAGAGAAGTAGATTTCTATTTTTCAAATAAGAAAATGATGTTTAAGCTTCATAAATGACAGAGCCCAAATCATCAATAAAAATGATACACATCTTCTTATGAAGATATTCAGCAAAAAACTTCTCAGAAATCGCCTTTATTACAGAGAATGTTTACACACACATACACACACATACATATACATACACACAAATACACAGATGAACTTTTACATAATAGTATTTTATTTTTTTAATAAATTCAAGCAAAGTCTAATATTTTAGCTTTGGGCTAAATATGTTATAATGTAGAATGAACACAATACTAATTAATATATTAAAGATGTTACCAAATATTGAGTGGTGAGTTGTACATGTCCTCAAACAAACTGGATGTGCATGATTCCTATGGGGATTCCTGGTGCTTAAACATGGAATGTCTATCATGATCTTAATGCACAGGTTTGGGAGTTTATTTGTGTTGTCTGTCCTCTTCCAGGGTTCACTCCATTTGAGTCAAGTGAGAAAAAACATCCTTGCTTTCAACTAAAACATTCTAGTAATGCCTTTTTATAAGAATTAAAATAAATAAAACAGGAAGTGATCCTGGTTCAAACACTATAGAAGGAGGAAGATATATTATTTGGCTGAAATATAATTTATCAGTCAATAGGAAAGAAAATGTGGAGGAGGCTTTGAATCTCTTAAAACATAGGTTTTCATTGGGACGCACATATTTTTAAGAGTGATATAATTGCTTCTAGCTAAACAGGAAGACTCCTTCAATTTCTGCCGTGGCTGATACATTTTCTCCTGCATCCAAGAGTTGGAACTCCCATAATGAAGGAGCAGGTGCCCGGACAAGGGACTTATTTTTATCTCTGTACCCAGGATAAGGAGATAAGCAAGATAAGACTGAACTGCTCTGCGACCACCAATTAAGTGGGTCCAGAAAGAATCCCCGGCAGTGTTTAGGTATAGGAGCTCCATTTCCCAAGGGCCCCTGCATTGGCTGGCTGCACAGTAAAGAGTGCAGGGGTGGCCCAGGGCAGCAGCTGCACAGGGGGCAGAGACAGCATCACCCCCTGCTCTCATCTGCCTGGCCTCTCTGATGAGCAACCCACATCCAGTGGCTACTATGCTTCAAACCTCAACCAAACCGCAAACTATCAGGTTTAATGACCCCCCAAAGAGTATATACACAATACATGCTAATCAGATCTTCCTAGTTGAAATGCAGGTCAGGGATAAACTTCTATTTAAACATTGACTTCATAACATATCCATATTTGTGTTATTTCACTTCCTAAAAGCATGCTGATTGATAGTGCACCGATTCCATTTTTAAAAAATATATATTTTATTGATTTTTTACAGAGAGGAAGAGAGAGGGATAGAGAGTTTGAAACATCGATCAGCTGCCTCCTACACACTCCCTACTGGGGATGTGCCCGCAACCAAGGTACATGCCCTTGACCAGAAACAAACCTGGGACCCTTCAGTCCACAGGCCGACACTCTATCCACTGAGCCAAACCGGTTACATTTTTATAACTTAAACACCTCAGGCCTTCAAGGTGGGTGCACAGCACAGATTACAGTGAATTTACTCAATCCCACACAATAATTATTTAAAAAAACTGTAGCAAATTTCCAGAATATTTTGAAACAGAATAAAAATAGAAACTCCGCATAAACTTACCCTTACGCCACATTTCACTCACATTTAACCTAATTAGTATGAGAGGAAAAACCTGCAAAGTCAAAGCATTGCAGTACTTTACTTTTAAAAACTAAGACTACATTATATGGACCAAGTATATCAGTCAACAGGAAAGTCGAGCCATAACACATTTACGAGGGAATCTTCATTTTTGATGTTTTGGTTTTTTGACCTACTGAATTAGAGATACAACCAGAGTTTTGTAAGAGAGTCCACAAAAACTCAAAGTATTGTGCTTGTTTACATATCACAAAATATGCCTATCTTCTTGAATATTACCAATGATTAAATATTTAAATGAATTCTGAGAACTTAAGAACAAATTCCTAGGAATACATTATCATTGATCCTAGCCTATATAATAAAAGGGTAATATGCAAATCGACCAAACAGTGGAATGACTGGTCACTATGCTGCACACTGATCACCAGGGGGCAGATGCTCAATGCAGGAGCTTCCCCCAGCCCGCAGGCCCTGATCGCCAGATGGGGGACAGGGAACCAGGGGTGGGTGGTGGCGGATGTGGGCAGCTCCAGGCCAAGGCTTCCGCCCCACTAGTCACCCCACACACAGAGGGCTACTGGTGGTGGGGGGCAGGGCCAACAAGCAGGCAGAAATGGCCAACCTCTCAGTCCCTCCTTTCCACCCCCGCCGGCAGGCTCTGATCGCCCTATGGAGAACAGGGAACAGGGGGTAGATGGCAGCAGGGGTGGGCCCGTCTGCTGGCAGCTAGGAAAGATGGTCCTGATCGCCTAGGGACCGTACTCATGTATAAATTTTGTGTGCCAGGCCTCTAGTCCTCTATAATAAAACCCTAATTTGCAAATCAACTGAACTGCTGAATGACCGGTTGCTATGATGCACACTGACCACCAGGGGGTAGATGCTCAATACAGGAGCTGCTCCCTGGTGGTCAGTGCACTCCCATAGGGGGGGCGCCACTCAGCCAGAAGCCTGGCTCATAGCTGGTGAGCACAGTGGTCCTAAGCTGGCAGTTGGACATCCCCCAAGGGATCCTGGACTGTGAGAGGGTGCAGGCTGGGCTGAGGGACACCCTCCCCCCCCCCCCCACAGTGCACAAATGTCATACACCAGACCTCTAGTATAATATAACTGAAAAAATATCTCTGGCTTTTTAAGCCATTTGTGTTCTGACTTTATAGAATTGCCACTCAAGAGAGCATGTAGCTTTCAAATACTGATTTTCCTCATGGTTGGCCAAGAGAATCTTACTTCTGTCCATTCAGAGACTACTTTGTGATCATTTACTATGTGTTCCACCTTCTGGAAAGCATGGACTATAGAAAAAATATAACATGTAGGTCACTGATATAAGAAATCCATAAATTCATTGAAGAGAAAAAGACATGAAATTAAACAGCAGCTAAAGTTATATGATAAATAATTAAAATAAATAAACAAGTGCCATGGAAATTAAGATTCTGCAGGGAGAAAAAACATATCCATGGCCAGGATGGTTTCTTGAAATGAGCAAGATTTAAGGTAGACCTTAGGAAAGGTAGTAATTTAAGGTAGTAATAGGAAAATTTTTATTGAGAGTAATTGCTGAGTAGTAATTATCATTGAAGGGAGGTAAGACCAAAGACAGGATTATATATTCTCACTCACTAGCTAAGACCAGGATTTAATAATATTTGCCACAACAACAACAACAACAACAAAAGTCAAAAAACAGGCATAAACAAAATTCCAAAAGAGCAATTGTATTCCCATCCAACTATTTGGTATATTTAATTTGACAATTGAAAGTAACTGGATTCATTTTTCTTAATACAAAACATTTATGGAGAAATAATGTTAAATAACCTTAATTCATTTATATTTAATAATATGTTTCCTATATCACACCTTCTAAGGATTCAAGATCGTGTCTCATCCTTTTCCAAATAAGACCAAGTTCCACCGTGAGTGCCCTGTTGACCTCTCTCTTCCATACCACCTAGCAGTCATTGCTCAACATACACCTGTAAAGTCATTGATTGAGTTAACAAAACAGTAAATGTTTTATTTTATTTAACAATCAAAAGTCTACCTTTCATGAAACTATCTATCCATTGAATCTTTCCTGGTATTTTGTACCCTGAACTCGAGGGAATTATATGGGAAATATAGATAGCTTATCATCTTGAAATACTAATTAGAACAATATATGCTTTTTTTAATGTGAATAAGCATAAGTAAATATGCATTGCAGTGCCTCTCAGAAGAACCAGAAAGATATACTGCCTGTAAAAATCAAACCGTGATCCAGGGGAAGGCCACTGCTTCAGCAGGGAGCTCAGGTATGGATGTCCTCTGGGAGACGAGGGAACACATTCCCCATTCCCCCACATCCTGGTTCAAGGAATGAACAGATTCAGATGGTAATGTCTGAATGCATAAGAGTTGTATCAGATATTCAGAAAATTTCTCTGACCCCTAAAATCCAGCCTTTCATATATCCGGTGGGAGAAAGTTCCACACATAGTCTAACTCAGTGGTCGGCAAACTGCGGCTCGCGAGCCACATGCAGCTCGCGAGCCACATGCAGCTCGCGAGCCGCGGTTTGCCAACCACTGGTCTAACTGGATGACTCTCCTGTCTTTATTTCTCATACTAGAGGTCTGGTGCATGAATTCGTGCATGGGCGGGGTCCCTTCGCCTGGTTGGCAATTGGAGCTGATTGGGGCCGGCCATCCGGGGGGAGGGTCTGTGGGAGGTTGGCGGGCTGTGGAGAGGGGAGGTTGGCTAGTCACGGGAGGTTGGCTGTGGGAGCACACTGACTACCAGGGGGCAGCTCCTGTGTTGAGCATCTGCACCTGGCGATCAGTGCATGTCATAACAACTGGCTGACCTGTTGTTCGGTCACTTAGGATTTTATATATATAGATAATTCTCATATAATACATTCCTCCCTTATGGCTTTCAACCTCCCCAGATTAAAACAGTCTGGTTCAAATGCTTTTCTGAACCTCAATCTGTTGAGCTAGAAAGAAGGTCATTTACAGAGATGTCTCAAGGGCATCTCATGAACTGGCCTTCAGACCAGTTGTAAGACGTAGGCTGAACTCTCAAACAAATTCAATGACACTCGAGGAACAATTTATGTTTTTGGAAAAATGGATAGCATAAACATTTATGAACTATATAAATCAGGGCCACTATGCTATCCACATGAATGCAGTTTGTGAGATGGTTGTGTATGTGATCAAAACTGACGAGGGTCCAAGCACAAGTTCCTAGCAGGTCAAATATTTTGAAGGTGGGAAAAGAGGAAGATCCAGCAATTGAACTGAAAAGCCATCTACCCAGTCCGAGCTTCAGTGCTATGGAAACAGTGAAGGCATTTTGGAAAAGATGTACCAAGTAAGATGTATACTGAAATTTTTAAACTGTACTTAGTAAATACAGTCATTAGGGATTTTAGGGTGAACAGTTCAGTGGAATGGTGGGCATAGAACCAAACAGGAATGAGTAGAAGTGTGAATAGAAAGTGAAAATGGAGAAGTCTAAAGGTGGGCAACATTTGGAAATAAAAACTAATACACAGGAGAACACCTGCCAGGAAAATGGGGAAGGCAGAAAAATGGCATCCCACACCTGGATATGGCAAAAGGATGTTGGCCAATTAATTAGACAGGTCTTTGTTTTATTTTTTTGAGATAGGAAGAATACTCCTAGATTATCCAAATGAGCCATTTTATACTCTGATTATTTATTTATTTATAAATATATATTATATTGATTTTTTTTTTTTTTTTTTTTTTTTTTTACAGAGAGGAAGGGAGAGGGATAGAGAGTTAGAAAACGATGAGAGAGAAACATCGATCAGCTGCCTCCCGCACAACCCCTACTGGGGATGTGCCCGCAACCAAGGTACATGCCCTTGACTGGAATCGAACCTGGGACCCTTCATTCCACAGGCCGATGCTCTATCCACTGAGCCAAACCAGTCAGGGCTATACTCTGATTTTTTAAATTATAAATGATGATTTAAATTTAAATGAATAAAGTATTTCAGTAAGATAATGTTCACTCAACTTACACAAAATATTCCATTTTCTAAAAGTAGTATAATTTTGCAGGGAGAGGTGACCTTGATAATGTAAACAGGTGGGGAAAATGTGCATGTCCAATATTAGTAGCTACGGAAGTCATCTCAAATATATATGACCTTAATGATCACTTTTATCAAGATCACTTAAAATCACAAGCTAATTTAAAGCACATAGACTCAGTAAAACTCAAGTATGTCTTTATATGTGGAACTGAAAAAGTTCATTTCTTATGGCCCGCATTTTTACGCCATTTTTATTTCTGGTTTGGAGATGTACAATATTTACCAAACATATTTTTTTAAAAGTGATAATATAAAACACATTAAATTTTTAATTATTTTATGTATTTATTTTAATGCTCATAAATTTACTAATTTGCTGCTATATTTATTGGTGGACCTAATGCCACATTTTTCATCTTAACAAGATTAAGGTTTCCTTCTCTTTCATGAATAGTCCCAAATGGTGTTCCTGTGTGATTGTCTCTCAGGCACAAACAAAATGCAATATCTTTAGTAAGGAATTAATTGAGACAAAACTTGAAATGTGAATAAAAGTACAAATCACAAATTAACTGATATCTGATTTTCATTAATCCAATTCAGTCTTAAAAGACTTGGAAGACACAGAAACTTCATATACGTGTACAGTGCCAATTTGGATAAGTTAAATACAAACCCTAAGTGTGATCTAGCATTACAGTTTATTAAAAAGTGAAAATAAAATCAATGAGCTTTCAAAGGTGACAAGCTAAAATAGCAACTTTTATCATGTTATTGAATTGGTAGGTTCTTTATTACAATGGCTAAATCAATCAATCTGTTATTTTGGCATCAGTTAGAAATGGATGGAAGACACTTTTATACTCAATCAAAGGAAAATTTTTAGGGCAATTCTGTGAGGTAAATGTTATTACAGTTTTATTAAAGATGACATTATGATAAACAGAGTTTAGGCAATTTATCCAAGGTCGAGATATGAACATGAAAGATACATGATAAGCGACTTTGGAATTCAAAGAGGATTGTTATTAAGAGAATACTATTGATTTTCCCAAATGTAGTTAGTTGATCTACTTTGTTTTGCTTATTTATTAATTTAGAAATTAAGGAAATATTTATAACCACTTTCCTGAATGTCACTCTTTTCCTGGGTGTAGTTATACCCATCTATTTATATCCCTCAAAGTTTGTCAATAACACTGTCATCTCATCTACTTGTTACAGAATTCTCTTTTTCCCACTACGATCTTAGCATGCTCTCATCTCAAATTCCCTCAGAAGTGGACAGTTCCAGTTAGATTTCGGTAATAAACAAAAGATGTCAATGATGAACTGAAAGTAACCAAAACAATTCGCAAAATATTAATAGAAACACTCAATATTTTATATACTCTATAAGTATTTTAAGTTGTAAAGGATCCTATATTTCTTTTCTGCTGCACAAACTATTTCTTATTTCTAAATAAATTACCATAGATAATTCTTACCATGTTTAATGTTGAACCTAATACTACAGCATTGATTCGGGTTTTACTCTATCAAGGTACTAAGCCTGAACATGAGCTCACATTTCAACTGGGGTGTCCATAAATAACACCCAATCGTCTTCAACAATGGCTTGTGGTACAAATTACTACAGATCCAGATTGGATTACATTTGGGCCTCTTTGCAGGAACAGTATCTTCGGCCAGTTCTTGAAGATTATTTATTTTCTGGTTTTCATTGAAGCATCCATCTTATATGAAAACTGCTGTTTGAAATTTTAACCCTGCTGTTTGGCTTCTGTAAATTCTTGCTTGTTAAGACTACTCCCACTTCAGAGGGGCCATTGAACCTTCCCCAGACAAGGTTATCAGTGCTGGCGCCAGGCCAGGCCTCTGGTTGAGGTCTCAAGAACCCAGTACATACGGGCTCTTTAAGAACTTGCAAAAGGGGCCGGAAACACTCTATATTTGGGAGACAAAGAAGGTAAAAATCATATAAATAGGGAGAATTCCTGCATTTTGGGACCCAGAATTTGAGAGACATTTTCCACTGGACCCGTGCGTAATAAATGTAACTCCATCTCTCTGGTATTGCTTTGTTCTTCTTCAGTTTTCTGTAACATCATTGGTGAACTAGAAGGTCTATAGTTTATCTTGCTCTCTTTCTGACACTAAGAGTCTCCTCCTAATTGTTTGCTACCCAAAGGTTCATTGTTTCCTACACAGACCTTTGTCTTGGATTTCCCCATATTCTTCTCTAAGTAAAGTGGGTTCCTGTGGAGGGAGATTCAGAATTCTGTCTTAGGACCCATCTCTTCCCTTGGGAAAAGTCGCTAAGCCACTGCTTTGGCTCCAGGGGCTGGGCAATGGCCTGCTTCTCTCAGGGGAAATACCCTGTGTTAGGAACAAGGTGCTGGGCAGGGCAGTGGCCTCTGCGCTTGGCTTGCCTCACTCTGGTGGAACTCTGCCCTAGGAGCTGGGACAGGGCAGACCCCTGTGTTCTTGGCCTGCCATGCCTAAGGTGGAGCATATGCCCTGTAAGTGGGGGCTGGCGGAGAAAGGGTGTCCCCCTTCCTTTAGGCCACACTTGCCTGGATTTTAGCCTCTGAAACACAGCTTGAGGGAGGGACAAGAAATACTGGAGATATGGGGTTTCTGGACTGGAACACAAGGTGTTCCCCTGGGCAGGATGGTTCCCGGATTCTTTGTCTGTCGGAGTCTAAGAAGAATGAATCTATGGACGGAAGATGGAATAGCAAAAGTGGAGATTTATTGAAGAACAAGTACAGACTCTCACATGGGGAAGGGGAAAGAATCCCCCACGAATTCCTGTTTCCATAGTTTATAAAGGCTGCAAGTCCCTGTGTCCTGATATCCTTTTGATTGGTCAATATTCCCTTTGATTCTGTCACTATAGCAACTCCTGAGCTCAAAAGTCAAACCTCACAAGGGAAGTGTGAGGCCCTCCTCCCTCATTGTCCTCCCATTCCCTCTGGGCTTTCTTCCTCCTTTATTTTGTAAATATAGACCTTTGGTTACTCCCAGTTCCCTTATCTTATATAACCTTAACTGTTGCCTCTCCCTTGTGTTATGGAAATGTAACTGCACCTGGCCCACTTGTGTTATGGAAATGTACCTTCTCCCAGCTCCCTTGTCTTGTGGAAATGTAACCTCTGCTCTGTACCCCTGTGTGTTTTTTCCATGGACCCTTAATTTTTAAAATTTCCTAAACTTGCCTATATCCCCCTAAAAATTCCTATTTCACTCGGTACATGCCCTGAAGGGCATACTGTTGACTGTGAGCTGGTTGGAAAAAGGAGCCCCATCTTCTTGGCCACGTGTGCCCAGAACAGAGCTGCCTGTCAGTCTAATCTGAGAGTTGGGAGGAGAGAACATGCTCTCCCTCAAATGCCACCATCTTACTGTTATTATTAAACCGTATTATATTTTCTTCAATACATTATTCTTCACTTGCTGTATGCTCTTAGGACAATTTTCAGAGGCTCCCAATGTGTTAGTTTAATAATTTCCTCCCATTACGGTTGTTTCACTGAGGATGGATTCTGTAGAGTTTCTCATGCTGCTGTTTCACATATATAACTTATTTTTATGTTAGCGTTTTATATAATTCATTTTTTGATCAATTTACAAGTGCTGTTCCATCGTGTTCCCACACAAAGCTAAGCCACATTCCTCCACTGAGGGCGGAGGAGAGGGTAAGAGTAGAGTTAGTGTCCAGGAGACCTCACACATCTCAGGTGACTGCAGGGCACCAGGCTGAGAGAGACTCCACCCCATCAAGCGTGGACCCTTGGGTCACAGGCCTCCTGTACATACCAGCTGACCAGGAAGCCGGATGGAAGTGTGTGTGGACGAAAGGGGCCGCATGCTGACCTGACAAGCTCAGGGGAGGCCTGCATGGCGGTCTTGCAAACTCAGAGACCTACAGTCACCACAAAGGATGGTCTGAAATTAAACTTTAACTAAACACAGTTATGGTGGGTAGTCACCTCCTAGGCTGACCTTGGAATCAAAGTAATACATTAAAATAATAATAACAAATGGATGTAAATGGAATTACTTCAAAATTAAAAGAATGTTTGAGAAACTGGATGGGATGTTTTAGTTGAGGTATGGCTTCAAGGTCAACCTTTACCTTAACTGAGCCTATCTGTCTTTTTGCATCTATGATAACCTTCCCTTGAAATGTCTGGCTAACTTGTAACTTCTCTTTTTCTGGAGCCCCTTGGGGCACAACCTAATGTGCTGGGTGCCAGGACAGATTCCACAAATTCCTTCATTATCATGTTAATTGTTCCGGCGCCCCCCTAAGTCTGTGTCCATCATTTCACTTTTTATCCAATCCCAGGGGTTTCCCCCGCTTTGCTTTCTCCGCCTCTCTAGTCTATCACCAATGGATTTCATGTAACCCACCTATGTCCCTCCTTTGATTGCAATGTATAAACACAGATGTAACCCGCCATTCTCTGGAGCATTATCTCAACTCACTCAGGTTAGTTTTCCCTGCATATGTAGACATTTTGGCTGAAATAAACTCACAAAAATTCTTACAGGTTTCAATGGTTTTTTAAGTTAACATGTGTTTCATCTGGACCTGCCATGTGTGCATCCCATTCCCTTGCAGATTTGATATGTTTTGGCAAATACATAGAGCTAATATATCCCTAAGAAGAGGGTTTGTGTGTAGGTTTAAGTCCATGAAGCCATACCTCAAGGAAAACATCCCACCCAGCTTCTCAAACATTCTTTCAATTTCTAAGTAATTCCATTTACATCCATTTGTTATTATTATTTTAATTTATTACCTTGATTCCACCCACTATTCAACTTGGGTTGAATGCTTCCATTGGTAAATAATAACAGTAACAATAACAGCTAAACTCCTCCCCCAACTCTTAAGCTACATTGCACAGCAGTCAAGTCAGAAAAAGATCAAGATTGAGAAAGACAGTGTCCCCTCCTCCACCCGATTATTCCCCAAGATAATTTATGACAGCAAAGCTCTATTTCTCCTAAAATAATCCTAATTGTAGGCTCATTAAGTGAGGGGCACATTGTCAACATGCAGATCCTGTGCTTCACAGCAAGCTCCCCAACACTTAATAATGCCCCGCACATAATAAGCACTCATTATATGATTGCTGGATGGTGAATAAATAAATAAATGGTCATTGAGTAAAATCTGCTCCAATGCCAGTAAGTGGGCAAGTATAGCATCCACATTTTAAAAATGTAGAACAATTTTTTCTTAATATAACCCAAATCACTCTGAAATGGACTCAGAGCAGACTTGAATGATGTCTTCCTTTTGTGTAGCAAGAGCTTGACTGGGTAGGAAATATTTAAAAATGATTTTATATGTTTTTTTAATTGATGTCACAGAGAGGAAGGAAGAGGGAGAGAGGGATAGAAACATCTATGAGAGAGACTCATCGATGGGCTTCCTCCTGCACAACCCCTACTGGGGATGGAGACCACAACCTGGGCATGTGCCATGACCAGGAATTGAACTGTGACCTCCTGGTTTATGGGTTGATGCTCAACTACTGAGCCATAGACTGGGAGAAGGTACATTTCCATTACACAAGGAAGCTAGGTGCAGTTACATCTCCATAAGACAAGGAAGCAGCAACAGGTATATTTCCATAAGACAAGGGAACTGGAAGTGGCCAAGAAAGGTCTATATTTACAAAATAAAGAGAAGGAAGCCCTTCATTCAGAGGGAGGAGAAGAAAGCCCAGAAGGAATAGGAGAACAATAGGGAAGGAGTGGGGAGAACCTCACTTGTGCCAGGTGAGGTTCAACCTTTGAGCCCAGGAGTTACTATAGTAACCAGTCTAAGGGGATAGTGACCAATCAGAGGGGATATCAAGGCACCAGGATCTGCAGCCTTTATAAGCCACAGGGAAGAGGAACTCAGTGGGATTCTTCCCCCTCCCTACATGGGAGTCAGTTCAGGGACTCTTCCCCTCCCCATGTGGGAGTCAGTCCTGTGAGACCCTTCTCCCCCTCCCTACATGGGAGTCTGTTCTGTGGGACTCTTCCCTCTCCCCACGTGGGAGTCTGTACTTGTTCTTCAATAAATCTCCACCTTTGCTATACCACTTTCTGTCCCTGGATTCATTCTTCAATTCAGGCAGACAAAGAATCCGGGTTCCAGTCCAAAAATTCGGTATCACGTGTAGGGGAAACTGGATGGTAACTAGATGTCACCAGTGGCTCCAAGACCAACTGCAGGCCAGGTGAGAGTTCAATAAGGGATTGTGCAATGCATTCCCTGATGTCCCTTAGCAACCAAGGCCTAAGGCACAACTCACCATGGCCTTGCTGAGGCCTCCATTACAGCGACCATGAAGGCAAGCTGTGTGGGTACTTCTGTCCCCCAGAAAAAACTCTGTAACTACCTCCAAATCCAGACTTGACTTTGTCCCAACTTCTCTAGATACAGGTTGTAGAATATCTGCACTGGCAAAATCAAAACAGAATAAAAATGTATATCTACATTCTGTTTTCATATGCAAGTAGAGATTTAAAAAATAATTTCTAAAACGTACCATTACAATTTTTCACTCCACGATGAAGACATAAAAAATAAATTAGAATGTCTTAGAATATTTGCACTCCTTCTGCTGAACTGATCCACACTGTGTGGGCTATCTTAATCATACCTGTTAGGAGTATCATTTAATTCTATCTGAAGAGTATTTTGCCATGACATACATTACTAGTAACCCTAAATTACAGGATTGACACATAAAAAGAAATACCCTAAAAAACATCAAGTTAACATTGTCTATGTATTCCTAGATTAAAGCTGAAGTTTAGAAGCGGACCCAACTTTCATAACCAGGAATATGTGCAGAGTAAGTAAAAATGAAGACAAAAAGAGATATAAATTATAATAAGAACTAATTCATGAGCCCTCGTTCATCCCTGGATCACTGGGCTGAGGCAGCAAGCCAGCCCACAGTTCTGGTTGTGCAATGGGTGGCACAGGCTTAGCCTCTGGCTTTGCCTCAGGAAAAATACTTCAACAGCTAAGCCTATATAAAAATTCATACCTTTCAATTATCCCTGCCCAAGAATGGCTTTGCAGAGATGTGCCAAGATCAGAACAAGGTTAATGCATTTAACATTTTTCTAAAAAATGGGTTTCGGGGATAGCTATATGGAGAGGTCACATATTGCCTTCTTTTGACAAGCAAATCTCCCACTAGCCTTCATATCTCAAACTAGAGGCCCAATGCACAAAACTTGTGCAAGAGTAGGCCTTCCTTTCCCCGGCTGCCGGCACCGGCTTCCCTCCAGCACCTGGGACCCAGGCTTCCCTTGCAGCCCTGGCTTCATCCAGAAGTTCACCTGGAAGGATGTCTGGTCTAATTAGCATATTATGCTTTTATTATTATAGATGCCTACAACAGTGACAGATCACATAGCTTAAATGGGAAGACAGTATATACTCACCAGGCAGATGGTCATTTCTTTTCTCAGGGACTTTAATTAGAACATAGTAAGGGTATAATAAGAACATAGTAAGGGTACTGGTAGGAAATTGGAGTTTCTATTTTGCTCTTTTAATATATATAAGGATTTCTAAAATTAAACTCTGAGGATAAAAATGTGATACAATTTTATACTGACAAACCTCCACCCATGAAGTTAGGAGGTTAAGAACGTTTATGCAGATAACAGTAATATGTCACATATTCATACTTAAACATGGATTTACTTTATTTTTAAATATATTTTTATTAATTTCAGAGAGGAAGGGAGAGAGAGAGAGAGAAATATCAATGATGAGAGAGAATCATTAATGGGCGGCCTCCTGCATGCCCCACACTGGAGATCAAGCCCGCAACCTGCGCATGTGCCCTGACCAGGAATCTAACTATGACCTCCTGGTTCATAGGTCGACATTCAACCACTGAGCCACACCGGCTGGGCTCTACATGGCTTTAGATAAAAAATTTTCTTTGGCAACAGCCTTTGGCAGCATAGATAAATCATGTATTGCTCACAACCTATAGTCTTCATACATAAGTAACATGTGAGAAAGGCTGACAAGGTGATAAAGAGGGAAAGACTCCCAAACACAACTTTAACCTTGCCCTTGGGGACAGTTAGAGGTCATTGAACACCTAGTCTAGGACACTAGCATCACCGCATGTACCTACAGATATGCTGTATGGCTGCTTTCTGCTAGAAAGCAGAAATGCTAAGAGAGAAACACAATGATAACACTTTGATACTGTGTTCCAAAAGAGGCATGTTCTCTGTGCCTTAGAAATGTTTTCTACCCGACCCCTAGAAAAATATTCAAACACCGAATTTTAGGGGGAAGTTTCAATAGAATCTCCAGTTAAAAAAATAATAGCAACAACAATAACCAAGAACTGTAGGTGTCTACACCTAGGTCACTAATGTAGACTCCAACCTGAGCAAGGGGTCCCTCGCTGTGCCCTCACCCGCAGGTCTTCTGCAAACCAGGTGTGAACCAGGTGGGAAAGTTGCCACAGAAACATGATTTAAATGTCTAGCTCTTGTAGAGAAAGCTTGATGGAAAGAATAGGTCGTCAGCTTGGTGAAATTAGATTTGGTTTTTACCTGTAGATTTTTAAAATCTTTTTATTTACTCACTTTCTTTAAATTTACCATCCTACTCGTCTACTCTTCACATGAATACTAAACACAGTTTTAATTATTTTAACTATTGATAATCACTTAACCTTAGTAATAACTAGATGGAGAGCTAGTTAGACCCTGTATTTAGACCCAGAAATGTAAAACCATGTGACTCTATCAAAGCATTTTATCAAGAAAATATTTGTATTTTCACGTACTTAACAAAGCAAATACTTTATTAGGCCTATTAATATATTTCTAACTGGTCAATTAATTAAAAAAAAAACTAATTTAACAAGGTGCATATTTAGTGTTATATAAGTTGTCTTTTGAATCTCAATAGACAAATTGAAATCTGATTTTCCATGATGGAAAGGGTTGTACAGAGTTATTTAAAGGATAAAATTGTGTGTGTGTGTGTGTGTGTGTGTGTGTGTGTGAGAGTGTGTGTGTGTTGGACTAGAAGTCAGATGACCCATGTTTTGCTTCTGTTAAATGACTTTATAGAAGTTATTTATCTTCCATCTGAGTCAATATTTTCTAATCTGCACAATGGGGACACCACGATCTGCCTTTCTGGCCCCACAAAGTTATCATGCTAGGACACATGTGAACACAAAATAAGAATTATAAAATGTGTTGCAATTAATTAGCTGCTGTGAGAACCAACTATGAACAAAATACATGGAGAATAGTCATGGGAGGAGAGGGAGAGAGTAGCTGAAATAATCTACCGAATGCAATTATGTTTTTCACAATATAAAGCTGGTCAGAGGTGACAATTCTGTCAACCGCTTGCTACCTGGCAACAAGCACGTTACCTAGCTGGCTTTCCCCAGAACTGACTGAAGAGATGAGTTGTGTTGACAGCATGTAAACACAGCCAGAGAAAAACGTAACCTGCTCTCACCTCCACTATCCATGCGAACTGGAAACCAAAGGCAGATGGGGAACTCATTACCGGAGTGGCAGCCTCTGCTGTAATTAAAAAAACATGGGATCTCTATCTAAAGCAGGGGTAGGGCCAGGGCCAGGGGTAAGGGTCGTCTGACCCTCTGCAGGCATTATCCCCAGATTTCTTACCATGCAATGCCCAGCTGTTTCAAGCAGATATCCTGACCTGTGACTGAGGAGCTGATACAACGATCACAGGAGATTTTAAGTGCTATTAATTAGCCACTAGAGTACCACAGTCAAAAGGTGAACATTAGAATACATTCTAGACACCTGCAGATGCTCTTCACAGAATCACATGAGCTCAGCCTACCTTTCAAGGGGGCGCGTTTCTGCCACTATCATGGGCCTACGTGAAACGCAGGGGGTGAGTTTTTGGTTTGGCTGTGTTTGTTTTCCACCAGTTTGAATGTGTCTGTTCATCTCCCATTCACACAACTATGGCGCCTCTCCAGCTCATTGTGCGGCTCACTATATCGGTCCACATCCCTTCCTTCCCACTCCCTCTTCTTGGCACCCAATGTCCTTCCCAAACGAGCATCCGAGCTTCCCGTGCAGTGACCTGGTGGGCCACATTTCATATCAGATCACCTGGAAGCCAAAAAAAAAAAAAAAAAAAAAAAAAAAAAAAAAAAAGTGGACAGTGATTTTTCTTAGGTGTATTCTGTATTAAGAAAAACAAGGTGGAGTGCCGAAATGATGAAAGGGAAACATCAAAACCAACAAGGGGAAAAAACCAAAAACAAACCCATGTGCTCTGCCGACTGTCTTTACAGCCTTCTGGCTTTCAGATTCAAAATCTCTAAATAAAGGAAAGAGAGTTCATGCACCTGATACTCTATGACGTTAGGTCGTCTCGCGTAGCTGCTCTGTTTCCACGGGACAGAGGGTCTGGATGCACTCACGATGTGTGAGCAAAAGGCAGAGGCCCTAACCCCCCCCCCCCCTCCATGAAAATGGCGTTGGAAATCCACCTTTGCACCGGGTGGACACCCTCTCCTCCCGCGTCTGCACAGACCCTCCCGTTCTGTGCTCCCCGCGGGCGGGTGATTGTGCCATCCGGATGCCAAACCGCAAAAGCCGTCCCCCAGCCGCAGCGTGTGCGTCCTTGGCAAGCGCGGCTGGCATGTGTGCACAGCTCTGAGCCTTCCCCCCGGGCACGGGCACGGGCACGGGCACCCCGGCGGCCGAGAGGCTGTCTGCGCAGGCTTCCCCTCACACTCGCCAGCTCTCGCCACCGGCCTCTGCGTCTCCGCCCCTCCTGCACGTTTCCTGTCCCCCCGGGGGGTCCACGATACACAGGAGCCTGCGTTCCAGGCCACACTCCGGGGGCGGGCCCGGCCCCCACGCACATGGCTTTTCAGGTAATAAAGGTTTGTTTGGCTGCTTGGCGAAGCCATGTTTGGTTATGAATAAGCGATGGCTGTTGGACACATGGCAGCAGCCGTAGGTGATGACTGTCAAGGTGAAGAGGAAGAAGAAGAAGAGCCTCTGGAGGAAAGCGGCTGTAAGGAAACAGTGGGTGAGAGCGTGGCTGGGCTCAGCATGCTCACCTTGGGGGATGGTGTGTGTGATGTGTGGGGGCTCACCTTGGGGGATGGTGTGTGTGATGTGTGGGGGCTCATTCTTGGCGTTTCCCTCACTGCACATTCAGCTCCTTTGCTGCGTCTGGCCCGAGCCCCCCGCCCCCAGGTGGGAGATGGCACCGGGGTCTCCAGCACGATGGCCACCTGGCAGGTAGGGGAAGAGTCTCACCACTCAGCGCTGCATCCAAGCACCCACAGCACCCACCCTGCCCGAAGGAGAGGCTGTTTCCTCCTGAAGAAGTGAAGAGCTCACGTACCTCAGACGGAGAACAGAACCTCTCACAGCTGCTGGTAGCCTTCCTATCAGATTGCTCTAAGTTTTGGGGGCATCTCCTCAGAAGACCAACTAAAATCTGTAAAGAGGAACTGTCTTTCAACAAGACTCATTGTTCCTGTTTAAAAAGCGAAGACGCAACAGAAGGCATCAAAGACATCAATAACCATCTCGTACTATGAATGCAATGTGCTTGGTCACCAGTATTCCTAATACCACCCCATATCTTTTTCGTGTGTGTGCTATTTTTAAGAACACCTTTTAAAAACAGGCCCTCGGGAATACAGGCGTGGAGCATATTTTCATTGTAAGTAATTTCCTTGCAGATGCTGGTTATGGTGGCTACATTGTCTGAGATTTATGAGTAAACTAGAGGCCGGTGCACAAAATTCATGCACGAGGGGTCCCCTCAGCCCAGCCTGCACCCTCTCCAATCCAGGATCCCTCAGGGGATGTCCGACTGCCAGTTTAGACCCGATCCCGGGGATCGGGCCTAAACTGGCAGTCAGACATTCCTCTCACAATCCTGGACCGCCGGCTCCTAACTGCTCACCTGCCTGCCTACCTGATCGCCCCTAAATGCCTCCTCCCCTGCCAGCCTGTTCAACCCTAACTGCCTATGCTTGCTGGCCTGATCACCTCTAACTGTCCCCCCTGCCAGCCTAGTCACCCCCACCTGCCCCACCCGCCAGCCTCATCACCCCCAACTGCCCCCCTGCCAGCCTGGTCACCCCTTACTGCCCCCCCTGCCGGCCTGGTTGCCCCATGCAGCCTGCTGTTCAGTCATCCCTCACTAACCCCCTTTTGGCCGGGTTGTCCCACACAGCCTGCTGGTTGTTACTATTACTGTGCTGGTGTTCCAAACAATTTGAATATTCCTCTATTATTAGTATAGATGATATTTTAACAAACTTGAGAGAAAAGCAGAAGGAGATTCATCGAGAGATGAAGTTCCATTAAAGGAAGCGTGTCTCATGTGTGTTGAATTGTTGAATACGTTTTTAAAGATAACACTATTTCCCACATACTATTTTAAAGGGGTTATTTGAAATAAATGGAGAATCCTTTGGCCAGATAAGCAGTCAATGAATTTAAAGAAAGTCAAATAGGTTTTTTCATTGGAAGGCTTCCTCTAGCTTCTATTGAGCTGGTGTGAATTGTGAATTTCTAAAGAGGATATGTTATATACACATCCTTGGCTCTGAACTCGTCTTTTCTTGGTAAATTCTACTGAAATGCAGCTGTGCAAAATCTGGTGAAATTTTTAATGTGCAGAAAAGGTCTGCATCAGCATTGCTTAAATAAATTATGTAAATATTACTTAGGGAGCTGTCAATAATTACTCCAAAATATGGAGTAATCTGTGATGAAATGCACTTAATGCAAACAACACTGGAGAAATCTGGTACAGATTAAGCATACTGAAAACATTTAGAAACCTCAGAGTAAAAAACTCGGAAGATCTGCTGTCACTATAGTGGACTGGACCCATGGTAAACATTTACATCTTCTTGCCCTGGCTGGTATGGCTCAGTTGGCTAAGGTTTGTCCTGTGCACCAAAAGGTCACAGGTTTGATTCCTGGTCAGGGTACGTGCCCAAGTTGTGTGCTTGATACCTGGTTGGGGGTGAGTGCAGGAGGCAGTTGATGAATGTTTCTCTCTCACATGGATGTTTCTCTTTCTCTGTCTCTCAAATCAAGAAAACATATATTTTTTAAAAATTACACCTTTTTGCTTCAAAGACAGATAAAAAACAAATCATATGGAATAAAGATGTTGCCCAATGGGTGTGGTAACTAAGAGAGCCCTCCCAGCATGCAGATATGAGCATCAAGCACTTGAAGGAAATGCACAGAGACAACAGTTCAAGGTGTTACCAGAACTAGACATGTACAGCAGTGGGTAGTTTGCTTAAGTAGCTTCTGTTTCTCATTATTTGTTTATTCCAATTTTTAAATTATTCTTGAGTAAAGTTTTGCTAAATTTTCTGTTCCTTTTAAATATTGTTTGTTTCTGTTTAGGTTTACAAGGTCACTGGTATAAAGTTGTTCAAATCTGTGATTTTGACTTACTTAAGTTGGTTGGAATAAGTAAATGGATAACAGCAAAAGTCCTAAAATCACCTGGAATAATGTTGGTAAACACTGTCTCATTTCCCCAGGTCAACTGGAAGAAACCAATGGAAAAATGTCTTCAAACTGTAACAACCATTTGCAACAACATGGCAGAAGCAATGGTCTGGATAAGAAGTGGATTCTGCCTGTCCCATGTGGCTCAGTGGTTGAGCTTCGACCTATAAACCAGGGAGTCAGGGTTTGATTCTCTGTCAGGGCACATGCCCAGGTTGTGGGCTCGATCCCCAGTAGGGGCGTGCAAGAGGCAGGCAATAATTTGTTCTCATCATTGATATTTCTATCTCTCCCTTCCTCTCTGTGACATTAATACAAATATTTAAAAAAATAAGTGGATCACATTCCCTTGTGCAGCTTAGAGACCAAACGCAGAGAAGCTAGACCTGAATTAGGGAGCTGGTTATGACTAAGGAGGGGCAATGACTCTGTCCGGCTGGAGAGTGGAGCTGGGAGGATAGCCTGGACCACATGCCTGCCCTGAACCATCACAGCTTAACAGAGATCCAGACTGAGAGGTGGGAGGTTGGCAGGGAAAGGAGTCCTCAGGCAAAGACTGGCTTCCAGCTGCAGTGTGGTGGTAAAGAGTGAGGGAACTGGAATTCACTTTCTGATTTTACATCTTAGACCCTGTACACACAATCTGTGTGAGCTTAGTCAAGTGTTCTTCTATCTAAATTTAAAGTGGAGGAAGTAGTTCTCACCTAGTAAATTTGATGAGACTATTCAATTAGATGATCTTTCTGAAGTCCTTGTTGGTGATATAGGGCATGTTCATTAAGTATTAATAGTACTATTACTAGCATATTAATAGCCTGAAATCCACCTTGTGCTCAGCAGCTGAGGACAGGATAGAGAATAAAGCGGGGATGAATTCTATTATTATTTGTTCCAATACTGAGTAAGGTGGGCCTCCATAAAGGACCTTGACTTCAATAAACCTGGGAAGATTAAGTGTGAGGAAAAAGGAAGACAGCGATGTAAATGACATTTGCCTAGGTACCCAAGTGACCCTAGAGCTGCCAACATCGAAACCAATTGAAAACTGTGCCAAACACGCTTAAGGCAATTCAGAAAAAGAGACATTAAACGGATGGCTCCAAGGCATCAAAATAGACATCACTGGAATGCCTGCTTCCTCAATTTCCATTGCATTCCTATTGTATCAAGAAAAATCCCATTAGTCGATGAACATATCATGTGATCTGAGATTTATTTTGTTTAGTGCCTAAGCAACATAAAGTTTCAATATTGTAAATAAGTAATTGGTAATAGGTCAATACAATAATAGCTACTAAGTTTGGCTCAGGGGTCCACCAAGCAAGTTATATCTCTCTGCTAATTCATCCTCCCTCAGGTAAGCACCGCGCCCTTCAGTTCTGCAGTTTGCACATGCTAACCCAGACTACATAGCGGTGATCCCTAGTCATCACCTTACATGATAGTAAAAATGATAATAACAAATTGCTTTTCAGTTATCACTTTCCATTGTGTTGATATACTCCAGTGTGGCTGGCCCCAATCTCAGTCTCAGGATATAGATTGTGACTATATTATTGGTTCTATTTCACAACGTATGATGTTAATTTACTGTTTACTTTCCAAATGACGAATTCTAAATTGGTAAGTTTATCATCATTTCACTCCAACCTTTAAGATTTTAAAAATGTTGATCCCATCCCCCATCTGAACTTTTTTTTTAAAATCCTCACCCAAGGATATCTTTCCATTGATTTTTAGAGAGAGTAGAAGAGAGAGAGAGAAAGGCAGAGAGAAAGATCGATGTGAGAGACACACATTGATTGGTTGCCTCCTACACACACCCTGACCAGGGCCCAGGCCAGGGAGGAGCCTGCAATGGCGGTATGGAGCTCTTGGCCAGGATGGAACCCTGGACCCTTCGGTCCACAGGCCGACGCTCTATGCACTGAGCCAAACCGGCCAGGGCTGATCCCTTTTTTAAATTATTTTTCATCATGCTGTACATTATCTCCACTGGACTTGTTTTGAAACTGGAAGTTTGTATCCTTTGACCCCCTTTACCCATGTTGCCCACCCCCTACCTCTGCCACCAACTAATCAGTTCTCTGTATCTATGGGCTTTTTTTTTTTTTAATTGTTTTTATATTTCACATATAAGTGAGAACATATGGTATTTGTCTTTCTCTGTCTGACTTATTTTCACTTAGCATAATGCCTTCAAGTTCCATCCATATTGTTGCATATGGCAAGATTTTCCTCTTTTTCATGGATGAGTGGTAGTCATATATACCACATGTTCTTTATTCATTAATGTGTCAATGGACCCCTGTGTTGTTTCCATATACTGTACTGGCTATTATAAATAACTAGAGGCCCAGTGCATGATTGAATCATGCACGTGTAGGGTCCCCTACATGCTTTTGCTTTTCGCAGTGGAGTGGGGTGCCTGTCTGCTGGTGCACCAGGCCTTTCAGAAGCCTCCAGTTCGGCGGAGGCTTCTGAAAGGCCTGGTGCCAGAGCAGACAGGCACCCAGCTCCCCGACTTTTGATGGTCCGTGGCCGCTGAGGGGGGCTACCCTGCTGTTGAGAGGCGCAGGGGTCGGGAGTCCTGCCTCCTGCGCCTCTCAACAGTAGGGTAGCCCCCCTCAGCGGCAGCAGATCCGTGCCTCTCAATGGCCGGATAGGCCACCCTGAGTCCCGCCCCCAGCCTCCCGCCGCCCAATCGTGGGCGTAGTGGAGTGATGGTAATTTACATGTTACTCTATTATTAGATAGGACTGGAAGCTTGGTGCACAGATTCATGCACAGGGGGGTGGGGAGGGCATGGGGACAGTGGCCCTCAGCCTGGCCTGCACCCTCTCACAATCCAGGACCCCTCCGGGGATGTCCGACTGCCAGGATCCTTCCGGGGATGTCCGACTGGCAGAGGGGTATAGCAGTGTGCCAAGTGGCAGGAGGCCAGGGAGGAGCCTGAGCTGGCACCACACCACTCGCGGTTATCTCGGCCTGCTGTGCCTGCCTGCTGCTGCTCAGTAGCACTGCTGTGGAGTTGGAAGAGGTTCCTGCCACTGCAGCTGCGCTCGCCAGCTGTGAGCCCAGCTTTTGGCTAAGGGGCGCTCCCCCTATGGGAGCGCACTGACCACCAGGGGGCAGCTCCTGCATTGAGCATCTGCCCCCTGGTGGTCAGTGCACGTCATAGTGACTGGTTGACCGGTCATTCTGGTCATTCTGGTAGTTCTGTCCTAATGGTTGCTTGGGCTTTTATATATATAGATTCCACATAGAATAAGAGGTGCATATGTCTTTTTTAGTTAGTGTTTTCATTTTCTTCAGAAAAATACCCAGAAATGGAATTGCTGGATCATATGATAGTTCTATTTTTAATTCTTTTAGTAACCTCCATACTGTTTTCCATAGTAGTCACATCAATTTGCATCCTGCCTGTGGTGCACAAGGGTTCCCTTTTTTCCACATCCTCACCAAAACTTACTCCTTGCCCTTTTGATGACAGCTATTCTAGTATGTGTGATGTGATATCTCATTGTGATTTTGATTTTGCATTTCCTTGATGATGAATGATCTTGACCATCTTTCCATGTATCTTGGCCACCTATATGTCTATTTTGGAAAAATGTCTATTCAGATATTCTGCTCATTTTTAATCACATTGTTGTTTTATATTTCGTTGGTTGCTATTGGGTTGTATGAGATCTTTAAATAGCTTTGATTGTAACCCCATATCAGATACATGATTTTCAATGTTTCCTCCCATTCAGTGGTCTGCCTTTTTATTTTGTTGATGGTTTTCTGCACAGAAGCATGTTAAGATTGATTGAGCCACACATTTATTTTTGCTTTTGGTTGCCTTATTTCAGTTTCTTTTTATTCTACAATCTTTTTAAAATATTTTATTTACATTTTTCTGATTTTATTTCCTAGGTCTACTATAGTTTTGTGTTGTTGTTTTTATTCTTGTTTGTTTGTTTTTATTTTTTTTAGAAACGCTGACCTATGTTGCAAAGCTCAATGATGTGTATGCACTAGAGATTTAAAAAAAATTAATGTGGTAAAATATACATAAGACAATTTACCCTCTTCACCATTTTATAGTGTACAGTTCAAAAGTGTTAAGAACATTCAAAGTGTTGTTCAACTAATCTCTAAAACTCTTTTTGACTTGAAAAACTGAAACTCTCTATTAACCAACAGTTCTGCTTGCTCTTTCCCTCCTACCTTCTCTTCTCTCCCTCCCTCCCTTCTTCCCTGCCATGCTCCCTCCCTCTCTCCCTCCATCCCTCCCTCCAGTGTCTGGCAAGCACCACAAAATAGAGTAATAGCATTTTTTTTTTATGATACATTCCTGAGATGCCTGGTATTTATTGTTCCTTTAGAGCACAAAATCTATTTGCCTGATATCAGCTGGCAGTAGTTTTCAGAATTACACATTGGTCTTGAAGGTTATAACTTCTGGTTTAATATCCATGAAATGTGTTTTCTGGAGTTTCTGGCTGTAAGCTCACCTGAAGAGAATTATAAGGGGAATTTGTAAGCCATGCATATTTTGAGCTATACCCTAACTTAACTCTACCAGCATTGGCTCATACAAACTGTGTTTTCTCTGCTAAGTCCTAAGAATCTACATTTTTATCAAAAGTATTTGGCCGAAACCGGTTTGGCTCAGTGGATAGAGCGTCGGCCTGCGGACTCAAGGGTCCCAGGTTCAATACCGGTCAAGGGCATGTACCTTGGTTGCGGGCACATCCCCAGTAGGGGGCGTGCAAGAGGCAGCTGATCGATGTTTCTCTCTCATTGATGTTTCTAACTCTCTATTCCTCGCTGTAAAAAATCAATAAAATATATTTTAAAAAAAGTATTTGATGATCCTTAAGCAAATTATAATGTTATGATTTGAATTGTGGAATCATTCTACATGTATTCTGTGAATTCCAAAAATCCATATTCTATGTTAAAATACACAACTGATGCAAGGAAAGCACAATTCATACTGTGTCATTCATAACTTAGAGAGAGGACATTGAAGCTTGAGACTAATGTAACCTGAATCTGGAGGGAAGTGAGGAATTGTGGCGTAACCCTGATGGTGACTTTCCTGGGCAGGTCCTAAGATTTTAGGTCGAAAGATCATTGGTACCTTGGGGCAATGAATGGTCCATTGAGTTAGCTTTTCAGCTTTCCTTTTGCTTCTTATAATTCCATTTGATAGTGGCCCCACCTCCATACGAGATGCTTCCCTAGCCTATCCCATTCAGGAGTTCTGATTTTAGGTTGTTTCCTAGGCCTAGATACAAAGAAGAAGGAAGACTGATCTCATTGCATCAACTCATTGGCTTCCGTGGGAATCAACATCAGTGTCATTAAAGGTCAAGACCGAGTTTTTGATAGTGACTCCAGTTCCGAAGGGAGACCCATATTGAAGCTATGACAGGGACATACTTGAGAGAGATGGAAACCATATCCCCTTCTTCCTCCTATTTGTAGGGGAGAGACAGAGCAAAGGCAATCTCTCTTGATAAAGGTAACAGGGAGCCGAGGACACAGGAAGCAAAGACTCCTGCCAGACGATACATTTTGTCAGAGAGCACCCGCCATCAAGATTGAACACGGTTGTCTGGTGAGTCTTGTATAAGCATAACAACGGAACTGGCCTGTTTTTATTTTTCTGGACAAATGACTGGAGACAAACTGCATGCAAGCCATGAAAGAATGTTACCGTTTTACTGCAGGATTTTATTTGTCTTTGCCGTTTCAATGATTTTTATATTGCAAATCAAATATTAAAGCTTAAGAGAGACGTGCTTGGCTTTTACTTCTCGGTGCTGTGTTCTTAGGCTGTCCTCTGATGCCACATTAAGATGACTTGTTCTGCAGGTGCCACTGCCGTTTCAATCTGGTTTATTCTAATTCATTCAAACAACCAAATGCTTCCTGAACCTGCCGGAGTGAGGGAAACCTCAGTGTGGCCTCGGGCGGTCTGGCTCTGGAGTCACCTTCCAAATGGCCCAGCTCACAGGGCCTCACCTCAGAGGCCACTTTCAAGCTGTTCTTTTAGCCTTAAAAGTAGTGATTCTCTTGCAGAAATTCAGAAAAGGCTCTGTTCTCCTGAGTGCTATCAACTTAAAACATTTCATGGGATACTTCAAACTGGTCATCATTGCATAACGGTTTTTAAAAGTATTTTAATAATTTAATTGCGCTGAATACTTGTATGTCCGTGAGTGTGTGTCCCCATGTAAGCATGTTTTTTAAAATATGATTTTATTGATTTCAGAGAGAAGAAGGGAGAGGAAGAGAGAGATAGAAACATCAATGAAGAGCTGCCTACTGCATGCCCCCTTCTGGGCATTGAGCCTCCAACCCAGGCTCTTTGTTCATATGAACCTTGACCTCCTGGTTCATAGGTTGATGCTCAACCACTGAGCCATACTGGCCAGGCAGCAAGTTGTTAAATTACAGCTTTCACTACATTAGTACCTAGCAGTCCTTAGGAACACTAAGGAACAAAAAGCTACATTTTATTTCATTAAAAATATCAGTGCTTAATACTAAATATCTGAGAGGGTTTTTAACACGTTAAGCACCCTGTCAATCACCAGTGACTGACACTATACTTTCCATCTGGAAGACAAAACAGGCTGGGTGATTAACGTGTTAAGGAAACTATATATATAAGTCATGGAGAGCAAGCATCTATATATATAAAACCCTAATATGCAAATAGACCGAATGGCGAAACAACCGAACAACCGGTCACTATGACATGCGCTGACCACCAGGGGGTGCACCCAGAATATGGCGGGTGTCAACCTTGGTGGGATGGTGGAACAGGTGAGCAGGAGCGCCAGACCAAGGCGGGGCACCGGTCACTGTCATGGGGGTGAGCCTCTGGTGATTACTGAAAATTCTTTGCTCCTATGCGCTGTGGTCCCACCCGGTGCTCACACCTGCTGCCAGTGCTGGTCCTGCTTACACCTGCTGCCAACACCCAGCGCTATCCCTGATCGCTCCGCGCCATCAGCGGGTGTGAGCGGGGCTGGCACTGTCAGTGCGTGGGAGCAGTGGTGGTGGGAGTGGGGCTGCCAGCAGACAGGGGACCAGGGGCCGTGACAGAAGGGGCCTCACAGGGGCATGGAGGATAGACCAAGACCTGCCCCTGTGCCCCCTGCAGTCTCCCAGTCCACTGTTCCTTTCAAGGTGCACAAATTCGTGCACTGGGCCCCTAGTTTTATTATAACCGAGAAGTTGCACTCTGTGTTCAATAAAGATGCACAACTATCTGGTCCTAGCTTAGGTAGGCTGATAGCATTATTCTCCTGTAGCATAATTCAAACAGTATTTTGTCCAAGACAACCAAGCAAGTGGACAACTCATGCTTGGTCGGTAACCAAAGGAGAAGTCAAGACTGATATGGGATGTTTGACACGCTGATAGTCTAACTTCCAGTTAAACCTCTTCAGACACAGCTATTTCCAAGCATTCTATCAGACCTGAATCAGGAGAAAGTACAGTGAAATGTAAATAATGTATACTGTATTTAGAGAAACAATGTAAATACTTTATAGACTGTTCAGTAAATAATGTATACTTAGAAAAACAATATAAATATTTCATGGACTGCTGGGCCACTGTTAAGATTCAGATTAAACCTCTGGGTTTAAAGAACACTGTGTTTATCAAAACTCAATTTCTTCTACCCAATAGAATTCAGTGAGGTTTGGATAAATTGCCATATATAAGCTATGTATTCATGATACAGTCCTACTGCAGTCGCTGTATTAACTCTACAACATATTTTTCAGCGGCTGCACACTAAAATCACAGGAACTTCAAAGTTTGAGCTGCGTCTTATTGTTACAAAATGTACAGAAAGACATCCCATCAGGCCCTTGCCAACCTTGCCAATCACATTAGAAATTCATATTATATTCCTGATCCATTATGATTACAAGCCTCAGTCACATCTTTCTAAGGACCATGTTTACTGTTTGCAACTTTTGATTCCATTGTGGGAATTAATTTATTACTCTCTCCTCTCAAATTGTACCACTCTTGTTGCATGGGTGTTGCCTGCTAATGCTCTTTTAAAAAATATTTCTGTTGGTGTTTTTAAAATCAGAAATGTACTCCATTCCCCTGCCTCCCTTCCCAGGGTGCTTTAACACTGCGTATTTCTGCAGCCCCACATTTAATATCCGATACCTATTGTTCAATTCCTCCTAAGTGCCAGGGAGCACGTGCGTGTTCTAATTAACAGGCATGGCGTGAAAGCATCACCGGCTTCGCAGAGGAGAACAATATGTACAGACCACAGCTGCAGCCTGCCAGAGGTGGCCTGTGAACATCCCCTCCTCAACCACGGAGTATCCCAAGCCGAGGAGCAGCTGGCGAGAGAGCAGAGCCCACAACGCAGCCAGTGTGTGTCAGGCCATGAGAAAAGGGCGGATGTCCAGTGCATATGAAACAATATTCTACACCCACTGGTTACCATTATCCATCCCCAAAGACACCAAGGAGAAAAATGAAGCTTGTCTGGCAAATGAAACCGGCATTTAGAGGGATGCAAGAATAATTCACCAGAATGCCTGATGCCCAAAGAGTAGCGTTCAGGTATTTGGGAAGAGCGTGGAAAGAAGTTTAAAGAAGATGATACACGATTTATTGTATGATCATACTAAGCAATGGTGACACAAACTCCGGCATGGGGTGGCCAGTGACTAGGGGTATCTGAATAGCATGGGCCACATTTGTAGACTTGTGTGTTCCTGAATCCAGACACACACCAGAGGGAAATGTCACTGGATCAGTACTAAGGCTAACCAGATGTGCCCAGTGGAATCTGTCACTATTACATGAATGTCAACCCAGACATCGGCTCCTACAACGTTCATCTCCATGCTCATGGGTTTTTGGTTGACAATGCAGCCCTTTTAAACTCTACTCTCAGATGTGGCTTTAGAAACCTTTGGGTATGTCTTAAGGAATCCCTGAGTAAGGCATCAGGAAAAGAAAGTCAAAGGAAGTGACAGAGTAATCAAAGAATAAGGAGAATATTATGGGAAAATTAAAAAAAAAATAAGCAAAAGAAAGGCAAGGACTCAAAGAAGCATGACAATAACAAAATTTTTCACTTTAAATTCATGAAGTGAACTTAAATTTTAAGAAATCTCTTGCTCATGGAATAGAAATACAACATTTTATTTTATTTTTAAAAATATATTTTATTGATGTTTTACAGATAGGAAGGGAGAGGGAGAGAGAGTTAGAAACATCGATGAGAGAGAAACATCAATCAGCTGCCTCCTGCACACCTCTTACCAGGGATGTGCCCGCAACCAAGGTAAATGCCCTTGACCAGAATCAAATCTGGGACCTTTCAGTCCACAGGCTGATGCTCTATCCAATGAGCCAAACCGGTTAGGGCAGAAATACAATATTTTAAAATTTCCATTTTTTATATGCAAACTGTCATACATTGTGAAAGATGTAAATCCTAGAGTCTGATGTTGACAATGATCATGAAAAAGATCAGCATCCTTTTGACCCCAAAAAACGTATCTGCAGGTACTCACTGGCCCATGCAGTTGCTCACTCTATTTGGCAAATCATGTAGGTTAACCGCATTTGAACCAAATGTATTGTGTGCAACCCTGAAAAAATGTGCGTATGAAAAGATCCAGTTTATTTTCCCACATCCGCCCAATTGTATCAAGGTTGTTCACTGGCTTTTAAGATCACAGATTAGGAACTGTCTCTGGCTGAATTATTAGAATGTGTTCATTACTGTGATGCAGTGAATCTTGGGGGCTGCTAATGTTCTTTGTAAGTGTGAAGCAAGACTTTTCCAAAGTTTTCTCTGCAAAGAATATTTTAAGGACTCAAAAGATTAAAACAAAATATTTTCCTGACACTGACTTTGCAAGCCATTTGAAAGAAGTAAGTATTCATTTTTCACAACAGGGGTTTTCTGAGTTGGTACTCTGTGTTGTCATTAATATAAAATAAGGTAACATGTGGAAATGTTCTGTAAACCATACAATATTCTTCAATGCTTGGTTGTTCATCTGTAGGGTGTGGTATCTGGATGTCTAACTGCCTATCAATCAATCAGCTTTTTGTCTATTGATCTGCTTATTTTAGGGAAACAGGATGTACTCAGCTCCCATGACATCAAGTGTATTTGAGATAGTATTCTGCCTGCCAGAGCAGTCCTCTGTTCCTTCTCTTAGAAGTCGGCTTTTCAAATCAAAACCACAATGAGATACACCTTACACCTGTTAGCGTGGCCATTAAAATAAGACAAGCAGTAAGAACTGTTGGAGAGGTCATGAAGAAAAGGGAACACTCATTCACTATTGGTGGGAATGTAGACTGGTACAGCCACTATGGAAAGCAGTCTGTCAATTTCTCAAAAAAATTAAGAATAGAGCTACCATATAACTCAGCAATCCCTCTCCTGGGTATATACTTGAAAACCTCAAAATGATATATTCGCAAATATATATGCATCCTTAGGTGATCAATACATGGGAACAACCGAAGGGTCCTGTGAGAGAGGACCGGTAAAGAAGATGCGGTACAGCCTTATCACTAGTCAATCAGAAGCGCTTTTTGTCTCAGGACTTCCAGCTCCTGAGCCATCCTTAGCAATGGCCTCTTCCTGCCCAGCTCTCTGGCACTATTTCATTAGCTCCAAAGATGAGTTGATGTGGAGGGGGAAGAAAATTATATATATATAAAATTGATTTCAGAGAGAGGAAGAAGAGAGAGAGAGAGAGAGAGAGAGAGAGAGAGATGATGATGATGATGATGATGATGAGAGAGAATCAGAGAATCACTGATCGGCTGCCTCCTGCACACCCCGCACTGGGGACCAAGCCCACAGCCTGGGCATGTGCCTTGCCCGGGAATCGAACTGTGACCTCCTGGTTCATAGGTTGACGCTCAGCCACTGAGCCACATTGGACCAGCTGGGGAAGCAATCTTTGAAGTCTGCATGGCAGAGGAATTACTTGGCAAGGGAGACACACCCATATCGACACACACATAATACTGTCCATCAGCAGATACTAGCCATAACATCCAATGAATTGATTACTTTATGCTCTCAATAGTCATTTGCTCAGATGATGTTTTGTTAGTAGCTTTTGGTTCCTATCCATTTAATGGAGTAACAAATGGATTCTATGATTGTGCTATTTTGCAACACCCATACAGTTTGTTGAGTATCTAGTGAGGATCCTTTAAATAAGATATTTAGTTACTGAAAGGAAACGCAAGTAAAACGTTCAGTTTGCTAATCAGTTTTGAATATGAACACATTGGGGTCTGTTTTTGTATGTGGGACAACACGCAATACGTTAGTCCTGCTTCCATACTGAGAAGTAAAAGTTAAGCAATCTGCCCAAATGCACACAGCTATCCAGTCCTTTGCTCTATACTGAATTTCATGCTAACTCACCCAGCTTTTGAGTTCAGTCAAGGAGCTTACCATGAACTAGTAAGGGAAGGAGTGGGAGGGAATACCTCAGTGAAGAGGACAGGTCCTGTTCTATGACAAGGAACCGCGTGGAGAACGATGGACAATAAAGGAGGGGCCGAGTCAGTCTGCAGGAGTATCTCCAGGCGCATCTCAGAATGGGGTGTTTCTTGGGTCATCAATTGACTGTTTTCCAGGCGACCAAGAGGATGAGGAAAGGTAATTTTGCAAGGACAAAATAGAAAGCAGAAGTCCTGAAGTGGGAAACAGTTTGAAAACAGGTGGTTCTGACTACACAGTTATACAAGGCTGTCTGTCTTAGCTGTAAAATTGTCCTGTTAAGAACTGGTCAATGTTTATTAAGCCCTTGCACATTGTCTAACATTCCATATGGCAAGTTACCTGAGACGTGAGTGAGGTCATTTGTGTTACCCTCTTATGGGTAAATAGATTGAGTACAGCAGCGCTGGATGAGATGCCCAGGGTGGCATAACTGGTGTGTGTCTAAACAGGGGCATGAAACCAATAATTCTGAACCCAGAGCCTGATCACTTAACCCCTGGGCTAGCTAATTTCAAGTTTTATTATTATTACTATCAGAACACATAACATTACTTTATTTAATATTCAAGACTCTAGCAAAGATGGTAAACTACCAATAGGTCCACAATGAGCATTTCTAAAAAGCTTTCAAAATGATTGCAATAAAAATACTGTATTGATTGGGAAAATCTTGCTAGCCAACAGTTACTTATATTGTTGGCTTATATTTTTGCTACATCCCATAAAGGGAAGGCAAACATCAAAATCACAAAAAGACCTTTCCTTGCACTACTTGTGAAACCAGAGTCTTATAAAGTCGATGATGTTGTGTGTGTGTGTGTGTGTGTGCATATGTATATTTTAAGGCCTTTTCTGTTCCTGGGTGAAATAAGGGGTTTGTTGCCATGAAAGACTGCAGAGCTCACCAGCTCAGTGCTGTCACTAAACGTGCATTGTTACAGATTAAATTAGAGGCTGCCCCAGAGCCACACTCGCTATTGATTTGTCAGGAGATGGAGCAGTTAGACCATCAAGGGTATCACTTAGCACATCCCTTTCATGTAATGAAATTTACGGTGAGAAAGTGGAGGATTCACAAAGAGAAGACAGAGTGTTGTGGCCAAGGGGGAAAAGACTCAGTTCAAACTCCATGCTAATTCCTGCCTAGTGGGCTACTGAAGTGGTAATAAGGCAGAGGCATTGCCTCTGGCCCTGCATTTGTAGCTCTCAGCCTGGACGTTTACCACCCATCAAGGACGTTACTCAGCCAGGCGGGCTCAGTCCCTGTGCCTGCTGCTTCAGCACTAATGGAACTTGGACAGCGGCAGGCTGGGAAGCTGGGGATTCTCCCTGAGAAACACTGAGGCATTTTGTTTGTGCCACGTTTCTGATTCTCCTTCTCTATCGCATCTCTCAACATTATTTATTTTTCATAACATTAACACAGTGGTATTTTTAATAGATCTCAAAATTATCTCTTCGCTATGACTGAAAAACTAACAGAACAGTCTTTTTCAAAATATATTTTTATTGATTTCAGAGGGAGAGGGAGAGATAGAAACATCAATGATGAGAGATAATCATTGACCAGCTGCCTCCTGCACACCCAACAGTGGGGATGGAGCCTGCAACCTAGGTACTATGCCCTGACCTGGAATCAAACCCTGACTTCATGGTTCACAGGTGGATCCTCAACCACTGAGCCATACAGTCCGGGCTCACAGAACAGTCTTAACTAAATCTGTGAAGCCTCATTTAGATATGAATGCTCTCTGGGTCAAAGGAAGCTCAAGTGGAGGCTTGCTGGTCCTGTTCTCATTCTTAGAACTCTACACAAACTACAGGTCAAATTCTCCTTTCAACGCAATATTAGAAAAGAGCTCCATTGACATCTGAATCAACATCATTTTGAAAAGAACAATGGACCAAACCATAAGGTTCAGAACCAGGTGTGCATCTTGGTCAACATACCTTAGGCAAATTTTAATGTGGCGACGTCACTAGATAAAAAATCCCCACTGAGATTTTCTAAAATTAAAATCATCCAAGTTTGATTATTCTGTGAATGGACAGAATGATCAGAGTTAAGAAAAAGAAGCATTCTAATGTGCCTACTCTGAATGAATACTCAGAAGCCCAGAAAAAAAAATCTGTTATCCCCCGCTTCTTAAGGGGTAGTTGGATGAAAAAAACACACCACATTGGAGTCCAATTTTGATGATTTTTACAACTCTCTTTTCACTTCCACACACCTCTCTTCCTCTCCATCCCATGGAGTAAGCCAATCTCTCTTTGCATAAAGACCTTATGACATAACAGTGAACGCATTCATATGTGAACTCAAAACGTTAGTTTTACTTTGGTGCTCATTGGTTATCAAAAAGGGCACAATATTGTTTTGTAGATAATACAAATATTTCAGTTTATTTTACACCAGAGACCCAGTGCACGAAGTTGTGCACGGGTGGGGTGCCTCAACCTGGCTGGCGATTGGGACCGATCAGGGCCGGCTGGCTTTGGGGGAAGGACCGTGGTAGGTTGGCCACCTCAGGAGGTTGGCTGTGGGAGCTCACTGCCCACCAGGGGGCAGCTCTGGCATTGAGCGTCTGCCCCCTGGTGGTCAGTGCGCATCATAGCTACCAGCTGGTTGTCTGGCTATCTGGTCATCCGGTTTAATGGTCGCTTAGGCTTTTATATATATAGATTGCTTTATTTACTTTTGAATATATAAATGTGCTCTGTAAACTCTGAAGTATGCTGCACCTCTAAGATAATTGAATGATATGAAACATTTCATCCTTTTACAGTTCAGGATTAGAGCAGTGAGACTTTCTTCTGATTATCCACCTCTTTTTTTATCCCCTTTAGGTATCCTTGTAGGGAAAAAGAGGACTAATCGAACTTAAAGGTCATCATTCTTTAGATTCCACAACTGCCTTTAAGGCTCAGCTTCCACCTTGGGGTTCATTTCTTGCTCCAGAGATATTCATTTCCTTGTTAAATTGTTAAATTGTGTAGTTGAAGTAGTTGCAGAACAGAAGTCTTTATAAAATTGAACTTTGAGTCACTTGCAAGTGATACCATGAAATCTTCATGTAGTTTAACAGCGTACTGTATGGATAACAGAATATTGAACTTTGTTTAATATGGGACCGGATCTGCAAGGAATGCCATTGGTTTCCATCAGTAGGGCATGGTGCCAGGCGCGAGACTGTGCTACACAGAAATAGTTTTACAAAATGTAGAAGGTGGTGATACTGAGGCCAAATGGCAAACATGAAAATAGATGAGTTGACTTCTCAAGGTTCCCTCCAGTGGCAAAACCCAAGATTTTTTTCTGTAGTCTACAAAATCGAGAAATGAGAGGATTTATGCCCTAAGGTTATCTCAGTGTTTAAAAACACAAATCATCGGTAGCAAAAGACTTTGGGAAATGGCTAACACAGAGAGTGGAAAAATGAAAGAATGGGTGAGAACAAAGACATAGACCTAAAGTAAAGAACAAAGACACTGAAACATAGAAAATCCTGGCAAGCTTAATCAAAAGAGAAAATGATAAATATTGAAGTGACAAAAGTGATGACAATCTAAACCAGAAAATAAACACCTTAAAATGCTTGTGAAAATATCCAAAAATTATAGAGAAAGTGTGGAGAAATTATATGTTCTTTCAAACCATCAATATTTTTATAATTGGCATTACCTTTGCAAATTCTATATATAGTGTCACATCATTTAACAAACAATTCTACAGTATTAACCTACTATTTTCCTGACAGGTTCAAGTACAAAATATAAATGTACCTCAAACTAAATATGTGGTTATTTTATAGCTTGCAAGGCTAGTAGAGGTCATTTGACTTAATCATTTGATTTTTCAAATAAGGACATGGGGCACAGATAACTTGAAGAATTGACCCAAGAAGCTACACATTAGCAGCAAAAGAAATATGACAAAATCAAGGTTTTCAAATCCCTGGCTACACCTTCTATCTCTCTGTGAGTCCATTTCAATGTAGTCACTTACCTTGTAAGAAACTTCCTTAATATGCATAACTGTTTTACAGAATATGAGGTACCTGAATTAGAGACTAAAACCCAAACTATTCTAATATTAACACCAAAAAATAACAGCGAGAAATAAAGATCTTTGAGGTATTTCTTACCCAAGCAAATGAAGGGCGGATAATTAGACACTGAAATCTTAAAAGTGTTAGTTCAATGTTAAGGCTGTGTAAAGATTTCTGCTTTCTTGGGTTCTGTGCACTTTTATTTCGCTCTCCTCTGTGGACAAGATACAGTTTTAAGCCATCACTGAAAACGGTTAAATTGCGGCAATCATAACTACGGGGCACATAGCCTTCAAATCATCACAAAACTACCTCCCTGACAGGGCCAAGGAAGGGCTTTGAGATAAAGCTCGAGTTCATGCAGGATACTCATTGCCTGTGAGTGCTTAATAAATACCTTGTTACAGTGATTTATGTTCTAGAAAGTTACGCTCAAAAAGAATTTGGGAGTTTTCAAATAGAAGTGTGCAGCAATATAAAACAAATAGCACACATTTATTTTGTAAAAAAGACACATACAATCTGTCTCCCAACATAATATACGAGCGCTTTTAAATTAGCAAAAACTATTGAATTTTAAAGTGAAATATTTAGTAGCAGTGGAATGAGAAAAAAAAAGAAAAGTGTAATTGAGAATTCAAAGTGCAATGCAAAGTTCAATAGATTTGCACGGACATTAATGATTCTTACAATCTCCTGATAGTATTGCTTTAAACTTGGCATATATATCTTGTAAAATATTAAAGTTTTGAACTAGAAAAGCTGTAAAACCCAAAGTTATATGCAACCTATGATGGCCTTCAATATTATATTTTTATCTGTGAACTCACTTTCATGCATTCTTAATGAACTCAGGGATAAATTGTGTCTTTTCCACAAACGGTCACCTTAGTATCTAACCCACACTAGGTGTTCAACAAATGCAAACCTTTCCTCCTTTTTTGAAAAGTCAGTATCAGATATAATTTGCACAGAGTAGAAGTCATTTTTGTAAGTGCACAATTTGATAAGTTGTGTTACATGTAAACCATCTCCAAACCATCACCAGAACCAACACTTGGATCAAGGCCATCAACCCCCACATTTTCCTCATGTCTTTCTGTAGTTTACCTCCCCCATTCTTCAGCCCTTACCCAAGACAGGCACTAATTTTTTTCTGTCCTTATAGTTTTCCCTCTTACAGAATGTCACGTAAGTGGAACTACATAGTATGTAGTCTTTTGTGTCTGGTTTTCTTTACTTAGCATAATGCTCTTGACATTCATCCATGATGTTGTGTGTATCAACAGTGTTTTATGGCTGCATAGCATTCCATTGGATGAATATACCCCAATTCATTTATCCATTCACAAACTGATAAACATTTGGTGTTTTTGCATTTTGGGGGTATTGGGACTAAAGCTGTTATGAACATTTATGTATAGGTTGTTGTGTATAATTTATGAGTCTTAAAGCAAGAAAATAGTGCATAAATTGCAGAAAAATACTGGTGACAACCAAAAGAGCATCCTATCTCTGTGGAGAGACAGGTGTTTCAGAAAAAGAGTCAAAGGATATCATTCCAGGGTAATCTCTCTGTAGTCTTTACTTAACTCTGTAGTGGGGATTGTGGAGGAAATGAGTAAAGAGAAGACAGCAGTTGGAGAAGTGACTTAAATTTTTTAGTTGACTGCTGTATTCACTGCAGCTTTTTTGTCTAATAATTATATAATCATGATAATATTAGTGGCAACAATATAAATAGGAATAGGAATAATAGCTAACATTAACATAGTGCTTTCTATGTACTACAAATTATTCTAAGTATTTGACCCCATTAAGTCACTTAACTCACTTACCCACTCTTAATAATAAATTAGAATTGCTATTATCAGTTTATAGAACCAAAGCCCAGAGCAGATAAGTGACTGAGCCAATTTCACATAGCTAGTCAGTAATGGAGTTGACATTGGGAAACAAGCATCAACTCCAGAATCCATGTTCTTTAACCCTACTCAATAGCTACTTTCATAAAATGGGTATTTTGTTAACAGATTAAAGTCGTCTTAAGTGACTACCACTTATGAGCAACCCTCCTGATTCTCATCGTTAGGCTGAACACTGGAAAGAGAACACAGCCCATTCTTGATAGTAGATGCTAATTCCATCCTACTGTCTATGTGTATGTTCAAGGGAGCTCTATTACAAGTCTTCTTTCTTTGGAGATATTGAGAGAGCCCTCCAAATGACATTCAGAATTAAATGTTTTCTAGTTCTCTGAAGACAAATATACCATGCTAACACTATATCCTTTAGGTTATCTATAATAATTAAAGGGTAATATACTAATTAGACTGGATGTATTCTGGACGTCATTCCAGACATCCTTCCTGATGAAGCCAGGGCTGGAGGGAAGCCAGCATGGGTCCCAGGTGCCTGGGACCTGAGGGAAGCCAGCACGGGTCCTGGGTGCCAGAGGGAAGCCGGTGCTGGCAGCTGGGGGAAGGAAGGCATACTCTTGCATGAATTTTTGTGTATCAGGCCTCTAGTTACCATAGAAAATTCATTTAACATCAAGTTAAGAGATCAGTTATGACTAGAAAAATATGATTCTTATCATTAATATTGAAAGATCATTTCACATTTCTTTTCTACTTACTTTAAAAAATGCAATTGGAACAATATTTTGGTGCTTGGGCTAAGAGATTTAAAGTTATTTAAAACTTAAAAAATTAAAATCAATAAGATTTTCTAAATTATTTTAGAGACATAAAAGGTAATAAGCAATTGAAAATAGGAGGACTCTGATTTTAAATGAATCAGGCAATTCTAATATAATGACAAATGAGTAAAATCTATGAATATTTCTTATACACAACTCATATTAACTCACCATTAAATTTTCAAGATAGAATGGTAGTTGGTCTTAGTTCGTGGATGAAATTACTTCTTAGTAAATATTTATAAAAACACTTCCCACAGTTTATCTGTTTATTACCTAAGTTAACAGATGAATTTGCCTAAGCAAAAATTAGAGCATGTTTTTAAAAATATATTTTTATTGATTTCAGAGAGGAATGGAGGAGAGGGAGATAGAAATATCAATGATGAGAGATAATCATTGATTGACTGCCTTTTGCTTGCCCCAAACTGGGGATCAAGCCTGCAACCTAGGCATATGACCTGATCAGGAATCGAACCATGACCTCCTGGTTCATAGGTCAACCAATGTTCAACCACTTAGCCACATTGGCTGGGCAGTACCAAACATTTTAAAGAAACATCCTATAACAACCTCTGGCCCCTTAATGTTAGTGATCATCACATAGTAGTAGTCTGGGTAAGTTCAACAATATTATTGCTATGAATAGGTAGGCACATAGCAGGGCATAAACTAGGAATCATACCTTTCTGAAGGACCAGCAGGTATTTGGTTTCTGGATCTCTCACTGGATTTACATTCAGGACCTTGATTTTATATGCAAGCATTTTCCAGTTTTTTTTAATAACATGAATTCTTTTGTTTGTCTGATATGTACTGACCTCATTCATTTATTCCAAAGTTATGCACCACTCAATTGTGTCAAATGAAGGTGGAATTGGAGTTTTGTACAAAAGAAAATCATGCATTAATGAACAAGGAAGTCAAAAAGGTTGTAAGAAAGAAACTTTCCATCCAAATCTTTAATTTGTTCCTTTTTATAAGGGGTTCGAGGAACACGGGGATATCCTGTGGATTGTCCAAAACCAGAAAAAAGAAGGGGAGGTGAATATCAAAATGATACACCAAGACCCCTGTGCCTGTACTCAAAGCATTTTTTTGCAGAATTGGTGAATATTTCAAATATCCCATTCAGCAATCACAATACATAAAAGAGAAAGTATTGTATTTATGTTAAATATTCCATGGCATTAACTTGGCATAACTTATTCTCACTTTTCCCTCTGCCCAAACTTAGAATCCCAATAGAAATATCACCTTCACATTCTAACAATCAATAGCAGGTTTTCAATACACCTCAGTAATACACTTGGAAAGAACATCATCAGACTGGCTAATTTAGTTGAGACTATTGCCCTTGCAGATGAGCTAGATTGGATTTGTTACCTGTCAAGTGTGGCAGCTCAATACTGGGCCCATTATTCAAGAATCAGGGAGGAAGTGGTGCTAAATGAGCCTGGCTGTCAACTCGTTCTCTCCTTGCAACATCATCAGCCTTTCCTGTGTGAGGCCTCTCATCCCAAGTCCACACACACATTGTTCCTCCATCTGTGAGCATGATGGTTTGATGCACAGCAAACAATTCCCTCCTATATATTGATTTACTCTCTGTTTCTCTAGACATCAATCTCAGCAACATCTCTCCTTCTGACTTTTTATCCTCAGTTTGGGCATTGTTTTTGTTTGTTTGTTTTGTTTTGTATTTTTTTTTTATTGGCTACTTTTATGAAAAGATAAAAATGTAAAGAAACAGAAAGAAATCACTGGAAATTATGCATCAGAATATGCTGAACACAGCCAGCTTCTAAATGAGTATTTTTTAAAAAGTTGATATAGCCAAGAATAGCACGATTTGTTTTTTTATTCAAGTCCTTCTTGTAACCTTCCACGCATAAATGGAACTCTACATGGAGACTAGATTCCAGGGTAGAGACTGAACCTGAGCTGACAAATGGTAGCTACTGGAATCATTGGGGCTGTCATTTCGTTCTCTCCACACGATGCTCCGTGAAGGTATTAGAGCACAGGCACCCACTGACGTGAGAGTTCTGTAACACCTAGACTCAAAGCTATAAGAAAGGGGTAATAATGACAGTTCCATGATTAGTCAGTCCCCTTTCTGGTCAATTTCAATCAGTTCCTTAATGTGACTTTAATGATGTTTTTTAGTGTTAATTTTGTTTTATTTTTTTAATGCTATGCCAATAGCAGTTTCATTCAACCACTGTGATTTTTTCATTAGGATGATTATAATGGAAGATGACTCTCCATGGAAACGTAGGAGGCACTCTTGTTATCCATGCCCCATTGTTACTCTACACTAATTGCTCCAGTCTGTCATGTGAATGAGCATTTAAGGAGATTTTAATCCCCGAACCACCGCATTCATTGTGATTCTGTGTATGCTGAAGATCCTTATGACAGCACAGTGATAGAACTGGTCGCAATGCACACATGCCCAGAACTTCTACAATTTAAACATAGTTAAAGAGTTTGGATGCATTTTAATGTGTAAATAATGTGCTTCTAAGATAAATTGATGTGGGCTAAGTTGCAGTGTGGTGTAAACTTTCCAGTTAAACTTTCTTGAATACAGTTTAAGAGAGGACTGGATTCTGCAGCTGATTTTTTTGCTCTCATTTGCACATCACGCTTCATTGAAATTCCAAGCAAGGGTAGGCAGTTATGAATAATGTCCAGCTATCACAGCTTCCTGCTCCTATGAGGAAGATGGCAAATGCACTGAACCCATCAAGACAAGGATGTAGTTCATTAACTCAACTATAGATCTGAAAGCCTTTCAGAAACTGGGTCAGTTTGTCAAAGGTACAAACATGACATGACAGAGCCGTCTCTAAAACTGAAGTGCACAATTACAAGTCCCATCAAAAGTAATCAATGCAGCTCATTACAAAAATCTGTTGTTTAGGGCAACTACAGCAGAGTTCAAAGTGAAAGATGAACTTGTCTCTATCTGGGGATGATAAAAAAGGTTGGAATGATAAGAAGGCAACATTATCAAAGAGTTGTAGATATGTGACACACCGTGCTGGCATTTTCAAAGTTCCTTTTTTAGCCCAGAACTTTCTGTCACCAGAGCAATGGATGTCACAAAGACTGTATTAATTAGATACAAATGGTGGCAAGGGAAACAGAACCTTGCAGATTTGGGGAACCAGAGGTTATTATGGAGTGCGATATGGAAACCATACACATTGTAGAGTATGATATGCAAACCATGCTGCCTGTTGAGCATATGAATTTGATATACGGTCTCTCAAGGAAAGGCCATTTGAGTTGGTGCGATTGCAACTGTTTTCAAGTAAGTGTGAAACTGCCAGGGCTAAACAAAGTTAAGGGATAATAGGATTAAATATTGCAAGCGCAATAAAAGAATAAATGCAAAAATGATAGAAAATATACAAATGGACAATGACATTCCAAGACTCTACCTTCAACAGATTGATTAATTGTGAAGATAAATCAAATAGTTCTAACACAATCTTAAGTAAGAGTTTAAGAAACAACAATTTTTAACTTTCAGTTCAACTTTAGACATGATAAAATATACAGTGTTGAGAACAGTTTGCATGGAAAGAACACTTGCTTTCTTTGAGCTTTGTGGAAAATTGAGGAGGGACAGATCAGGATGATCTTGAAGCCTCAGTTCTTTCCCTTCTCAGCTGCTTAGCAAAGAAGCAGGTGAGAGTAGCTCACAGAAGTAAGGACCCTCCCTGGCCCATGGATTCTTCATTAAACAAGATCCAACCTGTTGTCATGTGCCACACAGTCAGACAGAAAGTCTCTGTCACCACCCACTTTCACACAGAGAACTCTGGAGTGTGGCCTTTTTCCATGGCCACTGGTATGCCTGGCTTGAGCTGTCCTCTATGTGAATTAAGGAGATATCAGAAATTGTGTGCATTTACTACACTTCTTATAAGGTTGAAGGCCTCTATATAAGTGTTGATACGTTTAAATGAACTCTGCTCAATTATTTATAGACCATTCTTCTGATTGCTTAAAGTAAGATCTCAATTGGTAATTGCAGCAGATTCTCATGATCATCCCATTGTCCTTTTTATTTGTGATACTTTCTGTTCTCTAGGGTTTCAGAACCTGAAGGATATTGGTCACAAGTTGTCCAGCACTGGGAGAAAAAGAAGAGGAAGAGAAGGGATGGGGCTTTGATGATTCCTGCATTCAGTTTTCTCTGACACCAATCTCTTTCTTGCACCTTCCATGTTTATTATTTAAGCCAAAGAGAGTCTATGAAAAGTTGGGATGTTCAAGAATGCTTGAGATGAATCGTGCAAGGTGAGAAGAGAATGTCCAAGTCTGTGGGCTGTGAGTGTGTACACTGAGGACATCTGTGGCCAGAAGAGAATAGGGGAGAAGTTTGTCACTGAAATATAAGAGCACCAACAGGGAAACAGCATGCCACATCCCACGAATGAAACTAAGTCAGTGGGACTTGGGCTCTGGGAGACTGGATACTAGTATATCCCAATACGGTGTACCAGACCCTGCTCTGAGCCTTTGCACAATCAATTATCTTAGTACTCTACTATCCTCAGAGCAACACTGTGAGGCACAGACAATTAAGGGAAAGGGACTTGTGGCCCTTGAGCAGAAAGGCTTCACACCCTGCCAGTGGGGTTGTTGTGCGTGCTCCTAATCCCTGTGCTCTAGTGGCCTTTCACTGAGCTGGGTAGGTGGGGAGGGGCCAGGTCAGGCAACTCTTACCAGCAAGGTAAGAAACTGAGGGGAAGACATGAAGACATCAAAGGATGTCTCAAGACTGAGGGTGAAATTATAAGAAATTTGTTCTAGATCATTCTTAATCTAAATAGTCAGAAGAACACATTAGAATAATGAAAATGAGTCAAAGCGGGGAATCCAGTTAGGAAGCCATTTAACCATCAGCTCAAATTACTAATGGGTAATTTCAGTGTCAGCAGGAACACAGAGAAAAGGGTTACCTATTCAGGGGGCACAATTGCTGTGATTTTGTAGCTAAATATATAGTCAAAGGCATTTTTCTTCTTTTTAAAATTGAGTATCTGAGCTAACTCTATTTCCATGAGTTATCTCATTTCTTAAACTTTATTCCAAGTTTCAAAAGCCCAGATCTAGATGCTGTGCTTTAAGCCAGTCAAGTGTCTAGCTTTTTTCTGTCCCTTCTTTCTTCCACCTGAAGCCAAGACTGGGAGAAAAGAATAGGGAGAGTTAAGAGCCTCATGCCCAACATGTTTTTCTGGCTTGAGCATCTTTCATGGAGCCCAGTCCGCTTCCTCAATGCTTCCCCTGGGACAGAGTCTAGTCTCTCAATTCAGCCACCTCAACTCCTCTCCAGAGGAAAAAAGCTCACAGGAGGCATTAAAATGTTCAACCTTTCTCCACAAAGTGCTCTCACTGGGAGCATGCTTGCTGGGTTCCTTGTAACTCTCTAAATATCACCTTTGATGGCATTATAGTGAAACCCTGGATGTTAAGAACCCCTTTGTTAAGAAAAGAACCCCGTTGTTAACCAGGATCTTAGAGGACAATGAACCTATACTCTGCCCAATGGAGAAGGAACAGTCTACTTGATTGTAGAATAAACCTATTAAAATTCCCTCAAGTGTGTCCTACGTCATGATGAAAAGAACCTAAAGTGCTATATGTTAGACATAGAGTGCAGGGCCAACTTCCTCAAATAGAGCTGTTAATCACACAACTGTTCTCAGCTAAATACATGAAGAATCTTGAAGGTTGTCGTTCACACATCCCACTTTTCCAGGGACAACACAGAAAATCTGTCAAGAGAATCTCCATTGAAAAGAAATAACAGGATTCTATCTCTTGTCCACATTCAACAGAGTTTCAACTCTTTCTAAATTATATTTACTTGTCATATTTAGGTATTTCCCACAATTCCTGGGAGATTACATATTTTCAAAATATTTAGTGAATGGGGAAAAATTAGAAAATGATTCCATTTCTCTTTTAAACCTGAAAATATTCAGGATGATTTGACTCATATATTCATTTTCTGCCTCTGTGGGAAAAGGAGTGGAGGGCAGCTTAAAAATATGCACAGAATATTCCAAGAAAAATATAAAGTCCCAAGGAAAGGGAATTGTGGGTAGAACAGCAAGACAGAGAAGGAATAGGTTAGAATGTACAGAGTTTGCAATAAAGATCTAAAAACTTACATGGAAATGAGCACAGATTAGGCTTTGTTTACTAGTTATCAACACACAGACAAATTTCATTATAGCTTGTAAAAAGTAAAATGAGTGAATAAATAAGTAACAACCACCCAGGAAAGGATATTGAAATTACAGGAAAGTTTTCAAATTGTTAAAACAGGAAGGATACTGCATCTAATGAATAAAATTATTGTAATAATTAAAGTGGCAAACTTTACAGATGTAACTTTTAAAGTTTTCCAATGCAGACTGAGACTGAAATGCATTACAGGTAATTCTATGGGGCGCCAATTTAAAATATTCTAAGTATTCATGCCTTGAGTGTGTGAAATTGAGATAGTGGATTTTCAGATTATGCAGAGAAATATGTGGACTATCTTTCAAGTATAGTTTCATAAATAATGTTTCTGAGAGGAAACCTTGTGCAAGGTAAGAAGCAACCATGAATTCAGGAAGGTGCAGAAAATGCAAATGAGTTGTTTTGTTTGTTTAAACTACATGGGTCAGTGATGGGAAGAAGAGAAATATAAAAAAGGTGGTGATACTTTTTTAGAAATTTAAATTATTCAAATCTCTAAAAAAAAATTAAAAGTTTAACCAAGGAAATATGTGCATCTAATTTTAAAATAAGCTTCACTCTTGGCCATTTAAATCAATAGAAGTTTACAGAATATTTATTTTTAAAAAACTACAGATAACAGCAATTATGATGTGAAAGATGCCTAGTCCAGTGTTTTTCCTCAATCCCTTTCCTCCATTCCAACCTGCCTACTTTTTTTGTACACATCACAAGACCAAACCTTTCTGCAGTTAGCCAATATACCTACCTTTCCATAACAATTTGATTAAAGACAAATGTCCATTAACAAAGAGATCCTTCCAAATAAAAATTACCTTTATATAGCTCTAGATTTCATGTTCTATGATACACAGAAACGTTTTACTCAGGGGGGTATATAATGTGGCATATCTGTAAATTTGTCTATAATGATTAATATTCAGGGTCAAGTTCACCCTCAGTTAAAAATCAGTTAAAATTAAATAATTGCTTAGTGGAAACAACTCATTTAATGAAGGATATTTTTTAAACCCCTGCAGCATGAACTGTCCTTCGGGGAATAAGTAAAGCTTCCTAGAACTGCTAATGTTCATTCTATAGGTGTTCGTGAAACTTATCAAATATTCAAAGTGCAAACACACACATCTTTGCTCTATCAATATTTATAGCTTGAAAACACATTATTGTTGCAAATATGTCAGGACAATAAAAAATATCCATTTACAATGGGAATTTATAACAAAGGGCAGTGGGACAATATAATTTATTCTTATCATTGACTCTATGGCTTATAAGTAATAAGAAATGAAGCTCCAGGTAAGTTATGAAGGTCATTTCTTCTCATGAATGAAAATATTTAAATTGTTTATATCATTATCTGCTGTGAGATATTCTAACCATGGAAAATTCTGAAATTATGAGCCACATGCCTGGACTCTGTACTGTGAAAGTTGCCCCAATTTGGCTTCCAGAGACAGGGTAGAATAGACTATAATAACAATAGCATGCATTTATATTATTATTTATCCTTTTAAGGTATAATTTAAAGAGTGCCATTTTAAAACACAATAGAATGTTTATTTTTAAAAGAATATCAATAGAGCATCAATATTCCATTTTTACACTTGTGAAAATAAAGGCTCAGAATGGATGTTCAATTTGTCAAAAGTTCCACAGCCAGCAAGCATTTATACAGGAGTCCAAGATCTAAATTCCTGATTTATCCATTTTCAGCTACATCATGGTTCTTCTCTAGAAGCAATGATACAAGTCATTAACACTTATTGGATGTTATAAGCATTTTGCATGGATTGTTATATTAAGCCTTTCAACTGCCCATATAAATAAGTAATTAATAAGCTTATTTTACATATTAGGTGACAGGTTTGGAGAAACTAAGAAACTCCTCATAGGTGGCAAAGATGGATTTGAAAATAGGCATCTTTCATTTAAACCTGTGATTTAAAATAATGCACTTTTTATACAATAACAAGAAGGCATCATTGCTCTCTGGACATGGGCTGCTCAACTGTGGATGAGCTGCTGATCACCTTGATATATCCACATTCATGTTAACATACATGTGCTTGTTCTCTGATAGAGTCTGAGTAGAGAAGGTCCCCTAAATACATGAGTCCTAATCTCTACAACCTGGGATTATGTCAAGTTCCATGACAAAGGGGAATTAAGGCTGATAATGCTGACATTAATCACCTGACTTTGAGGTGGGGCCAGGATCCTGATTTTGAGAGTTTAGTTAGCTAAGCTACCCCATGGTATTGCTGCCTAGACTTCCATTTTATTTGGCCCAGTGCCCTGTGGGGGCCTTAAAAGACACTAACCCCTCACATATCCCACATAACAGACTGTAGAGTCACAAGCAAATGGTAAGTTCCTGATAGAACTCCCCCAATAGCCTAACCCTAACCCTAACCCTAACCCTAACCCTAACCCAAACCCTAACCCTAACCCTAACCCTAACCCTAACCCTAACCCTAACCCAAAGCCTTGTGTGTCCCTTAGATAAGTCTCCTATGGACTTTACCAAATTCTGCACTTTTTGGGTTTGGGTTGACCAATCGGCCTTAGCCCATGAACCCCAAAGCACTCCACCCATGGACCCTAATAAAGGCATGTGCCCCAGGTCCTGGCTCTCTGTCTGCCTTGACGTTCCTGTGTCGCCTCTCGAGGTGAGCCATGGACCTCCTTCAGAATCTGTAAGAACCTTCTTTATGTCACTTTCTCTTGTGGTCTTTGTTGAGCCGCAGCTCACCATTTGGCATTCTTTGCTCCACTGAAGGAATGTGAATTTAACAAAGTCCTAACACCAATGTAACCAGGGGGCTTCTTATGAGTGGAAGACGGAGGCAAGAGACAGAGAACCAGAGGATGGAAGTGTGAGCAGAAGGTGGCCTCCTATTCTGGCTTCAAAAGGATGCCAGTGACTTCTATAAACTAGAAAATGGATGGGAATGATTCCTCCCAAGAGCCACCACAAGGAACAGCCCCGGGGTAATGGATCAGCCCAGGGACTGATTTCAGACTTCTGACCTCCACAACATTAAGATAATGCATTTGTATTGGTTAAGCTACTCAGTTTGTTGGCAGCACGTCATAGCATAGAAAATTTATACACCCATTTATTTCACAGTGTAACGTTGGCCTTGTGATAGCTCCAGTTCCAAGTCTCCCCTTCTCTCCTATAGACTCAGGGCACGTATATATTTGCTGGTAGTAAAAATAAAATTCAAGTTGCCAAGATACCTATCTAATTACAAATAACGGCTTTTTCTGAAAATGAGCATTAGCACTGCTTCTGGACAACATGCTTCTGTTTCATTTATTTCCTCTTAATGTTGTCACGCACAAAATAAAATATCACATATTTAAAAGCAGGGTATGTGAAAATAGAAAAAAAAATATATATAAGGGGCATATTCTTCCACTATAAAAGCAAAACAAAAACAAAAACCCATAAAGGAATAATCAAAGGATGCGCTGTAAACACAGAATGGGATTGGAGTTAAATGGTCTCATAAGGACAGCGGCATCTCCCACAGGTGCTCAAGTGCTGCCTTGACTTGGCCACCACTACATTGTGGGAGCAGCACTTGCAAAGTTATTGCCTTTTCCTGCCTCTTGTGCTCCCTTTCCTGGGGTTTAGGAGGCGTCCATGCTCACCTCTCTCCAGAACCTATCAAACAAGGGAAAACACATACGACAGGTCTTCTACTTGAAAAATGTGGAATAGCACAGGGCATTCCTAATCTATATACCAACTGTCCCTGACTTACGATGGTTTGGCTTATGATTTCTCAACTTTATGATGGTGTGAAAGACATGCACCTCATAGAAACAATATTTTGACTTTGGAATGTGGACCATTTCCAGGGCTAGAAATATGTGGAATGATGCTCTCTTGTGATACTGGGCCGCCGCAGGGGCAGGGCTGCCAGTCAGGCACAGAATCACAAGGAAAAACAACCCATCCCCTGCAGTGAAACAGGTTGCCAGTGTTTTTTGGACATCGTGCTTGTGTTTTCACATCCCTTCATGTCTACAACTCTCATATGTGTCTCCTGCTTCCAGTGGGAAGAAGAAGGCAATTGCTCTTGGGATGATTCAAGATAATTGCCCAGCTGTAGGTTAACATACGTGTTCTGAGCAAGTGGATGGTGGGCTAGGCTCAGCTCTGATGTTCCCTAGGTGAGGTGTGCTAAATGCACTTTCAACTTACGATATTTTCAAGATATAACAGATTTGTAGGCCATAACCCCATCCCAAGTCAAGGAACGTTTCCGGGTAGACATTTACAACCTCGAACCTGTTGCCTGTAATTAGCAAGACACTACTTCCAAGTACAGGTTGTCAGTTTAAGTTTTGAATGAAGAACTTTGTTTCCCTTGTTACCTAATTCTTAAGTATAAGGTAGGGAAAAGCCCAGCTGTTCTCAGTTACTTATCTACGGGGTGTGAGTTCAGGGCACTGATGTAACATGTGGCCACAGTGGATCATCTTGCTCGTTGCCATCCTGATTCAGATCCAGGCAGCCTTGTAGGGCAGCACAGCTATGTTTTTATTTCCTTTTACTCCATGCAGATGGCAAGTATGAGGACTCTCAGCCCAGTCAACTCCACTCCTACCTCTCTTCCCCCCTCCTTCCTTCTCTCTCATTCTGAGAGATGTTGTACTAGGTAGCCCTGAAAGGCAATTTTACCAATACTTAATAAAGAGCTTTTATAAATTGGAACAACTGGCTTTTTATTAACTATTCCTATGTCATCTACATAGCATATCTTGGACAGTCCTGGAAGTGGATTGCAATATAGAAATTTGAAATTCCCAGTTACTTGGCCCCAATAATATTATAGTACATTATGAAACACTTTATAGTCATTTACAGTATTTTTAAAAATATTTTTATTGATTTAAGAGAGGAAAGGAGAGGGTTAGAGAGGTAGAAACATCAATAATGAGAGAGAATCATCAATCGGCTGCCTCCGTCACGCCCCCTACTGGGGATTGAGCCCACAATAGGGGCATGTGCCCTTGACTGGAATGGAACCTGGGACCCTTCAGTCCGAATGCGGATGCTCCATGCACTGAGCAAAACTGGCTAGGGTGTCATTTACAATATTTTAAATATATGTTTGTATTATTATAATGGATCTCACACCAGCAGATACCTTAACCATGTTTAGTAGTGGGAGGAATCATATAAAAGATGCAGGATATAAAAATTGGCAGAAAGCATGAACCATTATCCTTTTTGAGTTATTTATAAATAAACACAAGCTATACTCTGTTAGTAACTGCCTCTGAACATTTCCTGGGCATAAGAATTTCCCTGTGCGATCCCTTACCCTGGGTTCAATTTCTAGGATTAAAAGGACCTTCCGAAGGGTTTCAGACTGGTGTTGAAGCTGACAGCTACTGTATGGGTGTCAGCCACCATGTTTCAAAGTTCAAAGTCATTGTTTCAAGTCAGCCCATAGTCATGTTCTGCTTTGCCCTAACGTGCACCAGAGCTAATAGCATTTGACTTCAAGAACAAAGCAGTTCTTGGCGATTGAATAGAGGGTAGTGAGGCTGAATATTTTTGTGGACAGCTGTAGGATAAACTATTCCTGGAGGGAGGAAGGAGAGACATTCAGAGTGTCACCTAGGAGAACAGCAACACAGTTCAGACCCGGGTCTTCCAGCAGAGTTAGGGAGGAAGAAATGATAGAAATACCAGAAAACAAGGACAGAACTTAACTGACCTCTGCCAGGAAATCATCTATATATATAAAAGGCTAATATGCTAAGTGTCTGACTGTTCAACCAGTCACTATGACGTGCACTGAAGACCAGGGGGCAGAGGCTCAATGCAGGAGCTGCTGAGCTGCAGTGACTTGGCAGCGGTGGTTCTAAGGTGATGCACCCGAACCAGAGAGAAGGGAGTCTGATTTCTTGCAGGGCCATGCGGTTCCACCTTTGGCCGTGGGTTATGTTGTTGCTGGGGCACTGTCGGCCCTGAATCTGGTTTACTGCACACTTGCATTTGCGTTCTACACCCTGTACGACAGCAACTTTGCAGAGTGCCCTCTCCCACTCCGGAACCCCTCGAGGGATGTTGGAGAGCCAGTTCCAGCCCAATCCCTGCAGGCCAGGCCAAGGGACCCCACATGCCGGAGGGACCCTGCTCACTCTGCAAACACCAAGGAGGGACCACAGGAGGTTGGCTCCAGGGCGTGTCCAGCCATTTCGCCCAGTCCCACCCGCCTGGCCACCTTCTAACTAATTTCCTTTCAATGTGCACGAGTCCAGGCACCAGGTCACTAGTATCATTATAATTGGTGTGTGTGTGTGTGTGTGTGTGTGTGTGTGTGTGTGTGTATGTATGTGTGTGTGCAGTAGAAAGGTAAACATAAATAGACACAAAGTGAAAAATACATCATGACATTGATCATCTATACTATATCATTTTCATATTATTGTGTTAAGTCTAAAGTCAGGGAAGGAAATGCTCTCTAGGAGAAGGTGATGGCAGATGGTAGAAGCTGCCGCTAATGCTGTGGGTACTGGGGGAGAGGTGGTGGCTGCAGGAAAATAAGTATCAAGCTCCCACCTCCCTTTTCCTTCGTGTCTTCCCTCAAGGACTTTTTATAACATTAGCAACCATTTCTCTCTGGGAAATGGATTACTAGCCTCATACATTTCCATATAAGTATGCCTAAAGAAAACATCTGAACATTAGTTAACAATTTAAAAAGTAACTGTAATAGTGGAATTTTATTATAGAGTATCTTCAGAACATCTAGGGAACTTTAGGATCATTTATTTACATTAAAGTGAGATGTCCCAGGCAATTGAAGTGAAAAATGGTATAGGAAGATATCGGAACACAAACCATTTTCCTCCCACCATCTGTATATCTAGCTATAGTTATGTGTGAAAAATATTGTGTTTCATTCATGTCTTCAAATCTATTTGATTCACAATTAAAGGCCATTGCTATGGTCTGAATGTTTTCCCCTAGCATCCAATGTGCATGTTGATAAAATATGAATAAAACACTAGCCCCAAGGCGAGGCTCTTAGGTAAGGGGACCTTTGGGAGGTGAGCCTCAGGAATGGAATTAGCACCCACATATAACAGAGGCGCCTGAGTCCCCTCAGTCCTTCCACCATGTGAGGGGACAGTGAGCATGCTGGCCAGCAGGCTGGTCCCCAGACACCAAACCTGCAGGTGCTTGTTCTTGTTCGAAGCTACCCAGTCTATAGTATTTTGTTACAGCAGCTTGAGTGAACTGAGACAGACATCTTCTGCTTTCACATTCCACCAGATTTTAGTTCCAGGGCAGTGAGGGAGTCCTCAGGCCTTTGATGGTCATTGTGGCCCCTTCAAATGGTCTCCCCTGCCACCTGGGGACACAGGATTCTTAGGTGAGGATGGATATTCCTTTGCCTAATTGGTGCTGAGTGCTCCTTACTCCATTTGCACCTAAAGTCTTGCTTCCTCCCACCTCTATGAGGAAGCAGGGCCAGGGCCCAGGAGATATTTCCTAACATCGAATCCCTTTCCCTGCATGTCCTTGACCTCAAAGACTTTTCTCCTTCTGACTTCCTTCTGAGACCCAGCTAGCTTCATTTTCTCAACGGGATTTGGCGTTTACAAAACAGAGGTCAAACTTTGACTTTGCACTACACCTGCGTTCTGTCCTGCCAAAAACATCCCTGAAGCGACGAAGCCTAAAAATAACTATAATAGCAGAATTCTGGAGAGGAAACTACGGAGACAAACATACTTTTAGTAAATTACTCAAGCATGCCAGCTTCATGAAGCAGTTAGCAGGGTATACATTTCATACAAAGAATGGGCATCACGAAGTGAAAAGCTTCAAATTTCAATGCGCGCTCCAGTCAGTAGTTAGACCTTCAAAATAATCTCAGGAAATCAACTGGAGCATTTTGAACATATGTTCTCATCCACTTGCTTATTTAGAGGTGACACAATTCTTCATATCATTGTGTTCATTTCATGTAAAATGCCATAACACTCTATAGTAAGCTAAGTCAACCAGAAACTAAATAAAATACATAAAAATCATATTTTATACAACAAAGAAAAACAAGGTTATCAAAGAAGTTATGTTTCCATAAAATAAAAAGTGCATTTCCCTCACCAGAGACACGGGCACTGATGTATTATGTTGTTGAGGCTTGAAAATCTCATTCCAGCTGTGATTAACACTCTTGCATAGAACAAGCAATGCCTTCAACTGAAAACCTATTTTCCTTCCCCCCCTCCTTTTTCACAACATTGCTTTCTCTCAACCAGCACTTAAAATTCAAGTAAGATTTTTTTTTATGACTAAGGTCACATTACAAAATAGCACATAAGATGGAAGTAATAGAGTGTAGCCACGAGGGGCGTGACAATGAACACCGCAGAGCCCGCGTGGCCTGGGTGCGGCTTCAGAGGTGTTCGCCTTCATTGGGTCTTTAAGGGAGGCTGACAGGTGCAATCAGCCGCCTCATAGATCACTGCCAGAGGCTCAGGAAGACGGATGACATGCAGAATAGCAAACCCCACAGACATTAAAGGAGGCGCTGGAAGAACAATTAGCATCTTTCGGCATGAAAATGCCAAGGAGGGACCCTGCTAACGTGAGGGCACAAAACCCAACTTAAATGACATCTTCATCTCAATGGCAGTTGTGTCAGAAAATAAATACAGCCTCTCGGCCTGCCAGTCTAACACCTGTGTTTCCATATCACTCTACAGGGTGCCGTCCATTTCTGATCAGCTGCAGGCAGATTTCCTTGAATGTCTCAAGAGCTCTCATAACTCTGATGTGGCACCGCTCCTTTTAAACCTCGCCCTACCTCGTGAAAGGAGTGGAGAGTTTCAGTAAGCAACTGGTCCCACTCTTCCCGAGATGAACTGGGTCAGGAAGAATTCCATCCTCCTGCTCTGGGAAAAGGACTCCACAGCTGGGCAGTGGCATATGGAAGCTTTAGGAAGTGCCCTGAGGGCAGGGGGTGCTAGGTTCTTAAAGGATAACAGACACTTCCGGTTCAGCATCACCTTAAAAACTATGGAAACGGCTGAAGGATAACACAACGGAAAACCATATTGATTATTGAGATAACTGAGTCTGTGGCATAACTGGACTTCGAGTTTATATATAATCAATGGAAACAGTAAGACCTAGAAGATTGCATATTTTAGGCACTGAAATTTATATGGATGGAGTGTACTCATCTCAGTATTTCAGAGTATACCAGTAACTATATTCACAGGTGTTTTGATATTCTTCATGTATATTTGTGCTATTATTTTCTAATGCATGTCCATCCTTAAAGTGAGAACAGATAACATCTGGGCCTAAAAGTGGTCCCATGTTAGGAAGATCTTGAAGAAAGACTGTTTCATGTACCACTTATTCCAAAAAAGAAAAAAGAAACAAAAGACTCGCCACTCAACTTCACTCCCCGTAATCTATATATATAAAAGCCTAAGTGACTTTTAGGACTGGATGATTGGCTGGTAGCTATGATGTGCACTGATCACGAGGGGACAGACGCTCAATGCAGGAGCTGCCCCCTGGTGGTCAGTGCGTTCCCACAGCCAACCTCCTGTTGTCCTCCCCCCTCCCCTAAGCCAGCCGGGCCCCAGTCGGCCCCGATTGCTGACCAGGCCGAGGGACCCCACCCGTGCACGAACTCGTTTCTTATAACAACTTTTTATAAGAAAATATTTATTTCATCACTCCCTTTATCGCTACTTGAGTGTAGATTATTGCAAAGTGCAAACTGAATATCCTTCTCTCCACATACCAATGAACTACCACCATCTAATTGAGAGCATTTAGCTTGTAGACACCATGTAAACCTATAGCATACTCTACTATCCTGTTTTAATAATACATGAAAATCTTCAAACAATATTTAATTATATCACATGATAACAATATTTAATTATATCACATGATAACAAAGCCTCAATTAATTAAACACTAACTTAAATTTGGAAATTCAGCTTGTCTGAAAAATTTTTTTTTTCCTAGGGAAATAATGTGTCTAATATATTAATTGTTGTGAATAAATATTATTTTGTAGTTTCTTATTATGTAATAAAACTAATGTATGAGCATGTTCACTTAAGTGTCAGGTATCCAGATTTTGGTCGTAGCAAAAATAAAGTTGCCTGAACACATTCAGCAAAGCTTCAATCATGTAACAAACATAGGTAACCAAAAATTTCGTTTATCCAGAAATTTATTCCTAGCATACTGTAACCTTTTCTTATTAACTCTTATGAAATTCACATAAAGTAAATTAAACCCTAAGCCACAGAATGTCCTTTCGCTGCACGATATATATATAGACGCAGTGCTTTAGGACCTGAGCTGTCTGTCATTTGCTTCACTCACATCGTTAAAGAACTTCATGAACGTGAGCTTGTTGCTTCGCAGTAAAACACCTTTCCTACCTTGACACTGAATAAGTAATTTCCATTTTCTAGTTATAATTCTCTCAATTAATTGTTGGAAGCTAATGGTTCACAGATAGAATAATGATACTCATATTTATCCAAGTGTCTGATTAGGAGCCCACACAGGGAAGATGGCCCTACAAACACACCGGACAGTGTCAACTGTGGGGATGGGGAGAGGGTGGGGCACAAACTGCTCCCCCGTGGAGACCACTGATTTGGGCAGATGGAATCTATAGAATAGAAACCCCAGAGGCCCCTGATGAGCGCTGGGACAGATGGGAGATTTAGGAAGCAAAGTTGCTTTAGAGGGTGGGTGTTCTAGCAGACAAATCCAGCCATATTTTGAACCTGCAGGGACATAAGGGGGCATACAATTTTTAAACTTGGAACCTGGGATTAGAATTTTCAAAACCCAGGAGAGAGAGACCTGCCAGGAAGAGCTTCATCTAGGTCCAACAGGGAGATGGACAGCTCAGCCTTACGATGGTTAGGAGGAAAGTCCTCCTAGAGGGAAGGGCCGCCAGCCAAAGAACCATGGGTCTCCCACTCAGGAGACTCGCCTCAAGAGGCGAGAGGATGAAAAGCTACACGCTGCTCTCCAAACGACCAAACAGAATCTCACCCAGGGGCGGATGACCTGCTAATGAAAACCCAAGAATTCCACATCCAATACAGAGGGCCAGGTCAAGCAGGAACTTCCTTTGAACTACAGCTTCCGCTGTTTTCCCTGGCTGCCTGCTGGCTTGGGTTGAGCTCCAGTCATCCTTTCTGCTGACACAACAGAAGCAAATCACATTTGCAGACACAAAGGAACCTTCTCTGACACTGAACATGTTCTTTATTTTCATCTGAGGGGTGGTTCCAGGTGGAAGAATGTGCGTGAAGTGGTTTCAAGTTTAAGATTTTGGTGTACTTTCCTACATTATAGTATACTTTCATTAAAAAGTAGAATGATAGTAGTAATAACCCTGGTGATGTATTAAGTGCCCAGAAGTCCATCATCCAGAACAAATCTAGGTTCTTGAAAAAACATGTTTAATCACCTCACCCTCCCTCAAATTCCAGCCTGCTGCTTTAACCATTCCTGCCTGAATTCCAAGTTCATTATTCCCATGCTTTCCTTTTTATATAATTACTAGAGGCCCGGTGCATGAAATTCGTGCACGGAGGGGGTTGTCCCTCAGCCCAGCCTGTACCCTCTCCAATCTGGGACCCCTGGAGGGATGTCCGACTGCCCGTAAACAGGGGATGGCAGTCGGACATCCCTCTCACAATCCAGGACTGCTGGCTCCCAACTGCTTGCCTGCCTGCCTTCCTGATTGCCCCTAGCTGCTTCTGCCTGCCAGCCTGATCACCCCCTAACCACACTGCTGCCAGCCTGTTTGCTCCCAACTTCCCTCCTCTGCCAGCCTGGTCACCCCTAACTGCCCTCTCCTGCAGGGTTGATCACCTCCAACTGCCCTCCCTTGCAGACCGGGTGCCTCCCAACTGCCCTCTCCTGCTGGCCATCTTGTGGTGGCCATCCTGTGCCCACATGGGGGCAGGATCTTTGCCCACATGGGGGCAGCTATATTGTGTGTTGCAGTGATGATCAATCTGCATATTACTCTTTTATTAGATAGGATAGAGGCCTGGTACAGGGGTGGGGGCCAGCTGGTTTGCCCTGAAGGGCGTCCCGGATCAGGTGGGGGTTCCCTTGGGGTGTGGGGCGGCCTGAGCGAGGGGCCTGTGGTGGTTTGCAGGCCGGCCACGCCCCCTGGAAACCCAAGTGGAGGCCCTGGTATCTGGAATTTATTTTCCTTCTACAATTGAAACTTTGTAGCCTGGAGCGGAGCCAAGCCTGGGGCTCCCTCCACCAGCAGCCATTTGTGTTGGGATTATAATTGAAAATTTGTAGCCTTAAGCGGGTGGGTCCGGCCAGGGTGTGCAGAAAGCTTTGCTTCCCCTGTTGCCGGCGGCAACCCTGGCCTGCTCTCTCAAGCTCCATTCTGCCGCCATTTGTTTGAATTTGTTTACCTTCTATAATTGAAACTTTGTAGCTTGAGTGGAGGCTTAGGCCTGGCCAGGGCAGGCGGAAAGCTTGGCTTCCTCTGTTACCTAGGAAACCTTGCTCGCTCTATTGGATGGTGGGCGTGGCTTGTGGGCGTGGCTTGTGGGTGTGTCGGAGGTATTGTCAATTTGCATATTTGTCTATTATTAGATAGGATCTATTTGTAACCCTAAATTAGAAATGTAGGCTACCTGGAAGGAGCTGTTTTTCATATGAGATGTTTACATTTGTTCATTTTCTCACTGTGTGTCAGTATCTTAAAAGTACTGTGCCTCAGGGTCAATGGTCTGTGGTCTACTAGTATAGTAATGATTCCCTGTTGCTTTTATTTCATGGATAGACTTCTTCTTTGCTGTAAATATAATCTCAAGGACGTTTTTTGTGTTTGTTTGTTTGTTTGTTTGTTTTTTGGAGATTCTCTCCTTCAGGAAAAGCTGGAGTGTCTTTTCTGTACCCCATGTATACTATGTTACCTCTAATTCCCCTAGTCAACATGTCTTTTATTCCTTGACTTTAATATGATCATACCAGTTGGTTCTTCTATCCTGTTAGATTTATTTCAAACACAGTATACACTGTACCTCTTTTCTGATTTGTTCATTAGTACTGTAATGGAATGGGGTGCTGCTCATTTTGCTTTCACAGCTCTGCAATCTTATTTTTAAGACTTTCTTTTATCAGTTTGTGTTTGAATAAAATGTTTCAATAAAGACATTAAATTCAATTTACCTATGAAATAAATCACAAAAAAGAAATCTAATTTTGTTTCTTGAATTATGCTTTATCATCCTAATTGGATATCTCAACTGTATTTTGCATGCATTCTCTCTCTCTCTCTCTCTCTCTCTCTCTCTCTCTCTCTCTCTCTCTTTTCTCTCTCTCTCTTTCTCTCTTGTTCTTTCTTTTATTTGGGTTTAGACATTCCATTTTCATTAAAAAAAGGGGGTAAATTCTCATTGACATCTTTCCCATTTTTTCTGGGATGAGATTCCTCTAACCATTAGGCTTCAGTTTGAGTTCTACTTTTACCCACTTTATTTTGCCTTTTGGACTTGCTTTAATAATGATAATGTTTTTCATTTGCATTTAAGTCCTATTCCTATACATATCCCTTAACCTATATTGTGTGATTTTTGTTTTCCCTTCTGTGTCAGCCTCAACTAAAAATAAATGTACAATCATAAGCACATGTCCTATACTTTTCTTGTATCAAAGATACTTATGCCATCCCAGGAAATGGACTCTTGGGAAATGTTATTGTGGATTTCACATGTCTGCTTTTAAAGAAAAATAAAGCAGAGCTTTTAATTCTGGTAGGTACACTATGACTTCAAGAATCCTCATCTGTTGACCTCAAGTGTTTTGGCCATTATCTAAAAATTATATCCCTTAAATATTGAATATTTCTACCTATGACATGAGATTATTTAGGTCTTAATGAATCTGTGTCCAGGAAAAGAAAAGAGATACCTTAAAAATGATGGCAAGATACGAATAAGAAGAATTTCAGGCATTGGTAACAGTAATAATAACAATAATCTTAACCTGACATTTAATGGAACATTTTATTTACCTATATTATTCCTTCTCATAGGTTGAGGTGAGCTATAGTAGTCTTTATAGTTTCTAAAAGTAGGTCTTAAATCAATGGTTCTCAACCTTTCTAATGCCGCGACCCTTTAATATAGTTTCCTCATGTTGTGGTGACCCCCAACCATAAAATTATTTTCATTGCCACTTCATAACTGTAATTTTGCTACTGTTATGAATCGTAATGTAAATATCTGTGTTTTCTGATAGTCGCGACCCACAGGTTGAGAACCACTGCTGTAGAGCCTAAGACCATTGGAAAACACAGATATTTACATTACGATTCACAACAGTAGCAAAATTACAGTCATGAAGTAGCAATGAAAATAATTTTATGGTTGGGGGTCACCACAGCATGAGGAACTGTATTAAAGGGTCGCGGCATTAGAAAGGTTGAGAACCACTGTCTTAAATGAACATGCACTTGGTCTAAATAAATGATGGGTTATGGCCTAATAACAATGGTAATTAATTAAATGACTCTCTCATGAAGTTGTGCCATTTAGTTCATTTTCTCTTTTATACCCAAGTAGTTGACTCCATCATTGCTGTCTCAGCCTTAAGGTTTGCTGAGATGGGCTCCTAGGGAGTGTGTCAATTATAGACGAGCTCATGAGCCAGAGCGTCACCTGCTCCCACAACCATCCCGAGTTTGAGGAAGTGGTCACTTCCTTCCCCCAAACTCTTGTGATAATGAGTATGATTTCTGTCTGTGGTCCTAAACAAAGGGCTCTGATAAATCAGACCATTTGTCAGCTCAAATTCAAACCAGGCCTGATAGATTCCTTTGGATCATGAAACCCTCCAAAATATAAGGGGAGGGGAAGTGTCACTGTGACTTTCATATCCATTTCCATTAAGTCTCCATCTTAGGAAGCACCCATTTCTGCATGGATGTCTCCCCTCTAATCAAAAGGAACTCTGTGCTTTGGGTCAGGCATTGAGATGAGATTCCAGCAGGCTTCCGCAGGAAATGGTTTTATGGTTACTGTGGAGGAATGCCAAAGAAAGATGGTCGATTTGCTTCTATGACGATCAACCTCCATTCAGCCTCACCTACTAATACCTCAATAGATGCATCCAGGTAAACGTATCATTATTGCACCACCTGGAGTGATTTTTCATATATAGCTATGCATTTGGAGACAGATTTCAACAAGAGGTTTTTTTTTTTAATAGCCATCTCTTTATTTTATAAAATCAAAATAATCTGCAAAACAATCCTATGTTTTAGGTAAGGAAGAAAAGATTGCCCGCAGCATTCCACATTAAAAATGCAAAACAAATGGAATTCTAAGCAGTAGAGATGGGAATGAAACATTGTCTTCTGTAACTGACATTTAAAAGTATGACACATATAATAAGATTGCAATTTCTTAAAACTTCTCAATAAAAATTTCTATATGTAAAACAGATTACTGTCAGAAAAAACAGTAAATACAAGTTATACAAGATGGCACAGTCTATTTCAGTTTGGGTTTATATTTAAATATTTCTGAGAGGCAATTTTGTCAAATGCTAGTGTTTCTTTAAACAGGAGGGCAAAGAAAAGCAAATTAATTTCCTTCCCTTCAGGTTAAGTGATGGACAGTCAGTTTTGCTCAAGACTTCTCACCTAATCACAATTCATAACCTTTTTTTTTTCTTCTGTATTCAAACATTGTTGCATAAAAAGATGTGCAATAATTTTACCATAATTTTTCTACTCTTATTTATGTGTAACTGATGTAATTAACTAATCACAATGATGTGATTTCATGGCATGACTTAATTATGTGATTAATGAAAATCACAACTAAAGCAATTTTCATGGAAACAAAAATGTTTAAGCAGAAATCTTTGAAACAGCCATTAAGGCATTTAAATATGCAAATAGATTACAGATATTAATTTTTAAATATATGAAACGGAAATTCAGTAATAATGTGAAAAATTTATTTTTAAAGTCAATAAAATATATAGGCAGGTGTGTATTGCTAATTAATCTGAGTAAATATCTTAGCATTCTCTACTTTTGCTCTGAGTAGTTAGCAATTTTTTCTGGTATGGAAAAAAATTAAGTATAGATATATAGCATAATAAAAGTCTAAAGCTGTGGTCGGCAAACTGCGGCTTGCAAGCCACATGTGGCTCTTTGGCCCCTTGAGTGTGGCTCTTCCACAAAATTCCATGGCCTGGGTGAGTATATTTTGAAGAAGTGGCATTAGAATAAGTTAAGTTTAAGAAATTTGGCTCTCAAAAGAAATTTCAATAGTTGTACTGTTGATATTTGGCTCTGTTGACTAATGAGTTTGTGTCGACCACTGGTCTAAAGCAATACATGATATGATATTTTCATTCCATTATTATATTGTTCACATTTAAATGAACAAATAATCTTTTTTAATTCAAGGCATATATTGCTTATACTGTACCTTGAATACATTTATTTAATTAAAAATTAAATCCAATTGCTTATCTTGATTTTGCCATATATCTGATATACATTGTGTCAGGAGAAACACTAGAATTTCTGCAAAAAAGGAAGTCATAAATTAAAATACAGATTTTTTTTTCAGTTGTTGGTTTGCTATTTTTTTTCCTCCCTAATGCTCTTTCAAAAGAAAATATCTTATGCTACCTTCAACAATCACCCAAAAGTGTGAACTCTCACACCTTTATTTTAAAATGAAGCTGTATTTTGAACTTGCTAGCAAACATAAATGTATAAAACTCCATTAAACATAAATATTTCAAACATTTTGTTAATTGAAATTTTCTAAAAAGAGCTTATTAGCATTGGTAATTCCTATCTGTGGAGCAATTATGACAACTTGTATTTGATTGTTTATACTTTTTATGGCGTGTTTTCCGCATTAGACTGTTAGTGCTATTTGAGAGGAACTGCGTTGATTTTACTCATGAACATACACCCAGCACTTAGAATGCAGACAGATTTATAGCTGAGTTTCCATAAATGTTTTATGAAATAAGGAATTAATTGTATTTTTTTTTTACCAGTGCAATTCGTTAGGAATTCAATATGCTTCAATTACTAAACTTTATGCAAGTAGACTTATTTTCTTACTAAACATTCGGTGCTTTGTAATAATTTCATCTTTAGTCAAAAGCTAAGCTTCAGTTAGTCCCGAGTACTGCTGTAGTTGTCTTTTATGTCTTGAAGACTATGACTTTTTTCCTAGTACAAAATATAGACTATTTTCTCTTTTCCTTCTTGTCCTTCGTATTTCTCAAGCATGTGAAGCACTAGATAATGAGGTGAGGCGATTGGGTAAGAGCCACCTGGACCCTAAAGATGAGGTACTGCTCTGGGCTGAACTGTGTCTCCCTCCGCCCTGAATGCGCATGTGGAAGCCCCAACTTCCAGTCATCAGAATGTGACTGCTATTTGAAGGTAGGCCTTCTAAAGAGGTAATACTCAAATTGGGCATTTGGGTAGACCCTAATGAAGTGACTCGTGTCTTTGTAAGAAGAAATCTGGACACACAAAGAGATTTGGGGGATGTGAGCACATAGAGCAAAGACCATGGGAGGAAAAAGCAGGAAGGTTCCCTCTACAGCCAAGGAGAGAGGTTCAAGAGAGGCCACCCGCTGACACCTGGGTCTTGGACTCCAAGCCTCCAGAACGGTGAGAAAATACTTGATTGCCACCCACGCTGTGGTATTTTGTTTTTATGCCCCAGCAAACCAAGGCCGGTGTCCAAAGTTCATGATGACATAAGGGTTTCTGGTAAAATAAGGACAAATTCATCCAGGATATGAGATGTGCATCAACAGAAGTTAATCCTGCACAAGGCCAGCTTTCAGTCACGCCTTTGCCATGCCAACAACTCCAATGTGTGTCCTGCAGACTAACGTAGAGGTGGTTCTGTGTTTTTAGGTCTCTAGTCAAAGGAATGTGTCCTCTCAGAAGCCAACTGACTGGCCAAATCCTCTAGAACAGTGGTTCGAGGAGACCGCTTCTCAAATCGGTGTTGGAAGACCTCTGGGGTCCATGAGACACTTCCAGGGGATCTTTGATGTCTCCCTTCCCCAAATTGACACACTGAAACCAAACGAACCTTTTGCAGCAGATTAAAGGCAGAACCAGACATGAAGATCCAGCTGTCTCCCGTTGAGGCAGACATTAGGTTTGCGAAGATGTAACATATCACATTTTCAAAGATGTACACACAGCACTTCCACATTTCTTACATTTTCAGAAATGCAGAATTGTAGTCATTTCCAAAAGCGTGTTATGGATGTTAGCATTAGTGATTATTTTGAACTAATTAAATACTTTAAATATTCTCAGTATGAATGTCTTTTACGGTAAGTGTTGATAGATGTACTCCACATGAGCAAAGACCTTTAGGGTTCCTCAACATTTTTAAGAATGTGATAGGCCTTGAGATTAAAACACAAAACATTAGAACTCTTCCAGGATAAGTTTTTCCTTTTATATTCTCTTTGCTCACCTTAACATCACTGTAGAAAATATTCACTATCCTCTTCAAAAAGTACATTTTTCTGAACCTAGTCATTACTCCTAAATTATAAAGATGATTCTATAAAGATAGTTTTCTAATGTGGAGGTGTTTATCTTTCCCAAAACATAAATAATTCAATTAGAATCAGCTCACAGATTGGAATGTGGAGCAAACTTGTTATAAGTAAGAAAGGAGATAAAAGTATCCAAACTGAAAAAAAATACAACCTTATTAAAATATTCAATCCAAAGACCTAAGATATTTTACTGTTAATTCCCTCCCAATCATTCGGAGAGCATGTCAGTGCTAATCAATACACACCCAAAGTGAAAGTTTCTCTATCCTCACTCTTCTCCCCTGAGTCTGTGCTCCTATCTTTTCCACCTGGAAACAAGCCTCCAGGTGGTGTTATTAAAACAAATAGAATCATCCCCTTGTTTTTTCAAAACCATAATAATTTATCATTATATAAACAGAATAAAAAAACCTTAAACTCGTGGCCTGTGAGATCTTAATGAATTGGTTCCTGCTGTGTTCCACTAATTGGAAAATATCCATGGTGCTTTGTCTCTCCTTTTGGAAAATGTTTTGCAAATCCTCCCAAATGGTGATGGTTTATTTCCTCCTCACACAGACCTGAGTTGGCCTGTGAATGACTTCACCCAACCGAAGGCGGAAGAAATGGGTGTGTGACGGAATCACACCTGGAACACAGCAGGCCTTGCTAGTTCTGTTCCCTCTCGGACCCCTACCTCTGTCAGAAGCACGAGCCTGATCTAGCCCCGGTCAGAATGACAAACTACATGGAGGGGATGGAGATGAGCCATCTCAACGGAGACCATCATCCTGTAGGTGACTAACCAGGTGACAGCAGATGTGGGATCTAGCCCAGTGGAGACGGATTGACCCAGGTCTATAGACTTATGTGAAATAGCCAATGACGAGTGCTTGAGGCCACTAACATCATACAGTGACTAGTTCTGCAGCAACGCCTCCCGGGTACAGCTGTGTCCTTCCTGAGCTCATTTCCTGTCAGTGGGCTTCCTTGAATTCATGTCTCATGCCTCTTTGGGATTTGTTCCTGCTGTTCCCTCCAACTGTAATACTTCTATGTGAGATGTTTCTATGGATTTCTCTCTCACTTTCTGCCCTTCATTCATAGATCACCGCCTCAGAGAGGGCTTCATAATCATTTTCTTTTTCCCTTATCACGTTATTGTCTCTGTAACAATTATCCCTACCTGACACAGATTGTTCTTTTTTTCCTCTTCTCATTTTCTCTGTACTAGGATATAAAACTGTGCAGGGATTTTGTATACCTGGGGGCTAAACTGCATGGCACATGCCCTCAATGAATAAATCAAAGAAGTCTCCAGATGTAAAAAAAGAAAAAGAAAAAGATGGACTTGTATATTTAATAGCTTTATAATAATGACATTTCACTTTTGGTAGAAAAACAACAAATCTTATGTTCTTCTGAAATATCTCCATATTATAATATTAGCTAAAATAAGAACTAAAGAGGAAATTCAGTTATCCCAAAAAAAGTGCTGTGACAGAGTAAATGGAAGCATCGTGACCATGTTCAGATTTGAGGTCACTGTTTTAAAAGAATTATGCAAAGAAGCATCAAAATTTTGATATAGATAAGGAGAGGAAAAGTCACATTACAATAAATGACTGGATAAGTATGTAACTGAATTTTTATGATTATCTTAAACCTAGTGTTAAAGAAAATTACAAGCTAAAACTACTGATGCCACATAGATGACTAGTCCCTTATTAATAAAAATGATATACAACATACCATAGTTATTCAATCAACAGTTCCCAGAGATCACCTTGGATGTAGAGTCTGAAATAGACCTGGGATTGCCTCACTTGGATATTAAGCTTTATGGAGCAGCAACTATTCAACTATTCATGTACTTTGTATGAAAAGGACAGTGGTCTAGACATAGCACATTTTCAGCAAGCCACCCAGGAAGCGGCAGTGACAGCCTAGATACTGCCCTAGAGGCTGTGCTGCTGAATCTCTGAACACACCCCCCAGTGTCCCCAGGTTATCCAGGGCTTCTGATGCCATGATGATGACTTGGCTCAAGATAAGGCTGTAGGCCCAGTTGAAACAAACATGGACTCCTGTCCTAGCAAAGTTTAATTTCAGTGTTTTTTTCTTTCAAAACTGCACCGATCCATTCAACAAAGATTCGCAGCCAATGTTGTCTTATATTAAAGGTTAAGGAGACAGTATAGGCATTTTCATTTCATTGTGGAGAAAAAGAGAGAAATGTTTTTAAGACAAACATACAAATTCAGTTTGCCTTCTGTTCTGAACCCAATTCCAACACCACACATGAAGAGGAGTAAATGAAAATTTGGCAATTCCCAAAGCATTTTATATGCTGTACTAGTTTATTGGGTATTATTTGAGCTAATCCTATATGATAAAAGGGTAATATGCTAAGTGTCTGACCAATCGGTTGACCATTCAGTCGACCGCTTGACCTGTCGCTATGACGCGCACTGACCATCAGGGGGCAGATGCTCCCACAGGTAGGTTAGCTTGCTGCTGGGGTCCGGCCGATCAGAACTGGGCAAGAGCTGGACATGCCCTGGAACCCTCCCACGGTACCTCCTCGGCTAGCTGGCCCCCATTGACCCCAATCACCGGCCAGCCTGAGGGACCCCACCCATGCACGGATTCATGCACCAGGCCTCTAGTATTATAATATGGAGATATTTCATAAACATAAAAATATTTTAAGATTATCTTACAGAATTAATTTGATATATACATCTATCCTGGGATGTCTTTGGTGAAAGAAAGATTAGGGATTTAGTGAGGAAAGATTAGTTTCCCCATGTTACTTTACTAGTGCTAGAGAATAGAAATTATAACAGTTTTGGAAATTCAGTGCTTCATTCCCATTATCTTTTCAACTTTCAAGCTAATTATTTTCATGTCATATATTGTATACTTTTTTAAATTCAGAAACCACTTATAGACATTTTGGAGGTAAAAAATGGTGAGGGAAAAGTGAGTTAAAAATAATTTTAGGTATCTAATTCCAATGGCTGCCTGGCAAGGCAAAGGACCGAGGTATATAGCTGATTTGAGATAAACATATGAATTCGATAACTGCAGGATTTTAAATGTCAACAGGATACACAGAAAGAGGAGTTCAGTGGGCAGTTGAAAATGCATAGCAGTTAGACCTCAGATCAAAGTCAGGACTAGATAAAAGACAGAGAGTCAGCTCTGTTTATAGTTGAAACCATATGTCTGTAACTATATTGCCTAGAGAGAGGATACTGCATGAGTGCAAAGAGGGGGCTTATTTTGGGGACTAAGAGGTGCATTGGGGATGAAGTGGAAGCAGAAAATGTAAGCTCCTTTTTAAAGAAGTTTGGTAGTGAAGAAGAAAAATGAAATACTTGGTAGATTGTCTTTTAACATTTCTTTCAAGGTAGGTCTAGTACCAACAAATGCCCTCAATTTTTGTTTGCCTGAGAAAGTCTTTATTTCTCCTTCAATTTTGAAGGGTAATTTCACAGGTTACAGAATTATAGGTTGGTATTGTTGTTTTTCTCTGGACACTTTAAATACGAATCTCACCCCACTCCCTTCTTGTTTGCATGGTTTCTAAGAAGATGGATGTAATTTTTATCTTTCTCCTTTAAGAAAGTGTTTTCCGCCCTCTGATGTTTCTCAACATTTTTCCTTTCCCTTTGACTTTTTTTTTTTTTCCCTTTGACTTTTTGAAGTTTGAATATGATTTGCCTCTCATTTTGTTGCTATTTTATGCACTTATGCTACAGGACCCTATTGTTAGGGCAAAGAGAACATACACGTAAAAACAAAACAAAACGACCCTCATTCCTTTGTGGTTCACTTCTCCTGATTTTAACTCTTTCCCACAGTCTGCCTGCTCTTATTTATTTTTAAGTCTCCTGAGATAATTGTCTGTGTGTGTGTGTGTGTGTGTGTGTGTGTGTGTGTTTTGTGTGTGTGTGTGTTGTTGCAATTTATACAGTTTTTTGTTTTATCAGTAGGAGATATGGCCACGTTGAAAGCAAAACAATCCCAATAGAGAGATTTTAATTTCTGATGATTCAGGTGGTTCTGATTTTTTATTTGTTCCTTTGAAGATATTTTTTACAAAATTAAAACAGTCACAGCTAATGGGAAATGACTGAAAGACTAAGGAAATTAATAAAACAAATAAATGCAAATTCATTCCAGAGGAAAACACTTCCGTGTATATTGTGGTGAAAGTTTTAGCTTTAACCAATACTTTATATTTTGAAAATTAATTTACCATAGATGTCAAAAGACCATTATATATATGTGTGTGTATATATATATATATATATATATATGTGTGTGTGTGTATATATATATATATATATATATATTCCTATTTAATAACAATAATGAAAAAATTAGTCATGCTGATGAAAATTTATATAATACTTAGTCAGAAAATGTTAAACAAAACTATAAATATGGTTCCACATTACTTATTTTACTTGCTAACACCTCATTACAATTCTGAGACTTTGTTAACAAGGATTAACATTGACCTTCTTTTGATTCTGCATGTGCATGAAAATTAAATATATGTTCTCACCCATCCTTTGCTCTTAATTCAAACAAAAATAGGTGCAGGATATAGCTAAGACATTATTACAACAAGGGAGCATACCCTCCAAACAGATGAAAAAAACCTATCTATTATTAATCCCGATGTTACCAAGCATATTCAATGTTTCACCTGCAGATAATTGAACTTGTATAACCACTGTATGTGCAAATACTGGGAATTAGACACAAATACTGATGAAAGCAGTAGATGGTTTGAGGCCTAAGGCCTTAAAGCAGTGCTATTAATCTGCTTATATGTTAAACAGAAAAATAATACATTAAACAGCCTTTGAAATCTTAGCGTTATATGCTTACTCTATTTAGTTGTTTAGACCATAAAGTTAGCAGTTTCCCACATCTGCAACTTATCATTCTGTTTTGGAAAAAAAAAAAAAACATTTATCATTTGTGTTTAATAATTGGTCAAATTTTATTAAAGTAAAAAAGTTTTTCATCTATAGGGAAAATGTGAGCTTGGCAGTTATTGTAAGATTTAAAATTGTGAGTTGAAAAATATGATTCCTAGATTTCAAGGAACATAACATGTAATTAAGATGAAAAGTCATACACTGATGCAATACCACATCACTAAATCAGGTAGGATATGGTACATGGCCTCAGACAACTCAAATTGCATCATTTATTTTTTCTCATCTCTGAAATGAGTTTGACTCTGCATTTTGAAGTCTTCAAAACCATTTGCCAAATTAGTGGTCAAGACATAAGTATTGGGCACCAGTAAAGAACGGAGAGCCTGATCAAATGAAAACTGTCTAACATATTAGCTTATGAAGCCATGGGATGGTTCACACCCATGCAGCAACTAGGAGCATCCTTGGGATTTAGTGTCTCCTGAAGTACTTTGTGGAACACTTAGGGTTATTAAACCAATTTTAGGGCATGTGTTGTTTCCTGCAGGAGGACCTAATGTGCATCAGGAGATAAAGTGAGGTTTTCTGTTTTTGATTCATAGTGTAAGAATACCAGGTATTAGGCACTCTCACTTTCTAAAGAAATGTGGTAGATTGCTGTGCAAGTCAGTCTGGGGACCAAAACCCACACTCCCCTCCTTCTTAGACAACATGTAGAAAAGGTAGGAAAATGGGAAGAATAGAGGTGAACAATTATATCTTGACAAACTGTTGTAAGAATTCTGCCCATGTCCCTCCGTGCCACCCTTGATGGAGATGAATGCTCTTCGTTAGACTAGCATTTCACAAAGCTGGTGGCACTTGACATATGCCCCCTTCAGTTCAGAGCACATAGACGTTATGCCTGCTTCCCATGAAAGGCTTCAAGATGAGACACTGGGGAGCTTACCTTGAAGGTGAAGGAAGGAAGTACAACTCCAGTGGAGCTGGTTTGCAGGCTGAAAGGCTACCTCGTCCAGAATGAATATCGTTAAAACTAGGCGCATGACCCAGGCAATCTGACACCCAGGGAAGGTGACTACAAGGGTCCCAAAGTGTACGTCACCTTGACCAGAAATGGTGTCACTGGGAGGTGTCCACAGATGAGTTTGACACATTTCACAAGTTGAGGGCAAGGGTCCTTCATAAAACTGCCCTCATTTCCGACACCAGCTATGAATCCAGGGGATCAGGGCTACTTTCACTTCTGACCAGCAGGCTACAAATTTGGTGCTTCTACAGTTTCTCTCAAGTTCACTGATTTGTTAGAAGGACTTAGAGAACTCGGGAAAGCACTTTACGATTACAGTTTTATTATAGCTGGGAGGAGGACGTTCACTAGGGATGAATTCCAGTTATGATGCAGCTGGAGTGAAAAGAGGAGGGGGGGAACGCGCAACTACAGTAAAGAACATATGTCTTTCTTATTAATGAGCGAGCATTTTAACTTTCTTTACTGTCTTTAAACTACAGAATTAGAGCATTCCCAGTGGAATTTAGAGTCATTTTTTAATGAGATAAAGTATCACTGAACCTAATTAACCTATCACTGAGAAATTCAAGAAAGTACATAATTTTTCAATCAAGCAAAGAGAGAGGCAAGGGATATAGATTTTACTACCCAACAGTGGGGGCCATCCAGTATAACAACTGGAAACAAACCGAACAGTTACACAGCCCTTCCCAGAGCTACAGGGCTCCTACGCGTATTTGAAGTGAACACATTTCAGAGCTCAATCGAGGGAGATATTTGAGAGATGGTTCGCTTTTCCTTCCTTCTCATCACGGCTTAAAATGCTCATAAAAACAGTTGGTGACTATGTCCCAAATATACAGCTCGAGGAAAGCATGCTTTTTAATTAATGGGTGATAACTCACCAGGAAAATGCCAATTTACTTAAACTGGTTTGGGAAACATGCGATAGGACTTGGATTCAAGGGAGCTGAAGCTATGAATTATGAAGTACAAATAGGAGTTTCCGATTATTAAGCAAACTTAAAAACATATTGACTGTATTTACACATCTCCAGATTAATTTATAGTTCTGGGTACAGAGTATTAAAATATATTCTGTAACAGTGTATAACTGTTCTATAGAATAACATTCTGTAACAGTAGGCCAATTTTCTATATTACCTAAATATGTTATGCTTACATGATAAAACAATGCTCTTAGGGATTCTTACCAAACATCTGAATATGAAAAAAGGCTCTTGATATAATTACTTTCTACTCACTAAAATCCAAGGAGGCTGTCAGTTATTATGGTGTAATTATGCATGTGTGGTGTATACACATTCACACACAAAATACATATGTGCATGCATGTGTTAATGGCATATGATGTTTTATTACAATCATAAGAAAATTTCAGTAGGTAATAGCTTTCTATAAAATAAATAGTATTGCTTAAATTGTATTACTACCAGAAGATTGCCTTTTGCATCATATAGAAAAGATAGCTCACGAATACTCTAAGGTTCAAAGACATTTTCTAAAAGGTGGTAATCTACTTTGAGTAATGAATCTCAGTAGTGGTGGCGTAAGAAAACATCTGAAAGATGGCAAAATATATATTTTATGCTGCATTTACAAGTACAAGGTAAGGCACTGATCTTAACTGTCAGTATGGATTTTTTTGTTTCAATTTATAAAGACCCAATTCCCGTTTTTGAAGCGAGTTATCATTGCACGTCTCCACTTAAGGTCAAGCAAGATTTTGAACACATTAATCAAAGAGAATACTTATTGTCATATCTCACTTCTGACATTTAAGAAAAACTCTCCATGCAAATTAAGTATTTGACTAAACTGCCAAGAGAGTGTATCAAATACTTCACAGGGAGACAATGAGCTCCTCCACATTGACCGAGGCCTTCATGTGCCTCCTCTCAAGTGCAAATTAGACTCGTATTTCTCCTCTTTGAAGTAGAGTTACCCTTGCTCAGATGCTGCTGAAAGCATACTGATGCTGATCATGACTCAAAGTTCACAGGATTCTTTCTTTCTTATAAAGACATATCCAATCTGGAAGATATGTTAAATTCATCAAGCCATTTTGTGTCACTTCTAATTGGCTTTTGAAAAACTTGAAATATCAGTTCATTTTCCCCCTAAGATAATCTTCCTCAAACACTTGACTTTGCTATCACCTCTGATTTCTAATGATTAACTACCTCTTTCGCTGTAATTTATGGTCTATTTATTATACAAATTGTCCCTCATCACACAGGAACCTTAATTGGAGGGAATTGGGATGAAGGTGCTCTCGGGGCTGTTTTATGAATCTCAAAGGCCAGGGATGATGCCAAATAAGCACAAAACTCCACACTGGCATGCGCCCTCTCCTCCGATCCCCCCGCCCCTGCCAGGCCCTGGGCCAGCAGACACCAGCAGTCCCTCTTCCAGCTGCTTGCTCTCACCAGAGTTTCCATGGCTGGAGTGCCCAGTCCCAGTGGAAAAGTGTTTTGTTTGTCTAAGGGTCCTTATGTACAGTGGAAATAGTACCTTGCTTAATCAAAGGCTGCTTCCCAAAACCCAAATAAATAAGTAAAACCAGATTCCTAGGCAAGGTTAGGATGGCAGAGAGACTGCCACCTGCTTTCTTCGGGTTTAGCAGATGTTTGTTTAGTTCCCACTATGGCCCATCACATCCCTGTGCTGGTGCCTTGAAGATGCTCTCAGATTCCATTCCTATTGTGTCCAGGATTTACCTGAGCTCATGTCATTTTTTCTTTCTTCAAACGCAATTGACTAGAGAGCTTCACATGATTTCCAAGAATAAAATATCATTGCTTAGTTCTAGGGGGTCATATCACCAACTTGTTATCTAATTTTGATATGTATCTCCTATTATGGTCCCATAAACAGAACAATGAAATGTTACCTCGTTTTACATTTTCTCTTAATTTCCACAAGGTGCTTGAATTGGTCATAATTATTTTGACATTAGAAGTAAACTGGCTATGAGTGCTTATCCAATATAATCCTAAGGAACACCTGAAAACTTGTATATGGCACAACAATGAAGGAAATGTCTTCAAATGTCTGTAAATTATCATGTACCTACCTTTGCAGGTCAGATTCCCCAGGAAAGAGATGCTGAGGTGATGTGTGTGCCGGAAGTTGAAATGTCATGTGCCTACCTTTGCAGGTCAAGATCCCTGGGAAAGAGACGCTGAGGTGAAGACGAGTGTCCTGGAAGTTTATAGGAAGTGCTCCCGCGGTCCGCACCTGGGCACCTGGTGGAAGACCGGAAAGCAGGATTGAGTGGGGAGAAGCTGGGTGGCCTCAGTTATAACACTGTCCCTGATGAAGCACGGTGGCTGGGTCTCTGTACTCTGCAGCATCCACTGATGGGACACTCAGGACCACAGAAGAGGGGTCACCACCTTGGACAAGCAAATCTCTTCAGAAATGGACAGTCATCAAGAGATGACACAGTGGCTCCACCACCCAAGGTCCCAGCATCTGAGACATGCAGCTTTGATTCACAAAGGCAGAGGGGGTGGTATCTGGGTAGAACACCATAGCATCCCAATCTCTCTGGATCGAACATTAGTCTTTTTCTGAGATTTTTGGAATTAAGATGGGGACATCTGTGTTGACTGAACCTCCAAATACTTCCTCTGTCATCCCAGGAAGCCTAATAACACCAAGACATAGAATTCATCTGACATCCCAGGTGCCCTGATAACACCAAGACATAGAATTCATCTGACATCCCAGGTGCCCTGATAACACCAAGACATAGAATTCATCTGACATCCCAGGTGCCCTGATAACACCAAGACATAGAATTCATCTGACATCCCAGGTGCCCTGATAACACCAAGACATAGAATTCATCTGACATCCCAGGTGCCCTGATAACACCAAGACATAGAATTCATCTGACATCCCAGGTGCCCTGATAACACCAAGACATAGAACTGACATCCTAGGTGCCCTGATAACATCAAAACATAGAATTCATCCAAATTTAAAGTGTTCAGTTAGTCAATGTCTCCTATCAGAGGAAAAGAGTGTTTCCCTAAGCCAGTGGCTATAACCATGTAGACTGTGCATAGCCACTGGAATACTGGCAACAGTGTGATTTAAGGAAAGAACACACGGGCCCCCTTTGCTGTGGACTCACAGATATGATTCTTTTTCTTTTCAGCTTAAATTTAACTATTTTGGCAGATGTAAAGACAGATCAATAAAAGTTATTTTGAATAAATGAAAGTTATTATTCATTATGAAATACACCAGTGGAATAAAACAACAAGCAGAATAAATGTTGACATGATCATTTGAGAACTCAATAATTGGGTTTTGACAAATTTTGCATTGACTGTTCAATACAATAATGAAAGAGTGTTTGGGGACAAGATAGAGCAGAAGCACGATGCCTTAAATAATGGGACCCTGTGGAAATGCTCCTACTTAGTGGAGCATCACTGAGCACTTCTCCTGAGAAAGGCTTAGCGAGAGCTGTGAACAGAGGCAGTTGAGGGCTGTGGATGTTGAGTCAACGGGAGGGAATATATTTTAGGTTTAATCAAAGTTGAAGGATTTAGAAACAGCTTGTAAAAAATCCAACCAAGACGTGTTTGATATAGCTCAGTGGTTGGAGCGTGCACCCAAACATCTAAGGATCTCAAGTAAGATTCCCTGTCGAGGGCACATACCTGGGTTTGAGGTTTAGTCCCCCGCCCCTGTCAGGGTACATGCCAGAGGCAACCAGTGGGTGTGTCTCTCTCACACTGATGTCTCTGTCTCTCTTTCTCTCTGCCATCCCCACCCCCCACCACTCCACTCTCTTTCTAAAAAACAAACAAACAAACAATGAAAAAAATATCCTTGGGTGAGGCTTAACAAACAAACAAAAAGTTCAGCCAAAAAAGTCAGTATTTTTCTAATAGCCAGGATCAAATGAGTAAACAAGTTGGTGGTCAAATATGGAGCACAAGATCTCAGAGCAGCAATTAATCTATCAGAAGAATAAATGGTGCTATTGAACACAAGGGTGTTAACAGGGTTGTGACAACACGATTCCAATCTGGAAAATTATCCTAGTCCCTAAAATATTCAAACACTGAGCTATGCCAAAATTTTTAGGACTTGTCTTCAAGTAACAGAGAATGTAGGGCAAAATTAATTTTTTTTATAGTGTACCTACCTACATATGCTGGATATTTGCTAGGCAGTCTACGCAATTATATCCTTTCATTTAAAAAAAATGATAGAAGCATAATAATGCTCATTTTATATTTGAGGAAACTAACTTGGGAACGTTAAGTAACTTGTTTAACTGAGTAATAAACCATTTCAAATCTTATCCTTACAGGACCTAAGAATGTAATTCATGGGGTCCGTGAACTAGCAAGTAATTGTTTTCTTACCACTTTTTCCCCATGGTTTCTTTGAAAACTGATTTTAAAACATACCATAACAGAATAAATGTTTCCTTTTATTCCATGCCTATAGGATAAAAATTGGCATTGTTGACAATTGTCAGAGTATCAGTAATTTTTGTCACGATATCTGTAATATAAATGTCCAATTGATAACATTTGAAGAAAATGTGCTGACCAGACATTTACTTTGAAATACGTCTTTATGTACCATTGGGCCCACCATATATTGGTTAGCATTATAGACCAAAAGCACCAGACTGTGCATACGCAGGCCCATGTTTAACTGAAACTGAAAGCTATGGTACTATTTGTGCAGCATGTCTGAAACCAAGGAAGTTAAAGGAAAATGTGTACATTTTCCAGAATAAAATGGCCCCATTTGAGAAAGTTGGAATTTGCCCAACGCTTCCATGTGAAAGTACGTTTCAGAGTAGCTGGTTGGGTGAAAAATAAAAAGAAGTCCCTTGAGACTGAAGAGAGTACGGTACATTCGTGTATCCTGGAAATAACCGAGATATTTCAAAATTGAAGTAGAAAACAGAAATACTATCTCTGTCAAATGCTGTCCTAAGTTCCAAGTCACTAGTCTTTCTCCAATACTTTGAAGTAGGGCTCAGAAGGTTTCTCAGCTCTGCCACTTCCTCTCAGCAGGCACCTGCACAAGCGTATTGGTATTTCTCAGTAACCCAATTTCTAAGCCTCTATATAAGGCTATGTCAAGTATTAAAAGATAATTTCTAATTTGTGATGCCTCTTTTGGAAATAAGAAAGACAGTTGATATATTCAAAACTATGACTTATTTCTTTTCTAAGCAAAGTTTTGGAAGATAAGTCCTCTCACCCTGAGCTCAGATGGGAAACGTGTTGTGCATCACATCCAATTTGCTACACGAATGAAGGGTGCCAGTCCAGAGGTCGCTGTGACTCATGGCTTTCTACATGAATGTGCTTTGTCATCAATGTCTCTGCTAACGAGATCAGGTGGCTCCTCCTGCGGACATGAGATCTTAACTTCATAAGCAGGAATGACAACATCTTCATTAAAGAAATCGCTGAAAAAGCTGCAGGACAATGTACAATATTCTTGTCTAGTATATAGATGGCTAGTGGCTTTTTAAAAATGAGACTCACCTTAAAATTTATCTTTGCATGTAAATATTAATGGTTTTGTGAAAAAAGTTTGCTAAACTTCAAAATAATTCAAGAGGAAGAAATTCTTTCAGTGCCTCCCGGTCTGGAATAATGTTCATTTTGAAGACCCGGAGGTCACCTTTACGGATGGTGTTAAAAGAGCCACGTGTCTTTTCCATGTGGCTTCTCTGGAAAAGGAGGTAACTCCATTAGGCAAACTTTGCAAAGCCGGACAAAGCAGTCCTTCAAGAGGGAACTGATAGCTACAAAGTCTTGAGATTTCTCTGTGGACAGAAATCTCCGGATACCTGAAAACAAAGAAGCCTTTAAAATATTTCCTTCAGATGCCTTTAGGATTGAAATGTGGATTCCTAATACCCTCTTGGCTAAGAGCGACCGCATCCCCAATGCAGCCCCTAATCAGATGGCGTTAGCACTAAGGATACAGGACAAAGGAAACGTTCTGACAGCAATTTCATTCAAATAGTCACGAAGAATCCCGGCATTATTTGATAAAGTTCTATCTTTATCTGAAAAAAAGTACACATGGAAGTTCTGAATACATTTGAAGCTACACTCACTTGTGAGGCAGGTTTTGAATTCCCAAGTTCATAAAACATGTAAAATACTATATTTGTTTTATGTTCATTGTTATAAGGAGGGGTACTGGTTTGCAGCAAAGTATCCAAAGAAATTGTTACCCACATTTATTTATTCTACTTCTTATCATGATGATTGTGTGATCTCTCTCTCTCTCTCTCTCTCATATGTCTATCTATATATAGATATATAGATACTACATATAGTATAATTATTTTGTTTAATTAAGGCATTAAGAATGAAAAGTGAAAATTGACAAGACTTTGTGATAAATTAAATGTTGAGAGTCAGGTGAGAGAGATGCCTTCGATGAGTATCTGATGCTAACCTAGAAGGCAGGATACGTTTTATCAGTTGTTTTAACCAGTTTCTGCAACTGAATAGAAAGCACATATTTCTAGAAAAGACATGTACAATACATTTCATATTTTCTCTCCTGAGTCTGAGAATTCAATCGGGCATCCCTGGATTTTAGAGGTCAGAAAGTTAAGAAACTGGAGATAATGTCTGGAAGTCATAGGTAAGGCAAACTGTTCAGCCATAACAGTGATATATCAGAGAGGGTAGACTAAGAGAAATAGAGATGTGGATACAATTTTAGAGGTCCAGTTTCAAAAAACTGCATGAATTGAAAAACGTATTATACTCTTTTTTTCCTTATTAAGATAAAATTCTGCCTTTTCATATCTTGACCAACTCATAATTTATCCAAGGTCTACCAATTTCCTTATAGAAGTTATAATGCATTTTTTTAAAGTCTAGCAGAGCCTTACAGAAGTCTCTGGACCCTGGAAAGTACTGGAATGATTTAAATAACTTTGGGTTACTTCCCATTTCCCATACTCATGATTCAAAATTATTAGATTAACTACAGGCCTGGTGCATGAAATTCATGCATAGGGTAGGGTCCCTCGGCCTAGCTAGCGATCAGGGCTGATTGGGGCCTTCTGACTGCCAGCCAGGGCCTCCCTTTCCCACCTGCTGGCTGCCTGCCAGAGCCTTCCTTCATTCTGTGTCACCCCCTGGTGATCAGCACATATCATAGCAAGTGATTGAACTCTCAGTCTCCTGGCCGAACTCCCAAGGGGACACTTTGCGTATTAGCCTTTTATACATATAGATTCTTGAAGAGTTTTTTTCAGATCACATCTTAATGAAACCATTTGAATTTATTTTATCATAAAAACTAATATAAGTAAATAAACAAAAAACAAACAGGGCATTACTCAATGTCACTTTCCTCTATGTGCAGGGTATTGCCAAATTACTGACACCCAACCCATGAAAATAGCCATGTGTCAAATTCCATGTTAATGCATGTGTAAAGTCAGGTTGGCGTTGGTGTTCTAGTTTATTCCCGGAGAAAGTATACCTTTTACTGGATTTTGTTGAAAATTTCGAGAAATAAACTCAGTCTTTTGAGGTCAGCTTTCTATATACAGGAAACAGTTTTCTTAGTTCCCAACTTAGAAATTATCTAGAAACAGTGTTGGATTTTGTTTTTTCCCCTATATTTTTATCTACAGAGAAATCAAATACTAAATAAAATAAGTCAAGTATGTAACCTAACTTCTCAATTGAACCGCATGCGTGTGTGTGTGTGTGTGTGTGTGTGTGTGTGTGTGTGTGTGTGTATTATTTAGGCTGCTATGTAAACTATAAATAAATTAGTGTCAAATCTAGAATTAAATATTTTTCCATTCTTCATAAATGTCAGGTATTTTCCACAATATTCAAAATTTCCCTATAGTAAAGTATTTCAAATTATAAATTTAGATTTAAAAATTGGCTGATCCATAGCTTGCTCAAAAGTGAATTATTTTTCCCAGAATAATTTCAGACAAAAGTTTGATTTTATGATGAATGCTCTTGTGATGGCAATAAATCATACCACTGAAGGTATAGAACTCTCCTATTGCAATAAATTACCACTTCAGGGTGTCCTTGAAACCTCGGCAATTTGAGGGCCATATTTATAGCTGAATAGCAAAGATTTCACAAATATTTTTTTTCTTATGAACAAATCATTGTTAATGGTGACTCCCACAATCAGGACTATAGGGGAAATAACGTTGTCATTAGCAGCACCCTCTCCTGGCACTCACATCTGGATTTCTGGAAAGAATGTCCAGATCACATTTTGTAAAAGTCAAAATGAGATGTGAATCTGTTCTACCAATTTAAATTTAAGGATTGCCTTTTTTTTTTCTTCCTGATCACTCATGAATGCCTCTCAGTGTACTTAAAAGTGAAACATTTTACCCAGATATCTTTCTGTATAAGATTTCTGCCTTTTATTTTCCATTTTTTTGTCTTCACACACATGCATATACACACACAATCTAATGACAAGCATGTGACAAGTCTCAATGTGTAATATGTTGTTATTAAAAAATTTCTGCCCTGGTCAGCTTTGCTCAGAGCATCAGTCTGAGGACCAAAAGGTCTCAGGTTCGATTCCCCATCAAGGGTCCATACCTTGGTGTCAGGTTCAATCCCCAGCCCTGGTTGGGGCTCAAGAGGGAGGCAACCAATTGGTGTGTCTCTCTCACATGGATGTTTCTCTTTCTCTCTCTTCTCTCTCTCTTTTTCTTTTCCTCCACTCTCTCTAAAAATCAATGGGAAAAATATCCTTACTCATTGGGTGAGGATTTTTAAAAAATTCTGCCACTTCAGAGGTCTCCTCCGAGGATAACGCCATGCTGCTTCACACTGAGCAGGTGTGTACTGCTTTCTCAGGAGCTCTTTCCCCGTCCGCGGTTCCTAACACCTCTCTCCTGTTCACAAGTTCAGTCTTGGCCACGCCCAACACCAGTGCCTCCAAAGCAGCCAGCAGCTCGTAGGCTGGCCTCCTGAGCACATTCAGTCCAACGAGGCATTGGCTTCAAGGACTAGGCAGACTGGAGCCAGTTCTGACATCCTGCTCTTTGCAGTGGAGGCATCTGACCACAGTGGTCCATCTCATTCAGGGTTTCACTTCCTGAGTTTTCAGTTACCTAATGTCAACTGCAGGACAACGATATGAAGTAGAAAGTTCCAGAAGTTTAAATTGGCATGTCATTCTGAGTAACGTGATGAAATCTCCAAGCATGTCCCACCCTGGACATGAACCCACCCTTTTTTCAGCATCTCCACACTGCCTATACGTCACAGTAGCATACTAGGTGATCAAATCAACAGTCGGGGCATCACCGTGCTTATATTACATTGATCACTTTTTAACTTAAACCCCTCCCCACCAAACGCATGAATAGCAACGCTGATGATTCAGATATGCCAGAGAGAAGACATAGTGCTCCCCTCAAGTGGCGAGGTGACTGTTCTTGACTTGATAAGGGTTCTTTGAGACCATATTTACAGTCCCTTTTCAAAGTTTTGCATTGTAAGTAATTCCTTCTTTATGTATAAAATTACAATTGTTGTCTTCTAGAAGAGGGCCTCAGAGAAAAGGGGGGCACTTTTAAAGACATGGGCTACGATATTGCCATTCTCCTGGCTTGACTCTTGAATTATTATTCTTCCAATTAGGTACATTTTACACGTGACTGCAGTGATGGTGATGTGTAAATATTTTATTTTTCTATTCAAAGAGTCCAGCATGTTTGTGGAAAAGGAAGTGCAATGGAGAAACTAGCAACTTCAGAGAACATCTTAGCATCACCGAATCCTAAACTTTATTGTTTCAGATCCTGTACTTGATTTGCTTGATTGAAGAATAAGCTAAGGTCATAGAACATTACAGAGAGATAATAAAACTTGTTTATTAAAAGTCTAGTTTACATAAAACACTGGCATTTAGAAAGAGGTTTTATAATATTAAAATACATACAGAAAAAGATACAATTAATTCAGTGGCACAGGCGATTAGAGACAATGCCGGCACATGGTGGATATTTTCAGTATCTGAGTGCATGTGATGTTACGTTCTGAATGACCCTGATAACTTTTCCAAATGAGGTCCAGCTCACCTGCTTCACAGAACCTGATATTCTGGGCAAATATCTTTAATCACCTTTCAAATGAAGACTAGGTCCTGGAGAATACTATTCAAGTCATGGCAATATACAGAATCTGAAGCTTTCAAACAATAAATCGACATAAGCACACTCTTCCTGGTCTCATTCATGTTTTGCTTGCTGTTCATTATCTACACGGTGCTGCCGGGGCAATTATTTATGCTATGAGTCCTTTCCATACAGTTAAATACAGCTCTGAAACTGACAAGACCAATCTTGTTTATTTACCATCAACCCATCATCTTGCCTAGAACCAACAAGAGTAAATTATGTTCCTGTTAAGCATTTATTGAAAACATTGCATATGATCACTATGCTTAGCAGACGGGAGTCAAAGGGAATAAAACAGCTGGGATTCCTTTTTCTCCAATACCTTTCAAAATATGTATGGCAAAGCTTCAAACCAATATTCCATGTCACTACCATGGGAAACAAGATGTGAAATCCTGATCTTTTTCCCTGTAGCTGCCTCTCCCTCACACACTCCACAACCGAGTCCTTCCTTCAAATCCACCTGCTCTCCGACCACCCCTCTCTCTCTCGCTGCTACAGCGCTGGTGTGAATCACCACTGTCGCTACTCACCTTCCCACTGTCACCCACATCCGGTCACTGTGCCTGCCACCCCATCCACCCTCAACCTGGCAGGCACGGTGACCCCATTAAAACAAACCCCTCAGCTCAAACCCCGACCATGGCTCCCCAACTCAGAGTGGATCTAAAGTCAGCCTTGAAGTTTACAAGGAGGCTAATGGGTGGAGCTGCCCGCCTCATGTGCCTCCATCCATTAGCCTCCTCCCCCGGCCCCCCATTCCCTCTGCTCCAGCTGCACTGGTCTCCTTCATGACCCTCAACAATGCACTTGCTTTAACTTCAGTCGGTGTTTCTCTCCTTTTAGGGTTCCAGCATGACTCCCTAACCTTCTTCTCCTTACACATATGATTCCCCCTCATCTAGCTCTCTCAAGTTTCTTGCACACACATCCCCCCACAAAAAAAACACTGTCCCACTCCCTCTCGACCCTTCACACTTTTCTCTGCCTTTGTACTTATTTTTCTTTAATTTCCCATCTTCTTATCTCCCACAGGTGAAAGGCAAGCGGCTCAAGGGCAGGGATTCTGGTCTGTTTTACTCACTGATACATGACCAGCACTAGTGCCTGACACATATCACCACTCATTGCATGTGGAACACGTGAATGTGTGGCTGAAATATTGGAGACCCCTTCCCACCCCACTCCAATCAGAGTGGCCATGTCATTTTCCTCTAGGAAGCTTTCAACATTGTCTACATCCAGACCTATTCTCCCTCCTTATGTCCTGTTATAACTTTTCTCCAATCAAAAGCAAATCCTTCTACCCTTTCTATGCCCACATTGAGTATGTATTTACCTAAAAAGAACTTTACTCTTGACCTAACTGGTTTGCTTCAGTGGATAGAGCATCAGCCTGTGTATTGAAAGGTCCCAGGTTCGATTCCGGTCAAGGGCATGTACCTTGGTTGCGCGCACATCCCCAGTAGGAGGTGTGCAGGAGGCAGCTGATTGATATTTCTCTCTCATCGATGTTTCTAACTCTCTCCCCCTCTCCCTTCCTCTCTGTAAAAAAATCAATAAAATATATTAAAAAAAAACTTTACTCTTACTACTTCTAAAGATATTCCTATTTAGTAAACTTCTTGTAGTTTTATGCTCTCCCTTATCCAGCTTGGATTACATGACCTAACTGTAGCCAAGCTTTTTTGCCAGAACCCTAACCTCCTGGCACTCTCTCTTTTCATTATATCTATTTACCAAAACAAACCTAGATGAAACAATTCAACAATAGAACTCCTCCAAGCTTGAACCTGAATTCAAACATTTAGTTTTACGGGCAGTCCTGCTACAAGACTCAGGTCAATTCTGACCAACTCTGATCTTGATATTTACATCTGCATGTCTCAGAACACACATACATGTAAAAGCAAGCATGCAGGGACTACTCAAGATACTTCCAGCAAAGGCTGGTAAAGGATTCAGAATAATTAAAAGGGACAACTGAGCGGAGTCCAAACCCACCATGAGACAGCCAGGGTGGTCAGATTCCAGGCGGCTGCAGCATGGATTTTTTTATGCTTCTATGAGACTTAAGGGACTAAATGTTCACCAATGATGTCTTTTAACTATTAAAGCAAACAAAACCTGGCTAAAAAACAAAAAACTCCAACAAATGCACTTGTGATATGGCTTGTAATAAAATTTAGTAACAAAATTAAAACCCGTTTATTATGGTGGAATCAGAAAAATCAGAGAATACATGTTCATTACATTCCTCGGGAATGGCATCGATTTTAAATATTTCTGCAGCTGAAGCCGACTTGTTTCTTCCCCTGCAATATCGTCTAGGTTTAATAACTCACCAGTGTCCTCGGTGCCGTCTCTTAGAGACTGAACCCTCAAACTGAACAATCTGACAAAAATTAAAGGCCAGGAGCACTTTGCACTCGGACGATGAGCCACATCCCTCAGGGGCCTGGGGTTCATTTCTCAAACCCACTACTGACTTTGCTTTTATCATCACATCTCATATAAAAGAAAATATGTCTAATCAATAAAATGACTAAGCTATGGTCAAACACATACATAATGACTTTATAGCAAATGGAAAAAAATATTAAACAGAAATTTAGAGTTGTATGAAATCTTATTAATTGGATAATAAAATTTGATAATACAATTGAATTGATAGCAAATAATAATCAATATAACAGAATAAAAATCCACTAGTCTTTTCTAAACATACTCCAATCAATGTTTTCCAAATCATGTTAAACAGCTCTGCCGACCAAATTCACGATTTGATCAAACATTTAAAACATTAAGTATAATTCATCCAAATAAAGAAGAAAAGGTTTCTTATCTTCTCCTTAGGGAAAATATAAGAAAATGACGCTTTTCTAAGTTGAAAGAACTTCCATTTTATCAAAAATAAACAAAATTTAAAGAAATTAATGTTTATATTAGACATATACCTATATGAAATAACAGGAAAAATAACTTTGTAATCTTATTCTTTTTACTAGTAACGCTACTAATTTGCACATGTATATGTATTCCTATTCTATATACTATTTCTCTTTACTTTGGCATTATTTCTTTATGTATAAAAGATGAGTTTGTTATATATTTAGTAAATTCTTATCTCTGACCTGACCAGGCTAAGAAATTCACAGCAAGTTTCTTATCATCACACACTTATAATTCCACCTCAGTCTTTCTTTCCCATTAAGTATGTTTCCTCAAACTTAGTCAGATATTTTCTAATACTAAGATATAAAAAGTTTCCTCAAACTTCATCATATACGCTCTAATACTAAGAAAAAATTAGAATAGGCAATTCCAAAAACAAAAGATAAAAAATCTTAACAGATCATTCAGTAAGTATACCTTCAGGAACTACGTTTTTCACAATATTTCCCTACAGCCAGGATTAACTGAGCTTTATATAAAAGTATTACATGTAACATTAAGCACGTACTGACTCAATGCCCCACATTATATAAAATGATAGACATTGCATTTGATCTCAAAATATTCTCCTTTACAGTTGTCTTACTGTAAAACAACTGCTTTTGGAAGAGTTTAATTTGCATTAAGCTACTTTAAGTTTAATATTGTGGCTTTTTCTTTTCTTTTTTTTATTGAAGGGAAAGGAGAGAGAGAGATAAAAACATCAATGATGAGAGAGAATCATTGATCGGCTGCCTCCTGCATGCCTCCCACTGGGGATGGAGCCTGCAACCCGGGCATGTGCCCTTGACTAGAATCAAACCCGGGACCCTTCAGTCCGCAGGCCGTCTCTTCATCCACTGAGCCAGACCAGCCTGGGCAATATTGTGACTTTTTCACATATAAAATTTTTCATATTTCTGAGACTATTTTTCAATAGAATCATTACTCATATTAAATATAATTCATATCAATGTCATTAAATGGCACATCTATCAGAAGCTCAAACCCATCACTTTTACTGTCCTATACATGCTTTTTCTGTACGTTTCCTCACATTTCCTCCAGGTAATCATGCAATGTATAATGTAATGAATCCCTTGGTCTATATATTTGAGAGGTAAGGAAAAAACAGGATACAGGGTGGCCTTCTGCAAAGTATGAGAACTGGCTACTGCTGAGTACTTAAAAGCATCAATTCTGGTAGAGTACCCATGTGGTGAATCTGTTCACCTGTCAGCCAGGTCCCACATGCTGCAGCCATAGGAGTTGGACGCCATGGGAGGGGTTATACTCCTCAAACCACAGGAATGCTCCCACAGTAGACCAGGCCACTCACTTGTCTTGTCATACATGTCTGAGAGCCAGGCCCGGACCCCTCCAGGAGATGGTATGACTCTCCTCCTCCTAACTGAACAACCTGAAAAATAACCTGCCACAATTGGGCCGAGAAAGTATTTGTGGCATTGGGATGCCATTAAATGCCAGGCCCTGGTCCTACAGGGGCACATCTGGTGCTTCCTCAATGGCGTAGCTTAAGAATTCTCTCCTCCCTCTCCCAGAGCGGAGGTCTGTCCCCCCCGAATCCCTATGCACAGTCATAGATGCAATATGTCATAGAACAGTGGTCAGCAAACTCATTAGTCAACAGAGACAAATATCAACAGTACAACAATTGAAATTTCTTTTGAGAGACAAATTTTTTAAACTTAAACTTCTTCTAAAGCCACTTCTTCAAAATAGACTCACCCAGGCCGTGGTATTTTGTGGAAGAGCCACACTCAAGGGGCCAAAGAGCCGCATGTGGCTTGCGAGCCGCAGTTTGCCAGCCACTGTCATAGAAGAACTGCATACGTGCTGTGTCTCCTGCTTCCGTGAGTTTATCTGGTAAACATGCCAGCTGGCCTAATGTATGTGTGGTCAAAGAGCTTGTATTTGCAGCTAGGAAGTGGCAAAGCCATGCGGAGTTCTCTCGAGGTTCAGTGGCAAAGTCTCAGCATTACTCAGAGATCCTGGGCTTGGAGCTGTAAAAGTGGCTGGAGAGACTCGGTTGTATTGGGAAGAAGGGAGTGAAAGAGTTCCGTGTGTGAACATGAGCATGGACACAGACATCTGAGGGCCAGAGGGATGAGCTATAATTAGCTGGCTGAAATCTTATTATCACCTTTTACACTAACCAGAGAACTGGCTGGGAAGAGGCTGCCCATCTAAGAACTACACATCTCAGACCCCTTTGTGTTAGGCGTGGTCAGCGGACTGATATTTTTGAGGGGATGTGAGCAAACGTGACGTATGCTTCTCCCACCCAAGCTTTTCCCACACTGCCTCTTGAAATCATTGACTAATGAGTCACTCAGAGATGATGGATTTGTTAAAATGAAGTCAGGCTCAGTGAGAGATCACGTGGTGAATAGTTCCGCCAACCCCTGCCTGGAACATGAACCATTTCCTATAACTGTTATGTAAGCATGAAATAGATATCTATAGTGTTGTATGTTTACATATTTGAGTATTTGTTGTTTAAACCCAGCCCACCCTAACATCTACAGTAACTTTTTCTTTTTTCTTTTTTGGTATAATAGGTGTTGAGTCCATTAATACCCTGAACTCAAAAACCAGAAAGCACTGTCAGAATGTAAGGCAAGGAAAGTAAGTGAATCTGGGTTCAAATTCATTGAAAAACTTGGATTGTCTTCTTGAAAGGTCAGATTTTACAGTATTTTTTGTATGTGTTTGGAGACCAGCTGACCCAGATTCACAGATATAAGAAGAGCAGCCTTAAATTAGGTAACGTGGAAAAACACATGACATACCCCAGAAATACAGATGACAGAAAAAAGTTAAGAGTTAGCATTACTGCAAAGAGGAAAGTAATTCTAGAAATTCTAGAAAGGTAGTGCCTATTAACTGCTATTCTGATTTTCTAAAACATTAGTTAGTAGCAATGTCTAATGATGAGATAATCTAGCTAATTTCAATATTAGGTGTACTTTAATATGTGTGCCATTACAAGTCACCAGCTCATTAGTTCTCACTAATACTTAAACTTTAAAGTCTTCAATTAGACAGCAATCTAGGACAGCTTCTCTCTCTCTCTCTCTCTCTCTCTCTCTCTCTCTCTCTCTCTCTCTCTCTCTCTCTCTCTCTCTCTCTCTCTCTCCTCTCTCTCTCCTCTCTCTCTTCTGAAATTCTTTCCCTGATTGCACATTCAGGTAAGTACATCTATGTGTCACATTTGCAACACTACACATCTACTGGTAAAAGCTTGGAGCTTCAATTCACTTAAATAGTCTGATCGTCCCCTAGAATTTCCTTTTCCCCCCAAGAGAACAAATGGTTTATTTACATTCTGAATATTCTTTAACTCATAAATGCAAATCTACAAAATTGTCCATTCAATATGTTTAAGCGTTTTCAAGAAGCTTGTAGAAATCTGGTCCCCATGGAGAGAGTGGCATATAATGTTCTCATTAAACTGGAAGAGAATTTTGACATGACTGTTCTGAATGCCTTGCTCAGCACGGTTAACCTGAAGACCTATCCTGATTTACTTGAGATTTGCAGAAGCTTCCAAAAATGGAAATTATAACTTTATTTTCTCTTTTAAATTCTTTATTGTTTTAAGTATTACATATGAATCCATTCTTCCTGCTGGTTCAACCCTCCCATTGTTCCCCCCTCCCCTGTGTCCATAGGCTTTCTTTCTCTATTTAGTCTCACTTGGGGCTAGATCATCATGAATCATCAACACAGGACCCAGGTCTGCAGCCCCTCCACCTTGCTGTTCTTTTGTTCCCTGATGACCTTCACTCTCCAGCCCCCTTGTGGCAGCCTGAGACACTACCAGTGACATTGCTGATGTCCTCAAACTATACACATACCCTATCTAATAAAGAGGGAATAGGCTAATTGACTGCCATGCCCTCAAAGATGGCGGTGCCCACAGCCACAAGATGGTGGTGCCCAGTCCCCTCAGTCCCACTGGGGTGGCAGGCACGTGCCTCTGGAGTCTCCCAGTGCCCTCAGCCCTCCAGCTGCCCAGGGCTGGCCCGAGGCACAGGCAAGCCTGGTATGACAGCTGTGGAGCCACCCAGGGCTGCCCGAGGCTCAGGTAACCAGGGCCTGCCGAGGCTTGTGCTGCCGGCAGTGGCAGCAGCAGAGGTGTGATGGGGGCATCACCTTCCCCTGATCACTGGGTTGCCTCCTGCCTCTGAGGGCTCCCAGACTGTGAGAGAGGACAGGCCTGGCTGAGGGGCGCCCCCTCCAATGCATGAATTTTCATGCACTGGGCCTTTAGTCTAATATAACCTCATCCTCCTCCAGCAATGCCTACCCTAGCCTATATAATTCTCCCTTGAAGTGATTTTTTCCATCAATTTACATCTATAAATTATCTTCTTTACTGGACAGTCTCCTTAAACTACCACCTCAGTTCTCTCCCTGCCTTTATGTCAGAATTTCTTGAAAGAATTGTATAGACTCAATGTCTTGGAATTCTCTATTTATCAATTCCCTCCAAAAATGTTTTTACCCAGTTTCTATATACTCATCCCAAACCTCTCTTGCCCTAGTTAGCAATTGCTAAAATTCAGGTGGCTAAAGCAAATGGTCAATTTGCAGTACTCATCATATATATATATATATATAAGGCTAATATGCTAATTGTCTCTACCACTGTCCAACCAGTCACTATGACATGCACTGACCACCAGGGGGCAGATGCTCAATGCAGGAGCTGCCAAGCTGCAGTGATTTGGCAGCGGTGGTTTTCGGGTGACGCACCCCAAAACCAGAGAGGAGGGAGCCAGATTCCTTGTGGGGCCACGCGATTCCACCTTCGGCTGTGGGTTATGTGTTGCTGGGGCACTATCGGCCCTGAATCTGGTTTACTGCACACTTGCATTTGCGTTCCACACCCTGTACGACAGCAACTTTGCAGAGTGCCCTCTTGTACTCTGGGACCTCTCAGGGGATGTTGGAGAGCTGGTTTTGGCCAGATCCCCGCAGGCCAGAGCGAGGGACCCCACCTGCCAGAGGGACCCTGCTCACTCTGCCGATGCCAGGGAGGGACCACAGAAGGTTGGCTCCAAGGCGTCTGGCCCATCTTGCCCAGTCCTGCCCCGCAGCCCACCTTCTAATTAATTTCCTTTCAATGTGCACAAATCTGTGCACCAGGTCACTAGTTTCAACATAAATGTACATTTGGCCCCTTGGTGAGACTGGCACCAAGGCTGGCTCACACTGCCTAGGGAGAGATGATGGGACACATCTCTTCCCTGAGACACACTTTATTCTCCAAGGCACAACACCTTCATTTTCTTTCTTTCTATCATGTGGGCAGTTGCTTCTCAATTTCTTCTGCTGTGGAGACAAATTTTATGTAGACATGTGCAGGCCTTGTTCTGAAATTATTTTCTTTTCATAGTCATTTCTTTGAGCAAACTCATCTTGGGTCAGTCTTCAAATACTATCTATTTTATAATTATTTCCAAATGTGTATCTGAATCCTCTCTGAACTATAAATCATTATGCTTAATTGCCAATTGCACATCTGTATGTAGACTTTGTGTAAAGCAAACTTAACATGTCCAAAACCCAAGTTCCAGGTCTTCCCCACAAACTTTGTCTTTACTCAGTCCCCCTGTGTCAGTAAATTTAAATTATATCCTCTGGTTTTTTAGGCCCTAACCCCTTGGTGGCATCACGACTTAGAACAATTTCTAATCAGCCCCCACCCTCAGACTCTGTTCTAAACTATCATCCTCTCTCCTCTAGTTCATAGGAATCATCTTCTAACATTTTCCCCTATTGCCATCCTTGACCATGACCTTGACTTTTAAAAGACAAGTCCCAGTATCTACTGAAACTTAAAACAGACACCCTCACCCAGCCAGTTTGGCTCAGTGGTTGAGCATCGACCATGGAACCAAGAGGTCACAGTTTGACTCTCTGTCAGGGTACATGCCCTGTTGCTGCTTGATCCCTAGTCAGGGGTGTGCAGGAGGCAACCGATCAATTATTCTCTCTCATCATTGATGTTTCTATCTCTCTCTCTCCCTCTCTTTCGCTCTCTGAAATCAGTAAAATATGTTTAAGAAAACAGATACCCTCATTTCTTTGCTCAAAACTTTCCAATGACTTCCTGTCTCAGAGTCAATGGCACCTGTAAAAATATCACATTCTTCATTTGCTCTCTTCCTAGAACATGGAAGAACTGAGATCTTGAACCTGAGTAAGTATAAGTTTTGGAAAAATAGGAAGAGATAGAAGAAGACAGTAATATTTACATTGTCAAAGGTCAGTGACACATAAGTGATTGCTTAGAAAACAATATACAATTATGTTTGAATCTTGTGCTTAGGACACTCTCTGTATTATAATCTATTATATAAGGTACCCTGTCACATTTAGTCCTGCCTTAATTCAGCAAATGTTTATTGAACACCTACTATGTATCAGTCATTTTAATAATGCTATCTAATCTATATTAGACTCCATCAGTCATTTTTCATTGGAAAATTATGCTAATATGTTCAAGGTTAAGCTACTTCATTTCTAAAATACTTCAAAATGTTTTTAAGGTCAAAATGATATTTAAGTATGTTGCTGATTTTTATTTTCTATATTATAGACACTTTAAAAATCCATTTAGCTATGCTCCAATTTAATTGTGTTAATAAGGACATCCATTTATTAAATATGGCTTCACCCACTGTCACAGATGCTTCTTGTATCCTTATCGAAGACACAGTGGTTGTGCCACATGACATCAAATCATTTGTATAAAAAGAAAAAAATGTCCAATTATCCAGATGTTGAGTTTAAATAATAGCACCAGACATCTGGTGTTACCAAGTAAACACCAAACATCTGGTGTTACCGAATAAAATTTTCTTGATTCTGCAAAGCTTAAATTTGAGAGAATAGAGACTTAAATGTCAAACCCAAAATATTTCTAAGCCTAAAATTACTACACATGCATTTTTTATACATTTGAAATAAGTTATTTTAAGAGGTGGGTGGATGTAGAAATGCAAAGCTTGGTAGGTACTTCCCAACCATGCCCTAAAGAATCATTCTATTACCATTCAAGAGAGTTTCACTTCAACATTGCCTTTTAAAACGTCTTGTCATTTACTTGACCTACAGTTTCAACCATCTGCTCAGTTTCTCAGTGTTAATAACTGTTCAATCTTCAAATTACAGAATATTGTTTAGTTAGAAAGGTGCAGACCTCAGAGTTTCCGGCTTAATGATATGTCTCTGGTTCATATCGATAAAACAGAAAGAGTACAAATATCTGAGTGGAAAAGGCATTCTAAACTTAAGATTTGCAATGTAAAATGGAAAATAACATACGTTAAAAACTTTAAGTTCACAAAGTTTATGTTGGCAAAACAACTACTACATATAAATATATCTGTCACAGGTTTGATATACAATCTACCTATAATTGCTTTTGTGTGGTGAAAAGTTTAACGTTTAATTTTTTCTCAGTGTACTTGGCACTGCTTGTTGCAAAGACCATTTCTTGATACTGCTGGACAGAGCAAATTGTCATAAATCTAATGTTACTTTAAGTTGTGCTTCTCCTGGACTCTTATTTGATCATTTCAGATATCTGTCTACCTTTGGGCTATTAACATACCCTCTTACTTTACTTTTTAATCAGCCCAGCCCATAACAAGAAAGAATAAATAGTGGAAGAGACCATTTGGTAGGTAGGAATACTTTATCACTGATAGAGTTGGGAATTGCCAGTGCGTATCAATAATTAAAAGCAACCAACATTTGATGACTTTTTAAATTGTTTAAAAAATCTATATAGACAATTTATCCTTCTGTTGCCTAAACCTGGAGTGAATTTCCATCATCATACTCCTTCTCCCCAACCCAACTGATTGTCTCTATACTAGTATAATTTATTGTATCTACTAGAGCATGTCCTCCATAATTAATTTGTTTTCCAGTGGTGTCCTGTGTAAGTTTGATAATTTTACACCATGCAAATATTATAATTAAATAAAAAATAAATTACCACCATAATAAAAAATCTGTAATTTTTCACTGGGATTGCAAGGAACTTAGAGCTCATTTTGGATTTAAGTGACAACTTTATATTATTAAGTCATTCCAACCATGTACATGAACTATCCTTCTATATAATTTGCTCTTATTTATTTTTCTCAATAATTATGTACATTTTTTTCTGCTTGAAGAGCTTCTATGTTTTTATATTTATTTTTAAAGTATTTAATTTTTGATATTACTCTTAATGGCATCCCTACCAACCTCACTAAACTTATTTATGAATTATAAAACATATCTATAGAATCATTTGTAATTCCTACCTAGGAAACTATACCAACTGAGAATAATTTTGATGGCAGATATAAATATCCAAACATATCAACAAAACACCAAGAAAAATATAGGATGTTATTTTTATGATGTCGATGCAAGGTGATCATTTTAACAAAATACATAAGCAAAAATCACAAGGGGAACAGTTGCTAAACTATGACCTAGCCTTCTCTTGCTGCATACCCAACTATCACAGACTCAGTGGCTTAAAGAAGCACCCACACTCATTAGCCCTAGTCCTGCAGGGCAGAGGGGGCCCAGTGTGGCATGACTGCGTTCTCCGCTCCTGGTCCCTCCAGGTGAAAAGCAAGGTGTCAGCTGCACTGAGTTCTCACCAGCAGCTGAGGGCCCACTCCCGGGGTCAGGAGATGGTGGCGGACTTCAGTTCACTCTGGGTGTAAAACTGAGGTCCTCAGTGCCAGCTAGCTGTCAGCCCTGGGGATTATGGACTCCAAGGGACAGAGATTTGCGGGGCCATCTTAGAATTCTTTCTACTACGGACTATATCTAAATTAGGTACATGCTTTCATCAAGGCCCTGGCCAGTTTATCTCAGTGGATAGAGCACCACCCTGCAGACTGAAGGGTCCCAGGTATGATTCCGGTCAAGGGCATATGCCTGAGCTGTGGGCTTGATCCCTAGTAGGGGGCGTGCAGGAGGCAGCTGATCAGTGATTCTCTCTCATCATTGATGTTTCTATCTCTCTCCCTCTCCCTTCCTCTCTGAAATATATATATATTAAAAAGGCACTGTTAAGAGCATAAGAAGTCAAGTAGAGGAGAAAATTAGTGCAGAACATGTAACCAAAAAGGCTTACTTACATTCTTAAGTTATGAAGGACCTTGAGAAATCAAGCCAAAAAACACGGTGAATCTCGGAGAAACGATAGAGAATCTGATAGAGAGTGAACTAGGCTTTTTATAATATAGTTCATCCAAATAAGTATGAAAATATATACTACATATACTACTACACAGGGTCGGATCATCAAAAGCACTCACAGAGCACTGCACACTCGCATATGCTTTACTAGTTCATAACCCAGTTAAGAAAGCCAGCAAAAACCACAGCTGCCAGGGCCTTTCAGGCGTGCTCTCAGGGGCTCCTCAGAATCTCACCGGATAAGCTTTGTCTCCAGATTGTTAACCACCAAGGTAACATGTTTGCTAAAGGGTCTTTCATGTCACAGAGCCGAACACAGGCTGCCTACCCAGGTAAGCCAAGTGCAAAGCATCCATCTGTACATTTGCCGAGAACACTGCATCCGCACTGGTTTGAAATGCGTCCAGGCAGGTTCTGACATTTAACTGCAAACTATAAATCACGAGCTAATAAGTTTCGCCCTGATCTTGGCTAAAAATCATTAGCGTGTTTCCAGACATCCTTGGAGAAAAGCCTAGCGTTACTCCAGTCTAGCTACAAGAGAACCCCTGTTTAGACTGCACTCTATTTCATTACTAATCAGAGAAATGCAAATTAAAACCTCAATTGGATATCAATGTCCAAAAAATGGGTGAAAATGAAAAGGCTGACATTAGCACGTAAAAGAGAGAATAGGGAATAGCGGGCACTCTCATCACACAGCATCTATGAGTATAAACTTACAGGACAACTTTGGGAAGGAGATTTTTGAATCATATAAAAGTTGAAGGTGCACATATCTTATGACCAAAATGTCCATTACTACATATATGCTCCACAGACATGTGTGGGCATGTATTTCTTCCAACATATAAATAACAGCAGCTGAAAATTACAAACAACCCAGACGTCCATCATCAGGAAAGTGTTGACATGAATTATGGCATATTCAAATTCTCTAACAATGAAAACCAGCCAGCCTGCACACAACGATCTAGGAGAAACCCACTTGCATAACATTGAACAGAAGAGGTTGACATGAAAGAATTGGTGAATCTGTTTATATGAACTTCAACACAAGACAACACTAAACTATAGTGTTTAGTGATGAATGCAGAGCTGGTAAAACAATAAGTGTCAGCAAGAAATGACTGTGGTAAAAGTCTTTTAGGGCATAGGGAGTAGGTGGTGATGGTGATTGGATGGAGAAATGAGGACGGCGTCTCAGTGGTGTTTTGAAAGAACTGGTTTAGCTGCATGCTATCATTTTGAGCACCTCTCTGTTACGTGTTTGTCACTCATGATTAAAAAGGTATAACTATAAACTATTTGCTTAAATTTTACAAAGTTTATATTATTAAATAAATCATGATTTTATACCAATTAGGAAGATTTTATCCATCTCCCAATGAAACAAAATAATAATGTTTAATGCCTAAATAATTAGCAATATCAAATTATTTAGTTAAAGGAACTTATATTACTGATCAATTCTAGCTGATAAGCAATTGAAGTTGAATCTGCAATATATACAGATCCCCTTACAAATGGTCAACAGTTTTGGGTAAGGCCTCCTACTCATCTTCATGATTTGTTGAAATGGCACCTGCACAGATTAAAGAGCAAGGTGTTCGCCTGTTTTACAAATGAAGTTCAGCCTGACTATCTGGAGCACCTCCTACTCAGAGGTAATTGGACTTTGTGCCACAAAATGCACGTGGTTTATTACATGAACTAGACCGGGACAGACATTGCCCATCTGTGTGCTATGAACCACACCGCTCCCTTCAATATTGCCCCAATGGACGTGACCAGACACCGTGATTAGTCTTCCTGCACCCCAAAAAATCACCACTGTACTCCCTGCCCAAGGAAAATCATTACCGACTTTCTGGGGCTGTTTGAAAGTTGAGTAACTATTTTTTTTAAAGTGTCAAAGAGAACATTGCTGATTTGGGTGCTTCTAAAGGATGTTACTTTGGGTGCTTCTAAAGGATGTTGAATTCTGCATAGCATTTTAGGGGATGACATAGACCAGCAATTTTCAATCAGTGTGTGGCAAGAATTTTTAAAACATGCAACACCTGTCTATTAAGTTATGGGCACTGGCCTCTTTTCCTTACCATCAAATAAAAAATGACAACATCTGCCTGGCTGCATGGTTCGGTGGTTGAGCATCGACCTATGAACCAAGAGGTTGCAGTTCTATTCCCAGTCAGGGCACATGTCTGGGTTGTAAACTTGATCCCCAGTGTGGGGCGTGCAGGAGGCATCTGATCGAGGATTCTCTGTCATCATTGATGTTTCTATCTCTCTCTCCTTCTCCCTTCCTGTCTGAAATCAATAAAAATATATTCAAAAATGACAACATCCAACACAACAGCAGCCATCCGGTGTGAATGAGTCAAAATTACACCTGTTGGTTGGGTCAGACCAGCAATCATTACCATATACTTTTTGGGGTGCCATGGACTTTTAGTAATTAGTTCATGTGTGCCACGAGATGAAAACGGTTGAAAATCGGTGACAGAGACCAAATGTTCATGCCCCCTCACCCCTCACCATTTCATATGTTGAAACCTAATCCCCAGTGTTGGTGTTTGGAAGTGGGACTTGGGGGAGGTGATTAAGTCGTGAAGCCAAAGCCCTCACAAATGGAATTCCTGCCCTTTTAGAAGAGACTCCTGAGGGCTCCCCTGGCCCTCCCGCCAGGTGAGGACTCCGTGAGAAGACAGTGTCTATGGACCGGGAAGTGGGCCTCCCCAGACTCGGGAGCTGCAGGTGCCTTGAGCTTGGACCGCCCGCCTCCGGGACCGCGAGAAACACGTATGTGCTGTTTTGAGGTGTGAACAAAAAAGGGGGCCGGGAAATAAAGCTGACAAGCCCAGGGGGCACATGGCAGGCCCGAAAGCTCAGTGACAAACGTGACCACACACGATGGTCCCATCACAAATTCCTAGCTGGGCTGGTCATAGCTGGTTGTCACGCCCCAGGCCCATAGCTCCCTCAGCAAATGGTAATCTTTACCTTGGGTGAGCCCCGTCCAAGGTTCTCACGCACCTAGAATAACATCCCTTTGAAAAGTCAGTGGTTTTCTTTTCTAGACCGCTCGAAGGCATGGGCCACAGGTACCAAAGCATAAGACCACCAGGGCAGGAGACCACAGAACCCCTTCCCCCGTTATCCTGTTCCCCACGAACCATCTCCATGTACTGTGAATGCTAATTCTTGGCTTTCCTGTGCCTTGTACCCACCAATGCGAAAGAAATAAAGCACTGAAAACACCACGCTAATGTATTTCCCCACTTGGCTTTTCATCGAATGCTAGATTCCCCACTTCGCTTTCTCCCACCTCCGTAATCTGCCACCAGTGGCTGTCATGTAATCTCCTTACAGTTTCTCCTTTGCTTCTAAATGCAGAAAAGGAACTGCAAAACGACCATTCTCCAGAGCATTTTCTCAGTCTGTTGAGATTTTACTACATGCATGTCCTCAACATTTGGTTCAAATAAACTCTTACAAAACTTTTCTGTAGGTTTGGATATTCTTTCGTCCACATAAGCCACTCAGTTTTAGCAGCCTGAATGGACTCAGAATGGACTTTTTTAAACCTATAAGAATAATTTGGGATGCTAATTTTATAATTTTTATTTCTGAGTCTAGTTGCATAAACAGAAAAAAGATGTACTTGGGCCCAGCCGGTGTGCTCAGTGGTTGAGCTTCAATCTATGAACCAGGAGGTTATGGTTCAATTTCCCATCAGGGCACATGCCCAGGCTGTGGACTCCATCCCCAGTAGGGGGCAGGCAGGAGGCAGCCAATCAATGATTCTCTCTCATCACTGATGTTGCTGTCTCTCTCTCCCTTTCCCTTCGTCTCTGAAATTAATAAAACATATTTATTTTAAAAATGTACCTAGATCTATCTTCTCGATTAGAGTAAAATAAAACTATGATAGTGAGTTTCACTTTGTGTATAACAAGTTGATTCATGTTTGCCTGATATATTACTTAACCAATAATCGAGAGACAAAGATTCAGGTAGCAACTGAAACTGTGCTTTTGAGAGAACAATGAAAGGTTGGGTTTATACAGGTGAAAACCACAAAATGTTATTTTTTCATGCAAATTAAAGAGTGCTGGCTAGTTTAACAGGGATTGGTTACTTCCAATATGCAAATGAGGAGGATGAAAACTACAAGGAGGAGGTCAAGTCCCTATGTGTCCATTGCGGTGGTTGTGCTAGGATGTTTATGACTGAGACTTGGGCTGACTTTAGCAACAGGTTTAGCAATTTAATAGCAGCTCTGAGAACTGAGGCACAAGTCATCCACAGGCCCACTTCCCTAGTAGCCTCCTGAGGATTTCAAGTGACTCTCTTAGCGAAGTTTATTCCATTTTATTTCCTATTATCATCACGAGGACGTGATTGTGTGCAGTTGTGGGAACTGAAAGGCTGACGTGGCAGACGGCCTTTGGGTGGTCGGTGAGTGCTAAGAAGCAATTATTCTGCCACGGCCCATAAAGCACGTGGGAAGCGAGAAACAAAACAGTCACCTTCAAGTTTAGGAAGTTGAATGCTTTTGGCCCCCTCTCCCCAATCTTGCAATAAAGAAAGAATCCAAGTTCACATATTACAACCTGTTTAAACAGGCTGCGAGCCAGGCAATCTCCATTCTCAGTTTTCAAATCCAAGGGCTAGTTCTCTTTCATACTTTCAGGGGCCTTCCCAGAAGCATTCCGGACATAGGAACACACACAGGTACCCCTCCCCAGTGTCCCTCTCGAATGGTCTTCTCTCTCGTTCAGGACCGAAGCCATTCCTGTTTTTCCTCCACTTCACTGGCCATGCCTTTGGACTTCCTTTGCCAAACCATCCTTCTCTGGTTGAACTTTAGATGTCAGCGTGTCTGTGGGCCCACATCTGGACCTACTCTCTTCTCTTCTGCCAATTCCCCCGATGCTTTCTGGAATTCCGTGGCTTTGAATACAGGCTAAGATGCAGCCCATAATCTTCCCCAGGTCTAGGTTAACACAGGCAAATGCCTATATGATGTGTCCATGTGAGTGTACACAGGAAATCTCACACGTGACACATTCCAAATGGAAGTTGCGTCCCTTTCTCTGTGCCCCAAACACATTTGTCTGTGTGCTATTGGATGTTTACGAACATACCGATAGGTCCTAAACCACCTTTTGTTCACCATCATGTAACATTTTAAAAATAAAATAAAAATAAAACAATTATTTAAAGTCGTTTCTTAGCATAATATATGAAAAGGACAGTTCACTTCTGTTTGAAACCTTTGCCTGTGTGCTCTGAAGAAGGATGAGCCTAGATAATTAATACAGGGGTCACTGGAACCCATGCAACCAAATAGCCCCTTTCAATGTGTGCATTTTATACATCCTTTTCTCTCTGTGCTGTGCTCGGGGTGCAGGTGTGAAATGATACCCGAGTTCCCTATTTCTCTTCACCCGTGCTCAGCCCAGAGCTTCTCATCTCTATCAAGGACCTTTAACTCACTTTATGATACTTTTAATTTCAAGGACTTCTAATTCATTAATTTTTTTATTGTGGTAAGAACACTTAATATGAGATTTAAGAACACAAAACAGTATTCATTATTATTCATATCCATTCTTCCTTTTCTGTGTTTTTATTTCCCTTTTTATAAATGCTATTTTTACTTATATTTTGAAAACCTTGAACACATATTTTTATAAATATTTTTAGATTGCTTTATTCATTTTCCTTTCATTTTAGTGAATTCATTTCCTGGTTTTCCATTTTGTTGGCTAATTTTTGATGTTTTCTCCAGACATGTTGGAATTTTGGTTTGGACACTTAAGCGGAGTGAATTTTCTCTCTCTGCTTTCGTGATTTTTGCTTATTTTGCTTCTTTCTCCCACAGGACACCCCAGAGTCCCTGACTGTTACCATAGTTGCAGTACTCTGTTAACTGTGGGGACAGTGGGAAGTGGGGAGCTGCCTGGCATGGATGAAGTCTTCAGCGGCTTCCCCTACATTCCTAAGCCAACAGAGTCACAGGAGCCCTAGTGGGAGGGCGGGCGCAAACATAGCACCGGTCAGCCTCCTTCCCACAGTATGTCTGCACAGCAGACAGGGCACTTGGCCGCAGCGTTATATGCCATGTGGGCTGTTGAAGTACTCATGGTCCCTTAGGAGATGCAACTCGGGCCGCTCTCTCTTGCTTCTCTCCCCGAGGAGGCCTTCACGTCCCATTTTAACAGCATGTTTCTGTTCTGTCTCCTGCCCTTGTACCTTAACTGTGACTGAACCTTTGTATTCCACCCATCACGGCCAGCTACTGGAAGCAGAGGAAGAACTTGCCATGCCATCTGAGTTAGGCGTTTCCTTAGCATCAACACTGGATGCCTGAGGACAACAGTAGTAGTTTTTGTCTTTGCTCTTTACATAGGAATCACAATAATTACTTAAATAGCTTTTCCCCATGCTTCAGAGCCGGTGCCTTTATTTTGGAAAACCTCGCACTTTGGAGGATTGCACATTAGGTAGTGTGTCACTACTCATACCTTTTTCTGCTACCAAATATGTGTTTCTTTTTTTATGCAAAGAGAGTGGGTGGTAAAGGCTAGTCATTAGACTATGCCATTCAGGAAAAAATCCAATGGTTATTAACTTATTGGCCTATTATGTGTTCTATTTCTATTCTAAATATGAAATCCCTGCCAAGGTTTCATAAGTTTTATACAAGATGTTTTATACTGTTTAATATGTCATTCTTCTTTAACGCAAAAATGCTAAAAATGACCTTAAAGTGACTCTATGCCGCCCGGCTTTGTTTGTGTGAATAGCCTCAGGATTTGTGCACATTTGAGATTTTGACAACTTTAATTATTCTACACATTTAACTGGTGAGAATTTAATTATTCTGGTGTTCCCAGAGGGCTGATGACATAGGTGAGATATTAAAAAAGAGTAAATAAATGGAGGGATGTACAATCTGTGTCTCCTTGAATTGGTAGCTAGAAATATTTCAGAGCCCATAGAATAGAGCTTACTTCCCCTTAGCAATTCTTTAACTTTAGTGTTTTTAGGTTATTGAGCACTACATATTAAATATATAAATAGAGATAATTTATAATTTCAGGTGTCTAATCTATCATATAACAAATGTAATATAATTATAAAGCTTTCATTTTAATTAATTTTGAATTTATAGAATATTTCACAAGTATGGTAGAAAGACTTTCCATTATCCTTCTTACTTAGATTCCTTGATTGTTATGCAACGTTTGAAAGCAAGTTGCTCCTGTGATGTCCCTTTATCTTTTCAACTGTAAAACAAAACACTTTACTTAATCACAGTACCAATAACGACACCAGGAAATTAAAGCAATAGAAATACTATCATCTAATCTGCCTCCTTTGTTCAAGTTGTGCCAATTGTTTTACACTAATATCTATTTTAACACAATGAAAATAACCTTTCCCCTGGTCTAGGATCCAACTCCCATGTGGCAGAGGGTCAATTAATGCCCTAAATCTGACACAGTTCCTCAGTCTTTCCTGTCTTTCAGATCTTTGACTTTTTTTTTTAAAGGTAACTTTTTAAAAAAATATACTTTATTGATTTTTTACAGAGAGGAAGGGAGAGGAATAGAGAGTGAGAAACCTCGATGAGAGAGAAACATCGATCAGCTGCCTCTTGCACACTCCCCACTGGGGATGTGCCCGTAACCAATGTACATGCCCTTGACCAGAATCGAACCCGGGACCCCTCAGTCTGTAGGCGGATGCTCTATCCACTGAGCCAAACTGGTCAGGGCAGATCTTTGACTTTTTTAAAGAGACCAGACCTATTATTGTGTTGCTTGTCCTCGATTTGCCTTTTGTGATGTCCCCTCATCAGTGCACGTGCATTTGGCAGGAAGACCACAAAGTGAATGTTGCATGCGTCCTCCTCAATACATTACAGCACCAGCCATGGGACTCCCTTGATTGGTGAGGTTAATTCTGACCAGTTAAGGTGAATTCTTCCCTTTAAAGTTTTCTGCATGCCCTTTATAACTAACTAGTGATCCCGTGCACGGATTCGTGCACATAGAAAGGAAATTAATTAGAAGGTGGCTGGCAGGGAGGGACTCGGCAAGATGGGCCAGGCATGCCCCGGAGCCAACCTCCCGCAGTCCCTCCCCTGCCAGCTGCACCTGGGGTGGTGCTGTGACTCGAAGGGCATCTGTGGAGTGAGCGGGGTTCCTCCAGCAGGTGGGGTCCCTGGGGCTGGCCTGCATGTATGGGGCCAAAACCGGCTCTCTGACATCTCCTGAGGGGTCCCGGAGTGCGAGAGGACACTCTGCAAAGTTGCTGTTGTACAGGGTGTGGAATGCAAATGCAAGTGTGCAGTAAACCAGATTCAGGGCCGATAGTGCCCCAGCAACACATAACCTACAGCTGAAGGTGGAATCACGCTGCCCCACAAGGAATCCTGCTCCCTCCTCTCTGGTTTCAAGGTGTGTCACCTGAGAACCGCTGCTGCCAAGTCACTGCAGCTCTGCAGCTCCTGCGTTGAGTGTCTGTCCCCCGGTGGTCAGTGCATGTCATAGCTACCGGTTGGACGAACACTTAGCATATTAGCTTTTTATATATATAGATAATACTAGGAGCTCAGTGCACAAATCTGTACACCCTGAAAGGAACTGTGGGCTGTGAGGCTGCAGTGGGCACAGGGGAGGGTCTCGGCCCATCCTCTGTGCCCCCTCTGGCCCTTCCTGCCTGTCTGCTGCTACCATGTCTGCCACAGCCCCGCTCCCGCTGCTGCTGCTCCCACACGCTGATGGCACTGGCCCTGCTTGCACCCGCTGACAGCGTGGAGTGATTGGGGCCGGTGCCAGCAGCGGGTGCGAGCAGCGGCTGCTGCCCCAATTGCCTCTCAGGAGCAGGGAGAGGTGGAGAAACCCTCAGGGGCAATTGGGGCCAACAGCCGTCGCTCACACCCACTGACAGCGCCAAGCAATTGGGACTGGGGCCGAGCACTGGTACCAGAAGCGGGTGCAAGTGCTGGGTGGACCATGGCACATGGGAACAGATAATTTTCAGTAACCACCAGAGGCTCGCCCCAATGACAGCAACTGGCACCCTGCCTTGGTCTGGCACCCCACTCACCTGCTCCACCATCACACCATGGCCAACGCCTGCCATGTTCTGCATGCGCCCCTTGGTTGTCAGTGCATGTCATAGCAACCGGTTGTTGAGTTGTTCTGCCGTCCAGTCTATTTGTGTATTAGCCTTTTATTATATAGGATACTATGGGAGATACTGTGAAACCATACAAATATCCTATTCCACATCATAATTCTATTCACTGGATTAGGATCCAGATCATTTTTACCTGAAACATTTATTGCTATGATGTTGTCAAATGGTCACTTCCCGATTTTATCATACCTCTTACATACACTAGTTGGCACTCTACCATGAAGGAAAGGTTTCTCTACTGATGCATTTAATTATTTACTGAAGCATTTATTTAATTATGCATGTGTGGACTCACAGTTTCATTTTTTATTCGATGAGTTATAATCCATTACGACCATAATTCATATTGATAAGCAAACCTTTCCAGATTTGGAAGTCCTTTCCAGCTGTGCCCTTTGACGTACCATGGTTATTCTCTGAGTAGTCCTTTACCCTCTGACACAAAAAAGATGATCCAGGTTTATTTTATTTTATTTATTATTTTCAAGCCATAGTGCAGGAATTAGGAGTTTTCCTAAGAAACTGGATCTGTTTCCTCTTTGTGGAAATGTATTTAGAAACTAAGCTATGGGCATGAGGGATGCCCACCACATCTGGGAAATCCCTGCTTCTAGGTCCTGGCAGCAGACAGTGAGCAGAGACATGCACACGCATGAGTAGAGCCCTTTCTGCTCTCACAGCTAAAGGGCCAGCGTCCATCCAACCCTGCAGGTGGGCCTTCAGGCTTTTCCCAGATCTTTGCCATGACAAGCCATGTTAGAATGAATAACCTCGTGCACATGCATTTTGAAGTGCATCTTAATGGTGAATTCCTAGATGTGAAAATTACTGGTTAAAAATGAAAGTATATATTATTGTTTCTTATTGCCAGGAGGATTGCATCAATGCACAATCTCATGAGCAACTATGAGAGTGTTCTTTCCCCCAAAGCCTGTGCAACAGGATGTGCCCTCTTTAACGTTTTTGGCCCTTCTCTTAGGTGAGGAGTGGTATAGCAGGCAGCTTTATTTCCACTTCTCTCCTTGTAAGACGGCACATACTCCCTTCACCATGTTGAAGAGCCATTTTTATATCCGTCATTGTGAATAGTCTGTGATGCTTTGGCCCACTTTCTACAAGATTTTTAGTGTTTTTTTTTTTTTTAATAACTTCAAATTTAAAGAATATTTTTATATGTGAGCAATATTGGCCTTCTTTCTGTGATCTACATTGCAATTTTTCTTCTAGTTTTCCAGCTGTCTTTCCACTGTGTTTATAGATTTTATCCAGGAAAAGGTTTGTTTCTTACATTTAAATTCATCAATCTTTCATTTTATTTTTTTCTCTGAATTTCAAGTCATAGTTAAACAATTTTTTCTACTCTCAAGTTATAGAGAAATACATCCATGTTTTCTTATGGTTTTTGTAATATTCTTTCTAGTTTTGTGTGTTGTTTATATTAAAATCTCACATTTTGATACATATTAAACTTTTCAAGTAGATTTGAAAAACATTCATATTGTTCTGCTATACACTTAAATCTAGAGTCTTCTATTATAATTTTTATATGTACCGTATTTTCCGGTGTATAAGACGACTGGGCATATAGAAGATTTTCCTGGGTTAAAAAGTCGTCTTATACGCCGGAAAATATGGTATTTATCACATCGGTATATCCATCAGCATTCATATCATTAGCAAGAATTCAATATTTGGTTGCATTTTTTATGCAAAATGTACTCAGTGAAATACACAAAACTTTCGTATACTCACTAGATTCTGACAAAGGTCTATACCTACTATCCCACAACTCTGTCAAAATAAAATAATGCCCTCATCTCACTCTCAGAATAAGCGATGTTTTTTTTTTTGGAACATGAATTAGTTTTGCCGTCAAAGTTGTTGCATGGATGGATAGTGTATTTTCCTTCTGCTGAGTACAGCTCAGCTGTTTGCATATGCCACTGTTTTTTCCATAGGATACTGAGGTTGTGTGCAGTTTTGAAGTACCCTATATAATAAAAGGGTAATACGCAAATTGACCCTAATGCTGAATGACATGATATGATGCACACTGACCACCAGGGGGCAGACGCTCAATGCAGGAGCTGCCCTGTGGTGGTCAGTGCACTCCCACAGGGGGAATCCCGGCTCAGTCACAAGCCGGGCTGATGGCTGTGAGCACAGCGTGGTAGCGGGAGCCTCTCCCTCATCCTCAGCAGTGCTAAGGATGACCGACTGTGACTTAGGCCCGCTCCCCAGGCTCCTGGACTGCAAGAGGGCACCGGTTGGGCTGAGGGACCCCTCTCCCCAAGTACATGAATTTTCGTGCACCAGGCCTCTAGTTATAAATAAAGCACCATGACTATTCTTGTACAGATTTTTAGTGAACATATTTTGCATTTCTTTCAAATATGTATCTAGGAATGGCACTACAAGGTAATGGGGCAAGTGACTGCTCAGTTTATGGGAAGTGTTCCATAGTTTCTCAAGTGATGGCACCGTTTTACCTTTCCACCAACTATTTCTGAGAGTGCCGACTGCTCCATATTCCTGCCAACACCAATTTGTCAGTCTATCTTGTTTTCCTGTCATGCTGGTTGGTATGTTATGGTATGTCATCGTGGTTTTAACTTAGCTTTCCATAATGATGAGTAGCTTCAGTGATTTCCAGCTGTGTAATGGTCATTTATATATCTTCTACTTTAAAGTATCTGCTTTTCAAAAAATTAGTTATTGGAGATATGTGTGTATCTCTGTATGAATCCTTTATCAGATATGTATCTTACGAATGTTTTCTTTTAGGCCAATGCCTGTCTATGTGTCATTTATTTTATTATTATTATTTCTGAACGGTCTTTTACCAAAATGTGGCAGATCTGTTACAGGAATCAGAACAGTGACCGTCAAGAAAAACTGTCACTAGGGGCTTATTTTTAAAAAATAATTTCTTTCCCCTCACCCCATGTATCCCCCCTAGCTGCAGCTGGGAAAAGGGCCACATGCCTATGCATTTTTAAGAGTGTCTCATAATGGGAAGAATTCTTAAACTTTTTGATAATCTAATTAATCACTTTCCCCTTCGTGGTTATTACTTTCAGGGACCTGATAAACCTTTTCTCTTCCTTAAGTTGCAAAGATATTCTCTTACACAAAGATCCTTCTTTAGCTTAGCTGTGTGGATTTAGCTTTCATCCTTTGGAATATGCTTCATCTTGGGTGAATCAGTTCACAGGTACCTAGCGAGTTCCTTTTCTCTGTGTGGATGGCCATTGCTGTATCACTGCTGTAAAATCATTCTCAGACAAATCACATGGCCCTTGTGCTTTCGTGGTAAATCCAATGACCGTACTGAGTGGACCTATTTCTGAACTATCCATTGTTTTCTGTTCATCGATTTTTGATATTTATGCCAATGCCACATTGCTTTGATTATTCTAGACTTGTAGTAAGTCACAAAATCAAATAGCTGCATTCTTATTTCTGTTCTGATTCTTCTGATTTTTTATATTCAAGTTTCTTGGCATTTCCATATATATTTTAGAAATCTTGTCAATTTGTATATTTAGAGTGTCTCTGGATTATAGTTAAGATAACAGTGAAATATATATATATATATATATATATATATATATATATATATATACTGTATATATATATCAATTGGAGAAGAATTGAAATCTTGACAAAATCCTATCAAATAAAGAGGGAATATGCTAATTAACCATCACACCCTCACAAAATGGCAGCGCCCAAGCCAATAAGGAGGGAATATGCTAATTGACTGCCATGCCCTCAAATATGGCAGTGCCCACAACTACAAGATGGCGATGCCCAGTCCCCTCAGCCTCGCTGGGGAGGCAGGCACATGGCATGGCCAGGCCTGCCCTCAGGCGGGTCTGGCCCCTCTGTGTGCCTGCCTCTGGAGTTCCCCAGTCCCCTCAGCCCCCCAGCTTCCCAGGGCTGGCCCAAGGCTCAGGCAAGCCTTGGATGTTGGCTGCCCATCCTCCCGGGGCTGGCCCAAGGCACAGGCAAGGCTCAGATGTTGGCTGCCCAGCTGACACCTGAGGCGCAGGCAAGCCTCGGATGGCAACTGCCCAGCTGCCCAGGACTTCCCGAGGCTCAGGTAACCAGGGCCAGCCAAGGCTAGTGCTGCCGGCAGTGGCAGCAGCATATGTGATGGGGGCGTTGCCTTCTCCTGATTGCCGGATTGCCTCCCACCCCTGCAGGCTCCCAGACTGTGAGAGGGGCCAGGCCAGGCTGAGGGAACACCCCCTCCAGTGCATGAATTTTCATGCACCGAGCCTCTAGTTTAGAGTCATACTAGTATAGTCTGTGAATAATGTATATCTCTCCATTTACTTAAACCTTCTTTCATTTTTCTCAGGAATATAAGAATGTTTTCCAGAATATATAAGAATATTATTGAAATATTTTGTTATTACTTTATCATAAAAATGTTGTCTCTAGTTAGAAAAAAACAACACACTCAACATCAGTTTACAATGTTATGGTATGAAGATGCTCTTACATTTAACAGCTCCCATTTTGAAAAGAACCGTGCTTTGCTCATACTTGAATTCAGGCTTCAGGTCTTTGTAACTCTATACAACTATTAGCCTCTTGTAAGCCCCGTACAATTGATCTGGATTCAAGGCCAACTGCCTAATTATTGTCATACCTGTTCATGACCTTGTGGGAAGTGACCCAGAGCAAACCACCCTCTCTGTGTCTTTCTGATCCCTTCTTCAACTCAAAAATGGTGAGAGAGTGAAGAGGTTGTCAAAACTTAAAGTTATAATAGAAGCAAAGTCTTGGAATAGTTATTTATTAGAGTGAAGCATCACTAAAGACCAACTGTTGTCATTATTATTTTCTTTTCTTTCTTTTCCTTCTGCCTGTCAGGTCCTTTTCTGCTTTAAAGGCTTTCTGTTCCCTTTGTCAATTTACTCAGCTTCTTTCAGGGAAAATGTATTTTTATCTTTCCTATCACAGCTTCGACATTCCTTCCTAGGAAAAGCCTCTCAATCATCCTATCTAATAAAAGAGTAATATGCAGATTGATCATCACTGCAACACACAATATAGCTGCCCCCATGTGGTCAAAGATCCTGCTCCCATGTGGACACAAGATGACCAGCAGGAGACGGCAATTGGGAGGCACCCGGCCTGCAAGGGAGGGCAGTTGAGAAGGACCAGGCCTGCAATGGAGGGCAGTTGGAGGTGATCAACCCTGCAGGAGAGGGCAGTTAGGGGTGACCAGGCCAGCAGAGGAGGGAAGTTGGGGGCAAACAGGCTGGCAGCGGAGTGGTTAGGGGGTGATCAGGCTGGCAGGCAGAAGCGGTTAGGGGCAATCAGGAAGGCAGGCAGGCAAGCAGTTGGGAGTCAGCAGTCCTGGATTGTGAGAGGGATCCCAGATTGGAGAGGGTACAGGCTGGGCTGAGGGACAACCCCTGTCCGTGCATGAATTTCGTGCACCGGGCTTCTAGTTTCCTATAAAGGAGAGCTCTCTGTTCTCCAACTCATTCACTGGCTTGTTACCTACAAAGAGATTCACATTTTAAAAACACACACACACACACACATTTTCTTTTTACTTTGCATATTTGTTTTTGATGCTTAATGTAGACATTAGGGACAGCACCCTCTCTGTTCACCTGTGTCTCTACATAGTATGCTATGGTACCTGTGTTATGTAGGTACTCAGGTAAAACTTATGAGATGAATTTTCAGTGAGAAACGGGATAATCTAATTTCAGAAAGTTTGAAAATGGTTTCTGAGTAGAATTTTCATCTTCCTGAGTTACATGCTAAGAATTATATGTGAGGTCTTATTTGGAAATATCAACAAGGTTTGCTATAAGAAACATATAAATGTGACTGTTTCTATTCTTCACAGTAGCCTGCGACTTAGAGGTGACCCCAGAGAAGATTTCTAAGGTTTGTCATTTTGTCAATGAAAGGGTCCTCCTCCGGAATTCACACCTGAAACAGTTCTTACAAAAGCATTTTTGTTTATTTGTTTCAAGCGATGTTCCGAGGAGTAATTATTCATTCATTCAACAAACACATATCAACTTTGTTTCAGTGTGCTAAGCACTCTTTTGAGAGCTCAGAAAACGTAACTGAACAGAAGAGAGCTCATGTTACAGTGTTAGAAGGAGATTGGCATTTTTTTAAAAGAACATTGAAGAGAATCTGAGTCACCATTGAAGGAAGTGACCTGTCATTTGAAATTCATTTTCCATTCCTTTAAAGAGTATGCTCTGGCCAGCGGATCACCAAAGTCTTCACATGGCCTGAATCTTTGCACCTCTGTCTTCTTGCTTTCCCTCCATCCCTAATAGATGTCCCTTCTTCCTACGTCTCTGCCACCATCCTAGGTGCAAAGACTATTATTGTTCCTTGGCCTCCTGCATCACCCTCTTCCATCCAAGCTACAGATTAGTGAGCACTGGATTTATCACTGACCATGTTGCTTACGTATTTGAAACTCTTCAAAAGCCCATCCTCATTCTGATGACAAAGACAAAATATCGACAGAGCTGACATGGCCCTGTGCCATAGGCCACCACCCTCACCCTGCGGCTGCACCCCAGTATCTCTCCTTTGTCCCTTTTCTGCTTGGACTGGCCCTTCACAGGACAATTTCGTATTTGTCTATGGATAGAAAAATAACTTAGGCTGTCATCTAGCAAAAAAGGAATTAATTTTATTCTTCATTTTCATAACAAGAACACACACAACATGCAATTTTACACAAAAATGTACTGATTTCTATCAGTTTAGGCCCTTAAACATGGGATTCTGATACACTGTGTTTCACATGAGACGCAGGGTGGGCAAAAGTAGGTTTGCAGCTGTGAGTACGTGGCTGAGTGTATGCTTGTATTCTTATTGAATAAATATTGTACTGTTTTCCATATAAACAACTGTAAACCTACTTTTGCCCCACCCTGAATGTTGTACTATCCAGTATATTTTTGACGGGAGAAGATTGTTCCTTTGAGGCTGTTTTCAGTGATGCGAGCTTGAAAACTGGAAGACTTTGCCAGAGACAGCTTCTTGCATTACGTATTTTAAACCTGGTTTCTCTCTGATCCTTAAACTTCTAGTTTTTAGATGTCATAACACAGTTTATAGTACTCTGGCCCCGGTTCTGCTCTTGCATCTTCAGGCTGATGAGTTAGCAGAGTTGTGGTGGGAGTGTGTAGTGAAACCCTCCTTATTCCTCGCTATTACAGATAACAATAACTATGCACGGACGTAATCTTGAACCCCATAATTACATTCCACTATGCCTGAATTAAGTCTATTTTCAACTCAATTTCCTCTTAGCAAAATCCTTTAAATGGCCTTTCTCCCACTCTTAGGGGAAGGGAAGACAGAGTGGAAAGAAATAACATTCAAAGGAGCTAATGGTCAAAATATCGTCCTCTAAAAAATAATTAAGCACATGGCCATGTGGACACAGTTAGGATCCCCACTGGCTTTGGGAGGAGCTCGCTTTAGAAGTAAAAGTTACTGAAATTTAAGAACTATCAGCTCTATGATAAATCCATCTCTTGTGCATTGTTTTGAATATATTTATTCCCTGCTATTTCATCTAAGCATTAAGAAACTAGCGCAAGATTTTGTTCCATAAAATTTCCTTTTAGAATAAGTAGATCAGTACCTCAGTCCCCCTTTTCTGGAGACCCAAATGCAGGGTCAAAGGAGGGAGGGAATTAGCACGTCCTATTTATTTTATTTGTTTTCTTTTCTCTGTCTTCTTTTACCAAAATGTAGAATACACACACACACACACACACACTTGTTTTTATGGGTGTAGCTACCACCACAAGTTATAGTCCCATAGGGTCTCCTGCATTAGGGAAGGGGGGTTCCCCACTTTTCAATCATGAGATACAAAGCAAGTGATGTTTTCAAGGCAAGGTCCTGCAGAAAGCATGTGACAAATACACGAAGGCAATCTCAGGCAGATATAAGTGATGTGTTAGGTGGACGGCATTTATGATGGCCTTCAGGAGGCATGATGCTTAGCTGTCATCTCCAGGACCTTTGGTCTGTGCCTATTGAAGTTGCTGCATTTCTGATAATGACAGTCACAGGATAACTGGGTAAATGCAGGGCTCTCACCATCAGTCAAAGTGGGTTTCATTTTTTTCTTCTTTTCATATATTTTTGTTTCTCTAGTTTAGGATTTTTGCATCTATTTTCATGAGAGAGAAGCTTTAAATTCCTTTTGTTATAATATCTTTCCTGTGGTTTTTATAAGGCTTTTGATAGGTGGAATCTGCTAGTTAAGAAATGTTTGTTGTTTTTCTGGTTTGTGAGATGTAAGGCTATAGAAAAAATGTTTGTGTCTTCCACAAATCCTTGTGTTAAATCCCAAGGCCCCAATGCAATGGCATTTAGAGGTGGGCCCCTGGGAAGTAATCGGGTCATTTACATTTGCTTACTATGTTCTAGGTTCAATAAAACAGAAAGCTGGAGTATAAACAGGTATCTTTTTCTCTTCTTTAATTTATCTTCCATAATCTCTTATTGATTGGATACCTTTCTCTATGGAAATGTTACTTAATGAACATCATATTATGTAATTTTTGCCTCCAACTCAATAAGATTTCATAATTGTAGAAATGATATAAGCTTCTGATATAATGTAAAAGACTGTAATACCTCATTCAACCTTAAGTCATTGAATAGTTAAATAGATTTACTTATCCTATCTAATAATAGACAAATATGCAAATTGACCATACCTCCGACACACCCACAAGCCTCGCTCACAAGCCAAGCCCACCATCCAATCAGAGCGAGCATGCAAATTAACCCAAACCAAGATGGCTACAGCCACAGAGAGCAAGGTTTCCTAGGTAACAGAGGAAGCCAAGCTTTCTGCCTGCCCTTGTCAGGCCTAAGCCTCCACTCAAGCTACAAAGTTTCAATTATAGAAGGTAAACAAGTTCAAACAAATGGCGGCAGAATGGAGCTTGAGAGAGCAGGCCAGGGTTGCCGCCGGCAACAGGGGAAGCAAACCTTTCCACACACCCTGGCCGGGCCCACCCGCTTAAGGCAACAAAGTTTCAATTATAACCCCAACACAAATGGCTACCGGCCTCGGAGGGAGCCCCAGGCTTGGCTCCGCTCCAGGCTACAAAGTTTCAATTGTAGAAGGAAAATAAATTCCAGATACCAGGGCCTCCACTTGGGTCGCCAGGGGGCATGGCTGGCCTGCAAACCACCACAGGCCCCTCGCTCAGGCCGCCCCATACCCCACGGGAACCCCCACCTGATCCGGGACACCCTTCAGGGCAAACCAGCTGGCCCCCACCCCTGTACCAGGCCTCTATCCTATCTAATAAAAGAGTAATATGCAGATTGATCATCACTGCAACACACAATATAGCTGCCCCTATGTGGTCAAAGATCCTGCTCCCATGTGGACATAAGATGGCCACCACAAGATGGCCAGCAGGAGAGGGCAGTTGGGAGGCACCCGGCCTGCAAGGGAGGGCAGTTGAGAAGGACCAGGCCTGCAAGGGAGGGCAGTTGGAGGTGATCAACCCTGCAGGAGAGGGCAGTTAGGGGTAACCAGGCCGGCAGAGGAGGGAAGTTGGGGGCAAACAGGCTGGCAACAGAGTGGTTAGGGGGTGATCAGGCTGGCAGGCAGAAGCGGTTAGGGGCAGTCAGGAAGGCAGGCAGGCAAGCAGTTGGGAGCCAGCAGTCCTGGATTGTGAGAGGGATGTCCAACTGCCCGTTTAGGCCCGATTCCACCGGGGGGATCCAGAGGGGTCCCAGATTGGAGAGGATACAGGCTGGGCTGAGGGACAACCCCCCTCCGTGCACGAATTTCATGCACTGGGCCTCTAGTTTATAATAATAGCCTAGCTCCACATAATTATTTAGATTAGACATATATATATTCAGGCATATTATTAAGAACATCTAAAACAATTCTATCAGAAGAATGATATTAAAATATGTGAAAAAGAGACAGGCTAATAAAATATCCAAATTGCCCTCAAAATAAAGCTTTATTCCTTCAAATGAGAAATGATGAGTACTTTTTTTGAGCATGTATTTTAACATACAATATCTACTGTAGCTGTGACTGTTGAAAATTTAGCAGATAAACACTGTATGCATTTCAGAAGTATGGATGAAAAATAAAAGTGATGTATTCAGAATTGTATTCTTGACAGATAAAAGTATTCCTCTGAGTGGAAACATTGTGTGATTAAGTATCAGAACTGTAAGGTTTAGTTATAACTACAAAAATAAAGTTGCTTTCTCTAACAATATGAACTAGTTTTAATTATTTGGATATATAATGATAATTTCAAGTCTCATGATCATCTTGGAAAATTTATCAATGATCAGTATATTTTCCATAGGAATAACTTTACTTATTAATTAATTAATGGTACCTATGAAATAAAGTTTTCTTTAAAGAAATATTTCTGTAGTATTTTTTTTCAATTTTCTTCTACAGTAAATCAGTTTATTTAAAAAAATTTCTATCACCTTTATTGAAAGGTTGTTCATTTTGCAAGACACCAAGGCATCCAGTAAACAATAATGTGCTTTTTACGTATTTGCATTATCTTTTATCCATCTAAATATATATTTTAATTGATAGTTAAACCTAATAATCATTTATGTTTTACTTAATATTTAATTTTGCTTAAATATATTTATGGACCTTTTATTTCTATTTTATTATAGTGATTTATTATTAATATTAATTATAATATTTATGATCATTGCTAAGATTAACAATAAGAGCTGATTATTAAATCTATCTCAAATGAATCCTGCTGTTTCACAACCTCTCAGGTCTTGTAGTTGTATCAGTTCATTGTTCTATTTCTCTCCTCCCCAACAGCCTGCATGTGGGCTGAACTGAAGTTCTCACCTTCAGCACCTGTGGATTTGACCTTATTGGGAAATAGGGTTGTTGCTGATGTAATCAACTTAATATGAGGTCATTCTGAATCAGGGTGGGCCCTAGTCCAACATTTCTGGTAAAAGAAGAGCACAAGAGCAGAAGGGACAGATTCACAAGGGACACCATGTGACAATGAAGGGGAGAATGGAGATCACAAAAGGAGAACTCAAAGAGAGAAGATTTGATAAAGTGAACAGAAACTAAGGTACTGTGGGTGATATTGAACAGCCTCAAAGATATGAAATTGAAACCTTATAAATGGAGGATAGAAAGAAAATAAGGTATAAATGTTGTGTTTAAAGAAATACTAGAAAATTAGTAAATGTAGTGAGAAACATAAATTGACAGATATAAGAATTTTAGAAAATACTTGGCAGAATAATAAAAGAACCCCATGCCTAGGCAAAGCATAGTCAAGCAACTAAAAATCAAAGATAAAATTTTCAAAGCATTGAAAGAAGTAATATTTTAAGTAAGGCAAAAAAAAAAACAAACTTGCTTAAATGGGGTTTATTACTTTAAATATACATCAGGATAAAAGATAGTTACAAAATTAAAAAAAAATCAACGTCACCTGAAGTTGCCACATTTAATAGCTGGAAAAGGTTAAATAAAGGCAAAATCCTTAGAATATAGTAATAATAAAAGTATGTGTAGAAACAAACAAAATATTAAAAAAATATAGAAAATAACCGAAAAACGACATTGATCCATAGAAGAAATCAAGAGACCCATGGAGGATTGTGTCTTCCAACTTAAGGGTGAAGACAGAATATTGGCCAAGAGTTAATCTAACTGATGAATAGAATTGAACCTAGCACTAAAAAGTAAACCCACCCAATTATGGAAACAACATGATGCCAGATTTGGTATTGCAGATAAAATATTAGAAAAGAAGGATCCAACAAATACGTAGTTCTCGTAAGTTGGTTATCTATATGAGCAAAAATGAAATTGAATCCTGACTTAACACTGTACTATAAAATCAATTCCGGAGGAAACAGAGTATTTTATATGAAATAAACTCTTTTAAATTTAGAAGAAACATAGGAGAATGCTTTCATGATTGAGGAGCATAGAGAAGGATTTCATAAGCAAGAAATTTCATAAAGCAACTTTTGGTGAGCAAGATTATATTAAAATGAAGATACTTTGTTCATCAAATTTACAGCAAAAATGAAAAGACTCAAATTGTCTTTCCACAAAATAAGAGAATATATTCATAGCACTTTAAACTGACAAAGAATTGAATTCCAGAAATACAAAATGATTTAATGCTTTGTCATTAACCAAGAAATTTTTGTAAAAAGCTGAAGAGAGAGAAAGAGCGCTGCGTAAAACCTATAAACAGGCATTTCACACAGAAAATAGAAGACATTTCAAGAATCAACATCTGCTTTACAGCTCAACTGTGCTTTAGTAACTGGGACATACAGATGAAAACCACAACAGGTACCTTTTCAAACTGACCATACTGACAAAAAATAAGAAGTCACAGAGTAAGTGAAAATGTCAGAGAATTCTGGGGCAGTTTATACTCTTTCAAACGCATTAACTCTATTTTTGCCTAGCAAATAGAAGACATGTATAATATAAACAATCTTACATTTGAACATTAACCTTATATATGTGGGGAAAAGGCAACCGAATGTGCATAATGTTATATAAGCAATAATGCTTTCAGCAGCATCACTCCTCTAGTAAAATACTGTAAACAATTTCAATAACAGTAAAATAAATAAGTTGTAGTATATTCACAAAATGGAATAATTCACCACAGTGAAAATGAGGAAATGATAGTTATATAACCTAACATGGATTTATCTGAGAACACAATCGTTATAAGAAGGTATAGTCAAAGAAGAAAAATACAGTAAGACTATATTACTTACAAAAACAATGTCATTTTTTGTATATCATGAAATCAAAACTTCAAGGCAGAGCAAGAGTAATTAGCACAAAGTTTGAGACAGTACAATGTTCAGGAGGTAGAAGGTGCTGCAGTGGTCTGTGTAAACTCTTCAGTCAGCTTGGAGTTGGGGTTTCCTCTGTAATCATCATAGACATCTATCCATGGGTGTTACTATCCCCTCTGCCATGTCAGTAAAGAAAAGGGAAGTAAGAAAAGGTCCAATGAATGCTGAGCAAGATAGATAAACCAGACATCCATATTTTTGTGATATATTTAACAGTAAAAATAGAAAAAAAAGTTTGCAAACAGTAAAACAAAATAAACTTTAAAAGAAACATTCACAGGCATGTAAAGTACAGTAATTAACATGGTAATACCTACGTATAGGGTCATAGGGCTGCCGGACTTATTGGGGTGCTCACATAGTGAGGTATATACATGTCTAATCTGAAAATAGTATCACAGTGAATGTAAACTGTAATTGAAACCAATAAACATATCTTAAAAGAAACATGCCCCTAAAATGAAATTAGCTAGATAACCATCTCACATAATGAAAGCCAGATGACAGGCCAGATTCTCCATGTACTGGGGAAAACCAACTCAAAACCTACATCGCTATGCCAACTAAAAGTATACATTAAACTGCTGCTTACAACCCATTTCTCTTACTGAAAATTAATCTTAAGAAACTGGCTAAGTAAAATAAAAAATAAAATCAAGAACATGGAAGATAATCTTTGCAATAAATATTAAAATTGACCACGATAGGACACAGGAGAGGAATTTCAGGATGAGAGCTGAGCTAGTATTTTAGGTTTTGTTTGATATAAATAAGAAAAGAACTCATTTGGCCAAAAAAAGTATCTTTAAAAAGAAAAATGGAATTGTTTTTATTTTTAAGACAGGATATGTAAAAGCCTGAAAAATCTTAGTAAAGAAGGCATAACATAGATAAAAGCAAACACAGCATAATTAAATCATGATCCAAAATATTAAAAAAACATTAAAATGTGGCATTATTTGAGAAAGTGGTCCTATCCTATATAATAAAAGCTTAATAATGCTAAGTGTCCAATCATTCATTCGACTGTTTGACCAGTCACTATGACACGCACTGACCACCAGGGGGCAGACGCTCCAACTGGTAGGTTAGCTTGCTGCTGGGGTCCGGCCAATTGGGACTGGGCAAGTTGGGCCTGACACACCCTGGAGCCCTCCAGTGGTTCCTCCCTTGCCCCTCTTGTGCATCAGTGGGGTCTCTCGGCCTGGCCTGCACCCTCTTGCAATCTGGGACCCATTGGAGGATGTCGGAGAGCTGGTTTCATCCCAATCCCCACAGGCGAGGCTGAGGGACCCCAACAGTGCACGAATCCGTGTACCAGGCCTCTAGTAAGAAATAAGAGGGCATTGGCCCTGACAATGGGGACAGGGGCCACGACATTGTAGCAACCATCCCCATCAAGTTATGACTTCCATCTCATGACATTGCTTGGAGGGTTGGGGGGGTGGATTCTGTAGTAAAGTAATAACTTGCTATATTCTTTGTTAATATTAAATTCTGTCATTACACATTTCTCAAGTCTTGGAGATTCTAAGTTGGGCCATGTAAAGAATATAAAGCACCAATTCTTGACAAGATAACAATCCTCTCTAATAAAATGGTAATATGCAAATTAACCATCACTCTGCTACATAAGCCACGCCCACCAGACAAAGCCACGCCCACCAGCCAATCAGGGCAAGTATGCAAATTAACCCAAACCAAGATGGCTACAGCCACAGAGAGCAAGGTTTCCCAGGTAACAGAGGAAGCCAAGCTTTCCATAGCCGTTGCAGGCCTAAGCCTCCACTCAAGCTACAAAGTTTCAATTATAGAAGGTAAACAAATTCAAACAAATGGTGACAGAATGGAGCTTGAGAGAGCAGGCCAGGGTTGCCGCCGGAAACAGGGGAAGCAAAGCTTTCTGCACACCCTGGCCGGGCTCACCCGCTTAAGGCAACAAAGTTTCAATTGTAGAAGGTGAATTAACTGCCACAGAAATGGCTGCCGCCCCGGAGGGAATAGAAGGCTTGGCTCCGCTCCAGGCTACAAAGTTTCAATTGTAGAAGGAAAATAAATTCCAGATACCAGGGCCTCCGCTTGGGTTGCCAGGGGTTGTGGCCGGCCTGCAAACCACCACAGGCCCCTAGCCCAGGCCGCCCCACGCCTCAAGGGAACCCCACCTGATCTGGGACACCCTTCAGGGCAAACCAGCTGGCCCCCACTCCTGCACCAGGTCTCTATCCTATCTAATAAAAGAGTAATATGCAGATTGAACATCAATCCAACACACAATATGGCTGCCCCCATGTGGTCAAAGATCCTGCCCCCAGGTGGACACAAGATGGCCACTACAAGATGGCCAGCAGGAGAGGGCAGTTGGGAGGCACCTGGCCTGCAAGGGAGGGCAGTTGTGAGGGACCAAGCCTGCAAGGGAGGGCAGTTGAGAGGGACCAGGCCTGCAGGAGAGGGCAGTTAGGGGTGACCAGGCCGGCAGAGGAGGGAAGTTGGGGGCAAACAGGCTGGCAGGGGAGCAGTTCAGCATCAACCAGGCTGGCAGCGGAGTGGTTAGGGGGTGATCAGGCTGGCAGGCAGAAGTGGTTAGGGGCCATCAGGAAGGCAGGCAGGCAAGCAGTTGGGAGTCAGCAGTCCTGGATTGTGAGAGGGATGTCCCAGGATCGGGCCTAAACGGGCAGTCGGACATCCCTCCAGGAGTCCCAGATTGGAGAGGGTACAGGCTGGGCTGAGGGACAAACCCCATCCGTGCACAAATTTCGTGCACCAGGCTTCTAGTTAAAGTTATAAAAATGCAGATGACGTAATTTGGAAGGGGGTTGCAGAAGTGGGCCTCCGGAAAGAAAACCCAATACCTTTGCCTTTGCCTTACATGTTGAGGAGTTTGGAGAAAAATGTTAAGGACTAAATGTCTGCATTTCTCAAAAGTTCATATGTAGAAGCATTAATCCCCAAATGGGATGGAATTTGGAGATGGAGCCTTGAGAAGGTAATTGCAGTCAGATGAGGGCAGGAGGGTGGGGCCTTATAACAGGGTTTGTGTCTAATAAGTAGAGACACCGGAGAGTGTGCTCTCTCTCCCTTCACCACCGAGGACACAGCTAGTGGCATCTTGTCTGCGAGCCAGGAAGAGGTCTCTCACCAGAAACCAGAGGACCCACCTCCAGGCCTCCCACCCTCCAGAACCATGAGAAATAAACATCTATGGTTCAAACCCTTTTGTTTGGCAGCCCAAACATATTAAGTCAGTAATCTTAATATGTTTTATCTAAAATTACAATGGTGATGATTAGATAAGGTAAACTTGACAATAAAATTGGCTAAATAATAGGAGAGAGAAATGAAAGTTAAATACATGTTTTAAATTCAAATATTACATTACAGACCTGTAAATTGATGCTATCTATAGCTAGTGAATCAAAACAGCATTGTAACGATAATATTTGGGTAAAGAGTAAACCATTAGAAGTATTGAAAGTATCAATAGTTAAATATAATTGTCTCTTGCCCAGCCAGCGTGGCTCAGTGGTTGAGTATTGATCTATGAACGAGGAGGCAGATGATCAATGATTCTCTCTCATCATTGATGTTGCTATTTCTCTCCCTCTCCCTTCATCTCTGAAATCAATAAAAAAATATATTTAAATAATAATAATTATTGTCTCTGGAGGACTAGTCAGTGAAAAAAAGGAGATAAGTTTCACTCTAAATCTTTGTCATTTAATTTTAAACAGTTGTATGTATCACTTCGAATAAAAAAGAAAACATGCAGAATTCAGCATTTGTCAATGGCATTGCAAAATTTGTATAACACGGATTCTAAGCCGCTAAAATTACAGAGCTGCATTTTCTAATTCCCCTGCATCTCATCATAATACAGAGGAGTGTTTTGCACATGGTGGGTTTTAACAAATACTGTCGACTTACAGTAAGATGTCTTAAGATGTAAGACAAAAAGGGACCTCACTTTTAATAAAATGAATTTTTCTTAAAAATTCCTTTTGGAGATTTAATATATGAAAGAAACCATATGCCCGGTGATGTACAATAGAGTGATGTTAATAGGGAGGTAGAGACTGCAGGGACGCCACACAAGAGTTGTGATCCTGATCCTTGTGGTTTACCTGGTCCAAATGCTTAGGTAAGGACAAAAACATTGATCAGTTCAGGGCCCAGCTCATTAAATTAATAATGAAGGCCAGGGGTGTGGGGACCATAGATTCTGCATTTCCCTTTATAAATTAGAAAAACAATAAGGATGCTTAAAACTTTAGGGGGAGTAAAAATTAATATTAAACCCACACTTCAGTCTTGAGAAAGGTAACTCTTACGCACATAAAGCCAAATCAATTTTTAAATTATATTTCTTCTTAATTGACTTTAATTGCCAATTCTTGTCAACAAGCAAAAACAGAACTTGCATTTTTAAATGAAGTGATGCAATCCATAGTAAATGCTGCCTTGAAGTTTCCGAAACATTTCATATGCATGAAGCAATAGCTGTTAAGGGTCTTGCTTGTAGAGTGAAACAAAAAGAATCACACTGTATTTCAGATATTCTCAGAAAAACACCTGGTACTGAAAAAGGCACACTATAGGGAATAGTTACATTGTTTTCTTATGAAATCTATCATGAGCTTACATTAAAAATTAAAATGATCTTACTCTCTCAACATGAGTTTGCCTCGACTTTGCATTTTATTAAAAATGAGGTCCCTTTTTGTCTTACATCTTTGGATAATCGTCATCCATGTTCAAATCTGGTAAAACAAACTCTCCCAGCTTCCTCCACCATATGACACTGTATCTTCCAAGTTCCAATGATAATCTCACCTAATGCTGAGCAATCACAGGATCAGAAAGGTGTCTCCAAAGAGAAACAGGGAGCTTTGAATATTTATTGATACAAATAAAAAAAGTCAATTAAGAATGTGTGAATCACAATCACATTGTAATACCAAAGCTAACATCTGTTTATTTCTAGAAAGTGTTCTCTCCTTTAGCCAGACAATCACAAGGGAACAAGGAAGCCTGGGATTTGTTCTCCCAGGCGGACCCATCTCAGATGAACTAATGCAGATTCAGCTCCATGTGCTCTCTCCAGAAGTTGAGAGTCCTCTCAGTTTTTGCTTTATAAGGGTTTATTAGATTTTAGTTAAAATAGCATCATGTTAGTTGAACAAGTAGATAGAATAAAAATTCCTTTTGGAGATTTAATATATGAAAGAAACCATATGCCCGGTGATGTACAATAGAGTGGACACTTTCTTTGTCAGAAAGCTTCTAATAATTTTTACACTTTGAATCATATTTAATGTTCAAAAATTGCTAGGCATATTATCTATCTATCTATCACCTATCATCATCTATCATGACAAAGAGAGAGTAACCCTTTTCATAGTTCATATTTCTTTACCAAAATTGCTATGCTTTCCTAATGTAGATGTTCTTTATATTTTATATGAGGAAATCTGCCTTTGATTTTACTACTATTTATCTTAGTTAGAACTCAGTGGGAATTAAGAATAGATATTAAGTCAAAATAAAAAGCTTCTGCACAGCAAAAGAAACCATCAACAAAATAACAAGAGAGCCCACTGGATGGAAGAACATACTTGCCAGTGATATATCCTTTAAAGGGCTAACCTCCAAAATTTATAGGAAACTCATACAACTTAAGGAAGATAAACAATCCAATTAAAAAATGGGCAAAGGACCTAAATAGATACTTCTCCAAAATGAATATAAAGAAGGCCAAAAGGCATATGAAAAAATGCTGAAAATCACTAATTATCCCAGAGATGTAAATCAAAAGGACAATGAGGTACCATCTCACACCTGTCAGAATGCTTACCATCAACAAATCAACAAATAACAAGTGTTGGTCAGGATGTGGAGAAAAGGGAACCCTTGTACACAGCTGGTGGGAACGCAGACTGGTGCAACCACTGTGGAAAACAGTTTAGTTTTCTCAAACAACAACTAAATATGAACAACAACTAAATATCCAGTTTATATCCATAACACATTTGACAATTATATTAACCACGAGAGGCCTGGTGCATGAAATTCAAGCACTGGGGGAGGGGTTTGTCCCTCAGCCCAGCCTGCACCCTCTCCAATCTGGGACCCCTCAGGGGATGTCCAACTGCCGGTTTAGGCCTGATCGACACCTAACTGCTCCCCTGCCAGCCTGATTGCCCCTAGCTACCCTCCCCTGCTGGCCCAATTGCCCCCAACTGCCCTCCCCTGCAGGCCTGGTCACCCCAAACTGCCCTCCCTCCCCTGCAGGTCTGGTTGCCCCCAACTGCCCTCCCCTTCTGGCCTGGTTGCCCCTAACTGCCCTCCCCTACTGGCCTGATCACCCACAACTGCCCTCCCCTGCCAGCCATCTTGTGGTGGCCATCTTGTGACCACATGGGGATGGTCATCTTGTGCGAGGGTGTGATAGTTAATTTGCATATTACCTCTTTATTATATAGGATAACACCTTTAAAAAATGTGTTAATATTTAGTATTAACTAAAAAGAAATCTAGATTACCAAATAGTGTGCTCAGGATGATTCTGATGTGAAAAAATGGTTATAACTATATCTATTAATTACAAATACCAAACAAAATTTTCACCAAAATGTTAGCTATCATTTTCTCTGGAAAAGTGGGCTTTTGATAAATTTTATTTTTTTTACATTACATTATTTTTTTCCATAAAATATATTATTGAAAAAATATTATCAAAATAAAATATTTCTCTTTGACTTCTATAAGAATTGTATGTCCAGGCTGCCTTGAAATGTAGCAGAGACAGAATTATTTTTTCTCCAAAAATATAGATGTCATTTAAAATACTCAAATACATATTGTCATGTATTATCTTTATCTAGGGCAAGGGCTTTTACCCTTTGAAAGGACAACTGTATTACCAACCAATTACTCATTTTACCTCCCATGACAGTTCTCTCTATGAACTAGGAAAAGCGGCTCCCACGGTCATGCTGGCATGGCTCAGTGTTGAATGAGGAACTATGAACCAGGAGGTCACAGTTCTATTCTGGTCAGGGCACATGCAGGGGTTGTGGGCTCAGACCCCAGTAGGGGTCATGCAGGAGGCAGCCAGTCAATGACTCTCTCTCATCATTGATATATCTATGGCTCTCTCCCTCTCCCTTCCTCTCCAAAATCAATAAAAATGCATTGGGGGAGAGGGGAAGGAAAGCTCCCACAAATGCTTCCAGGGAAGACAAGCATGTAGGTTCCTCTGCTGAAACTAAAGATGGATTTCTTTGTTAAGGTCAGAATGAGTAATAAGCAATTATGCTATTCCATGTTGAGCTTAAAAGTACTTGGTGTTTATATGACCTTCTGTGAAACATTTAGTATATTTACTAGAGGCTCAGTGCATGAATTCGTGCACAGGTGGGGTCCCTCTGAGTGGCCTTCAGGGATCAGGCTGAAGCCCACAATCCAACGCCGCCTGCATGTGTCTGCCGTGGGCTCACGCCCAATCAGTCCTGATTGGGAGAGGCTTGCGCTGCCACAGCAGTGCTCACCAGCCATGAGCCCTGCATTGGGTGCCCTCCCAAGGGGAGTGGCCTGCAGGATTGGGCTGAAACTGGCTCTCTGACATCCCCAGAGGATCCCAGATTGTGAGAGTGCATCGGCCAGGTTGAGGGACCCCATCGGTGCACGATCGAGCTGGGGAGGGACTGCAGCCTCCTGCGGCATATCCAGCCCATCTCACTCAGTCCCAATCAGCTGGACCCCAGCAGCAAGCTAACCTACCAGTCAGAGCATCTGCCCCCTGGTGGTCAGTGCACATCATAGCAAGCGGTTGAGCAGCCTTAGCATATCATTAGCATATTATGCTTTGATTGGTTGTTTGGTAGTTCTGCCATTCGGTCTATTTGCTTATTACCCTTTTTTATATAGGATAAATATTTGCCATTCGTTTGCCTTTGTCATTGACTATGGATTGACCTGTGGCACCTGTCACTGACACCTAATACCAAAATGAATGGAAATGCTGTCTTTAAAAATAGGTTTCCTTGATACGGTGACATTTATAAATGGGCCTTTAAAGACTGCACTTTTTCTCTACACTTTGTTTCAATTTCCTGTCACTCTCAAGTGGAGTTTTTTATACTAAATTTATCACATTTTTCCAAGATCACTTCTGGGCTCTGAGCTGTGTATGCACTTCACCTCTGCAGGGAGCTGCATTTACTTTCTCCTCCTTCAGCTCACAACCAAGTGTCTGTAAAGGCAGGCTCAGGCCAGGGCACGGCATTCCTTCTTTAAAAAAAAACACACCATTGATATTATCATGAATCATTGGTTTTAACATCCAAGTTAATTAGGAGGCTTATCATGATGTGATGTACGTTTGAAAGATAAGACATTTTCAGGAAATGTCAATCTCAGAATCTGTCCTCTGTCTTGTGAGGTAGAAGTTTAGATAGAGGAAAATGATTAATTGGTTTTGTCATTATTTAAGCTACAGCTTTCCTACAGTTCTTTTTGTCCCATCCATCCTGTTTAAATGGCTTTTATCCATCTTATTGTCTCTTTTTTGTTGTTGTTTTCTGTGTAGGTTTTGTGTGTGTGTGTGTGTGTGTGTGTGTGTGTGTGTGTGTGAAGGAGTTCATGTAAACTTTAAGCTTTTCTCTGCTTTGTGAGTTATGCTGCCTACTGCCATCATTTTTGCACTTTCTGTTTTTTCTTAACACCTCTGTAATTTTTAATAGTCTATTATTTTTTATGAAGACTCCGATTCTCTTCACACAGTTATGCAATTTCTAAGATATTTCTCTCATGTCACAAATAAGCCTAGGATCACTGTCTCCATAACAAGTCAAATGAAAGAATTACATGTTTTTTAAAGAAAATCCCAAATTCAAAGATTGCTAATTACTTTATTTTCTAAAAATGAGTGCAAAAATAACTGTGCACTTTCCCTCATGTATATTTCAATGCACTGCCACAGTCACTGAACAAAAATGCCAATTTCCAAAATAACTAACCAATGTAAGAGCCTACTTCATTCGGTGTTTAAATTATGTATTTTAGTCCAGACTTCCGTTTATTAGCTTCCTTTTAATATGCATAGTGCAGCCTATTGCCACAAGAAGATAACGTCTGGAACTTAAATGTCCATTGGGCACAAGGATCGGCATTTTTCCTCTACTGAGGTCACGAACCCAATTAATCCTCACCGCAGAAAGGATAAAGGAGATACCAGTGATCATACACACTAAATGTTACCCAAATCTAATCTGACAGTCATTGCTGATTGAACTTGGGATCCCAGAAGCCTGAGAAAGGAGTCTTAGCAGGCATAGAGATTTGTCTGTATTTTACTAATGGCTACTTCATATGTTTTTCAAAATCAGCAAAAATGGAGCTGTAAAGTTACACTTGGGATTCAATTTTACTGCATACGCTATTTTGAGCATGAATATCTGAATGTATTTCATGGCTCTATAGGAGAATATGCGTTATCTTTACTTGAAAAAAAAAACACCCCACATGCCTGTGTTTCTCTAATATCTCCATATGAAATTGATAAGCCATGGACTAAAATGTCAGGATGTTCATCCTAGTATATGTTTAATATTTTTCTTTTCTGTATTTTCAGTAAGAAGGGATCTTAGTGATATCGCTAATTCAAGCCACTCACATGGTTCCTGAATTATGTTAAATGGTCAATAAACTTTTGCTGAAATTTATATAATAATATATAGATTTGTGCATGTCATCCTACATAAGATTTTAGATGATTGTAATTATAGTTTATATATAATTGTATACCTACTATTTACATGTGTTTATTTATATTACTATGAAGTCTTCATAAACATAATCTCTGCTATGAGTCCCAAAACTATGTTTACTTCTGGTTTTTTAAACTATAGTTCACATATTGGAATATGTAGTAAAATACATTATACCTAGAATTAGATTATATAATTCCTGCTTAATGTGTCAAAACAAAACTAAAATTCTTTCTTGTTAGAATTAGCTCATTCTGCTCTATTTCCAGTCTTTCTGGTAAAGAATCTGCCCAACCATCCAAACTGGAAATGAAAAAGTCATTTTAGATGCTTTCTTTTCCTTCCCTACTCACACCTAATTATTTATCAAGTATTCTCTATTGCGCTTTGCAAATATCACTCAAGTCCCCCTGTTCTTCCATCACTTTCTGAATGCTAATTGTCCTTTCTGCATATTATTGTACCTCCTCAGAGGTCTTCATATTTTCAGACTGTGTACTCCTCAGTCATTCCTCTTTACAGCGGCTTTGAATTGCTCTCTAAAAGATTAGTCATTATTTTCCACTCCTTAGAGGAGACAAGAAGCTCATTTTCATCTGGAGGATAAAAGTAAAAATTTGAACAAAACCTATAAGGTCCAACATAATCTGGCTCCTGTACCTCTACCTAGCTGATTGATAAACTTTCTTAAATCTCAAGGCTATTCATATCTGTATTTTAGCAACTTCCTATTTGAGGACTAGAGGCCCAATGCATGAAATCTGTGCAAGAGCAGCCTTCCTTCCCCCAGCTGCTGGCACCGGCTTCCCTCTGGCACCCGGGACCCAGGCTTGCCTTGCAGCCCCGGCTTTGTCTGGAAGGTCATCTGGAAGGATGTCCAGAAGGACATCCGGTCTAATTAGCATATTGAACTTTTATTATTATAGATTTTTCTGTGGTGAAAAATCTTGGAAGTTGTTGATCTCTCATACAGAGGTCTTCACACTTGGACCATACCCATTGAACCTCTTGTCCTCAGATTTCCATTGGAATCTCCAAACATCTGCCTCATAATTTTCTGACTGATTTCTGAGCTGTATTGTATGTAGGGTGAGATTCCAGGAAGTCTATTTGAGAAAAGCTCCCAGGGGCTAAAATCTGAACAGATTATTTTAAAATTTGTATTTTTGGAGAAATAATAAGTTTATGTCTCAACCAAAGTGGAAAGACCTTTGAGAATACCTCAGGTATTCATACATCATAGAAGTAAGGACCACGTCTTAAGAATAGTTCTCTTCTCTAGGAGGGAGATCAAAATCGGATACAGCCACACTCTAACAAAACCTATATCCAAAGCATAAAAGGGCCAAGGAAATGCACTAGTATTTTGACTAGTATCCAGTAGTAATTTGAATGCCTACCAAACAGAACATCTATACTAATTAAAGGGTAATATGCTAATTAGACTGGGAGACCTTCCAGATGTCCTTCCAGACAAAGCCATGGTGGTGGGGCCGAGGGAGAGGCAGTTGGGGCAATCAGGCCAGGAGGGGAGGGCAGTTGGGGATGATCAGACCGGCAGGGTGGGGAGTTGGGGGCGAGATGGCCAGCGTGGGGGAGGGGGCAGTTGTGGGTGAGCAGGCTGGCAGGCAGAGTGGTTAGAGGCAATCAGTCAGGCAGGCAGGTGAGCGGTTAGGAGCCAGTGGTCCCAGATTGTGAGAGGGATGTCTGACTGCTGGGGGGAATCAGGTCTAAGCCGGCAGTCAGACATCCCTCTCACAGTCCAGGGCTCTCACAGTCCAGGACCCCTTGCTCCTTACTGCCCGCCTGCAGTGGAGGCGGGAGAGGCTCCTGCCACTGCTACTGGGCTCGCCAGCCGTGAGCCTGGCTGAGCAGCACTCCCCCTGTGGGAGTGCACTAACCACCAGGAGGCAGCTCCTGCGTTGAGTGTCTGCCCCCTGGTGGTCGGTGCATGTCATAGCAACCAGTCATTCTGCTGTTTAGTCGATTTGCATATTACGCTTTTATTATATAGGACTAGCTGACTCTAAGGGGTAAAATGGAACTTAGATAGAGGGATTCACAATGTTGACCATATGTCCTCCAAGTAAAATGTCAAAGCATTTATTTTAATATTCAAATATCTCAGTAAAATATCCAGAGGTATTTTATTTTTAAAACTTCAATTTTTGAGTTATCTGGCCAAGACCTAAAACAAACTATTTGGAATATATATTGCTAATTTTACATTTAATCACTTGTAGGTAACCCATATTTTCTGAGAAATCTAAATAAAATATTATTGGGAGAATATAAAGTAATAAATGATATTCCTACTTCCAACAATGTTTAATTTAAATAAACTTGACCTTCTTAGATTGAGTATAAGATAATATGAATTCATATTCAGTCTTGCTAAGGTTTCACATTAAAAAAAAAAGAAAATATAATATGGATAAAGTAAAATGAAGAAATTAGCATATTCTTGGCTTTGTTGTCTCTGAAACATGCAAGGGTGAGTATGGTTACTATAAAAGAGAGCAATATCAAATGGCTATCCCCAAAATCAGAGTCACACAGACCTGTGGCATTGGCATTCCTATTGATCCTGGCATTCCTAGAGGTGAAACAAGTATAGCTCTTACTAAATTCTTACTTGATCTAAGAATTTAGATCAATAAAATAATTTGGAGCTTAAGATTCTATTTCATGAAGGCAAAATTCAATGAAGAAAGTAGAATAGAAATAATGGCGAGAGGATAACTAGCATTAAATTTCTGGCTTTTAAAAAGAAACCCTTTAAAATTATTTCAAAGAATCTCTCCCCTGGCTGTCACTAAACTGTTGGCTGTGGCCATAGATAATGCATATATTCTTTGGCTAATCACATCACCTTCTTTTTCTTTGAATGTATGGCAGTATCAAAAATCTATTATATTTTTATTCCATTAGATACATTTAAACTAGTGGTGGACAGTGTATTTCAAAGTGCCAGCACTTGTAATTTGCCTAAAATTACAGCATTTGCAGCTATTTCAATAATACATTTTAGATATCAAGATACAAATATATGAAGAGATACGTAGGCTGTCAAAAAGACTTTAACTGGCTAATCAGGCAAATGGTGGTAGTGAGGGCTTTACAAGAGACCAGGAGCTGAGATCAGGAGTGTGAGGCTGGAGAGAGAGAGAGAGACAGAGACACGAGCACACAGAACAGCAAGGGAAAGACAGAAATAGTTATTCTGAGAAAAGACATTTTCACACTAAAGGGGGTAGAACAAAAATGACTAAATGAGTAAATGGAACCATCTTTCAACTTAATAACTGGGTGAAAGCAAGGCACAGGAAAATGAGCTTAATATTTGAAATTAGAATTAAATTTACCTTTTTAAAAAAATCTTTCATTGTTGAAAGTATTACCTAAGTCCTCCTTTTCCCCCCATTAACCTCTTCCAGCCGGCCCCCGCTACCCGCACCCAGGCCCTCACCACTCCATTGTCTGTGTCCACGGGTGATGCATATATACATACAGGTTCATTGGTTGATTTCTTCCCACCCACCCTCCCCTGTCTTCCCTATGAGGTTCAACAGTCTGTTCCTGCTTCTATGACTCTGGGTCTATTTTTGATCATCCGTTTATTTGGTTCATTAGATTCCACATATGAGTGAGATCATGTGATACTTATCTTTCTCTGACTGGCTTATTTCATTCAGCATAATACACTCCAGGTCCCTCCACGCTGTTGCAAATGGTAAGACCTTTATTATTATTAGATACTAGAGGCCCGGTGCCCAAAATTCATGCACAGGTGTGGTCCCTAGGCCTAGCTGGTGATTGAAGCGTGAGCATCTGGCATGGAAGGGCAGGTCCCAGCTGACCTCTGGGCCCTGGACAGCACCTGGGCCCCAGGGTCCCTGAGTGCCCCCCTCTGCCTGAGTCACTGCGCCCAAGTCCCCACACAGAGTTGCAGAAAGCACAGCCAGATACCATGGGCTGGGGCCTCTGGGCCACCCAGCGGCACCACATGGAAGCCGGGTGGGCAGTGAGCTCTCTCCCGGCCAGCCTAGCAGACCACCTCCTGCAGGATCCCACGGGGAGCCAGACCAGCCCCTGTGGTCCTGGCATCTGTGGCCTGGCTCACCTGGGAGAGGCCGCCTGGGTGCGGGGTGGGCTCCTAAAGGGCTCCTGGCACCTGAGGGCGGGGGCTTCCCTGGTATGCCAGCCCTGGCATCCTGGGGCGGTGTAGCACGGGGAGTGAGAGCAAGCTCGGCAAACACCCCGCATTCTCACCGCACCTCCGTCCCCATCACCCCCGTCCTCAGGTAATGGGGGAGAGGTTGCAACATGTCACCAATGTCCGCCATGTTCCGCACTGCCCCCTGGTGGTTGAACTCCTGGTCGAAGGTGTATCAATCAGATGTTTGATTTGCCATTTCTCTACTCATCTACTCCCTGAGGGGGCGATTTGCTTATTAGACTTTTATTATATAGGATTAACTGTTTAACATTGGGCCAGTCACAAAACGTATCAGTGACTCACTTTCCCCAAATGTAAACAGGAAACCTTTCTTTAGAGCTCATTAAAGACTGAATATGGCAACATAATATCACTCATCCCCCACTATACTTAATGAATATTTATTGAATTAATAGAAATTCAAATAATTATGAACACAGCATATTTTTGTTGCTTCCTATTGGAGGCATTCATATATTTTTGGCAATGCCTCAATTAAAGAATCTTAATTAGGAATTGTTTGTACTAATAATAACAAATCTATATGGATGTTGCCAAGCATCTGGTTCATTGGATTAATGCCCAGAAAAAAAGATAAAGTATTCATCATTTCATATACCTGAACACCATTTTGGGCAGGAAAAGGAATATATTGATAAATGCTAATCGTGTGTTTAATGCATGAAATTATATTATTAGGTGTGCTAAAATCTAAATGCTTAAAATACACATTATTTTGCAACTATATGTGAAATATTTAAGGTGTATCAATCAGATGTTTGATTTGCCATTTCTCTACTCATTTTTCTCTGCCCATCAGAATTCTAGCTAGTCAGTGACCTCATGAAACACTACACCTATACTTTTGCCAGACTGAGAGTTAATATTGAAGGAGGTGGTATGTTGTTTTATGAGATCAAAATACCAAATGTGGCTGACATATTTCTAAGTGTTGCTCAGCAACTGAACACGTGCCTAATCAGAGTTCTGAGATACAGAATTATATTCTTTATAAAAAAAAATTACCCTGCCTGCTGTAAACACCTTCACAGCCATGAACAGATACCATTTTAACTGCAGTACTTTTTGTTGCAAATATATCTATAACTTTGATACCCCAAATATTGTTATTTTTTTCCTGCTGAATTTACCACAATAAGGATAGCATCCATTATCATCCTCTAATACTTGGTAACATGCAATTATACCTATTAGTCATTTATAAATACTAAGATATTGTTTTTAGAATTTGCAGATGCAGTAATCCTAAGCATATTTCTATATAGAAATGTTTTAGACAGACGTAGAATTTTTAACTGGACCTCAAATAACAGTGTTTTGTTTTGTTGTTTTTTTTCTCTGAGACTTTGACCCGAACCATATGCTAATGATAAATCCAAGTAATTTTTTGTTTATTCAAGGTCATTATCTGCAAGGAACTCTGGAAATATGTTAAAGAAAAAACATATCTTTAGCTGACAGTTGGAAACTCTTATGCATCCTTAAGTGAGAGCTAAAGATACCAAGACAAGAATGTGTTAAATTAGCTACTCGAATAAGTAAAACTTGTCACTTTGCTTTATATTTTTATGAGAAAGTCTGAGTACTTTTCATTGTACAACGTAGGACAGTTCACCAATAATGATAAAATACTGGCTACTTTAATTTATTTTTCATAAATGCTCTAAGAAATTCAGCTTCAATCACTAAGGAATTAAAGATAAAATATGGTCAAAAATTTTATTTCATATTATAAGAAACAAAAATCAGTGTTTTGTTTATTCTTCAGGTGACTCAAACATAATACTTCCAAGAAGAATTTTAATTGTATCACGCAAACTTTACTGGCTTTAAACATGAAATTAGAATTTCAGAATAGCTTAATAACTCTGAAAGCAATGTCAGAAATTTTATTAGTTTTTATCATTTTATAGCTAGTTTTACCATCTTCTCCCAACAAAGTACTCACATTTCTTAAAAGTTTTTGTCCTTAAAACAATTTTCTTGTTACTGACTTATACCCAGTAAGACTCTGCATTAGCTTTTAATATAAAATATCCAAACACTGAAAATTCATTTCAAATGATATATTAATGATTAGTAGTGTAAAAGTTAAAATCTCAGGTATCATATATGCATAAATGCTAATGATATTTTGTTAGTCCATGATAAACACTCAAATATTAGGTAAATATTGTTACTGTACTTCAAACTATTAATAATGTAATGGTAGTTAAATATTATTAACTACAGGCCCAGTGCACAAAATTTGTGCACCGGTAGGGGTCCCAAGGCCTGGCCTGCTATCAGGGCCAATCGGGGCCTTCAGGCTACAGGCGGGGGGCCTTCCTTCCCCAGCTGCCAACAAGGGCCTTCCTTCATTCCACGGCGCCCCCTGGTGGTCAGCGCATGTCATTGCAAGCAATCAAACTCCTGGTCTTTTCGTGGAACTCCCCAGGGGACAATTTTCATATTAGACTTTTATGTATATAGATGTTTTTAGATTAATTACTGGCACGTGATATCATATTGTAATAGTAATAAACTTCCATACAAGCAAACTCAATTCAAAGGGAAATTTTTTAGAGTCAAGTGTGCATGAGACTGGATAAACTAAGAAATTGGGCAGGTAAGGAAGTTCAAAATTACTTTTTCAAGTTATCAAGTCAGCCCGAGGTAAACTGTGTCTGGCTAGTACTCTCTTGAATGGTGGTGCAGGCTAGTTGTGGCAAAGCATGTTTGATGGCAACAATATTAAATGTAGCTTCAGTTAGGAATCTCTTATTAATTTCATTTGAGAGAGATAACTGACTTGTAAAACTAGCAAAGGTTTTAACAGGCTTTCATCTTTTTATTGACAGCTCCCAATTAAAAAACCATGTCAAAATTATTTTCATTATTCAATCAATCATTCTATGGGGGGAAAAAATCAAATACTCATTTTTTTTTTTTCTTGTGTTTGGGAAAAGGTTGCCCAAACCACTGTACTGCTTGGTAAAATCACTTAAATCAGATAAATTCACTATATTCCTCTTCTTTGATTATTAATAAATAATTTGTGTCAGCAATGTTCTTTAAAATTCTACTTAGAGTTATGAGAGTTTAAGATAGAAGTCCTGCTAGTTTTTTTTTCCCATTTTTAATATAATGTAAAATGTGAGTCATACTGAAATATTAAAAGACTTTTACAGTGAGCACCTATATACTACTTAGATTCTCTCATTATCATATATGATACATCTAAGTTCATTTAGCACATTCCATACAACGATATCATTTTTGATGCAATAAAAAGAACATTGCAGAAATCTATACACTTCCACCAAATACTTCAGTATTTATAACATTAATTCAGTATTTATATTTTTTCTAGTTGAAATATTTTTGTGGTACACTGAAATGCACAAATCTTAAGTTTGTGTTTATTCCTTGAAAGCAGCATACATCTTTGTTATTGACATATCAAACATTATGATCACTTAAGAAACTTCTTTCTTGCTTTATCCCAGTTGATCCCACTGCAATGTACTCAATTTTTTGACCAGTTCTGGTAAGCCAAAAAATTAAAAGTTGGAAAAGATGTCATTTACAATAAAGGACAATATGAGTAGATATGATTTAATGAAGCTTGTTCATCTCTCAATCCTTGGCTTCATCAGGAAAGAAGTCTATGGGGGAAAAACATAATATTCAGAGATATTCTGAATTACTAATATTCACTTTTCAATCCTATCTAATAAAAGAGTAATATGCAAATTGACCATCATTCAAAGACACAAGGTGGCTGCCCCCAATGTGGTCAAAGATGGCTGCCCCCATGTGGACACAAGATGGCCACCACAAGATGGCTGGCAGGGGAGGGCAGTTGTGGGCAGTTGGGAGTGACCAGGCCAGCAGAGGAGGGCAGTTGGGGGAGACCAGACCAGCAATGGAGGGCAGTTGGGGGGTACCAGGCCTGCAGGGGAGGGAAGTTGTGGGCAATCAGGCAAGCAGGGAGGGCAGTTAGGGGTGATCGGGCCAACAGAGGTGATCGGGAGGGCAGTTGGGGGAGACCAGGCCAGCAGGGGAGAGCAGTTGGGGGGGCCCAGGCCTGCAGGGGAGGGCAGTTGGGGGGGACCAGATCTGCAGGGGAGGGCAGTTGGGGGGGACCAGATCTGCAGGGGAGGGCAGCTGTGGGTGAACAGGCCAGAAGGGAGGGAAGTTAGGGGTGACCAGACCTGCAGGAGAGGGCAGTTGGGGGCGACCAGGCCTGCAGGGGAGGACAGTTAGGGGCAAACAGACTGGCAGGGGAGGGCAGTTAGGGGCAATCAGGCCAGCGGGGGAGCAGTTAGGCATCGATGAGGCTGGCAGTGGAGTGGTTAGGGGGTGATCAGGCTGGCAGGCAGAAGCAGTTAGGAGCAATCAGACAGAGGCAGGAGAGCGGATGGGACCCAGCAATCCTAAATTGTGAGAGGGATGTTCCAGATTGGAGAGGGTGCACGCTGGGCTGAGGGACACCCCCCCTCCCCTGTGCACAAATTTAGTGCACCGGGCCTCTAGTTTCTTTATAATATTCAAGAGACATTACCTAGGGAAATCTTTCTTAAATAGTTATATGATGCCATCTGCCCAAACAAATGGCTACTCTGCGGTCCATAGACAAACTTTCACAATAGGACTGAGAACAGATGTTACTGCCGTCATGAATGGCTTCTGGCCTGGAAAACGTGCACCTTGCTTTTACCTCTTTAATGATGTTCTCTTTCTTGTTCCTACAGCTAGGCTGCTCATTCTTTTCTTAAAGTGTTTTCCCTTTATTTACTCAGAGATTACTATCAGATGTCACCTACACCAGTTAACCGTATATCATGGTGCCCATTAAGCTATGTGCCTATGAATGTATGGAAATAATACTAAATAATGCCAGGCACAAGGGCTCAGGGCACCCATGCATCAGGAGAAGTAATAAAATGCTTTACTGACTATGGATGTGGTACTTTAGACAGGGCTACAAAAGGTCCCCAGTGCCCTCTTTGAGAAATGATTTCAAATGATTTCATTGGATGCTATTCCCATGTAAACGAATAAAATGGGAGAAGGACCTAAATTGTCCTTTCTCCTAGTAATGTGTCATCTAGAAAGAGTCACTTGAGTTTAAGAATATGCTAAGACCCTCATTTTGCCCTTTTGTTTTTTTCAAGGAATGACATAGCAGGATGCAGGACATAAATGCAAATATGGGGTGACTATTATAAACTGTGAGGGCATAACCCTTTGGTTTATAGCAAGCTAACTTTCCAGTAGGCTACCAGTGCAGACTAGTAAAGAGCAATAGTACCACTAAAATCAACAAGGGACTGATGTATATGCAATCCACAAAATTTGAAAGCTAAATACTAATTAAGATATTGTATTCTAGTTGTTATGTAGCATTGCTTGAAGAATAATAGTCAATATTACACAATGCAAAAATCTTTATAATTTTAAAAATTGGCTAAATGAACAGATTGTACCTACATTTGAATATTTATCAGCCCTCGTGAACAGAAAGGCTCTTTGAAAAGTACTCTAAGTGTTTTATCCCAATTTGAGGGATAACGTTTCAAAATATTACTCACAATTTTATTGCAACTCTTCATAAATTTTCAATTATTTCTAAACCATGGATATTAGTAGATGGTGGTAAATACAGGCAATATAAAGTTGTAAAAATAATTTAAAGCCATTATTATTGAAACTAGAGGCCCAGTGCATGAAACTCATGCATGGGGGGCAGGGGTTGTTCCTCAGCCCGGCCTGTACCCTCTCCAATCTGGAACCCCTGGGGGGACGTCCAACTGCTGGCATGCTTGACACCACCTAGGCTTTTATTATATAGGATGGATACTTTCATTTTCATTTGAGGCCTTCAAGCACATGGTAGAATTTCCTTTCCTACCACTTTGGAGTTAAATGTGACAATGTGACTTGCTTTGCTCAGTGAAAAGAAGGGTGAGAATCACCTCCAGATCTGAAGATCCAGGGAGGGGTTTTCCAAAGTCTCCTTCCTGCTGCCACAGTGCCTTGCAATGTCCCCAATAGGATTCCTCCAGCCGTCTGGGCCCCGGAGGGAGGCAAGGAGGAGAACGCACCCCTGCCAACCTAGGATGTGCATAAAGCACACCCAAGGAGTAAGCCTTCATTGGAGGTCCTTGTTTCCACGGCATACCCTACTATCGTGACTGCTCCCATGAATCGGCGCTGCTATTACAAAGCATAACAAACATGGCACTGCCTTCACAGCCAATGGAAAAGCAGGGAGGAAACAGATCTTGTATGAAGGAATGCTGGTAACTAGGGACAAAGATCATGTAGCTCAAGATTTGGTGGCTCCAGGAAAGGAATTGCAAAGCAGGGTGCTAATTTTGTGTATCCATTGATTGGGCTGCTTTGAGAAAATACAGTATTAGGAAAAAAAAAAAAAAAAAGAGCCAATCTAAGAAAGAAGATTCTGGTATCATTGCAGGAATAAAATAGGAATAAGTGCAAACATGTGGGGTTAGAGGTGGCAAATGTTCCTCAATCCCCAATAATAAGCGCAAAAACTGAAAATGTCCTGGAGAAAAAAGGCTGATTACAACTCAGCCTCTGATAAGCACCACATCAATGCTACAGTTGTCAGGCTAATTGTTCAAACATCTGAAGGAACTCAGAAGCTTCCTGCAGAGACTTTTTTTTTTAGTATGGCACCCAGTAAGCCCTTTGAATTTAAGAATTGACTTTCAGAAAGAGCCCGTATAAGGCTCTTAAATCTAAGTCATATGATAAAAGACATAAGGAAAGAAAACAATATAAGTAGCCAATCTAAGAATTGTCTAGAGATAATGCTTCAGATTTAGCATTTAACTCAGGGAGACAAATGGAGTAAAAGAGATAAGAAGCCAAGTAGCTTTTAATAGACTTGCATTATATAAATATATAAATAACCCACAAGCTGTAACTAAAAGTGTCTAAGACTTTGAACCTCCAAGCTTCAATAGTAGGAAGCAGTCTGAGAAAACTGCGCACTTCAAGGAAAAGAACAAATTCTCTAATGCCCAGAGCCTACAGAGGAGGAGAACAATGGGAAATGAAGGCTCTCCCAGGGCAGAGTCAGAAAACTGGGATAATCAATGGATTGAAGAGTCCCTTTCAGGAAGAAGGGTTGTGGTCTACTTAAGAAACATTCTCCCACCTGCCCTCTACATTTGAATATTATTCAGCCCTCGTGGACAGGAAGGCTCTTTGAAATGTACTCTAAGTGTTTTATCCTAATTTGAGGGATAACATTTCAAAATATTACTCACAGAGGAGGAGAACAATGGCAAATGAAGGATCTCCCAGGGCAGAGAAGCCAAGGTCAGGGACTATCCCACTAATGCCCAGAAGGATATCAGAGTCCCTGAGACCTCCGGCATCTCACTTTGCCCAAGCGAGTGTTCACTGTGGTGGCACCTGCCCCAGTTCCACCCTTTATACCTCATATGCAAGGCAGCTAATTTTATTTTTATTGCATAGATTATTAGATGGAGGAAAATATGCTTTCTATAGAATCTATTAACTTTATTTAATAAATTATTCCATTCTCCAATGAACACAGGGTAGTTAATATTTTGTGTAGATTATACTTAAAATAAACATTGCATCAATATAAAAGCAAACTTATTAGGAAAGAAATCAAATAGGTGTGAAGATCATTATTTTTGTCAATATTTTCATGTAAAAGTCAATGGGGATTAATTTGAAAGAAGCTTAATAGTTATCTAATTACATTAAATTTGAACTGGGCAGACAAAATGAAGCATTTTCTTTACAGAAAAAATGTAGTAATCAAACTTGGCATTTACATTTTAAGTTTTCAAGTTTTTAAAGGTGCTTTTGCAAAATATGGTATGTAATCTTATTGCACTGGTTTTAATATTTTCATGAAATAACTGAATAGCAATCATGTTTTTAAACCCATGGTAAAGTATCTTCTCATAATTATTTTACAGTGTCACCATGATTTTTGAAAATTAGAAATGACATTCTAATGCATATGAAGAGACTGAGGAACTGAGGTTAAATTATTTGTTATAGCAACATTCCAAATTAAAATATAAGATGGTGCTGAAATTCAACCTTTATACTGTGTTTAATCTAAAAATCTACTAACATACATTTTAAAATAACAAAGCAGTACAATTTTCCCAGCTTTATTAGTAAACAAGAAGTTTTCCAGAACTGTGCAGTTGTTTGTCACATTGTAGGTTTTTAATAATGCCTGCTAAAATGAGTTGAAGTGAACTACCTTCAAATCTATTTGAGAGTTCAGAATAATTTCTTATAGATTCATTATGAAGGCTATGCTCTTGGTTTCAAAATATGAGAATAAAATCTAATTTTCTATAGAAATACAGGTGTTCAATTTCTGTAGCATCAATAAAATAACATCAAACATCAGTTAATTTGGGAAAATGATCCTAATACATAAAAACCCAGGATCCATAACTTCCAAAATGACCGAAGGCTCAACCGACCTCAAGGCTGCAGATCAGACCCTGCTTCTCTCTCTCTATGGACCTCGCCAGCAGCCTCGCTTCTCTCCGAGAGATCAGCAGTTCAGCCCACTTGCCAGCAGCCTGGGGTGGCTGTTGATCAGCCCCACCTCTCTGATCAGGCCTGGAGATAGGCCCAGAGACAGGCCTGGTGACACTGACTGGCATAGAAACCACCAATCAGAACCAAAATCTGGGTGAACTGTGAGGAGCCAATGGCTGCCTAGGAGGTGGAGCTTTTGATGCTGACTGGCATAGAAACCAACCAATCAGAACCTAATCTGGGTGAACTGTGAAGGCAGAACCTAAGGTGGGGGCTGAGGAGGGGTTTTAAGGGCAACAGCTGTTTGGTGTAAGGTGTAAGAAAGTAGTTCAATTTTTTAATGACTGGTTTGGCAGTATAGTGCATATGGCTGGCTATCAGTCCAGATATAGGGATTATGTATTTTTGTCTGCCAAGAGCATCTCCTCCTGCCGAAAAAGGCTTTTCCCCCCATTTAAGCAATCCTATCCTATATAATCTATCTATACTAATAAAAGGGTAATATGTTAATTAGACTGGGTTGACCGGCCATCTTCCAGACATTCGACTTCCTTCTGGACAAAGCCATGCTGGTGGGGGCTGAGGCAGAGGCAGTTAGGAGCGATCAGGCCAGCAGGGGAGGGCAGTTGGGGGCAAGATCAGGCCGGCAGGAGAGGGCAGTTGGGGGTGAGATCTGACTGGCAGGGGAGGGCAGTTAGGGGCGATCAGGCAGACAGGCAGGTGAGCAGTTAGGAACCAGCAGTCCCAGATTGTGAGAGGGATGGACCCCAAGAGGTCCCCAATTGGAGAGGGTGCAGGCTGGGCTGAGGGAAACCCCCTACCCCCATGCATGAATTTCATGCACTGGGCCACTAGTATAATATATTATAAATATACATGAATATGTATATTCATAAATAAAACATCAATGATGAGAGAGAATCATTGATTGGCTGCCTCATACACACCCCATGCTGGGGATGGAACCAGCAACCTGGGCATGTGCCCCAACTGGGAATCGAACCATGACCTCCTGGTTCATAGGTTGACTCTCAACCACTGAGCCACACCAGCTGTGCCCAAATACTCTTAACTATTTATATTTATTGTCTGGAAAAACAAAAATCGTCGCTCACTGAGAAAATATAGTTAGTTTACATGGTAAACATATGAACATTGAAAAAACTACATTATTGGATGAGTCTTAGTTTTACTTTTACTGATTCTGTGACTTCTCCAAATCAATTAATTTCTCAAGTTCTCCACATTTTGTATATTAAATTGGAATTATAAAATTAGTACTTAAGTTATAGAGTTGTAAACATTCAATGAGATAAAACACTTAAATACTTAGCAAAATACCTGGCATAAAATAAATTCTCAATCAATTTTATCAGTTATATTTCAAAAGTGGCACTTATAAACAAATCTTATTGGCTAAAAAGCAAAAAATAAATAAATAAAAATTCGACTAATCATGTTTAAAATGGAAAGAACAATTAAAAAATCCAAATAAATTCAATTGCATATTTCATGAGTGACAATATAATGCAGGTCAATTGTTACAGTTCACTTCACTTAAGCTGCTTATTCATATTTTCTTCTCTCCTTCCCACATACATATTAATTTCAAATTTTGCCATATTTTAAATTAGTTGTTCTACATTTTCCCACCATCTCCTACAGGTTTACCTCCTATATTACTGGTTCTATTCTCAGGCACAACCTAATTTTCCAAATACATTTAATTGCATATATACTAACTATTAATCTCCCTGATCGCAGGCTAAAAAGTAAGTTCTCAAACAAAATTCACCTTATGCAGAAGAGGAAAAAAATGGGTATAATTGACATTTTAAATTCCCTCTCAAGGGAATATCTAAATTTTTCTCATATCAATTATAAAACTCTATCATTCCCATATTTTGGGAATAAAAAATGTATCTAAGATTCTGAGTGGGAAAAAGATGCCAGAAATTCCAAAGACCTGAACTCAGGGAAATGAAATGCATGACATGAAAAGTGGGAGGAATTCTCATGAATCAACAACATTCAAGGATGTCAGTCCACCATCATCCTGTGCTTAAGCTAGAGCAGAATTTGCCAATTAACATACACCATTAGCCTTCTGAATCTCCCCCAAACTTCAGCACACTTTTCACGCCAGGCAGTGGGATCATCTGAATTGAATGTGCCATTGCTATCTTAGCCAGAATGGTCATCCAGCCTTATTTTTTTTTTAATCATATTTTCATAGTTGCCCCTTAAAAATAGCAATAGTTAATGGAGAATAACAATGAATTTATTGGCTGTTTTGACAATTAAATTAGTTGTAATTTTGCTAGATTTTATTGATGGCCAATTTAAAGCACATATGTAGATATAATTAATCGCGGGCATGTATTCGTGGTTACCAAAATTTGGAGCATAGAAAAAGGTCAAGCATTGTTCACGTGGGAAATTTTGTATGGGATACAGTCACAATGTCGTCCTTAGTAACTGAAGGATAAAGCAATCCACTAAGAGTATTTTGATTTAAGATGTACAATTAACAAGAGATAAATAGGTGCTAGCCTGTCACACTAGCCAGATAAATGTTTGGTTTATATTATTGCCTACCTCTAATTATTAAGGGAGATAATAAATGTGAATCAATTTCCTTGATGGGATTTTTTGGGGAAAAAAGAACCACTGAGAATTAAGTCACTATTCTTTTTTTAAAAAATATATTTTATTGATTTTTTTACAGAGAGGAAGGGAGAGGGATAGAGAGTCAGAAACATCGATGAGAGAGAAACATCAATCAGCTGCCTCCTGCACACCTCCCACTGGGGATGTGCCTGCAACCAAGGTACATGCCCTTGACCGGAATTGAACCTGGGACCTTTAAGTCCGCAGGCCGATGATCTATCCAATGAGCCAAACCGGTTAGGGCAAGTCACTATTATTGAGGTCTTGAAGGGATAATTTACTCAGAGCAGGAGGGATGTATGATGAAGGGAGAGATGGTGAAGGGAGTGATGAGTGCCTGTGAGTAGAGCAGCTACAAAACATAAATTCATGGTTAACGGTGTTCAGAAACCTGACAAGGGTTCAAGGACATTTCCAGGTTAAATAATTTTTTCATGTTGACCCAGTTCAGAAGTGTCCAAGAAGGGACATGACCTAGCAGGGGTATGATTAGAAGCAATCTGTATCACCTTCTGATACTAAGGATATCCTGCCCCACTGTTACATAGACAGACAATTAATGGTACTTCTTTTTTTTTTTTTTTCTTTCCTCCTCTACACGGGCCAATAAGTAGCCTAAATTCACTATTTCAAGAAATTTGGCAAAATGGACTCATTTTGGTCAATGCCAATGGGTGGCTTATAGAAGACTGAAATGGGCGGTCCCAGAAAATATCCTACAACAAAGCATATAATGCTCCAAACTCCCCCCCCGCCCCATCTAACATACAAGGCCACATGCAAAGTACAAAAGAAAGTACCTTCCATAGAGCAGTAAGCAGGCACTTAGAAACTCAGTGAAAGGCCACGTAGCTTCCTAGTGGACAATGTGCTTACCTCCATTAGTGCGGCAGGCTGATTAAATCACCCCAAATCACCCGCATTACATTTCAAAGGTGTTTCAGCCAATTAAGCCAGCTCAATTCATCTCTGCTTTCTGGGGTCATGAAGGGTTTAGAAACAAATTTATGATCTGACCTGTTAGTGAAATGACTTGTGAAGTTGTCTTTAAATCAGGGTGGCTAAATTAATAATAATAATAATAATAATAATAATAATAATAGTAATAAAGTTTAAAATGGTTTGAAACGAGTATTTTTCTTTTAATATTCAAAGCCACCATGATATGGCTTTAATTACATTCAGAAAATGTGTTTTCTTTCTCTGAGCAGACTGAGGAAGCAGTGAACTGAGAAAACCAACCAACTGGAATAAAGGGAGAAATAAGCTGAATTCATTTTCAGTCAGGTGACCCCTCACTGTGGAACTATCTTCCTGTCGCCTTCAGTTCCCTGAGGGATCATTCTACTGCACAGCACAAAGCAGAGGGCCGATTTGATCTCTGAAATAACATACATTTAGCCCATTCAGGTTAGCTGACGATTCTGTACGGTTCCTAGGACTACACGGATATCGCTTTTTCTATACCTACCTAAGTCACCAAGTTCACCACAAAGCACCACCTGTCATCAGATCTTTGACTAAAATGAAAACCAGGAGCTGACTGGGTATGGGTAAAATAAATTTATGTAAATTGACAGCAGCAAATGCTACATGAATAAATAAATTCCTATTTCATTATGCTAAAAAGAACCATGAGTTTTTATGGTTAACGATGCAGTTTATAAACAGTTTAAATATTATATATAGTTTATAAAGATGGAGTTAGATTTTTTCACTGTATTTTGATAAGTAAAACTATCACAAAAATATAGATTTTTTTTTTTTTACAGTGGACTCACCATTAGAAATTTTAATGTGGGTAAGTCTTAGGCCAATCTTCAGAGCACCACTCAGTTACAAATAATCACTGGATTCATGATCCATCCTTGATGGTTTTAAAATCCATCTGTGCAGTAATTGGTTAGAGTATAAGTCTGTCTCCTTAGAACAGGCATTATATCAATAGTGGCTTATATAAAACAGGATTTGTTTTTGTTTAATTTCTTTTCTCTTTTTTTTTTTTTTTCATTAACACTCCACAGATAGACAGATAGGAGATACAGGACTGGTGTGATGGCTCTGTCTGAAAAATCCATCCAGGGACCAGTCATTCTCTATATTACTGCTCCATTATTCCTATATTGTTTCCCTCCAACCCATTACTGAAGATGGCAAACCTACTAATTCTGCATTTCCGCCAGCAGAAAGGGGAAGAGGGAAAAGGAGAACACCTTTTACATGTAAGAACACAATTCAGAAGATGCGTACTTCATTTGCATTTACCTAGCATTTGAATAACAGTTACAGGAAAATATCTGGCTGCAGAGGTAAATGAATAATGATGCACAGCTTGGCCAGGCCTGTACAGATGGGGCGTAGGATGTAACCACCTTCAATAGGCAAGTGACAAGGAAAGGTGCCCTAGGAAGTCAGAGAAGAAGGATTTCACACAGGACAGTGCATGCGGGCTCCATCGTGTCGACTTTCTAGGAATGAAGTGTTGAAAAGCGCATATTCTGATAAAGCTGCCATCTGCAGTGCTTTGTAGACCAACCACCAGCAAATGCAAACTGACACTACTGAAATGGATTAGTGTGCATATCAACAATCTCCTAATGGCTTTCATCCTCTCTATCACATTTGACCTTGCCTTTTGGAGGCATTTGATATGTGATTAATTATTCATCTACAACTTGATCCTTGAACAACTCAACTACTTCCCGGAAGCAAATATAGATGTGTATTACAGCATCAGAATGGATTAATTATTCATTGACTGTGTGCCTTGTATTTGCCTAGTGTGTGCCCAACTCTAAGTTAGGCAGTCTGTGAGGTATAAAAATAACAGAATAGGTAGTCTCTGACCTCACAGAACTTACAACTAGAATGAAACAAATACTAAACAGGATGTTTGGGCTGAGGTTGTCATGATTGATTATATTAGTGTCTATCTTCATGGCTTTCCATCCAGCCCTGTGAATCTGGGAAAAATTATAACATATCTCCAGTTGGGGAGAAAAGAGGATGAAAAACACAAAACATCTGAAAGTGAACAACAATGAAACATTTGATGGTAGTGAGGGGGAAAAAAACACACCACAGATCTAAATTATAGGTCAAGATTTTAATATACTATCATCATCATAGAGGAAACAGTGAGAAGAAAATCCACAACTCAGAGGTGAGTACCTCAATAGGTTCCTGATGGAAAGAAAGAGGGGGAAAATGAATAATCACATCTTGGAAGTTCAAGAGGGAAGCAATAAAATGATTAAAAAAAGAAAAGGAAGGCTGGAGGCAGAGAGTTTTATCAGAGAGGAGAACAGTGTTGGGACCCAGGACAGTTGGCAGAGAGTCAGTTACATCTCAGGAAATGAGAGAGAGAAAAGTCACCATTTGGCCTTTCTGAATCTGCTAAGTTTTGATGCATTGAAGGGTGCATTCTCAATGTGTGCGTTCAGTAGGTCGGAGCTTTTCAAGATCCTCCTTTTCTCTTCCTTTAAAGTTAAAAATGTTCCTTTGCACATTTTTACATGGGACAATTACACTCCATATCTCAGTACCTTTGGGCAGTGCCAGGCCTCTATTTGTGATAACTAGTTTTCTCTGGTCAAAGAGGCAACAACTGTTTGTACCGCAATATAGGAAAGGCATGCGATGCGGCAGAGAGCAGTTGTGCCAGGGGTAGAAATAGTGCAGACTTGATCACTTCCCTTTGGCAACTCCTCCTGAGTAGTTCCTTCTATGGAGCAACTTTGTTTTATATGGAATATGTGGCATGATTCCTGGTATAGCTAGCACACCAGTGAGTTTAAGATAAAAGCTGTTAGACCACAGGCTGGATGTTACTTGATGATTAAGAGTTGGGTGTTTGGAGCAGCTATTCAAAGAGAGAGAGTTGGTCATTTGAGAAGGAAGAGCATATGGTGGGGGAAGATGAGGAAAACGTATTCAACAAGGTAAAGGGGGTGAAGAATTTCGCTGCATAATTAGCTCCACAATTTCTCAGTCTGTACCAAAGCCAGGGTTATTTGAACCTTTGTTCGAGGAGACCACTGAGGACTCGTTCTGATCCTCACTCAGTCTGATAATGTTGCCCCTCGACGGCAGTTTGAGGGAGAGATACAAAGTCTTAAGAGTCCTTATTTAGGCATCATGTTCCCAGGAAATTATATTTTGTCTATAATTCTATCTTTTTACATTTTCGTTAAAGATTTTTGAAAATAGTTGGCTTCGTTTTTAATGTTTAAACACGTTATGTATTTCTAAACCACACTAATCATCTAGACTTTTTTTTAAGGTATGAACTACGCTTAATTATCATACAAAACCTTTTGGGCCTAATTATTTTTAAAAGAAAGTGTAAAAGATGTGTTTAATTCGTTATAAAGGGAAATAGCAGGATGATGAAATTGGTTCAGAAAGTATAGGCCTCATATAAGAAGAGACAATCTGTATAAGTCTTATCTATTAGAAAATTGAATTAGAAAATTGAATCAATAATTAATAACCTTGCAAAACAGAATGCACCAGGCCCAAATCTGTTCAGTATTAAATTCTACCAAACACTAAAGAAATTATACCAAATCACTACAATCTCTTTCAGAAGACAGAAGCAGAGGGAAGTACTTCCTAACTCATTCTGATACCAGCATTACCCTAACACCAAAACCAGACAAAGACATTTAAAGAAAACCATAGACCAATATCTCATAAACTTCTCAAGAAAATCCTCAACAAAATATTAGAAAATTTTGACAAATTCAACAATGTATTAAGAAACTGCACACAATAACCAAGTGGGTGTTATCATCAGGATGCACGGCTGGTTCCACATTTTAAGTTAATTAATATAATCCCTCATAGCAACAGTAAAAAAAAAAAAAAAAAAAAAACTCACGAGGGCATATCAATAAATGAAGAGAAGCATTGAACAAAATCCAACATTTATTCATGATTTTAAAACTTTCAGTAAACTAGGGATAGAGGACAACTTCCTCAACTTGATAAAAATATACATATATATTAAAAAACCTAGAGCTAACATCATACTTATAGTAATAAACTTGCCCTAACTGGTTTGGCTCAGTGGATAGAGAGTCGGCCTGCAGACTCAAGGGTTCCAGGTTCAATTCCGGTCAAGGGCATGTACCTTGGTTGCGGGCACATCCCCAGTGGGGGTTGTGGAGGAGGCAGCTGATCGATGTTTCTCTCTCATTGATGTTTCTAACTCTCTATCCCTCTCCTTTCCTCTCTGTAAAAATCAATAAAATATATTTAAAAAAAATAGTAATAAACTCAAAGCTTTCCCACTAAGATCACCAATGCTTTTCAACATTTTTCTGGGATCACCATTGAATGTGATAAAACACGAAAAGGAATAGAAGGTATACAGATTAGAAATAAGAAATAAATCTTTGTTCACAGATGATATGATAGTTTACATTGAAAATTTAAAAGAATCAATCAAACAAAAACATAACAAGAACCAACCAAATAGACAAGAACACACCCCTGAACTATTACACGTTATTGCAGTTTTAGGACAAAAGGTTAATATACCAACTCACTTATTTCCTCTACATGCCAGCAAGGAGCAAACTGAATCTGAAGTTATAAATCAATACCATTTACACAAATGCTCCCAAAATGAAACACTTAGGTATGAAACAGACAAGGAAAAAAAGTTTGTTAAATTGTAATACTATACTAAATTTTAGAATATTAAACAAATTAAATGTAATTGTAAAAACCTTCTCAAAGTGGGTGTTACACAATCAAGCCCTAAAGGTAAAAATAAGTTCCACAGCCAAGATTCAAGCTGTATGCCCAGAGTCTATGCTATTAAACTTGAAACTGACATCATTCCCTCTTAGGAATGATATAAGCTAATTTATATCACACTAATGTGTATAATACAGATATGTATAGCAGAACAAACATTTCTAATTTAAGCAAAACCACCTGGTGTTAATTGGAGACAAAGGGAAATGACATGCTTCCCGGCTGTCACCTTGGGAACGTGGCCTTTCTCAGACAGGTAATCCCTCCTCCGTTTTGAATTCTCAAGTAAGGCATCTAATTGCACTATGCCTAATATTAAATTTTCCTATGTGACCCTAGCAGAACATTACTTATGCTTGAATATTTTAAACTGCAGACAAAATTCAGACATTAGTTCAAAGATATCCAAAATTGAATTGGATAGCATTTGAAATATTTCCAACTCTGCATGGTATTAACATGGGAGCATGCAAGTTTTGGTAACATCTAAAAATCTTTAAAATTTGATGAATGTTACATTTGTGTACTTTATTATCCTATCAAATAAAAATAGTTAGAATTTTAAAGACAATTTTATATACTGAAAAATAGAAATGGAATTTCTAGTAAGTGATTAAACTTGATGGAAATAGCACATAAACATAAACAGACAAAACAATTAGTTTTATTTGATTCCACAGTTAACTCTCTTATTAGTTCTTTTATGCATATGAATATATATATAATCAACCAAGCAAGCACCTAAAAATATCATCATCAAACCCAATTTTGGTTATATTTCTTATTAAGTTATCTTCTAGAAGATTTTATAGTTTTGCATTTACACTTAGGTCTTTGGTACATTTTGAGTTAATTTTTGAAGGTTGTAAGTTCTGTGTCTAGATTATTTATTTTTTTGAGCATGGATATAATTTATGGAAAGCTCTAGCTTTGCTCCATTGTACTGCCTTTCTGTCTTTGTCATAGATCAGTGGCTGTATTTATGTGAGTCTATTTCTGGACTCTCTATTCCGTTTCATTGATCTTTTTGTCTATTATTTTACCAATACCACAGTGTCTTAATTACTGTAGATTTATAAAAAGTTGAAGTCAGGTAGTGTCTGTCCTCCAAATTTGTTCTTTTTCTACAATATTGTGTTGGCTGTTTGGGGGCTTTGAACTCTTCATTTAAACTTTACAATCATTATATTGATATCCACAAGATAACTTGTTGGAATTTAGTTTGAGATGGCATTAAATCTATCCACCAATTTGGGAAGAACTGACATTTTGACAATATTGTCTTCTTATCTGTGAATACGCAGTATCTATTTATTTAGTTTTTCTTTGATATTTTCATCAGTTTTATAATTTTTCTCTTATAGGACACATGCATATTTGCCATTATATATAGATATATACATTAGTATAGGTGATATCTAAGAGATTTTGGCTTTGTTAGGATGGCAGTCCTATAACCACAATTTAAAATGTAAAATTCAATAATGATTCTAAAAAAAACCTTAAAAAACTATTGTTCATTTTAGATCTGTAACATCTTCAAATACACCATCTTTAAGATTGTGACTTATCACAATTATAAAAATTATTAAGCAGCTAGATTTCCCATATTGCTAGTTCCCTCTTTATTGAATTAAGTAAATCTTAGGCAGTTGCCTGTTTATATTGGTGGGTGAATCATGTTTACAACTTTTAGAAATTGTTTTTGAACAGTTGATAGAGGTCTCACTGAGATACCCAAGAGGATTCAGCTGCCAAAGCCATAACTGTGTTGGGTAAGACATGGAATTATTGGATTCCAATACTTTCGTGAGTGTCTCTGTAATGAATCCCAAGGAGCAATAAATTTCACCTTCACTGACACTTTCTCCTTCGTAATTTCTTCTGCCTCTGTTGCTTGTGCCTTTGTTTCTGTTATAGACCCAGTTTGGAATGAGTCCGGCTTCCTCGTGGCCAATGCAGCATTTGTTTTGGGCAGTTACGATGACTGAAGAATGGGCTTTACTGCTCAGTAGATTGGCCATAGCTGTGAGGTAGAGATGGGGAGCTCTACATCTCATGAGTGGTGATAAGGCTCACCCATCCTGTTCACCTGTATGGTATGTGTCTCATTAGAAAGGAAACAGCCCTTTGAGATATAGACTGGTGTGATTTTTGTGTTTGTGTTCAATTACATGTGGCCAAATTTGTAAAACCAAATGCAAAGCTCTCTATGGTCTGTGTGTCTGCAATTGAGAAAAAAACTTTTATCTCTCATGTGAATTGGAAATGTTTCCTATCTCCAGAACGGTTTGATAAATTAGACTATAACACTCTAAACTTTTTTTAAAAGTACTGTTTCCGATGCTTTGCAGGAGCTTAATAGTTTACATCTATATCAAATATAGAGGACTACAAATAATCACAAAAATATTTAACAATAAAGAGCTTAATACTTAAAAATGTGCTGTATGGTGAAAGGGGAAAACATTCTCACAAAACTGTCACTTAAAGAAAAGTGGTTTTATGTGACAATGCATGTTTATATGAACAAAGGAACCCTGAGGGAAATCCTGTTTTTATCCATTTTGTAAAATGCAGGAATACATTTTTCAGTTTTTAAAATAAAATTAGCTTTTATTTTCTTATAGCTATGAAACCTCTTTTCAACAGCAAGTGTAAAGTAAAAATGTCCCTGCTGAATTCTACCAATTAATTACTGTCAGTGTATCTCCAAATAAGTCAATATCTGTGCCTGATAAAGTTAGTATAGATATGTCTGAATTTAAATTTTATTTTTTTTATTTTTCTATACAATGTGTTTTAAGGAAGGAACAAACTCTCTTGGGTTTCTGTGGTTTCAAAGAAGAATCCATTCCTTGTAGCCACTGTTGCTAGTTGTCACGTTTCCGGCCTGTGCCTTCTGGCCCCCTGGTGGTTGTGTGGGCCGTATGTCTAGCGATGGCCAGTGAACTGTGAGCAGAAATTATGTGTATCACTTCCAAAACAGAACACATAATTGCTGAAGCAAGACCCACCCACAGAGCTCTCTTTAACCTTTGGCAAGGTGACTGACATTCTTCAAGACAGTCTCTGTTCTGCCAGCTTGAGTCCCTGAGTTATGAGCAGCCTGGAGCTTTGAGCTCCTACCATTAGCGATAGACATGAAGCACATGCAAGGGATTCATCTCCGCTCAAGCCCCCACGATTCTAGACTTGCTTGTTAACGGCAGTGTGGACTAGCCCATCTTCACAGGTGTGCTGTAAAACTAGACCTTATATGTCGGAGACATTCTCTTTACTCACTTGCTAATATTAACCAGTCACTTTGTATATTTGGTACCTAGAATATCTATTTTTCAATTACAGTCAAACTTCATGTAGCATGCTACAAATACAAAGTCAGTCTCCAAAAAAATTTATAAATGTTAGAAAAATAACATATATGTCCAAATAAATGCAATTGCATAAACCAGTTAGAAAAACGTTACAAATATGGTACGTTTAGATTTTACACATGATATTTATGACAGACTTGTTAATAGATTCATATAATAAGATTATCTGCATTTTACCAAAATTTAAACCCATAAATGACATAGTTTTTTTTTTTTTCAAATTGCAGCACAAATCAATTGCAATACTTTGTAAAAGTTATATGTTTATAGTAAGTAAGGTTTTGATTGTTTGAACACAGATATTCATATGCTTGGATGGATATATTCCATAATCAGTATTTTAAATGTTTCTTTTTATAGTAACTAAACTCATCAACATTAAAAACAGCTCACAATGTAATGCTTTAAAATTTTAAAAAAATGTTAAAAATTTGATTTTTGTTGTGTAATAATTGTAATCAACTTTTGACATGTTAGAACATTCCCAACATAGAATACATGTTTAGAAACATGACAAATGACATGATAATTCATTTTCTAAACAAGTCTGAGGTGGTTGGTATACCCATTCCTTTTTGGTGCTTTTTATTTCTCAGCAATATTAAATCTCATTGCTTCTATTCTATCTTTTATTCAGATACATTTGCTTAGCTGAAATAAGCTTCTTAACAATTGCTTGGCCTATGGCTTTTTCTATCAATCTAACAATTGGATTTTTCTTTAGACAATTCATAGCATCATAGGCTAGTGTTTCATAACATAGTCTCTGGCCAGACAGCTTGAAGATTGGCTGTTGAAGTTATTTTTGCCTCCAGGGTAGGTTATTTAACAACCTCTGTGAGAGTTTTTTATTTTTACATTTGATTAATAAAGAAAATTTAGAGCTATATTTTGAGTAATTTTTATGCCTTTCATGAAAATTTTTCACTTAGAGATGCTTATTGAACAAAGTGGCTTGTAATATTTCCTTCTAATATCTGTGTGCTCTGTAGTGATGTCCCTTTTTAATTGGTTAGTAGTAGCTGTGTCATTAATTTTTTTTATCAGCCTAACCAGGAATATCATGATACTATTGATTGTTTAAAAAAAAAAACAGCTTTTGGATTTACTCATTTTCTCTATTCTTATCCATTTTGGTCATTAATTTTGTGCTCTTATCTCTATGATTCCTTTTGCTAATTTTAACTCCAATTTGTTCTACTGTTAGCTCAGTAAGGTTGAGGCTTAGATCATTGATTTGAAAACTTATATTATTTTCTAATATAAGATTTTAAAGGTACAAATTTCTCTCTAAGCACTGTTTTACATTTTAATAGTTACTGACTGTAACCTCATTAAGTTAGACATAGTTTTGAATTTTCTTGAACATATGATTTATTTAAAAACGTTCTGATTTTCAAATCATTAATTATTAATTATTGAAGTCACAGAAATATTTTTTTATTTATCAATATCAAATCTTTGAAATTAGTGGAGGCTTGTTTTATGGTCTATCTTGTTGACTGTTCCTTACCAACTGAGAGAAAAGTGTTGAAATCTTAAAATACAGTTATAGATTTGTCTATTCTTTTTTTAGACAGTCAAATTTTGCTTCTTTTTTAAATCTACTTTTTGATATATATTGCTAATAAATTGAAGACTCATAATATAAAATGTTCTTTAAAAAATATATATTTTATTTCAGAGGTGAGGGGGAGAGAGAGAGAGAGAGAGAGAGAGAGAGAGAGAGAGAGAGAGAGAGAGAGAGAGAGAGAGAGAGAGAGAAACATCAATGAGAGAAAAAAATCATTGATTGGCTGCTTCCAAAGTGTGGTGAGCTTGCTGGCTAGACTCATATTGCACGTGGCTTCCCCCGTGCACAGCTCCTGCAGTGTGAGCTGCTATCCAGCATTAGGCTTTTACAATCCCTGTGGCTTCTCCAGCATCAGGCACCTGCAGTTGTAGATAAGGGTCAGCAGGACTCATCTGCCAGCAACTTTCTCTACCCTCCCCAGACAGTTTTGCATCAGAGCACCGACAGCTTTGCCAGTCCCTAGAGGGTGGATGTCCAGTATCCACCATGGCCAGTTTTCTGCCAACACATGAGCCAAGGTGGAGTCCTCTCCAGTGAGGTCTGAATCTCAGCCCAGGATAGGAATATGTGTGGAGCTTCTCTTCGGGTGTTCAGGTCAACAGGAGGACTAGTGACTGCTCGTTATAGCTGATATTTCTACACTCCTTAGAGTTTTCCTTAGTTCTTAGCCAATCCCTCATTATTCTAGCCTCCTATTATAGCCAATAGTTTTTATATTAAATTTTCCCTGTTCAAATTGCTTCATGGTATGTCTCTTCTGATTGGAACCACACTGACACATTGACCAAATGACATCCTAGAATCCCATTTCTGAAACTTTATTATTATTCAATAGAAATGGGAGATTGTGCTAGTTATCATAATTAAAGAGCACAGCCTCACCAAATCTGTATCGGACATGATTGTAAATCTAAATTGGAAAGTTAAAGTCATACAGCTTTTGGAAGAACATATCAGGGAACATATTTATGGCCTTAGAAAAGACAAAGATCTCTTACACAGAACCACTGCAAAAACCATTAATCGTAAAATTTAAAAAATGACAAACTGTATTAAGTTCAAATAAGACATTTCATTTAACAAGATTAAATGATCAAAAGTGCAAGCTGACTTGCATTCAGTAAACAAAAATAACTCCTTACAAATCACCACGAAGGCTGACAGCTCAACAGAAAACTGAGCAAAAGACCTGACATTTTACAAAACAAGATGGATATCCAAATGGCCAATAATCATACGAAAATGTGTTTGACTTTATTAGTGGTTAGGGAGATACCAATCAAATTTAAAAACTGGTAAGTATTGCCACTACCCCTACCAGAACAGCTAAAATGAAAAAATAAAATTAAAAATGTAGACAATACTAAGTACTAGCAAAAACATGAAGCATCTGAAATTCTCACCTATTGTTAATGAGAGTGTTAATTGGTACTTTTCTAAACTGTGTGCCAATATCTACTAAAATGAATATATGCATAGTATATCACCCAGTGTGTAAGAATACCAAAAATATGTACAAAAAGTTTTATAAAAGCACTATACGGAATAATCCAAGATTTGAAATAACCCTGCTGTCCATCAAAAACTAAATGGGAAAATAAATGGTAGTATGGTCAAGTGACCAAATATTATACAGATGAGGAATTCCTAACTATTCTATACACAAGCCAGAAAAAAATACATACTTTGGAATCAGCCTTAGTTGATGAAAAGTCAACCTGTGTAGAAAAAAGTATCAGGGAGTGAAAAAGGAGTTTTTGGAGATGCTGGTAATCTTTTGATTCCTTCTGTGGGTACTGGAATGATGAGTGTGCCGACATTCTGAAATTCACTGAGGTATTCCATAATGATTTAGTATACAGTTTTCTGGATGTTTGTTGTAATACCAGAAAAACTTATAAAGCAATCATAAAAATAAGATGATTCCTCCAAGATCCTTGCACATGTAGTATATGATATGCCTGTCTAGTTACCTGAAGTACCAGAATGCCTGAAGTCATATTACTCAATGAATTTTTGTGAATCCCAGATTATCTGTATTGACGTTACTTTATAAAGAGTCATTCAATTTATATTAGTCACTTTCCTTTCTTCGTTGGGTCTATACACTAACCATTTAGTTATCTATGGACAATCTAAACTTTCCATTTTTCAAAGATTTATGTGACAAATAAAGCTATATTACTTTGAGAAAACTATGATTTCCATCAAAAGTACCCATAAACTGGTCATATGTAACACTTTGTGAGTTATAATAATAACCGTTCTTGCCTTGGACATTCAATACTCAAGTCAAGGTTTAGAGACAAAGAAGTAAGCATGTGAATTAAAGCACAAGTAATGATAAGAGCTGACATACTTGGTATGTAAGAATTCTTTCATTTATCACTACATAGTCAGTTTAGTTAGAATCTCAGGGCCAATAGAGTTCAAGTTCTAGGGTCTTGATTCCATGATGAAGTGCATTTTAAGATGGAGATGATGTGGTCCTCACTGGTGGATTAATGTGTTATGATGGCTGCTATATTTGCAGTCTAAAGAATGACTCACGGCTAATCGATTTATTATTTATGGATTACACAGTGTGCCAACAGAGAGGAAAGCAGAGAACTTGCAAACTAAAATCAATACAAATAATAGCCTCTCAGAAGAGAGATCCCAGGGGCTTAAGTAGTTCTCTCCTCTCTTTCCTAAGCCATCTTTTTCTCTCATAATGTTTCCCTTTTTCCTCTTTGGTTTAAAAAAATATTTTTCTGGAGGAATGTTTCCCAATTTTGCTCTAGTATAGCCTTTACAGGTGATCGTTAATGTTTTTTGCCCTATACTTTCTAAATGATCCATTCTAAATTAAAAAGCTAGCCGGGAGAACACCCTTTGATTACTTCTTCACTACACTATGATTTGGAAAAAATAAATGTTGTATACAGTATACACATTTCAAGACTAGAAAGACAGTCAACTTAATAATCACCTATGATAGACTATTATTTTCCCAAATAGTGTTAAGTTTTCAAATCTATATAAATAGTACCTCAGTATTAAGCATATCATTAATAGAGTATTACAAAAGAAAATGAGAAAATAAAAATATGTTAAACTGGACACTACATAAAAAGTTTGTTTTTTTTTAAAAAAAAGCAAATATTTCAATATTTTACTTCTGTTTACAAAGTTTATTTAATAAGTTAAGTAGGTGAATAGAAACAGAGTTAATGTCTGCTATTTACTTACTTCTTGAGGGAAATAAGTGCTGTTCAAAATAAAAATAAAAACCCCTCTGAGTTATACACTTAGTTCATTAGTAGATATCTTCATAGTAATCATCACAAAATATTACAAATATAGTTTTCTTCAATATATTAAAAATCAATAGTTTGCAAAATTATATTTGCTTGAATATCCATTCAAAGCAAGCACTTCGGCTTACTAATATAGCTATATTCTTTACATAATCATGTTTGTGATAGAATTATCTTTTGACATAATTTATTTTATTGTTTTTTAATTAAAAATAGGAACCTGGTTTAACATAACACAAAAGTTGATAGAATCAAGTTATAAAAAATCTCATTGATCATAGAAAGACATTGATTTTGATTCTGAGCAAGCTAAGAAGCTATTAGACAATTTTCACAGATGACAGGGATAAGATTTCAGTTTTTAAAATTCCATTTGGCTGCCTATTTGACAATGGACTGAAGAGACAAATAGAGGAGCAGGGATATCAGCAAGATGATGGATCAACTTGGTGGTAGTAGAGATAAAATTGGCTGAGTTCTAGATATTTAGTTCAACTATTTACTGCCCCCATAGGATTTCCTGTGACTTGAACATATGGTGTGGGAAGAAGACTTTAGTTAAAGAAGAGTAAGATGCCTGACCTGAACTTTAGAAAGATCAAACTGCTCTTAATTATGCTGGAAAAGAGAGAAGGAGAGCATGTTTTTTGGAGAAAATATATTGAGATGATTATTAGATGCCTATTAGAATCCAAATAGATGCCGATTATTATCAAACAGTCAATGTACAAATCCAGAGCACATCTTACATTAATGCAAAATAATATTAAATCTAAGTTGCAATTTAAAAATAAAATGTAAAATTAATGAAAAATTATGAAAAAGAAAAATAATAATCCAGAGCAAGGAAGATGACTCAGATAGAAGTACGCATTTTCCAAAGGCATGTTGAGCATTGTACTGTGCCACCGATGTTACATTGATGGGATAACATTTTTTTGGAAAAATTTCCTTATCATTTTGGTTTCTGCCAACAAGCTAAGCACATGCATATTTGAGGAGAATTAAATGAGATTTACACTCAGTATTGTCTGAATAGTCCCATGGTTTGCACATCTTTCAAAAAGTTAACACGTTCTTATAAATAGGTGATGTGTCTGGGATTACTCCATCTCTTGAAGAAGCTGTGAAAAACTGACAAGTTTGGAAATCTGTTAATTATATTTTTGATTTCCATAGCACCTTAAGGTTGTGTGAGAAATGTCTTTTACCCCAAAAAACTAAATCTTAGCTTTCTCACAGACCTGTGGTGCAAAGTATTTGTACTTTCCTTACTAACTTGTAGCAAATTCTAGATCCATATCGAGGACATGTAGAAAACTGATCATGTGTCCACCCTTGTTTTTCATGTCAGTCTGTTCTACAACCTCTGCAGACACTGACCCATCACCTCTGGGAAATTCAGGGCTGTTTCCTGTGAACCTCTGTTCATACCACTCCTGCCAGCTGATAAATACGCAAATGGTTTTATATGTGTTTCAGTCCAATGACACATTGTTTAATGTATATTGTTGATTCATTTACATTGAACTCATGGCCAACAGCAGCTCTATAACTATTGTCTGAAGGGAGCTTATCTAAACGCACAACCTCATGTACTTTCTCCATAAGGACAATGGCAGCCTTCTTGTGCTCAGGCACACCATACGGTACTTAAGCACCACATTGGGAGGTAATTTTTTAAAGAGCAAAATCACTTACAAAAAGCTCAGAAATGTGAAAAATAGGCACTAAATAGATCATGAAAAGGACAGGGTTGTAGTGAGGGAACAAGAAGGCAGAAAAGGTATCGTATTTTTTACTTCAGCTAGGAATATGCACATAGAATGACTCAAATATTTGGCTGCTCCGAGTACCTCGATGAATGACTGTGAATGAACTGTAAGTATTGATTTGGGGGTTATAAATAAGTTGCAATGAGAAAGTAAATTCACAAATACAGAATCAGTGAATAATGAGAATCAATTATTCATATATACATTTATTCTTACATTAACACCTAAATATCTACTTATTTGTTCCTTAACACAGAAAGTAAAATGTAAAATACTCCATAGGAGAGTAGGAAAACAATAAAGCAGGTAAAAAACAAACAAATAAAAGAAACCAAAAAAAAAAAAAAAAAAACAAAAAAAAAAACAAGGCCAATATTCTAATATCAGTGCTATACTTACTCAAGAAAAATAGGAATGAGGAAACTGAATGCTGGATGTTATGAAAGAAAAATTATTATTGGTTTATAATTGCCTAGACCTGATGTAGTTTTTTAAACCAATATTTTTGGTGGTTTGATATAATTATTGCTCATAAATATTATAGGTCTGTTACCTCTGTCAATTGCATTATATTTATATTACTCTAACATGTGTTTCAACTATTGCATATGCATAGTAGAGCATGCTATATTTGTTGATTTTATATTAATGCAAGTTACCAACATTATAACAATCCCCATCACTCTTGTATTGAAATTAAACATTTCTATACTGTCTTAAATTATTGATCACAGTTTATCTGTATGCCAACAAAAATAAGATCAAGTTGAAATTTTTAGAACTTCATAGAATATATTCAGACATCTGAGCTAAAAGGCATATTCTCGATAATTTATCTTATATATTTATAATAAAATCTGAGTGATGAAATATAACCCGTAATTATTTCAAATTAAGCAATAGCCAATTATTAATGCAATAATATAATCAATGTACAATGGTAATTTTTAATGGTTTTATAATTTTAAATATTTCCATGTAAGCCTTTCATTCAAATTCATTTATTTGCTCAAAATTTGGCAATCAATTATGTCTCAATTTGGAATTATATCAGTTTGTTTATTTTTGTTAATCCTCACCCAAGGATTTTTTTTCCATTGATTTTTTGAGAGAGAGTGGAAAGAGAGGGAGAGACAGAGAGAAACACCAATGTGAGACACATCGATGGATTGCCTCCTGCATGCACCTCAACCAGGGCTGGGAAACCTGCAAGTAAGGTGTGTGCCCTTGACCAGAATCAAACCCTGGACCCTTCAGTCCAAGGACCAACTCTCTATCCACTGAGCCAAAGGGCTAGGGCTATATCAGTATATTTATGTAGACTGTTTCATAAATATAGTTTAAGGATCACTCTATTAACAGCAGTAATGCTGTATAATTTTCCATGTGTTCTACCTGATATTTTCTAAAGGTGTGCCTGATACCAAATTTCACCTCCCCTCTTTGCTGTACATTTATACTGTTTTATTCTGGTGTTCAAGATTTCATATAATCCTTATATTTTCATGCCTCTGTACCTACAATTACCAATACAGACCAACTGAGATAGAGAGGAAGAAAGACAATTTACATAACTAAACACTCTGAATCACAGAGTTTGTAGAGTAATTTCGTTCCATTGCTTTCAATGACTTTTGGAAATTGGAAGTATTTACTCCATATCACACTTGAACATTCAGTTAATTGCCATGTGAAAACACACAACTAACAATGCTCACTTCTACTTAAACTATAGTCCTGTTGAGTGCACATAACTTGATTACAGTGCTTGAAATTTTTAAATTAAATATCCCTATGCATTTTTTCTTTATTGATTAAGGTATTACATATGTGTCCTTATCCCCCCATTGCCCCCCAACCCCCCACTCATGCCCTCACTCCCCTGGTGTCTGTGTCCATTGGTTAGGCTTATATGCATGCATACAAGTCCTTTGGTTGATCTCTCCCCCTTACCCCCATTCTCCCCTACCTTCCCTCTGAGGTTTGACAGTCTGATCAATGCTTCTCTGTCTCTGGATCTGTTTTTGTTCTTCAGTTTATGTTGATCATTACATTCCACAAATGAGTGAGATCATGTGATATTTATCTTTCTCTGACTGGCTTATTTCACTTAGCATAATGCTCTCCAGTTCCATCCATGCTGTTGCAAATGGTAAGAATTCCTTTTTTTTTTTTTTTTTACAGAAGCATAGTATTCCATTGTGTAGATGTACCACCATTTTTTAATCCACTCATCTGCAGATGGGCACTTAGGCTGTTTCCAAATCTTAGCTATGGTAAATTGTGCTGCTATGAACATAGGGGTGCATATATCCTTTCTGATGGGTGTTTCTAGTTTCTTGGGATGTATTTCTATAAGTGGGATCACTGGGTCAAAAGGGAGTTCCATTTTTAGTTTTGTAAGGAAACTCCATACTGTTCTCCACAGTGGCTGCACCAGTCTGGATTCCCACCAGCAGTGCACGAGGGTTCCTTTTTCTCTGCATCCTCTCCAGCACTTGTCATTTGTTGATGATAGCCATTCTGACAGGTGTGAGATGGTACCACATTGTCACTTTGATTTGCATCTCTCGGATGCTTAGTGACTTTGAGCATGTTTTCATGCAGTTTTAGTATTAATAAGTAAGCATTACAAAGTAATACATATTTAATATCAATATTTTATTACACATTGGCTTCAAGAATTTCAACCAATGCTTATGTCAATTATCGAAAGTCCAAAAGTGAAAAATTAGTAATTAAGGATTTTCTAAAGTTTATTTTCTGGAGATATATATATATATTTTTTTTCATTCTATTCTCCCTGTTTTAAAAAAGTAATCACTTTCTTACTTGTCCTTTGATGATCAATTGCTTCTAAAATCTTCTTGGCTGATCATTCCCCTTCATACCTATCGGCCCGTTGGACAATTTGTGCCACATCAAAGAAAAAGTGTCCATATAAAATGACATTTCAGACAAAAGGCAGAGGGAAGAAATATTACAACAGGAGAAATTTCTAGGTGTCACTGTAAGAACAAGTATACAAGAGGCTGAGGCCTGAGAGCTCACAGAGGAAATTCTATCTGAGAGAGATGTGAAGGCAATTATCCTGCATTATTTTCTTCTACTTATTAACCACTGAGTCCCCTGGGAAGAATGTGGGTTCTGTCACTATATATTATTTGGTTCATACTTTTAATTTTGTCATCATTTGATAAATAGTGTAATTAAAGCATTAATCAGTGATTTTACCTTTCTTTACAATTCAGACACATATCATTTGGAGAAAAATAATTATAGAAACTCTGGCCTTGATTACATAAACTAGAAGTGTTTTGTTAAAACAATATCTTGATTAAGCCATATAAATCATGCCTTAATGTTTTATCAATGGAGATTCTGTATATTTTTACCAACTCCAAATCAATAGCAGAAATAAATTAATGATAAAGTAGCAAAGAACATATGGTAAATTCAATTAAATTAATTAAGAATTTAATTAAAAACAAACATGTGCCCAGCAGTCTATTAAATACTGAGGAACATAGAAAAGAAGCACAGAGCACAGAACATGTTCTCCAGACACATAAAAAATCATTTTCAAAATATTTGAGATACCCACCTGAAATAATTATAGACTAAAGTGACTGAAAATCACAACTTCTAGTTCTGAAACAATAGGGACATTACTTGAATTCCTTAATCCTCAGAACTTTACCTGTAAAATGCATCCACTGAGAATATACTGATAGTTAACAATACTGTAATGACTATCTATCCTGCCAGGTGGGCACTTGATGATTGGAAGGAACACTTTGTAACCTATATGAATGACTACCTACTATGCTGTACACCTGAAATTAATACAAAAAGAATGTTAAATGCAAACTCTAATAAAAACAAACAAAAACACAAGATGCAGATAAATTCCTTGTTCAATTCTCCCAGTTTTCCTCAATGGTGACATTTTGTAAAAGTATACTACAATATTCAATCAGGATCTTATTGATGAAATCTGCCAATCACGTTCAGACTTTCCCAGTTTTAAATGCGTTCCTGCACGTATGTGTGTGTGTCTGTGTTAATTTCTATACAATTTTATTACCTCTAGCAGTTTTGTTAAAAGTATAATGACCCATTTCTTCAAAATCCTCAAAATCTTTATTGTTCTTTTATTTTCCAGGAATGTTTCATGAAACAACATCTCTTACTAAGGAAATATTTAAATCAAGTTCTACAGTTCCTTCCATTTCAAAACAAACACAAACACATGTATCCAGGGTTTACTTCAAAATACATTATCAATATAGTCAACTTGATGGAGTGTAGTGAGGGTTAAAGAGATACAGCATGACAGCATCTGCCCAATACTGACAGATGGGACACTAGCTAAATGGTGTCCCCTCCCTCACACTCCCCTCCCTGCTCCACCTCTTCCTATCAATTTAAAGTCAAGAATCATTTTTTTTTTATTATTTGATAGCATTCAGACTCCATATAGAACTCAACAAAATGTCCTGTCAGCTCTACCTACAAAGGTAATCCCAAACTAGACCACTTTTCACAATTTCTACTACTATTATCCTGGTAGAAAGTGCTATCAGCTCTCAGACCACATACAACATGAATTCATTGATATGAAGTGTTCACAAAAAGCAAATGTATAGAGACAGAAAGCTGAATAGTGTTTGCTTCAGGCTGGGGATGGGAATGGAAATTCACTGTAAGTGAGCATGACGGGTCTTTGGCAGAGGGTGAAAGGTTGGTGGAGGTGTCCCAAAAACTGCTGGATAACTTTAGTAACTAAAGTTACTAAAAATCAATGAATTGTACACTTGAGATGGGTGAATTCTAGGATATGCAAAATATACCTCATTATGCTGTTAGAAAACACTTGCCCAGCCTGTGTGGCTCAGTGGTTGAGCGTTGACTTATGAATCAGAAAATCATGGTTCGATTCCAGGTCAGGGCACATGCCCAGGTTGTGGGATCAAACCTCATTGATTGAATTTTATTTTTTACTAATAATATTTGGATAAAATTTCTGCATTTTATCTTTTGATAATTTGTTATCAGATTTGGTATAATTATAAATAACCAAAGAGATATGTCTCAATTTTTAGTTTTAAATATTATGCTACATGGGGAACTTCTAACCCCCTGTAATATCAACAAAGTGATGAAATAACTGCTCACTCTTACTGGTATTTCAGTAGAATTTGGTGCTTTCACATTCTTCATTAAGAGAGACGGGGGAAATGTTTTAAGTACTGCAAAGCCCCAAATACTAGTATGTATCTATTTTATATCTTTAAGAAGTATGGATTCCAGAATATTAAGGACACTCACTGAACAGCAGTTTTAAAACTCTGAGTGTTGTGTTTGCTATCTTATCTCTGTCAGCAACAGCAAAACTAAATCAAATTTGAACAATTCTGTGGAGATCTCTAGTCAATATATCAGAAATAACAAAATGTCAAAAATGACTTAGCTTGTCTAACCAAGAAAGTATAGAACAATATTTTCTTAGTTTTATTCCTTTAAAAAAGTCTAGCTTTAAATTGGAGTTTATATCCATATATTGGTAACTATATTCAAAATACAGCCTTAAATCTAATTTTGTGTAGGCATTTTTCCCTTATAGTTTGCTTCTCTAATCTTATTCACCCAAATTACAAAACAAAAAGAAAAAAGTTTAAAAGTTTTATATGCATATGTTAGACATTTCCTGTTGAATGTAGATTCATTGAATAGAATTGTGTTATACCTGATAAAAACAATTGGAAAAAAAAACTTAGAAGAATAATTAAATATACCTTTATATTTATTTTATTATCACAAATAAATTCATATAAAAAGGATAATTTTTCTGCATATGGCACATAATACATATGAGTAATGTGTATCTGTATCCTTTTTCTGTTTGGTCTCCATTCAAATCAGGTATGCTATTTTATAAGGTTAAACAAAAAATATCAAAATATAATTTTGGCTATATGGTAGTGTGTTTTAATTGCTAATGTAAATTTATACATGAAGACAGTAACTGAGGTGGAAACTCTTACCAATTTCCCTTAACAGCAGCAAGTATATAAATTTCCTAGGACTGCTGTAACAAAGTACTACACACTGGAGCTTTTGAAACAACAAAATTGTATTTTTTTACAATTTTGAAATCAAAGTGGACCCAGGTTTGATTTTATCTGGAGGCTCTCTTTGCCTTTCTTTTATTTTGTGTGTCTCTCCTTGTATCTGGTAATTTCCAGCAATTCTTGGTGTTCTTGGCTTGTAGATGCATTACTCCTATCATTATCTTGTCTGTTTCCACATTTAAATGTCCTGCTTTTTATAAGGACATCAGTCATATTGGTTTAGAGCTCAACCTATGTCAGCTTCACTCCATTACATCTGCAAAACTCTATCATCTATATACCCTAAGCGACCAGTTGACCACTCGACCATTTGACCAGTCGCTATAATGCATACTGACCACCAGGGGGGCAGGTGCTTAGTGCAGGAGCTGCCCTGTGGTGGTCAATGAGCTCCCACAATGGGAGCACTGCTCAGCTGACCAACAAGCGCAAGATAGTGGGCTGGCAAGCACCTTGGGTCCGAGAGGAGCACGAGTGGCTTGGTGCCTGGCCCTGGCTCAGGCTCCTCCAATGAGCGGTCCTGGATTGCGAGAGGGTGCAGGCTAGGCTGAGGGACTCCACCAGTCCACAATCCGTGCACCAGGCCTCTAGTTTCTAAATAATGTTAGATACCGAGGTTCCGAATGAATATAAATTTGGAGAGCATTATTCAACCAAGTACAAGTCACCTACTTGCCCCCCACCCCCAATTTAGATCCTTTCCATTTGCAAAATGCATTCTTCCAATCTTAATATCCCCACAAATCCAGCAATAACTTAAAGTCCAAAATCTCATCTAAGTACCATCAACTAAAGAATATTCCAAATCTTATCTAAACCAGGTACAGGTGAGACTCTGCATGTTGTCCACCCTGAGACAAAATTTCTTTTTGTCCATTGATATGTAAAATTAGAAAATAATTCATCTGCTTCCAAAATGCAACGATGGGGCAGATACAGAATATATGCTCCAATTCCAAAGGGGGAGAAATAGAGGGCTCACTGGTCTAAAGCAAGTTTGTAAGCCAGCAGGGTGAATTCCCTGTCTCCAGGCCTGAGAGTGACCTCCTGGGGCTCCAGGCCCCACCCTCTGGGTGCTCTCGGATGGCCCCCCATCCACCCTCCAGCACAGCTCACTTGTCTCTCTGGCCTTCACAGCCTTTGTCCCTGCTGTTGGAATCATCCTTGCTCCATTGTGTCGCTTCACCCGCCTCCTTTTCAGTTCATGGTAGTGATGTTTCTGCTGTTAGAAAATTGTCATTGTTCTTACGTGGCTGCCAAGACACGCAGGTCCTCCACAGAGCTCTCCTGGGTCACCCCTTGTGCGCTCCTGACTTCCGCTGATGTGGGTACTGGATTCACGAGTCACATGCCTAATCTCCTTAGCCAAGGTTGGCTGGCATCCTGTTTCCAAGGCACACTGTCTAGAGAGGCTGATGACTTTCTTTGTTCTTAGCAGTTTCTTCCTCAGCTTCTCTCCATCTCTCACATTTTCCTATCAGCAGCAAAGAAAAATCCGGCTTTCCCTTCTGTGCATGGCTGGGGAAGTTCCTAAGTTACATAGCCATGTTTATTACTTATGAGTTTTACTTTCCACCCAACTGGATTTAATCCAGCCGAGTGTCTGCACTTTATAATCAGGATCATCTTCCTCTGGTCTCCAGGAATCCGTTCCTCATCTCTGTCAGGGGCCGCGGCAGATGTACTTGAACACTCTTATTTCTGGAGCATTATTTCCCTAGGACATACGTTTTCCAAGACAATAGTTTTCTCTAAAGCTCTCCTACCTTCTCTCTGAGACCTCACCAGAAACGCCTTTAACATCTGTTACTTCTACCAACAATCTCTTTAAGGCAGTCCAGGCTTTTTGATTACAAGCATCAAAATCCTTCCAGCCCCCCAATTCCAGTCACTTCCCCATGTTTCTGTGTTATGGTAGCACCTACCACCCTGTACCAACATCTTTATCAATTTCCAAAGGCTGCCATAACAAAGTACCTCTAACCAGGAGGTTTCAAACAACAGAAATTGATGCTGTCAGAGTTAGAATCCCCACATCAAGGTGTTGGTGGAGTTGGTGCTAGCTGCAGACTCTGAGGGAGAATCGGTGCCATGCCTCTTCCCTGGCTTCTGGTGGCTGCCAGTCATCCTTGGCATTTATTGGATGGTAGATATGTCACCCCAGTATCTGCCTCTGTCAGCACAAGATATTCACTCTATGTCTCTCTAGGTCCCAATCCCCTTCTGTTTGTAAGGAAAATCAATTCTCATAATTTGAGGCAGGCACTATTCAACCCAGTACACTGTATTTTAGGAAAATAATTAAACCTGATAATATGATATGTTAACAGAATAATATAAAGTTTAATTGACATGATGAACAACCCAAAATTTGGAATGGTATCAATGTAATTCCATGAATGTGAAGACACCTAGGGGAAATGCTATGCAATCATTTGGTACCTTCACTTTTATAAAATAAACCATCATTGTAATATGAATATTTGACTATTTTACTAACAGAAATTACTACTGATTATGAGTGATCAAACAGTGGACATATATTAACATTAAATGTAACTAAAGAGATTCACTTGCATTGGGCAGTAGCTTACATTATTACAAGTGTTTTTCTATTTATTTCTCACTCCTCCTCCCTAACTCTCACAGGTTATTGTTCAGTCCATTTTAACAAATAAAGAAGTTGGAGGTAAGAAAGGTTCAGTTATTTACTTGATTCGTATGGGAACTAGGAGAGAGATTTAAGGAATGTTTTTGCAAGATAAAAAGTTTGTTTTGCTGCACTATTCTCCAATATTTTGTTTTGTTCTCTACTATTTCTTTTAGTTATTAAATCTTTCTTCTAATCCTGGATATATTTTATCTTCATATATTTATATATTCCTTTCTAACTTGAAGGATTTCTTGTGTAAGGTCCACTATAGAAAGATAGCATGATCGTATTGATAGCATTAACATTTAATTGACAAAATATTAATGAATGTCATCTAATATGCATATATATATGCTGATAAAGAAATTGAGATCTATGGAGGCATATAATTATGATTTTACCAAGTAAATTATTGAAAAGTCAGTGGGTCTTATGGTCACTGTGTATTAAAAAAGGAACCACGCTTTGGGCAAAGAAGAATGTTCATCAGAATTGAAAGGAAGATTCATGTCATTATCCGTGTTCTCCTTGGGGCCATGGTGCTACTTACTGTGGTGTCTTTTCTTAGCTCTTCGCTGTGTTCTTGGAAATGGGAGCGAGCAGGGCAGGGGCCCTATGGCAGGGCTCTGTGGGAGGATGAAAATAGAAATCTTGGATTTATCTACCAGTCAGAAATGTTCTGTAGTAGCTTACAATGACTTATGACCATGGTTATTACATTCGTTTTCATGACACCCCAGCATGATAGCTTGAAATATCATTTTCATTATTTTTTAGAGAGAGAAACCCAAGATTAACAAATTAAAGAAGTTGTGCAGAGGGCAAACAAGTCCTGAACTGGCAATGATGGTCAAAGAACAGGACTTGAGCCTAACTCTTCCGTGAAAGTTCAGGAAGTCTCTCACTAAGGATTTCCAGCTTCAAATGGGCCTCGTATTTTAAAAAAATAAAACCTTGATTGATTTGAGAGTGAGAGTGAAACATCAATTTGCTGTTCCATTTATTTATGCATTCATTGGTTGATTCTTGTATGCACCCTGACAGATCAAACCCACAAGCTTGGTGTATTGAGAGGACACTAAACAAATGAGCCACCTGCCAGGGCTTGAATGGGTCTCTCAAGTCCCATAGGCTTCAACCACAGTGCAGGAAGGTGATCAACACTAGACTGAGTCTGATCGCCTGGGCTGAAATCCATTTTCCACCTGGGTTACTTCTCCAGTGGATTACCTCAATTTCTACCTAAAAATTCTGCTCCCCTGTGTTCTGGTGATTGAACGTGAGCATATGGACAGAACAATGCGAAACCTAAGAAGTTGGCACCTAACAGGCAGTCCTGAAAACATCCAAGTCAGTTCATTATCCCACGCATGCCTCCGGGAGAGAAGACTGCGGGCACAGTTAGAAGTCTCCTCCTGACTTTAATGACCCCAGATTAAGTCTCTGAAAAACATTTATCCAACAAGCCTGTTGTTTTCAGCCTGGTGTGCTTAAAATGCATTAAGAAGCACCTGTTTGGCTTCCACAGAAAATCAAGACTAAAAAACGGCTAACCCGTAAGCCAACCAGAGTCACGAAATACTACTAACGTCTCCTTCAAACTGGAATTTACCTTTGCTCCAAACAGTGGGCAGGCCACGCAGGTAAGTGTCAAATTGAAGAGCAGTCAGTAGTGTGGCAAGGGTGAAGGGAAGGGCAAGATCAATGAGAGCACTTCTGCCAGAGAGGTTACACAGACCCAGGCATGAGACTCTAATGGTTCTATTCACTCTATTGCACTCAATATTGGAAGAGGAAAGGCCATCATGGTTCAGTGATCGAGCATCGACCTATAAACCAGGAGGTCACGGTTCACTTCATGGTCAGGGCACATGCCCGGGTTGCAGGCTCGATTCCCAAATCCCCAGTGTGGGGCGTGCAGGAGACATCCAATCAATGATTCTCTCTCATCATTGATGTTTCTATCTCTTCCTCTCTAAAATCAATAAAAAATATATTTTAAAAAAAGATTGAAACAGTAATTATTAGCCATTTGTAAAAAAAAAAAAAAATTTCACGTAAGTAACATAATCAATACTCCTAAACACTTTATTGTATTTGGGTTCCTTCCCATTAACCTTCAAACGTGAATGTAGCTTTAAGATAATGGTCAGAGGGAAATATTTTAAGAATATTTTGTTTATGAAGTATACTTTATCTACTCATCCCATAAACTATGTTCTTGACTCAAAGGTATCACACAGAGAAATATTAATCCCCGCCAAATACCATGTGTAATTTCATATGATGGATGTTACAATAATAAAGGCACATCTCTTTGGCATTTTAGAATATTTGCAGCTTCTCTTAAAAATGTTTTCCTACCTTAAAAAACACACACACCATGAAATTCACATCTGCAACCTTTCATATAAAGTTTCCTTCCTTTTATGAAAACAGAAAAGCCTATAAAATATAACTGCCTCTATTCTAGGATGTTCTTTGAAGATTAAACAACAACGCTAACAAACAAAGAAAACACCAGGAGACACCACCTTTGTAGTGGAATCAGGAAGAAAACACTGTCAGGCGGGCGGCCAGGGAATAGGCTGCAAACGGCCAGACTTAAGAGACTGAGTTAAGAGCAGAGCTGCATCCACTGGCGGAGCTGGGCCAGGGCTGCCTCTTGGCTGCTGGCATGCCTCCACTGACCAGCCAGGATGCTTCTCACCTCAGAGCGCATTTGCAATCTAAGTGCAATAGATATTGACTGGAAACAATTTCAGAGCTGATAATTCTTTCCCAGGAAGTTCAGTTGGTAATTAACCCTTTGTTTCTGGAAATCAGAGTTTGTATATTAAAACAAACTTTTCAAAAATTGCCACTAACAATGAAAACTGCTGTTATTAAAAGAACATGCCCAATCCCCAATATATTCATAGATCAAAGATATTAAATTTGCCTTAAATAATAAGTACTTGTCCTTCATACAAAAAGCAATATATATATATATGGAAATGTTAAATTATTTCCAGAGACAAAAAAAGCAAAAGTTACTATCATGTGCTTGTATTCTTGAATTATTTAGATGGGTGCAGATGACTTAGAATTTCTGGAGGGTACAACTTTGGCGATGACCAGGGCAGATTTAAAGAATATAAGACTAAATCCTATGTAAAACCAATTATACACCTGGAATAAAATTATCCTCAGTGAAACCAAATATTAGTATAAAAACAAATAGTTGTCATAAACAATGGCAATATAATAAATCATTTATCCATGAATTTATCTAAATTTTATGAATTTTTATTTTCCTTATTTACTACCTTTTACAATAAAAAACACCACAGCTGTTATGTAAATACTAGAGGCCCGGTGCACAAAATTTATGCATGGGGGGGGTGTCCCTCAGCCCAGCCTGCACCCTCTCAAATCCAGGACCCCTCAAGGGATGTCCGACTGCCCTTTTAGGCCCGATCCCGGTAGGATCAGGCCTAAAAGGGCAGTCGGACATCCCTCTCAAAATCCAGGACTGTTGGCTCCTAACTGCTCGCCTGCCTGCCTTCCTGATTGCCTCTAACCACTTCCGCCTGCCAACCTGATCACCCCCTAACCACTCCCCTGCCAGCCTTATTGATGTCTAACTGCTCCCCTGCCAGCCTGATTGCCCCTAACTGCCCTCCCCTGCAGGCCTGGTCACCCCCAACTGCTCTCCCCTGCTGGCCATCTTATGGCGGCCATCTTGTGTCCACATGGAGGCAGGATCTTTGACCACATAGGGGCAGCCATCTTGTGTGTTGGAGTGATGGTCAATTTGCATATTACTCTTTTATTAGATAGGATAGTAAAACCTTAGCTTCAGGAGATTAGCTTTTTAAAACATAATTATACTGCCTTGCCATTAGTACACTCATAACACCATCCTGAACACCTCAGTGGCTTTGGAGTCAATAGATTAGCACAAGGATACACAGCCCAAGCCAAATACAGAGGGAGAGAGAGAGAGGAACTAAGCCAAATCTTAAAGGTATACCCAATGCAGTGTGGCTTGCTGTTTTATCTTGGCAAAGAAAAAGAAGTCTAGTATGGGTTTATGAAGTCTATAAAAAAAGGGGCAGAACTTGCACAAGGAAGCTAGTAAAATGGTAGAAGACAAAAGGCAAAGAAAGTCACGAAAGGGAAATGAAGCTGTTCCTAACAGTTTGGACAGACTTAAAGGCTGTAACAACTCTTGCAACATCAGACACTCAAGGCAGAAATCTCCCACTGAACAAAGAAGTGAGATTGATAGGGGCAGAAATAGGATGTTGGGGACCAGCGGTAATTGTAAGAAACATTAATCATGCTCTGTTAACTGTGATGGTTTTGTTTCTGATTAAAGAAGGCATATTCTATCTAACCTGTCCGGGAGTTACAGGTGGGATTTGGGAGCTCACCCGGAAATGCAGATTATCACGGAAAGATTAACAACCTTATTGCAGAAGCCAGAATCGCTGGCCCTTTAAAGACCCCTGGCCCTTTGCATATCACCAAGCCCTTTGAATACCCCAAGCCTTTGCATGCCTTCAGGCCTCTGCAAATCTCCAGCCTGCATTACCTGTAAACTTCCCATTTGGCACACCCTTTTGCCTACTTCCCCAAATAATATATGTGCTTCTACCTAATGCAAGCAGCGGATTTAAGGGGAGAGGCAGAGCAGATTTTTGTGGATGACCTGATGCTCTCGCATGCTGCCGGCAGTATTGGAATAAACACTCATATATGATTCAACCTTGTCTCTGCTTAATCGGCTCAAGGAGTAACAGGCAGCACGGACCCATTGATTGTCTGGTTACAAGATGAAGCAAAGTCTCCTGGGGGGTCCAACTGCCCTCGGAGCTTGGGGTGGTTCCTGCCTGTGGGTGCACACTGAGAAAGGCGCTTGCTGTCTATGGGTGCTTGTGCACGAGGATGTGTGTCCACTGAGGGTGGAGACTCGTCATAACGAGGTAGAAAGAGATTAGCTTCCTGAATGTGCTGGTTCTGCAGGAATCCGGAAAATAAAACATCTGATGGGGGCGAGTTCCATATCCTAGAGCACCCACACGTGTCCCATGTTCACTCACGTTTACACTGCACAGTCTGAGCCACTGCAGAACAGACATGGTAGCTTTTGAGTACCAGGTTTATCCTTAGGAAAGGGCCTTGCAGAACCATGGGATCCCTGAGGACAGACACGGGATTCTCTGCTGGACAGCCGTGGACTCCCCCTGAAGAAGCTGTGTGGCTGCTGGGAAGCTTTGCAGTCCGCTTACTCTCCAGTTACTTCAGTTCACTTTGTTGGTAAGATTCCAGAATTAGGTTTGTACTTGGAACTTCATGTACTACCACAGACAATATTTTTGGGAAAAACCAACCCATTGTGTATGACTTCCAATCGTTAATTCTTAAAGATACTGTTTTGAATGTAGCTTATGATGGCATTCTGTTCTAAGTAAAGTAAGAATGGAGGTTTGGCTATTTATTCTAAAATGACTTCTATTGATCTGTCATTCCCCTTTGGTGTCACTGACAGGCTTGGAGACCAGCATTAAGGTGATTCATGGAGACTCTGATACTCTCCCTCTTGGAGGATCTGGGAATTACTCATTCCTCAGACCTCCGATTTCAATGCTACTTTGAACTTACTTACGATGATATAAACACTTACCACGTTGTTTTATGACCATTTTTCTTTCACACAACCTCACTTAAGGGGGATCTCCTTTGTGCAAGTTATGCATTTTTCATTTTTAAATTTCCTGTGACAAGCACAGAACTTAACAGTGTTCTGGATTTTAGTTTTTGCTTTTCCTTCAAGGCAGTTCAAGTAGGATCATCATGCTGTATTATTTTTGTTATGTATTAAATATAAAAACAGACCAGTGTTAAGGATATCAGAAGTGAATTTGTTACAAGTTCATACAGCATCTTAAATTCTGATATTTTAAAAATTGTTGTAAAGCATTGAAAGGGGATTTAAAATTTTATTTTCTGCAGTTAAGGGCAATTTGATAGACTAATATTTTGATTTTGCTCTTCTACTAACCCTTTTTTGATATTAGAGAAATATCTTGGTTATCTGGTTGTGTTTTTTTTTTGTTTGTTTTTTGGCATAGCACACTTCCAAAATTAGTGTCAAACTGATCATCCCCAGAGGCAAACATTTTCCCCAAAATTATTGTTGCTTAATTACTTTCATAAACCGATGGCTTAAATCAAGATAAACTATTATTATAATAGGTGATTGGTCTCAGGAAGTTTAATAGGCAAGATTCAATCTGTAGGTTCTGCCATTTCAACATGACGTACCATAATTAATCACAAACCTCTAACATGCCCAAAAACATTTATACGCACACGCATTCCGACTTTCCCTTACCTCCATCCTCAACCAGAACCTGAAATGGAACTTCTTATACTTGCTAAACACCAGCAGTTTGGAGGGGCCATTTTATTTAAAGCTACAACATTTGCATGAAGAAAATGGAAAACCAGAGAGTCAAATTCAGCTTTTTATCCTAAAAATGGGGCTGTATTGATAGCTATTCCATTTCACTGGAGTTTGTTTCCTTGGTTACTTTGTTTTCTATTGAGAGCATTTTCTAATTTTTTTGTTTGCTTTTTGGTAATTAAGCTATAAACTAATTCCGATAGAAATTTTGGTGGAGATGTCTGCATTGCACTGCTGTGTAGGGCCATAAACATTTTCCATTGGACACTGGTCTGCCCTGGTTAGAGCATGTTCCAAAAGAAAGTGTGTCTGATTATGAGAAATTGAAAGGGGCAATGAAAACACAGCATGGTTGAGGAGCTAATGTGGACAATGCTACTGATTTAACATCTCAAGTGAACTGGGAGTTTACCTTTTTGTTCAAATATATTTTTATTGATTTCAGAGAGGAAGCGGGAGAGAGATAGAAACATCAATGATAAGAGAAAATCACTGATTAGCTGCCTCCTGCATGCCCCCTACTGAGGATCAAGCCCATAACCCCGGCATGTGCCCTGACTGGGAATTGATCTGTGACCTCCTGTTTCATAGGTCGATGCTCAACCACTGAGCTAACGTTATAGGTAGCAGTGGTAATAAGGCCATTTAGTGCCGTCATGACATTTCTGCTTACCCAGATGCCACATAAATTCAATTAATGTCAACAGTATCTGGGGCTTCACAGACCATCTGCTACCTCCCGGGGATGTGTGTGCAGTGGACTTGCCAGATGTAAAACCAGAGCTACTAACCGGCAACTTTCTGACTCTCAGAGTCTCTGTGGTTGGATGTCACATTCACATGGAGGGAGAGTAGAGACCTGCTTCACTCAGTGTGTGATGTCAGGATGGAAGCAGTACCACTCTGGCTTATGCTGCTTGCTTGTGCCCTGCCATCCTTCATGTGCTCTGCTTCAATGTATTTTTTTGTGAGAAATCAGAAATATATGTAGCACAGTAAGTATCCTCCTTGTTCAAAATGATTTATTGTGTTTCCATAATTGTGAATATTTTCTCCCTATGATTCATGTCTCCTATTAGGAAATCCAAATAGCTGTCCTGTTGCAAAAGACCCAGTTCATCTCTATGATTGTTGATGTTAGTTGCTTACTTGACCTGGTAAAGGGATGCTGGGATAGCCGGTGAGACCAGATGTATGTGTTTCTGTGAGGGGACTAGCATTGGCTTCAGTACACTCAGTAAAGAGACCTGCCCTCCCCACTGTGGGCAGGCATCCTCCAATCTATTAAAGACCCAGCCTGAACAAAAAGGCAGTTCCCTCTCACTTCTATTTTCTTGTGTATTTTACTCTTTCCTTTCTTCTCCTATTGACTGTGTCACAGCTAATGGAAAAGCAAATCTTCACCCTTTATTATTTTAGAAAGATGACAGTAGACACACTATACTCTAGTGCTGCACTGAGTAATTGAATACAAATTAGAAAATAAGTCCCAAAATATAAACTTAGGAATGATTACAGGTGCACTAAACGATCAAATATATATATTTAAAGATTTTTAAGCAAAAAAAAAAATTTTTTTTCAAATAAAGGTAGCATCCTTGAATGACCCATAGGTGGTGGTACCAGGCGGTGGTGGCTTCCATTGTGTTTAATGGTTTAGGTCACTCACAGTCCCTGTTAGGTTTAGTGTTTTTACTACTTGTTGTCTTTTTTGTTTGTTTTGTTAATATATATATATACACATACATATATATATATATATATGATTTTATTTATTTCTTTTTTTTTCCCCCCCACTTTTTTTTATTTAGGTATTATATGTGTACATATCTTATCATTGTCCCCCCGACCCCACACCCATACATGCCCTCACCCCCCAGAGTTTTGTGTCCATTGGTTATGCTTATATGCATGCATTCAAGTCCTGCGGTTGATCTCTTATCTTCCCCACTTCTCCCTAACCTTTCCCCTGTAATTTGACAGTCTGTTTGATGCTTTACTGTCTCTGTATCTATATTTTTGTTCATCAGTTTATAATGTTCTTTATTATCCATAAATGAGTGAGATCATGTGGTATTTTTCTTTCATTGACTTAGCATAATGTTCTCCATTCCATCCAGGTTGCTGCAAATGATGAGAATTCCTTCTTTTTTATGGCAGCATAGTATTCCATTGTGTAGATGTACCACAGTTTTCTGATCCACTCATCTGCTGACGGGCACCTAGGTTGTTTCCAAATCTTAGCTATTGTAAATTGTGCTGCTATGAACATAGGGGTGCATATATCCTTTCTGATTGGTGTTTCTAGTGTCTTCGGATATATTCCCAGGAGTGGGATCACTGGGTCAAATGGGAGTTCCATTTTCAGTTTTTTGAGGAAACTCCATCCTTTTCTCCACAATGGCTGCCCCAGTCTGCATTCCCACCAGCAGTGCACGAGGGTTCCTTTTTCTCCGCATCCTCGCCAACACTTGTCATTTGTTGATTTGTTGATGATAGCCATTCTGACAGGTGTGAGATGGTACCGCATTGTTGTTTTGATTTGCATCTCTCGGATAATTAGTGACTTTGAGCATGTTTTCATGTGTCTCTTGGCCTTCCTTCTGTCTTCTTTTGAAAAGATTCTATTTAGGTCCGTTGCCCATTTTTTTTTTGGATCATTTATCTTCCTTTTATTAAGTTGCATAAGCTGCCTGTAGATGTTGGAGATTAAACCTTTATCAGTGATAGCATTTGCAAATATGTTCTCCCATAGAGTGGGCTTTCTTGTTGTTTTGTTGATGGTTTCTTTTGCTGTAAAAAAGCTTTTTATTTTGATGTAGTCCTATTTGTTAATTTTCTCTTTAGCTTCCATTGCCCTAGGGGCAGTGTCAGTGAAGAAGTTCTTTTGGCATATGTCTGAGATTTTGTTGCCCGTGGATTCCTCTAGTATTTTTATGGTTTCCCGTCTTATGTTTAAGTCCTGTATCCATTTTGAGTTGATTTTTGTGTATGGTGTAAGTTGGTGATCTAGTTTCATTTTTTTGCATGTATCTGTCCAATTTTCCCAACACCATTTATTGAAAAGACTGTCTTGACTCCATTGTATGTTCATGCCTCCTTTGTCAAATATTAATTGAGCATAGTGGTTTGGGTCGATATCTGGATTCTCTATTCTGTTCCATTGATCTATATGTCTGTTCTTGTGCCAGTACCAGGCTGTTTTGAGAACTGTGGCTTTATAATACATCTTGAGGTCTGGTATTGAGATCCCTCCTACTTTATTCTTCTTTCTCAGGATTGCTGTGGCTATTCGGGGTCTTTTTTTATTCCAGATGAATTTTTGGACAGTTCTTTCTAGGTCTGTGAAATATGTTGTTGGTATTTTGATGGGGAGTGCATTGAATCTGTAGATTGCTTTGGGTAGTATGGACATTTTAATGATGTTGATTTTAAAATATATATTTTTATTTTCAGAGAGGGAGAGAGAGAGAGAAACATCAATGATGAGAGAGAATCATTGATTGGCTGCCTCCTACATGCCCCCCACTAGGGATCGAGCCCACAGCCTGGGCGTGTGCCCTCACCAGGAATGGAACCATGATCTCCTGGTTCATAGGTCTACGTTCAATCACTGAGCGACACTGGCCTGGGCTATATATTTTTTAATTCTAAAATGTTCTGTTAGACTAATACAGTGGTATCGTTCTCACTGGTCTCATTTCAAATTAGTGGCTTAACAATAATTAGAGAAGAAGCGAAGGCCATGCAAGACAAATTCTTTGTGAAAAGTAAACGGTTCAGATGCAGAGGGTGGTGAGCACACTGAGCCCTTGTCAAGGCATACATCTTTTCCGTTTAGCAGTTCCCAGACACAGCGACTAAAGCGCACCCCCTGCTTTAGTAAGTAGAGATGGCTGATGGGAAATCGGTGAAGGGCAACTTGAAAAGTGAACAGAAACCAGAACTTTTCAAGCCTGTGCACATTACGATATTCTTCTCTCGCTAACATTCTGCTTTGTATTCAAATTAAATCTAAAGTGATTAGTAGCACTTAAATGAGAGACTCTTCCTGCGATGACACTGTGAGCTTGGGAGAAAATTGCATTACGAAGAAGAAGTTTGCTTTGATGAAGTACAGTTGCAGAATTATATGTCAGTGTTAGCATCAGCTTATTACTTGGAAAATAATTGGGAGGAAGTAGTATTATACTAGTCTTTTCATTCAAGCTTTTCGTACTGGAAATGCTAATGCACTGATAAAAACCTAAAGCCAAAAAATTATAACACATCTTGACTTCAGTTCAGGTTGCCCTAAAATAGAAAATCTTCCAATTGCCTCTTTCTGATACAGATGCAGAAAACCACAGCGCCATTTCTCAGAGGGAACAACCCCAGTCACTCTGCCTAGATTGGGTTGAATAGTGAGGCTCAGTCAGCTCCCGCCACTGCATCCCTGGAAAGCTGCAAACCTGGATCACCTCGTGTCTCCATCCCTGTTCCTCAGCCTGCTGTTAGCCTCCCATTCCCAACGTGAACCTCCTTAATGACATGGCCAACCAGTCGCTGGGCCCCGGAGAGCCTCCAACAAAATAAAAGCTCTATTTCATGCCGTAGGTGCAGCGCAGGTTTCCAAAAAAGGGCGCCTGATCCCCTAACTCTGTCTGTGCGCGCAGAGGGTAGCATCCTCACTGGGATACTCCTTCTGCAGGATGAGCGCGTGGCTTCTGGGAATCCCAGAGGGCACTGAGATATTGCAAACCGGAGTCTGAAGTCGAGCATCTCGTGGCGGGAGCATTGTCACTGCAGAGTGGAAGCGAGGTTTTGCAGTGACTCCGTCAGTGGAGGCCACAGGATTTGAATGAATAACTTAGGCCCTCGCTACTGAGCCTCCTGGTTTCTGTTCTTTGCTGGCTGGTGACTTCAAAGACAGCAAGAATGGCAGAAGCTTGCCTCTTTATCACACAGCTTCCGTTTTCCTGGTTCTCTAGCTACTACACACACAGACACACCCAAATGCTCTAGGCTTCCATAAGGATCATAATTGCTTGTTTGTATCACACAGTAAATTAAAATGTATGTTTATAATTTTCCCCTTTTGGATATATTTAAATTAAGAAAACTCTTCTCAATAGGACAGAAAATATGAATTTTATCTGTGGATAAAAATGACACAGGTCACTTCACAGAACAGCTCTTGAGTGTCCCAGGGTTGCATGCTCTTCATTTAGATAAAATTCTGTCTAGTTATCACAGAAGATGATTGTATTTAAACAAGATTTTTTTTTGCGTATGATTCAATATTATCATTCCACATTTAGAGATCATGGTTGAGGAAGTATTCTACTCAGGACATATACTTATTGTGAGGGAAAGGAATAGGAAAATAAGAAACAATATGATTCCATTGCTCCATAACTGCTGATATTTTTTTACAGTAGCACTGCATGTTACAAGTATATTTCCAAGGAAGCAGGAAACTCCTTTCCTGTCATATTATCCCAGACCAGTGGTCGGCAAACTCATTAGTCAACAGAGCCAAATATCAACAGTATAATGATTGAAATTTCTTTTGAGAGCCAAATTTTTTAAACTTAAACTTCTTCTAACGCCACTTCTTCAAAATAGACTCGCCCAGGCCATGATATTTTGTGGAAGAGCCACACTCAAGGGGCCAAAGAGCCGCATGTGGCTCGCGAGCCGCAGTTTGCCGACCACGGTCCCAGGCCAACATGCCGCATAGGCTGCAAGCCACTCACAATGATTCTGACCTGCCATTCATGGCCTAAACAACAGCTTCAGAGCAAACTCAGGATGGAACCCAAGACTCTCCAATCGAAACCCTTACAGAGTTTATGGCATGATATCAGATGGTTCACAAAATCAGAAACACAGACTCTTCTTCATGACCACTGTCACACGATAAATAACGGAAATAAATAGTTTATCCTAAGTGATAAATAAAATGATTTGTACAACAAACTAACATTACTCATAGGTACATTCCCAGTGGCCATATGACTACTCAAAAAATATCATGTGCATGTATAGCATATATAATAAACCTTAAAACTATGAAGCAAAACATCAGATATTTCAAGCTAGGAGGAATCATAGACATTTTTGGACTCCCATACTTACTGCAAAAGAAGGTTGAAGTTGGGGGAGGTCTAGTTACTTGCAAAGTTAATCGAAAGCCTTACCTATATCTGTGTCTTCAGTTTTTCATACAGTAGTGAGTAATTTGTAGTTTATCCTGTCACTAATATTCAAGGTCTAGCATCAGCTTACTTATATTTAAATTATTCTTTATCTGGGGATTTTTTAATTCAATTTTTCTACTGTTAATCTAACATCCTGTGTTGGCTGCTAGTGTATTGTTATATTAGATATTAAACAAGGACATGGTATATCTTCATTTCCAATTAGGTAAACCAAAGGAAAAGAGCCTATCATATTTTTCCTTGTTCCTCTTGGTTGAGTGGTAAGTATAAGTTAGGATGTTTTAAACATGCAAGTGCTCATTAACCCAATGAAAAATGTCCTACAATATGCGGGCTTAAAGATCTGCTGGTATATTTAGTCCAATCAATCAGGATAATTGTATAAATGTATTTATCCTACTGTGTGTTACAAACTCTGGTACTATGTGCCAGAATCTCTCTCTTTTTTTTTTTTTTAATTGCAACATCCCCATGATTTAGGTACTAATTTTATTCTCAGTTAATAGTTGAACTGGGTGAAGAGCAGAGGTGATAAATAATACGTTCCAGGTAACATAACTGGGGAGGGTGGGAGCTGACAGAAAAGCCAAGTCTTAGACATTGCAATCCAGCCTCTCATAATGAAAGAAAGCTACAGGTGTTCCTTCAGTTTTCAGTGGGGGGATTTTTGTTCTTCTTGCTTCAAAACCTTTTAAATATATCAGTAGTTCCACAAAGGAGACATTCTAGTATTTACAATTACATAGCTTTGAATGTTTAGATCAGTCGTTTTTAGCATCTATTCTCCATAACACTAGTTTCATGAAACATTCAAATATATTTCGAGAGGAAAGCTACCCATAATAAAGTAATTTGAGAAATTTGGGACTATCCAAAACTAAACAGGCTTCTGTACTAAGGCAATTGTAGAGACTTCAACGTGTGAATATATTCTTCATGATTCTTCAAGAGTAACAGAGTATGTCCAGTTTATTATATGAAACTCATTTGATAAATGAATACTTTTGTATTCATTTAAACATTTAACCAATTTTATTATTTCTACAAAATGTGTTATATGATGGTGGAACTAGATAAGGAGCAGTACAGTTCTACTACTTCGCTATTTATTGGGGAGTTGGTTTGGGAGAATGTTGTTGGTAACTCAATATTTCCAGTTGAACAAAATTATTAAATAGGTACATCAGTTTTTTAAAATATATTTTTATTGATTTCAGAGAGGAATGGAGAGGGAGAGAGATGTAAACATCAATCATGAGAGAGAATCGTTGTTCAGCTGCCTCCTGCACACCACAAACTGGGGACCCAGACCACTACCCGGGCATGTGCCTGACTGGGAATCGAACCATGACCTCCTGATTCATAGATAGACACTCAACCACTGAGCCACGCCAGCTGGGCTACATCACTTTTCTAGGTTAGAGATATTTAAAACAATCTTATCAAATAAGTGCAACCTTTTGGATACTTATTTCATGCTGAAAACAAATAATTTAAAAATAGTCTCAAAGTATATAGCAAGCCTTGCTTTTCAAAATGGGTGCATTCCACCATGTAAAAAAATCGAAACACCAGACCTACAGTGGGGCGCATTTAATTCATCTTAAAACATGGTTTAACGCAACAGCCAAACATCTACTTAAGAATATTACCAGTCGGCTTCATTTACTACAGTGTGAATTTTTGTGTCAGCTGTGAACATTTTCTAATAAAAGTATGTTTACTTTATTTTAAAGTTTTATTTAAAGCAGTGTTCCTGAAACTTGAGAGTGCAGTGGAATCACCAAGAAGGCTTGTTAAAACACAGATCGCTTATCAGAGGGTCTGGGATAGAGCCAGAAAATGATCGTTTTTAACATGTTCCCAGATGATGCTGATACTCCTGGTCTCAGAAGCAGTTTCAGAACCACTGGAAAGTTCATTCTCAACAAAAATATACATGGCAAGAAATATATGTGATTATAATATTATTATTATTATTATTTGATCCTCACCAGAGGCTTTTTTTCATTGGTTTTTAGAGCGAGTGGAAGAGAGAGGGAAGGGTAGAGAGAAATATCAATTTGAGAGAAGCACATCAATTGGTTGCCTCCTGCACTGCAACCCAGGTACTTGACCTCCACTGGAATTGAACCTGAGACCCTTTGGTCCACAGGCCAACACTATCCACTGTGCCAAACCTGCTTTGGCTATAATGTTATTTTTAAATACTATCATTCAAAATGGGATATTCTGATGTTTGGTTTCTCAGATTAAATAAATATCATTAGTTACCTAATCAGATACTGGACACAGTATTTAAAATGTAAAATTTTAGATTACTTCCCATTACATTTCAGACTAATGAATCAATGAGATTTGAATTATGATGGAAATATTACACCAAAAATCAATTCTGTGTTTAGTGTGGAATTCATTTTAAATAAACCATGAGCTCCAAAACATGAAACAGAACTCCAGTCTCACCTGTATTCGTTCCTGATGATGGAATAGGGTGAGCTGCTATTAGATGGCTTGGTCCACTCATCTCTCCACCACCGCGTACCTTCTATAAAATAAAAAGAAAATAATCAGTTACTAAACATAGAGCCAAGCTTCCAAAATCGAACAGTATTTCTAGGTTTTGGGTCACAGAGAGTAGATTCCAGTGGAAAGGATTAGAAGTACTGCATTCTACTCAGTATAGTTTCACTGTTGTATCTTGAGACAAATCACATGAACTCTCCACACCTAATTATCTTGGATGAGCTCTAAAGTCTCTTTAATGTTAGAAATACAGTGATTCTTTGTTTTTCTCTTACATTTTCATTGTTTTTCTCTTACATTTTCAACTCACTTGCTCAGAACCACTGGAGTAGTCTGACACTGGTCATGATCAGTTTTAGTTATTTAGTAGAATAAATTAATTAGGTGCTCTCTAATTGTAGCAGCCATAACAAAAATCAATTGGAAGTCATTAAGAGATTGTAATTACATTCAGGCAAGCTCTGCTATAATTCAAAATTCATGTTGCTTAAGTAAATGGGAACTTCTAATAAACTCTCTCCCATTAATTTTAGAAAGATTTAGCAATTATAATGATCATAGTGGTATCCACATGTTTGCCACAACAATACAGTAAAACAGCCAGTATAGTGATTAAGTAGACAACAGCAGAATAAACATAAATCCTGGAATATGCTCACTAAATTCACACATAGTTTTATGAACATATATACATAGCTTACCATTTGGACTGTAAAAAATAATACTCAGATGAAGTAATCATAGCAAGAAACCCGTCCTCCCACATGTCAGTGAATGCTTGATCCAGTGTCAAGTTGAGCTCTATGGGAGGAAGAGTCCTCAGAGACCCAGAAGGAAAACAAATCATAAGCATATTCAGGTGGCTGACCATGTAGGATTGTGTAGATTAGGATCAGAACCTTAAGTCTACATTAAATACTTTCTGTAAAGACATACTCAGTGAGTTGCAGTTAGCCTGAGTATGACCAATAATCTAGAAAAAAGCAGCTGTCCAGATAAGTGTGGGTCATACGTCTAACAGTGATCCTTACTAAAAGAGGAAAACGACAGCACAGATAGATAAAAAGTTACAAAAGAACTAAAATCTCATATTTTTTTAAAAAAAAAAAAAAACAGTGCTTCCGTTTAGAGCAATAATTTCAAGATCCATAACAAATCAATCTATCAAACAGGAAGACCTGAGAGTAATGTTTTGATTTTGTAGCATATTATATTTTTAGTCGAAACAAGTTGGCTTCAAGAATATTATTTAGATCATTTCTTGCAGCCATTTGCTCTTTAGATATCCTGATAATACAATATGAATTCTCTACTTAAAAAAGTTTTGCAGTCATATTATGACACCAGCATTATATTGACGTCGAATGTAGAAATGGGTATTAAAAGAAAACTACACACTAATATACCTCGTGGACATAACAACAAAAATCCTTAACAGAATAGTAGCAAATCCAATTCAGAAATATACAAAAAGAACAAGCACTCAGACCAGGGTTGGTTTGTTGCAGGAATGTAAGGTTATTTTAACATAAAAAATAAAATCTTGTAATCCATCACCTTAACACACTCTAAAAACAGAAAAGACGTCTGACCATTTCAACAAGTTCTGAAAAAAGCTTTTGATAAAGTCACCACCTACTCAAGATCCAATTTATTAGCAAATTATGTATAAAAGAAAATGTTCTCAGCCTCAAGGAAAATGGTACCTACAAGACACACACAGCGAACATCTTATTTAAGAGTGAAAAAGAGAGATAGCATGCTTTCCAGCCAAGAGAGGAACATGGCAATGATATCCAATCTCACCACTTTATTTCCACAATATTCGAGTGGTCCCACCCAGTGCAATAAGACACTTTTTTAAAAAGACACATAGGTTGGAGAAAATGATATAAAGCTGAACTTATTTGCAGATGCATAGTTGTGCATTAGACCATTCTAATGAATCAAACATAAGCTCTTATGACAACTTACATTTAACATGGTAAAATGACATAAGCTATTTTATGTACTAACAATGTACACTGGGGGAATCAACATTTTTAAATCCACATTTATAAAACACCAACAAACCAAGTACTTAGGTATGGATTTAATGTAATTTGTGCAAGACTTATTCACTGAAAGGTATTAACATCACTGAGAAAAATTTTAAAAATGTGTAAATTGATATTTATGCCATTTTCATGGATTAGAAATCTCTCAACAACTAAAATGACAAGTCTCCCCCAAAGTGCTCTACAAATTCCATGTAATTCGAATAAAAACCTTCTTAAGGTTTTATTAGATGATAAGCTGGTTCCAAAACTTATATTAAAAAAGCAAAGCACTTACAAGAGTTAAAACATTCTTTAAGGAGATCAGAGGCTTAAACTAACTGATTTTAAGTTGCTACAGAAATCAAGACAGTATGATTTTAATGGAAAGATAGCCATCTCTCTCCAGAAGAGAGGGACAAGAATAGTCTACTGAGTTTTTAGAAAGATGACATTGGGTTAGACACATTTTTATTACACAAGACACAAGAATCACAAACTCAAAAAGAAAAAATTATATTCACAGTCTCAGTCATTCCCCCTTGAGGAGAGTCTTTCCTACTAATGGACAAGTGACCGGTTCTTCCACAAATACGTTCCAAATCCCATGACCTTAGAGAAGGTCCCTGTCTGTGCCTCACCAGCATTCTTACTCTCACTCTCAGTATCAAAGGGGTAGACTATCCCATCAGGGAGATTTTTCACTAAGACTTCCCACTGAGAACTGTCTAGCTGTCAATGACTGCAGTTTGAACATTGTAATGGATCCTATCCATCCACGTATTGCTCTCTCCTTAAAACATTCACTGCGACCAGGGGACCAGAGACAGAATCCACACTCCTCCACAGCAATCTGAACTTTGTAACTGAGACTTGGTTCCCATCCAAATGTCCCCTCTGTGTGCTGTCCTTTCCTGTCACTGTCCCCTGACCTCCACCAGGTTCACTCTTTCCACCTTCCATGTTGAATCACAAGAGAAGAGATCACGATGCTAATATGCATTTATCTACGGGTCAAATTCATATTTTATAAAACATGGCCATAATCAATACATGAGGGAAGCATACCACCACATTCCACTCCGTAGTGCAAAGATTCAAATATCCATGATATGTTGAAATACCAATGATAGGCTATTGCCTTGCTTTTAAAAAAAAAGTCATATGGCATTTTAATCGAAGAAATTTAAATTATGCCTAAGTTTAGCACTCTTATTCAACAGCAACCAATTTGCTGATGACAAAAGTGAAATGCAAGGTCTATTACCAACATATTAGAGAAAAATTTAGAAAATGGCTCTAGGAGACTACAATGCTTATATAATAACACATTAACTCAACAGTCATAAAGTTTTCAAAAGATAAATACACCTAAATAAAAAGGATAAGCTCAATACCCAACTGGAAAACATATTTGTGAAAAGCTTTTGGCATTTTTATTACAAGTGGTGCACTGATGTGGGTAAAAAAAAAAGATTGTGTAGCAAGTTATAAGGTCATGGAGTTTATTATATAAATCAATCAACCAATCAAAAAGTATTGAGCTCTAAGAAGAGAGAAAGAACAAATATAAAAAGATGACCTTTTGGTAAATTTATCAATTATTCTAGTTTCAAGTGGATGAAAGGACTTATTTTTTATGGACATGGAACTTATTGGCTCAAGTGACATAAATTTTAGTCGGAATTATTCTGATTGGCTTGAAAAATGACGCACAACCAAATTAATGTATTAACTAGATCTGAAAGGGATCACTATGTGCACAAAGAAGAATGCATGAGAGAACACATGTTCTTGGAAAAAAGAAACAGTTTGATAGGGGACATAGGGAGGGTTTTAAGAGATGAGGGATACACATGGCAGATTATAAAAGGGTTACATGCTTTATGAGCTGATTTGTTGAGTTATTTTATTAATGTTTCTTAATATTTCTTAAAAGTGGTATTGGAATCACACAGAGATACTTTAAAAAAATGCAGATTGTCTCCTGGCTGGTGTGGCTCAGTGGTTGAGCATCAGCTTATGAACCAGGAGGTCATGGTATGATTCCTGGTCAGGGTGCATGTCCAGGTTTTAGGCTTGATCTCCCATGTGTGACGTGCAGGAGGAAGACGATCAATGATTCTCTCTCATCACTGATGTTTCTATCTGCTCTCTCCCTCTCCTTTCCTCTCTGAAATCAATAAAAATATATTTAAAAAAATACAGATTGTCACAACGAGGAACTTAATAATCACTAAAGATTGACATTCATTCTTTAAGTAGTGGGGGAACACTAGAGGGCTAACAAATGGAAGTGTGACAGAGAAGTGGGGGGTTAAACACTTAAGGAAACAGAAATAGTTACAAATCCAAAGAAATATCAACTATGTGAAATAAAATAAAGTTCTAAATTACAACCATTATTGGAAACAGATATATTTCACTGCTTTTTTTTTTTCCAGTCTGTGTTAGATAGAATATAAAAATAAAGCCAGAAAAGCATGTTTGAACAAATTCAAGAATTACCATAACACTTCTAAATAAAGCACATAATTAAATGGAGAATTGTATCACTACCTCTTTTCCTTTCAAAAAATCCTCTCCGGACACATATTATCTAATAATCATGTTGCTTTTATAAAATTTCAACTTGATTTGAGTTAATCTTACTTTCTTTTTCCCAACCAGAGAATGCAGTTATATCTCCAAAATACAGTATATCTATATTTTTGGTGGGTGTAATCAGAAATGGAAAAGTAAGTTTTGATGATTTAGTAGCTAATACTCTGAGCATACAAAACAAAATGAAATTTTGGAGCATTTTATCTTTTTACAATTGATTTTTTTTTAAATCCTGAAAAGTCAAGAAATGAGTATTTCAAAATGTGATGGTCAGGCCCTAGCCAATGGATCAGTTGGTTGGGGCATCATCCCATATACCAATAGGTCTAGGGTTCAATCCCGGGTGGTTGGGGCACATACAAAAGGCAACCGATCCTTCCTTGTTTCTCTCTCTCCCCCAACTCCCCCTTCTCCCGTTCCTTTCTCTCTTTCTCAAAATAAATAAAAACATATCCTTGGGTGAAGGTTTTAAAAATTGTAATGGTCAGGAAGAAGATAAGTATGCAAATGAGTTAAAGAGGATAGGAGGAAAACCAGGAGCATGTTGATAGAGAGTGCTTCAAAAAGGATTAAGCAGTCTCCATATTTGATTGATTTCAATTTCAAGTTAGAGGATTGAAAAATATTCATCGAATGTAATGATATGGATGTCACAGTAGGCCTTAAAAAATTATTTTGGAGAAAGTCTCTAAGGGATAGATTACTGATATGGGTTAAAGAGTGAGGAATGAGTGGGAGGTAAACATTAATATTTAGTGAGTGTAGACCAGTGGTCGGCAAACTGCAGCTCTGTTGACTAATGAGTTTGCTGACCACTGACCTAGACTCTTGATTCCAATAATTACAGGCTGTTGTTGTTCCTTGTGATTAAGCTCCTAGATAACTCAAAAAGAGCTGCTAAAAATGGTAGGCGAGTGATGGGGTGATAACTGAGGAACAAGATGAAGTGGAGTTTTGGTAGTTGCTTTTATTATAGCTGAAGATTACCTATAGTTTAATTTTATAAGAGACCATTAAACTTGATTAAATGTTGAAAAAAATAATTTACTTCCCAAGTGGTAGTTGACTATTGAGGTGAAGAGAAGAAATTACAATTCAAAGCACAGGTAGAGAGATGGGTCCGCCAAATTAATTATTTTCTTAGATATTTAATAAGTGCCTACTTAATAAGCATGTCTGAGAAATGGAACCACCAGGTATTGGGGAACATTTCTACTGATGCTGGTCTTGACTGGGACCACAGCAAAATAGTATGTCATCAGAGCAGAAACTTTATAACAATTTCACATTCAGCTTTTAGAGGGAGCATGTTTATTATCCTAAAGCTATTTACTAAAGTTAACTCATGTTTTCATTTGTATTCAGATGCATTTAAAATATAAAACCCTATGTTACATGGTCTTGCCTAGACTGTTTCTTTCAAAGGGCAGATGATCTCAATGTATAAACAAAAACATAATTGAACTGGGAAATTTTATTATTGCTATTGTTCTCAATTTACTTTGTTGAATTTTAATGTTGGAAGACTATCAAAGCATAGCCACAGGAAAGTGCCCTGCATTACAAATGTATATTCAGAATTCCATAAATGTTTATTGTTGTATTTACACCAAATTCTCTAGTGCAATATTGACTTCTTTGTCTTCCTAACCACTTTCTTTTACTTTTTTTAAAAAATTTATCTTTATTGCTGAAAGTATTACAATTACAGAAGTTCCCTTTATTCCCTCTTGACCCCCCTCCACTCGGCTCCTACCCCCTCCCCAGGCTTTCATTGCACTATTGTCTGTGTCCATGGGTTATGCATATATGTATATAAATTCTTTGGTTAAGCTCTCCCTGCCCTCCCTCCCCCTTCCCTCTGAGATTCCTCAGTCTGTCCTAACCATCCTATATAATAAAAGCCTAATATACAAATCAACCAAATGGTGGAATAACCATTGGAACAACTGGTTGCTATGACACACACTGACCACCAGGGGGCAGATGCTCAATGCAGGAGCTGCCCCCAGCCTGCAGGCCTGCAGGTGGGTGCCAGCAAGGGCCCCTCTGATTGCCCCGTAGATCGGTCCTAATCGCCATCGCCGGCCAGGCCTAGGAACCCTACCCATGCACTAATTTTGTGCACCAGGCCTCTAGTTTTCTATAAAAAATGTACAAAGTAAAAGAATAAGAGATGTTTACTCTGACCTCAGGTTGTGATACAACTTTTTGCTCTCCTACTGAAGGGATAGAATGATACTGTTGCTCAATTCATTAACTAAAAAAAAGTAAAATAAAAAAAAAAAAACAATAAATTATTTTTTGTTAAATTTCAAGGGCACTTCAACTTATCTGTCAATAGTCTAAAGTCAGAAAGGAACCGTCTATATATTACAAGGTCTGATGAAAGAGTTTTGCTTTAAGCAAACGCAAAGGGGAAAATTAAAATGCCACAAAATGTACGGAACTTAAGTAATATGCACTCTGGCTTCATTTGACAGGGAAATTTGCCAAACTTTCAATTGTGCTTATTTACCACATGGTTTCATAGTTTTCTCTCTCCTTTTACGTTATATTGTAAACCTGGCTTTCTATTTAACAAAACACCCTGACAAGAAAGTGATCCATGTTTCACTCATGAGTTAAAATGAACTTCTATCATCTCACTATGATTTCTATTGTCCTTCCTGTGTTTACGAGGTCCTGAGAACAAGCCTAGTTCCTAAGCTTGAAGTGAGGTGCTATGGAAACACTCAGGTCCATGCCGCACGTCACAATCCTGAAGTCTGGAAATGCTAACAGAAACAGGTGTGATTTTCAGATGGAAAACAGCCACTACTGAGCTCATTTATAATAGGTAATTACACTCCTCATTACCTTGCCTGGTGATGCCAGATTGGTTGTTACTCCACAGGGAATACACACGTAAGAACTGTGTTTTCACAATTACCCAACACTTATTCCGTGGCAAAGAGGAATCCGGAATATGAACCTTTGCAGATTCTGATCAGAATCTGATCAGATGTAATTTTCTTGCAGCTAAAAGCATGATTCTGATCAGATATAATTTTCTTGTAGCTAAAAGCACGCATGAAAATTTTAAAATCCTCACCCAACATACTATCAAGACATACTCCTTTTCACCTTCCTCATCAGCAGGGCCTAAAGCAACAAGAACTCCCTTACCTTAAGTAATAACAAGTTTCGAATTCTAAAGGACCAAGCATGTTCCTACTACAAAACATATTTTGTTCTTTTCTTAAAATTAAGCTGTGAGTATTACCAGGGAGCAGTATGTTGCTTTGATAAAGAGATCAATAGATCAATGGATAGATATTCAGCCTCAGCTAGCTGGTGATTCTGAGCCTTACTGTAATTGACAATGAAATAAGTCATTTCCTTCTGCAAGGCAGAGTGCTGAACATCCATCTCACCAAAGGTGAGCAGCGCTATCTCAGGAAGCGGTATGGGACTGGACCGTGCATTTCCCTTGGCGATGCACAGATCCATCAACAGTTAATGCGTTGGTTCAATTTAAAAGCTATTGAACGAAAGATGATTGTTCTTCCTAAATTTCATTCTCTTGTCTTGATTGTATGTTGGATCTTTATGAGAAAACCTAGTCTATTTTATTTGCAACGCTGTGGCAAAATAAGCAAGAGTGAAGGTAAGAAGTGTACTATAAACTGGCAAAAATGTTTATTAAGGCCCCTCCTCCCCCATACAAACACCTACTCTCCCCATTTCTAACTCCTCCCACTCCTCCATCTCTGCTGAATTAGCCTGTACTTAATAAACCATTGCAGGGACCATAATTTTTCTCCTTTTAGTTTCTGTAACCACAGGTTTCCTCATATGGTCCCCATGCCAACTTCAGATATGGATGCATTCCTTACACATCCCAGATATCTCAGAATTACTGCTTTCTGTATTTAAGAACTTCTTTTTGTCCTGATAGCCATCAGATTTGACTACTTCATGTCAAAACCAGCGATTTGCATTCTATAAACTTATAAAGCATCATTTTGCCCATTGTACTGTACTGTTCTTTGTTGAAAGTTTTGTGTGTTCTCTCTTCAACTTTAATTTGCAACTATTTTATTTGTTTCACAGAAATTTGATTTTTTAAACATTTCCTCTAGATGATTTTTCTTCTCTTCCGAACCCAGCTATTCTTCAAATGGATTACCCCACAGGCACTTCCCTTCATTTCTCTTCCTTTCTTGCTTAGCCCACCTGTGGGTACTTTGACTATTTTCTGTTATCTCTTCAACAGAAGGGGCCTCGGGCTGTAGCTCCACAAAGGCACCCAAAGGTACTGACATCTCAGGTAGATTCCAGCTGTCATCACCTCCCCAACCCTCTTGTTCTAAACTGCGAATGACTGAAGTGTTTGGTCTAATGAGAGTTAGCATTTACTTAGGGCTCCTTGTGTATCAGGTCTTCAACATGTAAAAGATGCATGTCCTCCCTCCAAGGAGCTTACATTCCAAACTATTCAAAGACAGGTATGCAAAGGAGCTCTTTGTAAAATGTATTTTTCACAGGTGCAGGGGAACGTAAGGGGAATGAAATAGGGAAACATTAAAGGAGAATCATGATACAGGCAAAAAAAAAGAATACTCTTTCTATTGCCATTTAAACTTTAGGGACAGAGAGTTTCAAACAATAGAAAACAATTTATCTTAAAAAAAATATACTGGGTTTAACAAACTGTATTTCAAGTTTTCATTTTCATATTTCTATAATTCTCAGTGTAAATATTGATTGAGAGATCACTTGTGATGGCTTATTTCAGGACAAGTCTACATAAAAACACAATTTGTTCTTTGAGGAATTGGCCAGACTTCAATGTTGTTTCAATTGGGAATGAATCTTAAAATACTATAAATATTAGGATAATTAGTGGCTCTGCAGTGTAGGAAGCAGAGGAAGGATGCATTTTTAACTCTTCCTTAAACTGTATTCAGACTATAGGAGAAACTGTGGACGAAAAGGGGCCGAATGCTAACCTGACTATTGGAGGGAAGGCCTGTGTGGGGGCTTGCAAACTCAGAGACCCAAACTAACCACAAAGGATGGACTGAAATTAAAACCATTTTAATTAAAAAGCAGTTTATAGTGAGTAGTCTTGTCCTACGTTGGTATCTTCCTTGACAAAGATCAACTTTGATCTTAACTGAGCCTATTGTCATTTTTGAATCTATCATAATATACCTGTGGAATGTCAGGGTGACTTGTAACTTCCCTTTTTCCAGACCCCTCAGGGCACAACCAATGCAGCAGGGCAAAACCACAAATCTTCTCACTGTTATTGTTATGGTACTAATCGTAGACTATTAACTACCCTGAACCCACCTATGTAAAAGAAGTATGTGTCTATCATTTTACTTTTTTCCCAATCCCAGAGGTTTTACCCACGTTGCTTTCTCCTGCCTCCCTAATCTATCACCAATGGAGTTCAAGTAAACCATTTATGTCTCCCCTTTTGATTATAATGTATAAAACAAGGTGAAAAATCGCCATTCTCCAGAGCATTATCTCAATATGTTGAGATTCTGCTTCCCAGCAATTGTCTGTTGAGAGTTTGGCTCAAATAAACTCCCAAAATTCTTTGCAGGTTTGAATGTTTCTTATGTGAACAAAAGGACAGTATGAAGAGCATGGACTAGGGAGATAGCATGGAAAGGCAGCATTTGTACTTTGGGTCCACGATTTATAATAAAAGGATGATCAGCAGTATACAAGGCTCTCTCCCTACATCCGAAAAGAATAGGTTGTCAGAAAGCTTTACTATCTAAACAGAGAGTTAGGAAAAAAAGATGTGAAGTACGGGGGGTTGGGGGGGAATCCTAGATAAAACTATATGAAAGAGAGTATGAAAAACAGCATGGTATGATACAGAAAATGTGATTCTCGGGGTGAAAAATAGGAGAAACATGAAAACAGTTCCTAGAACTTACTCTACCTGTTTGTCATGAAGCAGCAAATCCCTGGGTATAGGTGAAGGGGCCCAAGACGGAGGAACAATAAGCACTGTGGGCCAGAGCCGAAAGAAGGCTTCTCGCTTGCCACCAGGGGGTGGACCAGTGATCCCCACATAGGCTTCTGAGCTGATGCATTTCTATAAACTCACCACCCCTCTTCACATGGCAGCCTTTTTCTTTTGGGACAAGGGAGGGGGGCTGACTCTTCCCTGGAACCAAATAAAGGGAGTTCCAAGAGACCACTGAGTTCAATGTTCTCCTGTTACAATAAAGACCAAAATCTCATTCTACACCTGATGGAGGAAATGCTGGGTGCATGTGCTTACCTGGTGCCACCGTTGGAGCAGAGATACTCAGAGAGATCTTGGACAAGTGCTCTGGGCAGCTCAGAGCATGGGGCAGCTTCCCTAGAAGACCTTCCCTGAATCTAGGAAAGATGTGAAAAATGTGGGGAGTTTTCCTACAGGCCCCCAAAGCATGGGTGAATACTGGAATGTAATGATGGAAGTCCACTTCGGTAGGTTTCTAAATGCAGAAAGCCCCGTGGTATAATAAGTGTCGGCAGGACTATTAGGCCCAAGGCCTAAGTGAGCCTGACAAGAATTATGGCTAATCCCCGTATGATGTCTATGCTCTGTAACCTGCAAAGGATGAAGAGGAAGACATCAGACTTGCTTCTAACTCCATGGGCTAACACTACAGGGCTCCCCAGGTCTCTGCTGGGCCAAAGGATGGATGCCCAACCCAAGAAGGTGTTGAGGGCATATCTTTGGCAGATAAAGGGAGTTACAGCTGGTCCTCTACAGGGATCCTCAATTGTAAGAAAGAAGGGTAAAGCTGAAGATCCCTCCAGGATGCAAACTAGGACTCGACCATGTAAACACCACCCACCAGCATCTAACAGCTCCTTTCAGACAAAGGATGCCTTCCTACCAGCAATATGGTTGCCTTTTAAGGGGACATGGGTCTCCTATCTCCTCCCAACAACAGCAGAACTAGGAGAAGGAAGGGAAGAAGACTCCTACTCCCCTGTCACGCTGTGCAACAGTCAGCCCACAGAGGATGGACACTGGGCAGGGAATGTGGCCAGAGCCAAAAATCATCAAGTTTGTGATTGAAGTTTTGAAAATAAATAGGATTGACACCTAATAGTAAGTAATAAAAGTTGGAGGAAATTTATGGAACCTGAAGAAGTTATTAGGTAACCTAAAACCCAGTGGAAAACCTAGATTCCACACAGTCTAGTAAAAAGCAATGCCTGTACAAAATAAAAGTATTGTATGTGTACCTCAGTGCGTTCTTCAATAAACTGTCCACATTATCAATTACTATTCTCCTCAGCTGGAATATTTCCAACAACTTTTAAACAGAATCAAACATTTTAACTAAAAACAATAAAACAAAATAGTTTTTCCCTCTTTGGTGCTATATGAAAGTTTTATTGAGTGCTTATTTCTACTTGCCATTTTCAGTAACTTTTTTTCACAAAGAAAATCTAAATAAATATAATAAGGCATTATAAGTCATTTTGGATAAAATAATAAAACTACATTATATAACAAAATAAGGGACAAAGAAAAATGGAATCACTAGGAATATTTTCTAACTAAATTACCCAGTCTAAATTCAAAGATAAAATCCAAAAGGACAGGCAATTATTTTGCAATTACACCATATTCTAAACCTTAAGGAAATATTCCCAAAGCAATACATTAAGGAAATATTGCTGCCTTTGATTTTGTAAGGGGTGCTCAATGGAACTTAAATTTTACATTTTTATCATAATTACCTTGAAAGAAGTTAGTCTCCAAATGGTTACTAAATCAAATGCTATTTAATATTAATGAGTGAATGATAACATAAATAATTAAAATGGAAATAATACAAATTGTTGGAACACAATTATGGCACTTAAAAAACCAAAGGACTTTAATAAATAAAGAGTGCAATTCAATAAACAAACAAAAAAACTCTAAAGCCAACAGGGTGATGAAATAAACACAGAATAAAGCTGCTACAGGTAAGTATATATAGCAAGGTAATATGAAAACAGGGAACTTTAGAACTGGAGGATAATGGTAACCACGTGAATCTAAAATTTTTAACACATATCCTCCCAAAAGACCATAAATTCAACAGGGAGTACAAATAAAACCACACATGACTCTCATCTTCAGAATTATTAGGAGACAGAAAACATCACAAAAATTCAAACGATCTACATAAATAGTGAAACAAATTTTAACCCCAAGAGAGCACTTACTGCCACCTTGAGCCTGTAGGTGTGTAAAGTAGGCAAGAGATGTTTAAGAAAGGCCATGTGGACAGTATTAGAAGAGTATATATGTGCTGCATTATTCTTTCAAATAATACTGTTTAGAAATTTTTAACAAAATGATAGGTTTAAAATAGAAAGAGCGAGCGGCCACGTAAGGAGAAGAGGCAGATGAATGGGTAGGCAGAGCATAGACAAAGTAATGCTCCAAAGTTCAATGCTCCACATGAACACTGTCAGGATAGGCCTGGGACCTGGGATGAATAGTTCACTACAGGGACCACTGGGAAGGCGTTAACGAAACTGGGCATTGAAATGGCAGCCTACCAGCCCAGAACGTCTGAGGCAGAGCAGACGAGGGGGGCAAGTGCTTCTTGAAGACATGGCATGAAGCCCCACTGCTGTGGCTCCGTGGTTGAGCCTCGACCTATGAACCAGGAGGTCATGGTTCGATTTCCGGTCAAGGCCACATGCCAGTTGCAGGCTACATCCCAAGTGTGGGGTGTGCAGGAGGCAGCCAATCAGTGGTTTTCTCTCATCATTGATGTTTCTCTTTCTCTCTCTCCTTTTCTCTCTAAAATCAAGAAAAATATATTAAAAAATAAAAGACATGGCAGTGAAAAAAAGAGGTAAGTTAGCAGAAAAATCAAAGAGAAAGAACCTCCACACTCCTCCTCTTCCTCTTTCCACCACCAACTTTGTGCAAGAAGGAAACTGAACATTACTACATCGAAGAAATGGGCTCTCTCTCTATCATATGTATGGAAATAGAAGAAAGAACTTTAAAAACTTACTAAACACAGTACTGCTATAAGGAACAATAACAACAACAACAAAACTGGAAATACAAATCACAGTATTTTAACTGATGAAAAATAAACTCCTATAGCCTTCTGAATAAATAACATTAAAATAGGAGTAAAAGAAAGTTGTAACATCACATTCCACACTGAATTAAATATCCTCAAACAGTCATATGGAGATAAACATACATACAAATAACATTAGACATGTAAACACCAAGAATAGAAATGGACAAGAAAAGAAGTGCAGGAAAAAAAAATGCAATGAAAATTGATCAAAGTCAGGAAAGAAATTAAAGATATAGACAAGATCGTATCAGATAAGGCACAAATTAAAATTGATCCAGGGTGATCAAATATGGGCTATATCTTAGCAAAATTATCAAATTTAATGACCATGATAATAACCTCAGGGACTAGAGGCAACAATTCAAAATTTTATAAGAATAAAATGAACACCCTGCACCAGTGATGCCTCTGTTTCCATTTCTCCTGGGGCCGCCAGTGTTCTGATTCAGTGGGAAACTGGTCCTTCTTTGGGGACCACAGCTGAGGATGCTTGCTATGGCCAATGAGAAAACCAGGAAGGGTGTTGCTCAGTGGTTGAGTGGTGACCTATGAGACAGGAGGTCAGAGTTCAATTCCCAGTCAGGACACACATGCCAGTTGCAGGCTATTTTGAGTTTATTCTTATATATAGTGTAAGTGAGCGGTCTAGTTTCAAGCCAGGTGGTGAGCTTGATCCCCAGTGGTGGGCGTGCAGGAGGCAGCCAACCAATGATTCCCTCTCATCATTGATGTTTCTATTTCTCCCTTCCTCTTCCTTCTTCTCTGAAATCAATAAAAATAATTAAAACAACAACAACAAACTTGAAGGGTTTAAGACGGAGAAAACAATCCCATTCATTTGCAGGTGTCAGGGCAACAAGGTTCTGTAGTGCTGTTTCAGACCAAGAGGCACATGCCCCTTAGAAAACTCCAGAAAGTCTATTGTGAATGACAGTTTGCTAATGGAACAGATCAGATTTGGATTTGATGGGCAGCAAGTCAATGAGACAGACATATCAACACAGTAGGGAATGGAGAAAAAAATTGATATGTTACAGTAGCAGACATCTAGTATTGAATAATGAAAAAAAAAGAACCTGACATTTTATAATTCTGTTCAGCAAATAAGATGCATCCTCAATGAATAAATAATTTGATATCACAGCATCCCTACTACTTTAGTCCAGGCTCCACCCAACCCAATTTGTTTACTTTACACAAAGTAACTGATATATGGGCATCAGCATATTGCATTTTTTTATTTCTATCTTTCACTAAATGAGCAATGATATATCTGTATCTTTACTGTTGACAGTATTACAGATTTCCCCTCTGTGTTCTTTCCCCATTGACCCCCTCCCTCTGTCCCGCACTAGCCCCTCCTAGGCCTTAACTCTATTGTCTTTATTCATGGGCTATATATATATATATATATATATATATATATATATATATACATTTATATATGTATATATATACATATATATGTTCCTTAGTTGATCTCTCCTCAGCCCCCAACCCCTGCATTCCCTCTGAAATTTGTCAGTCTGTTCTATGCTTCTATATCTCTGGATCTATTTTGTTCATCAGTTTATTGAATAGGTACATGAAAAAAATGAAACTAGACCACTAACTTACACTATATACAAGAATAAACTCAAAATAGATAAAAAACTTAAATGTAAGTCGTGAAACCATAAAAATCTTATGAGGAGCCATAGGTAGCAAAATCTCAGGCATCTCTTGTAGCAATACGTTTACTGATACATCTCCTGAGCAAAGGAAACTAAGGAGAAAAATAAACAAATGGGACTACATTAAAAAAAACAGTGGTATATTTTGATGCACCTCACATAACAATGGGTGAGAAAAAAACTAAAACAACTTTACTTCCCTCCTGCATGAGTCGTCCCAAGCCTATAGCCTCCAAGCTACCTCTTGCTCATCCTACCTGAAAACCATGATGCCATCAATATATGGATCAACATGAAATTCTATGTGATGTGCAGATAGCCTGGACTCTTCAGATTTTATAAAAATAGAGCACAGGAGTATTGATATAGACCTGGAGAAAAACTCTAAGTAGATAGGAGGCAAGCTGGTTACTTGTGATAAATCTCTAAATATCTATCTCCCAGTGTCTGCTTCTCTGGTTGAACACTGACTTACACAAGAAAAGAAAACCAAATAAACCAATAATGATAACAAGGAGACACACAATGATGATACAAAGGAGCAAGCAATCATGACTACTCAAGAGGGAATATGTTACGAAGTACATTAGTTCTTGAAGGATTAATAATTAATGACGGTACAATCAGAAAACAAGGTAAGGAGAATCCAAAGCAATGGGGGGAAAGCACAGGAAAAAGGCATGGAAGCATGGAATTCGGTTATATTTTATGGAAAAACTAGTTGACTTCTATATGACTGTATGGAAGGGATAAGGAACAGAAGATAAATTCAGGAACAGTGGAACATCCATCATGAGAGTCCTTAAATGTCAGGTGAAGGTGTTCAGATAAGGTCTGAATTATAATAAAAGATGAAATGCTGGGGGAAACACAATCAAAATTTGTATTTTATATAAAAGCCAGGTTTTCTACTCTGTGGGTGATGAGCTAGAATGAAGCATATATGAAGAGATGAGGTAAGTAAGATACATATTCAATGCTAATGTGAGTGATGTTAAGATTTTGAAACAGGGCAGTGCTAGGGTGGGTGGAAAGAAGGAAACTAATTACAGATATACTTAACAGGAATTAATTACCAATCGCACATAGGAATAAGGGAGTCTTCTGAATCTAGGAACAGAGTATATTTATAATGATATGCAAAGGACCAGCACCAGTAATGAAGATACTTGGGTCAATAAGGGGAACTGGCCATTTGGGTAGAGATGGAACATAGCATAAATGCAATATTATCTGTCTGACCTGAGATGGATATGAGATGCCAAATACACTGAAAAATATACTAGTGTGTACATCAAAAGACTGTGTGTTAGCATTTTATCCAGCTGTAACTAGCAAAAAATCTTCCCTTAAACAAGTAGAAATCTATTGTCATCAGATTATGCAGTTTTAAGATGGACAATTGTAGGTGGATATGGCTTTTACTATTACTATTGAAGACCCAGACTTTTCAAATTTCCTGATGAACTTGCAGTAAAAGTAGAGGATTTCTCCTCATAATCTTAAAATCATTGTTGTCAATTCAGGGATTATATTTGTTTCAGAAAAGAAGGAAGTAGATGACTGACAAAAAGTGAAGCATCGTGTGTGTGTGTGTGTGTGTGTGTGTGTGTGTGTAAAATAATTCCTTCCCCAAGGATTTCTACCTATACCTCAGATTTGGGGCAAACATTATTGATCACTTTCTCAGTAGTCCTTTTCTCTACATTCTGGTATTTTTCCATTTCTGGTGTTTTTCCTGACCACACCTACAATGAATGTTGGACAACATGCTTGGGGCTTTATTGCTCTCAGAATCCAGTTTCTGCTTGGTTGAGGCAGGAGGCTAGGTAGCAGGATTGTTTTTAGCCTTCAAAAGTCAGAAGTTTTTTGAGTTCAGAACGATGTTTCTTTGTCACTATAATTTCTTCAGAAACAGAGCAGGCACCTGATTTATCCCATTCCAGACAGGTCTATGTGCTAGCAATCACCCACCAGTTTCTCTCCCACACATTTCTCAAGCCTGCTTTATTTGGCTTCTGCATTCTCACAGCTCTCTCTCACGTTAATGGTGACTATTCTGAGACTCTATGGAAGAATAGGGAGAAAGACCTTATTCTGAACCTGACCTTTTGCCCGAGTTGCTTTATTTCACTGAAATGTTTTTTTTTTTTCTGGGCCCCAGTCACTAAAATCCCATTTAAACCACAACAGCTATTTGTTTTAGAATTTATCACCTGCCACCTTCTCCAACTCTGAAGTCTCTGAATTTGTGAATCCACATACTTTTCTTTACATTTTTGCTTTCAAACTGGCCAGTTCTTTTTTTTATTATTATTTTTATTTATTTATTTTTAAATTTCTTTATTGATTAAGGTATCACATATTTGTCCTCATCCCCCCATTCCCATCCCAAACCCCTCCCCACACATGCCCCCATTCCCCTGTTGTCTGTGTCCATTGGTTAGGCTTATGTGCATGCATACAAGTCCTTTGGTTGATCTCTCCCCTTTACCCACACCCTCCCCTACCTTCCCTCTAAGGTTTGACAGTTTGATCGATGCTTCCCTGTCTCCGGGTCTGTTTTTGTTCATCAGTTTATGTTGTTCATTATTTCCCCTAGATGAGTGAGATCATGTGATACTAGAAATACACTTACAAAAACCAAAAATGAGACAAGCAATAATGGTTATGCTGAGAAGCAAATGAATCAGTCTGTAGTGAGTTTCTTTCTTGGCCAACAGTTCTTTTGAGTCCCAATTTCAATGTCAAACAGTTCCTTACGTGTACATGTCAGCAATGATATTTCAGGTCTGGATGGTGGACAAATGGTGGTAATGCAGGGCCGACCCTCTCTGGTTTGGTCCTGGGCAACCTGCAGCAACGCACAACTGCTGACTGACAGTATGGCAAGGCGTCGGCCAGTTCTTTTCTGAACTCATGCCTTTCTGTACAAATAGAGACAATAACACCAACCAATAAACACACGTTTAAGGTCTATATTCCTACCTTCTAGCTCAGAGATGCTGGCCAGCAAGCACATGTTCAAAAAGTGACAGTTTTGTCAACCATTTTACTGTTGATCATTAGCATCTTTTCAGTCTTAGAGGTCAGTGCTCTCCTTGCTGGCCACCTGACAGCTCAGCCACTGTCATATAATTTAGTTTTCTTACATTACTGTATTAAAGGGGTCTACTTCTATACTAGGGTAAATGCTAGCTGCTATAATAAGCAGCATCCAAATCTTTTTTTTTTTAAATATACTTTATTGATTTGATAGAGGAAGGGAGAGGGAGAGAGATATAAACATTAATGATGAGAGAGAATCATTGATTGGCTGCCTCCTACATGCACCCTACTGGGGATCAAGACTATAACCTGATCTTGTGCCCTGATGGAAATCAAACCGTGACCTCCTGGTTCATAGGTCCACACTCAAACACTAACCATGTCAGCTGGGTGTCCCAAATCTTAGTGTCTCATTATAGTAAAGATTTCTTTCTTATTCAGCAATAAATATGCCTATTCAAATAGAAATCTTGGCCACGGCAGGGATGGGTTCCTATAAGTTACAACTAGAAATTCTAGGAGGTTTCCATCACAAGGGCACCTCACAAGGCAGACACTCACAAAGACACCAGGAATGCATGCTCACAGAGGAAAGACCACGTGAAGACACAACAAGGAACAGCCGTCTGCAAGCCACGCAGACAGGCCTCAGAGGAAACCAAACCTGCTGACATCTTTATCATGAACTTTGACCTTTCAAACTGTGAAAAATTACCTTCTGTTGTTTAAGCCACCCAGTCTGTAGCATTTTGTTATGGCAGCTCTAGCAAACTAATATGCCAATGTACAGTCAATTCTTGTTATTTGCAGAAATCTATATATATAAAAGCCTAAGTGACCATTATGACTGGATGACCGGATGACCGGATGGTAGCTATGCTGCGCACTGACCACCAGGGGGCAGACGCTCAATGTAGGATCTGTGCACTCCCACAGCCAACCCCCCGCAGCTGGCCAACCAACCTCCTGCGGCCCCTCTCCCCTGCCAACCAGCCCCGATCTGCCCCCATTGGGACTGGACAAGATGACCCCAATTGACCCCGATCAATGGCCAGGCTGAGGGACCCCACCCGTGCACAAATTCATGCACCAGGCCTCTAGTTATTTATAAAATTTCTGCGAACACTGAATTAATGAACACTTAACCATTGTTCTTAGGAGAAATATAGGGTTAGGTTTCTGTTAACCCTTTTCAGTACATTTTTATCAACTGATCAACATAGAACATCATTTATGTATGTTTTTGTTTAAAGACTGTTAATTTAATATTATTGTTAATTCATTAACTCATGGCCAACAAGCACCATAACTCATGCCTGATCTAAGTGTCTATAATAGCACATAAGGGCACATCACAGCCTGAAATTGGGAATGCTAGACAGCACTTAAACACTATGCTTGCAGGTAGGCAATCTTAATCAGTGAAATCACACACAAAAAAATACATACACAAAAATAACATAAACATGATCCTGGCTAGTGTGGCTCAGTGGTTGAGCATTTTCCTATGAACCAGAAGATCATGGTTCAATTCCTGGTCAGGGCACATGCCTCGATTGTGGGCTTGACCCCCAGTTTGTGGGGCACGCAAGAGGCAGTCAATCAATGATTGTGGGGCACGTAAGAGGCAGTCAATCAATGATTCTCTCTCATCATTAATATTTCTATCTCTCTCTCCTCCATTCCTCTCTGAAATCAATAAAAATATATTTAAAAACATAAATATGAAAAATGTAGCACTAAATACACCATGAGGAGGATACTTGTTTACAGGATAAAAGCTGAAGCAAGAATGCAGAGCTTGATCTTACTCAGTCTCAACTGGAACATGCACCATGGGTGACACATTTTATGGCACTCTGCAAACCCAAAAGGACTGTGAAAGTGACAAAAGCTTACTTTTGGGAATACAAGTAAATTTTAGAGCATGCATAAGATCACAAATACAAATCATGAGGATTGAATATATCAAGAATTGTTTTTCTCTTTACATTGCAACCTTGCCATCTATCACCTGTTATCTATGTCACATAACTTCTGTTTAATAACCCACCTCCCTCACTGTGTCCATACTAGAAGTGCACTGTTCAAGAGAAAACCAGCCCTGGTTTACTTACGGGTAGATAAATTGCAGGTATGTAGCCAAGGCACCCTAATGAATTTATTATTGGTTTGCATTGCTTATTGCCCTGACTACAGTAGAAAACTGAAGGTTTGACTCATCTCTGCCTTGTTGGATTCTTAGTTTCATCTGAGAAGCCAAGAAGAAGCACCTGCTCTTTAGAACTTTACAAATATCTGGGGCACGTATTATGGTTTTATGATTCCTCTGGATTCCACAACACATCACAGTCATGAAAAGAATAAATTACGTAATAATCAATAGATTAAAACACAGACAATGGGTATTACTATTAAGACAGAGGAAAAAGAAATTCACATAACTTACATTTTAATTTATTATTTTAGTTTTATTATTCTTCTTAGTGTAACTGTATAGTGATACTCTTCTGTTGATTATTTACCCTTATGGTTCATAAACATTTAAGAAAACTACTTAATTATTTCATCTATAGGAAGTGATTTCATTTCTTAGTAAAATAGTGTATTAACCTTTTTAAAAATACAGTTGTCTTTTATTCGTTGAAAGGCTCTAAAGCTATAATCATAAGTGTAGTTTAATCTCTCCTACAGGTAACTTAAAATGATATTTTAATCATAATCAACTCTCTTTTGATCCACTGGTAGGTCTTTATTGGGCTTCTATTTTCTTAAAGTCTTTGAAATTGAAAAACCTATTCAAAAGTATTTTTTTTCTAGAAGTTAAATGTGAAATTCAAAGATTAAAATCTCTAATTAGATGATGGACAGCAACTAAAAGTCCTTTGAGTCTAGTAAACCCCCTTTTAAATACCAAATAATTCTAGCATCAAACAGACTGTAAATTACAGCGGGAAGGTTAGGGACAGGTGGGGGAGATAAGAGATCAACCAAAGGACTTGTATGCATGAGTATAAGCATAACCAATGGACGCAAAACTCCGGGGGGTGAGGGCATGTATGGGAGTGGGGTGGGGGGGGGACAATGGTAAGATATGTACACATATAATACCTTATATAAGAAAATTTAAAAAATATTGTTCATCATGTGTAAAGAGGGATTCTGATTTATAATTTTATTAAAAGCATAAGAAAATATAATAAATGAATATAATATGAATTTATATTATAATAACTGTATGTTGTATCCTAATATAACATGGATATTATCCTATCTAATAATAGACAAATATGCAAATTGACCATACCTCCGATACACCCACAAGCCATGCCCACAAGCCACGCCCACCATCCAATCAGAGCGAGTATGCAAATTAACCCAAACCAAGATGGCTACAGCCACAGAGAGGAAGGTTTCCTAGGTAACAGAGGAAGCCAAGCTTTCCACCTGCCCTGGCCAGGCCTAAGCCTCCACTCAAGCTACAAAGTTTCAATTATAGAAGGTAAACAAATTCAAACCGAAATGGGGGCAGAATGGAGCTTGAGAGAGCAGGCCAGGGTTGCCGCTGGCAACAGGGGAAGCAAAGCTTTCCGCACACCCTGGCTGGGCCCACCCACTTAAGGCAACAAAGTTTCAATTATAACCCCAACAGAAATGGCTGCCGGCCTCGGAGGGAGCCCCAGGCTTGGCTCCTCTCCAGGCTACAAAGTTTCAATTGTAGAAGGAAAATAAATTCCAGATACCAGGGCCTCTGCTTGGGTTGCCAGGGGGCTTGGCCGGACTGCAAACCACCACAGGCCCCTCACTCAGGCCGCCCCACACCCCAAGGGAACCCCCACCTGATCCGGGACGCCCTTCAGGGCAAACCAGCTGGCCCCCACCCCTGTACCAGGCCTCTATCCTATCTAATAAAAGAGTAATATGCAGATTGATCATCACTGCAACACACAATATAGCTGCCCCTATGTGGTCAAAGATCCTGCCCCCATGTGGACACAAGATGGCTACCACAAGATGGCCAGCAGGGGAGGGCAGTTGGGAGGCACCCGGCCTGCAAGGGAGGGCAGTTGAGAGGGACCAAGCCTGCAAGGGAGGGCAGTTTTAGGTGATCAACCCTGCAGGAGAGGGCAGTTAGGGGTGACCAGGCTGGCAGAGGAGGGAAGTTGGGGGCAAACAGGCTGGCAGCAGAGTGGTTAGGGGGTGATCAGGCTGGCAGGCAGAAGCAGTTAGGGGCAATCAGGAAGGCAGGCAGGCAAGCAGTTGGGAGCCAGCAGTCCTGGATTGTGAGAGGGATGTCTGACTGCCCGTAAATGGGCAGTCGGACATCCGTCGAGGGGTCCCAGATTGCAGAGGGTACAGGCTGGGCTGAGGGACAACCCCCCTCCGTGCATGAATTTCGTGCACCGGGCCTCTAGTATAAATATAAAATACTTCATAATAAATATTAAAAGGTTATGTAATTCAGAAATAATAAAAGGTCATTATAATAAAATTAATTTAAATATTAATATCTAAAATAATGTTATAAATGGAAATGAAAGTGGTGATTAAATTATTATTTTATTAAACTGTGCAAGCTGTTGGTTTCTAAATTTATGTGGTTACCCTCTTTACATTTATAATTTTGAATCTGGAAGCTTTACTTTTCCTGGTGAAGGTGGACACATTACATGGATTTCTTTATATTGTTTACAAAGAGGCGATCTTCATAACAAAGATGGAATTACTGACTGCCACTGTGTCCACTCTTCCTCCCCTCCAGTAGGGTTTCTGACCCTTGGTTGATGCACAACCTGGGCTTTTGCCTCTCCTGTTCTCTGTAGCCTCAGAGAATCCTTAGAATTTCTTTGGCATGCTCATTAACCAAGGATTCCAAATACATCACATGGGATATGATCCAAATGACAGAGCAGTTATCAGAAAGAGACAAAAGAAAGGTTTGACTTAAACCCACACAGTGGCTGCGGCCATATTAGAAAAGACACGTTATTGCAGGTGGGTATTGGCCTACCAAAGATAGAACAAAAGTGCCTGGTCTCTCTTCCCTCTCTCATGGCATCGCCATTCCTCCTGGCTCTATTCTCAGGAACAAATACCCGATGTAACTCAAACACATTCTCTGTTCCTGAAAGCCTGCTCTCCTACCTTTTCTAATGGAAGCCCATAAAATAGGGGGATCTGCTAACTACATTTTAATCAAATTCCCGCTGTTCATTGTTACTGACTTTATTTCATTCAACTGCATCAGTGACTATTCTAAAAATTTTCAACAGATGTAAATAGGACCAACTCACTTTAAAAATTGAGAAATCCCTTGCCCATGGTAAACACAGCTTTCACATTCCAGAAACAGAAAATACCCTAAGAAACGTAAGATTCCTTTAACTATTTCTACATGAATACCTTGACAGTAATACATTTTGTTTCCCTTTTTACATTATGGGAAGAGATAAAACACAACACTGTTGTGCCAATATCTAAAATTGGACACATAGAAATGTTTATTTGTTTTGCCTTTATCTGAAGTGAAATCTATGTAGTGGATTTAAAAGTTTCTATTTTACATATGGTCTTGATTTTTTCCAAAAGTTAATGTAGAGTGCAATTAAATATGGAAAAAGTTTCAGCTTGGCTAATTAAAAAGAAAATGTAATACTTTAAAAACATGTACCTTTTACCTCTACCACATAAGAAAGAATTAAAAATCATTATACCCTTGACAAGCATAATTATAGCAAAAAAGATAAGCTTATATTTGGTCAGTAGACCTGCAAATGGACAAAAAACGATTTTGCAAAAATATTTTCATAATACATTTCAATATCTACAAATTGTTAATATTAATATCCTTTGAACAAGGAATTTAAGGAAAAGGTCACATACATAGTATACAACAAAATGTTGGGAAAAGGTAGAAAGCCCAAAAGCAGAAGAAATAATTGTTTGCCCTTGGTAAATTTACAGGATGAATCATAGACAGTCATTAATATATCTAAATATATGTGGATATTGACAGGGATTTTTTACTTCCTCTGGATTTTGGAGCTAGAAGCTGGAACAAAGCAATATCGAGTATCTCCACGTTTTAAGTGAGCCTCAGAATGCTAGAGCCAAACACCCCTGCAGTTCTCATTTTATAGCACATATAGGCCATACTTCTCGCCTTGATTTTCCTGTTAGCCAAATGGTGTTGATTCAGTAGACTAAATCTCAAAAGTAGTATTAGGTTTCTAACCCTGGGTCTTAGGTCCATGAATTGCTTGTCCCATGCAGCCTCATAATGAAAACCGGTGTAATGAGTGTAAAGTACATATTGTGTACCAATATAATAACGCTAAATGGTAAAATTTATAACCACCTCACCACTCTTATTAGCAGCTGGTCTTTTTCTAGTCAAGCTGATACATCACATTGCATGAAAGACAGCTAGGTTTGTTTTGGAGGAAGCATAGAGGGAAAAAAAGCTGGTGTTCCTTTTTTGGTTTGTATGTCTTCCAAATTGAACTTTATACAATTAAAAAAGGGAGCCTTAAGTAGATTACAATAAAATATTGCATAACTACAGAGTCATAAAAAAGAGTAGAGGATGTCAAACGGCCATTGGTGCCACAAACACAGAAGAATCCAGAGAGAGGAGCAGGGTGGAAAAAATACTTGAACTTGTAGAAGGTGGAGAATAGGGAGTGCGATGATTGTTTGTTATTTATATATTTATTTTTTTGTTGGTTTGGTGTGTGTTTGACACCTACAGGTTAGTGGCCATAAGATAGGAAGCCTCCAAGATTTCTCCTTGAGTAGAACTGGAAAGGGATAAAACTCTCCCTCTTTACTGTGAATTAAAGGTATTTTAGAGTAAGAAATTTCACAGCCTTACATTCTCCAATGATGACTCATCACAGCAAAGCACAGTTACTTGGTGATGGGAGAGGAGGCTGCATTAGTGTGGTTGAGGCTATGCCCTACAATGAATTAGCTTAACTCAAGAATAATAGATCCTCAGAGCACAGGGAGGAATGAAATCTACCAGGAATGGTTTAGTTCATGTCTCTCCCTAGAAATCTCAAAACACACACACACACAAAACTTACTCATGATTTAACTTAAATAACAGTGCTAACTGGTCTTCAGTATTAATATGTAAATCCAGAAATTATTATGGAACAAACAAAAAAAGTGAGGCCAACTCCAGGGTGGAATTATATAACTATTTACTGCTGCCACCTAGGGGGCTGGCCAAGTAATAGACCAAAATGGGGAGGAGGAGGACCAAGTTCACCTTCCCAACTGTGCAGCACAGGCCCCTCTGGGACTAGAGCTGTGGGAGAGAGACTTGTCAGGGAAATGGGTTTCAGAATGCCAGGATGTCGCCTGGAAACAGGAGAGGATGGTGGGCAACGGGCAGTTAAGCAGGTTATTCAGGGTCCACTCTCATCAAAGACAGGTAAACATGTAGATTGCTGCCTTCAATTGTTATTTAAAATGATTATTTAACTCACTTCACCCTCAATTTTTCCATTTGAGATGTTGGTTGGCTACTTTTTTCAAATACCTACCCTTATCACTATTTTTAAAAAAAGATTTAACAAGAGAATTTAGGTGTTACAAACAAACTCCATTTCTCCTAGTTTCCAAATAGCCTCCTCCCACTTTATTTTTCTTCTGATCTCAAATGGTTCATTGTTACCGATGTAGATGGCTTTTCATCTTTCTATGTGGCCTAAAGGTCATCTTTCTCAGAGCTCTAGCACCTGACCTCCTTTATGAGTTGGTTCCACTTCTTTGTTATTCTAAATTATTGATATTTTTTCTTCATATTATTTATTATAATTATAATTTATATTTATGGGTTGCTCATGTTGTACTGCCTGCTCACTCCTATATAAACTCTATCAAGACAAAAAGAGTTTTATTCACTAACATACACTCACAATTTAGCACAGTCCTAGCCACTTAAGAATTTAATAAATGTAAGTAACAAATTATCATCAGGTGAGAACACTGTAGTCAGGAGTTTTCTCAGTAAATAAGTTAGGATCTACATCCTATATAATCCTACATAATAAAGAGCTAATATGCTAATTAGACCAAACAGCAGAACCACCATCCAGACGACCTTCTGGACGAAGCCTGGGCTATGAGGGCCGTCTGAGGCTGCGAGGGCTGAGCCCCTTGCACAAATTTTGTGCATCGGGACTCTAATTATGTCATAATTGACGGGGTCATTCTAGGCCAGTGGTCGGCAAACTCATTAGTCAACAGAGCCAAATATCAACAGTATAACAATTGAAATTTCTTTTGAGAGCCAAATTTTTTAAACTTAAACTTCTTCTAAGGCCATTTCTTCAAAATAGACTTGCCCAGACTGTGGTATTTTGTGGAAGAGCCACACTCAAGGGGCCAAAGAGCCGCATGTGACTCACGAGCCGCAGTTTGCCGACCACGGTTCTAGGCAATAGGTCACAGTTGAAATACTTTAAGTCTAAATACTTTTAAAATAGGTTTCAGCAAATTCTGCAACCATGTGAAAAGAGTATACCCATAAAATATCCAAGTCAAGCAAGGTAAATTTCTGGTGAATTTTTCAACATAAGCTGAGCATGTGGGAATGTGCACATTTAGTTAACTATGATAGGTTGCTGTATAGGTTTTCAGCTACGAACCTGTTCTATATTTTGAGAAATGGCATTGGCCTAGAACAGTTCATCTGAGGCCTTTCTTTCTGGCAAGGTTTAGATGACATTATCTGCTATTCCTTAAATCGGTTTGAAATCAGTAGGATGTCTCTTCTCAGAGCATGGGCTGTGGATTCAGACAAACTTGGATTCTTCACCCATTTCTGTACTAATAAACAGCCATGTAAATTTGCTAGACATTTCTGTTTAAGGTGAGAAAAAACATGTCCCCATTCCGATCATTAGGGTGAATTGCTTTCAGGGTTTTCATCCTCACTTCCAATCCAGGGCCTTACACTAGCATCACCTGCGTATGGAACAGGCCTAGAGCTTCTGTGTGATAAGATCCAGGCAGAGAAGGCCTACAGCGGACTAGGCGTTCAGGTTCCTGGAATACCAATCTACACCTGGAACTCTTTCTCTGGGATTCTAAATATTACCGAAAATGTAGAAAGTGTAATTTATCAGAACACAGTGCGGATCTACTTTCTACGTGCCAGGCAAGGTTACAAGCTTTTTTCTTGGGCTCTGCTGCTTCAATTCCTCTGCACTGTGCACACAAATGAGACACTTTGCTTAGCCACCTGCGGCACGCTGAAGAGACTATTGCATAACGTGTCCAGCAAAGTTTTATCGCGGTTAAGTGGAATATGCAAGTTTAGGGCAAACTATTTATTTCTAGAGACAACATATCGAGAGAGTACTGACCCCAGTGGTCCCACTCTGCCCTTCCCTTCTGCCCTGCTTGGTCTCTTCCCAAGTAAATGTTGAATAAACATGTAAGTAATTATATTTAATAGGGGCACCTTTTTTATAATACACGTTCATTCCCTGGCCTACTTTTAAATGCAAGCCTGTGACTCATACAATTCTGTTGGAAAATTATTAAAAGCAAACCTTTAAAAGAAGTTTAACAGATTATATCCCTTTGTAACTGGAACTTATTGGAGAATTTATAAAGTAACCATTTATACCAACCCTGACTTTCAGAGTAATAATGAAATGCAGGACATTCATAAACACCAATGGTGGGTTTGGGAATTGAGTTTATTAAACTCAGTTTGCAACTGATTCCTATTCATTGAGGGATTCAACAAAAGTCAGAAATGCCCTCATTTTAGGGTTATCTGCCTAATTGGAAAAGCAAAACAATTAGAATACAGGCTTCCATGATATTCATGCAAAATACCTGCCTTGCAAACTTCTAATTAGCTATGTAGCAAAAAGAAAGCCTGTAACATTAGAAGGGACATACATTAAGAATACAGATTTTATGATGTGGGAAAAGCAAAAAAATTATATAACCATCTTCTCCTAAAATAATTTACTAATATGTATGCCTCTAAGACTAAAATGTTTTTTTTAATCTATGGAATAGTCTTTCAAAATGTTTGCAGGGTATATTTGTCTTATCAACATTTTTAAAAAATTAATTAAACAGATACTTGGTGGTGGTTGTTGTTTTCCCAAAAAGCATTTATCTGTGATAAATGGCATTCCTTTCATTTGAATAGTGTTGGGTTTAAAACTATTTATTTTAATGCAATAGTGGGAATGTTGATTGATATAACTTCATATAATGCCATATAGATGAAAAAGATAGGTTTTTCTGAACCTAAAATGTATAATACCCCATAAACAAATAAGGCAATAGCATTTTTTGTTGCTTAAAACACAAAACTGAGCAGTAAACTAAATAATAATCCAGTGATAATAGCGGTACCAACATTAGTGGACTTCCTCTAGGTTCCCCCCCTCACCTGCGCCCTGGGCTGAGACGGCCCCCCAGCCGACCCCTGGTCCCCCCTCAGCTGGGCTGGGTGGACACTTTCCTCCAGAACCCCCTGGGCTGCCCCCCACCTGGCTGTGCCAGCCACGTCTCCTCCTCTTACCTGCAGCTGCTATGGCCTGTGGTCCACCGCAGTCCACACGGTAAGTAAATGCCTTTGGCAATGGGCAAGTCACAGGTTGGCAATTGCGAACCTTTCGGAGGTGCGTGATGAGCTGGTGATGGGAGCTGGTGGTGGGAGCTGGTGATGGGAGCTCGTGGTGGGAGCAGGAGATGGGAGCTGGTGATGGGAGCTGGTGATGGGTGCTGGTGATGGGTGCTGGTGATGGGAGCTGGTGATGGGAGCTGGTGGTGGGAGCTGGTGGTGGGAGCTGGTGGTGGGAGCAGGTGATGGGAGCTCGTGGTGGGAGCTCGTGGTGGGAGCTGTAGATGGGAGCTGGTGGTGGGAGCTCGTGATGGGAGCTGGTGACGGGAGCTCCTGATGGAGGCTCGTGATGGGAGCTGGTGATGGGTGCTGGTGATGCGAGCTGGTGATGGGAGCTGGTGATGGGAGCTGGTGATGGGAGCTCTGATGGAGGCTCGTGATGGGAGCTCGTGGTGAGCTCGGGTGCTGGTGATGGGTGCTGGTGATGGGAGCTGGTGATGGGAGCTGGTGATGGGAGCTGGTGATGGGAGCTGGTGATGGGAGCTCGTGGTGGGAGCTCGTGGTGGGAGCTCGTGGTGGGAGCTCGTGGTGGGAGCTGGTGGTGGGAGCTGGTGATGGGAGCTCGTGGTGGGAGCTCGTGGTGGGAGCTGGTGATGGGAGCTGGTGGTGGGAGCTCGTGGTGGGAGCAGGTGGTGGGAGCTGGTGATCGGAGCTCGTGGTGGGAGCTCGTGGTGGGAGCTGGTGATGGGAGCTGGTGATGGGAGCTGGTGATGGGAGCTCGTGGTGGGAGCTTGTGATGGGAGCTGGTGGTGGGAGCGTGGGTGGGAGCAGGTGGTGGGAGCTGGTGATGGGAGCAGGTGGTGGGAGCTGGTGATCGGAGCTCGTGGTGGGAGCTCGTGGTGGGAGCTGGTGATGGGAGCTGGTGATGGGAGCTGGTGATGGGAGCTCGTGGTGGGAGCTCGTGATGGGAGCTGGTGATGGGAGCTGGTGATGGGAGCTGGTGGTGGGAGCTGGTGATGGGAGCTGGTGATCGGAGCTGGTGATGGGAGCTCGTGACGGGAGCTCGTGGTGGGAGCTCGTGGTGGGAGCTGGTGATGGGAGCTCGTGGTGGGAGCAGGTGGTGGGAGCTGGTGATGGGAGCTGGTGATGGGAGCAGGTGATGAGAGCTGGTGGTGGGAGCTCGTGGTGGGAGCTCGTGGTGGGAGCTGGTGATGGGAGCTGGTGATGGGAGCTGGTGATGGGAGCTCGTGGTGGGAGCTGGTGATGGGAGCTGGTGATGGGAGCTCGTGGTGGGAGCAGGTGGTGGGAGCTGGTGATCGGAGCTGGTGATGGGAGCTCGTGACGGGAGCTCGTGGTGGGAGCTCGTGGTGGGAGCTGGTGATGGGAGCTGGTGATGGGAGCTGGTGATGGGAGCTCGTGGTGGGAGCTGGTGATGGGAGCTGGTGATGGGAGCTGGTGATGGGAGCTGGTGGTGGGAGCTGGTGATGGGAGCAGGTGATGGGAGCTGGTGATGGGAGCTCGTGGTGGGAGCAGGTGGTGGGAGCTGGTGATCGGAGCTGGTGATGGGAGCTGGTGATGGGAGCTCGTGGTGGGAGCAGGTGGTGGGAGCTGGTGATCGGAGCTGGTGATGGGAGCAGGTGATGAGAGCTGGTGGTGGGAGCTCGTGGTGGGAGCTGGTGATGGGAGCTGGTGATGGGAGCTCGTGGTGGGAGCTCGTGGTGGGAGCTGGTGATGGGAGCAGGTGATGGGAGCTCCTGATGGAGGCTCGTGCATTCACCTCGCGGCCCCTCCGCGGCCCCAGGTGCGGGCGCTCCCGCCTCAGGCCCGGATGCACCTGCCAGCGGGGCTGCGCAGCTCCCAGCGCTCCCGGGGGGTCCGGCCAGCCTGGTTCCCTCCTCCGGCCCCGAGGCGCTGGGCCGGCCGCTGGCCACTGGGACCGGCCCAGGGCGGGCCGGAGGGCGGCCTGCAGGTGCCCGTGGCCGCTCCGCACTCAGCCAGGCGCCGTGCCATCCACAGGGAAGGTGAGGCCAGTCCCACATGCGTGTGGCGAGAGACCACACTCATTCGCAGGACTGCTGCTGGCTTACACATTGTGTTACCATGCCTCTGTTTGCTGATTGGTCGCCGTTGTTAATGTCTTTCTGCGTCTGCTTTATAAATTAACCTTCATTGTACGTACGCAGGTACAGGAAAACGGTGTGTATGGGAACCAGTATGCATGCCCGGCAGTGCGGCTCCGTGGTTGAGCGTCCGCTTAGTAACCAGGAGGTCACCACCACTGGATTCCCGGTCAGGGCACAGGCCCGGGTTGTGGGCTCCATCCCCAGTGTGGGGCCTGCAGGAGGCAGCTGATCCATGCTTCTCTCTCATCCTTGACGTTTCTCTCTCTCTCTCTCCCTCTCCCTTCCTCTCTGAAATCAGTAAAAATACATTCTTATAAAAACAACAACAAAAAACAGTATATACTGGTACTCTTAAATGGGGGGGGTATTATTACTCCTATTGGGTAAAGGGGAGCAGAATGGGGTCAAAGTCCCTCCAAAGTCCCTCCCTGGTACCCCTGAACCCTGTGAACTGCCCTCTGACTGGCCCAGCCTGGGGTCACTGCTGCCACTCAGCCGTAATGGGTGCCTTCATCTCATAATCACGTTCTGATACCTTCATACTCTTGTCAGGAGCATAAAAGGCGGAAAAAGGCAATGTTCCGAGGTAAATTAATTACTAATACAATGATAATAATGATAATCATCAATATTTGTGGACGTCCTCTATGTTAGTCATTGTGGTAAGAGATTTTTACATACTCTACCTGTAAGTAAGTTTGCACAAAAATAGAGGAAGGTAGAAACTACCATTATTTCTTTGTGATAAATTAGGAAGCTGAATGTTATATAGTTCAAATAACTTAACCACAGAAATACAGCTAGTAGATGGTTGAGATGAATTATAAACCATTTGCCCAGAGCCCATCTCTGTAAGAGTTTGCTAAGCCATTTGACAATTTATTGTGTATTGACCATTCATTAAGATGTTATAGCAGTAAGAAATTCTTATAGAATGTGTTCTTCTCTATAGCTATAATGTATAGTAAATAAATTTGTATACAGTCAGGCATAGCATCAAAGAAATTTATGATATATACACAGAGTGGGGAAAAAGGCTTACAGTGGTGGGTATACAAAACACTCAGTTTATTCTTATGTTATTTTTTATTATTGTATTATTTTCCATATTAACAACTGTAAATCTATTTTTGCCCCATCCTGTATGTGTGTATGTATATATATATATATATATATATATATATATATATATATATATATATATTTGCATTTTACTTATATTTATGTATTTAATCGTTACTGTTTAGTAATCCCTGTGTTTATTACGTAGGATATATTTAGCACATCCAAATTTCCAGCCACTTCTCTAGGTCTTGTCCTCCTGGTTCATCATATAAAGAGCAAGAAGATATTCTAGCCAATAAGAAAGCACTTTTTAAACATCTGTCTGACCAAACATGTGAAACATTTAGCAAATACTATGAAGCATTATTCAACTGGTGTTTGTCGTTGTTACAAGGCTGACTTAGAACATAAGTGTGCGTTTTTTTTAATATATTGTATTGATTTTTTTTACAGAGAGGAGGGGAGAGGGATAGAGAGTTAGAAACATAAATGAGAGAGAAACATCGATCAGCTGCCTCCTGTACACCACCTACTGGGGATGTGCCTGCAACCAAGGTACATGCCCTTGACCAGAATCGAACCTGGGACCCTTCAGTCCACAGGCCGACGCTCTATCCACTGAGCCTAGCCAGTTAGGGCTAGAACATAAGTTTTGAGGGGAAACTATTCACCAAAGTTTTGCCACACAAACTCTCAGGCCATTTGTTTAGTTTTCTAGTTTTTGTTGGTTTTAATTTACAAGTAATTGTAAAGCAAACGGGAGCAGGCTTATAAGATATGCATTATACATTAAAGTCATCCGCTTGAATCTCCAAATATTTAGATCAAGACAGCATTTGTTCTGGACACATGTAGATGGAACAACATTGTCTTCCTGGTCTCATCCTAGGCACTGCTCTGCAAATGAGGAATGAATGTTTTAAAATGCAAATGTTCGGACCTCAACATTACAAACTGTTCACTTTGAGGTATAGATACCCCCTCTTTATAAAGCTCTTGAATAACCTCTTTAAAGTACTCAGTAATAACCTCTTTACAGTGCTCTTGAATAACCTCTTTAAAGTGCCCAGCTGGTGTGGCTCAGTGGTTGAGTGTTGACCATGAACTAGGAGGTCACTGTTCAGTTTCTGGTCAGGGCATGTGCCTGGGTTGCTGGCTCAGTCCCCAGTAGGGGGTGGCAGGAGGTAGCCAGTCAATGATCTTCTCTCATCATTGATGTTTCCACCCCTCCCTTCCTCTGTGAAATCAATAAAAACAAAAAAAAAAAAAGTGCTCAGTATTTCTGGACATCCTCCAGAAAACCAATTAAAAATGTCCTATGTGTGTGTGTGGGGGGGGGGGGGGGGGCGGAGAGGGGAGGGAAATAACGTCCTGAAGCTAAAACCTTTGCCCCGAGGAAGGGAGGTGTTAGTTACAGTGAATAACCGTACATGCCCTTTGCACAATCACCTCAGAAAGTCTTTCTGTTGAATACACAATCAAGGAAATACTCCGTTTTCATTACGGTTCATTTGTATTGATTAATCACTGCATTAACTTCCAGGGTTTTGATAAATCAGAGTGTATTCACAGAATTATAGAAATTAGAATGATAAAAGGCCAGTCAGCAGTCTTGCTCAGTGAAGATGTTTGGTGAAGGACTCTTTGGTGTGACTTTTTAGTGTTCAGTCAAATTGTAAATGAGTTAAGCAATAGTGCTTTTGGGAAATGACCTCAAGGATAAGAAAGCTTGAGGTATGCAGTTTTCATCGTTATCAATAAAAAATGCGTGTTTAACTGTATCTTAGCCATTAGAACTTCAAAAATATGTCATAACCCCCCCCCCCTCGTATTTGAACTTTCCAATAAGGAATACGACAATGCTATAGTATCTTTTTTATAAATACTTCTGACAGAGTAAGAAATACTAGGAAATGATCAGGTTATGTGCATTTTAAAATTGTACTAATTTACTACCAGGGGAAAAAATGGCTCAATGTTTAATATGTAGAATATAGTATCTAGAAACCTATTGGGTGAGAACTTAAATTATCTTAGTGATGTCATGACGGTTCTTTCCTTTTCTTATTTTTATGATTTCTTCAGATATTTCTTCTTTGGCATTCTCTGCATTTTCTTTCCCTGGAAATTCTAACACAGAAATATTGAAGCCCTGGTCAGGTAGCTCAGTTGGTTAGAGCATCGTCCTGATATGCCGAGTGTCAAGGTTATGAATCCGATCCCCGGTCAAGGGCACGTACAGTAATCAACCAGTGAATGCATAAATAAGTGAAGAAATATTGATCCCTTCTTACTTGATGACTTTGGTTCATGATTTTGTTTTGTGTTTGTTTTGTTTTTATGCACCCATTAACCAAAGTCACATTATCTTCAGTCACTGTACATTTGACTCCCTGTACTACTCCCACAAACTCTTCCATCTGGTAACCACCATACCATTGTCTGTGTTTTTGACTTTTTGCTTGTTTGGTTTTCTTAATTGTTCATTTGCTGTTTTCAGTTTTATATCATACACAGGAGTGAAATCATATGGTTCTTAACTTTTTCTGTGGTAAATAACAGTATTTCATCTTTTCTCCTTGCTGAGGAGTATTCCATAGTATATATGTACCACATCTTCTTTACCAATCATCTAGTGAAGGACACTTGGATTGTGTCTATGTCTTGGCCACAGTGAAAAAAATGCTACAATGAACATAGGAGTGTATATGTCTTTCAAACAAATACTTTCAAATCTTTTGGGTAAATCCAGAAGATGGGTTGTTGGGTCATATGGTCAGTATTTTTATCCTTTTGAGGAATCTGCATTCTGTTTTCCACAGTGTCTGCAGCCAGTTTATATTCCCACCAGCAGTGAACAAGGGTTCCTTTACCTACATAACCTCTCCAGCACTTCTTATTAACTGTTATTGATAACAGCCATCCTATCAGATGTGCGGTGGTATCTCATTGTAGTTTTGATTTGCATTTCCCTCACAGCTAGTGAAGTTGAGCATCTTTCCATGTATCTATTGGCCATTTTTATGTCTTCTTAGGCAAAGTTTCTTTTCAGGTCCTCTGTCCATTTGTAGTTGGATTGTTCAGTGTGTTTTTTTAAGGTATTTTGGATAAAAACCATTGTCAGAGCTGTTTGCAAATATCTCCTCTTATTTGGTTGGTTGCAGATGTGTTTTTTTTTTTACTTTAATATAGTCCAATTCATTTATTTTTGCCTTTACTTCCCTTGTCATGATTTTTTGAAAGTCTGACCTACGTGAGATCTTCCCACGACTGTTTCCTTACCCTCAGTTAACTAACATAGTCCCTGTGACTCCATCATTTCACTGATTAATTCTGTCAATTCTTTGTTTCTATCTTTGGCTATTAAAGGAATGTCTACTGAACCTTTAAAATATTCAGAGCAATCACTGTAGGTCAATTTTATACAAATGACATATTCAAGAAGCTTTTATTGAGTAAGACAAAAGATGAATAAATCCCTTGATCCCTCATCAAGCTCTAAGTCAGTCTGTGTTGATGAATGTTCTGTTACAACCATTGTGTTTATTTCCTAGATTTAGCAGAGAGTCTAAAATGGGAAAATGAGAGTTGCTTTCAAATCCAGTGGCAATCAATCATCCTGGAATATACCCGGTTCCCTATGAGTGACACAATATAATAATTAAAGTCCTCTTCTTTCAGAAATGGAATAGATTCAGAAACAATTTGATAGAAATAGACTTTTTAACTTTTAATTTTCAATTGTTCCTAATGAATTCCCATAAGCATGATTTCACTCATTTAATTCTTTATTCTTTCTTGCAAAAGTGAAATCCTTTAAGCATGGGAAATTATATCTTCCATTTTTATTTCCCACTGCTCACACATTTTATTATATGTATATCACATACAAGAGGTTCTGACAGAATCATGTGTTTGGGGACTCTCAATGTCACTCTACTGGTCATATGCATCCACCTATTAGATATGAAGTGACCTCAATGCAGTTTAAGACTTAATCTGAATGTGTTAAATTCAAAGTAAGTTAATTTTTACAAACATATTTTATCTAGTACCAACATTCTCATGGTCACTCTGTCTTAAAATTAAAAATCATCTCTGTCACTAATTCATTTCTATATTACAATCAAGTACCTCAACCATTTTGTTTGCAGGGATTCTATCTCAAAATCATTCAGTTGAATAACACTTTTCCCTTTTTTATAATCTTGTTTTCCTTACAAAATGTATCTTTTTCTAAAGCTGGCTTAAATAAGGAAAACATTTTCTTTCTTTGGTTCAAAATAGATTCTCTTTCACACCTAAAATGCCCTTAAAGCCATTAAATAATTAACTCAGCATTACCAGTACTTTCTACTTTCTAAGTTTATCTATTCCAGAGATATTAATACTTTGATAAATTCCAGATAAAATATATTTTTCTGTGAAACAAAAAAATCAATGTGAGCAGGAGTGGATGAGAAACTCTAACAAAGTGTCCTGGATGCATTATTTTTTCCCCCCTTATCCTCAGTTTTTGTTTTGTTTTTCATTTATCTTTATTGTTGAAAGTATTCTTAAATACACAGAATGGCCAAGTAGACCCTGAGAGCAAGAAGGAAGAGAAAAATGTTCTTCAAGAGAAAATAACTGAAAATCCACTGCAGACCAAGAAAAATGTTGTTTAATTCTCACGTGTGCCCTAAGGAGGCCCATTAGTACTCTGAATATTTCATTAAATGTTGACTGAGCAGTTAGTACAGGTGAAGAATGGTGCTAGGTATTGATAGAAAACCATTTCCTTCTTTTAACATTGAGTGTGATAGATAAACATTTCTGCTGAGATGTTCAATAGTTCATATCCTATATAATAAAAGGGTAATATGCAAATCGACCAAACAGCAGAATGATTGGTCGCTATGACATGCACTAACCACCAGGGGGCAGACACTCAAAGCAGTAGCTTCCCCCTGGTGGTCAGTACACTCCCACAGGGGGAGTGCCACTTAGTCACAAGTCAAGCTGGTGAGTGCAGTGACCTGCTTCCGCCGCAGTCGGACATCCCCTGAGGGCTCCCGGACTGCAAAAGGGCGCAGGCCGGGCTAAGAAATCCCCAACCCCCCTGAGTGCATGAATGTTGTGCACAGGGCCTCTAGTACAATAATTATCTTCTTTAAAATGCTCACAATCTGTTTAAAGAAAGAAACAATAACCACCAAGATGACAATAGTAATCCAGGAGTCTAATAACAATATATCTCACAAATAGACAGTGATTCAGTCAGAAGTGACTTATGGAGACACTCTGTACCATGGAATTGTAGGAAGAGCACCAGGTAACTAAGTACTGAACTTCATGTCCTTGAGTCTCTCTCTCATCTGTGAGGACTTAAAAATATATGATACTGTGGAAGGGGTAAATGATATCCTAATATATAAAAACCTAGGGTCCATAACGACTGACCAAAGGCTTGACTGAACACCAGAAGTCAGTCCTGCAGTCAGTGCTTGGGTTGCCATGGCGACCCAGCACTGACTACCGAGGGGGCTGCAGATCAGGCCAGGAGAGAGGCCCAGAGAGAGAGGCAGTGTCTGATCTGCAGCCTCCATGGCAGCTGTTGATAAGCCATTGCCTCTCTCTCTCCAGACTTTGCCAGCAGCTGCGCCTCTGTTTCTCTCCGGGCCTCCGTGGGGACTGCTGATCAGCCCCGCCTCTCTGATCAGGCCCGGAAATAGGTCCAGAGACACCGACTGGCATAGAAACTGACCAATCAGAACCAAATCTGGGTGAACTGTGAGGAGCCAATGGCTGCCTATGAGTCAGAGCTTTTGATGCTGACTGGCATAGAAACCAACCAATCAGAACCAAATTGGCCAGCCAGGGAGGGCAGTTGGGGGTGAGATCAGGCTGGCAGGGGAAAACAGTTAGGGGTGATCAGGCAGGCAGAGGCAGTTAGGGGCAATCAGGCTGGCAGGAGAAAGCAGTTGGGGGTGAGATCAAGTCAGCAGGGGAGGGCCATTGAGGGAAAGATCAGGCCAGCAGGGAAGGGCAGTTGGGGGCAACCAGGCCGGTAGGGGATTGTAGTTGGGGGCGAGATCAGGCTGGCAGGGGAGGGCAGTTAGGAGTGATCAGGCAGGCAGAGGCAGTTGGGGGTGATCAGGCAGGCAGGCAGGCAGAGAGGATAGGGGAGACCAGGCAGGAGGCAGAGAGGTTAGGGGCAATCAGGCAGGCAGGCAGGTAAGCGGTTAGGAGCCAGCAGTCCAAGATTGTGAGAGGGATGTCCGACTGCTGGTTTAAGCCTGATTCCTGTGGGACATCCCCAAAGGTGCCCCTGATTGGAGAGGGTGCAGGCTGGGCTGAGGGAACCTCCCCTCGGCACACCGTGCATGAATTTCATGCACCAGGCCACTAGGGTCTATATAATAAATGATCCTTGCATTATTATAACTTGTATATATGTAATAAAGAATCACTTGACAAATTGAGTTGTACAGATGTAGTGAACCTTATTGTTATTGTTTTTTAATTTCCAATGATCATTGTTTTTAGAGCAGGACCCAGACAAAACTTGAGAATAAGTATGTTTGGCTCTCATGTTTTCATAGTATTCTGAAAACTATATTCTCTTGCCCAGCAATAAAACTGTGCAGCCCTGCCCCCATCCTGGTACCCTGAACTTCTAATTCTCTCCACACCTTCTCGATCCACAGCATGAAGGATTTCATCTTGACAGGGAAAAATATGATGTGGGAGGCAAGGAAAAAAGAATCCTGTCATCTAATACGTACTTTCAAATCTTCCAGTCTTCATCTTTTAGAGGCCTTTGAGATGAAAGCACCAAATCCCCTCGCAGTCTGCAAGACTCTGTACCTCCTAAGACAGGAATACTGTCTGCAGATATTTCACAAATCACGTCATCCTGATACCTGTATCATCAACTTGGATGAGAACTGGCATTACTGACCCCTTTTAGGAGTGCTAGCATCCCGGCCAGGGGTAAAGACATTCGAAGTGTTCAATATTTTGCTCATGCTTCGTAGGTTCTGTCAGAGAGAGTCATTTAGTAAGGGTTCAGATAGTATTTCTCACTTTCTGTATATTACCATTCCTGACAATCACCTTGCCATTCTTCCAATCAGCCAAGCTGGGAACGTGAGTATCATCTTTCATGATTTTCTTTTCTTACTCCACTGTGCAAGTTCATGTCCTTCTGATACGTTCCTTATTTTATATCTTTGTTGTGATATAATCCCTCCAGTTTTTTTAAATCCCTACTCAGCAGCGACTGAATGAATGTGTAGGTCCAAAGTGCATTTCAATTCTTGGTCTCTCCCTCTATCAAACCTGCAAAATACTACCCAACCAGCAGAGTAAAAGCAACTTGAATGTTACTGTATCTAAAGTCAAAATGTTTTAAACACTTGCTATGAGGTCATAGTGTAGGTTTTCTTCTCATCACTTTTACTTTTTCTCATATTTTTTTTTGTTTTTATATAAGTGTCGATTGAATGTAAACTATTTACATTCAATATTTACTTTGCTAAGTTAAATGAAAACATAAAAATTTACAATATGAGTATTCATAAAAGTAAATGTATTTCAAGTATTTCGTTGTTTAAGGTTTCTTATTTTCCACATTTTTAGTTTCCCATTTATTACAGAATTATCCAAGAATTTTTTTAGATTCTAAAATATCAATAAACCTCTAGGTTTCAAAATTATCGATTTCTTTATTAAAAAACATTTATGTATTTATAATTGCAAGCTATACAAAATTTTCAAACATTCATGTAAAATTGAATTACAAAATTATGTTTGCTAAAACAATTCAAATTATGGGCATAGCCTGAGTAACATAACTTATCAATCATCTGTTTATTTAAATAGCTAGTTAGGAGAAAAAAGTTTCATCTCTTTTTAAAAAATATATTTTATTGATTTTTTAACAGAGAGGAATGGAGAGGGATAGAGAGTTAGAAACATCGATGAGAGAGAAACGTCAATCAGCTGCCTTCTGCACACCTACTGGGGATGTGCCCAAACCAAGGTACATGCCCTTGACCGGAATTGAACCTGGGACCTTTTAAGTCTGCAGGCCGACACTCTATCCACTGAGACAAAGTGGTTAGGGCAAAAGTTTCATTTCTTACATCAGTGTAAAGGGCAATAGGAAAATAATCTTGGGCAAATGCATCACATTTTAACTTGTATTAATGTCCTGGATCTGCCACAACAAATTAATGCAAAGTTGATAGCTTGAAAAAACAGAAATTCATTCTACTATACTTCCACTGGCCAGAAGTTTGAAATGAAGGTATTGGCATAGCTTACTCCCTTTAAGGGTTCTGGGGAAGTATGTTAGCCTCCTCCTGCTTCTGGTAGCTCTTGGAATTCCTCCACTTAAGGCAACTCCAATCTGGGCCTCCGTTTTTACATGGCCTTTTCCCCTGGGTCTGTGAAATCTCCATCTTCTTTCTCTTATAAATACATCAGCCATTGGATGTAAGACTTGTCCTAAATGCAGGAAGATCTCATCCTGAGGCCCTTAACCTAGTTATACCTATAAAGGGCATATTTCTGAGTACATTTAGATACACAGGTAAGGGGTTAGGACATATATTTCTGAAGTAAACAACTTAACTCATTGCAGCCATGGAGAAAAACATTATGAACTCATAGCTTTACTTAACTACTGTCATCCCTCACACTCAGATGGGATTGTCCACAAGGAATATCATCTATCTCTTTTAACTACCTCTTTAACCGTATAATAGTTTTACTATTATATAATACCAATTATAGCATAGTTCTAAATACATAGTACTTGTGATTAGTGTTACTAATATTAATATATTTCAATTTATGTGGTTCCACTTTTCTATGTCTGTAAGTGAATATAAAGGCATGTGTATAAAAATCACGGTTTATTTTTGTGAGAGAGAGCAGTTAAATGAATAGAATTTTTTCTTTCCTTGACCCAAAAGCTTTAATGAACGTTTATTCAAATAAATTTCCTACCTCAGGAAAGCATTTGTAATTTTTTTAGTGACATTCCACTTTATAAATTATTCTTATGTTTGGGAGAATTTTTCATGTCACTGTCTCTACTGGGACTATAGATGCCAGATACTTTCCCAGCTTCCCTTGCAGCTAGGGTATAGGCAAGTGACTTTATGTTCTACCAATGAGATCCACCCAGTACAGTCTTTGGGTTATAAACCAGTGGTGTGGAGAGGCAGTCACCGAGTTATGGAGGGGAGTACATTCAGTTTGTAGAGGCATCAGTGGTAGTGATGACAGCATCAGACTGCCATGCCCAAGTCAGCAGCAACAAAGACAAAAACCGCAGTCAGTCTCCCTGTGGCGACAGTGGGATGGTCAGCCCTGCAGTGTCTCCTGGGTATTATCCCTGGGGACAGCGTCACGACGCCCAGCTCTGGGCCTTCCCAGAGATTATGTGGGCTGCCTTTCTGTGTTGCTGGAACAAAGGATGATGCTAAACACATCAACGCATCACTCAGTTCACTGACAACAATACTATGTGTCAATAGGAATTTAAACATTGACTGCTAGGCACAGGGAATGGAGTGGGGTCAGAGTGCAATGCCTTCTTGTAACACAGAGAACTGAGTAAATCCCTGGGTTTTTAAATCAAAAACTGCATTTATATAAATTATGCTTTTATGTTATATAATCTATTCTTCTTTTTCCTGATATCTAAAATTTGTCCTGATATAAGAGAAACATCTATTTTTATAGCTTATCAATCTGCATGGAGAATAATAAACAAAATATAATAATAAAGCAAAACAAAATATATCTTGGTGAAAATGATTTTATGAGACTAGTGGCCCAGTGCACAAAATTCTTGCACAGGGAGGGTCCAAAGGCCTGGCCGGTGATCAGGGCTGATCTGTGGGGTGACTGGCAGGGTGAACTGGGGCCCCCACTCATACCCGCCTTGGCTGGCCTGGTGCTGCCCACTCACCGGCCCTGCCCACTGCCACTGCCTCTGGTGGGGGCCTGCGGGCTGGGGGCAGCTCCTGCATTGAGCATCTGCCTCCTGGTGGTCAGTACACGTCATAGCGGCTGGTCATTCCACTGATCATTCTGCCTTTTGGTCAATTTGCATATTAGTGTTTTATATAGATAGATTAGGCATGAAAACTGATGTCAATCCCATTGTTACTACTTTGATTTTATTTATAAACCATAAAATTTCTTGGAGGCCCTGCCCATCCTCCATAAATACTCATTCTTTAAGTCATTTTTTCCCCCAATCATATAAAAAGCCAACAATAATAGTTTAAATGTTTATTTGATGTCACTATGTATGTTTTTGTTTTGATATCACTAATGTAAAATAAAGTAAGCATTTTAAGAATCTAATATCATGCAATATGCATTCAATAAATTTTGGAGAAATTAATTAGACTCTAGTTACAATTCTAAACAACTTTTAAAATCAATTGTTAGAATGTATTTTGCATTCCAAAAAACCAACTTTTGTGAAGTTTTGTTACATAACTGTAGAATGAAACTGTACATACTTGAGAATGGAATTTGTTAATTAAGCTTCTTCTGTAGAATAATATGAGGGAGAAGTGATGACAACATGTGGTTGTTGAATGTGAGAAATAAGTAGTACATAGTTGAAAGGGTGAATATTTAAGAACAGACTTTCAGAATGAAAAAAAAATAGCTTTGATCTTTGTATTTTTTGAGATACAGTATGCAAGTTATTTTCATAGGAACTATGGTAATAAAAGAGAAAAATAGAAAATGACAGTTCTTTCAATATGAAATGCCAGAAAAATAAACTTGTATTTAATTAACAACTTAAAGAAAATCATTTCTTTGATAAAGTCAGCAATGAAAAATAGTGCCTTTGTATCTATCCTTACACCTCTAGTGTCTGAACATATAAACAAGTCCATGGTGCAGCTATCTGAATCAATGACTCATTAAGCACCTTTTAAGAAGAAATCAATGCATTTTAAACTCTCTCTCCATTGAAAATACATAGGCCACTTCAACAAGCACTTAGAACATTTTTCCCCATAAACACTTTTATTAATGTATTTGCTGGGCACTATGTCCTTTGATTTTTTAAACTTTTCCGCTCTGCCAACAAATTCTTATTGTTTGATGAAGATTCCACAGCTCCTAGTTTTGAATTTAGTTTTCTTATATTTTTCATTTTGTGAACATTGATTTTTCAGAGGGCTAGATTAAAAAGAACGATTTGTATTCACAGTTGACATCAAACAATGCCTTCCTTAACCAAATATTTTCAAGACAAATCTTGTCTTTTATAGATATGAAAAGAGAAAAACAATGCAGCTATAATAGATATGTGAGGCCTTTTCAATAAAACAAATTTCTGTAAATGACAACTTATAAGTTAAAAATCTATATAAAAATAATGTTTAAAGAAATTAGATCCTTCTTCTTGTAACAAGTTATAATATGATTTATTCATTTCCTTTTTTATTTTTAAATATTATTTTTTCCATCATTTCTTTAAACAAATTAATTATATAATTTAATTTTTCCTCAAATCTCCCTTTTCCTTCTTATGGTTTCTATTTCCCTTTGCATTTCTCTATTACTCTATGTGTCCATAATTTAGGTATTATTATCTGAAGTGATAATTCCAATACCTAAGACCCATGGATGTCATTTATTTCTTGTTTCTCACTCAGATTTCTTTATTTACTACAGTGCATTTTTATAATTATGGATTGTGTAGTGTAGTCTCTAAAGCTGAACTATTTCAAATTCCTAGAATGAAAGATTTTGATCATTTTAATACAATGCTATACTTTTTCCTCAATATTACATTTGAAGTGTCATTAATAAGAATGATACTTAATACTAGTCTATTGCAGTTTTATAATTATCATTTGGTTAGTTTTAACTTCCACTTCAAACTATAACAGCTTATCTGTTATAGGATGTACTAGTATTGTATTTATGAAAGGTATTGTAATAGAGTAATAGAGGTGTCTGCTAACTTTCAGGTAGAGGTGTTTAATAATTCTTGGAATAGCTTTTCTAGTTATTGATCTATTTATTTTTTCTTATGGCAATGTACATTTCAGAGAAAATCTTTTTTAACCTAAAATTTTAATGTGTTGTTACATATCCTACCTAATAAAAGAGTAATATGCAAATTGCCCCTAACTCTGCTACACCCACAAGCTGCACCCAGAAGCCACGCCCACCAGCCAATCAGAGAGAATATGCAAATTAACCCAACCAAGATGGCTACATCCACAGAGAAAGTAGGAGGGAGGCTTGGGTCTCCAAGGTGATAGAAGAAGCCAAGCTTTCCGCCTTCCCTGGCCGGCCTAAGCCTCAACTCAAGGCTACAAAGTTTCAATTATAGGAGGTAAACAAATCCAAAAAGAAATGGCTGCTGGCCACGGAGCGAGCAGGAGGCTTGGCTCCGCTCCAGGCTACAAAGTTTCAATTGTAGAAGGAAAATAAATTCCAGATACCAGGGTCTCTGCTTGGGTCACCAGGGGGTGTGGCCAGCCTGCAAACCACCACAGGGCCCTCGCTCAGGCCGCCCCACGCCCCAAGGGAACCCCCACCCTGATCCAGGACACCCTTCAGGGCAAACCAGCTGGCCCCCACCCGTGCACCAGGCCTCTATCCTATCTAATAAAAGAGTAATATGCAGATTGACCATCACTCCAACACACAATATAGCTGCCCCCATGTGGTCAAAGATCCTGCCCCCATGTGGACACAAGATGGCCTCCACAAGATGGCCAGCAGGAGAGGGCAGTTGGGAGGCACCTGGCCTGCAAGGGAGGGCAGTTGGGAGGCACCAGGCCTGCAAGGGAGGGCAGTTGGAGGTGATCAACCCTGCAGGAGAGGGCAGTTAGGGGTGACCAGGCCGGCAGAGGAGGGAAGTTGGGGGCAAACAGGATGGCAGGGGAGCAGTTAGACATCAATCAGGCTGGCATGGGAGTGGTTAGAGGGTGATCAGGCTGGCAGGCAGAAGCGGTTAGGGGCAATCAGGAAGGCAGGCAGGCGAGCAGTTGGGAGCCAGCAGTCCTGGATTGTGAGAGGGACGTCCGACTGCCCGTTTGGGCCCGATCCCACCGGGGTCGGACATCCCTCGAGGGGTCCCAGATTGGAGAGGGTGCAGGCTGGGCTGGGGGACACCCCCCCACCCCTGTGCACGAATTTGTATATAATGTGATCATAGCTTTTAAAGTACATCCACAGAGTAGTTCCTTCCTATGTCAAAATGATTCTTTTAATTTCAAAATTTAAAAATACAGCTTTTTTAACTCCTTTTCCAGGTACACCTTATGGTCCTCGTTTACTAACTGTGTTAACTCTCTTTGAGGGTTTATTTTGCTGTTCTTTTCCAAGCTACTTGACTGTACGATGGCATTAATGTCAAGAGCCGTAATTTAATTATTAAAGTAAACTTGTAAATGTCAATAATGTGGTCAGGAATACAACAAAACCTAGTCACTTCCTAATTTGTTGCTGAACTTCAGTTTTCTTCTTCACTGGGTTGAACTTTACTAGAGATGTGAAGAATATAAAGAATATGAAAATATTTAAGCAAAATGTTTACATCTCTAATTTTTACCCCAATAGAAGGTCATTTTTCCATAAAAATTATTACGTCCTTCCCCTGAGGTTTTCATGTTTATTTCCCACTGGCTCCAGCGCTCTCAGGATGTGTTCTGAAAATAACACTGTGTGATATTATGCAAAGCTATTCGTGAGAGCCATACAAAAACTCACGGAAAACTAAGAAACAGGCACATAGCTGTTGCAAAACCAGGTATCTGCTTCCAGGAGTGAATTTTATATTCACGGGAGATAAACATGTTCTTGAGCTTCTGTTGTTTAGTTTTAATGTATAAAGTTGTGTCTCCAGTATCCTAGGAGTAGAGTGTAAACACACAGTTAAGGATATCTTTTAATTGCAGTTAGAGTTTCTATAGAGATTTCTCACGTCATTGCACAGAGCTCCTAACAACCCAGGGCGAAAGGTGTATTAGGTGTTTACCTTCACTGCACATCAAAGGAAGCTGGGAATGAAGCAAGTGGGCTCAGCTCTGATCTTGGTGTTTTGATTTAACTCCATTGCAGAAAAGGAAGCTAACTTAGCGGATAGCATTAAAGAAGAAAGAGAGAGTGGGAAATGAGAGATAAAACAAAGTAGATTCAATTCAAAAGTAACAGTTTACGTTACCTGAATATATAACATTAAAAGAGTTTAATGAGCCATAGCCAGTTTGGTTCAGTGGGTAGAGTATCAGTCCATGGACTGAAGGGTCCTGGGTTCGATTCCAGTCAAGGGCATGTACCTCAGTTGCAGGCCAGATGCCAGGCCCTGGCCAGGGTGCATGCAGGAGGCAGCCAATCGGTGTATCTCTCTCACATCGAAGTGTCTCTCTATCTCTCCCCCATCCCTTCTATTCTCTCTACAAATCAGTAGAAAAATACCCTGGGGTAAGGAGAACAAATAAAATTAAAACCATAGTTTAATGATATTTCTATACGTATAAATTTCAATCCCTTTTAAATTTCTTCTATTCCAACTATTATAAAATCTCCTAAATTTACCGATGAGATATTTATCTGCTTTTTTATTTAAATTTTATTTTTCAATTACAGTTTATATTCAATATGATTTTGTATTGGTTTTAGGTGTACAGCATAGTGGTTAGACAGTTATATATTTACAAAGTGATCCCCCCCAATATTTAAAGTACCCACCAGGCACCATCCATAGTTATTACAATATTATTGACTGTGGATCTGTGTATCCTTAAAAGTATTTAAGAATTAACTGTGAGATGTTGTTAGTGATAAAATTGTTTATACAAATGAATATTGTTATTCATTTGAAAAGTTGGTACAATTTGTTGTTTGTTGTTGTTTTTTTTTTTTACATGTAACAAAATAATGGCAGAGACTAGCTAGATGTGATTCAGAGTAATCTGCATCTTATTCCAAGGACATTCTTTGTAAAATTATTGAATTAGATATGACCATGATCAGATACACAAACTAAAAGTTATCATCACTGAAAGGTAAAAGTAAAGATGCACTAAGAGAAATCAACATCCTTCATTCCATTGTCTTCTTCCAGTAGACTTCTTTACTATTACAGAATTTACACTGTAGACAGAAAAACCTTCACTCTTCATAAGAATCTATAACATGGGCTCTAATGGGGCAACAATGATTGCAAGGACAGTTTAGCCAGAATTCTCTACCCTCCACATGGATCGCCCTTGGTCTCTCTGGTCGGCTTCCTCATCCTCCACCATCTCCCCGGGGATGTCAAACCACCCCTACCTGCCTCCATTCTGCATGAATTCTGTTATGTGAGGTTAGCCAGAATCTCTTCTGACTCCTGATGTTTCTTCTCTGTGATGTTCCATCCCCTGACAGCTTCCTCCCCATCCCTGCTCTTTGCTTATAAATTCACACTTTCCCTGATATTTCTTAAAGTTGAGCCCAATCTCCCTTTCCTATAGCAAAACCCCATTGCAGGGGTCCCTGTAGCCATCATGTGAGTCCCTCTGAATACACTCTACCATGCTATTCTTAAACAAGAGTCATGAATAAATGGTTCTTTAGCACTACATTGCGGCAAATGTGTATGTGTTGGAGGTTTTAAATCACCAAGCTCATTCTATTGGCAGTGTAGAAATCACCATTCATGAATACAAGCATGACTATATAACCCAATGCATCAAAGGCAGAACCAGTGAAACAACATGGCCTGTACTCTTACAGAAAGACGTTCCAGGTGCTGAGAAAAACTCATTCACTTCCGGATACAATCATCTCTATTCGTTTTGCACTATATGATCTAAAAAAGAAAAAGTCACTGAAAAGTATGCAATTTATAAAGTAGAATGAATTTTTAGAACACGAGGAACAATAAAAACATTTATGGAACTGGCTAAATGAAATCAACATGAATATCACCAGTACTTGCCATAGTTTCATGTGTCTCTCGTCAACAAAACTGGTGTGTGGACATCTTGAGGTTGACAAGTTCAGAAAGACAAAATAACATATAAAATGTGCTGAGGTAGCATTAGTGCTTTTGACAATGATTCCCATTTTTTTCCCTTCTTAATACATGGGAAGATTGAGCTTCTGACTCCCCCGAGGTTAGATAGGACTATCTGACAAAAATCAAAGAGTTGTGAGCATATTGGAAATTTGTCACTTCCAGACTCTGGCATTTAAATGTCAATCCAAGACCCTCTCCAACCTCCCCTCTTTTCTCTGCCAGTTGAAATGTTGGCTATTCTCTCAGCCTCGGTCCATAAATGAGCAGAACTCCTCTGCTAACTGGAGATGGGCATGGAACTCTCACAGGAGTCGCTTAAGACACAGATATTTTATTATCACGGCATAACAAAGTCTCTGTCCTGGTACTGATATCACCTCTTCTTATATGGGGATGACTTTAAGAAAAAAAAAAAAAATATATATATATATATATAAGGCTAATATTCTAAGTGTCCCTCCTACCATACAACCGCTCACTGTGACGCGTACTGACCACCAGGGGGCAGACGCTCAACGCAGGAGCTGCGGAGCTGCGGTGACTTGGCAGCCGTGGTTCTCAGGTGATGCACCCCAGAACCAGAGAGAAGGGAGCCCGATTCCTCACGGGGCCATACAGTTCCACCTTTGGTGGTGGGTTATGTTGTTGCTGGGGCACTGTCGGCCCCGAATTTGATTTACTGCACACTTGTGTTTGCATTCCACACCCTGTACAACAGCAACTTTGCAGAGTGCCCTCTTGCACTCTGGGACCCCTCGAGGGATGTTGGAGAGCCAGTTTTGGCCTGGTCCCCACACACCAAGCCAAGGGACACCATCTGCCAGAGGGACCCCACTCACGCCACAGACACAGAGGAGAGATTGTGGGAGGTTGGCTCCAGGGCATGTTCGGCTCCTCTAGCCCAGTCCCGCCCTGCAAGCCACCTTCTAATTTCCTTTCAGTGTGCATGAATCAATGCACCAGGTCACTAGTACATAATAAAATGTATGGGGTGGTGGTGAAGTAATTAGTTTGAGCCTCTTTAAAAAATGGCAAAGACTAGTAATTTTGTAATATATAAAATTGTGAGAAAGGTTCCCCATCTAGGATATCTTTTGGAGTGCAACTGCTAAGCTTATTTACTGCAAATTCAGTTTTAATTATTCCATTGGATTTGTCTAACAACTTTTATTTGAGTGTTTAATGATTCAAGTATCCCTCAACTGGTTTTGAGAAGTTCAGTGTACTTAATGGTCTGACTTGATTTTGGCTTCATTCCAGTACCCACCCCACCCCCACAAGGATGAGGTTCTATTACCTGCTTATGAGCTCAAAATTTGAGAAACTTTGTTGCAGTAACTTTTTTGTACAAACCTTATAGTCTGCCATATTAGTGGAAGTAGAATTATATTAATAGAAGCATATTAAATGGTAATGGATTCTATATCTATCTATCTATCTATCTTTCTATCTATCTATCTATCTATCTATCTATCTATCTATCTATCTATCTACTAGTAGCACTGAGCATGAATCCGTGCACCAGTAACTCTCTGCAGGGCCTGGCCACTCCATGCCTACTGCCCAGAGGCTTTCCGTGGCCCAGAGGCCCATCCGTGGCTGGGCATGGAATGCTTGCCTTATCTCCGTGGTGACGAGGCAAGCATTCCATCAGGCCGCTCATGCTGCCCACTCTCAGTGGCTGCCCCCCCGGGACTGAGGGACTCCGGTGGGGCTGAGAGGACTGGGCGCCACCATCTTGTGGCTATGGGCACCACCATATTTGTGACGGAGTGATGGTTAATTTGCATATTACTGTTTTATTAGATAGGGTAATATGCAAATTATCCTATCTCTCTGTCATCTCTATATCGCTATCACTATCGCTATCTCTATCTTTATCTCTCTCTCTACTTACCTATATCTGTATTCTTATCTATCTATCTATCTATCTATCTATCTATCTATCTATCTATCCAAATATTTTGTTTAGGGATAAGATTTGTGAGAGCATCATATATACATCAAACAAAAGGAAAAAAACTCAAAAGCCAACTCTTAAAATCCCTTTGTTTCAGCTCTGATTCATGGTTAACATCTATCTATAGGCAGCATTGGCTGGGAAGCTCTGGATGCACATCTTTCGTGGCATCTAATTGTTCCGCATGAAAACTTTGTGTGGCTGATTTGTATAACCCCCAGCTTTAGGAAGATGGGAACTGACACTCAAAATGAGTTGCAAAAGGTTGCAAGCCAAATGGGTACTTGGGTCATAATTACAAGCCATTTTCGTGGCTAGAAGATTTTTTTTTTTAAGGGAAGAAAAGAATGTAACTGTCACCTATGTGTCTGCCACAGAAGAGCAAACGTGGGGTGTTTTGGATTCGGTTTCCTGTTCCCGCTCCAGAGCTGCCTCCCAGCTGCCTCTGCCCATCTCTGGAGCCAGGGCTCAGCAGGCCATGCGTCAGGCCTGATTACTGCTGGCCTTCCTCTTCTGTGTCTGGTCCACAGTGATTAAAAACTGGCTTGGAGGGGTTTTAAGTCTTTTTTTTTTTTTTTTAATTATTTAATCTTTCACTATGGCATGGGGTTTGGGATGGGTAAACTAAGAAAGTTTCAACCAACTGGAAATGTTTGCTTATTGGTCTTTTCCTATGTCAAAAACATAATTTGTGTTTGGGAAAAAAATATTTTATTCAAGGTAACAATTAGAACAAGAATCCATCTTCTCTCCACCAATGTAAGCCAATGTTATTTCCTAACTGATCACTGATACTCAGTATTATCAAACTTTCACAACGTAATGTCATTTGGTGCAAATGGCACACTGTTTTCCTTTCTGTTAATTCTGAGCGTGGTGTGATTCATCCACCATCATGGGTTTACATTGGCCATTGTAATCTTATCCTTTTGCTATTTCTATTTTATTTGGGGATGATAGACTTTCCTTTGTGGTGTTTAGGGATTCACTTTAAAGGATGGTTATAAATCTGAATCTGTATCCTGTGCATAAATTGCAGATATGTGTTGCAAATAGGTAAACGAAGCATGAATTTTGGATACGCTGTTTCGCCGAGAGAAGGTGTGTGTGTTCACATCTGTCTGCTTTCTCTTTTCCAACTTCTAGGATTCCTCATGATGGGGAGCTCTTGGCCACAAGGCCTGGCACTACATCAGCAATGCACAGTGGTTAGCAGTCATTGGCCTTTGCTTTCAGTGAAGGTAGCCTGAGGGTGAGTGGGGGCTCCCTTTTGGCAGCTGCCCTGTCTAAAGGTAGGCGGGTCTGTCAGTGCAGGGAAGTAGACACTCTCTCCACACATGTTCTTCATAATGAGCCTAATGGACAACTCAGTACCCACAATTATGTCTGCTGCTTTTAGCCTGTGGATGGCATAGTTGGGGTTTCCTGGTGTCTCTAGTGGGAAGAATGACTAATTCCAAAGATGGCTTTAATTTTATAAGGCTTGGGCGGAAGGTTCTCTTCTCTGCATTGTTTCCAACTAAATCTCAACTGGAATTTCCTCTGATTTTTCAGTTCCATCAGTTATATAATTTAGGATGCTCTGGCATTCTTATGGGTTCACTTATTCTCTCAGTGTTATGTTCTTGTATCATTTTCTTATTAGTGGTATTTCAGAGAAACTCAGGAAATTTTTTTCAGACATGCTCAATCTATTATCTTGAGGTAGATATTTATTGTTTTAATAAACAAAAATCTTTAGATTTTTTAATCATGAGAAGATGAAAAGGTAGAGTGATGTATTGATAGAAAATAAATTTCAAAAGGTATAGAAGATATACTTCATTTATAAAAAGATGTAAACACCATCACTTCATTACAAGTAATTTGTAAAATTTTATGTAAAAATCTGTGTTCTAGAAAAATACGAATAACCTAATTAGATCAAAGAAACAAAAGAATTGTGTAAATATTTATAATAGGTATAACAGTGATGCCAGCAAGATGGAGGAATGTGCAATATATGCCATCTTTTTCCCACAAAAACAATTAGCTACCCATGAACACAGAGATTTTGGTGCCAACTCTTGGTTAACTAGGTAAATGAAAATAATATGAATTGTGTTATTGATGTTTTACAGTGAAATTCAATTTGAATTTCCTCTGTAATTAGATGTTGTCTAAAAGAGAGGTTTCTCTCCTAGAAGCCACTATATTATAAACATACTGTGAGCCAACAATCCTTCAAGAGAAGTGTGCAATACATTGTTAAGAAAAAATATTTTTATTAAAAATAAAACAGGTTTTAGAAATCCTTTGAAATGCACAGGTTCACTGATTTTTACAGTGATCACAAATATGGAACCATGATTCAATGTCAGGAATATAATTTTGCTCACACAAGGGAGAATTCCCATCATTCCCTGTCTCAAACACAGATGCCCTAAGCTACCACTATGTTCACCTCTGTCATTTTTGATTGGGGATTTTTCCTCCTGGTTTTGAAATTTATAAAATGGAATCATTGAACATGTGCTTTTTTTTGTCACATTTCTTTCACTGAACATTTGTTTGGAAAGTTGCCACTTTGTTGTGTTTAACAGTAATTTGTTAATTTCCATGGCTCTACAGCAGTGATTTTCAGCTGGTGTGCCTTAGCACACTGGTGAGCTACAAGAATTTTTAAAACATGCATATCTAACTATTTAGTCAGGGTCACTGATCTCTTTTTCCTTAGTTTGTCAAAAAAAAAAATGCAACAGCCAACACAATAGCCATTCTGTGTGAGTGAATCAAAATTATCCCTTATTATTTTTTTGTCAGATGGACAACAAATAATATACGTATTGTGCCACAAAATTTTAGTAATTAGTTTATGTGTGCCATGAGATGAAAAAGACTTTTATTTTTAAAAATATATTTTATTGATTTTTTAACAGAGAGGAAGGAAGAGTGATAGTTAGAAACATTGATGAGAGAGAAACATCAATCAGCTGCCACCTGCACAACCCCACTGGGGATGTGCCCGCAACCAAGGTATATGCCCTTGACCGGAATTGAAACTTGGACCCTTAGTCTGCAGGCCTATGCTCTATCCACTGAGCCAAACCAGTTAGGGCGATGGAAAAGATTTTTAAGAAGCTGCTCTAGCCTGGCTAGTATGGGTCAGTAGTTGAGCATTGACCTATGAACCAGGAGGTCTTAGTTCGATTCCAAGTCTGGGCACATGACAAGGTTGCCAGCTTGATCCCCAGTGGGGGGCATGCAGGAGGCAGCCAATCAATGATACTCTCTCATTATTGATGTTTCTATCTCTCCCTCCTTCTCCCTTCTTCTCTGAAATCATTAAAATATATATTTTAAAAAAACAACATGCTGCTCTGTAGTATGGAGATACCAACATTTGTTTATCCTTTTTCTGTAGCTGGTATTTGTCCATTCCCAGTGTATGGCTTTTAGACATCGTGCTGCTATAAATCCCTTTGCACGTGTCTTTGGTAAAGCTGTATACACATTTCTATGGAGTTATTCCTAGAAATGAAATTGTTGGGCCATATGTCGCATTTTTTCAGTGTTACTAGAAGGTGTCAGTTGTCTAAAGTACTGCTATGACACTATGCTCTCATCCACAGGTTATGAGTGTTTTAGTTCTTCATTAAAGCACCATTTGCTAGTCTCTTAATTTTCACTCCTCTGGCGTGTATATAGTGTTGATATAGTGTGCTTCAATGTGCATTTATTTGAAAAGGAAAGTGATTTAGCAAATTTTCATATTTACTTACAATTTGTAACTAAACAAATACCATTTTTATGAAGTACCTATTCAAGTCCCTGTGTCATTTATCAATTGGATTTTCTTTGGTTTATTTATTAATTCAAAGGTGTCTGTCTTGTTGATGTGCGGTCTGTGATGTATATACATTTTTCTCAAAAAGAGGGTTTTCTAGTTTTCTCTCTTAATGGTATATTTTGAGGTACAACAGTCCAATTTATTTGTTTTTTTAATAAATAATGCTGCTTTGGGGTTTCATTTTAATAATCTTACCATATATACATATACATACACACACACACACACACACACACACACACACACACACTCTGAGTTGCCAGATTATTATGACCATCTGACATTTGTAGGCAAATTAGCCATACACTGAGTCGAATGGGATATGGAAGCCGAATGCCTGTTCAAACACCTTTGCTGTCTGCAGTTACCAAGATTAAACGTCTCCAATTCGCACAGGAACACAAGGATTGGACAGTCGAGCATGGGAAAAAAGTCATGTGGTCCGATGAATCACGTTTCCAGTTGCCTCATGCAGATGGCAGAGTGAGAATTTGGCGGAAACAGCATGAAAGCATGCACCCCACATGCATGAGTACAACCCTTCAAGCTGGAGGGGGCAGTGTTATGGTCTGGGGCATGTTTTCCTGGCATGATTTGGGCCCTTTAATTCGTGTGGAACAACATCTGAATAGCACAACATACCTAAGTAGCGTTGCTGATCAAGTTCATCCTATCATGTTGATGGCGTATCCCAATGGAGATGGCTTCTTCCAACAAGACAATGCGCCATGCCACGGTGCTCATATTGTGCAGGAGTGGTTTCAAGAACATGAGGGAGACTTTACCTTGCTTGGTTGGCCCCCACAATCACCAGATCTCAATCCAATTGAGCGTTTGTGGGGTGAAGTTAAAAGAGCCATCAGGCAGCTGGTTCCACAACCATCAAATCTCACAGAACTGGACAGTGCTATTCATTAGGCATGGTGTCAGATTCCTTGCATCACCTTTCAACATCTTGTGGAGTCAATGCCAAGAAGAATTGCCTCATTCTTGTAGGCAAAAGGTGGCCCAACGAAGTACTGATGGGGTGGTCATAATAATCTGGCCACTCGGTAAATATATATATATAAAATCTGTATTTTCCTCTATAGAACATTATTAACTTTCACATTTAAAAATAATGCTTGGATATATTATGATATGAAATAGCAGTCATGATTTTTATTTCCATATAAATATTCAATTATCATAACCATTTATTAAAATAAAAAATCCATGTATGAATGGACCTGTATAGTTCAGACCTGTGTAGTTCAAGGGTCAACTGTGTTTTCCATCTGCAGTTGGGTATCCACATTTGTGCAGGGCCAATTTAAATTATACGAGGATTAAGTGGGGACCTATATATCCCCACATTTTTCAAAGGTCAACAGATGCATATATAGTTCTGTATTTCTATCCAATTATCTCTCTACTAGAGGCCCGGTGCACAAAATTCATGCACAGGTGGGGTCCTTAGGCCTGACCGGTGATCAGGGCCAGGCCAATCAGGGCCTGGCTGGAGAGGAGGTGATGCTCACCGGGCCAGGGGCAGAAGGAACAAATACCAGACATCGATGACACCATCGTCAGTGCCCTGCCACCACATGGTTCCCCGCCTTCCCCCCTCCTCCTTCCCTCACTGCCGCACTGCCACCATGGGGAGCAGGCAGCAGGCTGATTGGGGCCTGCTGGCTGGGGGGAGAAATGGGGCATGGGAGGTTGGCCACCAGCACCAAGGAGGGAACTGGCCCTCGGCTCCCCTGGAAAAGGGGCCGCATCCACCGCCACATACCCAGGTTCCCCGTCCCAGCCTTGGGGCCAGCTCCAATCAGGTGATCAGGGCCTGCTAGCCGGGGGAGGGACCACAAGAGGTTGGCCAGCGGGGGATGTGGGGACTGCAGGAGGTTGGTTGGCCTGGGAAGGTTGGCTGTGGGAGTGCACTGACCACCAGGGGGCAGCTCCTGCATTGAGCTTCTGTGTGCATCATAGCTACCGGTTGTTCCAGTTGTTCCGCTTGCTTAGGCTTTTATATAGATAGATAGATAGATAGATAGATAGATAGATAGATAGATATGCATATTTATGTTTGTGTACAGGTGATATTTATAGATAAATCTCTGTAGAGATATATTTATGTTAGCATATGCTTATACATTATATATAGAAAATACATATACATCTTCTATAGAGAGACTAGAGGTCTGGTGCATGAGATTTGTGCACTGTTGGGGGGGGGTCCCTCAGCCTGGCCTGCACCCTCTCACAGTCCAGGACCCCTCAGGGGATATCCTCCAGCTGGCTTAGGCCCGATCCCCGGGGGCCTAAACTGGCAGTCAGACATCCCTCTCGCTGTTCAGGACCCCTCTCTCCTTACCGCCCACCTGCAGTGGAGGCGGGAGAGGCTCCTGCCACTGCCGTTGCTCTCACCAGCTGTAAGCCCAGCTTCTGGCTGAGCAGTGCTCCCCCTGTGGAAGCACACTGCCCATCAGGGGGCAGCTCCTGCATTGAGCATCTGCCCGCTAGTGGTCAGTCTGTGTCATAGCGACTGGTTGTTCTGCCGTTCAGTTGATTTGCATATTATGCTTTTATTATATAGGATGGTTCTTATTGAGTACAAATAAGAGTTTATTTTTCTCCTCATTGCCATGAAATGCACATACTTAAGGTACAAAGTAATTATTAGTGATGCATAAATTTAGCCACTAAAGGGCAGGATAAACACAGCGCTCTTTCTTTTTATAGATTTTGAACATTTTCATCTTTGCAACCACTTTTAAGTTGGAACATGCTGAGGAGATAACTCTTTCACATGAGTTAAGTCCAAACTTAACTCATGACATTGAAGACCAAACAGGAAAAATACAGGGTTTAATTTATTCTCCAGACTGTTCCACTGCTTTAAACTTCACTAATTTTAAAATACAATAAAATATTAAATTGCTAATTCCATATTAATTAGGATACATTTTTGTAATTCAATCGAGGTAGCAGGTACAGTAAAGGGAACATGAGCACACATGCCTAGTGCCACTATAGTTTCTAAAGGTCTTTAAATGACAGACTATTGCTATTTTATAGTGTTTGACTTTATAGCATAGTAGACACAGACAAGTCAAGGCAAACATTAATTATTCTGGCAATAGAACAAAAGTTAATATTAGGATTTGAGTCTTAAATGTTGAACGTAAATGATCTCTAATGTCTTTTCCAGCTAAAAAGGTATAAATAGCATTCCTCTAAAAATATAAGCCTCGCCAGTGGAGAATTAGCTAAGTTATTGTAATATTATTTAACATTGCTATTACATAGAAAATGATGGATAAAAGACAACCAGCATTCTTAAGGCATTTATTCTGGACTATTCAATAAAATCCTGTAAAACATTAATGATAATTTATCTTAGAAAAATTAGCTCTGAATTTTCACTAACCTCACCAAATAAAATTAGAAATATTTTATAGTTTTTCTATTCTTAAATTTCAACCAAAATGTATTTTGGGGAACACAGTTATTCACCAAGTAACAGAGCAATTGCTTATATAGTTATCACAATGTAATTAGAGGGCAGATCAATGTAAAAATATATTTGAAATTGTAATTATTTAAGTTTGGGATCATAACCATCTTTCCTACATTTGTATACAAGTGATAGTATTCAGAGTGGTACCAATATCAAGGCCAAAATAAGAGTCAATGCTTTATACAACACTTAATTGCTTTCGACTGCAGTTTAATCTTATTTCAGTCTTATTAATACACTTTGCAATCTATCTGGAGTTCTGTCTTGGACTTAAATCTCTCCCACATGAATCCTCTTTCTTCCTTCCCTGCCTTTCCTTCCCTGCCTTTCCTTCCTTCCTTCCTTCCTTCCTTCCTTCCTTCCTTCCTTCCTTCCTTCCTTCCTCCCTTCGTTCTTTCTATCTATCTTTCTCTCTACTACATTTTATTTAAAGAAGTGCCCTGACCAATGTAGCTGAGTTGGTTGGCTGTCATTCCATGCACCAAAAGGTTTCAGGTTCCATTCTTAGTCAAGGCACATGCCAGGGTTGCAGGCTTGATTCCCAGGGATGGGCATGCAGGGGGCAGCTGATTGATGTTTCCCTCTCACACCAGTGTTTCTCTCTCTCCTTCCCTCTCCCTTCCTCTCTTTCTCAAAATCAATAAATATATTAAGTATTGTTAGGGACAAACCTACTGATTTTGAAAGATTACTTTCTGGACAATATCCTATATAATAAAAGACCAGTGACTAAAACAGCAGAACGACCAGAATGACCAGAGACCAAAATGACTGCGGCCTCCCATCCCAGTGGGCGCTGCCCCCCAGCAGGGATCCCCACCCCGATCCGGGGCCCCATCAGGGCAGGCTGGCTGGCCCCCACCTGTGCACTGGGCCTCTATCCTATATAATAAAAGGGTAATATGCAATTGACCCTAACAGCAGAACAACCAGAACGACCACTTGAACAGTCACTACGAGGTGCACAGACCACCTCTTGGTCCCTTTCCCTGGCCAGCAGGCTCAGATCACCTGATGGCAAATGGGGAACTGGGGTGGGTGGTGGCAGGGAGCAGGGCCGGCTGCGGGCAGCCGGGGGAAGATGGTCCTGATCACAGGCCAGGCCTAGGGACTGTACTCATGCACGGATTTCGTGTGCCAGGCCTCTAGTCTGAAAATAATGGTCTATCATACATGAACTTCAATTCTATTTTATCATGTTGTCAATACATATGAGCTGACCATATTGACCATTTCCCTCTAGAAAATGGAAATGAAAATAATACTGATAAATTGAATAGAAGGAAATAATTAATTTATTGAAAACAGCTCCAGCAGGCCTGGAGCCTAATGCATGAGGAGAGTGATAGAGGTGAAGTTGCCCAACTGGTGAGAAACAATAGCAAGAGTCTAGGAAACAAGATAAAGTCATTTTGGATTTAAATTAAAAAAAGGTACTATGAAAAGGAATGAACTGAAAATTGTATAATAATATCTTTATTGAAATTAAAAAAACAACAGTAGAGTATATACAAAGGTAGCTATTAGGTTAGTTAGTATTTAATGGGACCCTGATGATTAGAGAATTAATGTGCTAAAGTATAGATCCATAAAAATATTCTAGAATATAATATGGATAACTAAAAAGAATAAAAATATAAGAGAGATATAGAGCATGAATTGAGAACCTGAAACACTAGCCATACAAGAAACCCAGAAGGAATAAAAAAATAAGGATCATTTGAGATTATTAAGGAATATAGTTGATCCTTTAAACAAAAATATGAAGATCATGTATGATAGACCATTATTTTCAGATATTGTCCACAAAGTAATCTTTCAAAACAGTAATTTTTCCATATCAATACTTCTTAATATTTTTATTGATTTTGAAAGAGGAAGGAAATGGAGTGAGAGAGAGAAACATTGATATGAGAGAGAAACATTAATCAGCTGCCCCCCTGCACACCCCCTACTGGGAATCAAGCCTGCAACCCTGACATGTACCTTGACCAGGAATGAAACCTGCAACCTTTTGGTGGATGGGATTACACCTTTAAACAAAAATAAAGAAAAATTAGGGATTAATAAGATCCTTATAAAATCCATGTGATTATTTATAGACTGGTCTTATAAAAGAGGTTAAAAAATACCATACCTTATTCTCACTTCAGATGACTTCCTTCCATAAAATATAGAATTTCATGAGTCCATTTGGCGAGACTATATTGAATTGCATTTAAAGATTATATTTTTATTTTCCTTGCTTATCAAAAGCAACCCACATAAATTCCTTTACCTGGAAATTATGTTCTGCATCCAGGCATGCTGCAGGAGTGTGTGTCACGGAACAACACCTGCATTAACCTGCATGACACTGGGCCTCAGGTGCTCACTGTAGAGACATGCTACTCATATTGCCCCGCCCACCCTCACTTGCACTGTTACAGATTCCTGGGGTAGTTGGTCCTCTAAGTAATTAGTGGTGCTTTGAATCCAAGCATCTGACTATCTCTCTGAGATCCATATACATCTGACCATATAAAAGAGAACCTTTATTCCCACACCTATATTTTGTGGGAATCCTCCCAATTTTTGACACCACAGACTGCTTTCTGTCTGTCGTTTAAATAGTTAGGTTGTCCATGGAGTCTCCAAATGACAAAGGTGGTTTTCTAAAAGAAATTACTCATGAATATTTTTCTAATTTAGATAAAATGGGCTGTATCCGAGGTGTGATAGTGACTCATGCAGATAATGGAAGACTAAATTGAACAAAAGCATTACCGTATCTCCAGGGACTTTCATTTCTTCCATACAGTATGTTAGGATTGTTTATGATGGGCCAAAACATTGAACCTAGAAAGATAATGACATATTTTTTAAGGAAGTTACTTTATACTCTTTGTATTTTAACCCCCCAAAATTCAAAATCACCTAATATATTTCAAATGATTTGCTGTACTGATACACACTTAAAACAAGGAAGACTGCATTTTTATTTTTATTTGTCAGTTGTTTTATGAGTTTGATAAACAAAAGGGATTTCACAATAGTATTGCATTAAATAAAATTTGGAACCCATCAAACAAATGAAATTACTTTATAGCACCCTCTATTTATTAGGGGGAGCAGCAAAACTTTGTGATATTTTCTAGTCATTTTGGGGAACCAAAAGTTAGCTTTGTTATAAAAAAAGTTTGATTACTCTAAATCTGGCATCACAACCAAATGAGCAGCAGCTCTCATGGCAGTCAGGGCAGGGTGCAAGCTACTCGTGTCAGAGAGCTGTGAGTGGAGAGACCAGGGTGCGAGCTACAAGTGGCGATGGACGGGGTGGCCAGCTGAGGTAAGTGGAAGTGAGCTACTCGTGCACGATTTCATGTGCACTGGGCCTCTAGTTTTAATATAATTTATGAACTTCTAAGTCAATAACCAAAATTTAAGGACTCTTTGAATCATGCCCATATCTAAGTGTCCTGCTCTTCTTATTTTGTAACCTAGTAACCAAGGCTGCAACTTAAAAAAAAAAAAATCACAATGGAACTCTTTTGATCCTTTGAGTTATAGCTTTTAGAATAGAGAAATTTAAAAATGAAGGAACACATATATAAAGTATTATAAATTTAATATTTCATTCTTTTAACAAGATTATGACTAATTTTTCCCCTATCTCTTTTACTTATAAAATTGACAAGTATTCATGTAAAAACATGATTTTTTTGTGTTTTTTTCCTTACCAAATAGCCATTTCAGCAAGATGTTTGTAACCGCTGGCTCCACCAAAAGAATGGACAGATTGGTGGAGGTCAGAGAGTAGTAAAGCATAAGTAACAAAGACACCCTGGCATGTTCCAATAAACTTCCTTTCCGCCCCTGGGATGTGGGAAATTATTAACAATGGCACAGAGATCTGAATGTGACTCAGATCTAAGGTCCGCATTTCAGTCAATATGTCCTTCAAATGGAGATTGCCTTCTTAAGAACTGGTTTTACTTATTGCCAGGACAAACAAAATAAGAGCGAGTCTGATGGTCTCAAAGAGGTACCGTATTTTCCGGTGTATAAGACGACTGGGCATATAGAAGATTTTCCTGGGTTAAAAAGTCATCTTATACACCGGAAAATACGGTATCCAGAACCCAGGACGTTATGGGAAGGTTGGCCTTACCCTTGAACTAGTAGAGATGCAAGAGGTCTCAGATGTATGCATTATGTATTACCTAATCAAGGTCTCCGGTTCATGGCATGTCATTATTCATAATGACAAGGATTTCAGACAAGTCTTCGTGGACCATGGGTCAAAGAGCACCAGGAACATGCTTACAGTCAAAGATAAACTCATTCACCTGACATAGAAAATAAGAATTTACCAAAGAAACAGTGAAGTATCTCAGTAAGAGGGAGTCATGAATGGGTTATTCGTGCAAGAATAGGTCTTCCTTCCCCTGGCTGCTGGCACTGACTTCCCTCCAGCACCCGGGACCCAGACTGGCTTCCCTCTGGTGGCTCGCAGGCACCTGGAACCCAGGCTGGCTTTCCCCAGGTCACCAGCAGGCACCCGGGACCGGCAGGCTTCCCTCTGGCCCCAGCTTCGTCAGGAAGGACATCTGGAATGACGTCTGGAAGACGTCTGGTCTAATTAGCATATTACCCTTTTATTATTATAGATGGTAGGTCTGGGTAGAATTAGGAAAAAAAGAGGAGGGATCTACCCTGGAAAGGATCTATTAGGAATTGTAGCAATTGGGAGATTGGACATATTCATAATTTGAATGAAGAGGTAAAGGAACAATGCAATGCTAGGGTTATTGTCAGAAGTGAAATAATATTACATGTTACTGGAAAAGTAGTATATTTGATTATTTATGTGATGGCATAGTGTCATTGATTCTATATATAGACATGAAGAGAATAATCTTGCTTTCTTCTTGTTCTACCTACCTTGTGGTCAAAATGGCTCTATATGATTATTGCTGATATTCCTTAAAAACTGGTTGATTAAGAAAAATTATCAATCAAATGATCATCAACTGATTCCATGGGCCAACTATTGGCAGTCACAGATGTTGTTATTGTTCTTTGTTCATTTGCTTTTTCTTCTCAGTATTGTTATTCTCGGACTATGAAATGTGTTTTATGAGATATTATAGGAGGCGATTTTAGGCTTCCTCTAAATTTGTATTTCTTCGCATTATTAATTCAATCTTCCACAATTATCAAAATTTTATCTTGACTACAAGTCAAATAAAATATTTCTGCTAAAATTATAACAGAACCAGATTCCTCTAAAGTGGGGACCCACTTTGGGTCACCTGCTCTGTCATATCTACGGTCTTTCCAGGATATTTTTCAAAACTATTTACGTCCTCTCAGAAAAATCTACCTTTCTTCAGGGGATAATGTTTAACTTTTAAATATGCATAAATATTTTAAATATTTAACTGTCATGGAAAATGATATGTGTACTCTCAATACGTGTACTGCTTCTTTGGTAGACAGTACTTCTGTATCAAGGAGTAAAAATTCATTTGATTAGGTGATTTTATGAATAATTTATACAGATGATATATAGATGATGATGATGATGATAGGTAGATAGATAGACAGATACACAGAGAGATAGAAGGAGTAAATCCAAGAATACCAAATATGTCGATGATACAAGAGAAAGAGAGAGAGAGAAAGAAATCACTCACTTAGGCAAGCACAGGGCAATTGCTGTAAAGCGGAGTGGAGAGGAAGTCTGAAAGCAGTTGGAGGTGGAAGGAGACTGCCTACAAAGGAACTTCAATTAATCTAAGAGCTGAATTTTCAAGGGCAAAAAGGGAAGTGAAGGAAATTGTTTTATCTTTAATGTGCTGAAAGAAAACACATTTCAACCTTGAATGTTGTAATCAGTGAAACCGTCTTTCAGGAACAAGAACAGAACAAGGACAGGACAAACACAGAATAAAGACATGCTCTGACAAACAAAGGCAGATATTTCTCTACTACAAAGAGCCAATAACAATTAACAGGGACAATTACTTACAAAGTAGGGTGGAAATGGATTGAGAAGCAATAATGAACCTCAACATTAGACAACCTGAAAAAGTAGAAAGCACAAATAAGATATTAGAAACAAGTCAAAATGCTGAATTTATCAGAAGAGAGGAGCTTGAAACATAGCATTAAAAATTTTAAGTGAATTCTAAATAATATTACATTAGGTGCATATTAAATTAGTGCCGATGCATAATTATTAATATCAAACAAAACAGAAGTTAAGGCAAAAGCCTTAGCATTTCATGGGTTACTACCATAAAATAGAAGATTCAAAAAAAAAGCCAGGAAGATACATGAATTTAAAATTATCACTCTCATGCAGAAAATGATCCTGTAACAAACACAAATCTAGAGAAGTCACATTCATTTGAAATACAAAACACAGTTCTAGTCCAGTGATCAAAATAAAATTATAATTCATATAAAAAAGAGTTATAATTAAACAATAAGGAATATTACCAAATCAAGGAAGGCCTTAATGGAATTTCTGACTTTTTTTTTTTTTCTTAAGGAAGAATACCTAGTGATGGTAAGGATCTAGAACAACTTGACCAAATATATAATAAGAGAAGCCAGACACAAAAGAATATATATGATCCCTTGGATATTAGCTCCAAAATAAATAGTAACATCCTTCACTTGGGGAATGGGGATTGTGTTGGTTATGTGGCATATGTATTTCCAAATATTCACAAGGTGACCTTAATAATGTGCACTTTGCTTTATATAATTATGCCTCAATTAAAAATGAAATAAAAAATGCTTAAATGGTTGGAATAGAGTGGGCTTAAACAACATTAATGAGAGAACTGTAAAGCAGGGTATAAAAGAAAAAAATCAAGAAATATATATGAAAAGAAAGAAAAAAAATTAATTATCTAATCATCCTATTTTAACAAGAAGATAGAAAACAAAACAGTAGAATAAGACTGAAGAAATTAAAAACTTAGTGAAAACATCAGAAAAAAAGATACAGATTTTCTTTTGGGAAAACTAAGAAAATACTGAAAGAAACCCTTTAAGATTAACAAAAAAATTGATAAGGTCCAAGATATGTATTTTCAATAATTTAGGAGATGTTATAATAGATTTAAAAGGATTAAAGTCTTAAAAAGTGTTTGATGAAAAGAAATATAAAGGCTAAAATAGGAAAAATTGAAAAATACTTAACCAATTTGACTCAAGTGAAATACAAAAGCAGAATAATTGTGTAATTATTAAAGAAATTAAACTTCTATTCAAAATTTTTTCACAAAGAAATTAACAGCACTAAACAATTTTAAGGACAAACTCTACCACTCTTTCAAGTAGCATATGATGCTGATTTTATATAATACTAGAGGCCTGGTGCATGAAATTCATGCACTCGGGGGGGTGTCTCTCAGCCTAGCCTGCACCCTCTTGCAGTCCAGGATCCCTTGGGGGATGTCTGACTGATGGCTTAGGCCTGCTGTGCTCTAAGCCATCAGTCAGGCATCCTTAGCGTTGCCACGGAAGCGGGAGAGGCTCCCGCCACCGCCACTGTGCTCGCCAGCCATTAGCCCAGCTTCTAGCTGAGTGGCGCTCCCCCTGTGAAAGAGCACTGACCACCAGGGGGCAGCTCCTGTGTTGAGTGTCTTCCCCCTGATGGTCAGTGTGCGTTACAGCAACTGGTCATTCTGCTATTCAATTGATTTGCATATTAGCCTTTTATTATATAGGATAGAGGCCGGAAACCACAGTCCAACACCGCCTGCAGCTCCTACCTGCCGCTCCTGCTCATCCCAGCTCCACTGCGCCTGCCACAGGCTCGCACCCAATCAGTCCTGATCGGGAGAGGTTCACACCGCTTCCGCAGTGTTCGCCAGCTGTGAGCCCTGCGTCTGGTGCTCTCGAGAGTGGAATGGCCTGCAGGATTGGGCCGAAACTGGCTCTCTTACATCCCCCAAGGGGTTCTGGATTGTGAGAGGGCACAGGCCAGGCCGAGGGACCCCACTGGTGCATGATCAGGGCCAGGGAGGAGCTACAGGAGGGCTCCAGGGCCTGTCTGGCCAATCTTGCTCAGTTCTGATCTGCAGGACCCCAGCAGCAAGCTAACCTTCTGGTTGAAGTGTCTTTCCCCTGGTGGTCAGTGCACATATTAGCAACTGGGCAACCAGTCAACTGTCTGTCCCCTAGTGGTCAGTGCATGTCATAGTGAGTGGTTGAGTGGCTTTAGCATATCATTAGCATATTACACTTTGATTGGTTGAACAGTCGACCAGTCACCGAACAACTGGACATTTAGCATAAATAGGCTTTTATTATATAGGATATCCTATTGAAGAAGAAACATATCCTAGCCAATGTTCTGAAGTTAGTATATCTGTGAGTGTCAAACCAGATAAAAACATTAAAACACAGAAAAATTATAGGCCAATGTCATTTATGGACATAACACCAAAAATATGAAAGTATTAGCAAATGAACATAGCAACATGTATAACAGATATTACCTTCAATTTTGAGTCATACCTGGAATGCAATTTATTTGAATATTCCAAAAGAAATGTAAGCAGGCATATTTAAAAATTTTTAAATATACAAAAATGATGGTAATAGAAACAAAAATGTGAGGAATTTACAGGTAAATTATTTCAGAGAGTTTAGTAATAAATAAATACATATTAACAATCAATTATTTATATTCTAACATTTCCAAAGCATGTTTCAATTGGTTATCAACATCAATATATTTTACAACATAAATAAAAAATATGAAGTATCTAGGAATAATTTCTAGCACATGTTATAAGAGCCCTTTAGGGTAAAAAATTATAAAACATTTTTTTGCTCATGGTAACTTTTGAGTGTTGCCATTGTTCCATAACTTTATTTGTGTTCGTTTTCAAGCCCCAATATCTACAAACACAAGGATAACCATTATTAAGTATATTTTTGTAAGATCTTTCAAACATTTTTTGTTTAATTAGAATAATATCACTGAATGCCAAGCCATCCATAAAACAAATAATGCTTCAGAAGACTTTCACAAAATTTTGAATTTGATTTTTAGTGTGGTGATACTATTTTAAACATTATAATATGTATCCTCATTGTTCTTAACCTTCTCTTTCCTATTGAAAATCTTCCCTAAGCTATGCTCATGAATATGGATTGAGATAGAGGGAAATCATGAGCCCACACTGAATATTCTCATTGTTGGAAGTCTTTATAATTAAAGCAGTCTGTCACACTAAGCTTATATTGTCAACATGAAAAGTTAATTTTCAAATATAGAAGATATCACTTCAAATATTTCCAGTCATCCATGAATGTCATTCTGATTACTTAACAAACGAAAGAGTGGAGAAATTTTACTGATGAATAATGTGTGAAAGATAATTCACCATTGATGAAATAATAGCTATTAATACTTTCATAATGAGTGACAACTCTGTGTGTGTGTGTGTGTGTGTGTGTGTGTGTAATCTTTTAAGGAAAATAAATGTGTATATGTTGCTGAAGTGAGGAGCATTTCATTCCATTTTTTAAAGCCCTTTTAAATCTCTAAAACAGTACCAAAAACAAAGATAACCCCAAGAATAAAAACCATTGGAAAAATAACGAGGAGATTTTAGACAGTTAAAAACTTTTGTTTTTCCTACTATTAAAATGTTTCATTAAATATTAAGATTTTCTCAATTGTTTGAAATGTATGAAGCTTTTATGAGACAAAATAGATAACTTCTTCCTCTCGTTTATTGAAGTGTTTTTGTAAATCAGTTGTAAATAGTTTAGCACACTTATAACATGGATAAAATCTCTGCAAATACATCAGTCATTTGTAAGTATTAAGGTATTTTTGTATATTTAGATATTTTTGTATTCCTGTATGGATTTTTGAGCTTTGTTTGCTAATTCCCATGGAAATAACTTCATTATTTGGTGTCTTGACCTTGAGCCTTCTTAGGTCAGATTAAGGCAGTATTCAGTGTATGGTGTATTTTTGGTACTCTGTTCAGTGTCCCATTAATTTGGGAATTTTGCATTCTGGTTGGGGGGCAGGCACTAGTCCAAGCCTTGTTTGAGTGTCAGGCACTGTTCCTACTCATCCTTCTAGGTGGCTCACTTGCCAACCTCTGTCAGTCTCCTCACACACTTGGGCTGATTAGTATAGGATTGCATCCTTGCAGGGGACCCTCTGCAAATTTCTGGGGTGCTCTCTCTGCACACTTTTCCTCTCAGTCTCAGTCACCACCTTATTCATTCCTTCTTTTCCTGTTCTATGAAAGTATCGATTCTGGCCCAGCCAGCATGGTGCAGTGGTTGAGTGTCAACCTATGAATCAAGAAGTCATGGTTTGATTTCCAGTTAGGGCACATGCCTGGGTTGTGGGCTCGATCCCCAATGTGGGATGTGAAGGAGGCAACTATTCAATGATTCTTTCTCATCATTAATGTTTCTATCTCTTTCTCTCTCTCCCTTCCTCTCTGAAATAAATAAAAAATATATTTAAAAAGATATTGATTCTATATCTGGATATATATATATATATATATATATATATATACACACACATATATATACATACACACACACACACACACACACATATATATATATACATTATATATATTATCTTGACTACAAAAGATATGTTTGGAGTAGGGGCTACATCAAAGCATACAATTATGATGCCATCATTCCTGTGCAATCATTACCTTGATGTGGCTAGAACAGCTGTAGGACTCACCTTGTTTATTTCCCATCTCTGAGAGATAATTTTATTTCATTCCCTGATGGAATTTTACTTGTTCAAGGTGCTAGGTAGAGGAAATAATACCCTCCCAGTTATTTCATTGTGGAGGGAAATGGAAGCTTGTTGTATCTCCTGAATGACTGTTTAGCAAGGTAATTGCTTCTACACAGAAATCCATTTTCTTCTTTAACTTTCATATATAGCTCCATTATCCTCCATCATTAATTTCTGCAGTAGACATATTGTTCTAAGCCTAATAATCATTACACTAGTTCATGTGCTTCTTTTTTCTGATATTTGTTTAAAAATGCTTATTTTTCCTAGTGTTCAGTTTCTCAACATGTGACCGCCCATGTGTAATTTTTACCCTGTTAATATGCCAAGTACTATTTCAACATAATGCCTTTCTAAGAAATATACTTATGTTAGAAATATTAAGTTTTAACTTTGAAAATCACTTGTCATTTTCTTCATTCTCTGTCCTCAAACTTCTCAGAAATAAAAACATTAGATTCTGAATTTATTCTTTTCACTTACCTGCTTTTTCATTTTTATTAAAAATCTTTGATGCTTAATTCTGTGTAATTATTCTCAATTTTGTATTTCAATGTACTATTTTTATACCATCTAGAGTTTATTTTATGCATTTTTTTAAAGTTAAAGGCTGCATTTTTCATGTGGAAGAAATCGAATTGGTTCACTTTCATATTCCAAGTAACTGGCTTCATTGGTCATGTTATTATTTCATCATTTTTATGGCTGTTATTTTTTCATGTATTTCCTTGAAAATAAATTTAAAATACTTGCTAGAATTTTCTTTATAATTCATGAGCAAAAATATGTGAGTGCTTTGTTATAACTTTTTACTTATCTTTTATGCAATCAGATTTCAATTTTTGTTTTTGATTTATTTTTATACACTCACTAGAGGCCCGGTGCACAAAATATGTGCACAGGTAGGGTCCCTAGGCCTGGCAGGTGATCAGGGCCGATCAGGTTCCCCAAATCCCCGCCTCCCCATTCTCTTGCTCCCTCAGCCCCCCACCGCCATCGCTGGTTGCCTGCCATGTTCCGTGCTCCCCTGGTAGTCAGTGTATGTCATAGCGAGCAATTGAATTCCAGATCTCCTGGTCAAACTCCTGAGGGGACAATTTGCATATGAGCCTTTTATTATATAGGATTTTAAATAGGAGGCGTTTACTTTTTTGGTTTACTTTTCTTTTTCTCATTTTGTCCTTGAGTGCTCACCTCTTCTTACACAGGGATAATGAGATTGCTTTGCTTATGCACAACTACCTTCCTGGCACATTACACTTTGCCAGCTTCCTGGTGACAGTTATACATTATGGGTAGAATCTCTCTGACAGCTCTAATCAGCTCTGCATTGTCATTCCTCCTGAGGCTCAGAATTCAGTAACTATAGGCTACTTGCTGAGAACTGATGCAACCACATCATAGCTTCATCACTTGAGACCATCTCTGGTACCAAATTTATCATGGACCCCTGCAATCTCTCGGTACCCTTCTAAAATCACACTTTCCTGCCTCATTGCACAGTAAGCTCAATGCTCAGGCTCAATCACCACCTTATTTATTTATTCCTTCTTTTCCTGTTCTATGAATATATTGATTCTGTGTCTGGATATATATATATTAAAATCGATGAGTAGAAGATACATCAAAGCATACAATTATTATGCCATCATTTCTATGACATCATTAACCACATTATTTGTCACAATGAAACCAATATACTGATTAACAATTGTATGAACGACACCTTCTTTATTTCGACATTTTTCTAAAAACATCGGAATAAAAGCCCTGAGATAAATTAACAACAAAGTTGACTTTCTAGCCACTCCTGCCTCTTTGATATGAATTCATTTTCTAAACCAGGAGAAAAACATTAATAATTTTTTCTTAATTGAAATAATATATTTCTAAAAATCAATTTTTTCAAAGAGAAAACTATAAAGAAGGTCAGCTATTTATACCACGAAACACAGAAATTTGACTAAAATGCTTTTGTTATATATTGATGTCTGCTTCCAAGGAAGTAGTTATAAAAGTACTTCTTCAAACTTCTAACTTAGAAAATGTGTATCCAATTAACCATTGCCTTGAAGGCTTTTCTCCTTACACCTCATGAGGTAGAGGTCAGACAGAAGAGTTAATTGGAAATTTCAGAGTAGAATTTTAGGACAAATTAAAGTATAGCTCTCAGAAATCTGATTTGTTATAGATACCTTGTAATTTGCTTGAAGCTATATTCCACCAATGACTTCATGTAAAGTAATTTTCTATTGACTAACAACATGGTGTGCTAAAAGATAGATTAGTTAAATTACCTCATTGAATGTATGGTCTCAGTGTGTTAGGCCTATTGAATGATGGCTTAAAAGTGAAAAAATACATCTAATAAACAAAACTACTATAATTGTTATTTAAACTTACCAGCAAGATAACCCCAAGCACAACATTAACCATATTTTGTTACTCAGCTCAGGCTAGTATTTTTTTAAAAAAATTACTTAGGGATGCCTTAAAACTATAATTATCTTGAATCATTTAGTACCACTGACTTTCTCTATCCCATCAAATTTTACAAAGAAGGCAGTGACATTAGCTTGCTTCCTCTTATTTAGTCACTTTTCAAGTTTCTTGGGGTCACCACAGGACCAAGCAAAAATAGATATTGAATTAGCTTAACTGTGTGCTTAGGTCAACTTGAATAGGACCAAAGAAGATCCTGACTCCGTTTAGTGGTTCTTTTGCCCCTGGCATGCACCTTCCTCTTTATTGAAAGGGATGGAATGCAATCCCTGAAAAAAGAGTCCCTTTTACATTCTGCCACTTTTTGAATATAATTATCTTTATAGAGTGCAGCTGCCCAGATATGTGTGGACGTATGCTCAAGCAGTATGCCCTTTCAACAAACACAAGAAAACCCCACCTATCAAACTATCAAACACATACACATACCACACACAGTGTGTTTTAAAAGCCACACATATATCTCTGTCCCTGGGGATTCAGTACTCAGTGACAGTTCAATGCCACTGTACACCTTCAGGTCCATGAAAATTCATCTCACAATCTCCTGCCCTTTGCCCTCAGAACAACAGGTAGCCATGTCCCAGTGTCCTGACCTTTGTGTCATGAGCTCTGATCCTTCTTTGTAGATTGCCTCTGAGTGTAGAGAGGAATTAGGCAGCTGCAGAGTTTAGGTAATATATTAGTTTTCTCTGGTCGAGTAAAGCAGACCTTACTTAACAAAATATTTTTTAATACAATTGTTACCTGATTTTATGTTCCAGTTGGTGTCGCTGAGCATATTCATCAACTATTGATGGATTCTGCAAAATTGAAGTTGGCAGTTGAGGAAAAGTTTGTACTATTGGACAATCAAACATCTCTTGTATTTAAGGAGAGTATAAGTTATATTACTGAGGCTTACCTGTATTTTTTTCATGGCATGTACTTCATTCACTTTTCTGTATCATCTTGCATGATTGACTGATAGATGGCAGTTGGTTTAGACTCTCACTTGTTTTAGTTTTCCATGTTTTGGGGTTTGTGTGTGTGCGTGTGTGCATGTGTGTGTGTGAGAAGAATGCTGCCACAGTCATTCTTGGGCATGTCTCCTCTTGCTACCCGTAGGCTTTCTCCAAGGTGTCCACTGTGGCTGGGTTCCTGCACTAATGTATGTGAAATGTGATGCCAGTTCTTGCTCTCAGCACCTGGATGGACACTGAATACTAAGATAAAGTGAATAACTTTATTTTTATAAACAATTTAGTAAATGGAATTATATTTCAATTAATTTAATTACATTTGGCTAAATTTTATAGTATGTTAGAATATAATACATTTCAGGGGACAGTCATACAGCAGAGGAGGGAGAGTATGGATTGCTGGGGGCATGTGGGGGGAGATTGTACTTAGAGAAGGTGAGGGTCGGTCCTCGTAAGATAATGCTTCACCCTGACCTTGAGGAAGGTGAGGGAGTGGCCACGAGAAATGAACCATGAGGAATATGGAAGAAGCGGGAACAAGACCCTAAGGCAGTGTTACGCCTGGGTGTTTGAGGAAGAGCAGGGAAGTCCATATAGGTGTAGTGGTGCGATTGAGGGAAAACGAGAGGAAAAGAGTTCTCAGAGGTGGCTACACAGGGGTCTGGGCAGCTCATAGGCCATTGTGAGGACTTGGGCTTTTACTATCTGGGAAAGGAGGAACTATAGGATGGTGCTAATCAGAGGAATTATGTGATCTGACATGTCTTTTTTTTTTTAATGTTTTTTAATGATCTTACATAATTTTATTTTTAATTTATTTTAAATCTTTATTATTGAACATATTACACATGTCCCTCTTTTTCCCCATTGACCTCTTCTAGCACTGCTCCACCCCTGTCCAACCCTATTGTTGTCTGTGTCCATGGGTTATGCATACATGCATACAAGTTCTTTGATCTCTTTCCACCCACCCACCCTTCTCTGCCTTCCTTCTGAGATTTGTCACTCTGTTCCATGCTTCTATGTCTCTGTATCTATTTTATTCATCAGTTTATTTTGTTCATTAGATTCCACATATGAGAGAGCTCATGTGATATTTGTCTTTCTCTGATTGGCTTATTTTGCTTAGCATAATACTCTCCAGGTCCATCATGGTTTTTAAAGGGTACTCTGGCATCACACTTGAGAAGAAAGTGTAGCATGGAGAGTGGTAGGTATGAACACAAAGTTAAAAAGGAGTCGAAGAATACACCTTTTCTTTAAATTGGCTGTGGTGTCTTATATTAGTCTGCACACAGAAGGAGGTAGTGGACTTTCACATCACTTTTTATTTTTTAAATCCTCACCCAAGGATATGTTTCCATTGCTTTTTAGAGAGAATGGAAGAGAGAGGGAAAGACAGAGAAAAATAGCAATGTGAGAGAAACACATCGATTGGTTGTCTCCTGCTCCAGCTCTGACCAGGGCCTGGGCCAGAGAAGCCTGCAACCTAGGTGTGTGCCCTTGATCAGAATCAAACCCAGGACCCTTTGATCCGCAGGCCGACGCTCTATCCACTGAGCAAACTGGCTAGGGCCACATCACTTTTTTAGATGAAACAATATATAGACACATAGATTTTTAAATAAATGAGTAGCTTAACTTCATTAGTCCTTGAAAGAGTATTACACACATGAAATTATTTTAATAGAAATTCAAACCAGCTTAGTCATAAAATTATTTTTGATATCTAAAAGATAGTCCATATTAAGGGTTAAAGTAGTATTTCTATCTGACAATCAATAAAAAATGTCATTGGTCATGCAAGAGTGAACATTGAACTGGAGAAAAATTTGCCCTAATCTTCAAGGCATCTGAATGTATTGTTGTAGTTAAAAGAATCTCTGTTCTGCTTCCGAATCTAGATATTTCTCCAAGGTCTGAGGAGAAAAGTTATTCCGAGACACTAATACTTTTTGTAAAGATTCATTTTTTACTTTTTGCAGAGGTCGTTAAAAAAGTTTTTGTCCTTGAAAGGTTAGCTAAGTCAATGGATTTTGATTTGAAATTGCAAGTGCTCACCAGCATTTCAGCTGGGGGTGCTTATTTCTGTGGTATGAGACGCTGTTCTTGTAAAAAAAAATTGCTCTATATGGTAGAAAATAAAAAAACACACACATATTATAGAGTGTATTGTTTCTGCCAAAGATACTATTGAGTGATGAGGTCAGTTCTTTGAACAGTTAATGTCATTCTCAGGAGTCTATGTGATACAAGTAACAATTACAGAGAAAGTTTAAAAATCAGTTCAAGAAGCTGAAACCTCTGAATCTGTTCTTTTGATGATTTCATGGAAAGTGAAAAACACGCTCAATTTTTTGTGCAATATCAAGAAATATATGAATATGGGAGATAATATTCTTACTTATGGAGAATTCATGAAGATAACTTTCTTTAGAATGTAGTATGAAAGTCTAGAAACATTAATATAATTACAATAAATATCAAATAGATTTATGATATAATATGTTTCCTGAATATATTATTTCCTTCTTTCCTTCCTTCCTTCCTTCCTTCCTTCCTTCCTTCCTTCCTTCCTTCCTTCCGTCCTTTTTTACAACCTATTTATCAATATATCTATCTTATTTCTCTTTCTTGAATCTAAAATATAAAATCTAGGGCAAAAGTGGAGAATTAAGGTACTTCAAAAGTAATGGGTATAGAAATAAGCAATACTTTGAAATTCCATAAAGGGCCATTGATCATTAAGATATTGCCCATATTAAACAAGTAAGGAGCCAGGTAGATGACTACAAGTCATGCTGATACAAAAAAGCATAGACAATAGGTACCCCTTCCATTTTCCTCATGCATAGTCCCAGGACTGCCTGGATGCTGAACCCAAACCAGAGTTTCTGTCCAGACTGGACGCTGATGCAGGCAACTGCTGTGACCAACAACAGAAAGGATGTGAGTGTCAAACATCTCTCCCTCCTCCCTCCATTCTTTTTTTTTACCTCCTTATTTGCCAAAATTAACTTCATTAAGCATTTGATGAATGTATTAAGGAATGATCTTACAGTCATCACAGTCTTTCTCTTTGGCCACCTAACCACCAACAATTTAGTATTGCTAAATCCACTCCTCTGTGTAAAATAAATACCTAAATAAACACAGAAAGAAAAGAAAAGAAAAGAAAAGAGAAGAGAAGAGAAGAGAAGAGAAGAGAAGAGAAGAGAAGAGAAGAGAAGAGAAGAGAGGAGAAGAGAGGAGAAGAGAAGAAAAGAGAAAAGGAAGGAAGGAAGGAAGGAAGGAAGGAAGGAAGGAAGGAAGGAAGGAAGGAAGGAAGGAAGGAAGGAAGGAAGGAAGGAAGGAAGGAGGGAGGAGGGAGGAGGGAGGAGGGAGGGAGAGGGGAGGAGGAAGGGAGGAAGGAAGGAAGGAAGGAAGGAAGGAAGGAAGGAAGGAAGGAAGGAAGGAAGGAAGGAAGGAAGGAAGGAAGGAAGGAGGAAGAAAGGAGGAAGAGAGAGAGAGAAAGAAGGAAGAGAGAAAGAAAGAGAGAGAGGATGGACCTCAGGGGGTATATTTGAAAGGAAATATCCTAAAGATAATGAAGAACATTTCTCAAAATAGTGGGAAATGCCTGTGTGGGACATATTTTGAGTTGAATCTCATTTATTAACCTAAATTACAGAAGAAAGATTCTTGTTGCAGTTTTTCAATAGAAATTAACTTGAGGATCCTTCTTTTTGAAGCATTTCTCCGAGTTGCATAGAAAACTTGCAGTAACAAAGTGATATTATCACTGTATTCATTTTCTCATATTTAACATACTCTGTACATGAATCTATACAAACTAGTTACTGGTCCCGTGTAGCTAACCTGCACTTTCATCTTTGCTTAAACCACAATGGAGAATTTGAATTAATGGAATGGTGTGTTCTGTATGAATAAAAGGAAAGGTTGGAAACTGGGGCATCCTGGAATTCTTGGTTTAAGTCCCATCTGATCTCTTCTTTTGCCTGCACATGACCAAGTATAAAGCTGGCCCAATCTAAGGAGAATCTCTTTTTTAAATGAGTGCTAAATGACAGCTCTTGAACCTATGAATTATAAAGATGCCCTTATGACCATAGGTTTCATTGAAGACTGTGCAAGTGATTTGGAGCAGAAATAGTTACACATGATATACTTTATTCATCCCATGCACACTGTGCTGGGATGTTCAATGTCAAGCTGCTCATTACAGGATGCTGTTAAGTACAGCCGTAAATATGTACTATATCTTTTAAATCTTGATTTTTATTGCCATTCTACATGGTAGAGTTGTGAGAATTCACCAGGGATTTGTATCAGGTTTAAAACATGCCCTTGAAAGATTTTACTAAAGAATGAAGATATCCAAATCCATGATACCAAGGAGTTTAATAAAAATCTACACTGAACAGAAACAGAGTATAGCCTGACCTGTGATTCAGAAATGCAATAAAAGGAAGTACCAGAGAAAAATGCAATTAGATCGCTATCTAGCACTAAATCATGTAATTGCTATCATAGAAATGGAAATAACTACTTCAATTAAGTATTTGCATCCATCAAATTGGAACTTTTTCCATGTGAGTTGACAAAACAACAAGTGTCCTGACATTTCTTATCTGCTTCCATAAATTAGTTTATTCAAATTACATGTATTGAATTCCTATGAAGAGTGATGTGCATGATGGATTACAGAGTTGAATTAAGTGTGAGTACTGATTCAAGGTGAAACTACCTCTCAGGTAATAAGCTGATGTGTCACTGTAAATTGAAAGTCAATTTTATGTTGAGATGGCCAATCAAAATATCACCACTTTTAGCCAATAAATAATGACTGGAGTATTTAAATACTTAAAGTGGGGCAATTATGGTAACAAATAAGAACAAATCTTTGCTTTGAAAAGCTGTAAATCCTGAGATATACTGCACTGTGCAATAATGACTCACTACCAAATTAAACTTTTCCAAAACATAACTAATATGATTTGTTTGCTTTCTGACACACGAAAGTCAACAAACTTAAATTGACATATGAATAATTTAGTGTAAAAGTTTTAAAATTAAGATTAATGCTAGTGAGTAGAGGAACTTACCATCTTTTGAAAAAAAATACTCATGGCTGAGATACACAGAGCACAGAGAGAAGTTATTATACATAAACTTTATTTCAAGGTTCTCTGAAGACTTGATATTCTTTAAATAATTTGAGTACTTAAGGAAAGCTAACGTAGGCAAACTAGTTTTAATTTTATGAATATATATTTTCTTCATTTCATCAATAAGAATGTAACTAACTCCTTCCCTCACACCCCTGTGAAGCAGGCAAGTATTATTATCTCCATAATTTAGATGACAAATAGAGAAGTCCAGAGGTCATGGCTGAGGCCGCCGGTATAATCAGCAGCATATTCACAATAAGAATAAGTATTCATAAGCAACTTGCTCAAAAGCCACAGGGCAAAGTGTGTGATCCCTTCTCTCTGCCTCCTCATGAGTCTCCTTGCTCCTTCCCACTCCTTCTCAGAACTTTAAAGGAGATTTGTGTCATTTTGCTTCAGAGTAGGTTTCTAAAATTAGCAGTGCAAGAATGTGTAAAACTTGAAAATGTAGAAGTTACAGAATAAAATGCATGAAGTGGCTAGAGCCTTTTACTGATTTGGATCAATTGAGAGAGATGTTTTCAAGCATGCACGTATAATTTTAGTTCAGACCTCGGGGGTGGGGTGGAATACTCAAGCATAATGTTTTAGAATGATTTGTAGTCCAGAAAAAACAAAAAACAAAACTGTGATCAAGAAAAAAATATCAATTTTTTAAACCAGTACTGCTAAAATTAATATATAAATTGTTCATATATGTGTGTGTGTATATACATATATATGTGTGTGTGTATATATATATATATGTATATATATATATATATATATACATATATATATATGCCTAAATGTTTGAAGAACATAATGGAATATGTGAGAAAATTCAGAAATCTTTATAATAAATGAAGATATGAAAAAATTTATAGTGCTTATACAAGTCTAATATCTCTAAGTGGTCTAAGAGTTTGAGACACAATAATTTTCTTTTTGACAAAGAATACATTAAGTCACATGATTTTTCTTTTTGACAAATGATTATTTTTCATGCAATGTTAACAATACAAATTACATTTTGTCAGACCTTACATCAGCTATTCAAAGCTCATTTTTAAATTAAATTTCTCACGAGCTACAGGCAAAGTGAAAATTAGTGAGTTGGGAAATTGAAGTGAGAAACTCTCCCAGGATTTTTTTCCCCCCAGAATTTTTTAAGAAAGCTTAGTTAGAGACAAATTATTGGAAAAATAATCCATATAAAAGAATTAGAAGGGCTTATTTCTCTCTGATGGGAGACATTAAAGAGAAAAATAATGAAAAGGAAAAGGAGAGTGTGCATTTATACAAACAATATCAAGTACAACATTTTAGACATCTGGGTAACAATATATGTTTCATAGTTTGTGTCCCCCCACAAAACAGTACCCGGGACACAGGTGTCCAGGAAGTGGAAGCGAAGGCGTGAACAAGATGGGGGAGGCAGAAATTGACTTGTTCTTGAACAATCTAGGCTCACACTTGTCTTTCCTGAAACAGATTGTCAGGACTTGTAGCCACTGACTCCAGGAGTGGCTTCTAGGGGCCAAACTCCTAAAACTTGTGGGTGGCCCGGGGTAGGCTGACCAGCCAGCTCCCCCAGGCAGAGAGGCAGGGGGATGCTGTGGGAGGAGCTGCTGCCAGGGACCAGGAGTCTGCCCGCCACAGCTGCTGCTCAGAGCTAGGAGATGCCCTGCAGGACTCACAATCGTGTCTAACACACTCACTCACACTGAACATCTGGCCCAGAAAACTCCAGAAAGGAAAGAGAAGCAATAACTTACATTCGATGCCTGCTAGGGAAATTTAAGCAAATCAGGGCAATCTCCCAGAAAGGAAACAAAAATAGAGCTCGTAAAAGGAAAGAGTATCAGACGAACATCAGGTTTCCCCACTATCACCCGGAATGGAACGAGAGAATGAGGCAATATCCCTCAGCTGCTGCCAGGGAAGCACTTGACGCTCTCGTTTAAATGCATGAGTGCCAGAGAAAGAGTCTCCAGGCAGCCAGATCTCAGAAAACACAGAGCATACCTGGAGGGAAAAAACTTTGTGTTACAAGTATAAAGGCAAGACGTTGGTGTTTGGGAACACTAGGCAAACATAAAAGACATTACATTTTTAAACTTAGTGGAAGAGTGAAAATAATGATTGAGTTTAACACGGACAAGAAAAAAATAGAAACACGGGACAAAAACATTAGAAGAAAAATATAACAGGCATAAAATTACCTTTAAATTTAAAAATTGCTAATTTTTTGAAATTTATCATATTTTAAAAGAATATATATATACATATATATGTATATATATATGGATATATACATATTGCATGCACACAAAAATACAGTTTAAAGAATACTAATAAAATGAGCATCAGTGTTCTCCACTCCCAGATTAAGAAATAGAACACTAGGCTATGGCCAGATAGCTCAGCTGGTTAGAGTATTGTTCCAATATGTCAAGGTTGTGGGTTTGATCCCAGTCAGGGCACATACAAGAATCAACTCATGAATGCATAAATAAGTAGAACAACAAATCGATGTTTCTCTCTCTCCCCCTCTCTCAAATCAATCAATATTTAAAAAAAAAAAAAGAAATAGAATACTAGTTGGACTTTCATAGTCCTTCGGTATCAATTCATTCTGATTTCTTCCCTTTGGAGGTAATCATAACCATAAGTTCTTAATATTTTTTAAATTTATGTTAGGGTTCTACCACCTATCTATATATCTATTATCTATTGATTTCTGTATCATCTATCTACTTATCTATCATCTCTGTTTTTTTTTTAATCTAAATGCATTTCTATATTCTACATGACTTGATTTTTAAGTGTATAGTACGTTTTTAGAATCAGTCACGTTTATGCATCCAGCTTTATTTAATTAATATTTACTGCTATGCTGTATTTTGTGACATGATCATTAGGTAATCATCCATTCTAACAATGGAAATTGAGGCAGCTGATTTTCTTTTCTCTATTCTGATCAATGCAGTTATAGATAAAGGGCTTATATGCAAGGTTTTGTAGGGATTTTAGATCCCATTAAAGTAAAATACATAATGGACACCAAACTGGAAAATTCTCTGAACAGACAAAACCACTTAAGCCATGTAAGCAAAACTAAATCTAGCTTATTTCATGAACATAAGGGAAACTTAGCTTATTTTTTGTCAATGCCTCTGATAATTAATAAATCTAATTAATCATGTAGCTAAAGTGGTATAGCATGTTTTCCCTTTTTCTTTAACTTTATTTTTACTGTTGACACTAATACAGATGTCCCCCCGCCCCCGAACCGTACCTTTGCCTACCTCCACTCAGCCCGACCCCTTCCCTCTGACCGCCACCACACTATTATCTGTGTCCCTGGGTTATGCATACATGTTCTTAGCTAATCCCCTCACCTTTTTTCATCCGGCTTTCCCCTCTACCCTTCCCTCTGACAGCTGTCAGTCAGTTCCCTGTATCCATGCCTGTGGTTCTATTCTTAACCAATCACCTGCTACCTGGAAATCCATTGTAATAACCAGTCATTGTGAAGGTTAAACCACTTTCCCATTTTCACTGTACAAGCTCTACTATGATGTAATGTCATGACTCTGACCCTCATTTCATTTTCAATTTCAAGACTTCCATTCTCAAACTGTTGTTCTGTGCACACCAAACTCTCACTAAATGCCATTTGCTGATCTGGTTTTAATTTAATGTTTCTTAATTTTTGATAGTATATGTAGGTTCAACTTCACTAACGATTGTTGAATTGTTTACAATACAATTGTCCAAGGTTCCACTCTAAAGCCAGTGGTGTATAATGAGAGTACCCATTATGTTACACCCCAGCCTTTCTGAATAGGGTCGTGTTTTATTAAGTTACCTAATGTAAAGAAGGTGTAGATTTTAATCCAGACCATTCTGGACATTTCACATACATGGAAGCATATGGTATGTGCTCTTTTGTGTCTGGCTTCTTTCACGTAGCACAAGGTTTCTGAGGTTCATCCATGTTGTAGCATGTAGCAGCACTGTGTTGCAAAGACTTTATAGCATTGAGAGAGAAATCATGATGAGGAGTCTTCTCTCTTAGCTCTTCATCTCTAGAAGTTTCTCAATTACAATCTTTTAAAGATCCTGGGATTATGGATGACATTAGGGGAAGGCAATATGAAGACTGATAGATCTCCAGGTTCTTTGTGGAAGCGTGGAAGCTCAGAGTCCAGCAAAGAAGTACCAGCACCCTTGACCAGATTGTTGAGAAGGACATGGATGAACATCCAAATGGAAGAGAGAAGCAGGGAAAGGTATGAGGGAAGGAGTTTCATGCCCTCTCCAGGCTCACCATTCTTCCAAAACCTCCATGAGTTCACCAACCCAGAAGCTCCATCAATCTTCTCAGATCAACAATCATGGACTTCCAATGGCTATCAGCAATAAAAATGTGTTTTTCTTACTGACATGTACCAACCAAGTGTGGTACATGTGTATATACATGTATGTGTATATATATATATATGGCTTTCATTAATGGTTCATTAATTAAAGCAAGTCACATACAGATACTACATAGGATATATTACAATACCTATTTATATATAAGAATTTCATCTGGCCACAGTATTTTTGAATACATAAGCCTTCACAAGGCAATGGAGCAATACCTTTTATACAACCCAGAAAATCTATGCCAAACAAATAATGAAGCCCAACAGAAAAGAGATAAAAAGACATTCAGGGGCTCATAATCTATTTTTACACATGTAGGCTTCAAATTACATGCAGGCATATTCATGTTTCTTTTTTCCTACATATCAAAAATTACTGGTTAAAAACTATAAAGAATAATAATAGTAAATCTAGAGAAAACTTTAAAAATTTACATAACATATAATGAAGGCTTTAGTAATTGTGTCGAGGGACTTGAAAAATGTGAAAGGTAGTACATAACAATCCTACATGGAAAGACAGAACTTTTGAAGAAAGCTTCCGATTCTGTCAAAATTAAACTATAGCTGTATAGCAAGTGAATTATTACTGCGATGTTTTATTTTGCATTCGTGTTTTAGGTTCATTATGGATTAGCTATGGTCTTATTAGATATATTTTTCACTCTGGAGCCCAGGTAAATGAAGACATCCATATCTCGGACGTTGCTATTCCTGTGGTAGAGACAAACACAAAATAAAACCATGGTGGAAACGTGATAGTTGTTTGAAATGGACTGGCTTGTCAGTTCTGCTTATGATTCATTAATTAAAGCAAGATACATTGGCAAGAATGACCTCAAAGTGGTGGGGAAGTATAGATTCCCACAGGAGAGAGACATGAAAGTGACTTTATTAGTTTCCTATTGATGCTGTAACAATTGCCACAAATTACCTTACAGATTTATTATCTTACACATGTATTGCCTTACAGTTAGAGAAGTCACAAGTCTTAAATTCAAGGTATCAATAGGTTTCATTTTCTTTGAAAGATCTAGGGGCGATTCATGTCTTTCCCTTCTCCAGGCAATTCTTGGCTAGTGGCCTCTTCCTCTGTGTTCAAAGCCCATCTCTCACGTTGATCCCTCTTGCCTCTCTAAAAAGCACCCTCGTGATTACATTGGACCTCCTGGAGAATACAGGAGAAACTCCTATTTTAAGTTCCATAAACTAACCATCTCTGCCAAGCTCCTTTTGCCACATTAGGTAACATATCCAGTATCTGGGGTTAGGGCAGGGACATCTTTGGGAAAACATTCTTGATTCTGAGTAATAGTAGAGAGCAGGTGAATAATTTTAAAATTAATTTACATGGACTGACTTCTTGTTCAAAAAAGATTAACTTCCCTGTCATTTACATGCAGATAGGCTCCGCCCCCTTACCCCAAGCAGTGAATCCAAGAGTCTAATCCAGCATTAGAATCAGTGTCCAGGGTGACATATTTCCTATGTCAGGGTTGCCTGTAGCTTGTCTTGATTTAGAGAGCAAAGAATGAATAGGACACGCCCAGCACCTACAGAATAGCTTCAGTATCCACTCAGAATGGGGAAGAATTGAAGCTGCAGAGCAGACTCAACTTGATCACGATTCGGAAATGTCCCTGGGGGTGGTAGCACGCCTGCCTTCGGGATGTTCTCTCTCGGCATCTTCCTTGCTTGCCTCTAAGGAAGGCATTAGAGAGAAGGCTCTCCTTGGGAGCGAGGTTTATTTCCCATAGGTGTTTGGGGCTCAAGGTCAATCCCTGGTCGGTTCCAATCAGTCTCCTATCCCAATAGCCATACGTCAATATTTGTGGCAAGTGGCTCTGTCAAGTCTTAATACAAGTACTTTGAACTTAAAACGGGAGCTATTCCTTAGACCTTTTCCTCTGAACCACTTTGGACTAATTGGGAATATTCACATGCGCTCCTTGGCCTGGCCTAATAAATGAGAACTCTAAAGAGATTAATCAGATGTCTCACACCCAGAGAGAACGTATTATGAATCATACTGTTGCAGCTACATGATATTTCCCAAGGAGAATGCCTCGTAAGAATACAGATTCTAGGTTTGTTTTCCAAAAGCAATCCTAAACGCAGCCCTTGTGCTAGAAAGCATTCCATAGATAAAGGCGCTCCTCATAGCAATATAATTAGTCTGTTTTCCAAGAGTTCCAATTATCAGCTGGTTTTCAGGAAGATCAGCTTGGGTCACCTGCCTTGTTCCTGAGAATGTTCCACAGGGAAGGAGAGAAAAAATGGGTCATGGTCCAGTTGCTTTAATTCCTTGAAATTTTGGCATAATTAAAACACACAAAAGACTAAGGACTAACTTATATATTTAGGAAATGTATTATAGCATAGGCTAGTAAGTATACAGTGTATTTATAGAGTTTAATAAAATATTATAGATTCTAGTAGATACCTGGACAATTAGTATAGAAAACAATTACAGCCAAAACCGGTTTTGCTCAGTGGATAGAGCGTCGGTCTGCGGACTGAAAGGTCCCGGGTTCGATTCCGGTCAAGGGCATGTACATTGGTTGCGGGCACATCCCCGGTAGAGTATGTGCAGGAGGCAGCTGGTCGATGTTTCTCTCTCATCTATGTTTCTAGCTCTCTGTCCCTCTCCTTTCCTCTCTGTAAAAAATCAATAAAATATATTTTAAAAAAAAAGAAAAAAAATTACAATTTTAAAAACACCTTAGTTAAAGAATAATAAATTTTGCTTTATTGCTATGATATGAGTATTGGTAACAACAAAATATTGAGACATTTATACTCATTATGTTTAGCTTATCTCACTGTAAATTTTTAAAAATGGCTTTATAAATCTATTTATCAGTATTTTAACAAACTAGGAATTATGTATTCTTCTTGATAAAGAAATGTAAGTGTTGCTAATTTATCTTGTGGGACATTATAACCATATGTAAAAAGCTATGATGTGTTTTACACACACACGTATGTATGTGTGTGTGTATGTGTGTGTTAGAGTAATAATTGTAATAATGAAAACTTGTAATAGCCAAAACAAACTATAAACAAGAATATGAGAAGAGAAAAATGTTACAGCTACATGTCAAGATGAAAAACTGATTATCATGAACACCCTACAAGTTGATAGATTCCCTCTCTGCATCTTGAGCTATACTTGTAGCTGTCTAACTTTTTCTTCTGTCCTTTATTGTGCGACATCGTAAAAAATTAAGGGGTGTTTTTAAATTGCTTATTTTGTTTCATAAAAGTAATAATATATATATATATTTTAAAACTTTACACAAAAGGTAATACAATTGCCTAGAAATAAAGAAAGAATAGAAAAACACTCATTTTAATGCAAAGGAATATCTAGGACTGTACGTGTATAGTCATTCCAGAAAAGCTGATATGGTCCTAAAGGATACAGCCCGTAAACATAAATATGTTTTATTGCCAACCCTCCTCATACTCATCTATACAATGGAAACCCCAGCGCAGAGTCTTTTCATTTCAAATGCAAATGAACTTATAGGTTGTAAATATGAGGCAGTCTCAATGCAAGTGCAAGTTTTTAGAATATTTGAGTTCATACATAATTGCTATAAACCTCCGATATAATTCACGTTGCTTTTACTTTATTGCTCTCTGCATATGCTGAACAGGTAGAACACTATAAATTACACTCTAACTCTAGGAACGGAGCTACACCAACCTAAATTGTTACAGCACAATCCAAACTGTGAAATAACAGCAACTAAACTGAAAAAAAAGAATAAAGTTTTTAGCATATCCCGATACCTAATTTAGAAACCATTTTACTGCTACCTCCTCCAATTGTTTTCTTTTCCGTGCAATTATGCAAGGGTTGCTCTTAGTACTCTCCTGTTTGGGAGGAGAAAGGTAACTTAAACATGATCAGTTACATAGGCTTAATGGCAGCACATAATTTTGTAGAACTGAAATTGACTTTATTTTCAGGTTGTAAAAGAGAAAACCAAATAACACAATTGAAAACCAAATTTTAATATCACAAATCCGTAATTTATTTTTGCCATTTAACATGGTTCTTATCACCCCCTTGGTGGCATTTCTGTAGCTTTTGTTTCAGCATTAAAGTCATTAAACTTGCCTTTTCTGTTCTCATTACTAGAATATTTCATAGGTAAATCCATTCAAAGAACCTATTGTGCTTTCTGATCAAAATGGAAAGTGATGCCAGGCTATAATAAGCAATTTAATTTTTAATGAGCTTATTCATGCCCAAGGTCATAACTAAGGTAAAAAAAAAAAAAGTTAAAATAAAACTACAGCAAAATACTAATGATAGTGCCCTAAATATGACCAGGGCAGAATAATATTTGGCAGAGAGTACTTTCAAAGGTTCCCAGTGCTAATTTTTAAAATTTTGTTTCAGAATAGTAACTTAGCTCAACTGAGGTGTAGCATATTAAATAATATAGATAGATAAAATGCAGGAGACTTTGCTTCAAAAAAGAAGTATGCTAAACTGTTTGTGGAATTTATATTTCTAAGCTGAGATTGTTTAAGTATAAATTTACTAAAAGTTGTGTTATTAGCCCATTGTTATTTCTTATCTAAAGAGATAAACATTTGACACACTGCTATACTATTTTCTCCCCATTTTTTAAAACTTACAGCAGCAAGGATGTGGGAGTACTTTAATTATTCAGTTTGCTCTAATGTTTGCATAATAATTAGTAGATATTTGAACTGTTACAGGAGAAATTATTTTGCTTATGAAATATTGAATAAGCCAGAAAATATTTTAAAATAGTATCTATATTACATTATAACTTTTTGAGTTGTTACTGTTTGTTGTTATATTATTTTAACTTGACAAATTATGTTAAAGACAATTTTAAAATATTGGTTAAAACTGCTTTTGAGAAAATCTGAGACCGTTTCTTCTTAATAGATATGCTATACCTTGTTTATCTATTTGATTTATTTAAAAACTCCTAATTCTTTCATGTTAATAGATACTGGGCAATGGCGAAACTTTAGAAATACCTTTGGGTCAATAAAGATGTTACATACATTGACCCTAGCCAGAAAATGTTCAGGGAGTGATTTCATTAAATTACCTATTTAATTGTGTTATTCCATGTTGAAATTTAACTAAAACATTGTAGGGTTGCTGTCAGTAAAATACTGTATTGCTGGCCCTGGATTCTGAAGAGAGGGGAAGTGTGGCTGAGTTGGTTGGAGCATCATCCCATACACTGAAAGGCTGTGGGTTTGATCTCTAGTGGAGGTCCATACTGGAGGCAACTGGTGGATGTTTCCTTTTCCCTCCCCTCCCCTCCCCTCCCCCTCCCCTCCCCTCCCCTCCCCTCCCCTCCCCTTCCTCCTCCTCCTCCTCCTCCTCCTCCTCCTCCTCCTCCTCCTCCTCCTCCTCCTCCTCCTCCTCCTCCTCCTCCTCTTCTTCTTCTTCTTCTTCTTCTTCTTCTTCTTCTTCTCTCTCTCTCTCTCTCTCTCTCTCTCTCTCTCTCTCTCTCTCTCTCTCTCTCTCTCTCTCTCTCTCTCTCTCTCTCTCTCTCTCTCTCTCTCTTTTCCCCTTGCTTTAGAATCAATGAGCATGTCCTCTGGTGAGGATTTTTTGAAATTTCAATATTATATTGAACACTGCAATACATGAGTGAGAGCCAGTGTTGACAATCCTAAATATTCAGGTCCTAATTTCCTTTAGTGTTCATTCAAGTCCCCAAATTTTTCAGGTACTATTAACACAGTAGAAATGTCTTAAAATATTTAGATATAAAAATGAAAGAAACTTTTAAAATTCTGGAAAATATATATAATGTCCCAAGCATATCAATAAGTGATAAAAATAAAACAAGCTGGCATTATACAAAAGAAACCTGAAAAAATACAGTGAGAGCCACAATTTTGTTCCACATCATTATTTTTATTTTTCGTGTTCAGATTGGGCAACTTGATGCAGCTTATTATCTGACGATATATTAACTGTTCTAGAAAAATGTTCAAAAGTTGGCATTTTGAGCTTTTCTCTTCTGTTTTGTGTTATTTTTCTATTTCTGCATGAACTTCAAAGAAGCTTGTAGCTGCACCCAGCTATGCCCTCCCAGTTCTGCATCTCAGAAAGGCAGGCTGGGGCAGCTGCCTTCTCTCTTCAAGGTCACGGCGGGGTGTCCTGCGGGAGGACCAGGTCTGTGCTCCTCCTGGAGGCCATGGGGAAGAATTCCTTTCCAGTTCTTTCAGGTTGTTGGCAGATTGCATTGCCGGGTGGCTCTGAGCCGTGGCCATTCTCAGCACCTAGAGCTGCTTTCCAATCCTCGCCACAGGGCCTCCTCCATCAGTAAATGCCCAAGAGGACACCGTCCCCCGGGCCAAAGCCCCCCAGGCCCATTATGCCTCTGGCTTCTTCCTCGGGGTCTCAAAGCCGCCTGTGCATGTGCATGGCCTCGGCACTGCAGGCCAATCCATGCCATTGGGTCTCCAGGTTTTATGCCGGTTGTCCATCAGGGTGCAGTCTCTTGGGGCATCTTAGAATTCCGTTTATGACAGATTGTCAGATTGTCTTTGGGTTATTTTCCTGTGGGTAATCCTCTGAATCGTATACCATAGAAACATGAAATCGGTTTCAGACATAATGAATTAAACCACTCTGAAATTGTCAGTTTGGGTGTATGCGTGTGTGGATGCTGCCTGTGTGCATGTACACTTGCCTGAGTGTGGTTTGTATTTTTCATTCTGTCTGTGCCAAGGCCACAAAGATCATCCTACAATTAAGATTCTAGAGAGGATGAACTTCCAGGGAAGATTCTAGGTATCTTTTTCACTGCTTACCAGTGATAATTAATGGTTTATCCAAAAACATATGGAAATTTATTTAACTTTCAGAATCTTAAAATATCATTATTTAATATTTATTAAGTGCTGTAAAATATTCAAAGACAATTCTCATTTGAAATATAATACTTTTACATGTAAATCTATAACTTTAAATTATAGTATCAAATATTTCAACATGCCCATGTTTATGAAAAGTGGAATTCCCTATTTGAGTAGTTAGGTGTAACTACTCAATCTCCACAAAATAACTCATGGGGCATTAAAGTGTAAATGAATATTTAATTGTCAAACCCTTGCTCATGCTCCAAATTTGAAAAACCAATGACAATGTAAAATTACAATCTGTTTTCTAAAATATGGAGTGTGTATATGAGAAAAGACTAACAATATGCTTTACCTACCAATTATTGCTAAACCTTAGAATCATTTCAGCGAGTTTATTTTACTGATTTTGTTTCTTAAAGAGTATATGTGTGTGTGTATTTATGTGTGTGTAAAATAAGACAATATATAGACTGTTGAGTGAAAATTATATTAAACTAGAGGCCCGGTGCACGAAATTCATGCACAGGGTGAGGGGTGTGTCCCTCAGCCCAGCCTGGACCCTCTCCAATCTGGGACCCCTTGAGGGATGTCCGACTGCCCGTTTATGCCTGATCCCGGTAAGATCGGGCCTAAATGGGCAGTCGGACATCCCTCTCACAATTCAGGACTGCTGGCTCCCAACCGCTCGCCTGCCTGCATTCCTGATTGCCCCTAACCACTTCTGCCTGCCAGCCTGATCACCCCCTAACCACTCCCCTACCAGCCTGATTGATGCCTAACTGCTCCCCTGCCAGCCTGTTTGCCCCTAACTGCCCTCCCCTGCAGGCCTGGTCACCCCTAACTGCCCTCCCCTGCAGGCTTGATTGCCCCCAACTGCCATCCCTTGCAGGCCTGGTCCCTCCCAACTGGCCTCCCCTGCTGGCCATCTTGTGGTGGCCATCTTGTGTCCACATGGGGGCAGGATCTTTGCCCACATGGGGGCAGCCATCTTTTGTGTTGGAGTGATGGTCAATTTGCATATTACTCTTTTATTAGATAGGATAGAGGCCTCGTGCATGGGGTGGGGGCCAGCTGGTTTGCCCTGAAGGGTGTCCCGGATCAGGGTGGGGGTTCCTTGGGGTGTGGGGTGGCCTGGGCGAGGGGCCTGTGGTGGTTTGCAGGCTGGCCACGCCCCCTGGCGACCCAAGTGGAGGCTCTGGTATCTGGGGTTTATTTATCTTCTACAAGTGAAACTTTGTAGCCTGGAGCAGAGCCAAGCCTTCTGCTTGCTCCGTGGCGGCAGCCATTTCTGTTGGGATTTATGTATCTTCTATAATTGAAACTTTGTAGCCTTAAGCAGAGGCCTGGGCCAGCCAGGGTGTGTGGAAAGCTTGGCTTCCTCCATCACCGGGGGCAACCCTAGCCTAAAACGAACATTAGCTCTTTCCAGCTCCGTGGCTGCCACCATTTCTGTTTGGATTTATGTATCTTCTATCATTGAAACTTTGTAGCCTTGAGTGGAGGCCTAGGCTGGCAAGGGCAGGCGGAAAGCTTGGCTTCCTCCATTGCCAGGGAAACCCAAGCCTCCCTCATGCTCTCTGTGGCCGGTAGCCATCTTGGTTGGGTTTTTTTGCATATTTGCTCCTGATTGGCTGGTGGGCATGGCATGTGGGCGTGGCTTGTGGGTGTAGCGGAGTGATGGTTAATTTGCATATTACTCTTTTATTAAATAGGATATTACCTATTGCAACCTCACAATTTTTTCTAGTCTAACCATGTAATTTCACATATTAATGAATAGCATCTAGTCCCACCCCAAAGTTTCACAAATGAAAAACCAGAAACAACCTTACAAGACAGAGTGGCTCCCCATATAAATATTTCCCAATATCCACAGTGTAATACCCACCTATATCAGTACACATATTTATTAACCCTCAAAGATTGGCATTGACAATCCTGTGAAATATTTAAAAGATATATTTGACTTCCATATCATTCTTTTTTCAGTCCTTTTATTCTATCTCTGCCTCAGACACACATGATTATTCCATGTGTCACAAATAAAAATGGGCAAATAACAATAAGTTATCAATACATTTAGTTACTACTTCATCATTTTCATTTGGATCCTTTAAATATAAAGCAAGTTAGTGGGGAAAAGAATCCAAATTAAAAAAAACATTGAATGGGAATATTTAAAAAAATAGGATCAGAAGGATACATTTGATTTGGTTTGTGACAGCATGCCTATCGATAATGTTCATTGCTGTTTTTTACTTCTTAGAAACACTTCCCTTCACTTTGGGAAGCCACATAAATATTTTTATTTTTTCATGCTCAGGGGCTTTGTGAGCAAAAATTATTAGAAACCTGAATTAACTGACACGCATTGGAAAGTTAATGGACAATTGAATAAGTAGGGAAGTCCAGAGGTTGTAGACATTTATTTCCGTAAAGTTATACATTCACATTCCAAGGGTTCTGAACCAGTCACTGGCTCTGTCTTCTCTTGGAGAGATTTTGTTATTGTTAGAAAGATCAGAAGTGGTGGCAGGTGTGTACCAATTACAATATAAAGCTCCAAATTTATAATTCTGTGGTTTCTCTGCTTGGGCAAGGAGCCAAGTAGTTATACCAGTGGGATCTCTACCAAACCTCATTGCTCTGAATGAGAAAATGTAGCCTAGGTAACCCATAAATTTACTGCTTTGAAATCTGCCTCTGATTCAGAAACCTGGTGTTTGCTCTGTGGACGAAATAAATAAATATAGTATTAAAAATACATCACTTGTTTGATACTTTAATTGAGCATTAGTATGCCCTACTGATTAGTACTGTAGAAAAATAGGGAAGGCAAGCGAACAAAGCAATGTTTACTGAAACAATTGGATACATTTCACGCAGAGAAAAGGGGCCCTGGCTGGATGACCGAATGGTTAGAGAATCATCCCGATACATCAAGGTTGCAGGTCTGCTCTCTGGTCAGGGCACCAACAAGAATCAACCAATCAATGTATAAATAAGTGGAACAAGAAATTGATGTCTCGCTTTCTCTGTCTCCTTCATTTCTCTCTCTCTCTCTCTCTCTCTCTCTCTCTCTCTAAATCAATAAATTAAAAAAAAAACTTAAAAAAACCAAAAGCAGTCTGGTAGTGATTAAAAGGGGGCAAGAAATGAAAAAATATCCAATTATTGTTCTGCGCTCTCACATAATATTAAACATGATTATATTTCTGTAATTTATATTTTTGTAATAACTACATTATAAATTACTTTTTGGGCTTCCCCTATCTATTTCCTTGTGAACTCTTTAGGATGAGGAATAGGGCTAGTCATCTGTCTTTCCCCTTTGAATGGTATTTGATGTTTGATAATTATTTGTAATATTAATAAAATAATAGGAAACGTTACTTTGCCTATTCAAAATTACTAATATCAAGGACATTTTTATTTACAATTTTATTTTCAACTCATATAAATACATCATCTCTTAGAGTCATTGAGAATTTGTAAAACAAATTATCTCCAGATTTTACAAAATACTTTTGACCAATGATAATATAGTGCCATTTACTTCTGTTAGAATGTGTGCATATTTAATTTCAAAGTGTCCAATTGAAAATGTCAGGGAGAAAATTGCAAAGTTAAAATTAAGATAAGGGTGTCCTCATTAGAAAATGAATCCCATCTTTTCAAGGCCTCTATGACATGGATATCATTCGCACCAACAATAACACTTTTTAAAATGAGATCAGTGTGGACAATATCAATGGAGGGACATTTCTTTGTGATCCTGAGAGAACTTTTCAGCTTTGATCTCCTGTTTTCCTCTTCATGATTTATGTTTAAAAGTTTTTAAATATAATAACTTATTATGTTCTCATTATGCATGAAGGAGAAATGAGCAAATTTTCATATATAGTCACCAAAATAAGAGTCATTAGTAACCACTTAGCTAATCTGATATGTTGAATATGTGATATGCTTCCTGCCTGAAAAGTACTGTTTTCTCATTTTCATCTTCATGTGTTTACCGAAACCTACTTTGGGTGGAGTTATCTTCCTTCAATTTCATTGCAGTTTAATAATTATTTGTAAGATTAATAAATTAATAGGAAACGTTACTTTGTCTATTCAAAATTACTAATATCAAGGAAATTTTATTTACAATTTTATTTTCAACTCATATAAATACATCATCCCATAGAGTCATTGAGAATTTGTAAAACAAATTATCTCCAGATTTTAAAAGTATTGTTGACCAATGATAATATAGTGCATTTATTTCTATTAGAATGTGTGCATATTTAGTTTCTAAGTGCCTAGTTGAAAATGTCAGGGAGAAAATTGCCAAGTTATTGTGCTGTTTAAGGAGAGCGTGCGGTAGGCTCTGGTTCATGCTCTCGAGCCTCTACAAAGAGCTCCCCGGGGTTTGCTCCTGTGTACACCGCCTTCCAAGTCAAAGCGTTGGCCCTGACTGGTTTGGCTCAGTGGATAGAGCGTCGGCCTGCAGACTCAAGGGTCCCAGGTTCAATTCCGGTCAAGGGCATGTACATTGGTTGCGGGCACATCCCTGGTAGGGGGTGTGCAGGAGGCAGCTGATTGATGTTTCTCTCTCATCGATGTTTCTAACTCTCTCTCCCTCTCCCTTCCTCTCTGTAAAAAATCAATAAAACATATTTTTTAAAAAAAGCTTTGAATATGCTAGTAGAGCTGCTTTCTCACTCAAGTGTCAGTCTCGTGTCCGAGGTCTGTAATTTGAAGTCATGTTATAGGTTTATGGTTTTATGTATGAAATGGCCGTATCGTGCCTATGCTGTGTTACCTACACTGTATTGTGCGCAATGGACAGGAGACAGCTGTTAGTTATCACTCCTTAACATTAGTAAGTATTCCATTCCTGATAACACATAGTGAATTATTTTAATTCTTTCTGTGTGTTTGCATTAACTTTTCTTCATATCAAATAAAGGTCTTAGTAATTGCAGATAAAAAATCACAAAACCAGCCCTCTCGGTGTGGCTCAATGATTGAGTGTCCACCCCAGGGTAGATTCCAGGTCAGGGCATATGCCTGGGTTTCAGGCTCAATCCCCAGTAGGGGGCGTGCAAGAGGCAGCTGGTCAGTGATTCTCATCGTTGATGTTTCTGTCTCTTTCCCTCTCCCTTCCTCTCTGAAATCAATAAAATATATTTTAAAAATTCACAAAAATCATGAAACTATCAAAATTTTACCTTAAAAAATAAAAGGACTTTTTAATGTTTCAGAGTATCTTGAGATTCAAAGCAGAATTAATTGATGATAAAATGCCAAGAGTGAAAAAGGGAATTGATAAACATAAAGACAAATTATTGGAATGATATTTCCTCTTTCATATTATAAATAAGGTGCTCTTGATACATGTACAGCAAGTGGATATCTTTTTATAGTGTTCCCTCCAAACAAAGCAAGATGGCTTTGCAAGAGTAACATAATAATTACATATGCACTGAGGCTAATGGAATCAATGGACTAAATATGTTATTAAATATTATTAGTGGAACAGTTAAAAGTGAAAACCACCATTGGACTTACTATATTTGTATTCCAGTTCAATCATTTATTAACTGCATTTTGTGCCAATTACTTAACTTCTCTGTGCCTCCCAGAAATATAATACCTGCTCACACCATGACAGAAAAAAATAATTTATTGTGTAATTTTATTCAAGCTAAATGTAACATTAATTGATGAAACACCATTGATTTTACACCACTAGAAGCAAACAGATGCTTCCTATTTCAATTTTAAGACTCACCTTACAGTGGTAAGATGCATTCAAATAAGGGAAAAACGATGATTCTTTTAGAAGAAAATCCTTCATCATAATCAGGAAAATTACTGGTTATGGAAAACTGCAGACGGAAGAGGGGATCTCAGTGTAAGCTAAATATCATTAGATAATAAAATTATAATTCTTTTTATCCTCACCTGAGGACATGTTTTTCATTGATTTGAGAGAGACAGGAAGGGAGAGAGAGAGAGGACATGAGGAGGTTGCCTCCCCACGAACCCAAAATCTAGTTATGTGCCCTAACTGGCAATTGAACCTGCGACCTTTTCGTGCACTGGATAAGACTCCAACCAACTGGGCCACACTGGCCAGGGCTAAAATAGTAATTCTTTTTTTTTTTTTAAATATATTTTATTGATTTTTTACAGAGAGGAAGGGAGAGGGATAGAGAGCTAGAAACATTGATGAGAGAAAAACATCGACCAGCTGCCTCCTGCACACCCCCCACCGGGGATGTACCCACAACCAATGTACATGCCCTTGATGGGAATCGAACCCGGGACCCTTCAGTCCGCAGACCGACGCTCCATCCACTGAGTCAAACTGGTTTTGGCTAAAATAGTAATTCTTAATGAATTTACCTGATACTGAAGTTATAAATAATGGAAAATACAATTATTTTGTCTTTCATTTCAATTTCTTTCCCAAACTGGGCATATTGAAGTTACATAAATACAAACAGCTACTAGTAAACTAGTCTTATCTATGACTAAATAACAGAGCTTTGAGTGACAAAATTCAGTAGTAAAATTGAATACTTTAATCAGGATTCCAGGTAATCATAAATTTAAGAGAGAAAATTTTAAAAAGAGGATGAACATTAGAAACAAACTGGTATTAGGAAGGGTAGTTTTCAAAAGAAATACTTTTTCATATATTAATAAAAATCATGACACTTGATATTTACATTGAATAGTGGTTCTGATGAAATGGCATGATTCAGGGAGGTGGAAAACTCTAAAACTTCTACCTTAAAATGACAATATATTGCAAGATAAAAAATGATTTCTTCTCCTGGTCGACATGGCTCAGTGGTTGAACATTGACCTATGAACCAGGAGGTCTCAGTTCGATTCCCAGTCAGGGCACTTGCATACCCAGGTTGTGGGCTCAATCCCCACTGTGGGATGTGCAGGAGGCAGTGGATCAATGGTTCTCTCTCATCATTGATGTCTCTATCTCTCTCTTCCTCTGCATTTCTCTCTGAAATAAATAAAATTATATTTTAAAAATGATTTCCTCCTTCTTAGTAAATATTATATAAAAAAAATTCTGGCCTCCAGGGAGCCAATAAGGAATAGGTATTTTTGCGACTGTGGAGGACTATATTAGTAAGCTCAGTGTCTGTTCTCATTAGGGAATATTCCTGTCCATTTCTGTAAAATAAGATTTGATGCCAAGACTCAATTTCATATAAGGCTTTAATTATGTTGAGGTATGATCCCTCTATTACCACTTCGCTGAGAGTTTTTATCAAGAAAGGGTGTCGGATTTTGTCAAATGCCTTTTCTGCATCAATTGATATGATTATGTGATTTTTATCTCTTAATTTGTTTATGTGATGTATCACATTTATTGATTTGCGGATATTCTATCAGCCTTGCATCCCTGGAATAAATCCCACTTGGTCATGGTGTATGATCTTTCTAATGTAATGCTGGATCCTATTTGCTAGAATTTTGTTGAGGATTTTAGCATCTATGTTCATCAGGGATATTGGCCAGTGATGCTCTTTCTTTGTAGTGTCTTTATCTGGTTTTGGGATTCGTTAATGCTGGCTTCATAGAAAGAGCTTGGAAGTGTGCCTTCCTCTTGAATTTTTTGGAATAGTCTGAGGAGGATAGGTTTTAATTCGCCTTTGAATGCTTGGTAGAACTCCCCTGTGAAGCCATCAGGTCCAGGGCTTTTGTTTGCTGGAAGATTTTTGATTACTGTTTCAATTTCATCGGTAGTTATTGGCCTATTCAGGTGTTTTGATTCTTCTTGATTGAGTTTTGGAAGCTTGTATTTTTCTAGGAATATGTATATTTCTGGGAAACCATAAAAATCTTAGAAGAAGCTATAGGCAGCAAAATAGCAGATATTTATTGTAGCAATATCTTTTCCAATAGAGTTCCTAGGGCAAAGGAAACTAAGGAGAAAATGAACAAATGGGACTACATAAAAAAAAAAAAAAAAAAAAAGCTTCTGCACAGCAACAGAAACTATCAACAGAACAACAAGAAAGCCCACTGCATGGGAGAACATATTTGCCAATGTTATCTCCGATAAGGGTTTAATCTCCAAAATTTATAGGGGACTCATACAACTGAACAAAAGGAAGATAACCGATACAATAAAAAAATGGGCAAAGGACCTAAATACACACTTTTCAACAGAGGACAGAAGGCCCAGAGACGTATGAAAACATGATCAAAGTCACTAATCATCCTAGAAATGCAAACCAAAATGACAACGAGGTACCATCTCACACCTGTCAGAGTGGCTATCATCAACAAATCAATAAATGACAAGTGCTGGCGATGATGTGGAAAAAAGGAAACCTTCGTGCACTGCTGGTGGGAATGCAGACTGGTACAGCCACTGTGGAAACAGTACGGGATTTATAAATGAAACTTCCATTTGACCCAATAATCCCACTTCTAGGAATATACCCCAAGAAACTAGAAACACCAGTCATAAAGAATGTATGCACCCCTATGTTCATAGCAGCACAATTTACAATAGCTAAGATTTGGAAACAGCCTAAGTGCCCATCAGCAGATGAGTGGATTAAAAAACTGTAGTACATCTACACAATGGAATACTACGCTGCTGTAAAAAGAAGGAATTCTTACCATTTTTAACAGCATGGATGGACCTGGAGAGCATTATGCTAAGCGAAATAAGCCAGTCAGAGAAAAATAAATATCACATGATCTCACTCATTTGTGGAATATAATGAACAACATAAACTGACAAACAAAAATAGAATTAGAGTCATAGAAGCATCAAAGAGACTGTCAAACCTTTGAGGGAATGTGGAGATGAGGGGGTAAGAGATCAACCAAAGGACTCGTATGCATGCATATGAGCATAATTAATGGACACAGACAGTAGGGGCGTGCGGGCATGTGCTGGGAGGTGCAGGCGGCCTGGGAGAGGTCAATGGGGGGGGGAAAGGAGACTTATGTAATACTGTAAACAATAAAGAATTAAAAAAGACTTGATTTCAAAAGTGGAAGTACTTTATTTTTATGAATGAACACTTTTAAAATAGAATTCTGGTACCCATAGTTATGCACAGTAGTTTTATTTTTCCTCTAAGTAAATCTGAGTGTTTGAGTAAATTTAGCCACGTGTAATCATAGCCTGGGGATTAATGCTAGACAGAGACACCAAGGGCCGCTCAGGAAATCTAATTCTCAGATTTCTCAAGAACAGAAATGCCATGCTGCCAAAGGTGCACATAGGGTGGTGGGGGTGGGGTAAGGGAGCAAGGGGTACAGGCACCTGGCTTCTCAGGAACCCTTCCCAAATGGTCCGATGAGTGTATGAGCCTTGCCAACGCACGCTCTCTGGAAACAAACTTCTTCCCTGAATACAAGAACTCGCTACAGAAATGAACATTTTCTTCGCTTTCGCTACCTTCTTATTCCTTATGACAGATCTTGACACAAAGCAAGAAAGGGTATTGTTTTGCCCATGGAACTATGTGTGCTTATTTCTATATTTTAATCACCAATTCATTTGCAAACTAAACAATCCACAATATCAGTGGCCTTCGTGTAGACAATGTTATAGCTCTATCAAGGCCGATTGCGTTCAAGTAAGTAATAGGATTAATTAGTTGCAAATATTACGTTAGGTGTTGCAACATGCTAGCATTGTTCCAGACACATTATTCTGATGAAAAAAATAGTCATTACAGAAACAAGAGAAGAAATTAAAGACAGTAAGGCTGTAGGCAGAGCACCAGTCCTAGGCCAAAGAATGAATTAATAGAAATATTTAGTAAGCCATCAAAGTTGGTTTTCTGGATCTCCTTCCTTATTTATTTTATTTTTTAAAGTATATTTTTATTGATTCCAGAGAGGAAGGTAGAGGGAGAGAAAGATAGAGACATCATTGATGAGAGAGAATCATTGATCGGCTGCCTCTTGCACGCCCCACACTGGGGATGGAGCCCACAACCTGGGCATGTGCCCTGACAGGGAATCGAACCATGACCTCCTGGTTCATAGGTTGATGTTCAATCACTGAGCCATGCCAGCCGGAATTCCTTTTTAGTTTTCAAATAAATCTTTCTGTTTTCGCTGGCCTCACCTCTTCCCTGCCCAGTGCTTAATGACCGTCTGGTTGCACCCCATTAGGGTTTGCCTGTGAACTTGATGTATCCTCACATCCACAATAACTGCAGCTTTTTGTCATCCCTTCAAGGCCTGGCCCGTGATTGGCTGGCTATTGCTGGGAAAACCACATTAAGTTGTCAATAGCACCTTGCCAGCTTTCCTCTTTCTGGAAAGAATGGCCATGGATTAGAATCATTTTCGTTTCTGTGATGCAAGGTGGAGTTTTTATTACGTTTGTGGGAATTACTGTTTCCTCGTTGTTTGTAGTTAGGGAGGAGAAGGAACAGAATGGATGAAGAAGAAACAGAAACATTTAATACCGCATTTCATATACGGAGACTTTCAAAGTAGTTATTAGCCCTAGCCGGTCTGGCTCAGCAGAAAGAGCGCTGGCCTGGGGACTGAAGGGTCCGGGGTTCGATTCTGGTTAAGGGCACCTACCTAGGTTTCAGGCTTGATCCCCAGCCCTGTTTGTGGCATGTGCAAAGGCAATAAATGGATGTTTCTCTCTCACATCAATGTTTCTCTCTCTGTCTCTGTCTCTCTCCCTTCCACTCTCTCTAAAAACCAATGGAAAAATACCCTCAGGTGAGGATTTTTAAAAAAGTAATTATAAAAGACTAAATACTAGATTAATAGAACTATTTGGTTTCCCAGCACAGTATTTAAAAATTGGAAGTTGAAGGTCATAAAGGAGGCATGGCTTTTGTAGGTCACAACTGTCCCTATCGGCCTGCTCACAGACTTCCCCGTGCCTGAGGGCATGCGTGTGTGCAAACCCTGCCACAAAACCATTTATCTCCCATAGAAAGACTGGGTCGACTTTCCCTAATTGAAAAATTGACTGACTTGAAATTTAACAAGAAAGAAAAAAATAAACCAGTTCATGCACATGTACAATTCAGTTGTATCAGATGAGTACCAGAGGTTGGGGAACCTTGTTTCCAGGTTTACTGTCCATATTTGGAAAACTGACTCTATTTTATTTCCTTCTTTTGTCTTAGTAGAGTGCCGACGTGTAGGTAACATAAATAATCACTGCAAATAATACGTTGCCTTTACAAACTTCTGCTTCAGTCTGGTTTGTAGCAAATTTCATTGCATACATGCATCCACTATCACACTTGCTTAATCAAGGATAGAATGAGGCAAGCAAGGTATCAGGCTCAAAACTTAAGGAGGCACTCATACTCAGATGCACACTGTCTACTCATAGAGCCCTGAGAGTGAGCGTCTTCTTAAATTTTAAGTCCTAGGCACTTCTTCATGGACGGGCTGCCTCCTGCACACCTCCTTACTGGGGATTGAGCCTACATGTACCCTGACTGGGAATTGAACCTTGATCTTGTGGTTTATAGGTCCATGATCAACCACTGAGCAACACTGACTGGGTCAGGTGTAAATTTTTTTTATTTTTATTTGTGCTATCTGGAATTCATTCTGCTTTTTCAAAACTGAGATTCATACATGTCATTGATTCTTGAACATTCTTGTCCCAGTATTTTCAAAATGTCCTCTCCTCAGTAGACACATCTCATTCTACACATAGTTTCCATCTTAGCTTATTTTTCTGGTTCTAAGTTTGTTTGCGTTAAGGACTACTTCAAGTAGTTTACCAACCTGGCATTTCCCACAATGACCAGCAAGATTCCAATGTGTCCAAGTGAGGGGAGGCTTACTGTCAAATGCTCCTGGGCCCCAGCCTGAGCCTTCTCTGAAAACAGCCTTTTTATTCATTCCTTCTCTTATCCTGAAAGGGGGGGGTCATTTTATTGTAGGTCTCCCGTTACATAAATTGGAAAGCCCTGGGTTTATTCAGCAATCTCAGATTTATATCAACTAATACTAAGTTTAATGGTATGTAACAAAACAAACAAAAAAACAAACAAAAAAAAAACACCCAAATATCAGTATGTTACACACACACACACACACACACACACACACACACACACACACACACACAAAATAGATTCGTTTTCTTTTAGGTTAAAAAAAAAATCTGAAAGCAGTCTAGGCTAAGCATCCTGATTCAGTAGTTTTTATGAAGCAAATTTCCTTCTATAGTTGTGCTCTGCCAGCTTTAACATAGGCACTTACAACCAAGGCTACTTACTTACAAATGAGAGATGCCTCCCTTAGTTTCCCGTTCCTGGCAGGAAGAGGAGTGGAAGCAAGAAGAGAGCATGCTCCTAACAACAGTCTCCTACCCACCAAATAACTACACTTGCAAGTCAGTGGGCAGAATGCATGTCTCCATCATTGCTTCTCTCTGGGAGGATGGCTGCAAATGCAGTCTTTAGCTGTGCACATAGCCAACCAAATAAAATTGGGGTTCAAATAATTAAGATTAGTGGGAAAGGTAAATCAGATAGGCAACCAGCATCCTCTGCTACATGGCAGCGCATTCTTTTCTCTAAGAATGTCTCTAGTTCATGGCAATCATTGGCCCTGAGACTACAAAACAGGGTGCAACCAAAACAAAGGAGAGGCAATACCCCCGCAAGGACCATAATAGTATCAGCCCGACCCTGAAACTTGGCAAAAAAGCCTAATCATATTTTGAAACCTTATTTACTTGTAAGTTCAGCGTGCACCTAAAAAGTTGTTTGCAATATTTTATCAACTGCTTTGTTGCAAGACATTATTTCAGAACCCATCCATCTCCCACTTAATGTAAGTTATCTGATTCTAAAAACCTAACATTCAGTGTGAAATATGTAAGGGAATAATTACCTATTCCTCACCATTTTAAATGAGAAAACTTATAATGCATTGCTCCTCAACCAAAAGTCCAAACCAATTTCCTAAGTTATTACTAAATGCAATAAAAGGATTACTTATAAGTTACAAAATGTGCTCTTTCAATTGTAAAAAAAAAAAAATGGCTTAAAACTTTTCTTTCTGATCATCAAGCAATTAATGTGGTTGTTAAATTCATTTTGTATGCAGGAAAATGTACAGTTTGCATGTAGCTCCATAAAAATTTTGTTTGCGATATGGGAAGGCCAATAACACATAACAATAAATAAATTTGCTTGAAAAACTGCATGTAAAAGTTTACAATAAAATGGTAATTTCCTGTAATAAACTATAACTCACCAGTTGAGTTGGGGACTTAAAACTTGAAGCAAGCTAATAAATGAGGAGCCCACGAGGGGCTATTATTTTCTGTGGATACAGAAGTTGGTGTTGCAGACAAGTTAGATGGAGATGTAGCCCATCAGCTAAGCTATTAAACTCATAGTAATCAGGACAGGTTCTCTGTCATCCTGGGGATGTATAAAAACGTGTAAACTGAAAACCCTTAAAGGAATTGGTTGGGCATTTAGGATAAAAAATTGCAAATTAAACTTTGGATTTTTAATTGTAATATTCAAACTTTTTTCTATGCCGCTAGAAGGCATATAAAGTTTCTGGATTTAAAAGAAGGATTCCTATCCTACAGTCGTGCCATTCAAGAAAGACAGTTATCATTGCACCCACATACCTCACCCACGTGTGATACCTCTCTAAGTGCCCACAACATCTGAGAGTCAGATCCTCTTCACCCATCAGTGTGCTTTTCAAAATGTCTATATATGATCCTGGCATTCTACCAACTGATTCTGGAATGCAATTCAACAGTTATTCCTTACATAACTTATTTAAACATGTCATTGTGTTTTAAGGATGTAAATATAATAGTCTTCATAAATAAATGTTGGTTTAACAAGTTGTAGTGGTAGGTATGTATACACTCTGATATTCGGCTAATAAAACGCAAAAGTATCCTATCAAGATGCAGTAGCATTCCTCCCAAGCCCCCCTTCTTACAACCCTAAATCCCAGGACATAACAAAACAAAGGAGCCCAGCCAGCGTGGCTCACTGGTTGAACTTCGACCTATGAACCAGGAGGTCACGTTTGGTTCCACGTCAGGTCACATGTCTGGGTTGCAGGCTCCGTCCCCAGTGTGGGATGTGCCATGAGGCAGCTGATCAATGATTCTCTCTCATCGTTGATGTTTCTGTCTCTTTCTCTCTCCCTCTCTGAAATGTATACACTAACAAAACAAACAAGCAAAAACACAAAGGGGAATAGGAAGAGTCTACACTGTGAACGAAAGGACTTTCTTGACCTCTGGGACTCAAGGAAGGAGGAGACCCAGCACTGAGTTCCCTGAGTCCTTACAATAGAGCTCTTTGCACTAAGGCCCATGGAGGGAACATGCTCCCACCTGGTCTTTCTGAAACAAGGAGGTATTAGTATGAGCCCCCTTTTTGCAGTGGTGGTATCATTAGGGTCCAAAGGGCAACTAAACATACACACACAGTCAGCCCTCGTTCCATACCTTAATAGGAGAACTGCCTACCAAAAAGATGCTTAAATTGTATTCAATTTAATGTCCAAGATACAACTGATGATTACTTGCCATAAAATGTAGCAGGAAAATTACAATGTGAATGAGAAAAGACAGAAACGAACTAGATAATTGCCTTTTTCTGGTAAGACATCAAAGAAACGGTCATAAAAAGTTTTAAAAGTAATTATTAGTTATCTTGAAATAAATGAACAAAGAAAATTCCAAGAAAGAAATTGAAAAGATAAAAAAGTAAGTAGAAATTATAAAACTGAAAAATAAAAGAAAAAGACAAACAACAGGAGACTAAGAAGTATTTGAAAAAATAATGGCTGAAACTTTCCTAAATTTTATAAAAATATATATAAACCTACAGATCTAAGAGGCTGAGTATACTCCAAATAGAATAATCCTGAAGAAATACACACCAACATACATCATAATTATACTTCCGAATACTAAACACTTAGTAAGGCACTTTGAAATTAACCAGAGTCACAACATATTACTCACAGGGGGATACCCATCCAATGAAAGTCATTTGTCATCTGAAACCATGAAAACCAAATGTTGAAAGAAAAAAAAAATGTCAACCACGTTTAGCCAAAATGTATTTCAGGAATGTGAAAGGAAAATGAAGACATTTTCAAATGAAGAACACATAAGAGAATTTGTAATAAGCAAGCCTGCTTATCGAGAATAGCTGAAGGAAATTCTCCAATCAGAGAAGACATTCTACCAGGAGGAGGCCTGGGACTTCAGAAAGCAAGGAGCATCAGAATGCGTGCAATAGAGGTAAAATATGATGCACTATCATTTTTATTATTAGCTTTTAAATCACATTTGATGGTTGAAGCAGAATATTAATTTAATGCGGTAAGTTAACGATGTTTTACTTATGTTTTATTTTCTTTGTTGTTGGAAGTATTACAAATGTTCCCCTTTTTTCACCATTGACCTCCTCCCCCGCCCCCCACGGCCTTCACTTCATTGTAGATATGCAAATAAATTCTTTGGTTAATCTCTTCCCCCACCTCCCCTTCCCTCTGAGATTCCTCAATCTGTGGCATGGCATGTTCCCTGGCTCTGAATCTGTGTTTACTTTGTTCATTAGATTTCACATATTGGTGAGATAACTCTATTTTAAAAGCGGGGATGTTAAAAGGACCTCAAATATGTAGGATATCTACCTAACAACAGGTTTGGTAAATTGTTGATACCGGTGTAATTTGACATTTGTATACTGTAATATCTAGAACAACCACTAAGAACATTATTCAAATGGATAGGCTAAATAATATTACATATAAATCAAAATTGAACCCTAAACAATGTTCAAATTATTCGCAGGAGGGCAAGAAACAGAGAAATCGAGGAACGAGAAAAAGTGGAAAAGAAAAAAAATTAGCAGCCTTAAGCCCTAACATATTACTGATTACCTTAAATTAAATGGTGTAAATATACTAAAAGAAAGAAAGATGTTGGCAGCGAGTTTAAAAACGTGACCTAACTATGCTGTCTCCATGGAACTCAGTACAAATGCACGGCTCTAATAATTGGGAAGCAAAAGACTGAATGATGACATGCCAGGCAACCATTCAGTAAGGCAAAAGACAACAAAATACAGGAGTGGCTTTACTAACATCAAATAAAAAAGACTTCATAGAAAAGTGTCAGGTACATCTATACTAATAATAGCATAATATGCTAATTAGACCGACAGCCGAACAACCTTCCGGACAAAGCTGCGGTGGCAGAGGCTGAGGCAGAGGCAGTTAGGGGCTATCAGGCTGGCATACAGAGGTGGTTAGGGGCGATCAGGCAGGCAGGCAGAGGCAGTTAGGGGCTATCCGGCTGGCAGGCAGAGTGGTTAGGGGCAATCAGACAGCAGGCAAACAGTTAGGAGCCAGCGGTCCCGGATTGCGAGAGGGTGCAGTCTGGGCTGAGGGGGAGCCCCCCCACACACCACCCTGTGCATGAATTTTGTGTACCTGGCCTCTAGTGGGCCTCTAGTCTTAAATAATGATGCAAGGATCAATACACCAGAAAGACATAACCACCCTCAGTGTGCATGCTCCAAATAACAGAGCCTCAAGCCACGTGAAGTGTCCTCGGATACAAAAGAAAGGAGGGAAAGACAATCCCACAGTCACAGGGGAGGGTCTTCCCTCCTCACCATCGGCAGTCGGTAGAGCTATGGAAGAACGATGAAAGAGAACATCAGCAAGAATCACGGGTAACTGAGTCAACCAACGTGATTTAACTGCCATCTATAGACTCTTCACTCAAAAACTGCAGAATTGACACTTTTTTAAGGCCTATAGAATATTCACCAAGATAGACCACATCATAAGCCAAGAGTGGAGGAATAAGTCTATCTGTTGGGAAGGCGTACTGTAGAGCTGTAGCAATCAAGTTCAGGGACAGACAGAGAGAGAAATGGGAAAAAAATACATAGACTCCAGATGGAGACCCACAAAAATATGCTTAATTGAATTTTAACCAAGGTGCAAAAGTCATTCAATGGTGGAAAGAAAGCCATTTCAAAAAATTATGTTGGCACGGTTGGAAATACATAGACTTAAAAACTAAACCTTAATTTAAATCACATGCTTCATATGAAAATGAACTCAAAATAGATCAGAGACTTAAATGTAAAGTGGAAAACTATCAAACTTTAAAGAAACAAAAGTAAATTTAGAAGCCTAAAACCAGTTGAAATTTCCTTAGAATTGACACCAAAAGCACAATTTATAAAAGTGCTAATGACAAATTGGCACTCATCATAATTTATATTTCGCCCTGTCAGAGACCCTGTGAAGAGGATGAAATTACAAGCTACAAGCTAAGAGAAAAACACTTGCCAATGATGTATCTCACAAAGAATTTATATCTAGACTACATAAAGAATTCTCAAACTCAACAGAAAAAGAATAAAAGTTTTAAACATCTAATTGTAAAACAGGCAAAAGCAATCGATAGGCATTTAGCTGAAGAAGATAGACAGATGTTTAACCTCATTAGCCATTAGTGAAATGCAAGTGAAAACCAAAAAGAGATATCAGTAAGTCCAGATATCAAAATGGCGAAAATAAGAAGTGGGCTTTTGGTGGTGAATGATGTATGTTTTCTAAAAATGTTCTGTGAGTTTCCAACTGAAGTGAAATTATTTTGGGTTTAAAAAGCCTCCCAGTGATCATTATTTTAAAGTAAGTCTGACTTGGATAACTTACAAGGGGGAAAAGCAAGGGATACATGTGTTCAGGGCAGATGTATTTTCAACCCAGGCCTCAGAGCATCTTCACAGCTCAAGTTCCAGCCAACAGAAGCTTGCGATTTAAAGAAAGCACAAAACATGAGGAAATAAAACACGAAATGAGGGCTAGCTGAAAACACACACACACACACACACACACACACACACACACACACACACACACACACACAGAATACATTCAGGCTCTACAAAACTGTGTAGATTAGATGTTTGAATACATAACAACATTCTGATGGGTATTCCAATTGGTGGAGCAGGAAAACGCTGCATAGACTAGCAGTTAGATGTAAAATGCACGAAGACAGCAGCTTTAAGTTCAGTCTGCAGGGGAGAATGGCCCCTTGCTGGGACCCACACTGAGGTCTGTGTTCCCGCTGAGGATGTGATGTGAGAGGCTGTGGAGAATGAGGAGAATAAAATAGGAGAGGCACCAGCAGTAACACAGAAAGGCTACACCCTATAAGACTTAAGGTAGACACTTGATTGAAAAAGTCTCAGGTACATACGCACTAATTTCTGCTATGTTCTTTTGACCCATATACATAGCAGAAATTAGTGTCCAAGTTTTCCAGATTTTCTAATAAATATTTGAAATTTTACAGCAAGGTTGTATCATTATTCTCTATTATCCATGTGTTATGCTATTCTAGCTATTCTATAAACTCTTGGTCAAGGTTTTTAATAACTTTATAGGAGTATTTATGGCAGACTGATTAGGTGATTCCTATGTTTTAACAGAGTAGCTCCTTAGTATATTTTTAAATTTATTAAAATATGATAAGTCATAATATAGGAAATGCACGTATTTTTCTTACATAAAGAAAGTTTCAGTAATGGGCTGGTAGTCTAGACTATTCTGCTAAGGGTGATGACCTCTTTTGAGTGATAAATTGTTGCGATTAGCTCTCTAATTCATTACAGTCAGTTCTTTTGAAAACGGTAATAGATATTTCAGTGAATTAGAGGATTAATCTAACAATCTACCAAACAAGCTAACCTGATAGTTTGAAGCTTGCCTAAGTATAATGTAATTTTAAACGAAGAGAGATCATATCCCATGAGCAACAAATTGAGATACTCCATGTAACTTAATTTTGAATGGTAATTATATTAATGAAATAAGATTTTAAAAGCATTTCAAATCCATACATCCCTGCAAAGAACTGCTTAATCAACCCCCGGAAGCAGGCGTTCGTTTGATTTTCTAAATTTCATAAAATACTTGTCTTTAATGAATTCTTATCAGTGACAAAGTAATCAGTCCTTTCTAATCTACTTTTTTCAAGCTTCTCTCTCTGTGCCATCTGGGCACACACCCACATGTGTCTATTTCTTATTAGAGGAGTGTAGCTTCTAAATAATCAGGACAACTTGCTAAAGGTGACTTAGAGAATGCAAGTGGCTGAGGAAAGAAGCAAGGAAGATTGAGGTCGCATGTATTTACATTCAACATAACGTGATCTGGTTCTGCTTGGAACAAAGGCAACCATGGTTTCAGAAATTGCCTTATATTCTAAACAACAAATATCTCAGCAAGTAAAATTAGACAGGAATGTAAGGAAGAAATGATTGTGTACTGTGAATGTGGAGAACTATATAGATACATATATATATATACTTTTTAATATTGGGCATTTTAGTTTCTATCTTTTTTTTTAAATTGATTTCAGAGAGGAAGAGAGAGGGAGAGAGATAGAAATATCAATGATGAGAAAGAACCATTGATTGGCTGCCTCCTGCACGCCTCCTACTGGGGATCAGCCAGCAATCCAGACACATGCTCTTGACCTGAATCGAACCTGGGACCCTTCAGTCCGCAGGCTGATGCTCTAGCCACTGAGCCAAACCAGCTGGGGCTGGAGAACTATATTGTGAAGTGGGGTAACATGAACCAGGTGAGTAAAGGTGTGTGTTTATGTGCAGAGGAGTATGTGTGTGGTGGCAGGTAGAGGAATGGAGACCTAGAAATGAAAGGAGAGGAAAGTTAAAAATTTTAATTTATATGCAGTTTTCACATGATTCTAGTGACTCTACTGGAGCGTTGTTAAGTGACTTTAGGCTGCCACGTTAGTTATATTTCCATAAAAGTGTCACTGAAGACAACATTCCACCCGCTGTTTGGGTGCAGGTTTATTTAGTGCCTGTGCAGTCAGGGCCTCTCTAAGTCTCCCCTGAGCCTGAGAGAACTCACCTGACTACACCAGGCAAGCTCCCCCTGGTGGACGCTCTGTGTTTCCTCTGCTTAGAGCAGTCCTTGGTATATAGTGTTTGAATCCAACCACATCTCGTGCTTCCCTACCTGACAATACTAGTATTGTGGCCCCTCCTCACTTCTTGCTTGGGTTTTGCTCTTGGACACACTGCTTTTTAAGAAACACTATTTTTTTTAAGAGGGCTCTTGAATAAAATAATATGCATGAAAAATCAGAAGAGAAGTACCTGGCAAGCTACAGGAAATTTCAGATATTTTTAACTGTCTGATGGCCTTGAATGTCTGAAACAAAAGAAACTTTCATTATCATCACACATTTTTCTGGGGCAGAAATAGTTGAAACAATGCTAAGTCTGTTTTTAAATTGCATTTGTGTACTTTTATTGTTGAGTTTTAAGAGTTCTTTATATACTCTAGATATAAGACCCATATTGGGTATATGATGTGCAGATATTTCATCCCATTTTGTCTTTTCTCTTTTGTGATGGTTTCCTTTGAAGCAAATCTTTTAATTTGATGATGTCCAATTTATTTATTTTGTGTAGCTTACAGTTCTATGTTCATGTATGAGAAACAATCCCCTTACCTAAGGTTATGAAGACTTACTCTTATTTTTTTATTATTATTATTTTATAGCTTAACCCAAGCATGTCAAACTCAAATGCTAACACACTGGCCAAATAAACAAGGTTTAATTTTATGTGGGCTACAAAAAAACACAAGCGTAAGCGATTATAGTAATCAGTCATTAGTGAACATTGTAGTTCACTATTAATAATTATGTATGACAGGATATTATAAAAAAATTAAGATTAAATTTTTATTAAAATATTTCTTACATACAATTGTATTGGCTGTGCCACAAAAATATTCCTTGTGGGTCGCATGCGGCCCACGGGCTGCAATTTGACATGCTTGGCTTAATCTTTTATATTTAAGAGATTAACCCTTATACAGATTCTTCATGCCCCACCAAAAATAAAAGAGGAAATAAAAGAGGCTATCCTTCAGGTCCCTCAGACTGCTGAGACCCCGATTTGAAGGAGCCCAAACTGAGCACATACGGTCTTTGGAATCTGCCTGATGTGGCCACTGTTTCCTGGCTGACAGTAGTACAATTCAGAAAATCCAGGTCCTCTCTCCATTTGACTCAGCTTTGGTTAATTACATCTCATTTCTTTTTCCATCAATGAATGCTCAAATATAAGCCGCATTGGGGCAGATGCCTTAGATTCACTCTTTTCGTGCCCATTCTAACCTTACCTCACCTTTTGTGGGGCTGACAGGTTTGAAGAGCCCTGTGAAGTGAGAATTCTGTAGGTGCCCCATGTTCCTCTGCGCAGATGCCTCTGCCTTAGTCTACGATGCGGAAGTGAGCGACCTGATGCACGAGTGGCTTGATCCACAGGTGACCCGGGTCACAGAGGCATTCTATTCTTCAAGGCAGCCATGGCACATTATTTTGAGCTTCCAGTCACCAGCATCAGAGGCTCTGAGCATGCACAATGAGCCTAGTGATGTCATTGGCAGTCTGCTGCTCTTAGCTGTGCTGTCCCTAGCTCTGAGATTCTTGCTTGTCGGGGACCCAACTGTAGTGCCCTGGTTCTTTAATAAATCATTTTCTGTTCAAGATAACTCAGGTGGGTTCTGCTATTGGCAACTAAGAACTATGAGGAATGCAGCTCCCCTCACCTCAGCCTGGGTTGGCAGTCTATTCTTTGGCAGTCTATCTTTGCATAACATTTTGTAACTTCCTTAGTTCTGACCTTACTTTCTAATCCTACCCTTTTCTCCTGTCTTTCTAGAACATTCTGAACAAATCTTTCTATATTCTTAACTTTAGTACCCAAATGTTCCACTTCCCAAATCACTAGTTTAAGTATCATATTTTTTGTCCTTATAGTTCACTAGGTCAACTAATCCACTTAATATTTAACCATATTAATGCTTTTATTTTCCATTATTATAGTATTTTTGTCTTTGGTCTTTACATATTTCACTTTCTGAATTCATTTCACAGTCTATGATTTAAAATTATGTTCTTTTGACTTATTTCTAACCTTCTGAATAGCTGAACCTAGCTAGAGAAAATTATGTAGCTTAACAAGTTGGTACCGTTATGAATTCAAGATCACTCACCATGACTAGATCCTCCATCTGGCATATTGTCCAATATTTATTTGATCAAATTGCACTGTACTATCAACAACAAATATGTCACACAGTGCCTGCTTAGCTAACATCAAACTCTGTCAGCAGGTGATCTCCAGCTACTTATTCACTGGGAGAGCAGAAACTTCTAAAACCTCTCAAAACATTTTGCCCTCCACTTATAACTCTACTAGAATTTGATACCAGCCAATTATCCTCTCTTATGTATTCTTATAAAATCTTACATTCCTACCTGGACGTGTCTTGATAAAATACTATTTAAGAAAGAAAGGAAAGATGGAAGGAAAGTCCCAAAGAGCCTCTCTTTACATATGTTATAAGATGTTCCCACAGAGTTCTCCAGGGTCCTTGATCCCCTAGTTCAAGCAAGGAGCTCAAAGAAAGCTATTCACTATTTCTGGCATGAATAGAGAACTGTTAGTTCCTGCTAATTTTATATTTTTGGAAATTTCATCAGGTAAAGGCTTTAACCTTGAATAAGAGTTATTTTTTGTTGTTAAAGTTTACTAGGTATTGACTAGATATTTGTGAGATAAATCTAGCACTATATCTAAGAGGGTGGGAAAATACATTGAATCATGTTTCCTCAACAGCCTCCTCATAGTGTAGGGGAGGAGAGCACACATGGTTGAACAGGAGTGCTTGTAACAGAGAGGACCCTCTGTCCATTCTCGCCCATGGGAGCAGAAGGTCACAGAATAGGCGCTATATCTCAGTCTAAACATCCCCTCCTAATTGTGAAACGTCAGAAACATCCCAGTCCCCCGAGAGACATTGAAACTTCTTGGTATATATTTGTTTTATGCCTGCCCATCTCCTCTGGAGAATTTTTACTGCACCAAGATTTGTGAGCTACTCACATCTTTTATATAGACCAACACTTGGAAGACTCTAACATATGTCATTGATAGGGCATAAGTTTGGCAAATATTTCCAAGGTACTAGAAAAGAACTCTATTTCTAACAGAAACATCCTGTAGGCTACCACACATGAATTCCAGCCTCAAAAGACCAGAAGATGGCTTATGTTGAACTTTTGGTATTTTTCTATTCAGTTCTCAGCAAATTTTCAAACAAACAAACAAACAAACTCAATCAGGTTGTAAGAAACTAATACAAATATAAAACTATCTTTACTACATATTTTTAAAGGAAGCTGTCTTCCATTTGTTGAAAGGCTCTAGAGCAGTGGTTCTCAACCTTTCTAATGCCATGACCCTTTAGTACAGTTCCTTATGTTGTGGTGACCCCAAACCATAAAATTATTTTCATTGCTACTTCATAACTATAACTTTGCTACTGTTATGAATCGTAATGTAAATATCTGTGTTTTCCGATGGTCTTAGGCGACCCTGCTAGCGGTTCTCAACCTGTGGGTCGTGACCCACAGGTTGAGAACCGCTGCTGTAGAGCCTAAGACCATCGGAAAACACAGATATTTACATTACGATTCATAACAGTAGCAAAGTTATAGTTATGAAGTAGCAACAAAAATGGGGGTCACCACAACATGAGGAACTGTATTAAAGGGTCGCGGCATTAGAAAGGTTGAGAACCACTGCTCTAGAGGCTTACGTGACTTGACCCCACCTTGGATGGTTTGCCATTCCAGGGCCATGAAGCCATCTTGGTCATGGCAGCCATACTGATAATACTCTACTATGAGATGAGTAACGAGGATGACCAACTTGTTCTGTTTGCCCAAGATTTTCCCATTTTTAAAACTCAAAGTCACATGTCCTGAAAACATGCTCAGTTTGGGGTAATCTGGGATGATTGACCACCCTAAGCTGGACCATCTTCATTCCTGAGCACCTTGGTTCTGTTTTTTTTTTTTTTTTTCCCCCCAGTTTTACTACTGTATGGTTTATTCAAAATCATCATTTCATTCTAGACATCCCTGGCTCATGTTAAGTCTTGTAAGGTCCCAATTAAGGCACTTCTCTTCTCACTGAACTTCTATATTACCAGCCACTTAAGACCCATTATGAGAGTAGTGAGTGGACATATTGTTGGAAAAATAAATAAGATGCTAAACTCCTGTCCTGGATTGCTGTACCACTCACCTAAGAAGAATTTTTCTATAGCATGTTTACCTAAGTTTCTATTGCCATAATAGCCTCTGTCTCCTACCACCATCCAAGAGACACTCCGGATAGAGCTTTATCATAAACCTTTCAAGACACGGCTCAAAAAGTCTGAATTGTAACCATTCTCCCTGCTGCTACCACTATCATCATCGTTAGAAGCTGATCTAAAGCCCTTTTATCTCATTAATGTAAACTCACCTCAATAATATCTCCAACTATTGGACAATTATCCAGCTAATAAACAATATTTGGTCCTGGTGCATGTCAATGAGAAAGAGAATAAAGGTAAGTCTAACTTGATAATGACCTTTAAAGCCTATGAAAGAAAAAAACGTGCTGCCACAGAAAATGGCCACTTTAAGGGTTACAAATTTAACTCCAAAACCAGCCACATAGGCTTCTTCTTGGATTTTTCATGCGTTGTCACCTGTGGATCCTCACTCATTTATTTTTATTTTACTTCTGCATCAGCCCTTCTGCTTTCTAGGACCTCTGAACAAATATCTCCTTTCCAAGCTTTGACCTCGCCTGTCCCTTCTAGTATGTCATCTCTGTGGTAACAACCCAGATTTCCTGTATCTCTGCTGTGTAGGCCATCTTTATCAAACAAGTCTTGGCAACCACCAGATATTCCAATTTTCAATGATTTTTAGAGCTATGCATTCCTCATTAGCAACATTGTTTCATTTATCTGTTAGCCATGTCTTATATATCCAGGATGATATGGTCACGCATCAATAGCCAAGAGAGGAATTATTTTGGTGAAAGGATTCTGAAACAATCTTATGGCAGCCATCGGAATGTTCATGGACTGTGGTTTCCTCACACATGTCCCTGAACAGAAATTATGGGCTATGCTAAAAAAAAAAAAAAAAAAAAAAAACCAACTTGAGTCGATTCATTGTCAAGATAATACTTGTGGCAAGTGGGCATGGAACTAAGTTCATCACTAAAGAGTAAAAACTTACTCTGAAAGCATATCTGCAGCTTGACTATTCTCCATCCAAAATAGGAAACAGAATGGAAAAACCGCATTGTGTTGATGAACTAGAAGCCTGATGCATGAAGATTCGTATAAGAATGGGCCTTTCTTTCCCTGGATGCTGGCCCTGGAGCCGCCTCTTTCTGCTCCGGCCCCGACTTCCCACACTGCCCAGAGGCCCTGAGTGGCTGGGGCGGTGCAAAATGCCTGTGTCGTTGCCATGGCGAAACACAAGTGTCCTGCCCTGCCCCAGCGGCTCAGCGCCTGCATATGCACATTAACCCACCATCTTTGTTGGTTTAATTTGCATACTCACTCCTGATTGGCTGGTGAGTGTTATGAAGGTATGGTCAATTTGCATCTTTCTCTTTTATTAGTGTAGATTACACCCTTGTTATTCATCTTAAGAAGATGTGTGTGTAGGTGTCTATGGGTGTTTTTCCTACCAAAGATGAAAGATGTAAGAGATACACATTGGTTGTCCATAGAAGGAAAATCTCCAAACATCATGGCTTTCTTCCTGAATGTGAAAGGAAAGGGTAACCAATTTGGAAGGTGGACAGGAAATTTTGACAGCTAACATCACACCTAATAGTGACAATACTATTGCCAGGCACTCTTATCAGTGCTTTATATATTAATTTGTTTCGCCCTTTCAGGGGTATATAAAATCCATATACCTTTAGTATTCCTTGTTTAAAAATGAGGACAGGGAGACAAAGAGAGGTTGGAAAGTCAAGGATGTGAGTAGGGAAGCCAGGGCTCAATCCTAGGCAGTCCTGCTCCAGTGTCCTCACCCCGAACCTCTGAGCTATAGGAGGCATTTACCCCCGACCTCCATTGCTCAGAAAAGGGTGTGTCACTTGTGTTTTCAGTGTCTGAAAGTAGCTGCCAAGTGTCCAGGAGGCAGCAGGAGAAATTGAATGACATGCTGGGTTTGTGATGAGGCAAATGAGGAAGCAAATCCTGACCCTACATAGGAGTCTGGCTTGTCACCTCGGGAGGAGACAGAAATGAACATCCAGGGCTGATGGCAACTCTGCTCTCTCCCTGTGGCAATGGCAGGAGAAAAAGTATTTACATTTCCCTGCTCACTGGGTGAGTGGAGGTGTCCCTGATTGTGGGATCTTTGTATGTATCGTATGTATCCCATATTGACCCACTCAGAGATGAGGCTCTCATGTTTTCATTGTTGTTTTTATGAGTGCTTCTTATCAAATTACGGACATTTAATCATATGATAGTTTAAACTTTGCAATGCTCTTTTAGCATCTAATGGAATGTAGGTATTTTTCCTTTATTCTGTTACCAAAACAAGTCTGCTGGTGTTAAGATTGGAATTATGTTAAAGCTATAAATCAAGTTGCTAATAATTTGCCTATTAAAATATTGAGTCTCCCAGCCTAATATTTGTTTTTCTATAATCTGATAACCTTTTAAATTGTGGCGTTTAGACCATTGACATGTCACATGATTAAGCTGAAGTCTGTCATCATGTTTCCTGTGTTTCCACGTGTGTTTTGTTTACCCTTCATCTTTTTCTGCCTTCATTTGGAGTATTTGTTATTAACCTATTCCATCTACTTTTTTTGTTGATTTAAAAAAATACATCTCAGTGGTTGCTTGTTATTTTAGTTGTTGCTTTGGGATTTATAGTATAAAGCATCAACTTTCCACAGTCTGCATTCAAGTGATAATATACCGAAGAATATATGTCATAAACACCTTAAAATAATATTCCTCTATTTCCTTTCTTGGCCTTTATGCTATGATTATAATATATTTCAATTATATATGTTATAAACCTACAACCTATTACTGATTACTGTTATTGTTTTTAAAGTAAATTGTCTTTTAAATGGTTTTGTTGATTATTGGAGAGGGGAAGGAAGGGAGAGAGAGAGAGAGAGATGGATCGGTTGCCTCCTATATGTACTTGACCTGGGATTGAACCTGCAACCTGGGTACGTGCCCTGACCGAGATCCAAACCCAGCACCCTTTAGTGATGTACTGGAAAACACTCCAACCAACGGAGTCACACTGGCCAGGGCTAAATAGCTCTAGATAATAGGAAATATACATTGACCCTTGCTGTTACCATGTCTACTGCTTTTTGTACTTTTATATAGGTCCTTATTTCCAACCTGCCTGAAGAACTTCCTTAAACATATTTCTTGCCAGTCTGTAGTTGAATGAAGTATATTTATTTTACTTTCTTATGTGCCAAATTAGCCTTTTAAATAGCATTGTAGCTTGGTAAAGTTTTCGCTTGATAACATTTTTTAAATTTTTCTACTTAAAATATTTCTCTGTCTTCTTGTTTACATGGTTTTCTATAAGAAATCTCCTGTCACCTTTATCTCTGTACTTCTGTATCCAATGTGACTTCTTCTCTGCCTGTTTTAAAGGTGATTTTTCTCCTTATCACAAACTTTGGGCAATGGGATTATAACGTGCCTAGAGATCGTTTTCTTAATGTTTCTTGTGCATATTGAACCTATAATTTTCATTAAATTGGGGAACGTTTGTGGCAGTTATTTATTCAAAATTTTCTCTGTTTATATCTTTGCCCTCCCTCCTTCATGCAGATACCAATCATGTGCTTATTACACACCCACCAGACCATCTGAAGTGGTCCCGTATCTTTATGATGCTCCTTTTTTATGCTTTTATTCATTTTACTTTCTGTAATTCATTTTGGATAGCTTTCATTGCGCTGCCTTTAAGTTCATGAACCTTTTCATGTGCAATATCTGATCAGCTGTTCACTCAATCCAGGGCATTTTTCATCCCTGACAGCAGAGTTTTCACACCCGGAACCTGGGGATCGCTCTTTTTTATGTCTCCCATGCCTTTACCCTTTAAACATTTGGAATAAACTTAGAATAACTGTTCCCTGTGCTCTTCTGCCAATCCCAACATCTGTGTCAATTTGATTTGATTTGATTTATTCCTTAAGGTTGTAGGTGGGAGTGTCTCCCGCAGAGGCCCTGAGCCCCCAGGACTGTTGGCAAACAGGGGCTGTTGAGGGGGGTGGAGCCTGGTCCAGGGGGCCTTTCAGGATCTCTGGGGGCCCAGATGGACCTGCCTGCTGCGGGATCCCTTGCCCGGAGGCCTGCTGGTGGACTGTGGCAAGAAGGGGCCAGCCATGGCTTGTAGGGCCCTATCAGCATCAGGGGTTGCAGACAGGACGTAGGACTACCAGCCACTTATGGCTGAGGACCAGGGAGCCACGTGCTGGGACTTGCAGGATCTGGGGTCAGAGGGGAGTGTGTCCTGCCAGGTCCCTGTGTCACAGACTGTTTCATCCATCGCTTTCCTAATGCCTCCTGGGCTGATACATTCCAAACTCTCCCTCATTAAAGTTCTACTTCTCTATGGCAGTGACTACCACTTTTATTTTCCTGTCCATGGATTAAGACCCATATGATTCAGCACATTTGAAAACCAGGTGCTCTTTCTTTATTTCTCCAAGATTCTCTACTTTATTGGTACTTGTACCTGTCCCGGTAACATAAATCTTTCTGAACACTACTCCTCTCTGCACTTGCCCCCCCACCACCACCTCTGCCAGATGCCAGCTTCGGAAAGCCTTCAGATGCCAGCTTCGGAAAGCCTTTATGCCTCCACCCACCTCCCTCCTTCCCCAGACTCCTATGCGGCGCTGGCTGTGTGGCACTTAGAATGCCATCAACAGTCTGTCCCTTCTGTGAGGAGAGCCGTGTTGCAGGATGGCATTGCCTCTTCCTGGGCAGCCATTCATTCTCCTGGAGACTCACTGTCGGTCACATGCAGACGCCCCTGAGGCCGGAAAAGGAGGTGCTCTCCACACTGTCCTTGGTCTCTCTTTCTCCTCATCTTGAAGTTTCTACCTCAGATCACATCTTTATTTTGTTGAGTCTTTTCTGCAGCACTTTCCTTGGACAGAGCACATGAATTATATTCTCTACACCTTCCTACATGGTCTCGAAATATTTCTTTCTCCCCGACGCCTGAAGACCATCGTTACTGGGCCTGGGATCCTCTGGTCACAGTTTTATGAGCTTGTCGATGCTGTTTCACTGTTCTCTCTTTTCCAATGTTGCACAAGGGAACCCCAAACCCCAGTAGGTTTCCCTCCACGAGGAATCTGTGCTTTCACCTGTGCTGGTGTGAGTTTTACCTGGTCCTCACTCATCTTTAAAGGGGGCTCAAAAACATGCAGGTCTATTTTTTTGTTTTAAAATATATTTTTTTTTTGCTGACAGCATTACAGAAATCTCCCATCCCCCCTCCCTTTCCTCCCTACTCACCCCCAGGTCTTCACTACCCTATTGCCCGTGTCCATGGGCTATGCATATGAGTCTTTGGTTTCAGGTCTATTTTCTTTAACAACAGATGAATGTCCTCCTGTTATTTAATGATTGCTTTTCTTGCTTCTATTCCATTTTATCTTTGTCGAGTGCCTATCATTTTTATTATGAGTTCCCTGAATCTGTGCTACAGTCCCTTTACTATCCTTCAGGAGGTCCATTACCTTATGTTTTTGCTCTTGAACTTCCAGGGCCTGAATTTGGTCTCTTCCACCAAGTATCCTACTAAATTGTTTAATTGGAAAGATGTTTTGTGTGTGCTGGCAGCATGTGTAAGTATGTGTGTGTGTGTGTGGAGGGGGTGTGCTGACATGTGTGTAAGTGTGTGTGTGTGTGTGTGTGTGTGTGTGCGCGCGCGCGTGTGCATTTGTACTGCTCCTGAGTTCCCTCAAGTGTTCCGATTTTTAAGTTTCCATCTCACTCCTCTAGGAGGTGTATTTCAGGGAGATACATGTTGAATCTTGTAGCTAATTTTCCTTTGTGGTCCTGTCATACCCCGTGATGGGCCAATCTAATGACCTTTGAATATGTCCACATCGTAATCCCGGGAACCTCTGTACATGGCAAAAGGGACTCTGTAGACGTGATTTAGTTAAGGTCTTGAGATGGGCTGATTAGCCTGGTTTAAGTGGCCGCACCTGATGATGACCAAGGTCCTTATAAGAGAGATGTGGGAGGAGTTACAATTGGAGGAAACTGCAAAGCAACAGAAACAGGGGAGATTTTAAGATGCTACATGGCTGGCTTTAAACACGGGGTAAGGAGCCGTGAGTGAGGACATTCAGGAGGCCTCAGGAAACTGAGAAGTACCAAAAAACAGATTCTACCCTAGAGCTTCCAGAAGGAACGCAGCTCTGCTGGATCCTTGACGTCAGCCCTGTAGACCCATGTCCGACTTCTTTGAGAACTAGACCTAATAGATTTGTATTAGCTACTGAATTTGTGGTAACTTGTTACAGTAGCAATTAGAAACTAATACGGATGCTCTCAGACATAAGCCCATTTGTCTTGCATTAGGGTTCAGGTGTGGGTGTGAGTTTACGGTTAGGGTCAGCAGTCACCAGTGACAGAAAGTGGCGCCGAAGTAGACAAGGCCTGGCCCGTGGCTGGGACAGCTGGAGGAAGCTGCTCTGCATCTGCCCTCTGTACACAACAGTCTCAAGCCAGTACAGGAACCCGTCCAGGCTTCCACTCTGCCTTGTTCTCTTCCTAATGAGAGAAACTCAACATGCCAGCATGGCACCCATGCTGATCTTCTACCGGGGTTATGAAAGGCTCTGCTTTATAAGTTCCCCCAAGAATCTGCCCATGAGTCTCTGTCCTAGATGTCTGGTTTAGTTCAAGTGTTTTCTCAGGGGATGGAGCCCCAAATCAGTGTTCTCTTAGGATCTCTTACACCCCAGACCTCACTTCATCTCCCTGTGCATTAGTTCCAGGTCAGGAACACTACTCATTCTCCAGTAGGTTAATTATCAGTTATGCACACAAACATATACACTGGGAATTAGAATGGGAGGAGACCTAGTATTTGTTTTACCAGTAAGTAGTAATGTAAATTATAGCATTATATAATAAAAAAGAATAATTACAACTGGGAAATAATGAGTAGGAATAGAAATTCAGATAATTGAATCAACTAGAAATCTAGAAAAAGGTAAAATTCAAAAGAACTTAACTGACTCTCAAACCAATGAGAATGTTCTATAAAAAAAATAAGTAATTTGTATCCATAATGACACTTCACACTATAAACTTAACATGTAAATGTAAAAAATGGACCTACAAAAGTCATAGTAGAATATTTGGGAGAATTATATAAAATGCTGAAACAGAGAGAACTCTTCTACGTGTGACACAATATTCAAAGGCCATAGTAAAGACAGTGATAACTTTGACTCTTTTTTTATAAAAATGTATATGGCAAATATGTCAGTATAACCCAAACCTAATGTAAACAGTTTCCACATATCAGTAAGAAAAATTATAACAACCCAACTACATGGATATAAACATATAGGTCACACTATAAGCACTATAAGTAAACATGAAATGTTGAAAATGACCAAACATACTCTAATAAATGATTTAATATTAAATTATAATGAATATCATTTTTATCTATTAGATTGTCAAAGATTAACAAGTTTGGTGACACCTGTATTAGCCAGTGTATGTTGCATAGTACTTCCCAACATAACCGTTGGATATCTACTAGTAAACATCAGATACCAATAAATAAGAAGCTAAGACTTAATTTCATCTTTTTATTTCTCACATTCAAATTATTCTATAACACAGGAGAAACTCAATTTATGTTTAAAAATGAATAAACTTTGCTAAAAATCATGCTGCTGAGAATGTTTACTATATTTTATTTACTAGGCAAGGTACTATTCTAATACATTTACAGAAGATTGATAAACAATTGAAACAAAAGCTTTGCCAATTAACGCCCAATCAAATGTAATTAATTATACACAGCTATTCTGGAGCATTCTAATTAATCAAGATTTTATCTTCCCTAATCGTTTTATCTTTGAGAAATATTAGATCAAATCACCCCATAAAAACTAAAGATGTAATAACAAAAATGAATCTACAAAATCATAGAAAATTTGGGAGAATTATATAAAATGCTGAAACAGACACAACACTTTTAAGTGTGATATAATATCCAATGGCCATAGATTTAAAACTGTGATAACTTTGACTATTATTTAAGTAAAAATGTAGATGGCAAATAAGTCACTATATTCCAAGTCAAATATAAACAGTTTCCACATATCAGTAAGAATGCAATGCAAAATACATTTTTGTATTGTTCATTTTTTGACTTAAAGATATTTTTCTTCAGTGTAGAGATTTTCTTTTACTTTCAATGTGTTTTCAAAATTGTATGTACTAGTGACAATTATCAGCTAGGTACACCAATTAGCAAGCTCACATAGCACAATATTTACAAGTTTATAGACAACTCTGATTACTACGTTACTTAAAGAAATTATATTTTCAAGATAATTGAAATTTATAATTGAAATTCTAGTAAATTATATCAGTACAGTATATCTGAAATTCACAAGTACTTACAAATTTTATATTTTGCATAAAAGAATTTCAGTCTCTATTACTACACATTAATATGTATAACTAAGGTTTGTTGTGATATAATTATTTTGAGATGAACATATAAAAATTAAGTAATATCTTAGATTCTTGCCTCTACAAGTAAATATATTTCAAACATTTAAAGAAAACATGAAAAATCTTACTTTTCAAATATTTTTTTCTACTGTGGACATCAGTCTCAATTAAAATCATTAATATATATTATAAAAAACACAATAAATATAGATTATGAATTTCCAAAGTTTCATATACTTATAAAAACGTATTTCTGGTTTGAAGTTCAATCTTGAATTAACTTTATACATATATATATTTACATAATTATATATATCTAAAATTTTTGAGATTATCCTGAAATTTTCAAATATGATTTGTAATTAAAATCAGTTGAAGAAATAATAGACAATTCACTCTATCTCGCTCCTCTTTTTTTTTAATTCCTGAAAGTAAAAATAACCATAGGTCGATGAAAGTATATATTACATGGTCGGTATGCTCTTAATTTCAAAAGCGAATGAGAGGATATTTGGTACATTATGATCTCTTTCCAAATATACTAGCACTAATAGAAAGTGCATACAGGAGTCTATAGCCTTAACCTGTGTCCATTTGCTAGGCAAACACCTGCGTTAAATACAAAGCACTTCTGTCACTGCTGTGCTTATCGTTTTCTCCTAATGACTTTGGAGCTTCATGTAATTCACATGAGCGATTTTACTCTGCCTGTTGAAAGAAAACAGTTAAAACGCCCCAGATAGCTTTTTAAAACTGAACTTGGTGCTGTCAAGAAGATCCTCTCTTCCCATCTGTGGAGAAGGTACACCGCCCTCACTCACAGCAGTTCACAAACAACTTCCATGCCCTTTGTTGTTCCGTGGCATTGTCTACTAGATTGACAAGTTGGCACAGTGGTCTTTGAGGACTGATTTCTAAAGATGCTAAGAGCAAGCAATTCACTCTTTTTAAATATCTTCTGAAATACAAGCTTCAAAACAAAGCCAACCATTGATCCAACCATTTAAAAAAGAAGGGCTCCCTGTTTGGCAATGGGAACACTACAGAGAAGGAAATGCATACTAAGCTAGTTTATTGTTTTCATTCTGCAGAAGTAGAGGTACAGAGCAGTAGAACGATGAGAGAGGTGTACACTCTCCTTAGCAAGGGAAATCTGCATGCCCCTGCTAGTGGTTAAGATACATGGAACCTTCAGGGTGACACATGCCGGCCTTAGAAAGAGATCTATGTCATCTGTTAGTATCTCAAACTTTCTTTCTTTAAATAGATTTGTATTTATTTCAAAGAGGAAGAGAGAGGGAGAGATAGAAACATCAATGATGAGAGAGAATCATTCATTGGTTGTCTCCGGCATCCCCCCCCCCCACTGGGGATCAGCCCCCAACCCAGGCATATGTGCATTGATCAGGAATCGAACTGTGACTTTCTGGTTCATAGGTCTACACTCAACCATTGAGCCATGCTGGCTGGGCAGTATCTCAAAATTTCCATGAGCTTTCAGAATATTGCAAACTTCTCGATTTGTTATTTCCCCATACAACATGAAAATATGGTATCTTTGAGTTAGGAAAAGCTTTAGGCATGATGCTATAAACAAAATAGGTTTTTAAGGCCTTTGCCACCTGCTCCAATGGGGCATCTTGTCCAGGCATGACACTCTGGGACAGTCTTTCCAGTTGTGACTCTGCAAGAAACGAGAACACTTTCTAACCAATAAGAATAATCAGATTTGTACAGAAACGGGGGGGGGGGGGAAGCTGCATGTATAGGTCTCAATTTTACTTCTTCTCTTGTATAGAGAAAATCCAAATAAAGAGAATTGTGAATGCACATTAATCTGGTACTATTTATTCAACATGCAGAATCCTTCCTATAGAATAGTTGCTACATGATTTGTCCACTTGTGGTAATAAAGGTGCTTGAACCCAGTGGACTTTTTATGTTCCACAATGTGTAGAGTAGGAAATGCACAGAGAAATGCTGGGATGCGCCCCATTGGAGCATGAAGCAAAGACAATATTGGCAATACGGACCAATCTACATTTAAAATTTTGAGGCACGGAAAATATTGGTAATACTGACCTGTCTATATTTCAAATTTGGACCCTTTTTTTAAAAAAATATATATTTTATTGATTTTTTACAGAGAGGAAGAGAGAGTGATAGTCAGAAACATCAATGAGAGAGAAACATCGATCAGCTGCCTCTTGCACACCCCCTACTGGGGATGTGCCCGCAACCAAGGTACATGCCCTTGACCGGAATTGAACCTGGGACCCTTGAGTCCACAGGCCGACGCTCTATCCACTGAGCCAAACCGGTTTCGGCAAAATTTGGACCTTTTTAATCATGTTTCTAAATCAATTCTTTTTAAAAATATATCCTGCATTAAAAATAGATAAATATTAAGCAATCAGAATTAAAAACTTCTGTGTCTCAAAGGACACTGACTATAATGAAAAGGCAATCCACAAGATGAGAAAAAAATATTTGCAAATCATATCTCTGATAAGGGATTAAGATCTAGAATAAATAAAGAACCACAGTTCACCAGCAATTAGATAACCCAATTAAAATAAAAAAAAAAAAAAAAAACACAGGGCAATGACCTTGAATAGACATTACTCCAAGGAAGATACAAAAATAGCCCCATCAAAGTGTACCCCAAGGAAAGTGTTCTGTGGCCCCCCTCTTCCTCACCCTAGTGATTTCAGTGTTTGTTTCCTTCATAGAGTGGAAAATAAAATTTCCTTTTCTGCTCCTCTTTCCCCTAAAGTCCCTGTGTGTTCTTTTGTACTATGAGTTACAATGGACTGCAGTTGCTACTAGAAAAATCCATGCTGAGCTCTAGGTTACAGTCTTCCATCTGTGACATGCCAATTCTTTATTGCGTTTCATTTCTCTTCTCCCTTCTCATTCACAGCTTCCAAAATTGTAGTCTTCAAAGTAATTTTAGTAGAAATAAATATTAGAAGTAATACTTGAAAGGGTTACCCCAAAAACTTTGAGAAATTTCACCTTTGGAAAAGACACTGGTTGGCTCCTGGCATGGTTAACATTAATTAGCCAGTTGGATCCCACTAACAGTGAAGGAGATTGAGTCTATTTATCCATAAATATTATGCATACATTGTCACATAGAAGAAAGAAGTAATGTTTATGTGACACATTGATAAGCATATTATATTGAATTATAGAATCAAGAATATCATAAAAGCTTAACACTTCAGGTTTCCACTCTTTAATGACAAATCATTCCCCCTATAACATGCACACAAAATCAGATTTTAAAATGCAGATGTCAAAGTGGAGATTCTGAGCATCAAGTTTCTCTTCCTACTGGGACAGTGATTTCAGGGACCATTCACACAGCTTTGAAACTCCATCTTTGGCATCCGTACCACTTCCTAAATGCTCATTCTTCCACTGACCTTTTCAGAATTTCTGATCTTAAAAGGTACTTTTGTTCTTCTGTCACTTCCATGGACGTCCTGAAATCAGAAGGCCATATCAGTTTTCCTTTTGTGGTAACTGCTGTGCTAATGTAACTATCTCAGAATAGATCATTTAATATTAAATTCAAATGTTATCTAAATTAGTCTTTTCTTCCTTATTCATATACTCTGTATTAACAGTGATACAAATTTTCTCCCAAACATCCCGTTTGTGCAGAACACACTATAATTGAGAAAACGGTTGCATATTTTATTAATAAGGAAAAATTCAAATCATAAACAAAGAAAACATCTCACAAAATTGACTGAGAATAAAGATTTATTGAGTTAGAATGTCAAAATGTTATGTTTATTTCTCTATTTGCGATTTTTCTATTTTATTTTTGTTAAGTAATGTTATTATGATTATTGTTATCCTCATCCGAGGACATGTTTATTAATTTGAGAGGAAATGAGAGAGAGCAGGAAGAACATTGATGTGATAGAATACCATCCATCAGTTGCCTCCAGCACTCCACCTGACCAGGGATGGAACCTGCAACCTAGATATGTGCCCTGACTGGGAATTGAGCCCACAACCTTTCTGATGCTCCAACTGATCGAGCCACCCAGCCAGGGCTTGTTAAGTAATTTTTTAAATGGACTTTCCTCCCTATAAAGTATCAGTAAAATAAAGTGTCTTATTTTTGAAGGTACAGAAAGTTTTGACAAATACCAGGGATTTCCATAAGAGTGGTGAAAACAGAATAAACTTGGGTAAAATTAAGTGGTTTGTCTTTTTTCACCCTATTACATCCCCATTATCTAGCAGTCCACCTTCAAGGCTCTGCCTTCCTGAGCTGTACTGCTTTTTTTTTTTTTTTTTTTTTTTTTTCATCTACTCATTTGTAAGTATGTACTTATGGCAACTTCTGTGTGACAGGCAGATACCAGGAAAATTCCTCTCATGGAATTTTCACTCCAAAGCTGGAAAGATATACCCATGAAATAACTTGAAATATTTATCATTGTAAGTTGTTCTGCATAGTCTGCTGGGAATGTGGAGGGAGCCCTGAAAACAAAGGAAGGTGGCCCAGAATTAACCAAGGAAGTGTTGGCCATCCTCGGCATATGACCTTGTGCCCAGCTTGAAGACGAGTGAGTTAACTTGGGTGGAAGGCTGCAGAAATGGGCGTGTTCGGTGCAGAGGGAGCAGCATCTGCAGGGGTCCCTAGGAGGAAGGAAGGAAGAGACTCAATTAAGAATCAAATGGGGCCAGTTTGAGGAAGAAAGGAAGGAAGAGATGAGTGAAGTTGAGGCTAGAGTGTCTGGACACCTGGCCTAAGGATGACTATATTCAAGAGCTCGTACCCACAGGCCTTGGCGCAGGCATACTTGGCACAGTTGTTATTTGTCCTCCGACAGATAAACGGAAAGGGCACTGGCCTCTCTGGCGAATCAACTTTCTCATTGCCCACAATTTCTGTAACCTGAAGTTCACCAACAGCTAATACCCCTGCCCTGCCCTTCCTTACCTGGGGCGTCATTGAAGAATTTGTCCAAAGGCTCCCTGATCTTTGCCCCAACATCATCCTGAATGCAGTGGTTAAAGAAGCCAGAGTCAGAGAAAGGGGGTGAGGAGGGGGTTTGGTGGGGGGCTCCTTGGGAACCTTCCTTCTCAGCTGTGACAGGGGAGGTGAGCGTAGCAAATTCAGTCCTGCTGGGTTGGACAGAGAGCCTCTGCTGCATCATGTGCAAATGTGTGTGTCAGAGATGAGTGCATCGTATGAGGGGTTTTTATAGTAGCAGAAATTATAAATGCTGGACCAGTGTAAAAGCAAGAGATGAAGCATGCTAATTATTAGGATCACGTGTCTGAGTGATTTTCCGTGGCTGTTGTGAAACAGGTAAATGGTTTAGGATGAAATCTAAGTGCTCAAAATTGCAATGGATATATGTAGTTTTAACACAGGGTTCAAAAATATCTTAAAAAAAAAACAACAACATTTGAACTTTAGGTTCCACATCTGTAACCTAAATGACCACATACTACGGTGAGTCAGGCTAGATGTTACTAACATGTATGCAGTACACATGCATATGTTCACACACACACACGCACACACACAACAGATAGATCGTTGGCTGCAAATGATAAGTCGGGATTCTGGCAAAGGGAGTACGTACGACTTGCCAGTATGCATTCACATTAAAAAAAACAAAAACCTGGAGTAAGTGTTTCACCCAATAAAGGATGACTGAAGGGTCCATAGCAGTTGGAGCAGGAGAACAGCATGCTGAGAGCACCAGCATTCCCCCCACTTCCTCCCAATTCAAAATCTCACCTGTTCCTGGTCTCACCTCTGGGGGGCTTATTCCAGATGTCAGTGAAAAGGGAACGCATGCGAATTACCAGCTCTTGGAGGAGTCTTTCTGTACGTTTACCAGGAAATTTCTAAGAAAACCGTTAAGGAATGGATAGCTAATGGATACATCTCAGAGAAACTGTTAGATATGATTGGACACAAAAGAAAGCCAAAAAAAAACCCAAAAAAAAAACACAAAATGTGAAGTGCACAGTGTGGGAGAGAACGGTGAGCACCCTAGCGTCACAGGGTTTCTGTTCCCGGAGTCCCAGGAAAAACAGCCCCAGATGGGCAGGACTTTGGGGGGCAAATGGCGAGGGAAGGACCCCGCTTTCCGACCCAGGGCTGAGAGGCGCATGCATGCTCGCCTTGGGGCCGGCGCCCCGTTCCCAGGCTGCGTGTCTACCTCGCTCCATTCTAGATTTCTTCCCTTTGGATTTCTTTCCACTTCACCTCTGAATCATGAAGCCTTGGAAAAAGCACCAAAACGGAAACGAAATACAAACACACACACACAGGACCCAAGCGGGTTTCCCTAAACGGAAGCCCGGGCAGGGTGTGCGGGGGGAAGCGGCTCCGAGGGGAGGCCGGGTCGGGGGAAGCAGGGGAACCGGAGCCGGGGCTGTGCCGCCCCGCTGGCCGGTGGAACGGGGGGGGGGGGGGGGGGGGGGGCGGCCGGCGCTAAGGTCGTCTCTCCCGCGGGTCTGAGAAGCAGGCAGCCTGCCCCCCAAAGACCGTGCCAGCGGCGGTCAGTGGGGTTTGAGAGCGGGCTCAGCGGGCTCGCGGGGCGAGGGCAGCAGCGCTGCCAGTGGGTGGAGTGGGGCGCAGCCCAGGCTTCCCCACCTGCGCCCCGAGGCTGACCAGGCACCCCCTTCATTTCCCCGGAGGATCTATAGCCGGTGCAGCCCGGGGAGATCGGCACCTTTTGGGGAGTCGGGGGCAGGGAGGGTGGGCAGCGGGGAGCCCCTTAAACCCCCATGAAAATATGCCAACTTGAGCCTTCCCTGGCTCGCCAGGAGCAGCGCACCGGAGCGTCCGCGTCCCCAGGGGTCAGGACAGGCCTCGCGGGGAGGAGAGAGCAGGCGGGCGGGGTGCGAGGGGCCCTGGGGGCTCCGGAGGCCGCGGGGCTGGGCGCGCAGGAGCCGGGGCAGGAGGTCGCTGCGCAGGTCCCCCGCTTCCCCGGCTGCAGCGCCGCCGCACTGACCTCGGGGCGCCCCCTCCACCTCCACGGACTCCGGGCCCCCACCCCCGCCCGCAGCCCCGGCGCCCCCCGCCCGCGCGCACCCACCGCAGCCTCCCTCCGCCGGGCAGCGGCGCCCCGCGAGCAGCAGCGGGAGCCGCGGGCTGGCGCGCGGCCGTGCGGGGGGCGCGCAGGGGCGGGCGGGCGGGGGAGCTGCGGGGAGGAGGCCGGCGCGGGGCGGAAATAAATAAATAAAACAGTCACCTCCGCGCCAATAAGAGCGGCGGGAGCGGGAGACGCGCGGCCAGAGCGCCAGCGGCGCCGGTTCGCTCGCCGCTGACAGGTGCTCCCGGCGCGTGTGCCCGCGCCCGCCCGCCCCGCCCGCCCGCCCGCGTGTCGGCGCCGGGGCCGGACCCGCAAAGTTCCAACTAAACGTGTTGCTCGCGCCGGCTGCCGAGGCCGCGGCGGAGGCGCCCCAACTTCTCCAGGCCCAGGCCCCGGGCTGCGGGCGCCCTCGGCGCGGCGGTGGCGCTCGGCCCGGCGCCCAGGCGCAGCGGCTCCGCGCCCCGGGGAGGGACCCCGCGGCCAGGGCTGGACGCCCGCCCGGCCCCCGCCAGCCCCGCGCCGCCCGCGCCCCGCTCCCGCCCGGCCGCCGCAGCCAGGTACGTGGACTTTCCTGCGCGGCTGTGCCCCGAGCCGCCCCGCGCGCGCGCGCGTGCCTGCCCGGAGGCTGCCCTTCGCAGGGGCGGTCATCTGCTGTCAAACTTTCCCTCCTCCGGCTCCTGCCGCCGGCAGCCGCGGCCGCTGCCTTTCGGGGCGGCGTGGGCCCCGTTTGCAGAAGGGAAGCGGGTGCGGGGCGGTCCGCGGGAGCGGGGCTCCCCGGCCGGAGGGCGATCGCGTTGCTGGCGAAATCTCAGCTCTCACCTTCCGGAGGTGTCCGCGGGGAGGGTGCGCCCTGGGGTGCCGGCGGAGGCTGCCCTGGCCCTGGTGCGGGAAGGAGACGCAAGTTTGCAGGGAAAGCGGCTTGGCAGGCAGGCAGGCAGGCAGGCAGGGAAGTTTGCAGCCACGGGGCTCCCGGGGAGCGGTAACCCTTTCTGTGCAGCGGGCTGAGCGGGGGCCGCAGGCACCGGGCTGGGCTGGCGGCGGGGGCAGCCGCACGCTGTCCCGTCGGCGCCGGAGCGGGAGGGGGAGCGCGCGGGCCGGGCTGAGGACCGACCCCGGCGCGGCCAGCAAACACGCTGCGGAGGAAAAAGCCAAAAGCTCCCCGATCGATGGATCGATCGCCCGGTGAATTGTTGGGAGAGGCGTCCTTTGCTTTCGCGGGGCGCTTACAGCGACTGGGCGCGCTGCAAGCACGCCTCGCTTTACAACTTGGCTGCAGATGGCCTCCAGTTCCTGACCAGGGGGCCGCCCCCGGACTGGGGTCCACACCCGCCGGGTGGAGGGTGGGAGCGACGCGCACGCCCGCCTTGGACACCCGCGTTCCTTCTCCTCTGCATTGTGTCTCCTTCTGTGAAGCACATCTCTCGTGCCCTAGCATTTTAGGGACAACTGTGGGTTCTTGATGAAATATATATATATATATTTTTTTTTTAACTCTGCTATAGGAACTCCTAGTGACACAAAAATTTAAAAAGTCACAGTAAGTTTCCCCCGCGAGGTGGGAAGCCACCTGCTGAATGAGTTGGTGCTACTTTTCCGCGGGTACCGCTTGGTGCCGGAGACGGAGCACGGCCAGCAGGTGGAGCAGTGGGCAGCCGCGGCCCCTGCCTGGCTCTCCTGGACCCAGATTGGCCCGCGATGAGGCCGAACCTGCGCGCGCGCGGAGCTCCGGTAGGAGAGGCACCGGCGTCTCTTTCCTCCTTAGAAGAGAAATGCATGCTAACGGAGGAGTAATGGGAGCACAGCTGCAGCCGTGTCAATTCTTGAAGCTTTTGTTTTTTTGGTTTTTTTTTTTTTTTTTCTTGCATGAAGAATTTTAGAAATAGTTTCCTGAGCAGACCAGAGTCTGATACGCACTGAACTGGCCCCGTGGCTACATTTTGTGGGTGAATCACAGGCCCCGGGAAACAGTGCAGACTGCCACTAGAAAAGTCTGATTATTGTGTTATAAAGTAAAAGCGTGCGGAGGCCTGTATTCTAACGTAAGCAAACATCAGTTTGAACGCAACTGGGTTTGTGTTTCTCAAAAAGGTAGATATGCTTATTTCTTGGAACAACTTACTGTAACTGAAATTGAAGGGAAAAGTTGATAAAACTTTTTAGTCGTTTTTTTTTTGGTGGGTTGCTGGTCTTCCCAGGAATTGCATGAGTTCTGAGACATATGCCACCTGAGCACATGCACCATGCATTGCGATAGCAAGGCGAACATCTTCCAAAGCTACCTTTGGTACCTGTCCACCAGTAACTATGGTAACAAGAACAAGGAGGAGCGAGAGCCTGCCTTTTGCACATGGGTTTAAAAGCTTAACAGGCATGCCTCTGGTCAGTTAACTGTAAAGTTACCGGAGAACAGCAGGCTGCCCATTTTGCAGACAAAGCAGCAAAGGCTCAAGGAATTTCAGGGTTTGCTTGCACTATTTGAGGACAGAACTGGTTGTTGAATGTAGTCTGCTCATCCCCAGTCTTTGGCTCTTTTGTATTTTGCTGCAGCGTTTATTGTGCCATAGAACCAGGCTTAACTAGTCTGGAAGGACCAAATGAGGTCTTATTTCAGTTTCATTATTTAGCAATTCTAAAAGTTACAACGGTATACCAAACATTTGGAAGAACTCGGAGGACAGACAGAACGCTTTCGAGCAATGTAGTCCCAGTGAGCACTTGAACTACCTGTGCTTTACATTGAGGGCAAATGTTTATAGGATGTATGTGATGGTTTTCCACATCGCCAGATCATGTCTTTAGAAGAGTACTTAACTGAGCATTTTAATACTCTACTGTATTTCCTTTACATCCATGTGATAGTAAGGAAGGCTCAGAACTTGCTATGCTGTAAGATAATGAAATTGCCTTTCCGAAGGAACTGATGGTATCCTGCCTGTTGCCATGCAGATTAAATGATGATGGGCTTTTCTACATGTGTCACATTGTGTGCCCCCTCACACATGCAAAAGCAAAAGGATTTCCGTGTCAGATGCTGAAAGTTTTATGCCATGTTTATATGTTTAACAATATGAGAACCAGACCTTTACTAATACCTGATCACTATTAAACATGCAAATTCCTCAAGCGTGATGACTCTTATTGATCATTTAAAAGTCAGTTAGTAAGCAAATGTTACTTTAGTAAAATGTGTTAGAAGTGAGTATAACGTGTGTTATGGTAATTGCTAAGGTGATATACACATTTTCAAAGAAAATCAAGTGTGTTTTATAGGCTTTTCCATCTCAAATCTCAACACTCAAATCTCAATGAAGTGTTGGTAATATTGAAGCAACTTGATATAACATTGCTGTATAGATCATTACATGACATTTTAGAACTTAAACAAATGGTTAATACTCTCTACATAAAGCATAGGGCTTCTTCAGTTTATTTGACTAAGTGTGTTCATGTAACACACGTTCAAAGTTGGGTTCAAGTTTAAGGGGGAAAACCATAGAATAGATAGATAGGTAATAGCTTAGGGCTCTTAATTATAACAATGGTAGTGTTTTATGTGGATGAATTTTGGAAACTAAAGTTAATATTAACTTTTTCATTCTTATTTTAAAAATTACAGGATCACCAATGGGTTCTTTAAAAGTATTTGTTAAAGGGTGTGGGGCGTGTCCATAATTAACCTAGGCCTCATAATAATAGTTGAAGTGCGGCAGTCATGAAGTGTGTGTTATTCTGATGCACTTCCTGTGTTATTTGCATCTTCATTCCACCTTTTCAGGGCTTTCTTATGTTATATCTATATTCAATAGGTAGCTTTCTTCCAACAGCATGAAAAGTAGCTATTGCTCTAGACTTAAATATACTCAACTGAATTAAGCTTTAAAAACACATTGAGGTATTGAGAGATTATGAAGAAGCGGTTTTGTTTCTTTCCCCAGTAAATTAGCTTCTAAGAGATAAAATGTTTATCAGTCAGTGAAGATCAAATAATAGATGAAAGCTTTTTATCTTTTAATTTCTACCTCATCACCAGCCTATTTGACTTTACCTTATATAAAGTATAATTAAATACAAATACGATTTTCAATGATAATTTCTAGAAAATGCATATAATTTTATTGGGGGCTTGGGGCACCATTAGTTCGAAATTAGAGGAGAGAGTTTTAATAAAACTTTTCTATAGGAAATAATTCTTAGTTATAGGAGAATAAAAATAATGCTGGATGAGCACAGCAGGTAAAAATGCATCTTGTAATCAAAGTTTTAGCAGAAATAATGAGAACCTCAGATTTATTTCAAGTGATATTTCCACTTTTGACTATTACTCTCATTGAACCTTTATTATGTTAATGATATATTGGGTGCAAACACCTTTATATTTAATAACACTTTTCATTTCAATCAGCACTTCTTTTTATAAAACTCTATGAATAGTAATCATAGATTAACTATTATATATGTATATATGTATATTCACAATTTTAACATGAGTACAATTTTACTGTTATGAAAATATTTTAGTTCATTGATTACCCAAAATTCTTTTTGAAATTCCAGGACCTTAGATGATTTTTTCTAAATGATTGTGTAGGGCATACTTAGTTTTGCATATGGCTTGAGAGATATTTGATCATAGAAGTATGATTGGGTAAGCCACTCTACTATTTACCCAACTACCATAAAACTTGTGATTAATCCCTTAGCAAAGCATATTTTTTGGATTATTTATAATGTTATTTAAATACTAAAACCATTGGATAAGACTAACACAGATATTTCTTTGTAATGGTCGAAATCCAACTTGTTTTATTAGCACTGTTTTTAGAAGTTGTTACTGGAAAAGATGGATGAATCAAAAATTTGCATCAGATTGTGAAAAATTAAGGATTGATCAGAATAATTTATTAATTACTACAAAGACAATATTTCTAGTCATTTTTTCAAGACATAGGAGATTTGAAAGGGATGGAGAGAGGTGCAGTTCAAAGATAGAAATAATTTGCTACCTAGTAGTATTAGAAGACAGGTGTCTAACCAGTATTTAATTTATGATAGGAATACATTTTATGATCTTGGTTGTCTTGCAGCACACCATGCCCAAAATAATTGTTTTCTGTTTTCTAATATGAATATTGTAAAGGTTTTGAAAGGTTTGACCGATTCTCAGAACTCTGTTCCTAAACTGAAGGCAACAATAATATGTTGGCAAATTGAAAGAGGAAATAACTGTGTTTTAAAAAATCATATTGATGTTACATCAGATATACCTCAAAAATCTGCCTTATGATCAATTTGCTAGTAATCTTATTAAAATATAAATCATATTAGTGCCCTGTTCAGCTCTCCATATTCAGTCAGATACAGAAGGTTTAGGACTGTGCTGTTTTTTTACTGACTTTTGTAATAAATATTGATCACCACTATATAACAGGGGTCTTTGATCTCATGTAAGATTTAGGATATTATCTTGTAAAACAGACAATAAAAAATGCTGTGAGTCTGTAGAAAACCCAGAACGAGTGCCTCAGGCAAGTAAGAATGGAAACCAACCACTCACAAGCCTGTTCCTTACCTGAGCTGGGAGCCAGGTGAGTGAGGACATCTGCTTAACCGTGGCTGTCTGCCTGCCAGTTTCACAAGTTTGTGAAGTGAACTTGATTTTAACCTTTGTTAAATCTAGACATATTTCATGACAACTAGTTATTGTTATAAATACCAATTCCTTATTGGAATGCATCACTACTTAATATTTCATCCTTATAGGTCAATCTGTTATTCGTTGTTGATTAAAGCAGACAGAGTTATTTGCATTAACTTTTTTAAAAATAAAAAGTATTTTTGGCACTCATGGACTGCTTTTGAATAGTTACATACTAAAACCAAGAAAAATTACTTGCTGTGGTGAACACACAATACAGTATACAGATGATGTACTATAGAAGTGTACACCTGAAACCTATATAATTTTATTAACTCATGCCACACCAATACATTCAATAAAATTAAAAAATAAATTGTTCATGCAGTTTTCAGGGATTCCATTATTTGGAAGACAAAGATTTCTAAGTTTAAGTTGTCATTATGTATGAAATTAATAGCAGAATAAATAAACCAACCCATGTTCCAACACATTTGACAACTAGAAATGATAAGTGAACTTCATTGTATGTGTGCACGTGTATTTTAACTTTCTGTGTTAAACAGTGTATGGTATGGGTTGAATAGACTGTCCTGAAAGGATAATTATATCCTGTTGAACATTAATTTTAAAGTTAATGGGTTATATTAATGAAAAATAACTATTTGATTGATCTTCCATTCCTAAGCATTTTTCTTGAAGAGTATGGTGTGCCTACATTAGAGAGCACCCATAAGGTAGATAAAAATTATTTAAAAGATAAATATTAAATGCTCTGTTAATATTACTCTATCTTTGATTTTTTCTCATCATCAAATTTAAATTTTAAAACACAGTAAACACACACACACGCACATATATTTAAATTTAAGTAGGCGCAAGATAATATAAGAGGTTAACAACAGAGACTATTTGTTCTGTTAGGGGATGTGTTCTAATTTCTTTTTCTCATTGTCTTTTGAAGTTATTTTAATTTTATGCAGTATGTAAAGATTCCTTATGTAAAATAAGTTTCTGTTACGATCAAATTAAATGCAATAAAATACCTTGTGTTCATATGTGCAATATGGGTAGATGTTAACTTTCAAAAGCATGAAGCTTATGTTTTGTATGTATCATTATTTATATTGTAGGTTTTTCCTAAAACACTGTCTGACAATCATTTATCATCATGAGTTCCTTACTTACACATTTCACAACACTTTTACATACAGCTTAATATGTTGCTTATATTCAAAGTACAGTGGACAATATTTTAATTATTACCAGCTTCACTTTACTTTTATTCAAAAATACATTAAAGTTCTATAAAGTGTTAACAGCCTTAAATATATATTTTTCTAAAGTTATTTGTGTAAATAAAATTGGCTACATTTCTTTAAAAGTTTATTGGTAACTATTGGATCAAAACTAAGTGAAAGTTTGTTAATTTTAATGTAATTATGAGCCAGTGATGTTTCTTTTCTGTTTATCACCCACATCTTTCAGAAATCTAGTAATAACAATTTTATAATATTCACCCAAAGATATGTTGTTTTTTTTGGGTGTGTTTCTTTAATTGATTTTTAGAGAGAGAGGAAGGGGGAGAGAGACAGACAGACAGACAGACATCCATTAGTTGCCTCCTGCATGTGCCCTGACCCAGGGTGAAACCCACAACCCAGGTATGTGCCCTGATCGGGAATCACCCGCAAGCTTTTGGTACACAGGACGAGGCTCCTACCAGGGCAAGTAATAACATTTTAATTAAATGATATTGCTTATCAGTAAGTTTGTGGAGCACAGTACTCATTTAAAAATTGAAACAGTGAACAATAATTACTTTGAACACAAGTGAAATAAAAATTTTAATGTTCGGCATACATATTTAAAAATAAATTTCAGTTTCAGGAAAAGTTTGTATGACAACCTAATTCAAATAGCTTTGCTATTAATTGTATTTAAATAAGGTTATCTGTGTAACGCTACATTTAACAGTTAAATGTTGGACAAAATGACATGAAAAATGTAGATTCGAAATGAAATTCCATGATGATAAAATTCTTTGCTTTTTCTTGTTTCTGGAGCTTGTCAGTTTAATTTTTGTTAATCTCATTCGGAATCATTTGATGATTAGCAACTATCTATTTCTCTTTTTAAAAAAATATATTTTTATTGATTTCAGAGAAGAATGGAGAGGAAGAGAGAGATAGAAACATCAGTGATGGGGGAATCATTGATCGGCTGCCTCCTGCACGTTGGACCGAGCCTGCTACCCAGGCATGTGCCCTTGACCAGAATTGAACCTGGGACCCTTCAGTCCGCAGGCCGACGCTCTGTCCACTGAGCCAAACCGGCTAGGGCACAACTATGTATTTCAATTGTTAATTATTTGAAGCTTCTACTCCCCTAGTTCATCCTTTCACAACTCCAGTAAAACTGTGGAAAGGTAATTTTTAAATTGTGTGACAAACACAAAGGTGGCAATATTAAGGGATAATGGTTTTTCTAGTTATATAATATCACTTAAAATTACAAATGACCTATCACTTAAAAGTCATTTCTGATGTTCTAGCCAATCATACGTTGAAAGTCTTATTTAAAAATAAAACATTTCCCGTGAGTAATGTCAACTACTTTGACTCTTGTTCAAACTATGAATAACACTAAAAAAATATTAGTCAATAATGTTGGTGATATAAAATTAAGCAAATGTATCCTTGTAGACAGAAGACAGAAAACCTCAAAAATCTCTAAGATTTCAAATACATAGTCATGAAATGATGGATTAGAAGACACTTCACCATATACCAATCCACACCAAAGCACCTCTCCCCAAACTAACCCTGTACCTCCTGAGACAGCAGCTCTATTGTATCAGCAGTGTCACCAACGCCTAAAGACAGAGATTTCTGATGTGTGTGGGAAGCATACAGTCAAACAAAGCCAGAATGGAATGCAAAGGGCAGAGTTGGCAATGCTGCATGGATGCCCTCCCAGGGAGAGGGGGGCCAGGCTCTGAGGGCACGTGAGGCAGCAGGTTCGCTGGGGCTGAGGGCATTAGCAGCATATCATATAAATACAACCACATATTCCAGTTCCCACTCACCAGCCACCTTCCGGAAATCTGCTTATTCCCATGCGTTTTCTTCAGGGACATAAGGGATTGGGGAGGCTCTTGCACAGTCAAGGCCAGTAACGGTTGTCTTTCTTTTTTCTTTTTTCTTTTCTTTTCTTTTCTTTTCTTTTCTTTTCTTTTCTTTTCTTTTCTTTTCTTTTCTTTTCTTTTCTTTTCTTTTCTTTTCTCTTTTCTTTTCTCTTTTCTTTTCTTTTTTCTCTTCTCTTCTCTTCTCTTCTCTTCTCTTCTCTTCTCTTCTCTTCTCTTCTCTCCTTCCTTCCTTCCTTCCTTCCTTCCTTCCTTCCTTCCTTCCTTCCTTCCTTCCTTCCTTCCTTCCTTCCTTCCTTCTTTCCTTCCTTCCTTCAAAATATATTTTATTGATTTTTTACAGAGAGAAAGAAAGAGCGATAGAGAGTTAGAAACATGAATGAGAGAGAAACATTGATCAGCTGCCTCCTGCACACCTCCTACTGGGGATGTGCCCACAACCAAGGTACATGCCCTTGACTGGAATTGAACCTGGGATCTTTCAGTCCACAGGCTGACACTCTGTCCACTGAGCCAAACAGATTAGGGCTGTATTTCTTTATTAATTGATGGATTGGTATACTGGGTTCTTTCTTTCTCATGAGTGTTCTCAGCATACTGTCTTCAGATCTTATTAGCTCTGCGACTCTGTCACATACCAAACCTGCGACACCAAGTTCACCGAAGCAATGCCACCCAAGGCATGCCCGTCAGTGGGAGCTGTTCTTTCAGAGACTGGGAAGACAAACATGGAGTACAAGGGTTCCCCACCCCTTCTATAAGGAGCATGGACATAAGGAAAACAAATCAGGGAACAAAAGAAGGAAAAGGAGAAGTGGAGAGAACTACCAGCATTATGGCATGAGAAAGTTTTAGCAGAAGTATTCCTATTGTGGCATTTCCTGGGGCTTTTCATTCCTTGTGCTCACAGAACCAAATTTCAAGACTTAGAATGTGGCCTTAACACTATTTCATTGTTAACAAACATCTTGGAGAGTAATTTATAAGAGAAGTCACTTCCTAAAATCCATTGCTTACGCTATTCACATGTTCAAAACTTACCTTTTTACTCACTTTTATATTTTAAGATTTTCCTTTATGTATTTTGACCTAGTTCACTATAACCTCTCTTTAGTATACCTTTATATGATTATGTTTAAACTAAGCCTCATTTTCAGTATTCTTTTTCTGGCATCTGATGCCGTTTTAAGCATATTAAGGCACTAAAGTGAAAAATACAAAGCAAAACAGTTGTATGAATGTAAATGTAAGTGATATTACGATGTGTGTATGTCTCACACCTTTTATCTTGTTTATTGTGAGTCATTTATTGTAGCATCCTAACATACACTTTTTCAAAATAAAAAACACACACATCTATTCCATAAAATACCTTTCTACCATGTCATTGTTTAGTGGCTGCATATTATTTTATTGATTTAACAGACATTATTTAGCAATCTCTTATAGGGTGGATACTTGGATTTTTAAAACATTTTTATAATAGGGAAAAAAGGTAAACAGTTTAATTGATGTTTGTTTAGAATGTTGGCATCTAGAAGCACTTATTTATGATAAATTCTCAAAAGCGAAATGATCACATCAGAGGGTATGCCTGGGTGTTAAAGATTTTTAAATTAATAAATATAATGTAATCGCTTTTATAAAGCATGTTCTTAAATAATTGGAACCACCGTATTATTGTGGTGGACTCCTACGTAAATTACTGTTTGAACAAAATAATTTTAAGACGTTATTATTAAAGACATAACACTAAATGCTGCCAGAGTCTGAGATTTGTTTTTCACTTAAATCTGTGTGTTGGTGGGTAGGTTAAGTAATATCTCTCAGCTCCAATTTCCTCCTCTGTAAACCAAGGAGTTTGCCATAATGCTTGAGGGAAACTTCTCAACACTGACTTCTGTAATTCTACTTCTACTCCTGTGTTTTGAAAGAAATGGTGTGAAAAAATCAAGAGCAGTAGGCGTATTCCATGATTTACCAGCATTAACTCATGCCCGTTGCAAGGTTGCAAGATTTTTTTTTGTCAATTATTTTGCAGGAATGTTTAGTCATAGAGCCAATTATTTGGACTGAAGCTCAATTTACTCTGCAAGTTAACATTCTTTTGGCTTTTCTTGGGTGAACGATTTCATAGCTGACTGCATAATATTTTGGGATCTAGGCACATAGATAGTGGTGCATATACATTCAATGAATTCCCTACGTCATTTCATCTTATTTTGCCGTGAAAATAATATGTGAGTGTGTGTATGTGTATACATATGTTTATTAATTCTTGGACAAACTTGCTCAGATTTTAGTAACCTATATTATATACAGACCTCTCTCTCTAGAGGTTTGATGCTTTTAAAAGATACATAAAAATCCTTAGTCAATGTAACTTCCGAATCTATTTGAGGCTGCATGTGAGGTCTGATATGATTGTAGAGGATGTTATGTAGTGCCCTTTTGGCCCTTCAGGTCTACATTCTGGTCCTCTAACCCCACGTGTGTATGTGGGGGCAGAGAGTGTAAGTGCACATAACCTTTCAGGAAGGGACAGTTACACAAATAACGGTGTTTACTGTCACCATTCCTAGACCCTCACCCTCTCTCTACGTGCTCGGGACAGACAGGAATCATTATCTCAACACTTTTAAAAGGTCGATGATCCCTGTCATCATGAGTGTGCTCCTCGATGGCAGAGCTGCCAGGATCCCGTCTATGGCTAGGTCAAATTGGGTGCGAGATACATAACAGGAAGGAAAAGTGGGTATATTCCAATTAACTGCAGCTGCACAGCGCATTACAAAGCGCATTCTTTGCACTAGTCATGTGAAGACCTCGGAGGTGGCAGGTATGAGGTTAGAGAAGCCTCCAGCAGCAGACACACTCTTTCATGCCTGTGCTGTGGTAACTCTCTGTCTGATTTCTCTCGTAGAGGCAGCGGGCATTGCCAAGTCCCCCAAGCGCGTGGTGGAAGTCTCAGGTAAGAGTCCATGGGAGATGATGGAGAATCCTATGCTCAGATGGCATTTCCGGGGAGATTGTAGTCAGTCTTGCTGCTCTTCTTCTGTTGTAAGGGTTGTTGACACTGGTATTTTGGTTTCTCATTTTTGTTTTTTCTTCGTTGCCTGGATACCTGGTCTTTAAGTAGAGGACCCTACAGGCTGTGGGATCACATAAATTCCAGTTAGGCTAAAGTGATCATAAGGGTGTTTCCCTCTGAATATACTGCCTCTTAAGGAGCACCTCATTAAAAAAATTAATAAACACAATTGATAACAGGTTACTTTGTAAATTAAATGGTCACAACCTGAGTAGCTTCTAAACATTTTCCTATAAGCAGCCTCAGATACTTCATGTATGTCTCTCTTAGCAAAACCTGAAGAAATCTGGTACTTCAACATTACAATCATGGCCTGGCCAGCGTGGCTCAGTGGAGGAGGTAAAAGTTCGATTCCTGGTCAGGGCACTTGCCACGGTTACTGCCTTGATCCCTAGCAGGGGGCGTGCAGGAGGCAGCCTATTGATGATTCTCTCTCATCATTGATGTTTCTATCTCTCTCTTCATCTCCCTTCCTTTCTGAAATCAATAAAAATATATTTTAAAAAAATACAATATTGTATTTATATTTTCTTTGATCCTTCTATTTCCTTTCTGGAATGGAAGTTTTTTTATTCTGTAAATCCCTAAAATAAAATCATGTGATTCTATTAGAATTGTTTATACTTAAATGTATGGAGCTTCAGACAATCTGTATTTTCCCTGCCTAAGCCTTTAGACCTTTTACTAAGGGGGAGTTTTGTTTCTGGGCCATTAGTTCCCTTGTGTCTAAAGCCCAACACCAGGCTTGCTCCTCTGTGGGAAGACAGGTCCTACACTCCCTTCCTGTCCTGTGATCTCGGCCACTCTCCATGCCCTGACTCTAATGTGGAGCCCTGTGCTCCCTCCCCTTGTTTAAGATTGCACTTCCACTCTGGAGTCATCCACAGCGTTCTGTCCAGAGTCTGATCATCCACCCTGTCATTTTCAGTAAGCATCTAGGTGACTATGATCTTGAGGCCAAAAAGAAAAGTACGTCCAGCAATAACCTTAGGAAGTAACCAAATGCAGAATTGGGGATTTGGGGAAAATTAGAAGGTAGTGTTTGAGTTTGTGAGAGTCTTTCTATAGGGTTTAAAGAGTTCAGTGGCTGCCCTGGCTGGGGGCTCAACTGGTAGAGTGCAGGCCCATATACCAAAAGGTAATGGGCTCCATTCCTGGTCAGGGCACATACTGGTACCGAGATTGCAGGTTTGATCCTTGATTGTTGCATATGTGGGAGACAACTGATTGATGTTTCTCTCTCACATCTATGTTTCTCTCTCTTTATTTCTTTTCCTTTCCCTCTCTCTAAAAATCAATTAAAAAACAACATGTCCTTGGGTGAGGATTAAAAAAAATAGAATAAAGAAAGCAGTGGCTATTAAAAGAGTCATGAATGATATGAAACGTGATAAATCACTTTTGTAGATGCTAGAGAGATATAAGATAAAATCATCAATAAGATCAATAAGACAATGTCCATTTCTGTAGTCTGTGTCCTTTTCCTCATCATCATGGGGCACAGTTACTCGTCTGCATTTCATTAAGTGGATGACATAGTAAATGAGCCATTCTTTTCCTTGTCAGAAACATTAACTTCTTTTACTTCTCTAGAAGCATTGTTTGGTAAACAGATCCCTTTCAGGCATCTTCGCATTAGTTTCATTGGGTTTCCAAAGCCCATTCAAAACGTTGAAAGAGGAAGCCTTTTGCACTGGATCCTGTGAGTCAACCCAGTTCAGAGAGGTGGAGACATCTTCCTGTAAGCTAGCATTCAGGCATTTCTGACAGTTTTCCTCAGATGGCCACCCAGCTTTTGCTTCCTTGCTGCGGTTCATTGGGGAGTCAATCACCATAAATGCTCGCTTATGTCTTTGGGAGATGTGGGAGGAACCGATACTGCTTTGAAGGAAATCAGAGCTCGGAGAGGACACACTGGCAGGGAGGGTGGCTTGATTAGTTTCCTACGGCTGTCTCAACAGATGGCCGTACCCTGGTGGCTTAAAAGAACAGACATGTATTCCCTCACAGTCTGGAGGCCAGATGTGTGAAGTCAAGTTGCTGGCCGTGTTGGATCTTTCTGGAGGCTCTGAGAGGGAATCAGCTCCTTGCCCCTCCCCAGCTTCTCGTGTGGCCAGAAACCTTTGATGGCCTTGGTTTGCACATTCATCATTCCCTCCCTCCAGCCTCCATCCTCCTATGGCCTTCCCTCTGGGTTCCTTTGTGTCTGTGTCAAATGTGCCTGACTTTACTCTTCTTAGGACACCAGTCATTGGATTTGGTGCTCACCCTGAACCCCAGATTATCTCATCTGGAGAACCTGAACTGCATCTGCAGAAACATTTTCAATGTAAGGTCCCATTCATAGGTACTGGGATTAGGAATTAGACATACCTTTTGGGGAGACACTAGTCAATACACAACAATGGAAATCTTGTTAAAACTTAAAGGTTTAAGTTTGGACAGGCCACTTAGATGGGCTCAGCATGAAAATGGCCTCAACAGGTTGTATAAAATCTAAATATACTCTTTTGCAGGGTTGCACAATTTCCAACATGTGAAAAAGTTCTCTTGTTTCCTTGTCTATTCTCATTCTTTCCCTGCTCTGGATGGATGGATGGATGGATGGATGGGTAGATGATGGATGGATAGATGATTGATTGATAAATAGATAGATAGATAGATAGATAGATAGATAGATAGATAGATAGATAGATATAGATAGACAAATGCAGTTATTTAAATGTTGGGCCCAGAGCCTGGTATGTGTATTTTGATCTTAGTGAATTTCAGATATCCCCTAATTAACACAATACCTTTAAGTCTTTGCAGAACAGTGTTTAAAACAGTCATGCAAACTTTAAAACCATGACACTATAAGAAGAGAAAAGAAAAGAAATATAAATTATTGCTTAGATGGCTCCTTTTATGGTTTAAATAACAAATATGAGAACTTAATCTGATAGACCCTGGCTTGTTTACCACTCTGCGATACAGATCTTAAAGACATGATTGTAGAAGATATGCACGCTAATTCAGGACTCAGCCTGCATCTTCTAATATGTGATTTATGGTTGAAAGTAGTCATGGCCGACTTTAATAATTTTAATCTTAGTTACGTCCATTGGTGTGGATTGTATGTGGCTGCATGATGCAAAATGTTATGTATTGTCTTACTTGGCAAGTAAGTGGAGATGGAGAAGACTTTTTGATTTTGCTCTGAAATCCTGCACCTAAACCACAACAGACATGTCCACCTCCCTGTAATGCCGTCCATTGTAATTTATGACACAGAATTAAAACAAGAAAAAGCAGCTGCAAATGCACAGGTAAAAAACAGGGAAATGCAGAGTAGCTGGCTCAGCATGCTTTATTTAGTTTACAAAAGATTAATACACAAGAATTAAGTTGTGGCAAGAATGGTTTTACTGACGTGAATAACAAGATCACCCTATAGATGAGTAGCAAACTTTATATTTATCATTTAGTTAAAAATCTGAAACATGTCAATGAAGCAAAATGAACAGGGGATGCTGAAATAATCCAATAGGATAAATTAACAAATTTGAACTAATAGCATAATTTAAAAATAATTTCAGAAACTTATTTTTATATTAATAAAAGAGATACAGAACACTTGACTTATCCTATCTAATAAAAGAGTAACATGCAAATTGACTGTCACTCCAAGACACAAGATGGCCACCCCCATGTGGTCAAAGATGGCTGTCCCCATGTGGACACAAGATGGCCACCACAAGACGGCCTGCAGGGGAAGGCAGTTGTGGGCAGTTAGGGGTGACCAGGCCAGCAGAGGAGGGGAGTTGGGGGACACCAGGCCAGCAAGGGAGTGCAGTTGGGGGGACCAGGTCGGCAGGGGAGGGCAGTTGTGGCAATGAGGCCAGCAGGGAGGGCAGTTAGAGGTGACTGGGCCAGCAGAGGAGGGCAGTTGGGGGGGACCAAGCCTGTAAGGGAGGGCAGTTGTGGGAGATCAGGTCAGCAGGGAGGGCAATTAGAGGTGACTGGGCCAGCAGAGGAGGGCAGTTGGGGGAGACCAGGCCTATAAGGGAAGGCACTTGGGGGGGACCAGGCCAGCAGAGGAAGGCAGTTTGGGGGACCAGGCCGGCAGGGGAGGGCAATTAGGAGTGACCGGGCCAGCAGAGGAGGGCAGTTAGGGGTGACCAGGCCGGCAGGGGAGCAGTTAGGCATCGATCAGGCTGGCAGGGGAGTGGTTAGGGGGTGATCAGGCTGGCAGGCAGAAGTGGTTAGGGGCAGTCAGGCAGAGGCAGGCGAGCAGTTGGGAGCCAGCAGTCCTGGATTGTGAGAGGGATGTCCGACCGCCCAGTTAGGGGATGTCCCAGTGGGGTCGGGCCTAAACGGGCGGTCGGACATCCCTCAAAGGGTTTGAGATTGGAGAGGGTGCAGGCTGGGCTGAGGGACACTCCCCCCCCAATCCGTGCACAAATTTCGTGCACTGGTCAAAAATATAAGAAAATAATAAAAACAGCATGAAATCAGGAATAAGAGAGGGAAACCTGCATCAAATTGATATTTCATGGGCTATGAAGTAGAAGAATTGTCTCAGTAAATGGTGTGAAATATAAATTTACCAGAATGAAGACTGCTATTGAGCTTTCTCCCCAAAAGATACTATAGCTGGGAAGAAAGTATTATTGGATTCCATTAGTAGTCAGGAACCCTGTGCTTTTTAACTGCCGGACAGTACAAAAAAGGGTAAACTTTTCTTAATTTTAGTAAATTGATCTGATCAATGGCAGTACAATTGGAAAAGCCATATGACCATGAAAAAGTCATTTAGTAAATTTCAATGTTTATTTCTTATAAAAAGTGTCATATATTGTTATATGTTATTGTTATAGAATAGTTAAGCAAAGGAGTCAGAAAATAAACTCCGGAAGTAGAAAAACTGGAAGCAATGAAGCGATATCATCACTATTTAGAGATTATAAAAATTACTGAAAACCCAAAGTACTTAAGATATAAATAGAAACAATGCATATTCAATAAATTGGCCATTTACAAAATAAAAATCAGTACTATTTGTAGTGCCAAAATTGGGGCGGCGGGGGAGGCATGAGGGGAAATGTACCAAGGAAATGTAGGAATTGAAACTGAACATAAAAACAAACCCCATGAATATAAATTCACCAAGATAGTTTCAATATCCAGGTGAAGAAAAACTTAAAGCTACGAAAGCCAGGGAGCTGGCTGGAGAGGCATCCCTCAGTGGCAGAGCCTCAGCGTATGGGCTCCCTCTTCAAAATGCATCTGGGGAATCCTGGCTCCAGGGTTTACTGCTTGCTTGCCTGTTGATAAGTGTCTACAATTTCTGTGCCTTACCTTTCCCATCTGTGAAATGGCCATAATGCAAATACTCCATTACTAAGTGGTGGTGATGGTAAAAGACATCATGGTATTCAGTGCTTGGAAAAATCACTTGCCGTTGGCTTTTCCTTCTACTGTCTCTACTAAGCACTCTACTGATACTCTGAGGGAATTTAAAGGTTAAAGTTATGAATTCTCTCAAAATTAACCTATTGCAATAAAGGTAAAATCAAGCAAAATTGTACAAGCGTTTTAAAAAAAATTGTCAAGTGCTTCTAAAGTACTTTTTAAGCCTGGCCAGTGTAGCTCAGTTTTTTTCCAATTGTACTGCCATTGATCAGATCAATTTACTAAAATTAAAGTACTTTTTAAGCCTGGCCAGTGTGGCTCAGAACATCATCCCATGCACCAAGAGGTCATTGGTTCAATTCCAGGTCAGGGCACATGTCTGGGTTTTAGGTTTGTTTCCCACTAGGGGGTATGTGGGAGGCAGCCAGTCCATGTTGCTCTCCCATCAGTGTTTCTCTCTCTCTCTTCTCCCTCCCTTTCTCTCTAAAAATCAATGTAAAACCTATTTTTTAAGAAAGAATAGGCAATAATCAAAGTACAGCCTTTGACCCTCCTGTGTCACATTGTAAAATCAGTTTTTCCAAATATTTATTACAAGTGATGACAGCAAACTAACCTCTGCTCTCACCATCCTTCATTCAGTCTCCATCTCCAACCTCCCATAAAGGTTCTGAGGGATAGAGAGGTAGAAACATCAGTGAGAGAGAAACATCATTGATCAGCTGCCTCCTGCACACCCCCTTTTGGGGATCAAGCCCACAACACGGGCATGTGCCCTCACAGGGAATTGAACTGGTGACTTCTTGGTGTATGGGAAGACACTCAACCACTGGGCAACAGCAGCTGGGCTAATTCTTGCCTCTTCTTAAGTAACGCAAATGTTAGGAAAATGCAGTTTGGTCCAGGATGTAGGGAAGGGGACATTTAGGCATTCTGGATCCGAGTACAAAGGTGTGGAGTCTTTCTATTGGGCACTTTGGCAATAAAGATCAAAACAAAACCTGAGAGACTTTGCTGCAGAAATTTTCTTTACAAAAATGTATTTCAGTGAGGTATCAACTAGTTATGCAGAGATGAATATATATATATATATATATATATATATATATATATATGTGTGTGTGTGTGTGTGTGTGTGTGTGTGTGTGTGTGTGTGTGTGTTCTGAGATAAATATGTTCTTTTCAGCACTGTTTATAATAGTGAGGGGGGAAAAGGGCATAGCCTCAATCTCAATGTCTAGGAGTAAAAGTTTGTCTGAGTCATCTAACTTTCAACAGTGAAATGCTCTGCGGCCATCATGGGTGCTGTAGGTTTGTATTTCCTGAGAAGGACACCTGCAGGACATACTGCAGACTGTGAACAACATGTATATACACATGGTATCTGTGTCTGTACAAGTGTGATGTTCGCAGAGAGGACTGTCGTAATGGACCTTCAGGAAAATGTTAGCAATGAGACTCCTACCACCTTGGACAATTTGGGTGATTTAATTATTTCTCTTTTACATGCTCCGTTGGGAGGAGTCTCTGAGAGCATGCACTATAATTTTTGAAATGAATGATGTCTTGCTTAATGGTGTAACCAATTCCGTCCATTGGTTATCATGTTCAGAATCACATCACTGATGTGAGGATTAATTTTCATTCAGGCCAAAGGGAAGGAATGGGATGTTCCTTTTCAAACTGGCCCTCAGGAAGTCTGGTCAGAAGGCAGATCGATGCCCAGGGGGAGGAAGGCTTGGGACAACCTGTGGACTCTGGACCCTTGAACCAAGTGAGAAGACATGGGAGCTGGGAGAGGGATGAGAAAAGACGGGAAAAGACACTAACAAAAATGTGTGGTCCATCCAAGATCTCTCATCGCAGTCTTATGTCACAGAAGCTTCATGGACGGCTCTTCTCAGACCCACCATGGCTGATGCCTGGTTTCCTAGATCAGTGTTTTTTGGAAGGTGTTTAATGCATGTCTGTGGGTCCAACTCCTCTCATTCTGTTTGAACTTAGCTCCCAGCCCCAGTTGAGTTGTAACCCCATTTTTTTCTGCTCAAGTGGTGGCAGCACATAAAGGTTCTGCCCTCCTTGCCTGTGACAAAACAAAAAGGGGTATTTATAATCAATGCAGCATTTATTGATTATTCCTGGTGTGTCATGCTCAGGGACAGATCCTGGAAACTCAGCGCTGGAAATCTGGTCAGAAACAAATGTTTAGTAACTGTTAGACTAGAGTTGGCAGAGCAAAAGACGGGAGCCAGCCTGTAAGGTGGGCGTTTCCATGGAATGCCCATCATGGGCATGGGAGACGGTGAGTTGCTGATGGCCGAGGACATGGTGGGCAGCGGAGGGATGTGGGGGGTTCTGCTAATGTTCGTGGCATTTCGTTCTGGGTGATGAAAATCTTCTATCCTCAGGTTGTGCCTCAGTTGAGTGGGTAAATTTTAGGGCATGTGAGTTATCTTTACATCAAGGTCTTAACAAAATGGCACATGAATAAGCATTTTCCTGAGTGTGGGCTGAGTGTGGGGATGAGGGCTGGGCACTGCCTGGAAAGCAGGTGGTGGAGGGTGTCCGCTGGGCTGTACGCCTCAGAGTTTCGGCTGGTGGGGGAATCAGGCAGTGCGGCCCAAGCACGTGCAGCTGGAGGTGGGGGCACCCACAGCTTGTGCTGAGTTGAGGGCTGGGGAAGACTGTGCAGAGAAGCAACCGGGTCCCGAAGGGCCTTGGTCCTACCTGTGGTGAGAAGTTTTAAAAAAGTTTCACTGAGTCTGTGCCCAAGAGGTTCCCATTCACGCTGGAATAATGAAAGCCGTTGTCTTTCTTCCAACGGGAAATTTCAGCTGAATGTGTATAAGATTTGCCCAAACAACTTGTTTAAAACGAAGACACCCGAGATCCAGGCTCAGAGATGCCCGGGCAGGGGGGTGTATATAGTGTACAGTCACAATCACAGGCAGTTAGGTGGTGAGATATTAGATGGTGAGCCAGCTCTCTGTCCTGTGGACTCAAATTAAATTGAAATGACACATTTTAAGGAAAAAAGGGCACCCTCCATATTGCCTGATGTTACGATCTTTTTTTCTTTTTCTTTTTTTTTTTTTTGGGAATACGTGGCATAAGGAAAAAAAATGTAAGTGTGGAGAAGACCAATGGGAATATTACACACACAGTAAAACTGTCACATTGTAAGATAATTTACAAATACAATTGTAGGGGACCACAATGTAATGCAATCTGCAAGACTGTGCACAATTTAGCATTGGATGCAAACTCTATGCTTTTCCCCCTGGAAGAAGACTTATATGGACCTATGTGTTGTTGTTGTTTTTGTTGTTTTATTTTTAAGGACATTAAGCACAATACAATGAGATGCTATGAAGCAGCTCACTCCTCTTCATTTAAGCCATAATCACATTCGTTGTGTTTCTTTTAAGAGGAAGATAAATATCAGGACTGTAATTGCAAAGCCTTTTCTTCGCCCGAGAGTGTTTGCTATGAACTTTTATTGATCGGCAGTGATTGTGCAGAAAGATATATCCTTGTCTAGAAGAAATTAAGTCATGAGACCTAGTTTTAGACATACATACATATCAATATATTCTTTTAAGGCTTTTTCTCCTCCAATTTGCTATACTTTTTTTTTTCTTTTCTTTCTGTGAGACCCTTCCAAACTCTGCCTTGGGGAAATAATTTCTGTGCATTGTGACCGAATGGATCCAACTCATTTTCATCAAGAGTAATTTTGCTGTTATGGCCATCATTCCCAATCAATTTTAATTCCCCCCCTTGACTGTGCTTTCCAAGAGGTACGTATTATCGAGAAGATGCCTAATTTTATGGGGAGGATTTGTTAGGTGTGGGAACTCCAGGCAACAGGACTGGACTAGTCCCAGGGAGTTTGAGACAAACACATTGATTTTTATGAGCAGGAAAAGTATGTAATATGGAAGAGTCGAAGAAACTTACTTCGTGGGAAAAAATAGCTTTCACACATGTCAGCATTTATTATTGAAAATTTCACCTCTAGAAAGAGATTCACTCTGAAGCAGTGTTTCTGGTGAGAGGGAAATATCCTTGAGACAGACAGTGCTCCTTCAGTTAAAAAAATTCAGTTGTTCGTACAGAAAAGGTACAATCATCCTATGTAATAAAAGGGTAATATGCAAATAGACCAAATGGCAGAACAACCAAACAACCAATCAAAGTGTAATATGCTAATGATATGCTAAGGCTGCTCAACTGCTTGCTATGATGTGCACTGACCACCAGGGGCAGATGCTCCAACTGGTAGATTAGCTTGCTGCTGGGGTCTGGCTGATAGGGACTGAGTGAGATGGGCAGGACATGCCCTGGAGCCCTCCTGCAATCCCTCCCCGGCCTGATCATGCACCAGTAGCATCCCTCAGCCTGGCCTGCACCCTCTTGCAACCAGGGACCCCTCAGGGGATGTCGGAAAAATGGTTTCAGCCCTATCCTACAGGCCACTCCCCTTGGGAAGGCACTGGATGCAGGGCTCATGACTGGTGAGCACTGCTGTGGTAGTGTGAGCCTCTCCCGATTAGGACTGATTGGGTGTGAGCCTGTGACAGGCACAGTGGGGCCGGGATGAGTGGGAGCAGCATGTAGGAGCTGTAGGCCACCCAGAGGGACTCCACCCCTGCACAAATTCATGCACCAGGCCTCTAGTTGATAAATAATAATACAGGAATAAACTCTGTGTTTTGTGTACTCACCATGGCAAGCCTACTTTTGTCCTACCCTGTATATTTGTTATCCCTGCAATTGGAACAACTGAAGAGATGTCCAGATATAGTTTTTATCGTTTTTTAAACATATCATGCCACCTTTCTACTCTAACCTGCATTATCACCATAATTTTAGATGGTAAAGCGTAAGGCAGAGAATATGAAGTGATCAAGCTGCCACAGCTAGTTAGCAGTCACTACATGAACTACACTAAGCTGTTTTTCATTCTGAAACTTGGGATGTTGCTATGCCACGATATATGCATATTAGGAGCAAGGGTGCTAATCATTTCAAAGAAGCAAAGAGGCTCAGAGACAGGTGGAAAAGGGGGAAAGTCGTAGTAGAGGATGGTGGACAATGGTTTGGGTAATACCTGCAGCTGAAAAGAAATGAATCACAAGACTATGTGCTCATTCAAAACCTCTCCACTCTGGGTAATGTTTCAGAACTGGAGGGACCTGGGAGACTGGCCAACCCAGCCTTCCTTATCTTCCAAATGAGGAAGGTGAGTCTCCAAAGGCCAGCGGTGTCACGTATGGTTTCCATCCTCAGAGAGGCTGAGGAGCGTCAGGTTGGAGGAACATCCCCAATCCCCAATCCCAAACTCTGTGGCAAGTGAGGCCTCTGGGAGAGAGGATAGGAGTTAGATTGCAAACACTATTACAGAGAAAACCCTTTTCAGGATGGTCTGAGTTCTCTTTAGTAAAGGAAATGTAACAGAGAGTCTGCAAATTTTGTCTACTCTTAAATTATAGTATAATTTTATTTCAGCTAGGTTTCTCTGGGAGAGAGAAACCTTGAACTAATCAGTTTTATTGTCTTATAGAAATACTAGAGGCTCAGTATGGGTAGGGTCCCTAGTGGCTGCCAGCTAGGGCCTTCCTTCCGTGCCGCCCCTTGGTGGTCAGCGCACATCATAGTGAGCGAGCGAACTCCAGGTGGGGTGGGTTGAACTCCAGAGGGGACACTTTGCATATTAGGATTTTATATATATAGACTATACTAGCTATTATCTCCACATGCAGTGCTAAAATATATTATGAAACATCTTTAAAAATTTTATAAAATGAAAAATAAAGGACTTTTTCATTGATAATATATTTACTTCAGAATACATTTCAGCATTTTGTGGGGAAACCCCTTTAACCTGAAAATTTTGATAGTTTCAAAGGAGTTGTAAAAAAAATTTGGTTGGCATCTCTGATTCTCTTTGATAGAAATGTGTATGTGTATACGTATGTTTTTTATATCACCTCTTTCACTTAATTTTAAGGAAAAGAATTTGTCTTGGAAAAAGAGAGCAGCTGTGTCTGCTCACTGATGCTGTAAGTACTATCTATATCTATAAAAGCCTAAGCGACCTTTACAACTGAATGAACTGAATGACCGGTCGGCTGGTCGCTATGATGCACACTGACCATCAGGGGACAGATGCTCAATGCAGGAGCTTCCCCGGGGTGGTCAGTGCACTCCCACAGTGGGAGTGCTGCTCAGCCAGAAGCCAAGCTCACAGCTGGCGAGCGCAGCTGCGGTGGCGGGAGCCTCTCCTGCCTCGCCGGTAGCACTACCAAGTGGCAGCAGTGGTAGCGGGGCAGAATGAGCAGCAGCGGAGCTGTGCCCAGCCCCAGCAGGGGCTCCTCCCCAGCTGCCTGCCGCTTCGGCATTGCTACATCCTTTGGGAGATGTCGGACTGCTGGTTTCGGCCTGATCCCTGGGGATTGGGCTGAAGTCAGCAGTCCAACATCTCCCGAGGGCAGATGGATTGTGAGAGGGCACAGGCCAGGCTGAGGGACCCCACCCATGCGTGAATCCATGCACTGGGCCTCTAGTACTCTATATACAGAGCAGGGAAAGTAGGCTTAGAGTTCTGAGGACAAGAAACAGAGTTTATTATTATTTGTTAATTATTGTATTACTAGAGGCCCGTTGCATGATATCCATGCAAGAATAGGCCTTCCTTCCCCTGGCTTCACACCCAGCTGCCCGGGAGCCGACACAGGAGCTGGCAAGTCCTAGCTTCTGTGCGGAGCACCGTTCTTGTAACTCCCTCCACCACCCCCCTTCCCCTCACAGCAGGCATTTTGCCATGCCTGTATATGCAAATTAACCTCCATCTTTGTTGGGCTAATTTGCATATTCACTCTGATTGGCTGTGGGCATAGTGGAGTGATGGTTAATTTGCATATTTCTCTTTTATTACAAAAACACTGTAAGTCTACTTTTGCCCATGCCTATTTGCTCTCAGTGGCCTTTCCCCCCACTGTTATTTAAAACACCAAAACATGACCTCTCTCTGTAACTCTGGACAGCTCTTATCTGAAGTGGTTTCCACCGAATTGAAAGCTTCTCATACTCAATAATCACTTCATCTATCTTATCTAGTAGTTCAGTGATCACATTAAGGTGCTTTATGGTGGGCCATTCTTGCTGATCCTTTCTCTCTCTGGTTGAAATCCAGCAAGGCCATGCATCACCTGCTTATTCCTCACTTACGACAGCCAGGCCCAAGGTGGATGAGGCAGGTGACCTTAGAGTCGGGCAGTGGTATTACTTCACTTAGAGAATCAGGATTGATGTCAACATTGATGTCTGTTATTAGGTTTCTTTGATTTCTTTTTTACAAATTATATTACCCCTCATTCTACATTCTCCTTTTAAAAAGTATGTTGCTCAGAAAAATAAAACATGTGATTGATAACTCAGAATTGATTCTGCTTCACCACTTAGAAGTGTTTAGATGGAAGGACTCTAGCTTTTTCAATAACTGGAGGGCATCTATTTAATTTTTAATTATCCATAGGGGTGCTGGGAGTGGAAAATATGGCATATGTCAATGGTTTTTATTACTTATTTCTAAGTGATTGCTTTTAAATGGAGAGTTCTTCAGATTTTTTATTCCCTTTCTCCTCTCACCCTTTCTTCTTTTGCACTTAATTTCAGGCAGACTACGCAGGGTAGCCTTACTATGGTTTATTTCTGTTAAGGATTATTGATCTGGGAGATAATACTACTTTGGTTTATTTCTAGAAAAGATTATTTTTTAGCAGTAATGAATATTCCCTGACATTAAAATGCCTTTTCTTGGGGCAGTGAAACAACCTGTTGACATTCAGTGGAGCTGAAAGACCATGTGATAAGGTATTCTATTAAGAACTTTGGCCTGGCTGGTGTGGCTCAGTGGTTAAGCATTGACCTATGAACCAAGAGATCACAGTTCAATTCCAGGTCAGGGCATATGCCCAGGTTGCAGGCTCAGTCCCCAGCAGGGGGCTTGCAGGAGGCAACTGATCAATGACTGATTCTCTCCCTTCATTGATGTTTCTCTCTCTCTCTCTCTCTCTCACTCTCTCTCCATACCCCTCCCCCCGCCTTTCTCTCTGAAATCAATAAAAATATATTTTTAAAAAAGAATTTGGCCCATACTAACGGAATAAAGCTTGTAGTGTAGTGATTAAACTAAGAGTCCAGCAAATGTGGAAGCTCTCATCAATGTAAACATCCAGGTAGAAGTTTATAATTTAACCAGGGCCTTTGAATTGGCAGCACTTCCCCTGAAAAAATATTCACATGAATTGCCTGGCAAAGTGAATAATCACATTTAATATTTCACTCAGTAAATATTTTTTCTATAGTTTCCAAATAGTTTTTCTTTCTTTCTTTTTTAAAATATATTTTTATTGATTTAAGTGAGAAAGGGAGGGAGAGAGAGATAGAAACAATGATAGAAGGAATCCTTGATTGGCTGCCTCCTGCACACCCCATTCTGAGGATGAAGCCAGCAACCCTGTCATGTGCCTTGACTGTGAATCGAACCATGACCTCCAGGTTCATAGGTTGACGCTCAACCACTGAGCCACACTGGCAGGGGCCAAATATTTTTCAACAGTCAAAAGCATTTTGTCACTGCAATTGTTTCCGGTGATGCTGACCCAGTGTAAATAACTATCTGGTCATTCACTGGTCTTCTGTTCACCTCTTCTCAATGTCTTCTAATATTTACCCTTTTCAATGTAGTGGTTCCAATGAAGACAGAGGACAGTAAAGTCTTAAAGGGAATAATTCACAACTCTATTAATGTGATATATTTTGTCTTCCTAAAGTAAAAGTTCTGTACATGGAGATTTTTATATATTTCAATTGAACTAGATATTTTCAAATATAAACAAAACATTTAGAAATGGACTATTTTAAATCAAAGTCATAGTACAGTAAATTCTAGTTATTTCTTACCAAAAATAATATTTTACATATGACTTATAACTTGTTATATTCTAAAGACTACCAGGAATATAGAAAAAAATTAAGAGTTTAATTGAAATAGCTACTGTAAAAATCATGGTACAGAGGATTAAAATGATATAAAATTTCCTATTTTATCCAGTTCCATTAGTACCTCTCATTCCACTTTAATTTGCACTTCAAACATGACAAGTTTTATAACTTTTTCCCACACCCTGATAACTTTTAAATCATAAGTAATGTAGCTCAAAGTCAAACATTTAGAAATATTCAAAGGCCTGTGATCCCAGAAGTAAAAATCAGCCTCTCAAATCATTACAGTTTGACTATAAATATACTCACATAAGAACTTAATAAATTAGAGATCAACATTAGGAAACCCTTCTAAAGATTTTCTTTTATCAGAAAGTGTAATTTACTTTAAAACAATCCAAATAAATAAATTATACTCTTTAGTGTTTTTTTTTCTGTTACCATTCTTTCAAATAAAGCATTCATCAACAAAGTCAATATTACCTAAAAAATATCATTCATTCATTCTTGAAGTCAGTGAAACAAATATTTCTCTAGTGTTTTCCTGGGCCAGCACATTTCTGGGCACTCAGCAGTGAGTGTCTCGTTTCCTCTGGTTATGAAGACCCTCTCTGTGAATAAGTAAGTGAAGAAGGAAGATAACCTTGGGAAAAGACTTGATTTAGGGCAGATGTCAGGGTTCTTGTTCCAGCATTAAGAAGGGTTCAGCAATCTGGAGAAAGGCTGTGTGTAGATTAAGTAGGAGTCCAAAGATGAAAGATAATTTTGAAAGGCATTGGGGGTCAGAGGAGCTTTAGCTAAAGGAGCTAAGTTCTCCTTGTCTCAGAACCCCTTGTTTTATTAACACAATTTGTCCTAAGGCAAGGTGAAGATAATACACTTCAAAGGGTAGGGTTTCCGTACACAAGCATTATCAGATTGGGGAATAGCCTAGTTCAGGTGTTTGGCCAACAGGAGGCAATAACATATAGATTAAGAAGCCCTGAGCTGTCTGGCAGCAAACAATCATCCTATTCAGGTTTGGGGAAATGCCTTTAGCCACTCCCAACAGTGATAACATCTGTGACTCAGCCCTTGTTGAGTCCCCAAGTTCCATCAACCTTTTGATGAAACTCTTGCAATTATGACATGCTGGAACTGGCTTCTGGCAGGCAAAGTCATCATGTGACCGGATGGATGCTTTCCATTGGTCCATCAGGAAAGCCCTTGCTGAGGGGATGACACTCTGCAGCAACAGGGAAGAGGAGAAGTTGCAGGGATGCAGGTTGCAAGCAAACAACCCAGAAGAGCCTTGGCCCAGCAATGGTAGCAGGGTCAAGGATGGGTTATAAATTACTTTTAGTTGCAACCTGGCCCTCATGAGGATAAAAAGGGTCAGAAATCAGATAAGTGAATATGTAGACCTCCATGGAAAATTGTTGAAGCAGTTAAAAACCGTTTTCCACCCCATTTCCCCATGGGAGACAATGCTAATCAATCATAGAACTATTTTCTTGCAAGGTCTGGTGTATCTTCTGAATACGTCTCAACAATATGACATCCAAAGAATCAGGACAGGGTGAGGAGACACAAACACCTCATTCTCCTTCTTATACCCTGGATGAAACGGTGGCTCAAACCTCTTTTCTATAATCTCCATGTCCACACTCTTTCTGTGAGTCTCTGGGATATAACTTTATTAATGCTCTGCCCTTTCAGTGAGCAGTGGTTCACAGTCCAGGGAGTTATTTTTAAAGCCTCTGTGTCCCAGGAGGACAAGGTTAACCGGAATATCTGGGTGCAGGCTCGGCAGTAGATATTCCAAAGTTTCCCAGACCTGGGACCAGGATGAGAACCGGCGCCCCATTCCTCTGCCGCAGGCTCTTTCAATTAGTAAATTGTTAATAACAAAAACAGAAACCAGAGCAAAAATGACCGCCCAAAAATGACTGGTTTTGTTTCTATGATAGTAGTTTGAACTACATATCCTGTCCATGTCCTTTTCTCTCTGAACTCTTATCAACATTTCAAATGCACATACAGATCCACCCTGCTGTAGAAATATACTGTGAGCTGCATGTGACATTTTAGATTTTCTAGTAATCACATTAAAAATGGTAAGAACGCCCTATCCGGTTTGGCTCAGTGGACAGAGCGTCAGCCTAGGGACTGAAAGGTCCCAGGTTCGATTCCGGTCAGAGGCAGCTGATCAATGATCCTCTTTCGTCATTGATGTTCCTATCTCTCTCTCCCTCTCCCTTCCTCTCTGAAATCAATAAAAATATATTTTAAAAATGGTAAGAAAAAATATTAAATTAATAATGTTTTACTAATACTTCCCACATTTACAATTTTATATGTAATAAATGAGATATTTACAGACTTAAAAACACTGTCTTCACAAGGTGCTGCATATTTAAATTTTTCAGTGCTTGCTGCTTTTCAAGTGCTCAACAGCCACATCTGACCATGGGTGGCTACCTATTGGAGAGTGCAGTGTAGACTATTACCCTTGTATTTTGGTCTGGATCTTTGCTAATGTGCTACAGGGACACCTTAAACTATGAGTGATTTAAAGTTGTTCTTGAATTGGTTTGCTCCCAAAAAAACTTATTTCTGCAATGGTAGGAACTTTGCCTTATTTAGAAATATGTCTTGTTAAGGCAGGGCTTTATGCCACTGCACGAAATCATACCTGTTCTTACAGTTCTGTTATTGTGCTGATGCAAGACGCACATACAGGCACACACGTGCACACATACACATAAATACATGCCACAATGTTTGTTAGTTGCAAATCAATACATCACTAGGAGCTACAGATAGAGAAAACCAACCCAAAGCAAACCTCAGAGATCTCACTCAACTCAGTGTGTAATTCTCAAAAGGCTGAAGAATCGATTACCTTTTGATATTTCAAAGACTGGCAAAGCTGGGTGTTCTCTGAAAATGTAGCATTTGGAAGCCTCTCATCACACTCTCTGAATATATTTTTGCTAAATTGGCAGAACCTTAATCTCTTCAGGAACTTTTAACTTCTGAGTCCCAAAATCTTATAAGGACTAGTTACAGTTAAATATAAAATAAGAGAATAATGTCTCTTTATCTTTTGGCTTTACTGAGTATTTGAATGAAGAAAGTAAAATATTTAATTTAACAGAACTCTTCAGTCTGTGATAAGTTCAAAGGAAAATAGTTTATGTATACATGGATTTAATTTGTTTCTATTTCCAAATAATCAATTTATTTTTCAATGCTTTATGTTAATTATAGATATATTCTTTTAAAAATAATTTAAAATACGTTTTTTATTGATTTTTGAGAGAGGGAGATAGAAACATCTATGAGAGAGAAACATTAGCTGCCTCTGGCACATCGCCTTCTGGGGATTGAGCCCGTAACCCGGGCATATGCCTGGAACAGGAATCTAATTAGCAACCTTTTTGGTGCAATCCACTGAGCCACACTGTCCAGGAATATTTGAAAAATAATTTTGGTATATGTTTTATAAATTACTAATAAAAGGAAAGGATCGGAGTACATCTCAGTAAAGTAGAAACAATATATTCATGTGCTAATTGGTCTATTTTTTATATTTGATTAAATAGCTACTAGAAAACAATCCCATTTCATTTAACTTAGCAAATAATATATGGTGACCATATATTGATTTTCTAGTGCTATTTTTGGAGGTATCAAGTCCATATGCAGTATGGGAGAATTTTCTAAGTAACTGAGCTAAGTCTAGGAAGAAATAAAATAGGAAAATAAAAAAAAAATTAAGTTATATAATATCCAACAACATCCAGAAGAAAATAAAAGTGTTATGATCCATGCAAAAATATGTGTATCCTGGAAATGGTAGTGCATATATCTATCTGTTGTTATTTTTTTTTAAGTACATTGGACTCACCCAAGTAACCGTTTCTGAGCCTAGCTTTTCATTATCTTTGAAACTATACTAATAAAATGATAGTAAAAAGATATTTGAAACATTTTTTTTCTTTTTTCTTTAATAAATTTATCATAAAATGTGAAATCTCACAGTTAGCTTCAGAAATGCTCTCTGGGGCTATCCTTTTAAGAATAAGAAGGGAAAAGCTTTATTCTTTTTACCAGCATCTTTACAAGCCAATCATTGTTAAACTGGCCATTGCTCCATAAGGCAAAAGGAAGCCCATTAAAAATGAACAGGTACTATTGAAATTTCGAAAACAACATAATTTGTTGAAGCAAACACAAAGAGACAGCTAATACTAATTACGGGCCAGAGAAATTTGTCTAATAGTATTCCATTTAACCTATGATACGTCAAGCAATGACAAACGGGGTCTATCTTGACTCTAGAAATTTTGAAGAAGAATGTGTCCTGGCTGCTCTTCGAATCTTTGTTCTTCTGCCTCTGGGACTAAATCACAGAGTTCAACCAGCAAAGCTTTGTGTCCCAAAGGCCCCTGCGGGCATGGCCTTGCTGGCTGTAATCCTATAGTGGCTCCAGACTGGAGGCTGAACTCTCTAGGGAGAAAGGGACAGAGCTGTAATATTTTCACAATGGACTGCTATGTCTTTGAAAGGTCTGTTTGATTTCAAAGGACATCGTATATTTTTTTTTCTGTGAGATATTAGTCCATCATAATGAAAACCGTGTTACTGCGTAATAAGCATTGCAATAAATGAGATTATAGTGTGTTGTTGTTGTGGTTTTTTTTGAGCTATTTATTATTTGAAGCTGATGAAGATTATTTCAAAGTGTAGATCAACTGCTATTTATTTTTAGTAACAAAGTGGGTAGGAGGTGATCCTTATTTCTATCTGATTAATAGAGAATACATTATTTAGAAAATAGAAGAGTGTTGCCTTCTGTGAAGAGGGAAGAGTATATGTATTTTATTAAGATGATATATTTATTATTTATAGTTAAAATAATAAATATTTAAGTAGAATATGACATAAAACATTTTGTTTATAATCAGGTTTCAAAGAAAGCATATAGAATTGTTTTATTCTTTCTGCTTAGTTCTGTTATTTTCACTTTTCAGTTAAGGATATCCAGAAATCTTGAAATTAATATTAGGCAGATGTGCCAAAAAATATATTAAACTAATTAAAAGTTACATTTTGAAAATTTAAGTCTCAAAATATAGACTTTAATTTTTTACATGGTATGTCATTTCAGTGAAATATGATGAGTAATTTTTAAACTATCACAGTTAGACTGTTTATATAATACTGGAGGCCCTGTGCATGGATTCATGCATATTGAATAGAAATTAATTAGAAGGTGGCTGGCAGGGTGGGACTGGGTGAGATGGGCCGGACATGCCCTGGAGCCAACCTTCCCCGGTCCCACCCCGGCCGACCACACCTGGGGCAGTGCCAGGGCTTGAAGGGCATCTGGAGAGTGAGCGGGGTCCCTCTGGCAAGTGGAGTCCCTTGACCTGGCCTGTGGGGCTCAGGCCAAAACCTGCAGTCTGACATCTCCCGAGGGGTCCCGGAGTGCTAGAATGTACTTATAATTAAGTAGTTCAAACTACTTATTATGTAGTTCAAACTACTATCATAGAAACTTATAAACTGGTTCTCCTGGCCAGTTGCTGTCACTCGGCAGCTCCTGCATTTAGCATCTGCCCCCTGGTGGTCATTGCGCATCATAGCTACTGGCCAGTCAGCCGGTTGCTTAGGCTTTTATATATATAGATTCATATAAATAAATTGGGATTAAAATTTTTAAATTTTACTACTGCAGTAATATTTGGTATAATTGAAATATTGTTATAAATGAAGATTTGAAACAATTTTCAAATACAACTATTATAAAATAATTTATCTGCATATTCAGTGACCATTTAACTCTTCTGTCCACAGTGCTTTTTTAACTGGTCATTATTGGTTGAATAAATGCTGAGCCAGAAAAATTAGTCCATTGAAATCAAATGACATAAAAACAATTGAGTTTAAATTTGCTTGTTTTATCTTTTTACTTTTACTTCTTTTTACTATGTTCTTTTGCCCATCAAATTTCTATTATACCCAATCCTATATAATAAAAGCCCATCTACCGAAATGGCAGGATGACCAGAATGACCAGAGACCAGAACAACCGTGGCCTCTTTCCCCGGCTTTCCCTGCCCCCCAGCAGGGACCCCCACCCCGATTGGGGGCGTGGCCGGCCTGCAAACCACCTGCAACCCCTCAACAAGCCAGGCCTGCTCCCCAGTGGGGACCCCCACCCTGATCGGGGGCCCCCATCAGGGCATGCCCGCCCCCACCCTTGCACCGGGCCTCTATCCTATATAATAAAAGGGTAATATGTAAATTGACCCTAACAGCGGAACAACCAGAACGACCACTTGTCCAGTCACTATGAGGCACACTGACCACCTCTCGGTCCCTTTCCCCAGCCATCAGGCTCCAATCACCCAATGGCAAATGGGGAACTGGGGGTGGGTGGTGGCGGGGGGCGGGACTGGCGAGTGGGTGGAACAGCCAAATTCTTAGTTCCTCACCCTGGCCAGCAGGCTCCAATCACCCAATGGTGAACAGGGAACTGGGGGTGGGTTGCAGCAGGGGGCGCGTCTGGCTGTGGGCAGCTGGGGAAGATGGCCCTGATTGCAGGCCAGGCCTAGGGACTGTACCTGTGAACGAATTTCACGTGCCGGGCCTCTAATTTTAGCATAAAATCACTTGAAAAATTATAAGTACATGATTGCTTTTTTATGTTCATTATAAAAAAGGATAAAAAAATGTGTACTTGTGTATCATATATTAAGATATAATATGTATAACTATATTCTGATAGTTTTATTATACTTTGTTTCAGATGTGTTTTTTTAAAACTACTTTATGGCATTTTTCATCATATATTTCTCACTTATTGGTAGAAATATATTATATCATATTTTTGAAGGATCAATAACATATTCTCTGTTTGATTTTTTTTGTTTTATTTAATTTTTATTGACTAGCTCCTCAAAAATATTTTTCTCAATTGTGTTCAGACCAAAGAATGTCACAGAAAATATTTCAATTTATTTAATATAGATAATTAAAATTAGATAATTTTGATAGTCATGAAGTCATTAAAAAATAATAATTGATCAAAGTTAATGAAAGACTTCCATACACACATTGTCTCTTTTTAGGTAATTCTCAGTCACCTTTTAATTCAATCAATATATTAATATTGTCCAGTCACCATTTCTCAATATGGTGCTGACTATGTCTTTGTCTCATTAAAAAATTGTTCATGTGTCTAACATAACACTGACCAAAAAAAGGAGGAAAAATGCATGTCAATTAAGTGTGTTTATATTTCACTTAATCAAAAGCTAATCATTAGCAAACGAAATGCTTCTATGTGTGGTTCAGAAAATAAAATGTCAGTGCATTCCATTTCTTAAAATTGAAGACAATCACAGTAAATACTGACAGCACCCGTTCTGTGCCTTTTCCTCATGTTTAAAGCCAGAAAACCCACTCTATGCATGTCAGTAGTGTCTTGGAAGATGGCATGTGGAAAACAGGCCACTCTCTCAGCCCCACGAGGCTCACTGAGCCTGAAATGACCACCGTCTGCATGGTGGCCTGGGATCATCAGGCCGCTGAGTGCGGTTGGTCTACTAGGAGTGGCTGGACCTCTCTGCCTCATCAGACAGACCTTTCATTGTGTGCTCTGCTCCGGTTCAGGAAAACCACCACAAGTAGAGAACTGTGTGCATAAAGCTTGGAATATGATGTCTCATAGCTTTTGGGAAGCTCTTTAATGAAACCCAGGTGGCTAAAATTAAGGCAGTATTCTTAGTAGTTACCATATGATTATATTCGTTGTATTTAGCAGTATATGATTTTTTAAAAAAATTTTCAGGTGTTGATAAACATTTCAACCAGTTAATCTCTTATGTAAAATATGCATATTAAAGCCTGGTCCACGTGGCTCAGAGGTTGAGCGTCAACATATGAACCAGGAGGTCAGGGCACATGCCCAGGTTGAGGGCTCGATCATTAGTAGAAGGCAGTGATCAATGATTCTCTTATCACTGATGTTTCTATCTCTCTCTCCCTCTCCCTTTCTCTCTGAAATCAGTAAAAAATGTATTTAAAAAAATACATATTACAAACCAAGACTAATACATGTATATAACACCCACGACTGTTTTAAGACTGTACATTACATATACATTTTAACGTTGCTGATGACTTAGAGCAAATAGTAGACCTTGCTTCCTTTCCTGATATTATTCATTTAGTCATCCAAAGAAATATTTTTTGAACGCCAAATACATAGAGGGCGCCATGCCATTTTTAAAAAATCCATCTTCCATTACCTGAGCAGGTAAAAGCACGTGTCACTTATGCACTTCAAGATTTACGTCTTCTGAGAGAGCTTCCTTTCAGAAAGGAAGGAGGGACTTCTGAGAAGAATCAGAACAAGCATCTCCTTCTATTTCTCACCCTGAGTTTCAGCTCCTGAGATTTTCCACCTATGGGGCTGAGAAACCCCACCGGTGCACAGTCGAGGCCGGGAGGGATCACGGGAGGGCTCCAGGGCGTGTCCAGCCCGTCTTGTCTCGCTCAGTCCCAGTTGGCCAGACCCCAGCAGCAAGCTAATCTACCAGTCGGAGCATCTGCCCCCTGATGGTCAGTGTATGTCATAGCAACTGGTTGACAGGTTGACTGCCCCCTGGTGGTCAGTGCACATCATAGCCAGCAGTTGAGCAGCCTTAGCATATCATTAGCATATTATGCTTTGATTGGTTAAATGGCCAACTGGACAACCGGACACAGCATATTAGGCTTTTATTATATAAGACTAGAGGGCTGATGGATGAAATTTGTGCAAGAGTAGGCCTTCCTTCCCCCGGCTGCCGGCACCGGATTCCCTCCGGCACCTAGGACCCCGGCTTCCCTCTGGCTGCTGGTAGGCACCTGGGACCCAGGCTTCCCTCACAGCCCCGGCTTCATCTGGAAGGTTGTCCACAAGGACTTCCAGAAGGATGTCCATTCTAATTAGCATATTATGCTTTTATTATAGATGCATCACTTAAGGTAGGTGCTAAGTAGACAGTCTCTGTAGTTTCGGCTCAAATTTCTGGTTAACAAAGCATAGTTGTTCTTGGTGAAATTTAAAGGGACAAGTTCAAAGTTTATCAACTTGGAGACTTATGGAGAAATAAGAGAAAGTTAAATAATTTCCTCCAGACTACTTAATCATCATAGTTACAGTATTTACAGGATCATCGAGTTAGAGGAAATGATCATAATTACTCCAAGCCTTCTTCTTTAAAAATGAGCCTGTGGAGGCCTAGAAAGGCTACCTTATCTCACGCATCCTTTCAGAGAGAGGGTCCCTAGTATAGCTGTGATCTTGGAGATTGTAATCTCCATGGGGACAGGGATTCTTTGGGCTCCTTCAGTGTATACTGTTGACAAAAATAGCACCTTGGGATGTGCTTAACGAAGTCAATGAGTATGATCACATCTCTACAATATTGTATTCATTGGTTGAATTACTTAACATTGTTTCATATATTCATCAATGCATTACTTTATTTGGTACATGCTTTTAGAAGGCATACTCATTGCTAAATACTCAGTTGCTTCTGAAATTTCAAGGACATATATATACAAAATTTGCTTTTGTACAACCCAGAGCCTAAGCTAAGGAAAAGATATATATATTATTTGCTTTTGTATAACCCAGAGAGCTAAGCTTAGTCTCTGTTTGCAAAGAGAGTTTTGGTACAAAATTTGCTGCATACAACAAGGGTTTGAGTATTCTTATTACCCTCTCTCTAGGGGAATCTATTGCCTTGAACCTCATGTTATGCTTTCTGATTAAAATATATTTTTATATCTTTGTTAGTTAACACATTATCATTGGCAGTATAGATGGCATGTGAAAATGGTAAGCATCCCCCAACCCTCACCTTTTCCAAAAGAGAAAACCCTTAATTGTTGGGCTTTGTTTCACTTCCTCGTGGTAGTTGAGGATGTGTCCTTTGACGTTAAGGGTGAGGAACAGAAAGAGGCACATTCTCTCTTTTCAGCCTTCCTGGACTTCCCAGGATGTGGCAACATTTCTGTGGGTTAATATTGTCTGCTGACCTCCATAGGTAACTGCGCACTCCACAGGTCAGCACAATACACTTGACAACCTTCATTCAGAAGTGCAGATATTTTAGTTGTTCTTTTCTCAAAACCGCTAACTTTCTCTTTTTTTCCTCCACACATTTCTCAATACATTTTATTTCTTTATTTTTCAATAGCAAGTGTCACTTTAAAACTTTTGAAAACAAGGTGGACTCTACATTATGGCACCTCCCCAATTCTAATGGTAGGATTTCTGTTTTTACTAATGATTCATATATATTAAACTTCTTTCATTTTGTAACATCATAGAACTGGGCTGTGTAATATAATGAACAGAATCCACAAATGCTATGCCTTGTTGAAGAGTAGTACATCCCTGTCTTATTCCTTTTTACTCTATCTACTCCTTCCTCAAAGGACTGGTCTCACATAGCTGCCAGACTGGAAAATATATTCAGAAAACAGCTCACATTTAGATATGGATATGTGATTATGGATGCTTCTATCAGTATTTTCATTTAATTAAAGAATATTAGTGATTAAAAATTAGGGGGAAAATAGTAATCTAGTTTTAGGCCTTGAACACGCATTATGGTCAATTTTGGGGGCAGAACCACCTTCCCAGTCATTCTACCACATATGAAATCCATGTAATCATTAGAAGCTCTTATCTCAAGTTTTCAGTTAACTTTGGTTGTGCATATATAAAAGCATATACATCAAAATGCTTCATTATCTTTAATATCCCCCAACATTACACTAGTAAATAACATCTCTATTAATTTACTAAGCTATTTAGGCCAACTTTAGATCAATGGACTCGATGATCAGTTGCCGGAGTTCTTGTTCCAGAATTAAGAAGGGTTCAGCAATCTGGAGAAAGGCTGTGCATAGATTAAGTAAGGGGCCAAAGACAAAAGATAATTTTGAACAGCATTGGGGGTCAGAGGAGCTTTAGGTAAAGGAGCTAAGTTCTCCTTGTCTCAGGACACCTTGCTTTTTATTAACACAATTTGTCCTAAGGCAAGGTGGAGATAATACACTTCAAAGGGTTTCTTACAGAAGCATTGTCAGATTGGGGAATAGCCTATGGCTGTTCAGGTGTTTGGCCAGTAGGAGGCAATAACATGTAGATTAAGATGCCCTGAGCTGTCTGGCAGTAAACAATCATCCTATTCAGGTTTGGGGAAATGCCTTTAGCCATTCCAACAGGTGATAACATGTGTGACTCAGCCCGTGTTGAGTCCCCAAGTACCATCAACCTTTCGATGACACTCTTGCAATTATGATTTGCTGGAACTGGCTTCCGGCAATCAGTTTTGAAATACAAAACAACCTGAGTCCAGTTTCCGTAAAATATGCTGTTTACATAGACAGTACAATGGAAATTGTTTTCTCACCTTTGCTAGAGTCACATGTTTATTGACACGTTATTCTTATGTTCATTGACATTGATAAATTATTCCAGACTATCTATCTTAAAAGGTTCTATTACTTGACCTTTGCAAAACTACATGTCTGTGCAACATTATATACATTTCTTATCCAACTTTAGAACTTAGTGTATTAATGAAGTATTGGATCGGGACCAGATGGAATCATTTGGTAGAACATATGCTTTGACATGTGCACAACTAGGGTCAAGGCTTCTGTGACCTTTCCTTCTCTCCGTTTTCCTCTCTATACCATAGGTGCTGAAAAGTGCAAGTATCTGGTGTCTCAGGTCCTATTGATTATGCAGATTGTATCGATTAGCCTTCTAAGTATTTATGCTTTTTAACTGCCTCATCACCAGGCCGCAGGCATTAATATTTTGTTCTACCAGTTGCATGATGAATTTAGGAGAAATTCTTAGACTCTGTGTGACAGAAGTGAGTAATCATTTTTCTAATGTCTCCAAATGCCAACATCTTCCCAAAATAAAAGAGGAAATCTCCCTAATGTTTGCATTATTTCTCCAAAAAAAATGCCTCTCTGTATTACTTTTTAATTCAGTATAGCTTTTTCTCTGAAAAGGTGTAATTTTATAAATATAACATCTAAATGCAGACAAGTATTATTTGTAACCGTGGCAAAGTTAGTGCTGTATGAGGAAGTACTTACAGAACTATAATATGTTAGTGCCTATAACCTTGCTAAATAGCTGAAGGGGACAAGAGTGAGCAATGAAATGACTACCTGTGAGCATCACTTAGTTGTTTCGGGAAGCTAACTGAGAGGTGTTGTGAACTTTGCTACTCATCTCCATGCAATAAGAAATGTGTTCTTGAAATTCAGCGCACATCAGAATGACATGGTATAACTTCAAAAACTGTGAATCTTCATGTTTCCACCAGATTCCGATTCGGGAGTATAGAAAAGGTCCAACAATCTACTATTTAAATAATATAATGTAGCAAACAGTTTGAGACACACAAATATATAAATATTTTTCCAATATAGGTGAGTTTTTTTATTTTAAAAATTAAATAGATGTTTAAGTATTGAGATGACATGTACTGTAGACATGGACCTCTATCAGTAATACAAAGGAAGGTTCTGTTGCTCTTATTTTTCCATCATAAATATTTGAAAATGATTATCAATATTTTCGAGAACAGCACTTATTTCCCAAGTGACTGCTTTTTATTTGGTACTTGGCTGCCATATGGAAACCAAAGGCTTAAAATAAAGTCTCTGACTTCTGGAAGTGCTTAATCTGGTTAGGGAATGAAAGCACTCAGATGAACTTGTTGAGACTGTAAGATTATAAAGTGATACATTCTAGGGCTCTCCAGACCTTACTGGTAAATGCAAAGAACATTAAGCTGGGGATTGGAAAACATGAATGTGGTTACTCATTGTACCTCTTAGCAGTTCTTTGATGTTCAGTTTAGCATTTGCACCAAGGGTACATTGGACTCATTAAAATTAGTATGAAAACACTTTCCACATTCTAGCTAGCTTAGATTGAGAAATGTCTGTAAATTTTTATATTAAAATATCATGTTACATATAGTTCAATAAATATATGGTAAGTATGATTACGAAGAGTTTTAAGAGATAACAGCTAAAATATATTGAAAGGCTAAGGTAATCATAGCAGAATATGTGGAAACATTATTGCAAAGAAAGACTTCAACAAGGAGAGAGAAATGGAAAACACAGCTGGTCATATACCATACATGAAGGCATAACTCTAGGGAGCCACTCTGGGGGAATTCTAAAATAAAATTCCTTATTTTCAGATAGAGGTAGAAAGCTTCCCCACGTACTGTAATTTTATGTATTCTTATAATAGCCTGCATGGTCTTTTATTGTCAGGGTAATTCATTATATATTTATATGTAAAACTTAACTGCAATTTAATAGCAATGGTATTATAAGTGTATAAGTGAATGAATCATGATTACTAAGGGAAACATTAGTTTAAATGTCCTTCATTCATTATTTGGAAATCTAGCCTCTAACACCTTTTTAATGTTAACTTTTATTTTAAATGTATACACATTAATTATATTGAGATGATTTGTAGAGGCCATAATCTAGTCTTTATTTCTGCTAGTATTTGAACTTGTGAATAACGCTTGGGCATCTAAAATCCAGTATATTAATTAGCACACATCTTTTTGAATAAACCTACACATAAGGCACTGCATGAAAGCTTTATGCAATAACAAAGAACATAAAGGAAAAGTATGAACATTTCAAAAACTCACCATCTAGTTGTAGGGGTAATATATGCACAGCAGTATTTATGTCAGTAGCATCATTATGCAATTTCCATCAATATAGTTGACCAGATAACAGTGATAGCCATTGAGAAGTGAAAATTTCTTTAACTGCACCAGCCGGAGAGAGTGGGGAGCCTAAGTCACATGTTGAAGTTGAAGTTTTCCCTGGTAGGAAGGGCGTTACAGTGTAGGCAGTGAAGGGTGCTCCAGTGTAGGCAGTTGCTTATGAACAAAAGACTGTGTAGCGATGTTTGAGTAAATAGCCTGAAGAATATTACCCTAGTTAGGCATCAGAGTCTATTGCCTACCATAGAGAGATGAGCTCATTTCTCCTGTTAGTCATTCTTCAAATACCAGGGCATTCATTCTCTTCCCACTTCTATGACCTTGATTGTCACCTTGAATCTCTAGTTCTCTGTGTGTTCCTGTAATCAGCGGCCCACTCTCTGCTTTCTCCCCACCCACCTCCCTAACATTTCTCCTTATTACCTCCTGCACAGTCCTTCACCCACCTACCTTCACTTTTTTTTTTTTTTATTGAATACAGTATGAGAGGTATCGATGCCCAAAATAAAATTTCAAACATTTTCTCTTCACTGGAGAATATCACTGTTAACAGTGGCATGTAGTGTCTTCCAGTTCTTAAAATACACATACATAGGCAATTCTTACAAATTACAAAATGGGGTTGTTCCTCTTCACTTCACAAATTTTGAGGATTTTGCCAAGATAATTAACCTCCTTACAATATTCTAATGGCTGTGTGGTGCTCTGTGGTATGGGTGAGGCTTTCTGAATTTCATTTTGCTAATGTGCAAAATCAGGCTAACAATAGTTCGCAAGGCTGTTTTAAGAATTGAATGAGATGACTTGTGAAAGATTCTAGCACAGTTTCTGGGATTTCATAGGACATCAACTCTACATTACCATGAGTTCTTATTATATGCCTAAGTCTCCAATTGCTGGGCTGTGGAGTACATGGAAATAGGCCAGGTCTTCCTCTTAGAATCTTATGGAAAGACATTTGCCTGGGGCATGACTACAAGAAGTTAAAGCCATTTGTTCATATAACCCAAACTAGCATTTTCAGATCTCACACACACACACACACACACACACACCCATCCCTCTCCTTTTGAGTAAAAATCTCCACTTTGTCAAGTTGATTCCCAGGACACATCAACATGTCAGGTATAGTGAGGGTGGGCATTGAAGTGAATTGGAAGTTGACTTTAATTTAAAACTCAGGGATGGGTCAGCGGTAACACGATGGATTTGCAGTAGGATTCTTTTGCTGTGACTAGCCAGAATCTGAGGTTGGTTCCAGACATATTTTCCTTGACAGTCTAGCAAGGCCTCCAAGTGGAAACATTAAGAATAAACTATTGGGGAATAAACCTGCATCTCAAAGAGGAGTGCCTGGGGCACATGTGTGATTTAGGAATTACCTATGCACATGCCCTCTATAAACTGTGAGAGAGAGTGTATGAAGTCTAGAAAGTTGATATGAAAAATATGATGTGTCTGTGAATATTTTTAGAGGCAGCTATACATAGTCTTGGATTTGAATCCCAGTTTTGACACTTGCTGTATAATTTGTATATGGAACTGTGTTTCCCCATTTTGGACTGACGTTTCAATGAATCATTGCATGGAAGGTGTCTGTCCCAGGATCTGAGCACAGTTCACATGGAGTTTTCTGTCAAGTACAAGTGATTGAGATTCAGTGAGTACTTCCCAGGTGCCATGCACTCCTCCATTCCTGGATCGGCCCGTTTAATCTTTGCAAAAGCTCTCTGAGTTATGTACTTTCATCAGCCTCATTTTACAGATGTGCTCACAAAAGCACAGGGAGGCGAGCACCCGTGCCAAAGACTTTACAGCTTGTGTCATGAGACCCCTCAACCTGACACCGAGCCTGAGCTCTAACCGTTATAGACTCTCAGATGATAACAAATGGAGGTAGAATGTTTGTGCTAGGAAAATGGCAAAGGAAACCAACAATTAAAGAAAAATTGGTGTCCTGGGCAGAATGTTGCCTTGGAAGAATAAAAGAACACTCTTAATGAGATGGTCCTGAGGGGAATGGGCTGGACTCCCAGGGAGAGCATGAGGGGAGAGAGAAAAATTACCAGGACTTTAAGAGCGGTTTGAAACCTGGATATAAATGATGCTGCCTAAGGAAAGACCATTTGTTTTTTGCAGAGTACTCCAACAGTTCCCACTCTCTGCATCCTTATACTCGGTGTCAAATGAAATAATTGGCCACAGAGTTAAAAAACAATAATAGCCATAGGTTAAATAGTATCAGTAATAAATATAATAAATGACCTTTTCAATACTAAATAGCACAAATAACTTCGTTGATTGTGCATACTATATTTTTCTTAACTATGCATTACATACCTTAAGGGTCTTCTTTTTCATTTTTATGTCAGACAGGTTAATCATTCTAATAGTAGGTGATAATTAAATACTTACTGATTGATTTAATATTTATGGAACATAGTCTATTTTTCTTTTACTGTTTTCCAACAAATTAAGAATGGAATATCACTTTCCTTTGCTTATTTACAGATATTTAACATCAGTACAATTAGTGTCAATGTTAAAATAAAAGCCTCTACATGATTCATTCTTTCACGTATTCTTCCATTCATTTCACAAGTACTACTGTGTCAAATGCCATCTTCTGTTACATGCTCAAGGCCATCAATTAGCAATTCTCTGCTCTGTCTACCTCATTATCACATTTTCTTCTCTACTCTATCATTCCTACAGCTTCTCTTTCCTCCACTTAAAACCAATATTTCCTTAGACCATTTCCTCCACCAGCTACTCACCCCATTTCTTTGTTCTTCTTTGCAGCAAACCCCCTTGAGTGAGTTCTCTTTAGACCTGATCATCAATTACTCTGTTCTCATGTCCTATTTTTCCCACCCCAATCAGATGTTGCCCCATCTCTCCATTCACATTGCCCAGGGTAAAGCCATCAACAACTACGTATTGCTGCGTCTACATGTCCTGTCTCGGTCCTCATCTAAACTGGCCCATCAGCAGCATTTGACCCCATTGTTCTTCCTGTCTCACTGGTCACTCCTGGGTTTTCGAATTTGATCTTTCTCTTCTCCTGACATCTGAATGTTGGAGTGCCTAGGGTTCCGTCCTCAGGCCTTTTCGGCGCCTTCACTCATTGTACTGGACATTTCTCTATGGTCATGAAAGAAATATCTAAGCAATTCAGGAGAAATGATTGAGCTGGGTCCAGCCTAGACCAAAAGCAGCAGCATTCTTGTAGGAACAGAGGCTTGATCCTAAAGGGAGGTTTTGCCAAGAAACAGTGTGTACAAACAAAGTTGTTCAGAAGTTGAGAAATTTAGCAAGAGAGTGACCTGGCGAATCAACCTCATACTTCAGCCTTGGAATGGAAATGAGCCTGAGCTATTGAAGAAGGGTCAGTGTAAGTAGAAGGGAGAGCTAATAAATTACAGCTCCCCGGGATCAGTTTTAAATTTTTCTAGTAAATCTTAATATAGTTTTTAGGCCCATAAATTTCGTAGGGCCAGATTTCCATATACTTATATTTGTGTGTGTGTGTGTATGTGTGTGTGTGTGTGTGTATGTGTGTGTGTGTGTGTGTGTGTGTGTGTGTGTGTGTGTACACACTGAAAGAGAGAGATGTATCTGTTGCCCTGTTGAGGTAAACAGATTGACTAATGCATAATAAACATTCCATAAATATTTGAGTAGTTGTTATATTATGATTATTTGATGAAATAATGAAATGGCTTATTTGGTCTCCACTTATTCTTATATGTTCTACAGTGAATGTTTATACAATGCTCTATGTAAGATTAACCTAAAAAAGCATTGGTAATTTCTACTATAGCCAAATGCAAGAATTCTCTTATTATTCATTTCACCTACTCTAAATTTTAAGCTCTACTAAACACTAATTCATGGCTTAATTAGCCCAGATAGACAGTCTTTAAAACTTGATCACTTTGAGCTTAATTTAATATGACTTTATACAACTTCAGGATAATGTGAAAAATGCAATGAAAAGAGTCAATTAACTGGAAAAAAAGACTCTTATTTTTATTTGGTAGCAAATACTGCTCCTTATCATTCTCTCCTTCAGGATGCCTTACCAAAGTGTTGAATATACAGGATAACTTTAGTTAGCTTTATTAAACTACAAATAAAGACTTAGCTCTTTCAATAAGTGCATGTGTCTGAAAATCCACCTACTCACAAACCTGTGAGTGAAGACTCTGAATCATAGGACTACCCTCCTGTGTGTGTGCACGTGCCCGTGTGTGTGTGTGAGTGGGTGTGTTTCAGAATGATCATTTGACATCCTAACAGCAATTACACCACCATCAGCATTCTATCTCCCCTTCTCTCAACTTTCTCTCTCTCCACCTTCTCCTATAGTTCCTCTCTCCCCTCTCGCAATTCTCTTTCCCTCCTATTTCTCTGTCTCCCACCTTCTGTCTTTCCTTCTCCCTCTCCCTTATCTGCTTCTTTGATAAAATTATGTTTATTCCCTCATTGATGGAATACACATTCTCAGAATCTCACCACGGGAGACTGTTTCCCCAGCTTCAGTTAGAAAAATCCCAGGAAGGACACTGATGCTCCTGTTTAATGAACAGGCTTCAGACAACCCCCATTTGCCAAGTCCACTGGGCATTTTCGGTCATCATGCTAGACTTTCCTTTGACTTCTATCTCTGCTGGGCCTGCCCTCCTCCTTTAGACTCCTGCTTCCAGAAGCTTCTGTGAGGCCATACTGTCCAAGTCAGACTGCTCCCACTGCCCTTTCTGTTGCATCCCTAAAGCGCCATTTGTTGCTCCTAAAGGTTACTGCTTCCCATTTGTGTGATCCTGCTGCTGCCATACTGAGTTTCTCAACCATCAGCCTCTCCCTGGGAACAGATTGTTACTCCGATATCCTGGGCATTTTCACCTGGAAGTCCTCCTCCATAATTACCTGGAATTTCAAAAACTGAACCCAGTTGGTTGCATCTCATATGTTTCTCTTTTCAGTCAGTGGTAGCAATATCTAATGTACTTCCCAACAGTGTTAATGATAATACCTAGCTAACTTTTGTGGAGTTCATAGTATGTGCCTCACATTGTGAAAGGTACTTTATGTGAATGATTTCAATGACTACTATCAGCCCTGTAAAGCTGATGGGTGGAAACTAAGCTTAAAAAATGTTAAGAAATTTCCCAAAAGTCACTGAGGAAGTGTGGCATCGGGGTGCTCACCGAGGACACATGTGGAACCGTGAGGTTCTGCCACTGATTTCTCGAATCCTCTGTACCAAACAGCACTGTGTCTTGTCACTGCTATCCCAATTGTTGTCCTCCCAAATATCTGCATTCCATCAAAATACCTTTATTATTACCACACTGAAACAGTGCATCGATGACCTTACTTTCCTCAGAATTGTACTTCACAAATACATTATCCCAGCAGCCTCCAGGGATTTAAAACCCCCACAAATTAACAAAAGGGCACACACACACACACACACACACACACACACACAAAACACACACTCACACACAAACCTGAGGATGTTCTCTGCTCAAAGCATTTCGATGGTTTCTGCTGCTTCTGAGATAAATTCCAAGCTCCTAATGTAATTTGCAGATTTGTGTAGATCTAGTGACTGTGGACACACAGCTCCAGCTCATCTCCCACTGCTTCTTTACTCCTGACTTCCCTCTTTTCATTAGTCATGCAAATTCCTGATGGTTCCTCCTGCAGTCGGGCTGTTACAAGGTCCTGTGCCCTTGTACTTGCTGTCATCTTTCCTTCCTTCCTTCCTTCCTTCCTTCCTTCCTTCCTTCCTTCCTTCCTTCCTTCCTTCCTTCCTTCCTTCCTTCCTTCCTTCCTTCCTTCCTTCCTTCCTTCCTTCCTTCCTTCCTTCCTTCCTTCCTTCTTCCTTCCTTCCTTCCTTCCTTCCTTCCTTCCTTCCTTCCTTCCTTCCTTCCTTCCTTCCTTCCTTCCTTCCTCTCTCTCTTTCTCTCTCTCTCTCAGCAATATCAATATTATCTATATATTTATTTATTTAAAATCTATCTTCATTGTTGAAAGTATTACAGATGTCCCCGTTTTGCTCTCATTGACCTCCTTCCCCCCCCACACCCTTGTCCCCTCCCCAGGCCTTCACCACAATATTGTCTGTGTCCATGGGTTATGTACATATGCATCTAAGTTCTTTGATTAATTGTTTCCACCCTCTGAGAATCCTCAGTCTGTTGCATGATTCCATGTCTCTGGATCTATTTTGTTTGTCAGCTTATTTTGTTCCTTAGATTTCACATACTTACCATAGCTGCCATCTTCTCTTGAAAGACCTACTCCCAGCCTCTTCCCCTTGAATTCAACTGCCATTGTCCCCTGCCAATCAGTCACCTGTCCACTATCTGCTCTTTCTAACAGATGCCTCCTGTTTCCAGAAAGCCTGCCTTGAAACCACAACAAAATAAGGGACCATTCTCTATATTTCCATGCTGACTTTTGTGTATTGCTATGAACATAACATTTTGTTTCATAATTATCTACTTCTATCTGGCTCAAACTCCGTTAAAATTAAGGTCTACCTCTGTGTCCTATTCTATTGCCTCGCCCTACAACACATTGTTTCCTTAGTTGTTACTTAACTTCTTTTCAGGTAAGAGTTTTACTTTACAGAGGACATGCAACTTTGAGATAGATCTTGAATAATCAGTTAAGAAAGTGTGGACTAGAGGAAAGGAAGCATATTGGAACATTTGCTTGACCATTGCTAAGATTAATTTGATTCTGCAGAGCCTGTGCGTTTATAATACTCTATGATTTTTCCACTGTGTAGTCTATGCTTTTTTATGAGCCATGCATACTTAGAAGGTGAAGGAATGGGCTGGGTATGGAAAGAAAATTGTTTCCTAAATATCAATTAATTTTGTGATTAATTATAAAGTACTTTAAAAGCAGCCCTGAATGAGATGGCATCTGTGGTTGGCAATAGACATGCTGTGGATAATTTATTATTAAAGACCTTTAAAATTTTAAAAACCCAATTAACCAAAACCTTATAATTGGAGGGTATGAAAAATGCTTCTTTGAAAAGTGGCAATAAGATTAGCAACATCACACAACCTCCAGGCAAACACTGATCTCTCAAATAATAATAAATTATCTGCCGATTCTGTTTTAAATATTTTTATTGATTTCAGAGAGGAAGGAAGAGGGAGAGATAAAAACATCAGTGATGAGAAAGAATCAGTGATTGGCTGCCTCCTCCAATGCCCCACACTGGGGATTGAGCCTGAAACCCTGGCATGTGCCCTGATGGGGAAACGAACTGTGATCTCTTGGTTCATAGGTCGATGTTCAACCACTGAGCCACGGTGGCTGTGCTGTCTGCCCAAGAATTAGGTTTTTTTTCTAAGTAGCTTCAGTTCTTGTTACCCACTTAGGACCAATCGCCACTCTTCTATACACCTGCCCAATTATGTACCTACATTAGAGACTAAATGAGGGGGTTTGCATCAACAGCGATGTATTCACAAGACCATCCTCTGGGATTTGCACATGGGCCATTTGCTGTGAATCCCTGAGCTGAATGATGATAGACCCTCAATGTCATCTTGTTCATATCGCCTTTTAATATAACAATTAAGGATTGGTCTTTCATGTTAAGCAAAACTGATGGTTAAAACAATTTTTGTGTGACAATGACAAAGAGTTTGGGTCAAAAAAAATGGTTATAAGGAAAGAGTGGAAAGCAGAAATGTTTAACATTTCAGAAAATCATCACCCTTTAAAAGTCTCATGTATTTTTATTTGAAAATAAAGATTGTCATATGAAAATATTATTGCCAAATTAATTAAATCTTGAAATATCACCCTGCATTTTAGTTTTTGTTATGATTTTTCATCGATATTACTTATCACTTATTTAATCAAAATTTTTGCAATCAGTTTTGCTCTCTTGATTTCCAGAGTTTGTTGATTTCTTTGAGAAATATTTTTATAACATGCAACTGCTAAAATTGAAAAAAAAAACATTAAGGTTGATAAAGTCAAAGTGATTGGATTATATTAAGATATGCATATACATCTCTAATAATTTCTTCAGTATTATAATCAAGATTTTCAGAGTTTTTGTTTGCTTTTAATGTAGCCTATGAGTAAAGAAATATATTTGAGAAAACAGTTTAAATTATTTTGACTGGTATTGTTACTTCCAGAAAATGTGTTGCTGCTTCCAAAATAATATAATTTTCAGAAAAAAAATCAAATCAGTAGAAAGTGCCCTTGGAGGCTTGTCAGGCATTGTGCAAATGATGCAGGTTTTATCGGAGCAGGTTTATTTGAGATGGAAAATGTGATACTCTCAATCTTAATTCTCTGGTTAAACAGAGGTTAATAGAGTTTTTAGTCTCATCACAGTACCTGTTCTGAAGGCACTCAGAGTCTTTCAAAGGAGATCTAATTTAAAAAATTAAAGGATGCCTGTCTATCAAATGCCATCTACCTCTCTATTATTTATCAATTTCTTTGTAACAGTTGGAGGCTTGTTTATGGTAGATGTGGCTCAACATGCAGAGAGAAATAATTTCTATTTTTCTGTAACTGTTAACTTTTCAATTCAAATACAAATAGGGGACCATCAGACATTTTACTAAACACCTTTTTGCTTCACTGAGTCTTAATAGAAAAAAATTATGGTATTTATTTGTGTGTGTATATACATATATATATATAAATAATCTTTTGTGTGATTACATTTCACAAAATAGCAATTTTCTGATTACAGATACTGTTAAGAAACAGGGAAAACATATTTAAAATGTGGTGGCAAAATTTATTTAAGCATTTACAGTAAAATTTAATTAATTAACATTAATTTTATATTTGTAATAATTTGTTGGTATTAAACTGAAGTTCACACATAGAAGGAAAAGAGTTTTGTAAACATGAGTGCATTAAAAATATAAAACACATATTTTAGAAAATGTGCTTTTATATCACATTTCAAGCAGCAATTTATAAGCAAAATATGTTAATTAAATTTTAATAATTAAAAATCCTACACCCTTTACTCAGCAGCATATCATACTTAATAACACATCTTACTAAATATTACTTACATTTATTTTAAATAGTCCTTAATATTTCTGCTTCAATATAAGCTCCACCAGTCAGTAGGAGATTCACTAAATTGTATTTCTAACAAAAAAATTATGAGATCTGAAAGATATGATGCATTTTGTATCTTTATTTTTGCATCTTTGCTATCTTCTTCAATTTTGGGGAGATTAATAAGCATAACATGATCAAACACAACAAGATAAAGGAAAAATAGTGAATTGAGGTATTACAATAAAATGAATTTAAGAATTATTAGGTTCTATTATAGCTGCAAAATTTTGTTGAAATCATGTTTGGATCTATAATCTAGAAAGTGTGAAGTTTCTATAACAACTTGGTTACTTGAGAGCAATTACATTTGCCATCAGCATATCTCCTAATCCCACCATTATTGCCCCCAGGATTGAAGAATCAGGAGGGCGACAATATGTATTTCTTTATATCCTCTTATTTGGAGACCCTGGTTTATAAGATCTTAAATGTTCGCCATTTCTTTGTTATCCTTCCTTGGACCTTGAGCTTTATGCATTTGGCCACACACTGATGAAAACGTCCAAACACAATGCATTGTTCTTCTCTAGCTGGACTTCTTCTAGCTCAGGTTTGCTTTCCCACATCTCCATGTATGTCCTGGGGTTGCCCTGAGGGTGCAAATGCAGCTGTGATGTGAACTTCTGGACCCTGCTCTTGTTCTGTTCCCAGCCCTGCCCTCACACTAGCCCAGCATCCATCCTATGAGCTCTTCCAGGCCCCCCTCCCAACCCAGGAGAGTGCCTGGGCATTTCCAGCCTTAGTTTCTGAAGTCATCTCTGGACTGATTTCTGAGATGCAGAAGGGGTCCCCTGGTCCCCACACTTCCTGGCTCAAAAGCCATCCAAGCTCTAAACCAGAGATAAACTATACTTGCTCACTTCCTGTCTTTCATGATTTAGCCCTGTCTGTATCTCTGTTATCCTCTCTTTCTTGAAAGTGTTTTTGTCTGACCAACTCTATTGCTATATTGTGAACAAACCTGCATTTAGTCATTGGGTTCCTGGTCCTGTTGCAATGTGTTCCTCAGCTCAGCCGGCCCACATATCCCTTAGTTTGTCTCTTAAACTCATAGTTGCCTCGACTCCAGAACCAAACTGTAGATCACGCCCATTTATTAGCCCCAGGCTTTTCTAGATGCTAATTATTTGTTCTCTCTCAGTGGCTAGACTATTCTTACTTGTTCTTACATATTGTTCCTACTAGTACTTGTTAACAACACCCAGCCCTAACAACTTCCTCTGACACTGAATCTAGGGAGAAGAATGAGAATTTGGCCCTTATTTCCTAGATGGGGCCATGGACTCGAAGTGGAATTTTTCATCTCCTGCTTAGCAACATTTATCCTCTACTACTTTCTATTAAACAAAAAGGAAAAAGATAAATAAAAGAGATCTTTGCAAGTCAACTGGTTACATAGGTTTATGCTTCTTATACAGGCATCTCCTCTTTCTCCGGGGTCTCTTAATTATTCAACCTTTCTCCTGGTTGAGTGGCAGAAATTTTGGTGGAGACAGTGAGAAACTTTGCTTACAAGAACTGTGTGACACCTTTTTTATGTTTTAAGAAAGTGAAGGAGATGGAAGGTGGACTGGTGCACAAAAACAGGAGTAATGGTAGGTCAGAGAAAAGAAAGAAAAGAAATGGAATGTCAAAAAGATGTAAGAGTCTAGAAAGTGCAATGCAGTGAGCTGCATTGAGCTGAACGCCAGGGAAGGAAAGCCAGGCGGGGGAAGCAGGGAGGCAGCCTTCTCTGCTGTTCTTCCACCTCCAGGACTCGCAGGAGGGAGTTCCCAGCAAACAGCTGGCAGCTTCTACAGCACTTGGACTCATGTCTGGAGACAGCTCAATAAAGCAGTTCTTCCCTTTCCAGCAACACCCCACTCCACTGAGATTAGATGAGAGCTGTGAAAGCCCCTGCCTGCCTTGCCAGCCACAGGCCTGACCCCGATGCCATGGCAATCGTGGCTGTACTGCAGAGGGGACAGGGAACTCGGGCACGCTGTCTCCAGGGTGCCTCTAGCTAAGAGCTTCTAAATAAACATGCAACCTAGGAAGCTTCCATTTAACTGGGAACGCATCCGTCAATAGATCATAATTTCATAGCTACTTGATCTGTTGAACTTTCTTTTCTCAAGACAGTATCTTTTGTGCCAACACAAGCTTGCATCCAGGGAATGTTTAAATTCAAAGGCATAGAAGGAATTTCCAGTTGTGAAAGATTTTTCTGTTGCACACCAAAACATTATTTCTAAAATTAGTAATTTGGGGATTTATTTGATAAAAACTATGACCACAAATCAAATGTTAATTTTTGACAATCTTTTCAAAATATAGTAAGGCATGTCTGTGAGTAAATACTTCATTTTCACTATAGCTAACTTGCCAAATGAACAGAAATTATAATTGTGTTGTATCACACATCTCAAAGTTGAATTCCTTCTATAACTTTTACTGAATATAATGTTTAAGCTTTTAAAACATATTTTTATCTCATCATGATTTTAAGCAATTATTCTTTCCTCTCAATTTTAAATATTATAATCTTGAAAACTAGCCACAATTAAGGACAAAAGTACTTCAAACAACTCTCTGTGATATATATTGCTATGTTTTCGTTTTAATATAAGTAGATAAGTTTAAATCAATCAGTGCTTAACTTTGTGAGTGAAACTTGATGAATATTTCCACTAGAGGGATGACTGGGATATCTAGATACATGAAGAATATCATACCATATAGAGCTATTAAAAAAATCTAAAGCAGCCCTAGCTGGTTTGGCTCAGTGGGTAGAGCGTCGGTCTGCGGACTCAAGGATCCCAGGTTCGATTCCAGTCAAGGGCATGTACCTTGGTTGCAGGCACATCCCCAGTAGGGGGTGTGCAGGAGGCAGCTGTTTCTCTCTTATCAATGTTTCTAACTCTATCCTTCTCCCTTCCTCTCTGTAAAAAATAAATAAAATATATATAAAAAAAAAAACCTAAAGCAAAATGTTAATTTTCTATCAGCACATACTAGATTATTCACATTTTTAAATCCAATAGCTCAATACATGATAATATGAACAGTGTGCAATAAGGAAAACATTATCTGGTTTTCCTAGATCCAGTAAAATATTTTAGATTTGAAATCATAGTGTTTTTCTTAACCAGTTTCATGTACTAAAAAAAAAAATAAGGATGTATAATTTTTGTATCATTTTCTACAAACAATGTGTCTAAGGGAACCACTTGCCTTTGGAGTAATTACAGTCTTGTACACGATATACCTTCCCTGTATATGATAGAAAGTGAGAATCCTGTAAGGAAGTTAGAATAACTGTTCTGGGACTCCAGAGATGGTAGATTATTTAGTGTTAAAGTCCACTGCAATTTTCTGACCTGCTAGTCTCCCTTTATTTTAAAGGTTGTTAAATGGGCTGAGAAGTTCTTTTTTATTTATTTTTTTCCAAAAAGGGGTGTGACTAAATTAGAGATTCACTTATTTGTTTTAATTAGACAGACAACAGAAATATCATGGGACAGTAGTTAACTCTGAGAAGACCAGGCTGAGGCATCAATAGATGTGTCCCTCAATTCCACATCTGCCAAATGAGGGTTTGCATTCCATTGCATGTCCCATCCAGCGTATAATTTTTATGATTTTATAAAAGACTATTAGGAATAAATGAAATATCTGCTATGATTAATTGACAAGTCTAATTTTATCAGAAGCCCATGGGTTTTTTGTTTGCTTGTTTCTTTTCATTGTTGAGCAGAACATGCTTCCGAGTACATGTACTCAGCCTCATTGTATTTATAATTAGTGTCATCAGCCGGCACATAACAATTAATGTACTTTCTCCAAGGGCTTTTACCACTCCTCCTGGGTTAGACTTTAAGCTACTCATTTGTTTATCTTATTATTAAAGGTAGCCTTTAGGCTGGAACATGTTAAATGATCACAAATCCCAAATTTAACGAAGTAGAAATTAGTGACATTTTCTTTCATTTTTTCCCCTAACATCATAAAAATAAAGATCACACTGGCATTTCACAATATCTGGAGGACATGATAAAAAACAGCAGTGGATCAAATAAAATCCGTGCACTGTGGCGGAGGCTGGGGGGCCAACAGCTGTAGTCAAGAATAGATCACAAATTCATTAATGAGGGTTCCCTTTATAATTGAATTATCTGGTAGTTTGTGTAATTAACATGCTAGTCACCCAGTGACCATTTATTGAGTGTATATTCTTCTGCAAGTGCTGAGGTGTGGCAATGGAAGGAGTGGAGGTGTAAAGTAGATGGCACATGTAGGAAATTGGAACGCAGGTGAAAGTGGAAGTTTACCTGTAGAATGAGATTGCTTTGGAGAGTCAGCATGAGGTGGCGAGAGGAGACGGCCTCTACAACGATGTGCCTGCACACCAGTCAGACCTAGCAGTATCGCAATTTACTTAGTCCTGAGCCCTTCCCATTTATCCCGGAGTGAGCAGATAAAAATAAATTGAAGAAGCCAGTGGGTGCTCAGTCATCGTTGCTAATATATAATTATCTTTTTTTATGGATTATAAATATTGCACATGTGAATTTTATTTGGAACACAAAACAAATGCCTATTTATATTGTTTCTCCTCCATTTATCTGCAACAGGGACTTCAGTTTCAGTCTAGATAAAATTGTGCTACATTTGGAAGTGTCTAACTACTACATAAATAAGTAGGTTGGGCAAACACAAAAACTGTTTACATGAAGATGGATTAACTTATCCTAGCATAAGTTGTCCAGCAGGGATAATGTCCCAGGCACGAAGAGCTTGGCTCTGGGATGAGATCTTAGTTTTCTGAGGGAGGGAGGATTTTGAATGCAGCCTGGTGACTGACAGTTATTTCCTTGAAAGCCATTGGACCTGAGGTTCACAGAAAAGAAGAGGCTTGTAAGTAACAACTGAAATTACACGCCTATAAACTTCATGAAATATTAGTATCCAACTAACATCAGTTTGGGATGTGTATAAAATAATATATTAGAAATGGGACAGAACAGGTTTGTTTTAGTTAGGGTTCTCCAGACAAACAGAGTCAATAGGATTGATGGATGAATAGATAGATGATAGATAGATAGATAGATAGATAGATAGATAGATAGATAGATAGATGATAGATACAGAAAGAAGAGATCTATTATAGGAATTAGTTCACATAGTTATGAAGTCCAAAAAGTCTCATGTCTGAGAACTAGGAAAGCCAGTAGTGTAATGCAGGGAGCACTTATGGTGGAGAGATGACTATAGAATGGACTTGTTTATGGGCTGTGTTCCAGGGTGTTCTTTTCTCCTGGTTTTTGTCTGCCTTCAAGGATGGGGTTCCACTGTCCTCTCAAACTTGTCCGTTTCCTAGTCTCTAAGGATCCAGACTTGGAGCACACACCAGGCTTTTTTATATGGGAGCTGATTACTCAAGTCCTTTGTAGATGGGTAGCATGTCAAAAGGAGTCTAAAGGGACTCGTGGTTGCACTGCTGACTTTAGGTTACTTATCACTTCTTCTTAAAGTCAGCGCCATAGAGAGAAAGACATCCTTTGCCGTTCCAGATCCAGCTTCTTCTTTCTCACAATATCTTTGGGACTTGGTTTCTGCTGTTACCTTCTCAGTGAGGACTTCCCTGTTCAGCCTATTTAACCTCCCATGCTTCACCCATCATGACTTTTTTGTCTTTCTTCCTAGAATTTGTTACTCTCAAGCATTATTTATTCCACTCATTTATTTGGTTTTCTGTTTGTCTCTCACCCCCTCTAGCCCCACTAGAATGAATGTTCCATGAGATGACGTATTCTTGGCTTGTTTTCTGCTGTGTCTCGAGTACCTCATAGAGAATAGGCATTCATTTACTGTGCTCAGCCAGGCCCTCCGAGGTCCCCACTGCTCTGTGATTCAGTCTCCTGCGATGCTGGCCTTCTTCACGTCCCATGAATCTCCCTGCGGCTCTACCTTTTGCTGTCTGTGCTTGTTCTTTCTGTAGGAAACAAACATTGTTGGCTTCTGAGTGTCAATTGTGTCTAAAATTTTCATATTTCATATATTAGCAAGAATAAAGATCTTTAATTAGCATAGAAAGGACATGGTAACATTTTAGATAAATGTAGACATTCATACATAAATATATATTTATGAATACTTTTAGTTGGGAGAACTGGTTATATTTATGAAACCATTTCAATCAAAGCTTCATTCGTCTATCAAAAAAATGATTAAGCCCCTCCTATGCCATGACTGGGGAGTTAAAAGGAGTGATAAGAAGTTCCACTGATTGTACTGGGGGAATTTAAAGTGAACTCTCCAGATTGTTGGTAGACCACAATGATTTCCAGCATATTTGGAGCACCTATACTATGCTACGTGCTATTAATTTTAATGGTATCTTCACAATAAGATTTGATGTAGGCATTAGTCAGTCATTTTATAGATGTGAAAGCTGGAGATCCTGTGGCGTAAGTTATTTCTTTGAGATCTGATATGGAGTAAATGGGGGTTCCTAGGGCAGGTAAATATACCTTCAATGCTCATGCTGCCTCTTCAAGGTGAAATAATTCTTGGATGGAAAAGTAGCACAGCGGGAGGTGAGTGGTTCATCAGAGCACTCTGTGGCCAGGAAAAGCTTTCCATGGGCTGTGGCATTAAATTACCCCCGGAAGGACCAGTGTGTGCAAAAACATGGCTGAGGCTGAGAAAAAGGATTCTTTCTGGAAAGTGCAAATACTTCAAAATGGTGGACTGAAATGGGCAATAAGACGGAGATGTGTGCCATGCAAAGAAATTTGACTTAATTCTATGGGAAGCCACCTCTTTAGGTAAGTGTTTCATCAACGTTACACATTGGCCACACTATAAGAACAGTTGGAGTGCAGCAGAAATCTTTAGGAAGCCTCTTGCTCTTCCAGAAGAAAGATGCTGAGGCTCCAGAAACAATAAGCAAGCATTTCAGATGGAGAGAAATAAAGGGATCATCATTTCTCTAAACTTCAGTTTCTTCATCTATCAAGTAGACAAAGTTACAATACCATATCATGTCCCCATGAGAACTGGATATTGTAATCTATAAAAAGCATATATAGAGAAGATTAGTTAGGAGGTATATTTGTGGTTGTGGCTACATGTTTTGTGATTACACTGTTATTTAGTTTGGTGCAGCAAAAGAGATATAGTCAGGAACATAGATTTATGAGTGTGTAAATATCTTAGCAGGTAACACAGACCTGGGGTGAATGAGATCAAATAGAATGATTGAGGAGCAGGAGAAAGGAAAACTAAGAATGAAACCCTTGGGAATACCTGCACTTCAGAAATAGAAGAGAAGCCCAGCAAGCATAGTTCAATGGTTGAGTGTCGAGTTATGGACCATGGTTTGATTCCCAGTCAGGGCACATGCGTGGGTTGCGGGCCCAGTCCCCAGAGGGCATGCAGGAGGCAGCCTATCAATGATTCTCTCTAATCATTGATGTTTCTATCTCTTTCTCCCTCTCCCTTCATCTCTGAAATCAGTAAAATATATTGAAAGAAAGAAATAGAAGAGAAGACAGCAAGTATGCTTTGGGTTAATCTCTCTGAGGACTTGATGAAGACAAGGATGTGAACGTTGCTTAAGATGCCACTGGAGTTGATTAAGGAGCTAGTGATTAATATGTCAAATAATGCAGAGGTATAACAAAAATGGGAGTCATTTGTCAATTTAGAGGTAGGTAAAATGGTTTCAATAGAATAGGAAGGTCAGAAAAAGGTCAGAAACCAGATTGCAGCAGCTCAGAAATGACGGGGAGGTTCGAGAGAGGAGACAGTGAGAATAGGCTAATCACCACTTTAGAAATGGAAGGACAGTGCACACACCTGGTGGAAAAGGTCCAGGAGGGGCTAAGGGGAAAGGGAACCTAAGGACAGGAGCATGAATCCCTTTCTGACACTTCCAAAATGTTTTGATGGGCTGGTCAATGCCTTGTTGCAATCTTTGTGATTAATCATACAGTCAATTAAAATGATGCTAAATATACAAATATCAATAGGCATCCCTTTATTGACATGTGTAGTAATATATAAACAGGAAGTATACAGTGTGTTCAAAAGTCAGAAAACACTGTTTCATTTTTATTTGTTTTTAACATCTTTATTGATATATAATTTAGATACCATAAAATTTACCCATTTTTTAAAATGTATAATTAATGATTATTACTAGATTTAAAGATATGTCCGGCCATCATCATAATCTAAATTCTCTCCCCAACTGCACCCTCCTCACCCCAGCCTTAGACAAACACTAACCTACCTTATTTTCAATAGGTTTGCCTGTTATATAAACAGAATCATACAATATGTGTGTGTGTTTTATGATGAACGTATTTCACATTGCATAATGTTTTGAGCTGTATTCATATCATAGCATGAATCAGTACTTTATTCTTTAATTGGCTAAATAATATTTCATTGCATGGATAAGCTACATTGGTTTATATCCATTCATCAGCTGATAGACATCTGAATTATTTCTATGGGGGCTCTTTTGAATGATGCTGCTATGAGCATTAATGTACATGTCTGTGTGTGGATGTATTTACATGGCTCCATAGCTAGGTGTTGAACTGCTGAGTCATGCAGTAACTCTGTTTTTCACCATTTGAGGAACTGCCAGACTCCTTTTCAAAGCAGTTGTCCCTCCGTACATTCCTCCTGGCAGCCTCATTCCCCAACACGTATTATATTATTTATTTATTTTTATTGATTTCGGAGAGAGGAAGGGAGAAGGAGACAAAGATAGAAACATCAATGATGAGAGAGAATCATCAGTCAGAATCAGATGCCTCCTACAGGCCCCCTCCTGGGGATCAAGCCCCCAACCTTGGCATATGCCCTGACCTGGAATCGAACTATGGCCTCCTGGTTTATAGGTTGATGCTCAACTAGTGAGCAACACTGGACAGGCTATTATTTTATTTTTTTTATAATAGAATGAACTTGACTTTTTTCATTAGGTAAACAGCATTGTCATAGAGTATGCTCAGTGTTTTTCTTTAATCTGCAGATGCCCCTTCAGGAAACTGAACCTAAAGTCAAAACCATTAATTTAATTGTTGATCAGAAAAACTACCACAGATTGAGGACACCATTTTCTTTGAGATTCCAGATATTGGGGGTGTTCTCCAGGACATTTAGAATATGCACAGCTGTGTGCTCGTGCAAAGCAGAGCTTCGCTGTGATGGCTGTTGTGTTCACAGCAAAGTCTCAGGTGCAAGGACAGCAGCAGGCTCCTCCCACTGCCCAGTGGTCCGCAGTGGCCTCTGCCTTCAGGTGGTGGCACTAGTGTCTTTGTCGTGTTTACGCTATTGTACTTTGGCTGTGATCCTGGATAAGTCTGACATTTCTTATTCTTGCCCTCTTGGGGAGCCCGCTGATTCTGAAAGCGACTCCCAAGCCTATAAATGCATTTCCTATCTGTTTATGCCAGGGAAACATCAATGTCTCTTGTTTGTCACTAAGAATTCTCAGTGGTATGTTGGTGGTCTTACTGTAATCATGGATGAGATAGACACACACGCTTGCATGTTCTTTTCATGGGGAAAGTGACATAAAAATTATGAATTCAGCAAAGCTGGAGGAGACCCCTGGCATGCTAAATATGTATTATCTCAGACAAGTGAAAACTTCACAAAAATGTGTACAGAGGTATTCACAGTCACTTATTTGCAAGAGCACAAACTGGCAATGACCAAGATGTGCTCCAGCAGGTGCATGGTTAAATAAACTGTGGTGCATTCATGACCTGGCACATGACTCAGCGATAAAAAAGGAACACGCTGTTAATGCACAACCACTTGGCTGAAAGTCCTGGGAATTGCGCTAGACCCAAAAAAAGCCGATTTCAAAACGTTACACTGTGGGAATCCATTGTATAACCTTCTCCCCAGAGCAAAATGATAGTAATAGAGAGATTAGTGGTTGCTTGGTTGTAGGAAGGAAGGGTGAGGCAAGGACGGAGGCTGGTAATGGGAGGCAACATAGGGATCCATGGGACTAAAATGTTCTCAGTCTTGACTGTAGACGGATTTGTGTACGGGTGGGGTCCCTCAGCCTGTCCTGAGGGGATCGGGCCGAAACCGACTCTCCGACATCTCCTGAGGGATCCCAGATTGCAAGAGGACGTTTCTTAGGTGACGCACCCCGGAATCGGGCTCCCTCCTCTCTGTCTCATTCCGGGTGAGTCACCCAAGAACTGCAGCTGCCAAGTCATTACAGCTCAGCAGCTCCTGTGTTGAGTGTCTGCCCCCTGGTGGTCATTGCATGTCATAGTTACTGGCTGGATGGTTGAATAGTCAGACGGTCGCTTAGGCTTTCATATATATAGGTGGAAAAGTTTCAGAATGATGAAAATACCAATAGGAAGAGAAATCTCAGATTGTCTGTGCAGTGATAGCACCACTGGTCTGACATCACGTCTGATTTCGGTTATGTGATTAAGAAAAGAACCTCAGCTCTGAAGCCAGATTGTTCAAGAGCCTCTTTGCCACCTGAGATTCTACAAAAACTCTTAAAAGCATATTTTTTTTGCTGTACTGAAATTTGTCAACATACTTAATGGTAGGATCATCTTAAGGGTTTTGTTATGAAAGAAAGAATAATAGAATATCTAAGGCTTTCAGGGAAGCATCTTGTGCACCTAGTTGAAATTCAAACAAAATTAGTGTCTTTTAGGAAAAAAATAATACAGCCTATTTCTCAGGCCACTGTAAGGAGAATAAACTTGCCTGAATAATGCTCGGATTATTTGGCTAAATAATAGGGTAAAATCACCTTTCAGGCTGGGCAGTCATTATTACAGTGATGCTGAAAGCATGTATGAGGTGTCTGGCCCCACGGTCCCTGGTCCCTGTGCAGGGGAGACAGGAATAGGTGTCAGGTCTGCTCTCCAGGCTGGAAAAGTTAGGCCGAATGTAGGTCAGGATCAAGATCAGTAAGACTTGTTTGTGTATCCACGGCAGACTTTACAAACACCTGAAAACGTGGCAGGTGATTCTGGGTATAAATTATTAGATGACCTTGAATATGAAACGCAAACTCAAAATCCTTTCTTACTGGCCCAGGTAGGAACAGCAAAGATGTTGCTGAAGATCATTTTCTGGAGTTGAGGGCAGAGGAATGGGGCCTGGCTTCCAGCTGGCAGGGGTGTGGTCCTCAGACATGAGGCTCTGATGGCCGGCAGTCTGTGCAGTGGGGATTCCTGTTTTGTGGAATGTATTTTCTTTGATTTTTCAAACTACATGGATTTCATAATCTGGGAGTTTCTAACTGTTACATATAAAAATGAAGCCTGGCCAACATGGCTCAGTGGTTGAGCATTGACTAATGAACCAGGAGGTCATGGCTCAATTCCTGGTCAGGACACATACCCGAGTTTCAGGCTCGATCCCCAGTGTGGGGCGTGCAAGAGGCAGCTGATCAATGATTCTCCCTCATCATTGAGGTTTCTATCTCCCTCTCCCTTCCTCTCTGAAATCAATAAAAATATTTAAAAAATGAAAAGTCAAAAAGATCAGATGATATCGTTAATGGAAATCAGTGACATTATAATACTATTGAAGAATATGATTCCAGCTCTATTTAAAAACACCAACTCTAATTATGTGTAAATATACTTGTGCAGGTTTTTCAGTGCTTAGGGACACATTTGTCATGATATACCCAAACATTCATAATGGTTGTCTCTGGGGAGAAGGATTGGGAGAAGTAATTATTTAGGTCTATTACTTTTATAATTAAAAGTAGTATAAGAATGAACAGTGATGGCATATATGCTATCAAGACTAAGTCAAAACTGGAAGATTTTTGCATCTTTTTCAAGAAATTGACTTTTATGTAGAAATAAAATGTTTGGAGTATTTTTTGTTTTACTTGCAAAATTTAGAATGATTTCATTTTTAGGAAGAAGCAGATAAGTAATTGCATGAAAAAATAAAAAGAGAAAGTTCTGCTAATTTATAAAGAGTACAATAAGAATTCTTCCCATGTGAATAGATAGCTTTCTAAATGCAATAAAATGAATAAGCAAAACTTTTAGGTTCAGCATTATTTTCATTGCCAACAAATTTTACATGTTCCCAAACATGGGACTGGATGTCCTTCCCTGAGCATTAGGATTGGTTTTGTGGCAGGTTTCATACCTGAACTCTCAGGAGTGATCATATATCATCTTCATATCATATTTCCAAACCCACAAGATCCAAGTTATATTGGATCAGTTCTAGAATTAAAGAGTAAAAATGTGGGTATCACTGTTCAGTTGCTATTGAAATTGCCTATCATTTGTTACTTAGTAAAGATAGGATTTAGATAAAATAAAAGTAGGGTATAATGAATTTTATAACATGACATACTTGCAAATAATATTAACTCATATACCAGGGTTAGTTTTTCAAGAAGATGTCTAAAGCCTCCAAGAAAGGCATGCGTTGTAGACTTCACATTGTAGAACGCAAAGTTATGTACATATCATGGACAGGCTTGGTTTAGCTATTGATAGAGAACATACCAAATTCAGCTACCATAAAGCATGAATTTATCAACTGGGCAGGAGGGGATGAAGGATTTCAGAAGTATTAGGAAAAAAAGAGGGCTGACACAGTTGAGGAAAATTTGCTACATGTGAGAGAAGAATTATGTAGACCTAGTGCAATTATGAAGAATTTTATAGCTGAGGTTCGTTTGCTCCCCAATTCTACAAATGTGATAGTTTTAACCCACACTCTAAAAAATATTTCATATTGGAGTTACACTTACACATATTTTGCTTTTCTTTACCCTTCCTGAGAGAGTAAACACCTAGAAAACAGAGCTACGTCTTATATACCATTGTAAGCAACTATTCACTTGGAATATTATCTAAATATAGTGCTTCCCATAAACATATGTTGCTTATAAAAACAAACTATGATTCCATGGAATTTACCCCATTATTTGTTATGATTTTTTACACATATAATTTATTTTTGCCCTCATGATACCTAGTTTCTTCCCTGCCACCACTGCCTAGCTTTGCTATTTTATTTGATCTTTTTATAGTGCTTTTTCTGGTACTATATTCTGAAAGAAACAAATGATTTTTTTTTGGTAATTTCACTCTGGCTTCTATTTTACCTGCATTCAAGTCAGAAAGATTCATATCATTTTTTTCCAGCTGCACAATCCTTGGATAGATTATATGAATTCTTGAAAGTATGGTATCTTGGAACTTGAAAATAATTAAATGCATATTTTAATCACACCTTGGTTAAAAATGTATATATTTCTTCTCAAGAGTCTTCCAGAAAGTCTCAGAACTCATGGAGAGAGAAAAACATAATTCATCCAACGCTGTGGAAACGGAAAAGTCTTGTGTTCTTATTTCCATGTCTGACATACTGTGTTCCCACTGCTGGAGGAAGGGGGCAGATAAAACACACTCACACCAAAAACCACTATTCAGTTTCTCTCCATGGGAGGAAAGTAGCAATGCCCCCTGAATTTGGAGGAGTTCACTGCAGCCTCACACAACCACTGTCTGGAAGGCAGCAATGAGGGGCCCCACGGGTTGAGTGGAGAGCGGGGCTTTGTTAGTACAAGTGTTTCTGCAGAATCACAGCCAGAGCAGCGGAGCTGCAGGCTGGGGTCCAGGCAGACTTCCTGTTCACTTGCTTCCAACGCCCTCGCAGAGATGAGAAAGGGACAACACACAATGAGGATCAAGATCTACTTTGTGGAGAGCAAGCTTACACATTCATTGCGATCCAGCACAGCTGGCCCATTCAAGCTATTGGGAAGCCACGTTGATGTATTTTAAACAAGTCCCGAATGCTGATCAATAATAGTACAAGCATTTTAATTGAACAACTATTTAGGGATAAATATTTGGTGAATAAGACTGTAGTTATTTCAGTGAAGCCTGGGTTTACTTTTTTAAAATGAGATGTGGTATCTGGTATTGACTCAACTCTATATATTTTCCCATATACATAAATTTCTACTAAACTTAAGATTCCCTTTCCTTCATTTATTTATTCAAGTTAATTCTGACTTCTTGACACATCACTATTAATAGTTTCACTGTGTTACTTTCTTTAATGGGTTTGAAGATGATTGTTATGTATTTGACATTATAATCAATGTTGATGATTTAATAAGTTATTATTTATATTTTAACACTAAATCCAAATTAAAAGCATGAAATACTACTAACTTTGAATTTAAACAATTCTAAATACACTATATATTGGTTCTTAGGCTGCCTATTTTTAAAGCAGTTTGTTATGAAAAATGTTAATTCTTTAGATACTTTGCATTAAAATAACATTTGCTTTGGATGATAATTATTTTGATAAGCTTTCATCAGAAAAGTGGTAAGGCTTTACAATATATGCCCTAATGGAACAAGGAATTACTCCACACCTATATCAGAAATGTCTGAACTATCCTGAAAATGGACACATTCCAGAAAGATGAAATAATTAGTGGAAGTAGAGGTAATAATTTGCTTTACACGACTGCTGGCATCAGCCGTTATGAGAGCCACAGTTTATATTCTGTTCCTCAATTCCAAAATGTCAATATCTGTAAAAGGTACCATCGATTTAGCATCAGCTTTCCTGGGGAGAAACAGAAAAGGCTGGCAAGTTTTTTTTACGGTCCATCGTAGGATGCTTCCTAATTTAAGACATGTTAAAAATGTGAAGAAATATTGGTATTAAAATTGAGAAAACGTGGCAAGGTACCTGTGTGTTTACAATCTACGCTATTCCAAGTGAAACCTCGCATTTTGCAGCTGACAGCTTTCATCCACAATGAATCTCCTTACCTAAGGCCATCAGAGCTGCACTGAGGTCGCTGTGAATATGAATATGAGGAGCAGATGCAGTTTGATATCAAGTGATGCTATGATCCTTTTCTGTCTGTAATCAAGCTGCAAATGCAGGAAATAGATTCTGAAATATTTCACTACAGGGTGACGTTCTGTTTCTAGGTCCGAGGAATATCCTTTGGGATGTAGGAAGTTTCAAACTTACTTTGAAGAAATTATTCATTTTACAGTGGATTTTTACTACCAGTGTTTTTCTCCCCTAAAAAGTTTATCATGAGCAAAGTTTTAGGTAGAAAGAAGAATCTGATTTTGCGAAATAGGTTATATTTAAGGTGGGGTTGTTGATAACTTAGTATATAGCACAGAGTGAACCGCCAAGATAAAAAATAGCATTATTACTGAAATAAATCAATGATGTTTATTAGAATATGAAGGCTTATAGACATAAGATAAATGACTATGTCATAAGAAAAAGACAGATATCCATGCTACTTTTACCTTGGTTGAATTATTTCTGTGGTTTTATGTGATATATTTTAGAATTTTATAGTAATTCAAGGTTTACACAAAATTTCCTGAAATACAGAACCTTGCTTACTTTAGATGAACTCCTAAATTGAACTACACCATCAATTCAGTGCTTAAATTGGAATACATACATATCTCCACTGTTAATGCAGCATTGCCACTAAACCATTATGTTGATCTTGTGGACAGATGCAAAACTAGCAGAATGGAATGAATTCAAATAGTCTTAATTAAGCCTGTCGTATAGGTTTAATTAGGTATGCACCAGCTTAAAATACATCTGGACTATAAAAGAGGCATGATGAGTATCTGAACTAACAATTAGAGGCTGCTGTTGGTATCGTTGTTTTTCAAATTCCTCTGTGGGCATCTGTACATGTCAGCGAGCTTGAGTAAAGGCAGTAGCTATTACTTTCAGTGGCTTCTGCTGTGGATTTGGCCATGCTGCGTGTGTGTGTGTGTGTGTGTGTGTGTGTGTGTGTGTGTGTGTGCCCATGTGTGTCTGTAAATGGTAGATTTAGAAATGTATTCACTAGGTCATGAGAGCAAACACCCAAAGCCAGTCTTTTGAGCATTCACTTCTAAAAATAAATTTTCAAAATTCTTATTATTGCCTACATAGTCATGTAATTTTAAAGGATATAATAAAAATGACAGAAACAATCCATTAATGTTTTTACTGTTTTAGTAGCTTGTTTTTTTATTTACATGTTCCTTTATTCCTTATCCTATTAACATGTATTTTTATATGTGTTTACTAAGAATATAGATACAATTTTTGCATTCCACATTTTAACTTAGTATTTAAAATGTAGAACTTTACATGATTATCTTTAGCAATAGTTACATCATATTTTTGAGACAATTTTAAATATTACTAAGCAACTTGAGTAATAAAAGGTATTAGATTTATTTCCATTGAATATCAACACACACAATGGAATTTTTAATTTTTAAAGATGGGTCATATTGTGAAACTCTTATTTATTTGAAAAATAAAAAAAGAGCAAAAAGCCTCTGGAGATCAATCATTTCAAGATTACTTCAAAGAATTACACCCAAAAAGGTCTGAGAAATTGAAGAACATGTGTAATTTTGAGATCTTCCCTCATCACAGCATGGGATTACATTAGCTTCAGTATTTACTGGGCAACTGAGAATTTCTGGCCCAGAAAAATAAATGTAAGAAGAGCAAGGAAAAATCTAAAAATGGGAGTAGAGAGACACAATTGTAGGAAAACTGGAAAACTGGAAAGCCAAGAATCTGGTTCTGGCCCTTAGTTTAAATCTGAGATATAATGGATACAACCAACTAGCTATTAATTGGGGGGAGGGAGAGGGGAAAGTGCAATGCTGCATCCCCAAATCGTAATGTAATTGCTGAGCTAGAATAGTTTCTGGTAAATGTATGCTATGTTCCTGTCATTTATAAACTAGCATGCATACATATATATCAAGAAAATTAAGGTAAATATCCAAAGAATAGACATTGCTTATAACAAAATTCAGACACTATACTAGTAAAGTTAAAGCCACAGACTTGACTAATTATAATGCAAAACTTCTAAATGAAAAGAAAATATCACATATCATAAATACATCTGAAAGACAAATAAAATTATACCTGTGTCTATATGTCCATTGATGTGAATGTATGAAAAAGAGTGTTAAAAGACCTAAATGTACACATAGCTAGTGCAAAGTAATTAAAAAGTCTTCAATTAATCTTTAGAAAAATTGGAGAAGTAGGGTATGAGGTAAGATATTAAAAAACAACAACAACAGAAAAGACATCTAAAACGTTGAACCTCAAGACCATTACATAAAAATATACTAGTATAGTGATTAGGAATAATTTAAAAGATAAGGGTGCATTTATGTTTTTATATACATTAGGAAGTTTAGATTTTGCAATACTTTATCCAAATTGGAAATGTGCATGCCATTTGTCACATGAATTCTACTACTTGGATTTGAAATGGGTAAAATATTAGACAGTGTTCAAAGGTACATATGCAAGGATGTTCATTGCAGTGCTTTTTTTTTAAAATTCTTATACCAGAAACCTACTTAATGATTAACAATTATGAGGTTATTAAAATGGATTACGTAGTTATGTAAGTCTAACTTTATTCACTTGGAATGATTACCTTACTGTATATTATAGTGTCAAAATCACATAGTAGCCCTGGCTGATGTGGCTCAGTTGGTTGGAGCATTGTCCCAGACACCACAAGTTCGTGGGTTTGATTCCTGGTCAGGCCTCATACGCAGCTTACAGCTTCCCTGTTGTATGGGAGGCAACTAATTGATGTTTATCACATCGATGTTTCTTTCTCTCTCTGTCTTTTTCTCCCTCTCTCTCCCTTCCTCTCTCTTTAATATCAATAAAAATATATCCTCAGGTGAGGTTTATAGAAAAGCACATCAAAAACTAGAATGGTTGCCGAAACCGGTTTGGCTCAGTGGATAGAGCGTCGGCCTGCGGACTCAAGGGTCCCGGGTTCGATTCCGGTCAAGGGCATGTACCTTGGTTGCGGGCACATCCCCAGTAGGGGGTGTGCAGGAGGCAGCTGATCGATGTTTCTCTCTCATCGATGTTTCTGACTCTCTATCCCTCTCTCATCCTCTCTGTAAAAAATCAAAATAAAAAAAAAAAACAAAACAAAACAAAAAAACTAGAATGGTTGATTGTTGTAACGTCACATTATTAATATGAATATCTGTGAAATGTGAGGGAATATATGGAAAGTTATCAAAATATAAATCCAAGTAATTGGGAAGGAAATCCCTTTATTCAAACTCTGAATTAGGGTGAGAGATGCGTGAGAGGAAGAGTATACTAGATAATGTGCTTCAGTCCCAGAGAGGAATATTTGAGCAAAGAGAGTAAAGACAGGAAGGGGGGTGGGATTAGGGGGGACTGAGAAGTGAGTCTGACGCAAGAGGAAAGGTGCTGAGGCAGACACTTGTGTCATGGTTCAGGGACATTAAGAAAACAGATATGAAGGAGAAGGACAGTAGGCTAGAGAAAAGGAAGTCTGCAAGACCTTTGTCATGGAGATTGGAGCCATTGGATGGATTCAGGGAGGGGGCCATGATCCAACCTAGCCTTAAGGTGACTGAAGAATGGAAATACAGACCAGCACAGAGGCACCTCCTAACAGCTTCAGGAGGTTACTCCAGTAATCCAGGCAGAAGCTCAGGGCGGCTTGCACCAGGTTCAGAGTTGGGGAAGTGATGCAAAGTAATTCTGAGGACGTTTTGAATGTCAAATCCAAATGGGTTGCTGACTATTTGGATGTGGGAGATGCAAGAAAGACAGGAATACACAAGTGTTGGCCTAGTGGCTATGTTTTTCATTGTATTCCATTTTAATTAATTCAGATTTATATTTGAGCAGCCACATGTGGCTACTGTTACCATATTAGACAGATCCGGGCAGTAAGGGCAAGAAGGGGACAGAGGTCAAGGATGAGACCTTGAGCACTCTGTGTTTAGGCCTTAGACCTGGAGACGTGCAGAAACCAGCACAGGAGAGTGAGAGGAGTAGCCAGTGAGGAGCAGGAGGTGAGAGCATGACCCTGTAGGTTCAGCGGAGATGGACTCAAGAGGGATTGATCCACTGGGTCAAATATGTCAGGTGATGACTCAGAAGTGACCATGGCTTCAGCAGTGAGGTTAGGATGTGCTGACCATGACAGGTGCTTGCTATGGTGTGTAGGGGAGCAAAGACTGCTCTGCGACCCCATGAGAGACAGACCCCATCCTCAGCTTTGGTGTGTTGCTCCAACCCGTCTGCAATTGGGTTGCAAAATCCTTGAGCTTGTATCCAGCTGCCTTTATATTTTCGTGTACATAGTTGACAATATTTTTGGTACCTCAAAGGGTTACATATTTTCACCTTAATTGTCATTTTACTCTTAAAATTTCCCCGTAATTTCAGAAAGACAAACTTGTCTTAGAAAATTAAGTTCAAAACAAGCATAAATATTTAAACTGTAAAAGGGATAAAGATTAAGATCCCTAATAATTGGTTAGGAAGATTTGCAAGTAATCTATACTTTAGAAGAAGGTTAGTCAAACTCAGAGTCTAATACTAGTGTTATCTGTACAATTAAAAATAATGATCATCCTGTAATGTCTAGTAACTTTTAAAACCAATGATTATTCTCAGGGAATAGCTTTTTCTAATTGTGCAGAAGTGTTCTTAGGTTGAAAGGTACCCTAATGCCTGTGATTACTCAAATAGAGGAAACTGGCTCTAATTCTGTAGTATTATACTGATAGTTAAAGGTAGGTAGTGGCTAAGAGTGCGGCATTGTTCAATTAAATGGTCAAGATAAATATGCATCAGTTCCTAATTTCACATTTTATGTGCAAAGAACACTTAATATGTAAAATGTTCTATGTGAAAAACTGATAAAAACTAGAAACACTATTCCTGCTAGGATGTGCTTTTTAGTCATTTTTAATATATGAGTGAAAAATCTTCTGATTATGTAAAAGAAAGGCATAATGAATAAAAATATGGTAGCAGATAACTGTGTCACTGAGTAAAAATTAAATAAGTATTTTTATTTCTTTTTAACGTAAGTGATTGAAAAATTAAATAAAGCTATTTAATTAGCAGTACAGTTTCCAAAGCTCACTCTAGAATGTGAAACATTTAACACTGTATGAGCTAATGCTTAGACAATTTTACTTTCAAACAGCAGTTTTGGAGCAATTACTTAAAGTCACAAAACTTTAATGAAATATATTAAAGCATTATTAAGCTAGTAGGTCAGGCATATTTGGCATAAAATATAATATAGATCATGTTAAAAACTTCATGAAAATTGAAAAATCTTACACATCCTATAAAATCACAATTTATACTCTTTTCTTACTCATTCCTAGTGACTGTACAAACAAATGATAAATCATAAAAAGTTCAAGTTCATAAACATGCAACACACAAATGCCTCTTCTCACAGGTTGTTCTATAATTTTCAAGTAAGCACCACTGGGTGGAATTTATAAAACCACTGGCTGAAAGTAATCCATCTCCAACCAGTTCAACATTTTGACAACTTGATCATTTTGCTCCAATGTACATTTGGCCTTTATCCCTCATTCTCAATCTTGTCAGCACTTATCTTCCCAGACTGAATCTCGAAAACAGATTTTTTATGCTTATTCAGATTATTAGTTGTCAAAAAATGTCCCCATTTACAATGATTTTATCAATTACTGACCTAAAAAGGATTAGATGAAATCTTAAATATTAAAACTACTACCAAGCAAAGATCTTTAAAAAAGTGATTCACATGAATAAATCATGATTAATTTTTAAACTTCTTAAGGAGGAAGTGACATACTTCTTGAGGTTATAATTTGTGCCTTCTTCCATATTCTTAGCTTGTTGCTTGTTTTCACCCAGAAGAAACAGGCAGACATTTTTACGTTTGTTTCTCTACAGCATCTGAAGTTGGCCACAAATCTCCACATCATGGATTGACATACTCGATTTTGTGAGAGCCAGTTTCATTAGCAATTGAAAGAAATAGGAACATATAAAGTAAACATACAGACAGATAAGAAACTGTAGCAACAAAAAGCTAACACACTTTCCTCATGTAAATTTAACTTTAATTAATGGTCATATAAAATATATTCCATATAGATTCCATGATGTGGGATGGTGATAGGGAAACTATGTGTATAGTTAGAAGTTATTTAATTATTGGAATTCAGTGTATACCAGCATACCCACTTACTTTTTACATACAGACACAGTACATGCCATCAACTTGGTTTACCTTAAAATAATAAATTGGATATGCTACAGTACTCTTGGTCCAAAATATGAGTTTACCAACTAGTGTGGTGCTAATTAGAAACCCAATTATTTATTATTTTAACATGGATGGCAAAGGGTTGAATAGAATCATCTTACTTAAATATTACTTTAAACTGCTTGGTGTATAAACATTTTACATGTTTAAATTTTCTTTTAAATCCCCCTTAACATTATTCTTGGGAAATCAGGAGTTTTTAATATATAGACATATATGTGTATGTGTGCCTGTATTTGTACAAAACTCAAAATGCAGGGTATATTTGAAGTATATTTATTTTTCTGAAAGTCACATGAATATTTAATTTTTATTTCCCATGTATATTCCGTTTTGATTTAACTAAGAAGTTCAGCATTTCGCATGTTGACATTCACTTTATTTAATGTAATGCAAGCATGATACATCAGAGGATCCAGCTCTCAGCAAGTTTATTCAGTATTTTTTCTTGTTTAAAAGATTCATCACCTGTCTGTCATTTTTTTAATTGAAGTATTGCCTGTAATGTCTTATCTTTCATGACATTCCTTACTCAGTGGGTTAAAAAATGTCTCACTTTCTGTCATAAACAGTTCAGTCACAAAATAGCAAAATGTAATGGAAAGATTATGGGGTCGACATTATCATGAAACTGGTTGATTCTTGCCTGGCCAGGTGCATGACTGAGGAAATCACTTAGCGTTTCTTAGCCTCATTTTCCTAATATTCAATGCAAAGATGGTAATGGAACTTTTTATTTCATATGTGAATGAAAACCCAATGTAAAACGTTGACTTGACACATACTGACCACTAGATGCTTGTTGCTATTATTTTATTGTTGCTATTATTATTATCATGCAAATGTTGTGTGCTGTTTAGCTGAGTCTTTTGGATTTCCGTGTGTGAGTAAGGTGGCAAGGACTTCCCATGAGGCAGGAGGAGGACGCCAAGGGGGAAATAGATGCCATTCTCTGCATATTGGAAACCCAATGTGAAGCCAGAATGTGGTGTTCACTTCTGATATTATTTGCGATTTTTAGTGGTGGCTTCGTTCCCAGTCATGCTTAATGAAACCAAAACATAGATGCTTAGTTGAGTGTTCTGGGGATTTTAATACCATTGAGCACATCTTTATATGCAGATACTGAACCATGTCCCAGTGTCCAGCAGACAGCTGGCAAACACATCCTGCAAATCTGATCTCTCGCTTATGTGGGGATTTCCTATGTCACGGTGTATTGCAAGCACATCAAACTCAAAGGCTAACATGGGCCAAATAAACAAGGTTTAAGTTCATGTGGGCTAAAAAACACAAAAGCTTCAATTTTTATAGAAACGTAGGTTTATTTCAATAGAGACATGTTGAATACAAAGGGCTGAAATAAATGAGTAACATTAACATAAAACAATAGAACATTTTAATAAAAATTAATATGTTTTCTTGAACATTAACTTACCAGACACTGAATAACTGCACAAATTAATAATGGTAACGCAAATAAACCTATTTTCTTGTTTTCCGAAAGCGAAATATTCCCTGTTGCATGCACGAAACAAGTTAATCCAAGACAAATGACGCGGCCATCAGCTGCTAAAGTATTTGCTGCTGGTATTAGTGGGGAGAAATGGAGCACCTGCCCGTAATGGAAATGAATGCAACATGATGATAGTCACCGGTCATTAGCGAACGTTGCAGTTCCTTATTAATCATGATGTATAACAGATATTGTAAAAATTAAGTTATGAAATTTTTATTAAAATGTTTCTTAAATACTGTTTTATTGGCTGGGCCGTAACAATACTCATTGTGGGCCACATGCGGCCCTTGGGCCATGAGTTTGACATGTTGGTGTAGTGGCTTCACATTTCCAAATTCTGTAAAAAAATACTCATTTTCCTCAAATTATAGATTTCTTAGTAAAGTATGGATACTAACTTTAGAAACTTTAACACAGAGAAATATACCTGGGCCACATTAAGACATTCTTGTCCACCTGGCTTTATAAACAAAAGAAGTATACAAGTAAAGTGACAAGGAAGTAGTAATACTAAATGTTGGCCAATCAAGTCAATAAAATATATGTTTATTGATTTCAGAGAGGAAGGGGGAGGGAGAAAGAGATAGAAACATCAATGATGAGAGAGAATCATTGACTGGCTGCTCCTTCTGGGGATCGAGCCACAACCTGGGCATGTGCCCTGACTGGAAATCGAGCCGTGATCTCTTGGTTCCTTGGATGACATATTAAAGAGCCTTTCCCTTAATTCCAATTGATAGCTAAGCTATAGGCAGCATCCCTCATACATAGATCTATTTCTTTTCCTTTGCTGATTGGAAAGCATGGAATCTGAAGATACTCCTAATTATGTGTATTTTTTTTTGTTTTTTTTTTTTTTTTTTTGCTCCAGTGTCAGCTCATTGTAGAAATGTGATTTATTTTTATAACTTCCTTTAACAAATCTCTTACACTATTTGAATATATTTGTTAAACACAACATGAATATGTAAGACCTAATTGTATATATATATATGGATAAAGTTGACTTTTTTATGACTGTCTCAACACTAAATGTTAGTTTATTAACTCACCAAAGTGTTCTAGGTGGGTTTTATGATAATCACTTAACTGGTAGAAATAAAAAAGAATATATTGTCTGTGTAAAGATTTGTTTTTCATCTTACAGGGGAAGTAAAAGGAGTGGTATTTATCACTGCTTGGTGCCCATTTCCATATAATTTTGGTGGGCCTGATGAATTTTGCATCATGTATAAATTGCATATAGAAAACTTCAGTATATATTCATTTAGTATGATACTCAGAAGTGTATCATATTCAGGAAAATATTCTAGCATTATCTTATTGTACAAATTACAAAGAAATTGTGCTGTTGTATTTAACAGTAAGACGTTTGTTTTATTTTATTTTTCAGACTTGAATGCAGTGATCATGTACATTAGAGAAAGGAGATAAAATAACCTCTGGATATGCTTCTTGTGTGAATATTTATTCTGGATGAAGAATTGAGGTCCCTGATAGAGGTGTATCGCTGTAAGTAGATTCTAATGAAATTAGAATCTTCTTTTTCTGTGGTGATTATAATATATGTGCTATACTTTAATAGAATCAGGAATAACACAGGTAGTTGCTAAACTGTAATAGAATATTGCAAACTCCTGAAACACTAGTTGACGAGAGAAGAGCGATTTGGAAAAAAACAAAGTATTCAGGACATAGAAGCACTTAATTATAGAGTAAATATTTGGCATAAACAAAAATTAAGTGAGGGACAATATGACAGTTGTTTACTATGTCATGGTGATGTTTGCCACGTATATTTAGTAGTGTGACAATTTCCTGATGAGAAAGTAAAATAATTAAGAAACTGTGCTGGGAAGAACCATAGTCTTAACCACAAATAATCAATTCATTATGAGTCATAGGATTAGAAAGGTAACAGAATGAAAGACTTTGATAAGAAGGGCTGCTTATATTTCAGTGATAATTTTAACTTTACAGAACTATCAATGATAATACATCAAGTTGACTTAATAGACGGCCTAATGTGTACCTAATTATCAAGCACTCTTAGAGCATCTGATATTTAGTTGTACAAAATCATCATTCATAAAGAAAAAACCACCACCAACAAAAACAAACTTGTAAAAACCTGAGGCCTTGATTTGGTCATCTACATGAAGAAATATACTTTCCCACACAATATTCTACAACTTTCTGCTGTGATTCACAGGTAAGTTCTATTAATGACTAGTAAAGAGGTTGAGTGATAGCCATTTTGCTGATGGACCATCGGTGGCAACTTACATTTCTTAGGTTGCAACGTCTTTAGTAATCTTATGAACTACACAGAGAAACATAACCTTGGAGGGAAATCCAGGAATATCGTACTTAATAGTAAAACCTCCAGTCAACTAGGGTTGCTTCTGGTTTTGGAGTCATAAGTAGGCATCTCAGGTGGTTTTCAGAGCTCATCTGCAGGGCTTTCTGATGAGTCAGGCCCATGCATAAGAGGTGGCTGCATGCTTTGCATGTCATCGCAAGATACAGTCAAATATGTCCTGTGTTTTGACTTCTGTTATTAACCAGAAAAATTATTCAGATAATGAAAGATATTTCCTACTATCTAATGACAAATAACATTTTTCCCCCAATACCAGACACTTCGTTTAGTAAAGTCCTTGTGAATGAAACAAGTAACATTTCATTAGTTTATTTATAATTCCATAAGTATTTTACTTTATATAGTGTAGTGATAACTTTCATTTTCAACTTCAACATTTGAAAACAAGTATTTTGTATTAATCTTTTACCTGCATCCAAAACTTGGGGCAGTAGATCTAATTCATATTTTAAATGGATAACTAAAGATTTTAGAAGGAATCATAAGGGTTGTTTTCTTTAGCTGAGTCTTATAATTTTTATTTTCTCATTGTCTCAGAGAAAATATGTATTCAAAGTGTGGCTGAATAATTAAACTGACTTAAAGGCCAATTACCAATTGAGACAAAATTAAATTTATTAAATGTGTTATTTCTCTTACTTAAGGAATTCAAAGAGTCATTTTCAGTACTTCTTCTGTAATAGAATTTTCCTATGTTAGAGTCATAGAAAAATTTTATGAAAATAAATGTCTATGAAATATAGAGAATACTTTGAATGAAGGCAAATTGTTCTTAATTAATATTTTTGGTGACATAACTGAAGGAAATTTGTGCATTGCATTGAAATTATTAATCTTCTCAAATGGCTCAGTCCATTTATCAGAACCATGCAGTTAAATACAGATTTTCAGAAATAATTTTCAATGTCATTTAAGACAAAGTGATATTTGTAACCATACTGTTTATTTGACACATTTAAATTGCTTAGCAAAATGTTCACTCTTAAAATTTTCCTTTAATCTAATCACTTTTATGTCTTGGATCAATGTACGTGTGTGTGTTTAATGAACATGATGAGAAGGATGAATGTATACAAGTTCATTTATTCCAAGATAACCTGGTTTATGTAAGAAATTCTTTTTAGTAGCAAAGTGGGTCAAGCCCTCTAGTGGTATAAATATATAAGCCTTTTCATTGTGATGTTTGCTTAAGCCAAGCAATTGTTTGTTTGTTTTTACCTTAAGTACTAGTATTTAGCATTCTCTTGACATGAGCTTTTTGCAAATTCTTATTTGCTGTGGTTGGCAGAGAATGTGACCATACTTTAGGTGGTTATTCTAAAGAAGAAAATCTTGCTTAGGATAAAAATATATATATATATATATATATTATTATATATATATATAATATGTATATATATATGTGTATATATATATATATATATATATATATGCAAATGCCTAAACTTAACATTAACAAAATAAATAGGTCCTTTTTAATGCTATTTTTATTTTTGAGCTGAATATTAAAATATATTAGCAGTGTTTCATATGTATGAGGAGGATAATAATTTTTAAGAGAAAAATTACATAACACGAACTTAGGAAATATCTTTATTTAAATAAACAACACAATGAAGGATGAACAATGGCTAACTTTTTATAATTCTTTTTTTTTAAGTTTGGATCTTAGAGAAAGTCAGTACTTAGAAGGTTAGTTGGCATATCTACAAAGTATGCTATAATTATTAAGGCACAAGTTTTAACTTCATGCCAGGCAGTGTTTGTATTTCTTTTGTTAAAGAAATTAGTCTTAATATTTGATACACAGCTACAAAAAAAAATAAAATAAAATAAAAGGAGGGAAACCAAACATTAGAAATGGAAACATAATATGAAAAATTCTAAGCTATAAAGATGAGTCTCAGAGATGATCTAGTCTCAAAGATGAATGCCTTGGTTTCCTGTCTTTTATTTCAACTTTATTTTAGACCCTGAAATGAGGCTCATAGAATAATCACTAAGTACACTGTGGTAGGAGGTACTGCATTAGGTTTTGGAAAACTCCTCTCAGTTTGTACCGTGCCCTTCACCGTAAGATGAGAATAAGCACAGTCCGAACTTATCTCCATCTCACCAGCACTTCTGAGGCCAATGGCCATTCGTTTGAACATGTGCATATTTTCACTGCTCCTCATGGAAGAATTCATACCATGGATGAATGATCGGTCTCCTTTTCTCCCTATCTGCACCCAATTATAAGGCTCCAATTCAAACCAATTTAAAACAAAATACTAAGTTCCATTGTCCGATTATCTACTCTTCCAGTCTCTAAATCCCAACTGTAGTGACAGAAACCTGCCCCGGACAGTGCTGACCTACAGAGAGGGAAAATCATCATCATTCTCACATACTTACTATGGGAAGTTGTAAACTGTTTTTGTGATTGATGCTGGATTGATTTAAGTGTTGTTTTTTGTTTTGTTTTTTAATATATTTTATTGATTTTTTACAGAGAGGAAGGGAGAGGGATAGAGAGTTAGAAACATGGATGGGAGAGAAACACCGATCAGTTGCCTCCTGCACACCCCCCACTGGGAATGTGCCCGCAACCAAGGAACATGCCGTTGACCGGAATCAAACCTGGGACCCTTCAGTCCACAGGCCAACGCTCTATCCACTGAGCCAAACCAGTTAGGGCTGATTTAAGTGTTTTTTGTTTTTTTTTTAATCATTTCTTCCATTTAAGAATACTCAGAGAATTGGAATCAATTACAAACCCCCCTCCCCAACTTTGGTTATTATCTTTTCTCTGCAGGTGAGTCACATATTAGATATATGCAAAAGTAATTTATGGGGAGCCTGAAAGGGACTAATCAAGCTAGGTAATAAAATGATAATGTTAAAGTATTAGAACTAATTTTCCTGTATCTATTTTATCAGCGGCCATTTTCTTACAGAGTATGTTTGTATATAGCATCTGTCCATCTGTCCTTTATTCGCATTTCTATAATCAATCGAGGCACTTGTTCTGTGTAAGAGCAGTCTCCAGCTTACTTTTGTTTAACTTGAACCACTCTTTGTCTGATACTTTTGGGCAAATTTAGCGTGGTTTTGTGTTCCTTTAGAAGCTGAAAGCCGCAAATAATCTCACAAGTGTTGAATGGAAACTGAACTTAAGAGAGAGACTAATATCAAAGGTTTGGACTACACCTCCTAAATTCTGTCCTATTTCTGAGTGCCTTACTGGTGCTAATGCATCAGCTCCTCCAAGATTCAAGATGCATCCCGAGCCTTCCTTGTAGAGTGTTCATTCTAACATGATTTATGCTGCACACAAAGGCTCCCTTCTATTGTCTGAGCTTGGCAGCACAACAATTTATTCTTCACTGGAACTCTTGCCTGTTGGAGCCACAACCGATTTCTTTGGGGAAATGATTTTTAGTTAATAAGCAGGACACTTTTCATGCCCTTCACTGGCATAGCTTTGTAGAGAATAGGAAAGGAGACCAGCGCCTCCTTGGGCCGCTTCCCAAGAGGGGCCAACGATTAAGTGAAAGATTCAGCAACTCCCATCTCTTCCTAAACTTCTGTTCGCATTTCAGATTCACATCTGGATTTTTTTCTTTCTTCCCTCTTCTTTGTTGCTTGATAGAGCTCTTTTCAGCATTAAGGTTCTTAATATCCTCTTAAAGAAGGGGCAATGAATATTAGGCTAATAACCCTCACTACAACAAAAGAAGGCTTATCAAAGTCACAGTGAGATTAAAAGTGGCTGTCCAATATACAGTCTTTCTGGTGGGAGAAAAGCGATTGATTTTAATTTGCTACTTTTAAACGTCAGCATAGTTTTACTATGCGGCCTTAAGTATGAACATAAACCACGGTGGCACTATAACACGGTGAGTCAAATTCTGATCATTTCTTTTGTCAAAGAAGCATAATTTTAACTCATTAGTCACTGTTAAATATAAGTGTAATGTGGAGGAAAAAATGAAAATACATTATGATGAGGGGTTTTTTTTGCCAATTTGTATAATTTCTCAGTTAAGCAGTCATAAATCAAGGAATATTGTATTTTTTGAGGCTCATTAAAGAGACATTAGATATCAGAATAGTGAAGTCGTCAGCATAATGGAATGATGAATGTCTGTAGCTATCTGCATGTAAATGATGTGAGACAGATTCAGGGTGTTACAAAGGAGAATAACAATCTCCCTGACAGTTGCCCCCCAAGGTGCACTTGCTGGGTGCTGGTGGCAGATGTTAAATTCAAACCTCTTCACTGGTGAGCAGTTATTAGCACTCAGTGGATACTGGCGATGTAGAATTAGACAAATAGTGGATGATATCATTTTGAATAAATTTGTTCAGTAAGATGTGTTGCATTGCAAGAAACTTGTTTACTGATGAAGGCCATATTCTAAATTAAAGAAAACTAGGTAGAAAAGAAAATGGTTGCTTTGAAAATCAGTGTATATTTATGTATACACCGTCTTTTTGTTTTGTTGATGGTTTCCTTTGCTGTGCAAAAACGTTTTAGTCTGCTGTAGTTCCATTTGTTTATTTTTGCTTTTGTTTCCCTTGAGTAAGGAGACATATTCAAAAGATGTCACTAATACTGATGTCAAAGGGTTTACGGCATGTATTTTCTTCTAGAAGTTTTATGGTTCCAGGACTTATTTATCCATTTTCATTTATGTTTGTATATGATGTAAGAAATTGGTCTAGTTTCATTTTTTTTGCATATATCTGTCCAACTTTCCAAAATCCACTTGTTGAAGAGACTATCTTTACCCCATTATATATCTTTGCCTCCTTTGTCATAGATTGATTGACCGTATAAGTAAGGATTTATTTCTGGGCTCTCTAGTCTATTTCATTGATCTATATATCTGTTTTATGCCAGTACCATACTGTTTTGATTATTGTAACTTTATATTATAGTTTGAAATCAGGGAGTGTGATACTTCTCACTTTGTTCTTTCTCAGTATTTCTTTGACTATTCATGGTCTTCATGTTTCCTTAAAAATGTTGGGATTAGTTGTTCTAGTGCTGAGAAGAATGTCATTAGCATTTTAATGGGGATTGCATTGACTCAGTATGTTGCTTTAGATGGTAAGGTTATTTTAGATATTAATCCTTCCAATCCATGAGCATGATATATCCTTCCATTTATTTGTATCTTCTTCATTTGCTTCTCTTCAGTGTCTTATTATTTTCAGACTACAGGTCTTTTACTTCTTTGGATACATTTATTCCTAGGTATTTGATGTTTTTTGTTGCAATTGTAAATGGGATTGCTTTCTTAATTTTTTTCTCTGATAATTTGTTACTGGTGTCTAGAAATAGAACAGTTTTCTATATATTGATTTTGTATCCTACAACTTTACATAATTCAGTTATTAGTGCTAATTTTTTTTTTGCTGGAGTCTTTAGGGTTTTTTATATATAGTATTATACCTTCAAATAGTGACAGTTTTACTTCTTTCTTTCAAATGTGGAAGACTTCTTTTTCTTTTTCATGTTGATTTCTATATACACACACACACACACACACACACACACACACATATATATATATATGGCATCAATATTATTTAAAAAAAACAATTTCAACCTAAGCAATTTAGGAATAGAGAAAACAATTTGGATTTTATAACCAAATGTACATAGACAAAGTGATATTAATAAAATATTCATATTCTTTGTGCTTTGAGGACTGGGGTTATTATTTTTAACAATACTTCCCCATACCTGTGCCATTGTATTTTGGCTTTTTATAAGGTTCATGTGAATCGCAGGCAATATAAATGGTATAATTTCTTCATAAACACCAGTCAATGGGGTGAAATATTTTCTTTATCCTTATGTGTATACATCATGGGGAATACAATATTATTTGATCAAATAATATTTTAAATTATTACCTATTTTATTACTTTTGCTTTAGGAATACAGAAGATTATAGGCATGTGAATTTTATAGTAATAATTAAATATTTATAGTTTATTATGATATGAAAGTTCATGTAAACCTACTAGTCAACTTTTCAAGTCTCAATTTAATAACTTTAAAAATTTTAATGGCAATTTAAGTATGCAAATGTATATATGTGGCATGAATTTCTTGAATATATATTTTGAAAATTTATATGTTAAAAAGAATATTTGAAATTGTCCCTTCACAACTTAAAAGTCCATAAAGAAAGCATAGTTATTATATAACTAAATTGAAATTAAAATATATTTAATAAAACATGCCATATTATTTTACTACTCCTTTGCACATTTATCACCTTCCATCAAGTTTTCTCACCAAAAGAAATACCTTTATGATTTATGTTGTAATCCTTCTACTTAATCCATACACAACCCCCCCCCACACACACACACAACCTGAGAGCATCTATTCCATGTGAATCAACTTTAAAATATAATTCACTTTTCTCCATTACTAAGTAAGTATACTAGCATTTTTATGATGTTATATTTTATAATTGACAGTCTAATTTGTCTTAAAGGGAAGAAAGAAGCAATTTAATTTTCTGTCAAAGTTTTGGAGAGAATAATCATAAAAATTTAATTTTAAACTCACAAATGGGAAATGAAATCTACTTATATTACATTTTGTTTACATCTAGTTGTCTTTTAACATCTAAAGTAAAAATGATAAACAGAGAAACTCACCAGTATTACATGTATAATATATACTATGTAATATATTATATATATAATATAAAGTTATATATATTTTTATATATGACACAAATTTGTGCTCCCTAATATCACTTCTCACTCATTATTCTAATTAAATATATGTATTTTTCTAATAATAACAAACATATATACAATTTTATATGTTAAAAAATCACTTGAAATCCAATGCTCATTTGATTAAAGACTTAAATCCTTGTCTTTTAACTCCAAGTTCATTGCTCTTTCTTCCCTATCACAATACTTTTTGTTGAATTTCTTAATTTAAATCCAACAAAACACACGCTGTAGTCATTAGTGCACGTTGCCAAGCCTAAATTAGCGTCTATGAAACTAGTTGTGTTTAATTGGATGTTTTGTCACTTGTATTACATTTACTCACTTCCTGTTTTAAAGGTAGTTTAGAGATAGATGAATGTTCAAAGGGACAGATTAAGTTCAGAGTAACATTTCCATCATTCCACTGTGCAGAGTAATGGTTCCAGAAAACATTTTTCAAAGCCAAAGACATCCTATCTTATAGCATAATTTTTCTTCCTTTAATTACGCATCATTTGTAAACATTGCCAAGCTATCATTTACTGCCAATTGAAATAAATGACTTAAGCATTTCTGAAAAGATAAATCTTCATCTTTTTTTTCAAACTGTGTGTATGTATATATATATGTAGACAGACACAAAACATATATATATATATACATTATACGATAAGTGTATGTGTCTATTTATATACATTTTAATAAACTTCAATTTTACTAATCATAATTTAGCCACCTCAGTCAGATGAAGGGCCACTGAGTTAGTAACCACCAGACAACATTTGCACGTAACACTACAATTATCTAGAAATCTGCTGTCCTTGGAGCCACTATGAGTGTTAATACCAGGAATCAATAAATTGCTTTGGGGCATTTAGAGTCCAGAGTACTAGAAATGGCAATTAGCTAAGAAATGATCCAGTCTTAGGCTGGCACTAGTTTACAAATTCAGTGATGCCTCCGAGTGATTGGAACTCGCTTTCTGGACCACTGTGTATGTACAGGGCCACATGACACATGCCATATCCATGGAACTCATCTACCTCCACTGAGGCATGGAGATGGGAGCCTGCTTGCTGAGGCTCAGAGAGTGGGAATCACATCCCTAAAGCTGCTCAGAGAGTTAGCTCTGATCCACAGCTGTACGCGGGCATCCGGCCCCTAGCCCCGTGCTGTTTGCTCTGCTGTGGTGATGAAGGGGGGACGTACCTAGTGGGCTAACTCACAGGGTATCCATGGCGACAGCCCGGAGACCAATGGAACATCTGAGGCACAGCCACACAGGGTGTGGTGGCACTCCGAGCAGAGGTCCTTCCTGAGACTCTCTCCTGATTGCAAGGCATCGTTTCCTTGGGTTATTCAGAAGCACTGTAGCTGCGTGCCTTCCTTTATTAATTATATTTACTATTTCTTTATGCTTTGTCTTTTCTTTGAATTCCTGAGCAGATGATACCCATCCTATCTAATAATAGACAAATATGCAAATTGACCATACCTCTGACACACCCACAAGCCACGCCCACCATCCAATCAGAGCAAGTATGCAAATTAACCCAAACCAAGATGGCTACAGCCACAGAGAGCAAGGTTTCCTAGGTAACAGAGGAAGCCAAGCTTTCCGCCTGCCCTTGCCAGGCCTAAGCCTCCACTCAAGCTACAAAGTTTCAATTATAGAAGGTAAACAAATTCAAACAAATGGCGGCAGAATGGAGCTTGAGAGAGCAGGCCAGGGTTGCCGCCTGCAACAGGGGAAGCAAAGTTTTCCGCACACCCTGGCCGGGCCCACCCGCTTAAGGCAACAGTTTCAATTATAACCCCAACAGAAATGGCTGCCGGCCTCAGAGGGAGCCCGAGGCTTGGCTCCGCTCCAGGCTACAAAGTTTCAATTGTAGAAGGAAAATAAATTCCAGATACCAGGGCCTCTGATTGGGTTGCCAGGGGGTGTGGCCGGCCTGCAAACCACCACAGGCCCCTCGCTCAGGCCGCCCCACACCCCAAGGGAACCCCCACCTGATCCGGACGCCCTTCAGGGCAAACCAGCTGGCCCCCACCCCTGTACCAGGCCTCTATCCTATCTAATAAAAGAGTAATATGCAGATTGATCATCACTGCAACACACAATATAGCTGCCCCTATGTGGTCAAAGATCCTGCCCCCATGTGGACACAAGATGGCCACCACAAGATGTCCAGCAGGAGAGGGCAGTTGGGAGGCACCCGGCCTGCAAGGGAGGGCAGTTGAGAAGGACCAGGCCTGCAAGGGAGGGCAGTTGAGAGGGACCAGGCCTGCAAGGGAGGGCATTTGGAGGTGATCAACCCTGCAGGAGAGGGCAGTTAGGGGTGACCAGGCCAGCAGAGGAGGGAAGTTGGGGGCAAACAGGCTGGCAGCAGAGTGGTTAGGGGGTGATCAGGCTGGCAGGCGAAGCGGTTAGTGGCAATCAGGAAGGCAGGCAGGCAAGCAGTTGGGAGCCAGTAGTCCTGGATTGTGAGAGGGATGTCCGACTGCCCGTTTAGGCCTGATCCCCCAGGATCGGGCCTAAACGGGCAGTTGGACATCCCTTGAGGGGTCCCAGATTGGAGAGGGTACAGGCTGGGCTGATGGACAACCCCCTCCGTGCACGAATTTCGTGCACCGGGACTCTAGTTCTTCTATAAGCTAAATGAATGGATTTATGTAAATAATAGATATGAAAACATTAGTATTCCCTAACTGTGCTCCAGGAAAAATTCTTCACATGCCACATAAAAACTCGATTAAAATGCAAACATTTTCATTTTAGTGTGTAATGTTTATCTAATAAAAAATGACACTACATCTAAAAATGGAGGACACAAACATTTTGCCAGAGTCCAGACTATGGGCAAGGCTACCTTTACTCTGTCCCACCCTCCCTTTCTATAAACTGGTGTCTAGCTGATGAATATAACAGAGCACTTCAGCTTTGGTGAAATACACTTATTCAATTTCACCGAAGATTATAGGTTTCAAATAATAAAATTGGATTTTATTGAGGATTGAAGTGTGTAAATAGAACACTGGATTGGATTTAATAAGACGGGGCCCTGCTGATGGAGGCAAGTCATTTCCTCTGGTCTGAACTTGATTGCAAGACAGGACGTTTTATGAGCTCTTTTGACGGGAAAATGTCTTTCTGTCTAGAGGAAAAGACGACATTGAGACAAAGAAAAGCAGTCCCATTTCCTGTTTTAAATAAAATACTTTTAAATGTAGGGGGACTTTTGAAATGCAATGGAACTATTTGCTGAGCGGTGTCTGTGGCTATTTCCTTGGTCGCTAGAGTGAAGCACGTTTGCTGTGAAGAAGACACATTTGCCCTGGGATGGCTGGATCTGGGCAACCCTAATTCACTGCCATAGGCAAGCCTATGTTAATAAACACAGTGACATCAGAACGTTATTCCTTGTGTCATCAATTGAGTCACTACATAGTAACTACTATTATTTCAATGTTCTACTTTGTTCCAATTCTAAGGTTTCATAAAAAGAAACTGAAAGCACTGTTTTTTGGCTGCTTTTCAACCAAAAAGATATATATGAATTATTTGTCAGACCTTTACAAAAATCAAAACCGTATACCAAATGCTGAGGCAACAACTTACGTGTGCTGGAAAAATCATATTTAGTTATGAGAAACCCAATATTTTTTTTCTGATGGTAATGATTAACTTTGTAATACTATTAATTAACTTATTTCTCAAATATTTTTTCAATATGGTAAAATATTATTTTTCCAAAAAATAATATTTTCCTAGTTAATGTCCATATTTTAATTGTTTTTATTAGACTAACAAGCCAACTGAAAATACCTCTATTTTCCCATTTAATCACAGCAGAACTTTTAAAAAGATTGTTAGAATATTTTCAAAGGGATTATTTGATAGCACTAAGATAGGCTAGATTTACAATCAGGCATCGTTATAAATGAAAAATTGCCAGAATTGCAGACATTATGTTGACTAAAGTTTGATAATAAATGATTGCAGGGCAAGATGAATTTCAATGTGACCTGAGAGTACTTTGGGTTGATTTGGAATATTATCTTTAAGCAGCTGAGTCAAGTATCTGCAAGGGAAATACACAGTGTGAATGCAGGCATTCTGTTCAATTATTCATCGGTGCTTTCAAAGAAATAAAAGGTAAACAGTTGATGAAAGGGCACTCCATTAATGGAAAGGTGTATCTCTTTATGTTGATAATGCTGTTTGTTGTTTTTAATGCTTTGGGGAAAGGTGTATTATACAGGAAAAGAGAAAGGTCACTAGAGAAAGGACTGGATGAGAAAACTAAAATAAGAATAATGGGGCAGATACAATGCTACCTACATGGGAAAGACAGCTTAGAAAGAAAACAAACAAACAAACAAACAAAAATAAGCAAAATCAGGAAAATGCATGTAGTTCAGACCCTCTGCTATCATATTGGGAGCTGTCTGAGTACAAAGATTAGACACCGGATTTGAAAATGGAAAAATGTGTAACATCTGAGGAATGATAACTTGACTCTAGAACTGAGCTGACAAGAAGGAACACCTATAATTACAACAAAAGTAGCTATATCTTAAAAAGGTCTAAAGGACAAGCGACCACTTCATCGGACATATCAAACAAATTAGTGTGAAAAAGTGTTCTAACAAAATTTCCAGGTGCCTTTTTAGCAGGTATTACTTTTGTGGTTTGAGAGGAACCACAAAGAAAGAAGACTGAGGAAAGCCCTGAAAACACCTCCTCTGAGATGTGCAGAAACAGATGGGACATGGATAGCAGGAACAAGGCTACCCTTTAGAATGGGGATCCAGAAAAGGCAAGATAAATGAGTCAAAGCATGTCAATAGACAATGTTAGGTCAGAGAACTGCACTTCCCCCTGAAAGGCAGTGCTGACAGAACCATGGGTGAGTTTTGCCAATTTTGAAATACATAGAAAAAGACATTGAAAGAAGTGTCCATTGAATACCTACTATATCCCTTGCTTCCTCTTTAGCTATCCATCTTTAGCTGTCCAATAGTTATCTAGGCTTGTCATTTCATATGTGTGGTGAGAGTCACCTCCCTGTAAATGTCATTTGATCATTAGAAAAAAAAAAAAAACGGTAACAGAAATATTAGTGATAACTGAAGATTTATAAGATCAATACATCATTCTAGAGTGTCTTTTCCATTCTGAAAACTACTTTCTGATAAATTATTTTGTTGACTGCAATAATTTTAACACAAACAATCCTCATCTCAGGTCATGCAGTATGTTTTGTATGTCACAGGTAAGAAAATTGAGTGATACAGAGACCCTGAATGACTTTTACAAGGTTTATTATTAGGCAGAAGAGCATTATTCTTATTCCCAGTTCAGACACTTAATATTACATAACTATATTTTCAATAACTTACCCATAACCTCAAGATATTTTTGAGCAACAATACTCACTATTTCAATCTAGGCAGTTATTTTTGTATAGTCAGTTACATGTAATTGTCATTATTGTCATTACCATTAACTCCCACTTTCATTTAAGTGAAATTAAAAGGCATCATATCACCATTTTAGTTAATCAAAATGACATAATAGAACATGTGATAAAGGTTACAATAACTGTTGCTTAACAAGGCTTTCAAGCATCATTTGTTGCTTTCTATGAGTCATATCAACTGAATAACACAGGTTGAAAGCGCTTAAGATGAATATTAGAATATAATAGTTATGTCCCACCTTCTGTGGCAGTTCTCAGGAAAGAACGCGAGTTCTAACAATTCTTAGAAGCACAGCGACACACTTTAGTTCAAAGAAAAGGGGATAAAGGATTGAGTAGGCAATCTGTAGTCATTTCAAAGAGAACCTGAGGAATCCCAGTCCCTACATATTTCCACACACAGACTTGCCCATGGAAAAAGCAGGAGCTCCAGCTAATTTGCCCTCTTCAGACCCAGGCAGGGAGAGGCAGGCACCACTGGCTGAGTGTTGTGCTTCCCAGTCAAGACAGAGAGCAGCGGCAAGAGCAGAGCCAGGTGGCCTGGCCAGAGCTCTATTCATCCGGAGTCTCACTCCATTCTCTCCCTGCCATGCTTTCAGGCTGCAGGAAAGATAAAGTCCCTGTGACTCCTTAACAGAAACTCTGGTGAAGGCAATCTCTAGGAGAGGTGACAGTAATAACCAAGGCATGCTCTATCATAGCAATAGAAAGTCTAAGTAAGCCCTGGCTGGGTAGCTGTGTTGGTTGGAGCATCATCCCAATGAGCAACGATTGCATCTTTGATCCCTGATAAGGGCACATATAAGAATCAACCAATGAATGCATGACTAAGTGGAACAACAAATCGATGTTTCTCTCTCTCTCTCTCTCTCTCTCTCTCTCTCTCTCTCTCTCTCTCTCTCTGATTCTCTTTTTCTCTCTAATCTATAAAAATAAGAAAGAGCAAACCTCTAAGCAAACCTGCCCAAGTTAACCAGAAGACTAGCCAGAGCCCAAAAACAAAATTAACAACAAAAGGAAAATATTGAGTTAATGACAGAGAAGGTTAAGCAAAGAAATGTCACAATTCATGCATCAGGAGAAAAGGTGATCAATATGAAAGAATACGAAAGGAAGACCAACAAATGGAATAGAAGTATACACAGATAAAATAGAGAGAACTTTACCTGAAATAAATGAGGAATGGCAACCACAACTCTGATGGGTATATGGAGAGCTAGAAAGGAGACTGAAGTCATGGAATGAGAACAAAATTTGAAAGAAAAAGAAAAAGTAGCATGCACTGACATTGACAGGAAAGGAGAATGGGCAAGAGAGGAACATGATTTCTGCCCAGTTACTTTGGGGACTATGGGGAAACCAAATAGTGTAAATGATTGTAAGAACATTTCACTGTGTGCTATGAAATGGAATCTTTTCTTGGCATCTCTAAAAAATAAGAAAAACCATTTAATTGTACTTTGCTGTTTTATTTGGTTGGAGCAAAGATATCCCTATTGACTGGACAACATGCTGATTGAGGCCAAAAGCTGCTTCCCTTGCACTTCGGTAGCACATCAGGGTTTCCAGGCTGATTTAAGGACTGAACCTATGATGCAGAGTAACTTTTACATAGAAAGGATCTTGAGTACACTTTTACAGTGATCACTTTGGAATAATTATCAGGAAAGGGAGCAGAGAGATACCAGAATAAGCTATAATGGGTCCTGGGACAGATACTCTAATTAAGAGGGGAATTGTGGAAATGAGTATGATTTTTGAAGTCATCATCTCCATGCTCATGTGAGGTTCAAGACTGCATTTCCAATGGAGAATCCATAGAGGAAATCTTTCATTACTTAAAAATGGAAAAAGCCAAGGAAACTCTCAAAACAGTACAGGTACAAGTTGTACTTTAAAAATTCAACTTTCACAAACAGTGTGTTAACAAACTGGATCAGTTCAAAGTGTTTATTCTGCTCAACGAGCTGACACAAGAGCCCCTGAGAACGGGGTTACCATTATGGCATGAGATCAAGCTAAATATGGAATCTCCGACAAAGATGAAATACTAGGGGAAAATGTAATGAACATTTTTTCCAGTGACAGAGACCACATTATCATTTATATAGGCCACGGATACGTGGCTAAGGCTGAAAAGTTTTGGAGATGAAGTGAGAATCTGATGAATCCAGAATTACACAATTGTTGATCAAAGTCATAAAGACATCTGCTTCTCTGACAAACTGCCTTACTCAGAGTGCAGAGTAAGTTAGAATTTTCTGCTTAGTTAATTCACCCTTTCATCTCTCCTCAAATCGATTATGGCAAAACTATATAACCATGGGGTCCTGGGGGCCATGGGCCACCCAAGTAAGTGGGAAGCTCATTTTTCATATGATGATAGTCACTGAATTAGGCAGATAGAAAAATAAAATAAAATAAAATAAAAAAGGGACTATAGCCACATTTTTCACTAGAATGTCAAAAGTTATCTTTCATCCCTGATATTAATTTTGAAAGGGCTAGAAGTCTGTGAAACCACAAAGGTCTTAATTCCTATTCCTGAGTTGTGTTGGAATTATCACCAGGCATCCAAACCTTTGTCAGATTTTTCATCTGGAGTAAATGTCTTCATGGTATTACAAAATGTGACTCTGAGCATATTTTATCACGGAGGCATTTAATCTATGAGTATATACTGAAATTTCCTGTGTAGTATTCTATTAACATACTAATACTATATTTTTTAATATATTTTATTAATTTTTCACAGAGAGGAAGGGAGAGGGAGAGAGCGTTAGAAACATCAATGAGAGAGAAACATCAACCAGCTGCCTCCTGCACACCCCCTACTGGGGATGTGTCCGCAACCAAGGTACATGCCCTTGACTGGAATTGAACCTGGGATCCTTGAGTCTTCAAGCCAACTCTATATCCACTGAGCCAAACCGGTTAGGGCCCAATACTATCTTTTTTTAAAAAAATATATTCTATTGATTGCTCACAGAGAGGAAGGGAGAGGGACAGAAAGCTAGAAACATCGATGAGAGAGAAACATCGACCAGCTGCCTCCTGCACATCCCCCTCCGGGGGTGTGCCCGCAACCGAGGTACATGCCCCTGACCGGAATCGAACCTGGGATCCCTCAGTCCACAGGCCGACACTCTATCCACTGAGCCAAACCGGCTTTGGCAATACTGTCTTAATATATGGAATATATAAGAAACCATGTCTATCCTGCATATGGTTGCATCTTCCACACTAACACAACACCTGGCATATGTAGGGAGTATTTTATAAACATTTGTTCAATAATGAATACTTTAAGTAGTATTTATTGCATGACCACAATGAAAATAATTTTGTGAGAAAATGGGTTAAATTACACATAACTTTTAAGCTAAAGTTTAGAACTCAACAAATTCATAAATTAGGACTATTTTAATTTTAATTATAAATGAAATACATTAAAATATCACATATAGTATAATGTTTTGGCCATTTTATTTCCAGAATAGTTATCATTACTTTATTTGTAACTATAAGACCCTTTAAAGGTTAAAAATTATGAATTAATGTATTAGAGTCATCAGCAAGTACACAATTTTATAATAGTGGAATAATTCCAATGTATATTGTTATACATAATGGCTTTAAAAATGGTACATTTAAGAATTAATAAATCTATAGTGTACCATATTTTTAGAAGTTTTAGATAATATCTTACCTAATAATAGACAAACATGTAAATTGACCGTACTTCCGCTATGCCTACAGCCAATCAGAGTGAGTATGCAAATTAACCGAACAAAGATGGCAGTTAATTTACATACATTCCTGGGTCCGGGAACATCCTCAGCACCCAGGTCACTCTGAGCTGGCCATCAGAGAGGCGGGGGACCCCTGCTCAAGCCTAAAGCCTCCCAAGCTGACCATCGGAGGGGTGGGGGGGCCCCCTGCTCAAGCATAAAGCCTCAGGCCTAGCCAGTGATTGGAGCGGGGGAGCCCTGCCCCTCAGGTGGAGGCTTTAGGCTTGAGCAGGGGCCAAGCCTGCAATGGGAGGGAAGGGGAAAAATTAATAAAAACATATCCTCAGATGAGGATAAAAAAAATTAAAGAAATGTCACATCCTATGAAAGATACATCTGAAAATGCTTAAAGAAAGTTGTCATTTTTTTCATGGTGAAGAGACTGGAGTCTGTGTTGATGAAAATACCTTGATGGCTGCAGTGACTGGCAGTGGCTGCAGCAGTGGGGTGATGGGGCTGGCGCCTTTCCCTGATCAGCCCGTCGCCTCCCACAATGTAGAGTGGGCCTAAGCCATCAGTAGGACATCCCCTGAGGGCTCCCAGTATGTGACAGGGGGCAGGCTGGGCTGAGGGACCCCTCCCCAGTGCACGAATTTCGTGCATCGGGCCCCTAATATATTATATTTTTACTCAGAACCAGATGCTATAATTCAAATAGTTTTAGTAAATTCTTTGACTTAAGTAAATATTTTTTAAAAATATATTTTATTGATTTTTTACAGAGAGGAAGGGAGAGGAATAGAGAGTTAGAAACATCGATGAGAGAGAAACATTGATCAGCTGCCTCCTGCACACTCACTACTGGGGATGTGCCCGCAACCAAGGTACATGCGCTTGACTAGAATTGGACCTGGGACCCTTGAGTCCACAAGCCGACGCTCTAGCCATTGAGCCAAACCAATTAGGGCAAGTAAATATTTTTATTTAAAAAAAATGTGTAGCTTGCTTGCTTTTCCTCAAAAGATCTGGGAACTGATAGACTTTCCATAATTATGGGAAGAATCATACTTGTTGAACATAAATCTTAATGTTGACTTTTATGCCTGCTTGTGGTCAAACAAGAATCCTCACATTTTATATTTCTGAAACTCACCATTCTTCATCAGCTGAATGTTCTTATGCACAAAACTTGACCCTTGTTTTATTACAAAAACTCTCTCTCTTGGGTGGCAATCAATTATTTTATGAAATCGATCCTTACTTAATGAAATCTATCCTTATTTGATGTTCTCAATCTGGAATCTCTCTACTTGGCCTTAGTTTGGGTGAATTTTGATAGAAATGAAAAAAAGAGGATCCTGCTATTTTTTTTATTTTTTTTACTTTTCTTTTCTTTATTGATTAAGGTATTGCATATGTGTTCTTATCCCCCGCATCCCACCCTCTTTTCATGCCCTCACCCCCTGGTGTCTGTGCATTGGTTACCCCACCCTCCTCTAACTTCCCTCTGAGGATCCTGCTTTTTGAAGAACATGTCTATTGCTACCACTTCTGATTGGCTCCTAAAAAACTCTACATAGATCTGCGATTGCAAAGTCTTGTTTTTCAAAATCAAACATCTCTTCTCAATTATTTTTCCTCCTTTTCTCATTATATCAATTAATAACACTCTCCTCTACACTGCACGGTGGGCAAAGCATGGTGAGGAATACACATCTTATTCTGCAGAGGTTCTGCTGCCCATTCAACAGACATTTTATTTATTTATTTTTAATTAAAAAATATTATTTATTGACTTCAGAGAAGGGATAGGAGAGATAGAAACATCAATGATGAGAGAGAATAATTTATTGGCTGCCTCCCACACACCCCACACTGGGGATCGAACCCACAACCCAGACATATGTCCTGACCAGGAATGCAACCATGACCTCTTGGTTCATAGGTTGATGCTCAACCACCGACCCACACTGGTCAGGCTCAACAAACATTTTATAGGATGCAGCCCCTAGGATCCAGACACCAGAATATAATATAGAACCATAAAGAACAAAACCAAAAACAACACAAAAGGTAAAAAGAAATGGAAAGAAACTCCTAACTGAAGGTCTGATGAAATATATACATTTACAGGGAGGAATTTTTATATTACACAAATAATAAAAATCAAAAATCCTCATAAATTAGTCATTCTGGAAGCAGACTTAGAGTGGCATATGATCCTTATTGCAGGCACCATTACAGATTTTGTGGTCCAGAGTTTTGTTTTCTGATGCTGTTTTCCTGCCCTTTATGAGATCTTAGCTGTGATTCTGAGTTTTATGCATTAGGCTACAGAACGTTCCTTTAAAATGCAATGGGAGGTGAGTGAGGGGAGGATGAGAGTAAAAGAAAAACATTAAATACAAATGATATCCAGGGAAAGAGAAACTTTGAGTTTTATTGAAAATGCTAATAAGAAAGCTAATGAAAGAACATTTATAAACAAGGAGATAGAGAAGAAAAGTTAGGATATGTTTTTGTCTGTCTTAATTTAAGAGACATTCTTAACCTGAGGCAAATACTTCAGTACTGAAAAGCACAACCAATTATCTTTTTTTACCAAAGTGATTTCTATCTGAAAGGGATGGAAATTAGAAAATGAGGAGATTAAAAAAGAGACTCGCTTGGGAATACAGTGCCAGAATGGGTGTGTTAACTCCCCGGTTTAGTAAATCTGACAGGGAGCCACCATCTGGGTAACTACAGAGTTGGAAAATAGTGCTATTTACTAGAATGATGGGTGAACTTTGTAAAAGATCATTCATACTTCATAATGATCCGTGCATATCGGTGGCATCATTTGCTTGTTAAGGAGGAAATGATCTTGATTTAAGGGGACACAGCAGATATTTCAAATATGTCATATTTTGAGATAATTCGGAAGAGTATTCAAGATAAACCATGCTAATAATTTGAAGGTGTATTCCTAAAGATTGTAATGTCATTATACAACTAATAGTATGTATTCGTAATAAAAACCAAGTATTCCTCAAAACAATATAAGTAAACATGAATGCATGGGTTTATAATTGTGTACATATTTATACTCCTGTTATTCCCATCCTGTTCTGAAGAAATGTCTAGGTAAAAAAAAGTAATGTTTTTGGGGAAATTATGCACAGAATTTCTCCTAACCAGACTCTGATCATACCAAGGCACTTAAGCTCTGACATTTTGATGGAGCTACTGAAGAAGTGTAAACCATAATTGAGTGCACTTCCTTCTTCTTTCACCTGAAAGCATTTTATACCATTTAAGCTACCCAGCTGTAAGCATCTCATAAATAAAAAATTAAGCGAAAATAACAGTATTTATCTTTAGAATGTACAAGAACTATAGAATATTAAATATAGAATTATGAGAAGTTGACAAAGTGTTCCAGACATAGCTGTGGTTATGGTACATATGTGACAGTGGATATGGATCCTGGCTCTACTTTGAAATAGACTTTAAGTTTCCCAAACTGAAAAAGCCTGAGAACTACTCTAAACTTCCTACCTCATCATTTTCATAAGAGGGATCTAAACATTTTTACTTTGAAAGTATTTGATTAGTGATTGTAATGATCAGTTCATATTAAAAATTATTGATGAATGTAGTTAGCGTCATAATGATAAAACATTATAGCTGAAAGGGACCAAAGATTCATTCACTCCAATCTTCACATAATACCTAACTCAAAAATATATATCTATGTGAACATGAGTACAGCTTGTATATATTCATATATATGTATATATTCACATATATATTCACATATATATGTATATATATATACACACATATATATAAAGACACACATATAAACATATTCAATCACTGAAAAATTTTACTATGGTAGCTGATAGAAAACAAATGTGAATATGATATTTTATTGTGCTTAAAGTATAAAAAAACATATGCATGACTAACCAAAGTTCAAGGCAATAGTATGAATAAAGTTCTCATTTAATGCAAAAATTATTAATTCCTAATAAAAATAGAAAATTTTATATTTCTTTGATCTGGTCTTTAAAAGAGGAAGGCTTTTTAACCTGGAGGAGATAAGACAGAGGAGACAATTAAAATTGAGGGAACAGAAGTGAAATATTAGTATTTTGTCCAGAGATATGTGAAATTAGGGTCAAATATGGAAATAATAGTTTATCTATTAATAATCTTATTCACTGAATTATTATTTGATCCATTCAACAAATGTCATATATGAATACGTTTTCATCCTTATTATAAAGGTATTGAAACACACAAACAAAAAACACAAGAAAAAACACCAAGAGCAAATGGACTTTGAAATGTTGTTAAACATTTTGGTACATATTTTAAAAATCGACATTATATTCCTAAAATAATTCCCATTTATTAAGGATAATATGTTCAAAATTATGAGATTTTAAGGACAGTTTCTAAAGAATCCATGGTAGTAACATGAATTTGAGTTAACATTTAAATCACAATTTTTGAAAAGTTGATATTTATTTTATACACAAAAATTCAGCACACATTTTAAAGGTTCGCCATTTGATACTTATTCCCTCAGAGCTTATGTTTTATGCCTCGTTAGTTGTTATTGATACTGAATGAATAGACGTTGTGCCGGCCTCCTTGTGGGATAGACTCAAATAGAATCACAGAGCTGGAAATGAATCTTTAGGTCAGATTTTTCTTCATCACGGATAAATGAGAATATATTCTAATTTGAGATTTTTGTTAGAAATTTACTGAGTAGTTTAAGCTTTTTTGTTTGGTTCTTGTTTTATTATAGAATGTCTATTTTCTCCAGTTCATAGAGATTAATTCTTAATATTCACATCCTGTTGATGTCACTTGCTTCCTCTAAAACCTCACTATTAGCTAAAGCCCAGAAGTTCAAGTTCAAGTAGCATTCAAGGAACAAGTTTCCTGCTTAGTCTCGCAGTAAGCTCTGTTTCTCTTGGTGATATCCATGAGCCTGTTTTCCATCCATCGGCCTCTTCCTGCTGCACAAGTCCCTTCCCCCAGCACGCTGTCACTGGGTCATGACAGGTACTCACTTTGCCTCTCTTTCAAGACTGACCAAACATACTTTTTCCATGTTGCCTATCAAAACTCATCCGGATCTTTCCCTGTTCTCAACACAAATGGTCTTTTTCTGTGCTTCCCTGCATTTATTTTCCCTATTGTAACGGAGTTGATATCTACTTGCTGATGTGTAGTTTGTGTCTCCGTCATTATTCTGTTTTACACCTCATCTAAATGAGGGACTTGAGACATGCTTGTACCTTAGTGTGCATTTATCAAAGAACGTACTTAAAGTTTTTCTCTCGGTTCAGGAGTTTTCAAACCGTATCTTGATTTTTCTTTGCTGGGAAAGCTAGGAACAAGGGACAGGGTCTTAAGCACTACAGTCTGTCTCCTCCATTTGCAAATAAAATTGAGAACAAATAGTGCATGGATGCCATGTTACTAGTATACCCTCGGGCATCTTTAGTTACTTCTTTTGATGGCTAATAATCTTCAGTGAAATGTTGACATTAATTACATATCACCCAGATTTCTTTAGTTAAATTTTTAATTTTCTTCTTCTTTTATCCTATATTTTTAAGTGGAAGAAGAAGACCCTTCTTCATGAACTCAGGTTTGTAGCAGGACAAGAATTATTAGAGAGCATTCTTAGACAATTTTCAACTGATGGTGTATGAAAGTCACAATACATCAGCACAAATCCCACATAACCTCTGATGCCATCAAATATTATATTTCGTGAACTTGAGAAACATAACATATTTTCATTACCTTCAAGCCTCCAACTTTATTTCCCTATATTGAAAACAAAGACATTGGGATTGATGATTTCTTAGGCATCTGGCCTCTCTGAAATCCTAATATTTTGATTTTGTTTTCCAGAAAGTTCATTTCAGATGCATGTACAGGTTCTCATCTACAGAAACTCATTATTTTTCTTTTTCTTTGCATTTGACCTCCATTTTGAAGAGTTTGGCTTGCAATTTTTCTCTCCAGATTTCTCAATAACATTTTTCCATTTTTAATTTTTAGTAAATAACATTTATTTAATTCCAATTCATGGTTCTTTTTATGTTACTATCATTGGACTTTACCTGACATCTTGTCATTTAATTTAATTAGAACCTGACTGATAACTTGCATCTGCCACCTTCTATGCTCTTCCGCAGTCTATCCTCCTGTGGGACACACCCCCACAGACACCATCATAAATATTTTTTGTTTATAATTGTTACTTTTTTAAATAATTTTCTTGGATATATAATAAGTTCACCTCTAAAATATATTGTCTAAATTTGCTTGTTTTCAAAACTTATTAAAAATATTGATCTGCGCATAATCTCCAGGGATTTATTTTTTTTCACTCACTATTATGTTATTCAGATTTATTCATGCTATATTATTTTTAAAACATATTTTGATTAATTTTAGAGAGGGAAGAGGGAGTGGAGTAGAGAGATAGAAACATTTATGAAATAGAAACATCATTAATCATCTGCCTCCTGCATACCTCTACACTACAGGATTGAGCCAGCAACTCGGAATGTTCATCGGTTGACACTCAACTGCTGAGCCATACTGGCTGGGCTATTTATGTTTTATTTATAGCTATAATTCATTTTTATTATTGTTTAATATGTCACTGTGGCAATATATAGAATAGTCTATTCATTCTCTTGTTGATGGCATAGGATTTGTTTTTGATGTTGTGAACAATACTAATCTGAACATTTTTGTATCTTTATCTTTGAAAATATTATACTTTTTTCTTAATCTGCCCATTTTTCCATGTACATAAACTTTATTTTGGCTTTGCTTAGAGCAACAAATTTCTTAGAAAAAGAAATAGTTACAGCTGAATGAAAATAGCCAGAAATATAATTTTTTCTAAATTAGTTTTACTTGTTGGTTATTTTAAATTTTTTAGCATTATGAAGATGTCTCCCTTGAGTTTTTGTCACTTAGCTTCTGTTTTCCCCTGCTTTATTAATGTTTAAACAAGATCTTTGCATTAGGAAATCCTAGTATGTTCATTGTGTTCATTGTACTATAATCACTTTAAGATATTTCCAGAATATTTACCAAGTTGTCATTGTTCTTTCACGATTCATTTGACAATCAGATTATATCATCTAATTTAAATTAACAAAATTCATTTATGAGTATAAGATATTTACATCTAAAAGAAATTCCTCTTTAAATCTTTATTGAAATAATCACTTTTTTTTTTTACAACATAGCACGTAACTAAAGTTAAATATCATAATACCTAAAATCTAATAATGTAATAGTGACTAAGGGAATGTTGTAGGAAATAATTGAAAATTTAAAATGAGAAGCAAAGAGAAAAGGACCAATTTAAAATAAAGAATTAAGACAAGCATATTCACCAATTAGCATTTGGGCACAGTGGAGAAACTGGCCTGAGGGCTATTCAATTTAAAATGTTCCGTAGGTACCATTGGATCCCTGAGGCAAAATATAATAAGGGGTTGGTGTCCCAATTAAAGGATTGGAAGTGTCAGCAAGCTGAAGGGGATGGCTTCATATGGTTTGAGAGACAAGTATGCTGGTAAGGCAGTTTGGGCATGAATTCCTTGGCATATTTTAAGAACAATCAGACTGTTTACTTAATTCCTAAGATTTGCTTTCTTACTTCCCTGAAGGAACGTACTTTTCCAAGGCCCAAAAATACTTATTATGAATCTACTGGTACAACGGGCTAGATCATGGTGAAATGGTCCAAAAACTCATATAACTGCAAATCCAAGGGCAGATCTGCCTACTGAGCCTCTGAGCAATTTCAACAGATTTTGCTTTAAAGAGAGATGAAATCAGCATCTCTTCATGTTTTGCTTCTTAAAAGAACATAACTTGATGCAATGTAACATGTTCAGTATTTGAACTTGGATATAGTACTTCTGTAATCAAAAACAAAGAACCTAATTTTCCAAATCATAACTTTATGAACAATTAAAGTAATTACAATTAGTAAACATTGGAATATGCTATTTATACTCAACTCATCTTGTTATTCACAAAATGTCATGCCGCATGTCAGTGTTTGAAAAGCAGGATGTCTGGAAAGGCAGGCATCTTCCAGGAGAGGACTCAGCAGCTCTATCGCCAGGGGAAAGCGACTGGTCTCTCTGTGCCTCCGCCCTCTTGTCTCACACATAGATGATAATTGTACCCACTTCATGGAAATTTTATGAGGATTTAATGAGTTAATACATTTCAATAATTTAGAAAACTACCTGGCTGATGATAAAGTTAAAAAGTTTTCAGTTATTATATTACACATCATGATTGTTAGCAATAGGTGAATTTGATAATTAATAATTATGACCCCAGGTACTTATCTTTTTGCCTCTTTTGTCATCCATTTCTATCACATAAAATAAATATTGAAAAGGACTATAACTAACTGGGGTGGGGGGGGGCTACTGACTCAATCAGAAATACCCTTTGCCATATTTCATAGTTAATTAAGAATAAAATAATCCTCTTAAAGCAAAGAGGAAAGATACCTGCTTTCACAGCCAATAAACAGCAGATGTTATTAGTTCTAATACCAAGTAGACAAACCATTTATACTTCTCTTAAATGACAAAAATATTTAGAAAACATAAATATAAATTATTAACAATACAAATCAAACATATAAAATACTTGAAAATATACCTTTAATGTACAACTTTTTATCTATATTTATACACATATCTATCACTTCTGAATGTGTATAAGGTTCTGTATGTAAAAAAAAAAAAAGTGATGATAACTTGAACCAATTGAAAGGGTGTCAAAATTTTGGGTAAGAAAATTAGATATTTTAAAAGATGTCTATTATTCTGAAAAGGGAGTGAGAAAAGGGGTGTAAATAAATAATAATTAAAAATAATTATTTGTTGAACTGCAGGAAGTAATCTTGCCACAATTACAAAGATAAACATGTGTGGTCCATAAGGAAAAATATGCATAAAAGTGTAATGAGAAGAAACATTCACTGCGGCATAATGAAGCATAAAATTCAAACAATGTACCGCTAAGTGGTGAGTGCTGGTGCTATATAACATCAAATGGAAGGGTCATATATACTGTGTGAATTAGCATTTCCTAAATATGGAAAGGAGCCAGTTTTAGGTCTGTATTTAAAGATTGTGCTCTTTTGGTAAAACTTTGAGCAGTTCCTATACCCAAATTTCAAACCCATGGCAATGATAGATAAATGATAAAACATACTAGGCAAAGTATGTACAGAAACTAAGGCAAACAGAAAGGATGAGATGAGCCTGGCTGAAGCCCTCAGCCTACTGTGTCTAGGTCCTGAAGCACTCAACATTATATGACTGGGAGTTTAGTTCACACAGTGTTCAAAATTGCTTTCTAAAGTGGAGGAGTGAAGTAAGGTTCAAACCCAGGGTTTGCTGCAATGGTTTCCCACGTGTGACAGAAGCATGACAAAGCTGTTAACTGAGGCTGCTGCTTGTTAGATATGGGGAAATGCTGAGCCAAATCATTTGATGGGTGTTTGGATCATCAATTTTCCACTATTGCCATAGTATAAGAGACACCAAACTGCTAATATGGGACCTGGATTTGCATTGTGAAACTTGAGTGGTCAGAGGAGTTCATTTTATAGCCACCTTTCTAGGGGCCAGGGCAGTAATACAAAGAGAAAAAGTGAGTGAGGGGGAAAACTACTTAAAAATTTCCTGTAAATTGCAATGTCAAAACACGAAGGCAGTTACTGCTCTGCAAACCAAATACATTAATAATCAGAACATTAAATCAAAATAATTTGACAGCCTGAAAAAAGATTTTAACATATGTTTATGCTTCAAAAGTGATAAATGGATGAACATCTATAATGAAAGACATTTATGGAACATAAGCAAATGATATAAAACATGAATAGGTTGATGGAAGAAAATAACCAATTAGAAAAAGCATATATTGTGATATTCAATGTTAAGTTAAATAATAGATTTTTTTGAATAAAGAAATAAAACAAATACAGGAGGAATGGTATTTAAAGGAATACAAACGTAGGGTTGTTCTGTTGTTGCTTTTTGTTTTGTTTTTTTTTTAATTTAGATTTGAACATATACTATAAATCCTCACATTGAAAGTGCTAAACCAGGTAAATAAATTTCAGTATCCTCTTAGGCACACTGTTGTGAAATGCAGATTTTTACAAACATTAAGACATTTTCAAGGTAGGTGCTGAGAAAAGAAAGATTACATATAATCAAATGAAAATGAGATTGAATGAGATTTTTCAGTAATAAGATAGTTGACAGAATATAGTATATAATAAATTAAAAGGGCTTTAGGAAATAACTACCCACATAACAAGCTTTTCTACTAAAATAACATTCAAGAGCTTAACAAAAAAATGATAAAAATGAAATTCATAGTTGGAGAAATTTACACTTTGCTAGAGATCATTAAACAGAAAAAATATTGTTGATGTTTTTCAAATCAAATTTCACAAGCATGATCTAAGAGATATGGATAGAAAGTTCTTTATCCAATGAATACAGAATACTTCAATTTCAAGTACCTAGCAGAGGTTTCACAAAACATTAAGCACATAATTAGGCCACACAGGTAGTTTCATCAAATTTAAAACAACCAGTACCATCTAATACCATACTGATCTCTACTATCACTGATGGTAAAAACAAACTTATGGTAAAAGCAAACTCTATATAGCTCAACCAAATTCTATACCCTCGTCTTTATGCCGTGAAATACCAAATTAAAGATAAAGTTACTAAGAATAGCTCTATGCCATGAGTAACTATGCCGTTTAGCTTCCTTTGGCTCCTCCACATTGACCATCCACCTTTTTGTCCCTTTCTATCCTACTCTGAGCTGCAAGAGTTCCATCTATTTGGACTCACAACCTCATGAAACAACCCTAACTCCGTGCCTCCTGGGCACTCCTGTGATTAGCCATGCCATAGTGCACTGTCCGTGTGCTCTTCTTCTACCACTTTACCAGTAAATAGTTCATTGCTAACCTGTTCTCTGAATATCTGTTTTTACATCTGGGACACTAACCAACACTGATGCTTAAACAAGGATTCAAAGGGAAGTCACAAACACAAAAACTATGAAACACCAAACCTTGTAGTGTTTGAACCTTGTTAAAGTAAAAGTAAGAGCAATAAATGCATTAATTAAAAAAAAGTTGATGAGAATCATGTGAATATTCAAGAAACCAGAATATATCAAAATATACCTAAAGAAATTAAAACTATGGAATTATAATTACAAAACCAGTATTTATACCTATAAAACAAGGAACCAATAGAGAAGATCAATTAACCGAAATGAGTCTTTAAAAATAAGAATAAATTTTACAAAAACAAAAGAATAAATTAAGTGGATTTGTTAACAATACTTTATTCCAGGCTATTAGTTGGTGTGAAATAATTTTATTTATATTTTTTCAAAAAATTTCAAATTTCAACAAATGAACATGTCATAACCTTTTGGTCATTGTAATAAAAGGTAGATAAACATTTCTTGTATCAACTTGGTACACAGTTGACTAGACAATCTCATGTGTGTACTTATGTAAGAATCCTAGCTCAAGTCAATTATAATCTGTCCTGTTATAAATTTTGTAGTTTCCATACCCTTGATAATTAAAAAACATTATGCCTTTGTTAAACCTATTTCTCTGGAGCATTTTAAAGCCATCCCTTGAAAAATAAAGGATAAAAAAAATGCAGAAAAATAGGTCAAAGTCTCATAGGCTATTCTATTTTGTGCTGGGATACCAGTACCACAAAGAACACATAACAGGTTTCCAACACAATTAATAAGGACTTATACTAATCATTAAACTGCCCAATAAATACTAGTATAGTTTCCATATATTATATACATGGTTCTATTTGCCTTCTTAGTCATTTACCCATAATTTTATCAGTGGTAGAAGCACATGCCTATGTTATTTCTGATAGTTTCAGAAATGGTTAAATATTTAATTTTTAACTCAAACCATTTTAACTGGCTTACACATGAAATAAAGGAATATAATTCAAATATATAGAAATATATATTCCTATTAATAGAAACCATGATATGGGGTCAAATAGTGAGTGGAAAATTGACATTAGGAAATTTGCAACCTAAAATATTTTTGCTTCAAATTTCTAAGTTAAATATGCCTAAACCAGTATAACTTCATTTATCCTAATTTAGTGAACTGATTTAGTATTACTAGTTCAAGTATGGTGTTACTAATTCAATATATGCTCATTTATTCACCTGGTAGGGTGCCTACAAACAAAATCTATATAGTCTTAGAATTTATAACATAAGCATTTCAAGATCATATAAAGTAATATGTAAATAGCATTATTGAGTCTTAGCTGGTTTGGCTCAATGGATAGAGCATCAACCTGTGGACTGAGGGGTCCCAGGTTGAGTCCAGTCAAAGGCACATGACCGGGTTGTGGACTTGATCCCTACTGGGGGTGTACAGGAGGCAGCCGATCAATGATTCTCTCTCATCGTTGATGTTTCTGTCTCTCTTTCCCTCTTCCTTCCTCTCTGAAATCAATTAAAATATATTTTAAAATAAATACATTATTGAGAGAATAAATATGAAGTTAATAACCCTAAAAATGGAAGTCAAAATATATACGTTACATTTCAAAACTTAGATGTCAAATCTGCTTAATGTATGACACTGCTGCTCTTAAAGCTACACCGTGAGAATGATAATGCACTCTTTTTTTCTTACTTTGTTTCTAAAACATTCTGGCAACTTTCCATGATTTAGCAAGGGATCCTATGAGACGTTTTATTCTTTGCCAAAAAGATAAACATACTGACGTCGTCTGGAATAAGGTAAAATGCAATAAAACCATCCAAGGGAGGTGTGTACATTTTCAAAGAATAGGCTGGTTTTATGTAGAACAAACTGATGGTAAAAAACAAACTCTATAGCTGTCATAAGTGCTTTTGACCTCATCAGTCTATTGGACCAGGAAGATGAAGGTCTAGTGCTACTCTGCACTGTGTATTAGCACTTCAGCTTCAATATGACTGACCTTTTGGAAGCCATGATCAGAGCTTTGCTCTAGAAGAAGGATCACTTCTAGAAAGTCTAGAAACCAAGTCCCAGATGAACATGTTCTGTTCAAAACTAACACAAGGATTAAAGTTATTTAGAGAGACAAAACAAACAAAAAAATGTGTTGTTGCCCAGCCAGTGTGGCTCAGTGGTTGAGTGTCAACCTATGAACCTGAAGGTCAGGGTTTAATTTCCAGTCAGGGCACACACCTGGGTTGCTGGCTTGATCCCCAGTGTGGGGCGTGCAGGAGGCAGCTGATCAATGATCTTCTTTCATCATTGATGTTTCTCTCTCTCTCTCTCTCTCTCTCTCTCTCTCTCTCTCTCTCTCTCTCTCTCTCTCTCTGTCTCTCTCTCTCTCTCCCTCTTCTTTCCTCTCTGAAATAAATTAAAAAAATGTGTTGTGAGCACAAATTACTAGTTCAAGTATGGTGTTACTAATTCAATGTGGATAGGTCACTCAAAATGCTCACAATTCCTGAACAAAGAATCAGTTTGAACACAGTGCAATATTAAGAAAAATTACCATAAAATTAAGGGAAAAGACCAAAATGTTTCTGTCCCTTATGCATTCTGCAGTACGGGAATAGTACTTCTGAACAAAATCATCATTGGGATGGCACGCAGCACTGTGTATTGAAAGCTTCATGTAGATAAGTCCGAAATTGCCAAAAGGCTGTTGTGTACAAGACCAACAGGGTTGCAAAACAGCAGAAAAAATTTTGGATTGTCCTTTCTTTTCAGTGCCTTTCACATTTAACTTAACTACTGTATGACTAATCATTAGTTTGACCTAACTTTCCTATAGAATAGATTCAATGTGTAAAGGAAAATGTGTACTTTTCATCTTGCTTATTTTGAGGAACATTGAGAAGCCCTGGCCCCACAATATCTTCTTTGACTTAACTCTCAGCATTTCTCAACAGGGACAGCATTTTCTTCTTTTCCTCTAGTCACAGAATGTTCACATCCCCTTGTATTTGCAGGGCCCTTTCTATGTTCAGTGGGCTGTGCAGACCTTACTTAAGGTGTTCCTTCCATCTGAAAAGTTTTGTATAAATATCTGTCAATCTCAATTCCATTCATATGCTTTATTAATTTATGATAGCCTTATATCATGGACCTTAATTTTCGTTTGCAAATGCAAAGTTATAGAATTAATTTAATAAGCCTTTGTATTAATAATATATACAATTATTTATTTTTAACAAAATAATGGCCAATCCTATCTAATAAAAGAGTAATATGTAAATTGACCATCACTCCAACACACAAGATGGCTGCCCCATGTGGTCAAAGATGGCCACCCCCAGGTGGACACAAGATGGCCACCGCAAGATGGCCGGCAGGGGAGGGCAGTTGGGAGGGACCAGGCCTGCAAGGGAGGGCTGTTGGGGGCAATCAGACCTGCAGGGGAGGGCATTTGGGGGGGACCAGGCCTGCAGGGTAGGGTAGTTTGGGGGGACCAGGCCTGCAGGGGAGGGCAGTTGGGGGGAACCAGGCCTGCAGGGGAGGGCATTTGGGGGGGACCAGGCCTGCAGGGGAGGGCAGTTGGGGGTGACCTGGCCAGCAGGGGAGAGCAGTTAGGGGTGACCAGGCAGGCAGGGGAGGGCAGTTAGGAATGACCAGGCCTGCAGGGCAGGGCAGTTGGGGGGGGACCAGGCCTGCAGAGGAGCAGTTAGGTATCAATCAGGCTGGCAGGGGAGTGGTTAGGGGGTGATCAGGCTGGCAGGCAGAAGCGGTTAGGGTCAATCAGGCAGGCAGGCAGGCAGGCAGGCAGGTGAGCGGTTGGGAGCCAGCAGTCCCAGATTGTGAATCCCGGTGGGATCGGGCCTAAACAGGCAGTCGGACATGTATCAAGGGGTCCCAGATTGGAGAAGGTGCAGGCTGGGCTGAGGGACCGCACCCCCCCCCTCTTCACTCCATGCACGAATTTCGTGCACCGGGCCTCTAGTATTTTATAATTCCCTTAGCAGCATTTTCCCTTAAAAATGGAATATATTGTGCATTATGAAATTTACCACTTTCTTAGATTTTTTTTTAAGCAGAGATGATTCTAGTTAAAAGGTGAGATAGCTAATTTGTATTTCAGTCTTCTGTTCCTTTACACTGAGAATCCGTCTGTTGCCCTAGCCTTGTGGCTCTGTTGATTAGAGCATCATCTAGGGCACCAAAAGGCTGCAAGTTCAATTTTCGGTCTAGGCCCATACCTAGGTTGTGGGTTAGATACCCAGTCAGGGGGGTAAATGACAGGCAAAACCCATAGATGTTTCTCTCTCTCTCTCTCTCTCTCTCTCTCTCTCTCTCTCTCTCTCTCTCTCCCCCTCCCCTGGCCCCTCACCCTTTTCCTTCCTCTCTCTCTCAAATCAAAATCAATAGAAATATGTGATTGGGTAAGGATTTAAAAAAAAAGAATTTGTCTCTTTAAGATCCTTCTGATACATTCAAATACCCTATTGGCCTTTCTCTTAAGAGCAAATAATTATCTCTCAGCCCATTTGATCTTTAAGAAATTATAGAGAATTACACTGCAACATTTTTTGTCATGAGTAAGGTGTTACCATTACATAAAGACTATTTGACAGATCTGCTGTATAATAGGATACTATAATTATACAGATTTTTATTATGCAAGAAAGTGATTCATGTGACTTAACATATGGTACCATTAAATATACTAAGGTATTCAGATCGACTGCATGGTTTTCTGATCCATCAGAAGATATAAAAAAGTGTTTGATGAAAATGGTAAATATATACAGTATAGAATTTGAAGGGACAAATGAGTTTAAAATATATATATATATATATTTTGTTTGTTTGTTTGTTTGTTTGTTTGTTTTGTTTTGTTTTGTTTTGTGTTTTTTACTATTTGGATTTATTTGTTATAAAATGGTGAAGGGAGGCCCAGCCAGATAGCTCATTTGCTTATAACATTGTCCTGATATGCTAAGGTTGGGGGTTCTATCCCCAGTCAGGGCACATACAAGAATCAACCAATGAATGCCAATGAATGCATGAGTAAGTGGAACAACAAATCAATGTTTCTCCTTTCCTCTCTCTCTCTCTCTCTCCCTTCCCTCTCTCTTTCAAAAATCAATCAATAAAAATGGTAAAGGGAAGTAAGATTTTATAACAGAAGTAACAATAATACTCTCTCCAATCATGTTGTAAGGCATAGTATAACATTAGTCAGTGTGTAAGCATTAATTAACTTAGCCTTTGCCTCTTTCATCATCATTCCCAGAAAGAGGTCACTTTTGTCCTGTGTCTAGAATAATAAAGTCAGATCGTGGTAATTCCCAGCATAGTAAACTCTGCGTGCCACTGCTGTGCACATCTTCAGGATACAGACACCTCCAGTGACTGTATAAAGTTTGCCCTACACACCGCGACATTGCAACCTCTAAGTCTGGCCCCCAAGTACCTTCCTGGCCTTAACTGTCAATATTTCTCAAAAAGAAGAGTGCTTTCCTCTAGTAACAGAATATTCATTTTTTTCTTGTATTTGAGGGGCACATTCTGTGCTCAGTCAGTTGTAGTTGGGTGTTCCTTATGTCTGAAAAGTTTTTGTACACTTATCTGTCAATCCAAATTCTGTTCATCTTTTAAAGCCAGTCAAGGCAGCATCTGCACGAAAATCCCCTTATTCATCTAGAAATGGTTTTTCCTCCTCCTCTATTTTACTTCACTATCACCTAAAAGACGTTTACTAGATTATGCCTTAAAATACAGATATTTCTGTGCATATCTTTCTCCTACTATAATCAAAAACTATGAGGACAAAAGTCTTGCAAATTGTACCATGTATCAACGAGTATTCTGAAAGGAAGGCAAAGAAAGTGAAAAATTAAGAAATTGAATTATCATATAAACATGCTTTAAAATGTTAATAATTGTCTATGGCACATAGAGAGAGTTTGATCACTTTCGGTGATTTTTATAACATTGCAGCCAAACCTATTTAGACACGTTTTGAGAAACAGACTTCCCTCTAATCTGTTTTTTGTTGTTGTTGTAAGCTTTTAATTCAAAGCTGTGCCTGCCCAAGGAAATACTAAGATTGAGATGTTTATGCACTTTCAATTCAACTAGGTCCCTGCCTGGAAATGACATGGAAGTTCTCACGTTTTATTTCTCACACCGCAATGCTAGTGGGATTGTTGTGACCACACAGCGTTTTCACCAGAATGGGTATGGAAGAGAGATATTTTAGCAAATGGGGACCCCGTATTTGTAGCCAAGATTGGACCCTTGTTTCCAGGTGGTTCTTCAAAGAGGACCAAGCTTCTTACTTGTTCTTGAGCATCAAGTATAAGGGGGGATGGGGGTGTGGAGCCAGGGGAGAAGAGCCACTGATTTCCCATAGAGGTCTAGAGTCTGCGCCAATGCACACCTTGCAAAGTAAGTGTGTCCCATATTCCTTCTTGGAGGCGAATTGTATTGGGAATGTTGAATTTTCCTGACGGCACTAGAAATTTATTGCCACCATCTTAATTTATCTGAATTATGTCAACTCTTTGCAAATGTAGAGGTAAGCACTGTGTATAATATATTTTACTGTTTTAAAAGTAGTAAATTTTCTAAGCCCTTGAGAAAACACCTCTAAATTATGTTGGAAAATTGAATAAAAATATCATTGAAGCATAAAAATTGATTTTCCTTGGTCTAAATGAAGCAAACTGGATGTTATTTACAAGTGTTTTCCTCAACCCAAAATAAGTTTGTCTATGGCATTCACCCCTCTTCATGAAGGTGGCACTCTTCTAAGTGGTTGTTACACTTATGTGACTCAAATATTTCGAGGATTATTGCAGACAAACCACTGAGATAGTGTTATTGATAAATTTCACAAGAGAATATACCAGAATTGTATCACTGATATTAGGGTAGAAGAGTGTTTATCATATTAAAGAATGTGAAACTTAATTCTCTGTCTTTAATTGGCTTAGCACCCTTCCCTTGGATAATTTTGAGTGGAGATTTCTCTGGAGAGAAAACAGAAGAAAATAGGAAGGAGGTCTATTGGAAGCAGCAGTGAGTGCAGAAATAGGGAACCCCCCGTGTACTATTGATGGGGTTCTTTGGGTAATGATTCCAAGTGATGGCTGAAAGCCATTCTCTTAAGATGTTCTCCGATGAAATATCTTTGTAGGCTTGACAGTGCAGAGAGAGCTGCACCAGATGTAGAATTCCACACCATCTGACTGAACATAGCCTTATCCCTCAGAGTGTAAATAAACAAACTCAAGATTGCTAGCAAATCTGGACCATCCAGATGGCCCCGGCAGACACTTAATGGATAAGACAAGGAAGCAACTATTATTTAGTGTATTTTCATTTTATTTCACGCCATCTTTTCAGATATATGTTTACTGAATGAGCTGGAGTTGCAAGAAGAGGAATAAGAAACACTCATTTTTTTTTCTTGCACCGCTGTCTCTGAAACACAATAGTAGATCTCCCTTTTCTGCCGAGACAATATTTGTGGAAGATCTAGTAGCATTTGAGGTTATTGTGAATATAAAAAGTGTAATTTTTAGGTATTAAGAAGTCCAGTCTTACTTAAATCAAACTGTTCATCATTCATTCAAATCATTGTTGCCCTGACCCCAACTTGAACATGACTCAGGCTCAAAATATTGCCTCAAGAAAGTATGCTGGTCACTTTCTTTGGTCTACTTTTTCCTTTTTTTTTTTTTATTTTTTGCTTTAATCATAATTGTCTGGTCATATTTTTTTTCTGTAGTAAAATTCAGAGGTTAAAGTTCTTAAAGAAAAAGGCAAGGTCATAAATGAGTGTTGTATTTGTAATCCAGCATTGATTTCCTCTCTGTGATAGAAGCCCAAATGTGCCTACATGTCACAAGAGACTATTTGAGGGTTCTGCTTAAACTCCTCCATAAGGGTCTCACACTAAAAATATTTTGTGATGAGGTCCACAAATACCAGCTGACAACTCTTACTTTCCTCATTCCCACCGCTGGTGCTGCACCCAAGAGGTCTCCTCCTGATCTCCTGACCAGTCAACTCAGGCATGTAGTCAAGTGACCTTCAAGATGACCCAGACTCTTAGTGTTTGTTCATTTGTTTGCTTGTTTCCAGTTTCTTCCTGGACCCAGAGGTAACATATTTGCATCTCACCCTTTTTAATAGTGTTTCTTGCTTCCTCTCTAATCCTCTTGAGTTTTTTGTGTTTGTTTTTTTTCCCTCCCTCTTTCTCCTCAGCCTCACTTTTAAAAAAAATGTCTAAGCCAGAGTAATGCGTACTTGTACCCCCAACTCTGGGGTCTCTATATCAAGTTCTTGGGGCAATTGATTTGAAGGTGGAGGCATTGCGGTTAGGAAGGAACTAAATTAGAATTGTATCTCAGAGAAGCCTGACTCCAAATTTCATAGAATTATAGGAGAAAGGGCAAATTATGTAGAAGACTAGGATTGCGTCAATAGATGGGGTCACCTGAGTTTAGGAACAGCATTCCAATACCTAGAAGAAGATTTTATCAAGAGCAATGAACAGTTCTAGACACAATGGCTAAGTTCTCAAGCTAAGGTTCTGATGTCAAAATGGGATGCGGGTGGGAACTAAGTCTCAGTAATAAGCATGGATACGCAGGTAAATTCAAATTGGAGTGAACAGCAGTGTTTAGTTATTTATTCCTAAGCCAGTGTGATGCTGCTTAAATTCCTCCTGCCTAGATGTTATATTTTGTTCTGGAGACTTGAAGTACCTCATACCTGCAGATGGAAGTCAAGTAAGTTTAGCTCTTGAAAAGAATGACATGCAAATGCTAAGGATTAGTTCAGGTATCTAATGCTAAAAACTGATTTCTAAAAGCAAATGGAATAGAGGAATTCATAAATTCTTTAAATGTACATGTAGTTCAGCTTGCAGAGCTGTGAATCATCCTTACATCTTATAGCATTAAGTCATTAATCTTTCATCTGGAAAGATAATTGTTATTAACTCTAGCAATATGCACTCCTTAGTAGAGACCAGATAGAGTACATGTACTTTTGACTTTGGAATATTAATCCATGTATTCATTCAGTAATTTATTTGATAACTGTTTAGGAAAATACTCTCTAAAAGGCAATTTAATTTATAAATGTACATTTAATGCTTTTCACATATAACTTTATAAAATATTTATGTACATATACACATTTATACTTATGTCTATTATATAATATATACATAATATATAATATATATCCTAATATATTTAATAAGAAGATAATATGTATATACATCAACTCTGGTGTAGAAATAATGAAATTTCATTTACCAACTCAGAACCCTATATATAAAATTGTGTGGTCATTTCCTGATCCTATCTGTTTCTGGACCTGGCTTTGACTGTTTTTATAAAATTAACAGTAGCAGGCTCCTTTAAAAAAATCATGTTTGGATATTTGACTTGACATTATAATGATTATTAGCTTAGAGAATTAGAAAATACTCTAATAATATTATTAGCTTTCAGGTACTTCAAATATTAAACTAATTGTGTTAGTCAACAATTGAGAATGCAATTACTTTTATAACATCAGGTATAATGATGGCAACCTTCAACAAAACAGGATCTTTTATAAACTTTTCTCCAAAATTTTAGATATGTGTTTTCTGGGTGAAATATAAAAAGTGCACAGAAAGAAAGAAATGTTACTTGGGTGAATGCCATGGCCTTTGTATTGTTAAATTTACTTGATGGGAACATGCTGGATCAGGAGCTTATTATTGTTCAAAGTTAGTGCTTTTAAATAATCATATATTTAAAATCTACATGAAGCTATATATTGATTATGTGATGAGTTTTTTAAAATCTAACAATAAAATAGTCTAGGTCATCAGAAAAATCTGCCTGCTCGAATTCAAACATTTTTTTGAATAAATTGGTGTCATAATGCTTTCTAATGCATTATTGGACTAGCTAGAAAATAAAGGAACATGCAGGAGATCAAAACATACATTAAAATCAATAGTAATAATAACAGGAAGCCAAAAGTGCAGTAGGAAGCTGTGGTGAGAAAGCTGAAAAGGGATCCTTCTTCTCCAGGCCAGTGAGGGTATAAAAAAGCCTTTGGACTCGACATGGTATTGGAATAAAACATGAAATGATCATTGAACAGGGTTCTGGAAAGAGATGAAAATGCCTCTGGTGAATCGAACACCCTGGATCCCAGGGGAGGAAACACAACTCCCCCTTTAGGGCAACTTTCACATTTGAAGTCCTCAGATGTCTCACAGTTTAAATTAGGAAAAAAATATGAGCTGAAAAAAATTATTATCAAGGGCAAGAAAAGCATCTGCAGTTCAGAATAAACAGAAATAATAAATGACAGAATTATGATTATCATAAAAATGTGAAATTGAGATTTAAAAAAAAACACACATAAAAGATAGAACAGCAATAAGCAAGGAGTGAGAACCTACCATTAACATCTAGAAAGTTTGAGGAGAAATCACCATTTCAAAGATAAAAAAACCCCCACATTTTTGTAATTAAAACTCAATACATAGTAAGCATTTGGAAAGACACAACAAAGGAGAGATTGATGAACCAAAAGATAAGAGTTCATGAAATGTCTAAGAATATAACCCTGAAAACTAGATTGAGAGAAAATATATTTTTAAAAATGATAAAGTATGGAAATATAGAAAGAGCAGGTATTCCAGATATCTAACTGGATATTCAAATGGAGAAAATTTGATGGACAGGAGAAACAATAATGAACACAAAATGAGTGATATGTTCCCAGATTTGACTTTAACAATTCCTCAGATATAGGAGGCGTAATATGTGGTAAGTAGGGTTAGTGTATTTAAAACACCAAATAAAACACAACATAGTAAAAGTGAAGAAACTCAAAGACAAAAGTATAAGCAGCCAGGGGGAAACAGATCATCTAAAAGCTGAGGTCATTAGACTTGCAGGACACCTCTCAGTACTATTGATTGAATTTAAGTTTGGTTAGGAGGACAATGTCTTTAAGGCTTTGAGACAAAATAATTGTCAATGTAGAATTATGAGCTGAGAAATCTTTTCAGAATGAGAGGATTACAAGGTATGTTCAGATTCAAAAGACAAAAAGACCAATTTATCTATCAATCAAATTCTGTTAAAGTAACTTCAACAACTGATGAGCCAAGATGTTGTGATACATGTTTAAGAAACGTTGTTTATGAAACAATAAGAGTATATAATCAGCCTGGTCAGTGTGGCTCAGTGGTTGAGTGTCGACCTATGAACCAGGAGGTCACAGTTCGTTTCCCGGTCAGGACCCATGCCCAGGTTGTGGGCTGGATCCCAGGTAGGGATGTGCCGGAGGCAGCTGATCAATGATTCTTTCCCATCATTGATATTTCTATCTCTCCCACTCCCTCCCTCTCTGAATTCAATAAGAAAATTAAATAAATAAAAAAGAATATATAATCATATACTTTTTTTGTACTTAAGTAATGGACAATAATGTTCTATACATCAGAAGAATGATAGTTATAAATAAAATGTACTATCATCCCGATGTTTCTTTGGACAGATAAAGATATTGACTAATTTCAGACTTTTTCAAAATAATTATACATTGTAAAATTTCAGGAGTAACTAAAAATGAAGCAAATATTGAGTTTATAATTTCCAATTCAGCAGAGAAAAATATTATTAAACTTAATAATTATAAATTGACTAAATGTCTTAGTAAAGACAGAGATATGTGGAATAAGTTTTTAAAAAATGTTTGGCTACACACTTTTCACTGGAAGTATAACTAAACGTAAGGACATCAAACTTAATGATGTATACTTTCACAGTTACTATTCAGCTTTATTCAGAAAGTTTTTGAGGTGAGTAAAATAAATACAACATATAACAATTGGAAAGGGAGAAAACTAAATGTCAATATTTACCAATAATAGCATTGTTTATGTAAAAAATGCAACAGAATCTCCAGTGCAGTTATAGAAAAAACTAGAGGCCTGGTGCACGAGATTTGTGCATCGGGAGGAGTGGGGGGTCCCCTCAGCCCAAACTGTGTCCTCTCACAATCCGGAGCCTTTGGGGGATGTCCAACTGCCTGCAGTTGGACATCCTTAGCTCTGCCGCGGAGGCAGAAGAAGCTCCCACTACCTCTGCGCTCGCCAGCCATGAGCCTGGCTTCTGGCTGAGCGGCGCTCCCCCTGTGGGAGTGCACTGACCACCAGGGGGAAGCTCCTGCATTGAGCATCTACCCCCTGGTGATCAGTGTGCATCATAGCGACCAGTCATTCTGCTGTTTGGTCAATTTGCATATTAGACTTTCATTATATAGGATTAGAGAGTTTTGGAAGGGAGTTGCATGTGAGAGCAATAGAGAAAAACCGTTTTCTTTATAAACTCGCCTAACCAGCAACCTTCATAATCATGGTGAACTTCACTGTTTCCTTATTAAGTACAGCCACCACCCTAAGCATATTAGATGATAGGATTCATTCAAACCCTATAGCAGCTCTAATATCTCCTTTTAGGGTTTGACCTACTTTTATGTGGAAAACTAGAGCCCAGTGCATGAATTTGTGCATGGGTGGGGTCCCTCAGGGTGGCCTGTGGGGACCAGGCCCCAGCTTGTGCCCCCAGGCTCGTAGCCCCACAGCCCCACCTGGCACCTTGCCCCCTCACTGCCCCCTCACCTGCTCCACCATCCCATCTGCGGGGTGATTAATTGGAGCTGGGCCCCCCGCCCGGGTTGCTCATCACCTGGGAGCTGGGTGGCAGCCCCAGGCCCCAATGCCACGGCTGGTCACCATCTGTTGAGTGATTGGCGGGGCAATCAGGCCCCTGCTCATACCTGCCTTGGTCTGTCACAGCCTGCTCACCTGTTCCACCATCCCACTGTGGTCCCACTGTTGTCAGGGCCCTACAGAGCCGGCAGCACCTTCACTGCCACCGCTGCCAGCGCCACATCACAGATGCCTGCCATGTTCCGCACTGCCCCTGGTGGTCAGCACACATAATAGCAAGTGGTCAAACAACGGCCTGAGGGGACAATTTGCATATTAGGCTTTGATTATATAGGATTGGTGTATGCCTGAATTAGTACTGGAGTTCAGGGAAGAATAAAGGACATAGCGGGGATTGGTTAGCAATATGAAAAATAAATGGATTCCTCCCTCACACCATACACCAAAATATTTTTAGGGAAACTCCCTCACCTCCGTCAAGTATTTGCTCAAATGCCATCTTTGCAATGATGCCTTACCCCTACCAACATTTTAAAAAGTGGAACCTGTTGTTCATTATATTCCACAAATGAGATCATGTGATAATTATCTTTCTCTGACTGGCTTATTTCACTTAGCATAATGCTCTCCAGGACCATCCATGCTGTTGTAAATGGTAAGAGTTCCTTTGTTTTTACAGCAGCATAGTATTCCATTGTGTAGCTGCACCACAGTTTTTTAATCCAGAGACAGAGAAGCATCGATCAGATGCTCAAACCTCAGAGAGAAGGTAGGGGAGGGTGGGGGGGTGGAGATATCAACCATAGGACTTGTATGTAGCATATAAGCCTAACCAATGGACACAGACACCAGGGGGGTGAGGGCATGAGCGGGGGGAGGGGCAATGGGGGGATAAGGACACATATGCCTTGATCAATAAAGAAAGAAAAAAATAGTGGAACCTGTCCCTCTGTCCTGCACACCTGATTTCCCTGATCTCGCTCTAAATGTTTTCCTCCAGAGCGCATCACCTTCCCACATATTGTCTGACTTACTTTCTTCCTACAGTTATTGCTTGTGGTATCTCTCTTCTCCTCAATATAACTCCACAAGTACAGAGGTATGTTCTTTTTGCTAGAAAATCTCAAGCATAAAGAAGACCTTCTGGCAGGTAATAGATGTTGATGAAATGTTTGTTGAATGACATGGGTATGGGACTCTGCCCCAGGATAAATGCACAGCAGGATTCATCAGTAGACTTATCATGAGGTTTAGGAGAATTTTATAATAATTATTACTCGGTTACATATAAATTGATTTATGTTGCTGAAAGAAAAAAGTCATTCCTTTAGTAAACCTGGTGTATTATAATTCATTCAGTGTAAATACAGACTCTTTATCCACAATGTAAGTATTAAATGAGCTAGGCCTAAATGTAATTAATAAACATATAAAATGTTTACTGTGCATTTTAAGTATATTAGATAAATTAGACATGATTGTATAATTAATATTGCTATTATTGGTGTATTTTTAAATAGGTTATTTCTAAGACATAAGAGAATCTTCACGCTAAACATTAGACTTGGGGAATGTGGACATTGGACCTGGTATTGTGTCGATATACTTGATGTTCATAATCATGTATTCTATATAAACACTAACCAGGCAAGTGATGGGTTTGTTTTATTAATTGTTAAGCCCCAAGCTCTTAAAACAGAGCTTGGAAAATCATAGGCACTCAATGCCTATTTGTTGAATGAATTGGTATATCAATGGTGTAATTATTTATTTTCCATATTTCAGTCTCACTGTCAGAAAATGGAAATAATGTCATCTATTTAATGTCATGTTATTAAGTGGTGGCCATAGAAAAACATGAATGTCATTACCAGCCAAAGGTCAATCTCTTGGCTAGCCTTCAAATCGTACGATTTTGCACATTTCATTTTATAATGCTGCCATTTATATAATAGTAAAGGGTGGAAATGTTAACTCTAAAAAGGATTTTCTTCCAGCATTTTTCATTCCTAGAGAATAGACTCACTCTATTATAAGCATTTCTTAGAATCTGTTAGCATAAAGTGTTAAGAATGTCTTCTAATTAAAAATGGATTACTTAGATATGCTTTTTAGGGTTACAAATGACATAACCCCAGGTTAGATATTCTTTAAATGATGTGTTATTTTTGGTTGTTGTTGTTTTTGGTCTTTGTTAAAGGACCCCAGGTGTCTCTGTCTTTGTATTATCATAATCCTAGCTCCTTAGGACATTCTGTTGTAGGAGGAACATGGCTCTTTCTGAAAAGTCCCACTTTTCACTCCTCTGAACTAAGTGCTTTGTTAGGAGATTTTTAATCATGCTTCAAAACGTACCATGATTTTTCATTCAATAAGATGTCAGTCACAAAACTACTTTTAAGCAACATCAATATTTCAGGCAAATACTAGTACATCTACTAATGCACTGGCTGTTTCTTCTCTCCATAAAGCACATATTACATAGATATTTTAAAAATCACTGTAGATATTTAAAAAAATAAAGTATAGTACTTTATAGATGGCATCCTCATTATATGTTTTTTAACTTAGCTATTATATAACACATTATTTTTTAAACTTAAGCCTAATCCTGAAAAGAAAGTAGGTTAGCACTAAAGAATAGATGCTTTGAGTAAGTAGAATGTCAATAAAAATAAAGCTCTCTTATAATATTTCTCCATATAGAGCAACTTAATCAAAATTTGTCAGTGAGGAAATTTAGAATACCTTTTTAAAAAAAAATCCTCACCAGAGGAGGATATAGTTTTCATTAATTTTTACAGCTAGTGCAAAGGGAGGGAGGAGGAGGGGAGAGAGAGAGACATCACTATGAGAGAGACACATCTACTGGTTGCCTCCCATCCTACCCCTACCAGCGGCAGGGAGCCAACCCATAACCAAGGCTTGTGCCTTTGACCAGGAATTAAAGGGAATCAAACCCACGACCCTTAGTTCTGGGGCCAATGCTCTAACCACTGAGATAACCTGCCAGGGCTAGAATAGTTTAATAATGCACATTCTCTCTCTCTTTTATATATATACTAGAGGCCCAGTGCACAAAATTCGTGCACGGGGTTCCCTCAGCCCAGCCTGCAATGACACAAGCGTTCCGAGCCTGCCTGGTCAGAGGCCCTCCGCAGCCAGGCATGGAACACTTGCCTTCTTACCAAGGCGATGACCCAAGCATCTCCCCGCTCCCCCGCTGTTCTGTGACCGCTGCTCAGAGGCCCTCCGCGGCCAGGCGCAGAACACTTGCCTTGTCGACACAGTGATGAGGCAAGCATTCCACCAGGCCGCTCACGCTGCCTGCTCTCAGCAGCCCCCCCCCCCCCCAGGACTGGGGGCTCTGGTGGGGCTGAGAGGACTGGGCACTGCCATCTTGTGGCTATGGGCACTGTCATCTTTGTGATGGAGTGACAGTTAATTTGCATATTACCCTTTTACTAGATAGGATAATCATTATCTCTTTGCTCACTCTCCCCTTCTCTCCTTGCCTCCCTTCCTCTCTCAGCATTTTAATATTGCCTCAACTTTTGGTCCCAGGCCATGAAGTCACTTACGAGCCAATTTTAATGAGCCAATTTTATTTATCTTCCTTGAATCTTTCTTTCCAGTCTTGCAACCCTATCTTTTTCTTCTTCTTTCAGAGAGTTGTTTTCTACCAAGTGACACTGGACGATATATATTTAATTTGCTGGGGGTAAATAGAGTGTTTAAAAGTTATCCTTAGTCTGCTTGAGGTAATCTATATATATAAAAGCCTAAGCGACCGTTATGACCGGAACAACCAGTCAACCAGTCGCTATGCTACACACTGACCACCAAGGGGCAGACACTCAACGCAGAAGCTACCCTCTGGTGGTCAGTGTGCTCCCACAGCCAACTTTCCGTGGTCCCTCCCACCCCCCACGGGCTGGCCTCCGATAGGCCTTGATCGCTGGCCAGGCCGAGGGACCCCACCCGTGCACGAATTTGTGCACCGGGCTTCTAGTAATATAATAATAAGTACAGATGCAGAAATATAGATGGAGCCCATGAGAGATAAAGGCCAGGTGGGTGCGTGGGGTTTCTCTCTCCTATGGGATAGTTCCATATTCTTAGTTACTGGAACCTGTGATCATTCTGTTTAGAGAGGGATCATACCTGAAATGTGCAAATCCTTATATTTTGTACTGAGAAAATTGCATTTAAAATAATAAGTATAAAATGTGTTTACTTTATTTGTGTATTATAGTGTAAACTTAGAATAAAAATAAAAGACCTAAAAGCAATATTAGAATAATAACTTTGTTGTGTTCCTAATGGGAAAACATTCTCAAAGGTTTCTTGTAAGAGGATGTGAAAATAAAATTTAAATGTTTCTTATGTGGTCACGTAGAAAAAAATTCAAAAGCTAAGAAACAGGAGAACTAAATTATAATCTTAATCAAAATAGTGGTTAAGGGATATAATTGTTTATATTCCATAGCTATTATTTAAAAGTTTTTAAACATGATATAAATCCACTTCTACATATTGAGATCTGCACTTCTCAACAGCAACAGACAAAATGATAATAATAATGCTACTTTCCCAAAAGAATAGAACACATTAATTAAATATTGACTTTGTATGTTATACATGTTTAAGTATTCAATGATATTGCAGGATGTTTATTCCATAGCAATATTTCTTCTATAATAATATATTTTTACTGTGGACAGTAATTACCTCCATATTGAAATCCGGGGAACTGATGTTCACCAACTCAAGATGCCAAGATAGGAACTTAGAAAGCAAAATAACATAATGTAAAAGAACCAAAATACATATCCACTCATAGTCTTTAAATTGACAGGAGCTTTATAGTCTACAATGGGATAGCATACGGAAAAAAATCATTCAAAATCACAAAACACCATGTTTATTCTATGCAAATAGTACATCTTCTTTTTAAAAAAGTCTTATCCTGGCATACCTTAGTTATTGTACTAAAACCAAGCTTTTAAGGCCAAATGAGTTCTCAAGGCATAAGGAGGGCTCTGGCAAAAAGAATTATCAAAACATTTCTTTAGTATCTCTGCTTTGGTGCGGTCTCCTGCCAGCCTTCCAGGATGAACCTTTTTTTACATCTATTTCATATCAGACACTGAACTCAGTAGTAGAGACATGCATGGCAATGTGTGGACTTGTCTCTCAAAAGTGTTCAGTCTGGAGAGAACTCTGGAGAGAAAACAGTGGATTAATCAGATGAGCGCAATGCTCTGCGAAATGTTCTTTGATAGTGGGTGCTATGGAAACAGACCTGTGCCTGTGTGGTGTTTGTGGGGTGGCAGGAAAGCCAGCAGAGACTTCTAGCACTGATGACTTCTGAGGAAAAGGTGGGTGGGAGCAGGAGGCAGGTCAGGAGCAGCCGCAGAAGCATATGCAAACCTGGGGACGTGAGGGAGAATGCACCACAGAAGTGCACATATGGGTCAGTGGCATGAGCAGAGACGTGAGATGAGAACAGAGTATTGCGAAGCTGAACAGTTGGAGTTTATCTCGAAGACTGTGAAATAGCGTGGAATTATTTTCAGTAAGGGAGTACGATGATTCTTGAAAAATTATTAAGGGTAAGAGAGGAATCAACACCTCCAAATTTTGATCTGGTGAAGGTACAAGAAGAGAATGCATAGGTTTCTGTTTTAGCCAAGATAAAATAAGACATCTACTCTAAGCCTAATAGAAAATCACATGTCGTGGAAGTAGAGGGGATGCAATTGGAGGGGGAAAAGATAATACAATATTGTGAGATCCATTAAAAAACTAGATGCATCAGAGGAACAGAGTTCCAAAAGGAGGAAGATAGTTCAGGTGAGATTACACTAAGTTGGTGTGCTTTTCCCTCAGAAGTGGGACATTAAGGTTTAAGGTATTAGAATCAGTGTAGTCCTGGGGGATGATAATAGTCAAGTGGTACATAGACCCGGAGTGGTAGTTGAAACACAGTGTAGGTTGAGTAGAAATGAAGAAAACTATGACACTTCATGGAGTGTTTGCATACATGGGTTACCTTCATGGAGTGTTTGCATACCTGGGTTACCTTCATGGGCATTCATTTTACCTGAAATGATAGTTTGTTATGTTCCATTTTCACTACTAGTCCAAGACATTGCCTTCCAAGTATTATTATCATATTTAATTCTTTATTCCTTGAGCTTTATTGGATACTTATGTCAGAGTGGTTCAAAGGATATTCTGTGAAAAAGTTCAATAAATAGGAAAGTTGGTTTTCTGACTAAATATAGGAAAACAGCCTGGCTGGCATGGCTCAGTGGTTGAGCATCGACCTATGAACCAGGAGGTCACAGTTTGATTCCCAGTCAAGGCACATGCCCAGGTTGTGGGCCCGATCCCTAGTAGGAGGCATGTGAGAGACATGTGGTGTTTGTGGCATGGCAGGAAAGTCAACAGAGACTTTCTCTCTCATCATTGATGTTTCTGTCTCTCTCTCCCCCTCCCTTCCTCTCTGAAATCAATAATAAAAATAGATTAAAAAAGAAAAGCAGCATACTTGCCCGGGCAGCACACGGATCTCAGACAGGATTAAAGCCCATCATAGTTTAACCCTTTATTTCTGCAAATGTAAGTCAGTGGACATGAAAAGTGACATTGAGAGAACTAATGCATGATTAGAAAGCAGTGTCCAAAGGCATGCCTGAGAAGCAGGTGGACAACAGCCGGGCTATTGCACTTGGCTGTCTTTTATCTGCTCACACTCTGAATCCATGTTCTGAGTCAAGCCAATGACCTCTTGTCTAAATCAGCATTTGAAAAAAACATCTTAACTCACAACAAGTAAAAGGGGAGAAAGCAAATTGCTTTTCTTACATCTGAAGGTATGTCATTGTGTGAAGAGAAGTCGTGTGGAATCAGGGAGCTGGTGCAGGGAGAGGGTTAGGAGTAGAAGGACAAAATGAGATTGTTCCCTAGCCTTTGAAGGGTTCAGTCAGCAGACTGAACAGTCACTCTATTCTGTAGCCTGCAAAAATCTCACCATCACAAGGTCTCTGTCATTTGCAGATTGGTATTTACCACAAAAATATCACTGTGTTATCTGTAATTTTCTCATCAGTGAGTGGAAGCTGAGTGGGAGGGCACGGGTCATTGCACAAATGTGAGCTCCCAGTTGTAAACGTTCAAAATGTTTTATTAAGGTACTTCTTAGAAAATAATGATTGTCATTCTCTTGTGCATTAACCTCTTTAGACACTTGCTTCTTTTTGAGTTAACATGACCATATTTAAATTTAGGAGAGATAGGAAATGATGAAGGATTTACAACAAATATTCAAGAATTTATTAAAGAGGCTATAATGAACACACCTGTATGTATATACATGTATGCATATAACTGTAATTAAGTAAATGTTTATACCAATATTGTCATATCAGCCTACATATGCATGTATATATTTTTATGATTACATATATATGTATCAATATTTATTAAATTATATTTCTCTTTATATAAATGCAGGAACCAAATTAAGCCAAAAAACTAAACTCTTAACATTATAGATAGTATTGTTCTGTGCATATATAAAACCTATTATTAAGATTTCCTCTTAAATGTGAATTAAACTTTGTAAACTCTCAGTTACTTGGTTGTCTAAAACATTTATCTTACTGTTTTTCAGTCACAAAAATGCATGCATGTTTAGTAGTTGTAAAAGCACTTAAGTAGCTAGAGGGAAATTTGGTTTTAATAGGCTAACATTGGAAAATGCGTATACTTTTCATTTCATTAGCATAAGTGGTATATTGGCCACTCATTGTTAAATATCCCTAACAAGATGTAGCCTTAGTTTTGGCTCAAATCCCTGAGAACTTATGAGGCTGTGAATACATTCCATTGCTTCAAAATGAACTTGGACTCTCTATGAGTATTTATTTATACAAAATTCTCAGTCAAATTTTGTGTTCATTTATTCACTCATGCACATTGAGGGGACCACTAAGAACCATTCAATGTATTCCAATGTGAATGTCATTTTATACCATTACTTAGCATTTATGTGAAACATGTCTCTCCATATACCAAAATATAGGCTTACAGTTGTTCACCTGGAAAAATAATATAATAATTAATAAATAATGATACCAGTATAAACTGTGTTTCCTGTACTCACAACTATAACCCTACTTTTGCCCTACCCTGTAAATATAAACATATGAAAATGTATATGCACTTAGTATATTTGTTTTTCAACATTATAATACCTAATTGGAAAGCTTCACAGAACTAATTGACTTAAAAACTTCCTCAGCATAAAAGAGGCTAGTTATCAATCATTAAAATACATCATCAGAGACAAGACAAACCACAAATTTAATACTGGTTGTTACAAAACAAAAATATGCTAATGGCTGTGAATTACCCAGAGAGGGATTTACTTATGAGTTAATTAAGGTGAACATTTAAGTTACATAGAGTAAACTATGCTTTAGAAAGAATAATGTGTTCTCTTTTCCACTTACGTAATGAAATAATATTTATGTTAGCCTCATTTACAATAGAAATTAAGAATATAATTTAAAATACTTTAATGGAATTAAATTTATTATACAAAAAAGGTAGTACCTTGTCCAACATTGATACTTGTACTATTAGAGAATAATAATACTACTTCATTAGATCACTGTGTGTTTTTTCATATAGGTATACTCAATAAAACATGATTTCAAAAAACAGCTTTTAAACATTCCATTAGTGATACTGTTAGCTATCATGTATTGAGTATTGCTCTCACAATAGCTCAAGGATGTGATTAATATTACTGCCTCTATTTATGGAAACAGATAGATTGAATAATTTAACAATTCAACTGAAATTCCACAGCTAATAATAGTTCATATATAATTTTTATATACAATTAAATAACCTTCATTCAGATAACTGATAAATCAGTTTAAACAGAGTAAATAATCTGTTCAGTTAGTGGAAAGAGTAAGGAAAGATGAAATGATGAGAGTGTGTCTACCTCATAGTCTTTCCTGGAATGCACATTTTCCTGAAATGTGGTCTGTGAAGGAAAACCACACATCTAGAATGCGATTTTGCTATTAGACCTACAGAATGAAATGAAAACTACTATAAAATGCTGGGTTCTGTTATACCTCCGCAGCTGATTGATTTTTCCAAGTGCCCATTTCTGTATTTCCCTGGATCCTGGTGTCTTAGTAAGATGGTAATTAACATTCTTAACCTTAGATTGAAGAATTTCTTTTCTACCCAAAAGTAATTATTTGAATTTTAGATCTCTTTCGAAGAGAAAGATTGAAACAGCCTATGTAACAGTGAGATGCCTTTAGTTTTTTAAAATCATTTTAGTTTGGTCATTAAAAGAAAAAAGAATTATGACCAGTTTCCGCAAGCCGAAGTTATCCACCAGTCTACATGCTAATCAAATTAGCTGAAAAATAAAGAAATGCCATTTAAGACTATCCAAAGAGGTATATGAGCACATAATAATTATATGTGGGAAGCACATCTTCCTAAGCTCAGACCAATTTACCCACTGAAAAAAGACTGAACAAAATACCAAAATATGAGATAAGAGGTAGAACATCCCAAATATATCTATATTACATGTATCTATATATATAAAAGCCTAAGTGACCAGTCGACCAGACAACCGACCGATAACTATGTTGTGCACTGACCACCAGGGGGCAGACATTCCAACACAGGAGCTACCCTGTGTTGGTCAGTGCGCTCCCACAGTGAGAGTGCCACTCAGCTGACAGAAGGGCACCAGATGCCCGGCTGAAGGCTGGTGAGTGCAGGAATGAGTGGGAGTGGCGTGACACCCAGCCTGGCCTTGGGCTCTTCCCTGGCCTCCTGCTACTTCGTGCACTACTTCCTGATGTGCAGGATCAACGCGGACAGTGGGCTGGAGCCCAACGAGCTGGTGGGTATGGCAGGGCTGCAGCGGTGTGGAGGTCCACTGATCCCACAGGACAGGTCAAGGGACCCTACCAGTGCACAAATCCGTGTACCAGGCCTCTAGTTAAATATAAATAGAACTTTCAAATATTGCTTATGTATATATGCATTTGTGTATAGTGCATTAATAAAGGATATACTTTCTAAAATTAACTTGTTTTTCGTTCAGGGCCAGACAGATTATGAGAGAAAATCTATTTTCTTATAGGATGCAATACCAGAGATATTTAAAAAGCCTGATGTTTCCACAGATCCTTACACATTCACTGAATGATGCAAGAAAGTTCATAGGTATTATATCCTTTTAAGAATTTGAAGGCTCTTAAATGCAGAAAACTGATGTCAAAGAAATGTTACCTTCAGTGATTGGCTATCACTTAGTATTGGTGATTGTGACTGGGAAAATGCATTTCCTTCCTCTTTGGAACATGAAATTAAGTATGCTAGGACATTGGAGAAGTCCAGCAAATCTTATAGCATTGAATCGCCCAAATAGCAATCTTGTCTGCATGGTGATTTTAGCAAGGGTTAGTAGCCCTGATGAAGTTTGAAGAACTGACCATTTAGATAAGTCGGTTGATGTGATTAAAGGACTCAGATAATTTCAAATGTAGATGTTAGAGTAAAACTCCTTGTGATAGATATTCTTTGGTGACAGTAGTACAAACAATTAATTTTTATTAAATGTACTCACTTGTAAATTCTCTTTCAGGTGTGATTTTATAACACACACATACACACTTGTATGTGCTATAAAACATACATATATATTTAAATACTTTAATTATGTTTGTGCTCCTTTGTGTGATATCTCATTGCATACCTGTGCTTTTCAGAGGAGAAGTGCATATTGCTTTGAATCTGTAGATGGATTGCTAGCCATGAGCCAAGGGGAAGAATGTTGAGTCATTGATAATTAATTGTAGGATGAACTTACATCATGATTATTAAGAAAACTATAGGCCCGGTGCATGAAATTCATGCACAGGGGGATGTGTCCCTCAGCCCAGCCTGCACCCTCTCCAATCTGGGACCCCTGGAGGGATGTCCGACTGCCCACTTAGGGTCGATCCAGACATCCCTCTCAAAATCCAGGACTGCTGGCTCCCAACTGCTTGCCTGCCTGCCTGCCTGATTGCCCCTAACCGCTTCTACCTGCCAGCCTGATCACCCCCTAACCACTCCCCTGCCAGCCTGATCAACACCTAACTGCTCCCTGCTGGCCCGATTGCCCCTATCTGCCTTCCCCTGCCAGCTGGGTCGCCCCCAACTGCCCTCCCCTGGCCCCCCCTAATTTCCCTCCCCTGCTGGCCTGGTCACCCCCAACTGCCCTCCCCTGCAGACCTGGTCCCCCCAACTGCCCTTCCCTTCAGGCCTGATTCCTCCCCAACTGTCCTCCCTTGCAGGCCTGGGTCCTCCCTAACTGCCCTCCCCTGCAGGCCTGGTCCCTCCCAATTGCCCTCCCCTGCTGGCCTGATTGCCCACAACTGCCCTCCCCTGCTGGCCATCTTGTGTCCATATGGGGGTGGCCATCTTTGACCACATGGGGGCAGCCATCTTGTGTGTTGGAGTGATGGTCAATTTGCATATTACCTCTTTATTATATAGGATTAGAATGTATTGCTAATTACAAAAACCATTAATCATGTGTCATGTAAAATAAAACCAGTTTGTTTGTAGAAATATAGAGTTGATTAGAATTGCCTTAATCACAAATTGGCCTTGCTTCCTAGGCAGCTATGAGTGTTTCATAGCACTAGAACAGTGTTTCCCAAGGTGAGTTCGATGGGGTGTGGTGGGGGCTCCTGGGAAGAAAGGATTGCACAGGCCGTGGGATGCTCCTTCAAGCCGGCATGTCTGAGCCAGGGAAGAGGACCCAGAGGTCCCATGCTCAGCAACGTTGCTATTTCCCTCCCTGGTTGGAGCCTCTCAGGAGCCTGCAACACTGAAGTCGATTTCACCTTGGTTAGCCGAGTGCTCCCAAACTTACTAGTACTTGACTTTTGCTGGCAAATCTTTTCAACGAACACATGTTCATCTTCAAGCAAGGTACCTTGGAAAAGCTATAATGACTCTTCAGCAGATAAATTAGCTCAGGAACCAATGATTTGCTTTTCTTTTTACCAGTGCTTCATGTCCTATGTCAACCTTACCTTTCTAAGAGGCACTCATTTACTGACTTTGTCTCATCTTCGATGAAATAACACTTCATTTCTGACCGTCACCTGTAAACAGAGTGTGATTTCTATAGCCTGTCCCAGAGCCTGCTCTCAAATACTGCTAAAATCCTCCTATATTGGAAAACACTTGCAACACTCACTCATTTTTTTTCAATGTTCCTCTCTCTTTAGCATTTGAGTACTATGTGCCCATATTGCAAATTTTTGCTGACGATCCTTACACCAACCCTGGAAGGCAGGGCGCTATTTTACTTTGGCCAGGGATAAGAAAACTTGCTTGAAGTAATTTGATTTGCCCAAGGTCCCTGAGAGGTGGCTTGAGGGTGTGGCCTTTGTGTTTTGTAAGCCGCAGAGAGCACCTGAACTCAGGTTCTCACGCAAAACTGCCAGGCTATGATCTCCTCCCGGGTGGAAGTGCTATCAGCTGTGGCACAGCTACTGTCTATAACAGTGTTTGCAATTCATAGCGCTGCCTGAGAAGACGCTGAATTAAGTTGACTTCTTTGATGCTTATGTATTTAGTGGAAAATTTCAGCATTGTTTTAATGGTACATTGTCATGTGTTCTCAGATTCAACATATCTAACCTACAAATGCATGTAGTCTGGGAATTCACGGTGTTCCATCCCACCAATTTACGTTTCCTACACTTGACTGTCATTTACAGAATTTGATATCTGATATTGTGGATAAGCTTGTTGAAGGCTGAGGTGGGATACTTCTAAATCTGGAGACATCTCAGAAAAGAGAGTCTGGTGACTGTAGAATAGGGTTTTGTTTGTTTGTTTGTTTGTTTTGTCTAGATACTTAAGGAACAAAAGATCACAGTTAAAACAAAATTTTTGGAACATTTTATCAGAGACAAGAGACTCAACATTGCAAGGTTTCCATGCATGCAATATGAGATTTGAGACAAATAGATAACATTTCTTCTCAGGGAAGGTTAGTTTAGTAGGGTTAACTGTGTATCTGTGTAATACTCCTAATAAGGTTATTAAATAATCTAAAAGGATTATGTTATCAGTGAGAAAGTAATGTTCTCGAGATAGAATGAAATCTACACAATAGTTTACCAACAATACACATTTATGTAATCCTTCTCTTATTTGCCCTGAGGACTTTAAAATAAGAACATTATTTGAATTGCGAATTGACTTATTGTTAAATGCTATTGTAAGGGAAGGAAAGAGGGAGACTCATTTCTGATAAATATTTTGCCTGTGAGGGGGTGAATAGGGACAGCATCCCACCGTCCCCAAAAATAAAAGAATGAATCTAGAAAATATTTTCACTTTGAGATATGTATGCATCTGTTTCCTATGGTTGCTGTAGGAAAGTGCCACATACTGGGTGGCTTACCACAAGTTACATTTATTACCTGAGAGTGGGGCACCATTTATCTGAAGGACATGGTCCCTCTGAAGACTGTAGGGAAAGTCCTTCCTGCCTCTTCCTTGCTGTGATGGTTGCCAACGAGCCTTGGTGTTGGCAGCTTGGTCTGCAGCACTCAGCTCTCTGCCTCTGTCTCCACACGACTCTTTTCTCTGCTTCTAAGGACACGGGTCATATTGGGTTAGGGCCCACCCTAACGGTCTCATCCTAATGTGACAACACCTGTAGACACCCTGTTTACAAGGAAGGCCGCACTCACAGGCATCCTGGTTAGGAATTCATGTGTCTTCTTTTGGGACAATAATCAACCCATAGCAATGTGTCTCTACTCAAAAACAATCAAGGTAATAAAACATAATTTAGAATGAAAAATAGTGTTTATACATCTCTATGGGGTTGAAGGCTAGTCTGGAAAAGCGTGTTGTGCCTGATAGGCCAATACATTATTTGTATGCAAAATGTATTCTTTTGACTTTTAAAAGTAAAGAAGAAAACACAAATAAAAAAATACATCTAAATAAAATGAATGTTTTCCAAGCTGGAAATTTTATAATGCAATAGTGGCCAGCACCATATATCCATCAATTTTCTGAAAGCATTGCCTATCACTTGGTCACATGCCTTAGTGTAGAACAAAGCTCTTAACCAAGTTGATGAATGACAACTGTTTCCTGGAAGTAGAGTTTAAAATGGAGGAGTTTCCGTTCTTCATGCTCTGATACCGAGCACGTGCCTACCTCATGAAACACACCTTCTCCAATTTGATAGTGATTGAGTGTAGTGGTTCTCGGAGAGGAAACTTGCCATTTTAGTCTGAGAGGCTGTAATCTTTTCCACTTAGACTGATCCGTGGTACATGTGGTGCCTCTAAGCCAAGGAATGGGGACAGAGCAGATGCCAGGAAAACACCCTGTCTGAAACTGTGGCTTGTCATATGCCCACCATGCAGTATATTTCACAATGCAATTTAGATAACAATGTCTTCCAAATTAGAGCATTTTTTTTTTTTTTTGTCCTGAAAACTCTGATTCTTGATAAGAAAATAGAAGAGTTTCAGAGGACTTCTAGTAAAATTATGGGTGCTTAAGAGTTTGTGGTAGCAACCAGAAGCCAAGTTGAGTTCACTTAAGGCAAAAATAATTTATTGGAAGGGTATTGGTGGGCACATGAATGGACTGAGGAATGGTAGAATTCAACAGTGGAACAAAGTTATGGGGGAAAAAGAATATGCATATCAATTTCTGAAAATCTGGATATCCCAGCCAGAAATTGCCAAAACCCTTCTGTGTGCAAAGTCTTTTTTCTTCTTTTTTAAAATTTTATGTCATTTTTTCCAACTCTATATTCTCCAAATCTCATTCTCGCATCCCATGGCTATTCTTACCTTCATTCATCACCTTTGCCTTTCTGTTTGCTGTATCTTTTCTAGGGGAAATGAACATTTGTAACCTACTATATGAACTTGAGTTACAACTTCATATTTTTCTGAAACTTATTTCACTATATGTTACATGGAACATGAACCTTGTGCCTGTTTTATTCCACAATCCTATGTTTCAAGAACCAAAATAATCCATAAAATGATCTCAAGGTGAGAGGGCTTACCTCTAAGGAGGCTCAGGCTACAGCCAGCATCATGGGATGCTCCAGGGTACAAGCTGCACAGAAGCTGCTTGGAAAATGAGTGAGATGTTGCACATGCTCTGCTTTCCCACCCATGGGCTACAATGCCCTTTCTCTTTTACAGAATAAGAACTAGAGCAAATTCTAGGAGCAAATCAATCTTTACCCCTTCATTCCCATCTTCAGCCTCTCTCCACTGGCTTCTTGGCCTCTGCCTACAGGAATGCTAAGGATTTCTCAATAGTGAAAGAAAAAGATATAGAATGTTGTTCATGACATACTTTCTTTTCTCAAGTCAAATTTTATAAAAAAGAAAATTACCTAAATTCAGGTAGAACTAAAAAGATAACTTTGTGTGTCCTAAATGATAGAATGATCTGCTGATTGAAATTCCAGGAGGATCTCTTTTGTATTAGAGGGAAGAATTGTTAAGCCACAGATAGATATTCAGAGGAAAAGGCATTTATAATAATAAAGTCTGAAAATGTGCTTCAAAGGAATTCCAGGGGAGACATGGAAGTAAAGGTTGTCAAGATGCTCATGAAACCTTAGCAAGTCTTTAATCATGTTAACGTTTTATGTTTAAACTAAAGGCCTCGTGCACAAAATTTCATGCACTTGGGGGGAATTCCTCAGCCTAGCTTGCACCCTCTCGCAGTCTGGGATCCCTCAAGCCTTACTACCTGCCTGCAGCAGAGGCAGGAGAGGCTCCCGCCACTGATGCCGTACTCGCCAGCCGTGAGCCCAGCTTCTGGCTGAGCAGCGCTCCCCTTTGGGAATGCACTGACCACCGGGGGCAGCAACTGCATTGAGTGTCTGCCCCCTGGTGGTCAGTGCGCATCATAGTGACCCAGTCATTTGGTCGATTTGCACATTAGGGTTTTATTACATAGGATAAGTAAAACAGTCATGAATATTACATTGGAGGGTCTAAGAGAAAATGTCCAGGGAAGTCAGTGACTTCCCTTTGCCATGAGTCAGTGTCATCTCTTTGGGAGGACAAGATCACAAAAAGGGTGGAGTCCTATCTACTGAGCTACTTCCATACTGCTGGCCATGGAGGTGACAGGACAGTGATATGCATTACTCATTGTTCGTAGTCATCACTACAAAAGACAAAGGTTCAGTAGAATCAGTGAAAGGGAATTACTTTATGTATCACCCTACATTTTAAATTGTCAGGAACACTTCCAAAGGAGAGCAAGTCATTTAAGATCACATGGTTAAAAAAAAGAAGAAGAAAAGAAAAGGTCACATGGTTCATATTGATGACTTTTTTGTTTTATTGTATTTCCATCTTTTTATTGCTACAGTGAGAATAGAATAGGGTGAAACTGGAGGCAAAAAAAAAATACACAGAAGCAAAGATATTTTTATTTTATTTTCCTCTGAAGTTTATTTGACAAGTAGTAAAATGAGGGAAATGTTCAGATAGCCAGAGTACACATTGCACACTCATTCGTTTTGAGTGTGCGATGTGTGTAAAGGACTGGGATGAAATCCGGTCCTTGAAGGTGATTAGTAGAAAGGAATGGACCTGGAGCATATGTATGCGCAGGTACGTGTCTGTGTGCAATAGGCAAGTCATTCGTGTGGCAACATGAACAGCGCATGTCCTTTCCCATGAGACACGGGCAGGTAGGTGGGTATGCTCAGTGATAGTCATGGTAGAAAGCCACACTGGCTGAACTGTTCACCTGAGACAGGGCTTTCTTGAGTTGCGCATGCTCTGCTTTCCCAAAGAGCTGCACACTGTTCTGGCATTTTCCTTCCACTGGCAACAGCCCTGCGCGGCACATCTGTGTGTGCTCTCCATTCCACAATGCCGTTCTGCAGCCTTAAGCCATATGCCAATACCATCCGAATGGTTTAGTTCTGTCCCCCAATTTATAAGCAGAAAGAGGCTCGGTGTTTGCCCTCCTGAGCATCAAGGGAAGGCAACCGTCCCAGAGATGTCCTCCTCATCACCCCTCCGTGATCTCTCCAACTTCCCCTCACACACGCCCCACCCCGCCCCTTCCCTCCTTCCCACTGCAATGATCCTTCCCCAAGGCCCAGCAGGCTTTGGGTTTCTGTTGATGATTACAGGAGTCATTTATTTCCAAATGTATGTTAATCTGATAGACGTAGTCAAATTTTCCCTGAGCTCAGGCAGCAACAAACTTCTGCATGGCAAGTGTACTGATTCCATCCACTGTTATCCTGATGGGGAAGACAAATGACCCAATTACTAAACACACAGCTCTGGGCGAGAGGAAATAACATCCTGATTAATCTCACTGCATAGGAGAGATGCTTCAGAACAAGCCCCTAAAACAAACGGGATTGGATTACGAACAAAGATGACTCATAGCTGTTCAGTAATGCTTATGGATATTGGAGTCCTGACTAAGGAGCCCACTTATGGTAGGCATATTTATACAAATGAACTTAACCTATTAGTTATCATTATATTCACGAGTAAAAGTGTAAGCACATGTATAAGGCTATTTGTCAGATAGAATGCAGATTTATTCTCGCTCCTTAATACTAATAAGAATCACTTCTTTCCCCTTTATACTATACTAGAGGCCTGGTGCACGAAAATTTGTGCACTTGGGGGTCCCTCAGCCTGGCCTGAGCTCTCACAGTCCAGGAGCCCTCAGGGGATGTCCTACTGACAGCTTAGTCCTCTTCCTCTGCAGGAGGTGACCGGGCAGCCAATCAGGGGATGGTTCCAGCCAGCCAGTGCAACCCGGCCCCCCCCCCCATTGCCTCTCTGCTGCCACTGGTCACTGCTGCCTCCCCCCATCACCATCCCCTCCCTCTGCCCGCTGGCACATGCATTGGCTGGCCTGGTGCCATTTTCTCGCTGGCCCCATCCCCCACCAACTTGTCATTCCACTATTCAGTAGATTTGCATATTGTGCTTTTATTATATAGGATATTTTTAAATGAAATGTAACGAATATGCAGATAAATGCTGAGGTTAATAAGTGGTCACAACCCACACGTATCGTATTTTTTGTCATGAAAGTCAAAAGAGTCATTTATCTCTCTGCAAAGAGCAGAAAGCAGTACAAATTTGGTGGAGGGAACACGCATTTAAATGTCATCAACCAAATTATTAAAGGGATATTTCAACTTTGACCATTGATGTAGGAAATGGTTGGCCCTGTGGGAAATAAGGAGAGTAAAAACAGCTAAAACGGAAGCGCACTGGGACCTCTGAGGGCATGAGCCGCACTCACTACCGATCGCCACTCAACTGCCGTCTTTTTCCATCATGTCCTACACCCTTCACCCCTTCGGTGTGCCTCTCTTTCTTCCCTTGTCCTTGACTGGGGATGACAATCTTGACCAAGACGTTTTGCCTTTCTGAACATGGTCAGCAGCAAAGCTCATGTTTCCTGTGTTCTGACCTCACTTCCCTGTTGCCTTCTCCCCTCGCACCTTGAGCTCCTGAGCTCCGAATGCTTCCAGTCCTATCCTGCATGCCTGGCCCCAGTTTGACGTGCTTGCTTGCTTGATCCTTAAGCACAGCGATGCTCTGTGCCAACAGGCAGCATGGGCCTTGATCCCCCTACCCTGAGGGTGACCAAAGTCATTACTAAAACAGCCTCACTCTTTCCACAGATGAGAAAGGGCATGATGTGTTTAGAAATCACATAAAAAATGGACTCGCTTGGCCAGCATGGCTCAGTGGTTGAGCGTCGACCTATGAACCAGGAGGTCACGGTTTGATTCCCCTCAGGGCACATGCCCAGGTTGCGGGCTCGATCCCCAGTAGGGGGCGTGCAGGAGGCAGCCCATCAGGATTCTCTTTCATCATTGATGTTTCTCTCTCTCTCCCTTCCTCTCTCTGAAATCAATGCAAATATTAAGATAAATAAATAAATAAACTCAAAGGATAAGTAAGGACATGAGTGCCTCTGAGAATGCACGGGGGTCAGAAGTCAGAGGATGTAGCCAGGGTTGGCAGAGAGCAGGGGCTCACAGAGCGGCCAGCAGGGACTCCAGCCCACACAGGCCAGTGCTACTGCAGGTGTCACAGCCAGATCCCCCCCACCCCCCGCCGCCCCGAGCCAGGGGCCAGAGGCCAGGGGCCAGGGGACGCTTTTATTATTTTATTTGTGGTGGGGGTGAGGCTTCAGTAATGGAGGAATCTCAGTCAAAATTGTCTGTCTAATTACCTTTTTTATGTAATTCAATTTTAGAAAAATACATTCCCAGTCTTCCCTCCGATGTTGCCTCTTCTGATTTCCACTAACCGACATTGGCAAGTTATTAAATTTGCCAAGTGCCAATTCCCTCGGATGTAAAAAGAGGGGGAAATTGGTATTTATGTCACAAATGTGATGCTGAAATTCAATAGCTCGTGGGAAATCACCCAGAACATTGCTTGATAGAGAGCATGGTTTACTATAAGCTTTAAAACAGCAAAAGCAGTAAGACATTCTAATTAATGGGCTACCAAGTCCCAAATAATACATATGTTTCCTTTCAAACAAGAAGGACCTTCATTTGTTTGTTCGGGCATAGTTGGCTACAAGGGGAAGAAATGTACTCAGAGCAGAGAGCTCAGAGTGGAGTCTGATGAAATGGTTTTACCTCTGATCCTTCCCTACACCCCTTAGGAGTCATGAAAACAACTGAGGCACTGATAACTGAGGGGAGATTTGTTTGAGTGAAGCACCCAACGTCAGAGAAGTGGATTATCTTTAGATAAGAAGCCCTGGGGGATGCTAAGGGGAAATGAATGCTGACAATGGATAAGGTCTCATTATTGATGGCAGACCTGAGCACGGGGACCCCCAGAGAAGCACACAGCCACTCCATACCGCCCTGTGCAGGTGCTGGAATGTTGACTCTGGGGTCGGCCATGTTCTTTCCCTGCCCGGTCGGTGTTCACCAGAATGATGAAGGTAGGGCTGTGATCAGCATGGCACATGGAGGCTTGCCTCTGATAGTCTCCCTGCTGGGCCTGGTCCCCTGCTGCAGGAAATATCGCTACCACCGCCCTCCCCCCCCCCCCCCCCCAACTGGACACTAAGCCTCCTTGGAGAGGTGCTGGGGGAACACTCCCCCTGGGAAAGTGGGCCTATGGAAGAGGACTGAGATGAGTTTCCTTTTTAATGTGGCCCCAGGAGTGACCTATTGGATCACGGGGGCCACAGAAATACCATCCAGTGAACACAGGACGTGACCAGCAGTTAGCATCTCCGCTGTATAAGCCAGGAAGGTTGGGAGGGATTGGTTTCATCATAATAGATAACCTGAAACTGATTATCTTAGAGATAATATGATGGGATATCATGATCAGCTCCCCTAGACCTTCCTCCATTCCCAGGGTACCCAGTTTCACTTCCCATCACCATGGCAATTTGCAGGGGAGGCTAACACTTCTACATAATAGGAACCCTGAAGGAGGAGGAGGACTAAGTGAAAGTAGGTGAAGCAGGTGAGGAGAGGAGAGGGAGTGCCCGAGGGGAACACATGCTAAAACCTGGGTGCAGGGCACACGGTCACATAACACCCTCCGGATGGCACCACAAAAACCCACAAAAGGTGCCCAGGACAAGAAGGTAGATGAATTGGCTCATGCGACCGACCTGTCTGAAGTAGGGGAGTTGAGTGAGGACCCGTCTTTGATTCTTTTGGGTATTTTTGGTTCTGTGCTTCTCCAAGAGTGGCTTTGTCCTCAGGCGTCCTTCTCCTTGGACAAAAATAGCAGCCGGGATCTTCCTTGACAGGCAGGCAGAGCGGCAGAGCGGCCCTTGCTCGGTGTCAAGCACAAGTCTTAGCTCCCCCTTGAGCTGCTCTCTCCCTGAATGCTGGAGAAAGGGGAAGCTATAGGCTCAGTGACTTCCAACTGTCACAGGTTCATTTCCAAAACAATCCCTCAGGCAAGGGGAGTGTCATTGTCCTAATTGGATGAAAGTCACTAATTGTGAACATAGAACAAGGATTTCCTGACATTACCCAGAAATAAAGAGATCCTCAGATCCCTGCATGCCGCTCGTTCTGTATATCCAGTTCAGCACAGGAGAGCTTGTCCTTTGTAACCATGTCTTCCTGTCCCTAATTGGCAGGGGAGGGTGACTTTTAGCTCCAAGTAGCAGAAAGCTCTAACTCAAACTGGCTTAGACAGTAAGAGGATTTCGTTTTGAAACTGCGAAGTTCAGAGCTGGAGTAGATTTTAGGCACTTAGGCAATCAGGGCTCAGCGTCCATTTATCCTTGGATTTTAGAAGACATTTACAAATCAATGTTTCAATAATCACTTGTTAATAAAACTAATAGTGTCTAGCCTGGATGGTGTGGCTCAGTGGTTGAGCCTCAACCCAGGAACCAGGAGGTCACGGTTTGATTTCCGGTCAGGGCACATGCCCAGGTTTCAGGCTCAATCCCCAGTGTGGAGCGTGCAGAGGGCAGTTGATCAATGATTCTCATCATTTATGTTTCTATCTCTCTCTCCCTCTCCCTTCCTCTCTGAAATCAATATAAAAAAATTAATAGTGTCTAATCAGCAACAGCATTACCTACATGGCTTCCAAATTGAAGAAAATATTAACCAACTCCCAATATCCCTGTGAGGTAGATTTTTTTCTTACCATTTGGTACATAAAAAAATGAAGCTTAGAACATTTAAATAATTTGAATAAGAGAATTGCACATTAAAAATATTAAACACTTTAAGTGATAATTTGGCTCCCATCCTTTTCTAAATAACAATGCAAATGAAGATCCTGGAATTATGCTATAGCACTTGGTTTTAATATGGTTATTGAAATAGTCAGAATTACACATTTAGTTTTTCGGTTATAATAAAAATGAAAACACAGTAAAATATCTTTCAGATAAGAACTAGCCCCACAAAATTATGTTTGAGGGTATTCAGTTTTAAAATATTGATTAAGAAAGAATTACATTAAAGTTGGAAATAAACATTGAGATCACATAATCCAGCCACATTATTTTACGTAGGAAAATTGAAGCCTGGAGTTTCAAAGTCTAAACACATAACAAGAAGCCTCTCTCTCTTCCTCTCTCTCTCTCTCTCAGACGGACACACACACACACACACACACACACACACACACACGCACACACACATGCTCTTTATATATGAGGAGCTAGAAATGCAAACAAGTCCTATCCTTGCCATAAGTATTAAAAGCACAAATAATGTATATTCTTTAGCCTTATAATAACTTCGGGAATCTGAATGTTTCTAAACTTTTGAGTTTTATTAGCCTGCTGTATTAAGCATCTGTTCTCCCCCACTGTTAATACTGTCGATTTAGCTCAAGTCTTATTTTTCACATCAGGTTGTATTAGTGATTTTGTATATTCGGGAACCTGGTCCTTTAAACCCTTTTTTCCACATTCTGGCTTCCTATGTAACACTTGTCAAAGTAAATGTCTCTCAGTCATGTGACCAAGGTCAGCTTCCAGAAGGAAGATCCTGTGGTCAGGAAGTGAAGACTCTGCCTTTCCTTGGGGAAGAACTGCTAGAGGCTCAGAGATGAGAAAGCAACCACATTTCTAGGGAAGTTTAGGACCCAGAGGCCAATAAGGAAAGACAGGGGGGCAGAAATCCGTGGCCTGCCTCTCAGGCAGCACCCCCCACAGAGGAGAGGGCCACAGATCCCTCTTCATTGGCTAGGAAACCAGAGAGCTACTCAGAGGCTCAGCAATGACCCATCAATTCATCGGCTAATATATTCACTTGCCTAGTCAGATGGACAGATTTATTTGATTTGCTCACTCATTCATCAGATGTGTCTTGTGCTCTTAATTTATGGCAAGCAATGAGCTAAGCATTAGAGATGTAAAGATTAATATGACATAGTCTCCATCTCCATCTAATGGCAGTGAAATTTAAAACTGTATATTATACTGTTAAGCTAAAACAAGACAATCCAACCAAATCAACAACAAAAACAGTAGGAGAAATACAGATTTGTATCCAGGTTATGATTTTAATCATAACAATGAGAGATGCTATAGGCGCAGGATCAAAGAGAAGAGATACAGAGTGTTTTATTTATTGAACGCACACATTTTGGCATCATGGAGAAGACTAGTTTGGTTAGGAGGCTCTCAATACAAGATTAGAATTATAACTTAGTCAACAGTGAGCTGCTCCCCTATGTTAATAGCAGCACAATTCACCATAGCTAAGATGTGGAAACAGCCTAAGTGCCCATCAGCAGATGAGTGGATTAAAAAACTGTGATATGTCTACACAATGGAATACTATGCTGCTATAAAAAAGAAGGAACTCTTACCGTTTGCAACAGCATGGATGGACCTGGAAAGCATTATGCTAAGTGAAATAAGCCAGTCAGAGAAAGATAAATATCACATGATCTCACTCATTTGTGGAATATAATGAACAATATAAACTGATGAACAAAAATAGATCCAGAGACATAGAAGCATCCAACAGACCATCCAACCTCAGAGGGAAGGCTGGTGTGTGTGTGTGTGAGATATCAACCAAAGGATTTGTATGCATGCATATGAGAGTAACCAATGGACACAGTCAGTAGGGGGGTGAAGGTGTGTGCTGGCGGGGGTGGGGGGGACAAGTGGGGAGAGGTCAATGGGGCAAAAAGGATTCATATGTAATACTTTAAACAATAAAGAATTTTTAAAAAAAAGGCAAATTGCAAAAAAGCACTAAATGAAAAACAACAAAAAAAGAAAAGAGTGAGCTGCTCAAAAAAAATTTTTCTTTTCCCTGGAAGACCTACGTAAAAGACCACACTACTAGAGAGAAAAATACTGAAATTATAAATTACAAATGTAAATATAAATATTGCAAAAGACTTGCAAAATAATTAAAATTAATTTTGTGGTATACTTTTCTAAAATGTTTTTCATAGATAAAGGAAATATGTGTACAATAGTAAAATGTAATTATTACTTCTATTTGAATTGATTTTCTTTTACTAATACCTGAAAACAATGTACAGATCTGCTATGAATCCACTCCTGCCTACCTATTATGCAGATGGAAAAAAAAGTGAAGTGAACGTGCCAAGGGTACACAGGCTAATTTGCAGATTCAGGATTTGGATTCACATGGCCTTCCAGAATCTGCTGTATATATATTTTTTAAACATGCAGAAAAACAGAATGCAACATTGTCTGTGTTGTGTAACAGAATCTCTGATGTGTGCCTCTATTTAAACTCTTAGCTAAGCTATCCTAACTGAAGACAAGTGGCCACTAATCACAGTGGATATTACAATTAATACAAATAGTCTCATGTATACCATGCAAAGAGATTCCAAAATTCAGCTAACCACAGGTTCTTATAGCATGGCTTTACTTTAAAAATATTGGAGGTCATTTGCAACATATAGCACGTTAAGTTGCTACATACAACACGTTTTATACCCAATAATATAATCTCTTTATAGAAGTGCACTGGCTTCTAGCTCTCTTCCTATCATCATTCAGTCAGAGTGTGATAGCTTAGCAGCCCTGCGTGGCATGTGTGTGTAAGAGGACAGGTTTGCAGTCGTAGCTGATTGTTTGCCCAAACACCATCTGGCCTGCCCATTTATAATGTCAGCTGAGGCTGCCCAAGGTGTGAGGGAAATCTTAATTTCACATTTATTCAGGTCCTACTGGTTGAGGATGCTCTGGCCACAGCTCAAATGACACCATTAAAATGTCTGTACTTTGTACCGTAGCCCATACCATAGTCTTTTTTTTTTTTTAATTCTCCTGAATGCTTTCCTGGTTTTCACGATCTTACCTTTACTTATTTTGGATACCTTGTTACTGAAGGTTTTCACCCACTCTCAATCATAACAGTAAGCATCTTGCTACAATATATAGACTGCAATAAGCTTTAATAAAATAATTGAAATATTTCGAAACCCAAATGCCCTTGCTTATATTAAATTTGTATCTATTAGAGTAAGTTTCAGTATATAAAATTATGCAAATATTTAAAAATGAATCAGTGCCTCCTATAAAAAAAACATTCATGATTACTATGAACATTTTAAAACAATTATTAATAAATAATGATGTATGCACAACTTTGCAATTTTAATAGAAAAGTAATGATGACTCAGGAATTTTTAAATAACTGACCAAATATTTATAAACTAAGGCCAAAAAATCACATTGCATTAGGCATTTCTGCCAGAACATATTTCATTAGAATGAAAGGCTAAGAAAGTTTTAATACACTATATTAGTTATTTTAAATTACCATAATAGTTATACAATGCTTTCTATTTTTTTTAAATTAATAAAATATTTAGCCCTAGCTGGTTTAGCTTAGTTGGATAGAGCACCGGCCTATGGACTAAAGCATCCCAGGTTCGATTCCAGTCAAGGGCACATGCCCAGGTTGCAGTTTCAATCCTCAGTGGGGGGCATGCACGAGGCAGCTGGTCAGTGATTCTCTCTCATCATTGATGTTTCTCTCTCTCCCTCTCCCTTCCTCTCTGGAAGCAATGAAAATATATTTTAAAAAACTATATATAGTAGCATCTAGTAGAAATGATATTTTGCTAAAATACAGTAATTTAATCCTAATATATAAAAACCCAGAGTCTATAATGACCAACTGAAGGCTTGACTGAACACCGGAAGTCAGTCTTGCAGTCAGTGCTGGGTTGCCAAGGTGACCAGCACTGATTGCCGAGAGGGCTGCAGATCAGGCCCGGAGAGAGTCTGGGAGCTAGAAGCAGGGTCTGACCCGCAGCCTCCATGGCAGCTGTTGATCAATCGCGCCTCTCTTTCTCTCCAGGCCTCCACAGGGGTTGCTAATCAGCCCTGCCTCTCTGATCAGGCCCAGAGATAGGTCCGGAGATGCTGACTGGCATAGAATCTGACCAATCAGATCCAAATCTGGGTGAACTGTGAGGAGCCAATGGCTGCCTAGGAAGCAGAGCTTTTGACGCTGACTGGCATAGAAACAGACCAATCAGAACCAAATTGGCCAGCAACAGAGGGTAGTGGGGGCGAGATCAGGCCTGCAGTGGAGGGCAATTGGGGGCAACCAGACCAGCAGGGGCGGGCAATTGTGGGTGAGATCAGGCCGGCAGGGGAGGGTAGTTGGGGATGATCAGGCAGGCAGGCAGGTGAGCGGTTAGGAGCTAGCAGTCCCAGATTGAGAGAGGGATGTCTGACTGCCGGTTTAGGCATGAGCCTCATGGGATCTGGCCTAAACCGGCAGTTGGACATCCCCTAAGGGGTCCCTGATTGGAGAGGGTACAGGCTGGGCTGAGGGAACTCCCCCCTCCATGCATGATTTTTGTGCACCGGGCCACTAGTATTCTATTAAGAATACAAGTTAAGAGGATATGTCTTGATGAATTAAATACCAAACTTTATATTGAGAAAATAAAGCATTTCATGTAGAAATTGATTCCAATTTATAAAATAGAAATAACATATACTAACTTAATATTAAAAGTTGGTAATTAAACATGTTTTTGAAGAATGTTATATTTCTTTGTGGGACCCATTAATGGCTAGTCAAATGAAAACTCCAGTAGAGGTATTCAAAAATATGATATAAAAGAATAAAATTTCTTATAATTCATTTAAATGTGCACATGATCTTTAAAATGTCACTACTCATCAGTAAAAATATCTTGAAATTAAAATTTGAATCTGAAAGAGAAAATTGGTTTTGATTTGGAAATACATAAAATTTGTAAACCTTCTTATAATAAACATGTGTGTGTTTCTCAGATTGTATGTGTAAAGACAAAGTTCAGCAAAAGATTTTCCTGTTCATAGTGTGTTCTCAAATTTCAGGAACACAGTACTGAACATTATTACTTTGGTGGTGGATAGCTAGGCAAGTTATAGGAGGAAGATGAGTTAGTTTCATTAGTCGAAGATAAAATATTCTAGACCAGGACCAATATGTGGCTTAATATGATATGTGAAATGTTAAACTCTATAATGGATCAAGGTTAGGTTATATATATATACCTATAATAAAAATATCTATTTCTGACAACTTAAAACATATTTAACATGTATTCTTTCTCAGTTAATCATTTTGAAATGTAAAAAGCTATTGATATTACTATTAAATATACAAATACTAAGTATGCTTCAGAGTTTTAAAATGAAGCAATCAAATTTTTTTCTACATTGATTCAGGAATAAGTCAATTCAACTGCATAATATATCGTAATATCTTTTTTAAAAAAATATATGTTATTGATTTTTTTACAGAGAGGAAGGGAGAGGGATAGAGAGTTAGAAACATCCCTGAGAGAGAAACATCAATCAGCTGCCTCCTGCACACCCCCTATTGGGGGGATGTGCCCACAACCAAGGTACATGCCCTTGACCGGAATTGAACCTGGGACCTGTAAGTCCGCAAGCTGATGCTCTATCCACTGAGCCAAACTGGTCAGGGCTTATTGTAATTTCTAACCCAAAACTATTTCAGTGCTTATTTTGTTTTTAAACACTTCTTTCCCAAAACTACATAGAAATGACTCTTCAAAAATCAATAGATTAGCACATACATGCTATTTTGAGGAAAGTATCATTACATGGTAAAGACTAATAATAGTTGATTTTCTGTCTTCAGGTATCATGTATAAACTTATAAGTTAGATGATAGTGGACCTTTTATTTTAAAGGCATAGTTAACATGTTTATGAAACATTTTGACAGAGCTGCTATTTACCAAGTTTCCTAGTTTCCTAATTACGTATCCTCTTTTTGTTGTAGTAGAATTACTGTCATTGTCATGTCTGGCATAACCAATTTAGATATAGGTAGCTACTAAATACTTTATGAAAGGCATGTTGACATAAATAACAAAACAAAAAAAGAAAAGAAAAAAAAAAACAAAAACAACCAACTAAACTTTATTTCTTCCATGAATAACAGTAATTAGTTTGGGATGAGGTTTTGTTATGTGAATTCATCTCAATATCACATTTAGCAAAACATAATAAATGAACTTAATATAGTAAAAATGTTTAATTACCTGTTTTCTGCTTCAATTTGATATGTTTACCCTGTAGACGCGTTTATTATTTTCAAGTGCATATTTGAGTTTTAAATTGTCTGCCTTTTGTAGTATGTCAAGTATTATTCTGCACCTGAGCGACTAACTGTTCCTTTGAAAATCAAGAAAAACATAATCTTCTCACAACGATACTGAACCTGATGTGCCTAAGAATGAAGTTTTCATGAATACTAACCAAAACTAAAAAACAAAAACAATGTGAAATGAAAATATAGTTCTCCTTTGTTGATGTTGAAGATTTGTTCTGGGCAATTTGCTTTTTCAGTGGAGACCTGCATTCCCATTTTCTTCATCGTAGGGTCCTGATTCGGTTTGTTACTACAGACATGCTTGTGAGGTTTGAAATCACATTGAAATTTTACTGCAGGAGCAATGTATATAAGGAAATATATGCTGGGAGGTGGAAATTTTCTTAAATATGTTTAACGTTGGTATTGAACAGTAAAATAGAGATAAATACTAAAAATCTATAGAATAATTTGGCCATGATCATGTTTGTAGGTTTTTTTTTCTTTATTTGATAGCCCTTCCCTAAAATATTGAATAAAACTCTGTCACCTGACTTGCCATAGAAACTATTTCAAAATTGAATGTTGCTTTTTTACCTTAATCTGGATTTTCAGATAGTCTTTTTTTTTTTTTAATAAATCTTTGTTGTTCAGATTATTACAGTTGTTTCTCATTCCCCCCCCATAGCTCCCCTCCACCCGGTTCACACCCCCCCTCTGCCCTTACCTCCCCCCACTGTCCTTATCCATAGGTATATGATTTTTGTCCAGTCTCTTCCAGTACCCCTCACACAGACACCCCTTTCCCCCTGAGAATTATCAATCCATCCCATTCTATGCCCCTGATTCTATTATATTCACCAGTTTATTCTCTTCCTCAGATTTTTAATTCACTTGAGTTTTAGATTCACTTATTGATAGATATGTATTTGTTGCTCATAATTTTTATCTTTACTTTTTTCTTCTTTTCCCTCTTTTTAGAGAATACCTTTCAGCTTTTCATATAATACTGGTTTGGTGGTGATGAACTCCTTTAGCTTTTTCTTATCTTTGAAGCTCTTTATCTGCCCTTCAATTCTGAATGATAACTTTGCTGGGTAGAGTAATCTTGGTTGTAGGTTCTTGCTATTCATCACTTTGAATATTTCTTGCCACTCCCGTCTGGCCTGCATAGTTTCTGTTGAGAAATCAGCTGATAATCGTATGGGTGCTCCCTTGTAGGTAACTAACTGTTTTTCCCTTGCTGCTTGTAAGATTCTCTCTTTGTCTTTTGCCCTTGGCATTTTAATTATGATGTGTCTTGGTGTGGTCCTCTTTGGATTTCTTTTGTTTGGGGTTCTGTGCGCTTCCTGGACTTGTAAGTCTATTTCTTTCACCAGGTGGGAGAAGTTTTCGGTCATTATTTCTTCAAATAGGTTTTCAGTGTCTTGCTCGCTCTCTTCTTCTGGTACGTCCATAATTCTGATGTTGGTACACTTGAAGTTGTCTCAGAGGCTCCTTACACTATGTTCAACTTTCTGGATTCTCTTCTCTTCTTGCTTCTCCGGAGGAGTGTCCTTTGCCTCTTTGTATTCCAAATCATTGACTTGATTCTTGCATTCCTCTAGTCTGCTGTTGGATCTCTGTAAAATATTTTTTATTTCAGTCAGTGTATGTTTAATTTCTAGTTGGTCCTTTTTCATATCCTTGAGGGTCTCACTCATATCCTTGAGGGTCTCGTTAAATTTATCAGCCTTTTCTAGGAAATTCTTGAAAAACCTTATAACCGTGGTTTTGAACTCTGTCCAGTCGTTTGTTCTCCTCCATTTCTTTCATTTGTCATCTGTTTCCTTGTCTCCTCATTTTTGCTGCTTCCCTGAGTTGGTAGGGTAGCTTTGTGTGCTAGGTGTCCTATTGGTTCAATGGGTCAGCCTCCCAGTTACCTGAGGTGGACACTCTTGGTGCACCCCTTTGAGGGCTGTGTGCACAGCCTTGTTGCAGTTAAGTCTTGATTGTTGTTGGTGTCACTGGGAGGAATTGACCTCCAGACCAATTGGCTGTGAGGACCTGCTGTGTCTATAATGGAAGAACTGCTGTGCTGGAGACATGTTTATGGGGCAGGACTTGTTCCAGTAGGGCTTTGGTGCTCACTGAGTCTGCCTCTTGAATGTGTCCCTTATGGGAGTAGTTGAAATCTGGTGTCGTCTCACACAGACCACTAGATACAATAGTTTCTGGATCTCCAATGGGGTGCATGTCAGCTACTGTCTGAGGCCACCCAGCAGGAGCTACAGCAAGAACTACAGTTTTCTCCTCTTTGCTTGGGATTTGGCTGTTTTGGAGCAGTCTGACTGGAGCTGCAATTTATTTGGTCTTGATATAATTAGACTAGAGTTGAGTAATAGTGTAGTAATTAGTAGAGAAATAAGAGAAAAATTAATACAGGACAACTAAGAAAATATTGCATTATGGTATATGATAACTGTTTTCTCATTTATGGAGTACCTTTGACTTTATGTAAAGGCTCTTACATAATTGCATAGAGTCATTGGCTGCACAAGGTTCAGGAAAGTTGATGGATTAAAAACCCCTTGCTGAGTTATTATTATAATTTTCCTGGTGAGCTGGGTATCAGTTACTGTTTGAGCGGCACTTGAGTGGTTTCCAGGGTATCAGCAGGAACTCTTGACTGAAATACTGCCATGAAGTCAGAAAAAGTTCCCTGTAAGCATAAGTGCTGGAGATACCTGTGATACTAGATGCTTAAAGAAATGTAAGTGGCCTGGTTGGTGTGGCTCAATGGTTGAGCCTCAACCCATTAATCAGGAGGTTATGGTTGGATTCCAGGTCACGGCACATGCCTGGGTTGTGGTCTCAATCCCCATTAGGTGGTTGCAGGAGGCAGCTAATTAATGATTCTCTCTCGTCATTTATGTTCCTATTTCCCTCTCCCTTTCACTCTCTGAAATCGATTAAAAAAAAAAAAAAGTAAATGTACCTTATATAATAAAACCCTAAAATGCAAATTGACTGAAGGGCAGAATGACTGGCAGAACGACAGGTCGCTCTGAAACACACTGACCACCAGAGGGCAGACGCTGCCACCCTAGAGGGAGGCAACTGGAGGCAGCGATAGGGGGGTGGGGCCAGCCAGGGGGTGCCAGGCCACCAGCCAAGGTGCATGTCAGTGGGGGCCCCCTGATCTCTCTGCCTTCTGGTAGCCCCACAGGTGGCCTGATTGCCAGCCAGGCCTAGGAAGCCTACCCTATATATTGGGAACAGTCTCTTATTTAATAATTAAAACCTGGTAAAGCTACTCTAACACTGAAAAAACAGGATGATGCAGCGATGACATGAATGGACTCTGGCTTGCACATTTTGTGGTCAGCCCTGATTCTGACACTTATAACTGTGTGACAAAGCCAATTACTAAACTTCTCTCTGCTTCAGTTTTTCCACCTATAAGATGGGGAAAATGGTACTACTGCCTCAGAAGGATCATGTTATGTACTACTTTTTATAATCAGGGCAAAAATATGTAGCTGCCCACACAACAGCAAGATGCCTTTCATCTGTATGAAAAATATGGTCACTGGTACATGCAGCATCCTGGATTGCGAGAGGGATGTCTGACTGCCGGTTTAGGTCCGACATCCCCCAAGGGGTCCTGGATTGTGAGAGGATACAGGCCTGGCTAAGGGACTCCCCTCCAACCCCCGTGCATGAATTTTGTGCACCACGCTACTAGTGTAAAATAAATGGCATGTAGCTGTACTAAAAATTGGACAAAGTGTATTGGGAAACTATGAATGTTTAAAACCAATTTGTTGTATGATTTAAAATATTTTCATTATCTCACTATAGTCACTGTTTTTAGTACCACTAAATTGTGTGTTTTTTCTTGGTATTTTATCACAATTTATTCTTGCTAAAATAATCAATATTTTATTTTGAGACAAATCAATGTTAAATTAAAATGCTATTCTTTAAACATGTGCTTGTTTCCATATTTTACATTTTTGATGAAATTTTAAATGCAACTTTCTACATCTTAGAAAATATATTTATGCACATCAAATACATATCACATTTTATTGTCTATAAAATTATAAATGACCTCTTATAAATTTTTACATTATAACATGCACTAGGTATAAAATAGCATGAAGAACCAAGTTAAATTGCTGATTGGAAATATTTGGGAAATATTTTACAGATTGTGTTTCAACCTGAAATGGAATAATCTAATTATATATGTTTAAAATTGCAATAAAGTATGTTTTCAAATTTATATAAATTTCAGAATAATTATTTTCCAGAAAGTAGATTTCCTTAAAATATTTTGTAAGATTTGTACTCTGTCTTGTAGAATCTCTGATAAGAAAATAATGTTTATAAATAATGAGATTATTTCATGTACTTTCTTATTTCACATTCAGTTAATATATTTCCAAATAATCATGTAAGAAAAAGAATAGATACTCTGCTTAAAATAACATATTAACACTGAGAATGAAAGATAATGACTTGTTAAATATTATGGGAAGAAGGAAAGATATTTTAAAAAGTTTTATTAACATTACTATTAAGATATATATTATTACATGTTTATTTAGCATATCTAAGTATCAAGATTACTTCTTTTTTCTCTCTTCCAGATATTTTAAGTTATAATCATTTCAAATCCTTTCTTTAAATATTTTTTTATTGATATCAGAGTAGAAGGGAGAGAGATAGAAACATCAATGATGAGAGAGAATCACTGATTGGCTGCCTCCTGTACACCCCCTACTGGGGATTGAGCTCATAACCCAGGCATGTGCCCTGACCAGAAATCCAACCATGACCTCCCGGTTCATAGGTCGATGCATAACCACTGAGCAACACCGGCTGGTCTTTAAATTCTTCTTGACACTTCTTTCCTAACAAGTTCATTGCACATGTTTATTTGGTGGTCACAATACACCACAAGATAACTCCTGCCTTCTTTCTAAACCATTTAACTCTCACATACTCTGGGAAACTGTGATTATTATTGTTCTTCAAATATGTGTAAGTTTAGTTGGTTCCATCAAGATAGGCAGTCTCGTGTTTAAGTTTGGGCTTCATTTCTTATCAGATGAGTAAGTTTAGATAAAATATGTAACTCAGCCAAATCTTATTTATTCATTTAGAAAATGCAGTTTTCAATAAGATATTAGTCCATTCACAGGCATTAGATTATATCTACTTCTATCTTTTTGTCTTATACCTTTTCTTTAACAAATTACTACTGAGTTATCATGAAGTCTATTGTATTACTACATTAAAAATTTCCTCTTAGAAACAAAGATATTTATAACAAGCTACTACACTTAAAAAATTCACCCGTTCCTGTGTCTGCTTAGATGAATATAAATAGAGGTTATAAGGAAACATCAGTCCTATACATTTTTGTGGCTTTTTTATATCTTACTAGCCGCCCATTGCAGGAATACTTCTGCAAGAATAGGGCTTCCTGCAGCCTGAGCGAAGCTCCCACCGTCTCTGCTGCCTCGCTCCCTCCCTCCCGTCTACTCTGCCTTGCTCCCACCCATTTCTGCTGCCTCACTCCCTCCCATCTCCGCTCCCTCCCACCCGTCTCTGCTGCCTCGCTCCTACCCGTCTCCGCTGCCTCGCTCCCTCCCCTCCTCTGCCTCGCTCCCTCCCATCTCCTCTGCCTCGCTCCCTCCCATCTCCTCTGCCTTGCTCCCTCCCATCTCCTCTGCCTTGCTCCCTCCCACCCCTCTCCTCTGCCTCACTCCCACCCGTCTCCGCTGCCTCGCTCCCTCCCCTCCGCTGCCTCGCTCCCTCCCATCTCCTCTGCCTCGCTCCCTCCCATCTCCTCTGCCTTGCTCCCTCCCACCCCTCTCCTCTGCCTCGCTCCCTCCCATCTCCTCTGCCTTGCTCCCTCCCACCCCTCTCCTCTGCCTCGCTCCCTCCCTTCTCTGCTGCTTTGCTCACTCCCTTCTCCCCCGGCCTCGCCTGCTTCTCTCTTTTCTCTGCTGCCCCGCTTGCTTACTTCTCTGCAGCTTTGCTCCCTTCTGCAGTGCTTGGCTTCCTTCTCCACTGTCTTCAGTCTTCGCTCTGCGCCTGGATATGCAAGTTAACTGCCATCTTGGTTGAGTTAATTTGCATATCGCTCTTGATGGGCTGGTGGGCATGGCTGGTGGGCGTAGCAGAGTGATGGTTAATTTGCATATTACTGTTTTATTAGATAGGATGTTGGTTCATTGAATTTAATGGCAAACTGCTTACATTTTTAAAATGCAAAAATATCATACTGGTTTTGAATTATTTCTTCTAAAAATTCTTCTTTTTTAATATTTTTTTCTGTTGTTGGATGTTTATGCTTTAGAAAGATTCCTCTAATAAAGTATTTCAAATAACATTTAAGCATAATTTTGAAGGGTATTTTATATTATGAGTGTTACCTAAATGTGACTATAGATGCACATAAAGCAAGTTATCTGCATTCATAGATATTAATACACTCATTTTCTGCCCTGTGCAATAATCCCATCTCTCCCCCATCACCTCTTCTCCTGCCCCTGGCTTCATCCAGTTTCTGCTGTCTGGCAGACTTGGAATCTTATTACTAGATATCGATAAGGATAAGCCTAGTACTAATTACATATTTTAGTCTTCTGGAGCAATAAAGATGAAATACTTAGCTTCGTATCTAAATTGAGTGATTACATATTTGGCATCAAAGAACCTTGATGGCCTTAGACTTGTCCACTTTGATGTGACATTTAGTCAGACCTTTCTATGTGTGCCCTGGTAATGGAATCCTCTGGGGATGCACATGTGATTGAGACCCGGACCATTCTCAAAGAGATGGAGGACAATTAACATGCATGAGCATCTGTAGCCAGGCTTTGTTGCCTTACTTAAGAAGCTTAAAATATGTGAGGGAAAAAATAAAAGCAAATACTCAAAAAAAAACAACACAAAAAACCGGGCCTAAGAGTGGAGATAAGGGAGTAAATGCTGCCTGTGGACTGAGGGCTTTTACGTTGTAACCAAATGGAAACTCGGATGTGAAAGTAGGAAAGAGGTCTTCATTGCTGAAATGGGTCCCACATTTTCTGATGTCTGGGGAATGGGGTCCAGAAGAAATTAAGCAAACAGCTCAAAAATGGTAGCAGTCCATCCCGCTTGCCCTTCCTGTCTTGGTTTACTGCCCCTGCACTTTTAGCTTGGCATATTTTATTAGCTTTATCTCTACCTGTAAAGGACTTGGAGGGTGACAGACAATGCTTCGAATCCTGGCTCTGTCACCTGAGCTTTGTGACATCTGACAAAGAATTTCAGCTCTCTAGATCATTCAGACCTTCCCCATCCTTAAAATGCATCTCAAAAGACGATTTTCTCCTGGATCCACTGAGCAGTAAACTAGCTAGTTATGCAAAATGCTTAGCATAGTATGGGGTGCCTAGAACCTCTCAGGAAATATTAGCATTTACTCTACTCATACAATTTTTTAAAATTTAATCTTTATAAATTTTTTTCATGTTGACATCATTGCAAGTGTCCTCACTCTCCCCTCCCCTTTGCCCACCTGTACCCGACTCTCCCTCTTTTTCACAGCTACCTTTGATGTCAGCCCTCAATAAAGAAAAAAAAAATAAGTAATTAGCAAGAAAAAAAAATGTTTAAAAGTAATATAAAATTGTGAATTTCAATTTGCATCTCTTGAGACCTTTGTAGAAATCCCCTTATCCACTTATTTTTTTGTTGCCTTTACCAGTTTCTAGGAATTCTTAGTATTTTTGAAAGGGTCAGTCATAGGGTTAGTTGTCAAATGAGCTAATCTGGTGTGGAGTTATTTGTGAAAGATGGACTCTTCCTCTCACCTCTGGCACCTTTGGTTTTAAATGTTACTGGTGTATATCTGTTGTCTGTCTACAATCCCTTAAATCCATCACAGAAGCTGTGGCATGGGCCGAACTGCCCTCAGGGCCTGCTGGTCAGAATAAAACTAGACCTGCGGAGAAAACTTCTGGAGAGTATTCAGGTTTAAAGTTTCATTATTTTGTTTTTTATTACTTCAGCTTTGTTTTAAATGTTTTACTTGGTATCATTTCTTTTTTTTTTTTTTTAGTTTTAAATTTTTTTTCAATTACACTTTGCACTCAATATTGTTTTGTATTAGTTTCAGGAGTACAGATTGATAGTACACAATAGTCACAGGATTGAAGTGCAGCCTAGGATATATAGTCAACACGTTGTGATAAGTATGCGTGATGCCTGGTGGATGCGGGAAATACCAGGTATCACGTTTTGAGAGGCACAGAGAGCAGGAGACCAGCCCTCTGAGGAAACAGAGGACATGACCAGGCTTTAGAATACAGAGTGGTGACTGGGGGGGGGGGGGGGGGGGGGGGGTGGGCGTGAGGGTGAAAGTAGAAGAGGGTATATGGGGGATAAATGGTGATGGAAAAAGTAATACAATTAAAAAAATAAAACAAAAAATTTTTAAAAAGACTATCATATCTTATCAGTGGGCTCAGTGGTTCCAGCTCCCTTGGAAGGGACTCAGGAAAGCATTGAAGAAAACAGCTGTGGGAGTGTCCTCCCTTCCCTCCCCCCCTCCCTCCCTCCCTCCCTCCCTCCCTCCCTCCCTCCTTCCCTCCCTCCCCAAGAAGGCAGGAGTCTCAGCAGATGTCCCCTTTAGGGACTAGTGGAGGGATATTGATGATTTGAGCCACCACAGCACTCTAGATATTCTCAGAGCAGGAACTCTCTCCTACTTTCGTTGTTGCAACTGCGATGAGTGTAATGTTGCAGACCTTTTGGAATCTTGAATGTTTGCTCTCTTATGGGAAATAGTGACTTGAAATTTTGCTGGATGTATTTTAGATAAACGTGGTTGATTATGTGCTTTGCATTGAATTGACTTTAATGACTAGAAACCACTTTAAAATCCAAGGCTTAGCTACATCTGGCCTGGCCTTCCCCCTTGGGTTTAGATTTCCTAATACAGTCAATGAGGAAAATACTAAGCCCTGCCTCCCACAAAGATGCAAAGTAAAAATGAATAAAACCAGCCCTAGCCTGTTTGGTTCAGTGGATAGAGCATCATCCTGCAGACTGAAGGGTCCCAGGTTTGATTCTGGTCAAGAGCATGTACCTTGGTTGCAGGCACATTTACAGTAGGGGGTGTTCAGGAGGCAGCTGATCGATGTTTCTAACTCTCTATCCCTCTCCTTTCCTGTGTAAAAAAGTCAATAAAGTATATTAAAAATGAATAAAACCATATTCATACATATCTTTGAGGTGGACTCAACTTCAAAAATGTAGGCAAATATCAAATTGCACAATTTTTTTTCTGTAGAAGTTAAACGTAGAGAAAATCATTATGATAATAAATTATATTGTAAACAAATCATAGGCAGAGAGTGTATTTATCAGGCCAACATATATGTTGAAAACTACATTACTTACTATTTTAAGTAAAAATGTGTTCTAAGAAATATGTATTCTTTTCAGAGCATATTCATATTCAGAGCAAATGTAATTTTATTTTGTCATTTTCATCATCCTCCGATATCTGGCATTAATATTGTTAGCAATTTATTTTTTACTAGAGGCCCAGTGCATGGCATTCGTGAACAGGCAGGGACGGTGTCCCTCAGCCAGGCCTGCGCCCTTTTGCAGTCCAGGAGCCCTTGGGGGATATCCTTAGCGCTGCCACGGAGGCCGGAGAGGCTGTGATCCTAGCTTCTGGCTGAGCAGCATTCCCCTCTGTGGAAGCACACTGACTACCAGGGGGCAGTTCCTGTGTTGAACGTCTGTCCCCTGGTGGTCAGTGTGCGTAATAGTGGCCTGTCTTTCCGCTGTTTGGTCGATTTGCACATTAGCCTTTTATTATATAGGACTAGAGACCCAGTACATGAAATTCGTGCATAGGAGGGGTTGTCCCTAAGCTCAGCCTGCACCCTCTCCAATCTGGGAACCCTTGAAGGATGTCCAACTGCCCGTTTAGGCCCGATCCCAATGGGCAGTCGGACATCCCTCTCACAATCCAGGACTGCTGGCTCCCAACTGCTCGCCTGCCTCTGCCTGATTGCCCCTAACTGCTTCTGCCTGCCAGCCTGATCACCCACTAACCACTCCACTGCCAGCCTGATCGACGCCTAACTGCTCCCCGGCCAGCCCGATTGCCCTTAACTGCCCTCCCCTGCCAGTCTGGTCACCCCTAACTGCCCTCCCCTGCCAGTCTGGTCTCCCCTAACTACCCTCCCCTGCTGGCCTGGTTGCCCCCAACTGCCCTCCCCTGCAAGCCTGGGTCCCCGCCAACTGTCCCCCCTACAGGCCTGGTCACCCCCAACTGTCCCTCCCTGCTGGCCTGGTCCCCCACCAAACTGCCCTCCTCTGCTGGCCTGGTCACCCCCAACTGCCCACAACTGCCCTCCCCTGCCAGCCATCTTATGTCCACATTGGAGGCCATCTTGTGTCCACATTGGAGCAGCCATCTTGTGTCTTGGAGTGATGGTCGATTTGCACATTAGCCTTTTATTAGGTAGGATAGCTTTTCTAGGCGGTTTCAATGCAGTTGTCCGTTTCTTGCGCAGTATAACGTTATGTTGTTCACGCAGCTGCCCTGTCTGCGCACGCATATAGGGGGAGGTTCTTGTTCTCTCCTTGCCCGGGATTGCATTTCCGTGGCTGGGCCGTGTTGGGAGCTTTGAGGCTCCTTCCCTGGCTTCCAGCAGCTCTCACCTTAGAGGGCAGTCAGAGCACTGCCAGGCGCCTGCGAGCCCGGCAAGGAGCAGGCCAAACCGCCTCACAGGCCATCTTCCAGGAAGGTCAAGTTCAAGACTCTGCTTGGTAAACCCGGTCTGCATCTCACAAAGATGTTATTACTCCTTTGGAATTCTCTTTTTTGGGGGGTTGTCTCCACTCATAAAACTTGCTGATAAGGACAAGTTCAGGTCCAGCTACAAATTCTTGGCACCTGCTTCCCTCGCGCTCTCTTCCTTACAAGTCCTTTAGTGTTACATATACTCACTTCAGGTTACAAAGTGAATTCAACTTTCCATCTAGTCTTCCATTATAGAAGTTTAGCACCATGTCAGAGAAAAATGGATCATTTGTTTCATTCTCAAGTTAGTGTATATTCTAAATGTAATATCCTTGTGTCCAGGTGAATTTCTCACCTGTCAAAAATAAGCAATTTTTAGACATTTAAGACCAAGTGTTTACTTTTAATTTAATACTGTCTGATAATTATTTTTCTTATTTTTTTCAAATGAACTTTCAGTGGCTAATAGTTTATCATATCATTTATTGTATATTTTCACCTAACTTAAAAGATGCTGTTATGGACATATCTATTAATTTCAATTATCCAGATACAAGTAATGACTAACATAAAACTTCTTTTAGATTAAAATCTTTTCCAATTTGTATATATTTAGGATATATTCATAAATGTGAATTATTTCATCATCTTAAGCACTGTTTATTTGAAGGCATTTGGTATATGTTACATTAAAACATTTTTTGAGTGCCCATTTAATCCAATCTTTTATTATCTTTAGCTGTCCATATTAAGGTTGAGATTAATCTTAATCCCCTTGTTTATTACTTAGGTTGAAAATTTTCCATGTGTTTATTAAGTATTTCTGTATATGTGAAATGAATGCATAGTTAATGAAATACAGAATGAAATGTCATCTATAATCACTAAAAACAAAGGAAATTAGGTATACATCTAAGAAAACATGTACAGAATATTTATGCTGAAAACTAAATAGCACTGATGAAAGAAATCAAATAAAATCTAATAATCAGAAGGGCATGCCATGTCCAAGGATTAAAAGATTAAACCTTATAAGATGCCAATTCTTTGTAAATTGGTAATACAGGTGCAACCTAGTTGTATCAAAGTCCAGTAAAGATTTTTATAGATAGAGACAAGATTATTTAATATTATTCAGAAATTTATCTGCAAATGCACAGGACCTAGACTAGCTATGATAATCTTTAAAAGGAACATAAGGTGGGTAGAACAGGAATATCCAGTGTCAGGACTTAATATACATTCATGTTCATCAAGAGTTTTGTCATTGGTGGAGAGACTCGTAGACCAATGGATCAGAACAGAGAATCCAGAGGTAAACCCAGGCAAATATGCTCAACTCATGGTTGAGAAGGTGCAAACGTATTTTCACAAATGAAACTAGAGGAATTGCAAGTTCATTAGGAAAGAAAACAAAAAAGAACCCTAACTTAAAACTCACATCTTATCTAAACTTAATCCAAAATGATCACAGACTTCAATGTAAAAGATAAAACCATAAAATTTGTAGAATATACTATATATGTTTGAGAAATAGGGTTAGGCACAAAGTTGCTAGTCTGAACACTATAATCATGATCAATCAGAGGGAAAACATGATAAATTAAATTTGATCAAAATTTAAAACTTTGCTTTGAAAAATACCCTGAAAAAGAGCACAGGAAATATTCAGAATCACTAGCCCTTGTGAAAATGCATATTAAAATCACAAGAAGATACTTGTATACTTATCACAATGACTAAAATGAGTTTGGCCACTTCTTTAAAAAATTAAACTTGCATTTTCCCTACAACCTAGAAGTTACAGTCTTCACTTTTTATCTCAGAAAAATATAGACTGTACATGAATTTTTATAGTAGATTTATTCATAATATCCACAAACTGCAAACAACCCAGAGAAGTTTTCCTCTTAATCTCTTCTATATGTGGGATCGTTGAATGATTTACTTGCTTATTCATTTATCTTGATGGGAAGAGAGAATGATAAGGGAGAGTTGGAAAAAAAATAAAAGTTGAACATAGAGTAAAGCTAAGTTAATAATAATTGAGGAATTACCTAGATGAGAAATGAAAGCCTATTGAAGGACTATCCTAGAGGGGGAGACCTCATCTTTGGAGATCAGAATTAAGGATAAAAGGGTAGAATCTGAGGTTTTAGTGGGTGGAGAGGAATAAATATACTTTTGCAAAATATGCAGCTGTCTGTTGAAAACTAAAATGATGCTTGATAGTTTGAAGAAAATGGTGAGGTCCAAGACAGTCGTTTTTAATTTTTAAAAATAATTACTGCACTATATTTTCCTTACTATGCACCATTATATCACCTTGACTATTGGCTGTACTTAACAGCTTTCATGGATTTCTAAAAATCATGATGGCATCAAAATTATCTTCTAGAAATAAATCACGATTGCTTTCAAATATAACAAATAAAATATCACAACATTTTAAAATAGAAATATCATAGGGTTTACTCATATTTACATTAATAATCATAATGAATAATATATTTGAACATGTTTTTTTTATTTTTGGAGGAGATAAATCTACCTAATTTTCATTTAGAATTTTTTCAAGCATAATCATTTATCACATATAACACTTTTCTAACCTAAAGTGGCCTTCACTAATTGTTACTAAACACTAATTAGGTGCATTTGCAAACTCTCTTGTCTGTGGGGGAGAAAGTTACATTTATTGTTACTATAATGGTGCTGGATAGTCATGTTCCAGAGTGATAAACATGGCTTTTAACAATCAATGTTTATGTTTATGTTTTAATTTAAGTCAAGATGGGAGGATATGCTTTTGAGGAGTTTAACATTTTAATATGGACAAAGATATTTATGTATTTTGACTAGAGCTTCTTCCACTATCCTGTAGCATTTCTGTGTGATATATATACATTTTTAAACTAAAAATAAGGCTTTGTTCCCTGCAATATCTTAAAGTAATCATACCCTACTATATAAACATTGGGGTTCTTTTAATTTAGCATGAAGAAAACACCTTAAAAAATCAGAAAATAAGACTGAACATTTTTGACAAATGAATTTTGACATGTTCACACTTAACCTGTTTTTTTTATATCATTGATTTGAAAATTACACATCAAAATTGACTTAAAATAAGAAAGTGTGAGCATGCTATTGCAATTTATTATGTGCATGTTTGTCAATTCTATGGAAAAGTTTATCCAAAACAATGATTGATTGGTTTCAACTCCTTAGAGACTGTCAATTTCTTGAAAATCGCTCCCTGACATAACATCGCATACTCTTTTTAGGAAAAGAGGGAGCTCATGGGCCTTAAATATTCATGAGTCACAATAGTTTCCCAACAAATCAAATTTAATTAAATGATGCATTTCCTCCACTTACAAAAGGTTTATTAAAGGTTTATTTGCTCATGCAAATTAAAGTGTTAGAGTAAAAATCCACATGAAACTTGGCACTCACAATTAAAAAAAAAAAAAAAAAAAAAAAGTATTGAAGGATTTCTCGCCTCCCTGCAGTACCTTGCTATGTTTAAACTGCTCAGTTGTCATTTGGAATCGTTAATGAAACTGCGGAGGAGGGTATTTATTTGCATAACAGGACATCATTTGCTGTGGCGAGGTTTTAATTATTTATAGGCTGTCTGAAATATTGAAGATGGCATCGCCAAGGAGCATGAAGGGCTGGGTAATGCCTTCATTTCAGGTTTCCTGCCGGTTCTTTTATGGGTCAAGCGATTTATTTCTAATTAGCATACCAGGCAAGTGGCTTTCAAAACATACGGAAAACAAATTGGTTTCCGTCTGTTTGCTGCCTGAGTGGCTGGAGATGGCCAGGGGTCACTGACAGAGACGGAGTGGAGTTAGGAGCCAGAGCAGGAGGCGGCCGCAGCACGTGGAAATCACTGACTCAACCAAGCCCCAGGCTCACGGGGCGCCCTGTGTGCTGGGCCTGGGGTTCCTCTTCGGGAGGAGGCGGCTAGCACGAATGGGTTTTATGTTAATTGTCCCTTAAAATACTTCCTAACATGAACATATTTCTTACTGGAAATGACGTGTGAGCAACAGAAAGCAATTCTTTTCCTTAGATGGAAGACACAGGCATTGTTCTGTGCATGGGGAAAATACAGCAGTTTCAGGGTAGGATTTCACATTTAACATATTCAATATATGCACTTACACGTATACATAAGAACAATAGCCTGTAAAGAAACCATAATTGTGTTCACGTTTTAGTAAGCCATAGGGAAAGTTAGAGACGTAATGAGTTTTGACTTACTAGAGTGTACTAAAAAATACGTTAACATCTCTAATTACCTTTTTTGTGCGTAGTTGATGCTAGATAAGATGAAGAAAAAAAAGCCCTATTAGGGATCACCCATAAGGTCTTTTATTGACAATAAATGGGCTTTCATGTTGCTTCATGGCTATTTCAAATGTAGTAATTTTAAAGCAGAAGAATTGTCATGTTTTCAGTGTCCTCGCGTGGCCAGAAGAGATGTTTGTTGCAAAGTTTATTCTGTGTGCATGATGATGTTGATATTCCTGCCGTCATGCACTCTGCAGCGTTGTCAAACATCCTGTCCTCTGTCACCTTCTGGCCTGGAAACACGGAGAGAGAGACTGCTGCCAGATGTCAAAAAGCAGCCTTTGGGCATTCCAGAGGATGCGCTCTGTGGCCTCTTACGTAGGAAACACATGGTCTGTCTGGAGTGAGGAGATGGTGATCATCACTCACACGGCCCAGGTGATTGGCCGAGGCCGGAAAGGAGTGTCACTGTATCTTGAAGTCAAGAAACAATTACAATGAATTATGATATGGTTCCTGAAGGTTTAGCCATCAATTATCATTTAAAATATATTAAATGGGCGCAGGTAGTAGTAGTTGAAGAAATAATAGATAATGAAATACAGGGTGTTCCCCCCAAAGTATACACACTAACAGCTGATAATTCAAATTTTTAAAATGAAATATATTTTAATAAACACTGCCTTTTTAATTATTCAAAGGGTGTGTATACATTTTTGGAACATCCTATATAAAGAAAGCATCATCTCAGAATAATATATATATATATACACATATATAGTTTAGAAAGAAATATTTTTCAGTATACATTAAAGTTAAATTTATTCTTGTTATCTACAGAGAAAAATTCAAATAAAATACTCATCAGAGTAAGTTGGTAGAGGACTAATAAACTGTATGAGGAAAATGGGATCCAAGAAATGGTAGGAAGGAAATTTGGAAAGATTAACAGATACTTAAATTTATCAGAATAGCACTTATTTTTTACTATATTTTAACATATTAAATTTCCCTTTCAAAGATCAAAAAACTCAAAATCAGTGATTTCATAGGATTTAATCTAGTCTGTTATTAATTGAAAAACATGATCCTTGATACTGCAAGTATAGGTAAAATCTAGAGTAGCCTTGGTTGTTGTATGAGACATCATATTTTAAAAACAGCTATTGAAAACATAAGTTCAAAAGTTACTATACATTTTTCAAAAATATACTTTATTTTCTAGAGAAGTTATATAATCACAGCAAAATTTAGCAGAAAATACAATTCCTATATATTCCTTACACCAACACCTACAACCACACCCCCATCAACATCCTGACACCAGTATGGTACATTGTTCCAATCAGGGAACTTACAATGACATCTCATCACCAGCTAAATTCCATAGTTTATATCATGGTTCACCCAGGTATTGTATATTCTGTAGGTTCTAATAAATGTATAATGGCATGTATACACCTTTTTAATACATACAGAATGGTTTCACTGCCCTAGAAATCCTCTGTGCTCCACCTACTTATTCCTTCCTCTACCCTAACTCCCCCCAAACAACCACTCATCTTTTGAATGTCTCCATAGTTTTATCTTTTTCAGAATTTCATATACTTGGAATCATATGGTAGGTAACCTTTTGAGTTTGGCTCCTTACACACGGTGATACGCACGTCGGGTTTATTCATGCTTTTCATGACTTGATAGGTTCTTCCTTTTTAGCCCTGATTGCTGTTTCATTGTGTTCATGAATCACAGTGTATTTATCCATTCACCTACTGAAGGGCATCTTGATTGCTTCCAACTTTGGTGATTATAAGTAAATCTGCTATAAATATCAGCGCAGGTTTCTCTGTGATGTAAGTTTTCAACTCATCTGGGACAATACCAAGGAGAACAATTGCTGGTAGGAGTATATTTAGTTTTGTAAGAAACTGCCAACTGTCTGTCTAAGTGGATGTACCATTTTGCACTCCCACCAGCAATGAATGGCAGTTTGTGCTGTGTCACATTCTCATCAGCACTTGGTGTTGTTTTCAGTGTTTTGGATTTTCATTATTCTAATAGGTGTGTTTTCATTATTCTAATAGGTATGAAATTAGTGTTTTAATTTCAATTCACTAATGACATAATGTATCGGAACACTTTTCACAGCACATTTGCCATCTGTATGTCTTCTTTGTTGACATGTCTAAAGAGATGTTTGCCCATACATCAATCATGTTGTTCTTTTTCTTATTGTTGAGTTTTAAAAGTTCTGCGTATATTCCGGCTATGAGTTGTCCTTTCATTCCCTGGATGTAACTCTACCTTTGATAATATCTCTATAATGAGAGCTCATGCATTGTCCCAAAGAAAGAACAATCTTCCAGAATCTTTTCGGCGCAGCTAAGGAAACCTTGGCAGAGTGTGGAGATCCTTTCTGTGTGTGTCGCTCAGTCCTATCACCACACCATTGAGATGGACTTTAGAAGGTGTGGGGAGAGAGAGGATAAACCTCTGAGTTATTCCTAAAGCTACGTATAGCCACAGAGTGCCTTTTCCTTACACCTGAGCAGGAAAAGGAATTTCCTCTGGGACTTATTTTCAGAACATAGTTGTTATGGTGATGTATGAGGAAATAAAAGTTGTCATAGCTGTTTGGAGGATGTGGCTACTTAGGGTTCAGTATAATCAGCATTTGTCAGGTGAAACTCTAGGCTTGGCAGGATACCTGACACATCCACCTACTGGAGCTGAAACGCAAGGATTTAGTCAAAGCCCCCGTGTCATCCAATCTGTGACCATGGGAACAAGCCTTCATTCTCTCCTTAAAATAGAGACAACTCACTCCAAATTTCTGAAAGACATACCGCTGTTTTCCATGATCCTGTTATGCATGTGCTCTGTATAAACCTGAATTTGATGCTCTCGGGTAAAGGTGAGAATACGTATTCACAGTAAGAAAACACAAAATATGTGACTCAATGGAGTGTGCACACATATGTGTGTTTGTTTTGTATATAATCCAGAAAATGTCACATGTTTGATATTAATGAAAAGAGGCCTTAGACATACCTTTGAAGAATTCACAATTAGAGATGATATACAGCAGAGGCAGTGTACATACTTAACGTTTTGAGCAAGAGGACAAAGTTACTAAAGATTTCCATTCATCATATTTATGTACAAGAAAAACAGGCCTCACACCCACAGGTTGGAAGGCGATGGATACATTTACTTAAAACTATGTAAAACCTTACTCTAATGTCTAAATGAGGAACAAATGAGGAATAATGTCTTACTCTAATGTCTAAATGAGGAACAAATGAGGAATAATGTCGAGTGAATTACATATTGCAATTATAGCACAAAAATAATTATTCCATTTTTCTAAGTGCATAAATATAAAAACATATTTATCAACTTTATAATGAAAAATAAATACTATTTTGATATTGATGTTAAATTTCTAGCTATTTTTACAGAGAATTAATAGAAAGATTTGATAATATAATAAAATGAATAAATCCTTAGTTAAGTGATGTTAATCACACATGAAGTGTAGTATAAGATTTGCACAATCAGAGATCAGCTGTGATAATCAGAGAACTAAAATCCTGAAGTACCAGCTCTTAAATCCATTAATTAGAAATAATTCTGATATTTATCCTCTACAATTAGAGTCTTTGTATAAATTTCCACCAGGGCATTGAGAAACATGTCTCTGTAATTATTATAAATCATTTCTTGTGTGTGTGTGTGTGTGTGTGTGTGTGTGTGTGTGTGTGTGTGTGTGTGTGTGTGTGTGTGTGTGTGTGTGTGAGAGAGAGAGAGAGAGAGAGAGAGAGAGAGAGAGAGAGATGGCCATTCTGTTTGAATGGAATTGCTCCAGCATGTGAAATGTCAGATTTTTTTTTTTAATAGAAATTGAACTTTATGGATAGTATCAGTGAAAGTAAAAACCAACAACGTATTTTTATCTTGTTAAAAATCATTCTTGCACTTCTAGCTTTTTAGTTCTGTATTCCTTGCTTTAAAAAAAAAATTCTGATTGCCCTGGCCAGTGTGGCTAAGTTGGTTGAGCATCATCCCATGCACAGAAAGGTCGCTAGTTTGATTCCCAATCAGAGCGCATGCCCAGGTTGTGGGCTCAATCCCCAATTGGGGTACCTGTGGGAGGCAGCCAATTAATGTTTCTTTCTCACATCAATGTTTCTTTATCTCTCTCTCTCTTTCCCCCATCTTTCCTCTCTATAATATAAAACAAAAACATAATTTAATAACATTGTATTGTGGATTAGTTCTGTATTTCACCATTTATATTTTTGTTAGGCAATAGGGGAAAAGGTCCCCCCGCCAAAGAATAGAGCTACCTTCTGTTACTGTTATGTTTTAAAATGGTATTATTTATACACATAATCCTATCTAATAAAAGTAATATGCAAATTGACCATCACTCCAACACACAAGATGGCTGCCCCCATGTGGACACAAGATGGCCACCACAAGGTGGCCAGCAGGGGAGGGCAGTTGGGAGGGACCAGGCCTGCAAGGGAGGGCAGTTGTGGGCAATCAGGCCAGCAGGGGAGGACAAATGGAAGGGACCAGGCTGGCAGAGGAGGGAAGTTGGGGGCAACCGGGCCTGCAGGGTAGGGCAGTTGGGGGGGACCCAGGCCTACAGGGGAGAGCAGTTAGGGTGACCAGGCCTGCAGGGGAGAGCAATTGGGGGCAATAAGGCTGGCAGGGAAGCAGTTAGGCATCAATCAGGCTGGCAGGCGAGTGGTTAGGGGGTGATCAGGCTGGCAGGCAGAAGCAGTTAGGGGCAATCAGGAAGGCAGGCAGGAAAGCAGTTGGGAGCCAGCAGTCCTGGATTGTGAGAGGGATCTCCGACTGCCCGTTTAGAGGGATCGGGCCCAAACGGGCAGTCGGACATCCCTTTAGGGGTCCCAGATTGGAGTGGGTGAAGGCTGGGCTGAGGGATACCCCCCGTGCACGAATTTTGTGCACCCAGCCTCTAGTTTTATATAAAAACACAAAGATGGGCACCTGGTGGATCCTGTGTTGATTTTTTTAGTGTAGGTTGTTCGCTTATTGTTTGGTTTCTCTTTGTGGTTGTACTCTGTCCACATTATTCCTCCTTGCCACAACAGGTTACCTATGTAAATAACCATGGGCTATGATTCCTTCATGATTTTCTCTATGATGGTCTCATCATGTATACACATGTGCATACTGGACAGATATAGGACTTTCAAGTTAATTTCATAAAACAACAGTGTGAGAGTTTGCATTTTTATTTTCTTCCTTAATCAAACATTGTTGACTCCTTTCCAAGTCAACTGGTTTACCTGGAATTTTAATGGCTACATAGTATTCCATTGTACACATGAGCTATAAATTATTCTGCTTATCCTCTGTTCATGGGCATTCATTTTGTCTCCAGCTTTTGCCACTGGGAGCAATGCTGGAGTAAAAACCTTGTTCAAATATCATTCCATAATGGAGCTTTTGTTTTCATGGCATATTTTCCCCCAGTAGAACTACTGAATCAAAGAAGATATTTTCCTAACGTATTCTTCTGAATTGCTTTCCACAAAGGGTGGAAACATTTTTATCACCAATGCAGGAAACCACTTTTTATCACATATCTTTACTTGCATATAGTAAGTTTTAGCTCTTCTTTATTTTCCAGCTAATGAGTGGAACATGACATCCAATTTTGCTGTAATTTGCCTTTACCTAATGCTAATGTGTTTGAATAGCATTTTATATACTTGCCAATCACCTTTATGTGATTTTGTAAAAATTAATTTCTCTTTCTTGTCTTTTATCTGTTTTAATTGATCTACCTTGCTCCATTGGGAAAAGCTTGTTGTATTATATATAACCCCTGTACACTGTGATGTATCTTCCCAAATTTCTCCTTTGCATTTTTTCATGACATAATTTGCTGATCAAAATATTATATTTATTTATGCAAATATAGGGATGGGCAAAAGTAAGTTTACAGTTGTCATATGGAAAACAATATAATGACTATTAATAAGAATTAAAAAATGAATTCTGTGTTTAGCATACTCAACTGTAAACCTACTTTACCAACACTTGTATATTTACTACAAGAAGAATGGATTTCCATTCTTGATGAAGAAATTCTTCCCAACCCTAGAGTATACATGTAGTCCTCCAAAATTTTATAACACTGTCTATATATATGTATATGTACACACATATACATATGACCATATATATGTGGGACATAATGAACACATATCTGTAGTCCACAAATTAATTAGCATAACATTTTCCCAATCATGTCTCATCTTTACCCCTTGCAGATAATCAATAGCTTACATTTTTGAATTAATCATCCTTTTGTATTAGATTATACCCTTGAAATATATATCCATAGCCATGAACAATTAATTGTTTAGTTCTGTAGGTGATCCTTGTATTAATGGAGCCATGCAGAGTACATTGCTCAGCATATTTTTCTCACTGTCTGTGGAATGTGGTCATTCTTATGGATGTAGTACAGATTATTTATATTGTTGTGGGATATTTCATATTATGAATGTACAGGGGTACATATTTTCAAAGGATTTTAATGATTTTATTTTTCATATTTCACTTTTAATCCATTCAGCATTAATTTTGCATATAGTAAAAGATAGAAATCCATTCATATGTCTTCTCACATGACTAATCAGCTCTGTAGCCAATTTATTAAAGGACCCGTACTTTCCCACAGATTGGAAACATCAATTTCATCATATACTAAATATGCTGAGGTATCTTCCTATATGTTCTGTTGTGTTCCACAGATGTTTTCAGAAATTCCCATACCTATATGACACCGACTTAAAGCATGGCCTGGATCCTGGTAAGGAAAACCCATGGTGTCTCCTATACATATACCCTGAACTATTTTCATAGCTATTTTTTACTTCTTTTTTTGTTTTCTACAAATTTTAAAAAATATCTACCAACATTTAAATAACTGCAATAACATCAAAACTGAACTCCAACTGGAATTCATTAAATTCATGCTGGAACTGAGTTAAATGCATTTCAAAATAAATCCCACTTGGTAATAATGTATTATTGGTTTAATCCATTTTTTTGTGTTAATCTTTTAATTAGAAATTTTATTTATACAATAAATGAGAATGGTCTCAAGTTTGCAGTTTTTAATTAAAATTAATGTAGATCATAAAATGAATGAGCACTTTCTATCTATTTCTGGGTTTCAGATGCCCTGTCAATGCAATGGGTATCGTGGCTCCTGCAGGGATTACATCCCTCACCTATGAGCCTAACTGCTCCTACTGCTGCTTTCATTGGTTCATATGTGATCTCTTCCCACTCTCTGCTCTGGTAAAGAACTATCCACTTTCTCTAAGATTTCACATTTGTTGCCATCAAAGTGTATAGTAGTTTCTTCAACATATAATCTGCCCCATTTTTGTACTTTTTTACAAAAAAAAAAAAAAAACCAAAAAAACTCAAGTGCAATGCAGCCTATGAGGTAAAACCACTTGACTATAACAGTAAACAACTGGAAATCAAGCAAGACGTTGTTTCTGCCGGGCGATGGACACATTAGAGATAGGACACGTTACTGCCCTGGTGACGTCTGGATCAGTTGTGAGCTCTCAAACATCAGATGCCGTTAACTTTATTATAGTAGCTACAGTTTATTGGGTGTTTATGACATGCCAGGTGTTGTGTAGAGTGCTTCATATTTTTCCTCATTATAATATTCTGAAACAACTTGATATTTTCACTTGCTACTTTTGAAAGAAATGGCAAGATCATAGAGTTTATGAGCACTGAAGCCAGAAGTCAGTTTGGTGCTGTGCTCATGGGTCCTTTCTCATAAGCAATGTGCTCTAGTTCCTCCATTATTCGTAATACCAGCATCCATAAAGAAGATTGCATAGTGAGAAACTTGGTTATCTTTCTATTACTGTTAAAGTGCCTTGGCAATGAAATAAGGATGCACAGATGAAGAATACCAGTACTCACAGTGTTTTCGTCTCACAGTCTATGGTAGATGAAGGAACACAGGTACATCCTCCTGACAGTGAAAAGTTGGTTTGTGTAAGACCATAGATGGAAGTATAATGTATCAAGAGAGTGGCAAATAACACAATTATACTTTTATTTTGATTTAAATAATTTTAAAATTTAGAATACAAATGAGAATCTTGACATGAAATAGACTCCCCAGATTTTTCCATATGGAAATTCAAACGGCTTAGATCTAACTACCATCATGCTATCCCCCACCATTAGTATATTTTCCCGGAACTCTTCATGTGAGCAAAGGCAAATTTGTATACATATGTTTAAGCATATACATGGATAAATCATGTCCACATATATTATAATGTATACATTTATATGTATAACATAAATGGATAAATGCATGGATGTATCCATCAAGGTTATTTAATAAGTGTCTGTATATGCTAAAGTTATCATTGATTTTCTAGAGGACTTTGTGACTATTCACTAAATTTTTATGTCTCACAATAGAAATCTGTGACATGAAGTGTTTATTATTATGAACTAGAGGCCTGATGCATGAAATTCATGTAAGGGGCTCATCCCTCACAGCCACGGTGGCTTGCCTCGGTCCTCGCAGGCCCAGTTTCATCTGGAAGGTCGTCCGGAAGGTCGTTCGGCTGTCTGGTCTAATTAGCATATTATACTTTTATTACTAAGGATTATATAATTATGTTATATAACTGAATGCTGAAGATAGTACTTTTTTTATTATCAACCCAATTAACCTAATTGCTTTTATCCTAAGTATGGGCAATCTTAGATAGTTATATTGGACAATTTTTCTACCCAGTATTCTCTTTTCTGATGGTTGTTCTGTTGCTTAAAAACTGAGGAGACCTTTATCCATTTTGAGTTTATTTTTGTGTATGGTGTAAGTTGGTGGTCTGGTTTCTTTCTCTTCTTCTTCTTCTGTTTTTCTTTCTTTCTTTTTTTTTTTTTTTTGCATGTATTTGTCCCAACACTATTTATTCAAGAGACTGTCTTAATTCCATTGTATGCACTTGCCTCCTTTGTCAAATATTAGTTGAGCATAATGGCTGTGGTCGATTTCCGGGTTTTCTGTTCTGTTCCATTTATCTATATGCCTGTTCTTGTGCCAGTACCAGGAAGTTTTGAGAACAGTGGCTTTGTAATATAGCTTGATGTCTGGTATTGTGACCCCTCCAACTTTGTTCTTTCTCAGGATTGCTGTGGTTATTCAGGGTCTTTTTATTCCATATGAATTTTTGGAGAGTTTTTTCTAGGTCTGTGAAATATGCCTTTGGTATTTTAATGTGGATTGCATTGAATCTATAGATAGCTTTGGGTAGTATGGACATTTTAACGATGTTGATTCTACCAATCCATGAACATGGTATATTCTTCCATTTGTTTCTCTCTTCCTCTATCTCTTTTTTCAACATCATATAATTTTTCAAGTACAGGGCTTTTACATCCTTAGTTAAGTTTATTCCTAGGTATCTTACTTTTTTTTAGTGAAATAGGACAAACCCTAGGCAGCAAAATAGCAGACATATGTCATAGCAATATCTTTACCAATACAGCTCCTAGGAGAGTAGAAACTAAGGAGAAAACAAACAAATGGGACTACATCAAAATAAAAAGCTTCTGCACAGCAAAAGAAACCATCAACAAAACAACCAGAAAGCCCATTGCATAGAAAAACATATGTGCCAATGTTATCTCCAATAAGGGTTTAATCTTCAAAATGTATAGGGAACTCATATAATTTAACAAAAGGAAGATAAACAATCCAATAAAAAAATGGGTAAGGACCTAAATAGATACTTTGTGAAAGAGGACATACAAAAGGCCAAGAGACATATGAAAACATGCTCAAAGTCACTAATCATCCAAGAGATGCAAATCAAAACAACAATGAGGCATCATCTCACACCTGTCAGAATGGCTGTCATCAACAAATCAACAAAGGACAACTGCTGGTGAGGATGTGGAGATAAAGGAACCCTCTTGCACTGCTGGTGGGAATGCTGACTGGTGCAGTCACTGTGGAGAACAGTATGGAGTTTCCTCAAAAAAATTAAAATGGAACTCCCTTTTGACCCAGTAATCCCACTTCTAGTAATATATCCCAAGAAATCAGAAACATCAGTCAGAAAGGATATATGCACCCCGATGTTCATAGCAGCACAATTCACCATAGCTAAGATTTGGAAACAGCCTAAGTGCCCATCAGCAGATGAGTGGGTTAAAAAACTGTGATACATCTACACGATGGAATACTATGCTGCTGTAAAAAAGAAAGAACTCTTAACCATTTGCAACAGCATGGATGGACCCGAAGAGCATTATGCTAAGCGAAATAAGCCAGTCAGGGAAAGATAAATATCACATGATCTCACTCATTTGTGGAATATAATGAACAACATAAACTGATGAACAGAAAATAGATCCAGAGACAGAGAAACATCTAACAGACCATCCAATCTCAGAGGGAAGGCAGGGGAGGGGGAGGGTAAGATATCAACCAAAAGACTTGTATGCATGCATATAAGCCTAACCCATGGGCACAGACAGTAGCGGGGTGAGGGCATGTGCTGGGGGGATGGGAATGTCTGGGGAGAGGGCAAGGGGGAAAAAGAGACATATGGGATACTTTGAATAATAAAGAATTTAAATTAAAAAAATGAGGAGGAACTTCTAAATACTAACTTGGATTTCAATCTAGACTTGCTCAGTGACTGACATGACCTTTTCCTCATATAATTGCCTTCTTTGGCTGTTGTGTTCATTACCTGGTCCTGCTATTACTTTTGTTACAATTAGAGCAGATCCTAACTACCACTTCCTGCATTGCTCTGCCATCTCTGGGCTTTAGCTAAAAATATTCTGCCACAGCTCAAAACTGAGTAGATTTTTGTTGCTGCTGCTGTTTTATATTTTCTTGTTTGAGCAATTGGATTCTGCAACATACTGGAGGTTCATGTGTTCACCAAATCCATACATTGGCACCTAATCTCCTGTGTGATGACATTTGAGGTGGAGCCTCTGGGGGTGGGGAGGATTCGAACTTCAGGGCAGAGACCTCATGAGTGAGATCAGAGGCCTCATCAAAGAGGCCTGAAGGGACACAATGGAAAGGAGGCCATCCATAACCCAAAAGGTGCTCTCTTACCATCTGCCAGCTGGTTGACTTTAAACTTTCCAGCCTCTAGAAATATCTATAATGGTGCATCCTTTTCTTCACTCTGGAATTTAAGTCAAAAACTCACTTCATCTGCCAGTATAGACAAATGTAGTCTTCCTTCTTAAGTCCCTGGCTTCCCAAACCAGGGGACCTAGTGGGCTTTTGCAGAAGCTGTCCCCCTGTGCTCTAAGTGAAGCAAGACATTCATGGGTCACAGAATTTAAAAAGCCTTAAGTCTGACCAGCTCAGCACTAGACCTAAAGTAAAATAGTTTATTCATTATCACATATACATGCTTTCCTAAAGTATCTATCTATATCCTATCTAATAAAAGAGTGATATGCAAATTGACTGTCACTCCAACACACCAGATGGCCGCCCCCATGTGGTCAAAGAAGGCTGCCCCCATGTGGACACAAGATGGCCACCACAAGATGGCCAGCAGGGGAGGGCAGTTGTGGGTGATCAGGCCAGCAGGGGAGGGCAGTTGGGAGGGACCAGGCCTGCAAGGGAGGGCAGTTAGGGGTGATCAGGCCTGCAGGGTAGGACAGTTAGGGGGGGACCCAGGCCTGCAGGGGAGGGCAGTTGGGGGGCACCAGGCCTGCAGGGAGGACAGTTAGGGGTGACCAGACTGCAGGGGAGGGCAGTTAGGGGCAACCAGGCTGGCAAGGGAAAGCAGTTAGGGGCAATCGGGCTGGCAGGGGAGCAGTTAGGCGTCAATCAGGCTGGCAGGGCAGTGGTTAGGGGGTGATTAGGCTGTCAGGCAGAAGCGGTTAGGGGCAATCAGGCAGGCACACAGATGAGCGGTTGGGAGCCAGCAGTCCTGGATTGTGAGAGGGATGTCCGAATGCCTGTTTAGGCCTGATCCCAACTGGCCGACCGGTTGGTAGCTATTACATGCACTGACCACCAAGGGGCAGACGCTCAATGCAGGAGCTGCTGAGCTGCAGTGACTTGGCAGCTGCGGTTCTCGGGTGATACACCTGGAACCAGAGATGAGGGATCCCGATTCCAGGGGGTGTCACCTGAGAACCGCCCTCTTGCAATCTGGGACCCCTTGGGGGATGTTGAAGAGCTGATTTCAGCCTGATCCCCATAGGCCAGGCCGAGGGACCCCATGGGTGCACAAATCCATGCACTGGGCCTCTAGTAATTAAATAATTGATGTCCTTTGAATTTATCTGCCATTTAGACAGGTAATCCTTTAAAAAATCATTCAATAATTAATAGTAATTATAACTAATAAATATTCTAAAATTAATAGTTAACACACATATTTAAACATTTTTTTAAAAAATCAATGTTTAGAATTAATTGGCCCTGACCAGGAATCAAACCAGTGAACTCTTGGTTCATAGGAGAATGCTAAACCATTGAGCCACACCAGCCGGCTACCTCTGGTATTTAATTTGCTTTTTTGGCATCATCTGTCTCTATTTTTATTATGTAACTTACTTCACATTCTCTAAATAGTATGTTGTTTTTAACATATATTTAAACATGTTTAAACAATCAATGTTTAGAGTTAATTGGCATCTCTGTCCTTTATAACCTTGATGCTAATGCCTTCACTGTGCTCAAGCTGAACTCCTGAGTTGGTTTTCCCTTTACCCTCCACTGTTTCTTACATTGAATCTGCCTCTGGGTGGGTTTCCTTTTCTTCCTTGCAAACCCTTGTGTCTGTCACCTTTGAAATGCTTGTTTGACATAAAATATGGTTTTTTACTCAAACCAGTTTTAATTTTTATTTTTTGGTCAAAAATTTGAAGAGAGTTTGACATTATCATCACCATCCAACATTGTTGAGAATAATTCTTATAATTCGGAAACAAACATGTTTATTGTCACTTTGTCACATTCTTTGTTTCATTTATATCTTTTCCCAAGTTATTATATTCTGAAGTATTTCCTAATTCTTATATTTCGGTCATTTCTTATTTTTGAAACTTCATGTTTGTGAAAACATCTTTTCATTGTTTGTGCACTTTAACAGCTTAGCTGGCTTTAAAGATACTAACTAAAAACATTTTCTTGTTAATTATTTCGAAAATTCAGTTGTTATATATCATTGAATGATGCCTTTTGTTATTGACACACTTTCTAGCTTAACGTTTGTGTGTTTTTTTTCCTGATTATATGCCAATGGGAACATTTCCCCCTCCTCCCATTAGTTTCTTCCCCAAGATCTATCCAATTTGGATCTCTTCACATTTATTTTGCCTTTTACATAATGAGCCCTTTCAACTTACCAAGCAGATTTTTGTCCAGTCCACTAAGCTCAATTTTTTATTACATGATCTACTAATGCTTCTTTTCTGTTTGTTCTGTTTCTTCTTTATAAGACCTTTAGTTATGGGGTTTAAGTTCCATGAATTATCCTCTGTAGCTCATGCTGCTTTTGTAACATTTCCATCTCTCTTCTGCCCCCTGAATTTAGAAGAAAGTATCTTAAGTAAATCATCTACTCTTCTGTTTTGATTTTTTTAAGTGTCTCTATTCTCTAATCAGCTGGTCAATTTTTTAGAAAATCTCTCACTCAGACACACACACACACACACACACACACACACACACACACACACACACACTCAACCACACACATCCTGCCTAGAAAAAAAAAATTAACTGGCTGAAAGAGGAACAGGTATAAATTGAAGCAAGTTATTAATAGTACATTGTTTTGTGATTCTATACTCCAAAGCATTTGCTATATAAAATCAAGTTTGTGGTTTTTGAATGAGGTTGAGAATTAGTAATTATTGAATATTCTAAGGGCATTTATTAAGCCATAGGCTGTTGAATATTAGATGTTTTGTTTGGTGCTTTAAATAGCTCATTATTTATAGTCTTAATAGTATTATCATGTAATTTTATATGTGTGTGACTTGTCCAGGACCACAAGATTGGTTTTGGACTCCAATGCTAAATGATTCATTTCAGAACCTTCTTGTTTAAAGAAAATTTCAAAATATAAGGATGCTCCATAAAAAACAACAAAGCAAAATAAAAACTAACTTGAAGAAGTCTAAACATAAACTTTAGCCAAATCAAAAATTATCTTATTGTTTACTTGGCTATAAAATATTATCGACTTTCACTAACTTTTAAGTATATAATTTAGATTGCAGAAATTATAAACTTTATAGAAAATAATTAGCCATGAAAATATATTTAGTCTGAAGACTTATAAATACTTATGTTTTTGATATCTAAACTCATTTGACAATTTAATGAAGAATTATGTATAACTTTAGCATTGATCATTAAAATAAACTTCGTTTAAAAGATGAAAAGTTATATAAAACCCAACAGAAAAAACTCTAGAGGGAATAGGAATGTTTTAAAAACTCAATATATACATATATATATACGTATATACAATATATACATATAATAGGAATGTTTTAAAAACTCAATATATATATATATATATACATATATATATGTTTGTGTCATTCACGATATTTAACACTGCTCTGTATGTAAGGTATGTTGCCTTTCATATCATTCTGCAAATATTTTCATTCTCTTCTCTTGAAACTATTTTGGGCACTTCCATACAAAGTGCTTGATGAGGAGATAAAGCACTGGAGCCAGAGCGTAAATTAACACACTGCTTAATTCATCAGGAAAGTCTTACTAAAGAAAACATACTGTCAACTAAAAACCAAGAGTTTGCCAACATAGCTGTGGTTGACTTATGTATCAGACATCTTTCTGGGCCCCAAAGCTCCTGACTACATTGCATACTCATGACAAACAGCCTACTGAGTCGCAGCCACACTGTGTGACGTTTGCTACTGTTGGTCACTTACATTTAGGCCAATCTAGTAGGCAAGAAATGGAACGTGCATTTTCTTTATTACTATCCTTCTTCATCCGTGGTCATTGCTAGCTTCTTTCCATAAATTCGTTCATCCTTTCGGTGTCTTCCGTTGTTGATGCACCTGAAATGCCTCTGAGAGCCCTGGTTGCTGTTCTCCCACAGGCTCCTAGCCCAGCCATACAGCACATCACAGCACTCTGGATGGGAAAGGAAGCAATGAGTCTGACAGCACCCACACACCTGGGGAAGCGAACACTGACTTAGATACTCTCACTTTCCCCCAAGGAGGAACCAGGGGCCAAAGGACTTTCTTGGTTCTGAGCTGTGCCACTCGGGGGAGAGGTGACATGAGATGGTTCCTCTTACCCTCTACAGTGCCTGCAATCTGAGATCTATTTATTTTTTCTCCGGCCAACTTATTCCTCCACTGGACTCCCAGACTCCCACACAGGCAGCACATCTGTGTGTGATTGCCTAACTCAATGTTCTTTTGCGGGAAGATGGTAGAACAATTTGTTTTCATAAATTGATGACATCATTGTTCATTTCCTTTGCCCATTGTTCTACTGGATGATACATCTTTCCTAAGTAATTTGTATATGTTATTCTGTATTTTCTTATCAAATCCTACCTATGCTATATATTTTTTCTGACACCTTCTCCTAAGTATGTATTTTTTTAAAGTTCTATTATATATAATCAGACATTGAAAATTAGTCCTTTGCTTTATAGGTGGCGATTCTTTATTTTTTATTGTCTAAAGTTTTACATATGTCTCCTTTTTCCCCAATTGCCCCCTTCCCCAGCCATTCCCATCTCGGGCAAGCCCCCACTGCCCCAGTGTCTTGTGTCCATTGGTTATGCTAATATGCATGCATATAAGTCCTTTGGTTGCTCTCTAGCCCCCCTCCCCTGCCATTTGTCTTTGGATCTATTCTTGTTCATCAAATTATGTTGATCATTATATCTCACATATTAGTGATATTCATCTTTCACCAACTGGCTTAAATCGCTTAGCACAATGCTCTCCAGTTCCATCCATGCTGTTGCAAATGGTAAAAGTTCCTTCTTTTTTATAGTGGCATAGTATTCCATTGTGTAGATGTACCACAGTTTTTTAATCCACTCATCTGCTGATGGGCACTTAGGCTGTTTCCAAATCTTAGCTATTGTAAATTGTGCTGCTATGAACATAGGGGTGCATATGTCCTTTCTGATTGGTGTTTCTGGTTTCTTGGGATATGGTCCTAGATGTGGGATTACTGGGTAAAATGGGAGTTCCATTTTTAACTTTTTGAGGAAACTCCATAATGTCTTCCACAGTGGCTGCACCAGCCTGCATTCCCACCAGCAGTGCAAGAGGGTTCCTTTTTCTTCGCATCCTCCCCAGCACTTGTTGTTTGTTAATTTGTTGATGATAGCCATTCTGACAGGTGTGAGATGGTATCTCATTGTTGTTTTGATTTGTATCTCTCGGATGATTAGTGACTTTGAGCATGTTTTCATATGTCTCTGGGCCTTCTGTATGTCCTCCTTCGAAAAGTATCTATTTAGATTCTTCGCCCATTTTTTGAATGGATCGGTTATCTTCCTTTTGTTAAGTTGTATGAGTTCCCTGTAAATGTTGGAGATTAAACCCTTATCCTTGATATCATTGGCAAATATGTTCTCCCATGCAGTGGGCTTCCTTGTTTTGTTGATGGTTTCTTTTGCTGTGCAGGAGCTTTTTATTTTGATGTAGTCCCATTTGTTTATTTTCTCCTTAGTTTCCATTGCCCTAGGAGCTGTATCGGTAAAGATATTGCTATCACATATGTCTGCTATTTTGCTGCCTATGGAGTCTTGTAGAATTTTTATGGTTTCCCATCTTATATTTAAGTCCCTTAGCCATTTTGAGTTTGTTTTTGTGTATGGTGTAAATTGGTGATCTAGTTTCATTTTTTTACATTTATCTGACCAAATTTCCCAGCACCATTTATTGAAGAGACTATCTTGACGCCATTGTATTCTCTTGCCTCCTTTGTCAAATATTAATTGAGCATAATGGCTTGGGTCAATTTCTGGGTTCTCTGTTCTGTTCCATTGGTCTATATGTCTGTTCTTGTGCCAGTACCTGGCAGTTTTGAGATCTGTGGCTTGGTAATATAGTTTGATATCTGGTATTGTGATCCCTCCAACTTCGTTCTTCTTTCTCAAGATTGCTGTGGTTATTTGGGGTCTTTTTTTTATTCCAGATGAATTTTTGGAGAGTTTGTTCTAGGTTTGTGAAATATGCCGTTGGCATTTTAATGGGGATTGCATTAAATCTGTAGATTGCTTTGGTAGTATGGACATTTTAACCTTTTGCACTCGGATGTCGAGTGTGACTCGACAGGGTTAGCATTAGAATAAAGGAATTGAGAAAAAAGCAAACGAGTGCAAAGGGTTAATGATGTTGATTTCAATCCATGAACATGGTATGTTCTTCCATTTGTTTATATCTTCCCTTATCACTTTTTTCAATGTCCTGTAGTTTTCTGAATATAGGTCTTTTATGTCCTTAGTTAAGTTTACTCCTAGGTATCTTAATTTTTTTGGTGCAATGGTAAATGGGATTTTTTTTTTTCGTTTCTCTTTCTGTGAGTTCATTATTGGTGTATAAAAAAAGCCATAGATTTCTGTGTGTTAATTTTGTATCTTGCTATATTGCCAAATTTATTTATTAGGTCTATTAGTTTTTTGATGGAGTCTTTGGGATATTTTCTATATATAGTATCATGCCATCTGTGAATAAGGACAGTTTTACTTCTTCTTTTCCAATTTGGATGCCTTTTATTTCTTCTTCTTGTCTGATCGCTATGGGTAGCATTCCAGTACTATATCGAACAGGAGTGGTGAAAGTGGGCATCCCTGTCTTGTTCCTGTTCTTAGGGGAAATAAGTTTAGTTTTTGCCCATTGAGTATTATATTGGCTATAGGTTTTTCATATAAGGCTTTTATTATGTTGAGGTATGACCCCTCTATTCCCACTTTGCTGAGAGTTTTTGGTGGCGATTCTTTTGTACTGTTAAAATATTATTTTCAAGTTTAAAAACATAAGGATATTTTTCTAGTAATATTATAGGTTTGTTTTGTTTTTATCATTGTTTATATAATAAAACTGTCTTTGTTTGTAGTATAAGGTATCAATCAAACCTCCTTAGTTCCCATTTTTTCAATAGTTTATTCTGTCATATTGACAAATAATGTCACTTCCTGACTGTACTATGGATCTTTTCTGTTTTGATCTGTTTTCTAATTAATTCCATGCCAATAGATAAAGCCTTGAATACTCTTATTTGCATTTCATTATAGAAAACATATCTCCTAAAGCAAATATCCACATCTTGTTATCTTTCCAATTAGTCTTGAATACTGTTCATAATTTGCAAGACTTAGCAGCACTATGATACTTACAGACAATATGAATAATCATTTCTATAGAGGACTTACTATACACCAGGCCCTCGTTTAATTACGTATTTCCTCCTCATAATAGTATTATCAGATAGGTACTTAATCATATCCATTTTATCCACTAGGAAACTAAGACAGATGGAGTTTAAGACTCTTGCCCTAGTTTCAGGCAGCTAGAAAGTGGTAAAGTTTCTATTCCGCCTAGTGTGTCTGGCTTTGGAGTCAGTGCAGTCCTCCTGAAAGTAAGATTTTATGCTTCCCGTACTTCCCTATCCCAACATCCTGTGAAGAGCACCTATTCCCCTCCTTAACTTTTTCTGCACACATTACAGGGCAAGCTGCATAAGTGCAGAGAGGCTGTTTTTCATCTACTTTTTTTCACTGCTGTATTTCCAGTTCCTAGAATGGTTCCTGGTATTAGATATCGAATAAACATTTCTTAGGATTAATTATTTTTAGTTGCAATGAATATTAGTGTATAAAACAAAATGAAACAAAGCTCTGAATTGCCTTGGACTCCTTGTAAAAATGTATTTATCTTTTGTTAATCTTTCCAACATATCAATCAACAGTGTATTATTATTATTTTTAATTTATTTGTATTGAAAGCATTATAGATGTCCTCTTATTTTTCTGCATTGAGCCTCCACCCACTCCCTCCCGCACCTCCATCACACTATTGCCTGTGTCCATGGATTATGCATATATGCATAGAAGTTCTTTGGTTAATCTCTCCCTACCCGTCCACCTTACCCCTGCCTTTCCTCAAATTCCTCAGTCTGTTCCATTATTTTTAAAGGCTATTCAGTCATCTATTTTTAACGCATTGTCAAAGTATTGTCCAGTTTTGCCTGCCAATTTGAAGATAATGCTGTCTCATTCTACAATCTTTTATAGATAAAAGCCTGAAACAAAACATTTTCCATGCTTCTTATATGAATTATAAAGAACTGAAAACTTCATTTCCCCAAGACAAATACTCTCTAAGACGTAAGGGTTCCTAATGTGTTAGATCTTTTTTTCATATAGTATTATATCCCTAAGGCAAATGCCAGGCAAACTTTAAAAACTTTGATATCAGATATGATTTTTTTCTTACAATATGATATTTGCACTTGCCAATTTGTCTTTTTAGGTAAAGAATATGTCATGTCTCAGTCCAATAGCTCTTCTTCATTTTCCTGGAACAAAGTTTTTTCCATTCTGTGTAGAATATTGATTACTAGACTCTTAGCCCAGAAGGCATCTTATATGTAGAGCGTCTCTCTGACTGATTTATTCCTGGAGAGGTGCATTGATGCATTCATGATTATACATGAAATTTACATCCAAGCTGAGTCCTCCTAGGATTATACAATAACAAATTCACAGTTCTTAACGTATCTTTTCCATAAGATTTTTTCCTCTTTTTTAAAAAAATAACTTTCTTTAGGTATAATTTATACACAAAAAAACTGCACATATTTGATATGTATAATTTGATGAGTTTGGACGCATGCAAACATCCATATTAGCATTATCGCAATCAAGGTAATAGACATTACTAACACCTCCCAGAGTTTCCTCATATCTTTCCCCCCTTGCTTGTGTGTGGCAAGACCATCTACCCTCTTACCAAATCTCAAGGTGCACAGTAGCCTACTGTTAACGATGTGCACTATGCTGTACAGCAGATCTCTAAAACGTATTCATCTCGTATTTCTTAAAATTCACATATTTTCTAGATTATTTTAAGATTTTAAAAAATTAGTACAACATTTAAAAACATCACATGAGTCTGTTTTTATCAGTCTCTAACATTTTAAATCCATCTTGAAAGTTTTTTTTTATTATTAAACTACATAAATATATATCTTCCTGATTATAACTTGAATATTTACTGGGCATTCATGCAAGGGTCAAAGTGGTAGGGAGGCATTATTGATGCCAGTGCTAGAGATTCCAGGAGATACACGATCTGAAAGATCTTGAAATTGAGTGGAAGACAGAATCATACATAAGATAAATCACAATACATTATACTTACTGCCCTGGAAAAGGAAGTTGCAGACTTGCTTGGCTTCACAGAGTGGCTGGTCTACATTTGAGGATGGTAAAGCTATTCCAGGTGAAAAGCAGGTGATAGGACATTTGCAAATATAATGAGGCACGGAAGGACTGGACCTGAGGCAATGGTGATGTAGTGGACTGGAGTGAAGAGAAGATAGTAAAAGATGAGGATAGGACTAGAACTATTGGGCCTTTCTCCTTATTAAACAGGCTCCAACTTAAGCATCAGCTTTTTTATTTGTTTTTAAAAATATCTCATTATTTTTTAATGTAGTATATTAAAACCTGCATATTATAATTAAAATATACTATATTGGTAGGATAGCCTAGGCATTTATTATATATATTGTCTTGGTGGTAAAATTGTTCTCAAATTGGGACAACATTAACTAACTTGTCTGAGAAAACCTAAATGGAGTAGTCCCTCTAATTTTTAGTTAAAATTATTTTACCCACCCTGGCCAGGTAGCTCAGTTGGTTAGAGCATCATCCCGATATGCCAAGGTTGTGGGTTCCATCCAGGGCACATATAAGAATCAACCAATGAATGCATAAATCAATCAATAAATAAAAATCAAAATCAATCAATAAATAAAAAATAAAAATTACATTCCCCAGAATGTTTCTTAGGCACACTCTGTTCTTTGATCCTTGAAGGTGAGGTTTTTCTCATCTTTGGCCACTTGAGACATCTTTTAGACATCACTGGACGGTTCCTCTCCTGAAGTGCCGAATGCTTGCCTGTGTCAACCCACAAAACCAAGAGGTGTAAGAGTTTTCCTGTGCCCCTGTCTGTTTCTTCATTACTTAAGGCCACCATTAACAGAATGACCTTCGTATTTGGGAATAAGCTTGAGAAACACACGTCAAAACCATATTATTAGCATGATTATTGTATACTTTCCAAGTCAGTGCAGAATAGTAACAGCAATCATGTTTTATCATTTTCAGGAATCTCTTCAATTGGAAAATAAATGTGAACAATTGCAGGTCCTTCATAATCACTGATCCTCATTCTGACTGGATAATGTGTGATTGTTAGACAATTTCTGCATGTCACTCACCTACATTGCATGACTGACAATTGGTTTACCCATACTCTTCTCTTCATGGTCTGTATTTCTTATAATATCCATTATCTCCTCTTTATCTTGTGGTTCTATCATAAAAATAATTTTGCTTTCATAGAAGAAGTCAGCATGATCTCATGGGTTAAAATGAATTTGATCTTGTTCTGTTTGGACTTTGTTCCTTTTTATGGTACTTGCAAGCCAGAACTCGTTTCTATCTCTGCATCTGAGTACAAAATGGCTGTATCCCACTTAACATAGTGTAAGCTGGTGACCTTAAGTGTAATATTAATTTATACAGGCAGGCACAGGTAAATAAAATGTATTTAATTTATAAAAAATAAGAAAAAACTGATGATGGGGAAGTCTTTGTTGGAGACATAAAGGGAAATTATAAGATTTTTCCTGCTTGATACTTGATTCCTTGGAGTTGAGCAACCGTAATTAAAGATCAGTGATCTGTAACACCTAATTACCCAAGGTCAATGTTGACACTGTTATGAAAGTTTGTCTCATGTCCGTCTGAGTGTATGTCTAGGAGATTTTCTTTTCCAGCACAAAAATATAAACACTCTCATTACATAAAGCTTACGAAACAAATATTATCCCATAATGTCAAAGTTGGCAATTTTCCCCCACATGTTAAAACTATTTTAACCTTTATCAGCATACACTTATTATAGAATAGATCATTTTAATGATTCATTATGCATGAGGTCATTTGACAATGCAATTAGCTTTGTGATGAAATTTTTATTCTTTTGATCTTTCTGTACCTAAAAGGAACGAGGGTAGTTTTACATCTAATTTCCTGAAATTAGAAGATGAAAGATAGAAACAGACTCTCGTATTTAAATGAGGCACAGAATGACTAGATTGCATTAGCCCTTCAGATGTGTGCCCTAGAATTGCAGAACTTTGACTGCGGTGTGACTGTTTTTCTCAGGATTCATTCAACAGATCTCTTGGTACAGTGCTGTCTGCCACATTATCACCCATATTTTCAAAGTTTGCTTTTAACTGTGATCTGGAGATTAAAGAATAGGTCTTGCAAGTTCTCAGGGATGACATACATCAGTGTGTTGTGTGAAACACTAAGAAATGCAACCTCAATAAGCTAGAATGGAATTCCTGAAAACTTGTGTAAATACTGCAGTGTGCTATAGAAACAGTTTATTGTTATGCATGTGTTATGTTGTTATTGGCTACATTCTTACTAAATCCAGTTAAGTTATATTATATTCTTATTTCCAAGCTTTTTGTTGTATACTAGTTAATCGCTGAGGCTTATATTTTCAATTTAAAATGGATTTCAAACAAAAATCATCTTTGATAGTCAATGAAACTTAAATGGACTTTTATTCTCCATCTAGTAAACACAAAAAAGAGATTCAATTGATATGAAAACAAGATAAAATGAATTCTAGATCTATTAAGATTTGGTTAAATATGGAAATATAGATGAGGCACATTATATTATGTCTTTGTGATTTAAGATAAATCTCAAATCACTTGCTATTTTTGGCTAATCACAAAAATATAATTTTATATTGAATTGACTAAAAGTTTATCGTAAAAATTTAAAGCAACATTTGCTAGTGGATTATGTTTTATTGTTGTTAGATTGAATTTTGCCCCATCAAAAAGATTCCCAGTGAAAAAATCTTTAATGATATCAAAGTTGATGTCAGAGTTATGTAAAAATAATTTTCATGAAGATGCTAGTGAAAGCAATTATATATTATGTAAACACAAATATATTTCTCTGTGTCAATACATTTTTAAAATTGAAATAGCTGATAGTAGACTGTTCTGGAATTGGTAAATAGGGTAAAGGAAAAAAATCGCTTCATAAAGTATCATCAACTCCTCATTAAGTAGAATTCTTATTAAGGGAATTCCTCACTAAAGAACTGAGTACAGTAGATAATTCTAAAGTCATTCATATTTAATTTTAAAGTATTTGCACTTATAATTATTTTTACCTTACATACAACTATACTTAATATTTTGGAATTTTTAGTTTCATACTGGAACATTAACTGTTGTCCTGAATTTCCACACATTACTTCAACTCTAGGACTTACATAACCAGATAAATACAACCAGAGATTTTTTTTTGCACTTGGATGAAACTGCAAGGAGAGCCCTAGCCAACATGGCTCAGTGGATAGAGCGTCAGCCTGCAGACTGAAGGGCCCCAGGTTCGATTCTGGCCAAGGGCACATGCCTGGGTTGCGGGCTCGATCCCCAGTAGAGGGTGTGCAGGAGGCAGCTGATCAATGATTCTGATTCTCTCTCATCATTGATGTTTCTATCTCTCTCACCTTCTCCCTTCCTCTCTGAAATCAATAAACAAATATGTTAAAAAAAAAAAAAGAGAAACTGCAAGGAGGAATTCTTTTTTCTCTTTATATTTGTGTTTTGGAAGGTGAGATAATAATCTTTTATCCTAACAGAAACACAACTCTAACAATTTTAATTAAAGGAGGAAATTATACTTATTTTATTTAAACTTAAATTATATATTGAATAATAATGACTGAAAGTTGTAATTAAGATTTTAACAGTAAAATTTATTAATCTTAAGCATAGATTATATTCGCCTGAGAAAAATCAGAATTAACTGTTTAGTATTGTGTTATAGATATAAAATTGTAATCCATAGGCTTATAGCTAGAATGAATTAAGTGGGAGATGTTCTTACTCCAGGTTGGTTTTAGCCAAAAGTACAGACACTTTCAGTAATGTCTGTCTTTGTCTACCTGTTAGCAAAATCTCATTTGTGTAGTTAAGAATTCTTACAGAAAACCCACTGTTCCATTTTATGGGCTGCCATAACACAGTATCACAACCTGGGTAGTTTAAAGCAATAAAAGTCTGTTTCTTCATAATTATGAAAGGTAGAAGTTCAAAATACAGGCATTAGTTATGGTTCACTCTCCTGATCCCAGGAGAGAATTATTCGCCTTTTTCTAGCTCTTGATTGGCTCCTAGCAGTCCGTGGCATTCCCTGGTACACAGACATCACTCCAATCTCCGCCTCTGAATTCAGACTTCCTGTTCCATGCACATGTCTCTGTGTGTCTTCTCGTAAGTGCACCAGTCATTGAATTTAGGGCCCATACAAACCTAGCATGACTTCAAGTTAGCTTGATTCCATCTGCAATGACACTTTATATGCAAGGCACATTTAGAAGTCCTGGGAGTTAGGACATGAGACCTTTGGATGGGTGTCTGGGGGCATAGTCCAATCCACAAGAGCACCTTCTTCAGAGGCTCATGAGTAACATCTTGATTTCTTGTGGATGTGTTACCCTAGTCCCGTGGTTGGCAAACTGCAGCTCGTGAGCCACATGTGGCTCTTTGGCCCCTTGAGTGTGGCTCTTCCACAAAATACCACGGCCTGGGCGAGCCTATTTTGAAGAAGTGGCATTAGAAGAAGTTTAAGTTTAAAAAATTTGGCTCTCAAAAGAAATTTCAATCATTGTACTGTTGATATTTGGCTCTGTTGACTAATGAGTTTGCCAACCACTGGCCTAGTTCATGATGAATTAGTAAAGGGGAGATTTCCAGGCTCTGGGCTCCTCACCAGGCTTTGTCTATCTAATCCTATTGTGAAATTATGGCTGATCTCATCTCCATCAAATCTATTACTCATTCTCCATGATGGACCTCCTCTGCTTTTTATGAATCTCCTAACTGTTATTTACTCCAATCAGGGTTGAACCTATAATTTCAGAACTGGGTCAGTGTTATGACAGGTAAACATGGGCACCTAGCTGTGTTTTGTTTTCTTTTGCCCACTTTTAGGAAAATGATGTAGTACAAATACACTATGGGATACTCCTCAGATGTAATAAAAGTTGGCATACTGCCAATTGTGACAACATGGATGGCCCTTGAGAATATCATGCTAAGCGAAATAAGTCAGAAAAAGCTAAGAACCATATGATTTCACTCATATGTGGGATGTAACACTGAAAATCATAGACTTGAAATTCTTTGTCTGTCTGTTTTCAAACAAATACCTATTTTCGCTTATAGCTAGAACATTTTAGAGTATCCTTGAAACAGATGACAGATCAGGCTGACTCCTATATTCTGTTATCACAAAATCATTAATCAATGTTCTAACACAATGTGTTTTCTCAGTGAGCTAGGAAGTTTTCTGTTTCTTTGACATGTATTCTCTGAAACAAGGTCTGATCCGAGAAAACACTGGGAGAGTATCTACTTCAATAGGCAGAGCACACAGACTTGATATCAAAACTACTGACATATCTCTCTGCTTGAAATGTCCGGCAGGGATTGGCTGTTCCATTATGAAAGCCGTTAAGAGGAAGTACTCCAAGTAGAATTTCCTGCTCTGAGTGGAAACAGCAAACATTCTAATCAAACATTGATTGTGTGCCCTTGGCCATCTCCACTGCTTGGCCCCTGGACACCAGCAGCCTGGGAACAACCCAAGTGTTCACTTTGAATGTTGGCTTTGACGTTACACTCCCTGCTTCTCCTCCGATTTTGAATATGCCTGATTAGCATGCTGTCTTATTGTGAGGATGGTTTCTGTAGGAAATACAGCTTAATGTCATCCAGTGGGAAACTATCTAAAGATTCCAACATTTCATGAAAAGGGAAAGAGAAAGTAAGAGGGAAGAAGAGAATGAGATTACAGTATGCTTGCATATCAAATCAGGAGAGCCTGGCCAGTATGACTCAGTGGTGGAGCGTCGACCTATGTACCAGGATGCCATGGTTCGAAACCTGGTCAGGGCATGTGCCCCAGTTTCTGGCTGGATTCCCAGTGGGGGACATGCAGAAGGTGGCCAATCAATGATTCTATCTCTCTCCCCCGTCCCTTCCTCTCTTAAATCTATTAAAATATATTTTTAAAAAAAAATAAAATAAAATCAAAAGAGCTCATTTCCCTCCATATGGACAAGTATGTCACAGTCAGAAGGGTGTAACACAAAGCTGGACAAAGCAAGGTAAACGTCTGAAAAAAAAGGAGTCACCTTACCCAACAGACATTACTAGAGGTGCCTTTTCCTTGCATCTTCTTAGGGAATACCCAGATCAGACAAGAGGCAGAGATGGTAATCACAGTGGAACCATCCAAGTGTGGGCTGCTGTGGTGGGCTGACTCAGACCAGCTCACCTGTGAGCAGTGATGACATAGCTTAGGGCCTGATGATTCACTGGGACTCTGAGCCTAGTTCCTTGCATACATCCCCCTTTGATGATGTGCTACTGAGCTCCAGGGAATGAAAATCACACATTGTGCATATTTAACTCTTAACAAAAAAGAAAAGAAATAAATGTGGATTTGAGCAGGAAGGAAATCCATGCACTAGAACCTTGTTAATTTGCACATTGGCAAACTTCACACCTGGACATCCAAATGAAAATGAGTCCTGGGGATTTTTACATAGAAGTGAAAATTAGGGGACCTGTACTAGTTCTGTCATGTATGAGGGTGACATGTGGCACCCAGCTCTCCACTACGAAAGAGGTAAGAAATATTCGTTTCTTCTAACATTAACTTAGGCACTGTTTCTAATCTCCTTTTCCTTTTTTTTGTAGTAAACAGGTGCTTGGTGATTGGCTGTATTCATTAAAAAACCTTTTTAAGAAAATGTTTTGAGACTAGGTGCTTTTTAAAAATACTTCAACATTCACTTGTCGGGAAATAAGGTGCTTTTTTGAGAACTGGCAATGCCTTCCCTCTGTCACAGGGAATAGGAGGTTTGTGAAGATTTAGCAGTGAAGGGAGATATATAGCATTTCTGCTAAAGGGTTCTTTAGAAATGATATAGACATGAATGGAACTCTCTTGATGACTGCTCCTATTTAATGTTAAATGGAGAAAATATATAAGAAAGGGAATATTGCTTTTGTAAGAATCATTGCCCATATAAAGAATTCTGGGCAAATTCTTTCTTTTCATTAATCAATTCCTTTTATATTTACTTATTTTATTTTGTAAATTAAAAAATGAGTGCCTCCTACATGCAAACAGTACTAACCACTGAAGATATAGGAGTGAACTCAGCAGATCCATTACATTCTATTTTAAGAATCTGAGGTCGCACTCCTAATTGCCAATGAAGTGATTATAATTGCTGCATTGTTGTCAAAGAGAAGTACAGTGTACTGGGAGAGAGTGGCAGGGCACCAGGAAAAGCTCTCTGTGGGACTCTGGACCAGAGTGAATAAGGGAGACACCGGAACTCTCTGAGCACCCCTGGGACGGAGCAGAGCAGGGCTCTCCAAGCAGAGGGAGCAACATGTGCAAAGCTGGAGTAGGGACCTTTTCAAGAAAGGAACAAAGGCCTGAGCAGACTGGGAATAGGACGTAGATTGGGAACAGCCCACAGGATGGCGCCTGGCTTTGTAAAACATGTCAAGAATCCTGGTCTTGCCCAGCCAGTGTGGCTCAGTGGTTGAATTTTGACCTATGAACCAGGAGGTCATGGTTTGATTCCAGGTCAGGGCACATGCCTAGGTTGTGGTCTCAGTCCCCAATGTGGGTCGTGCAGGAGGCAGCTGATCAATGATTCTCTCTTATTTTTGATGTTTCTATCTCTCTTTCTCCCTCTCCTTTCCTCTCTGAAATCAATGAAAATGAAAAACATTAAAAAATAATAAAACATGTTATAAGCAATAGATTTAAAGCTGGAAATAGCTATGGTTCATATGGTGCACATTTGCACCTCCAACAGCTGAGGCCCAAGAAAGGGAAGGGTTTTTCCCAAGTTTCCAGTGCAAGTTATTGCTGAAAATGGAAATGTTTTTCCACATTCCTCAAAACATTTTCAATGCAGGCTGATAGCTGTAAGTTAAGAGGCCCTGGCACCCTCTCCTTCACTGGTAAGTTGCACTCAGAAGAGGAGTGGAAGTAAACAGTATTATATTTTTCAGAAGACTTGTAATGGTTGATGGGGGATTGTTGACTCAAACATGATGATAATATTGAATGATGTTTTATATTAAAGTTCATACATGCTAGTATTTGAAATTCATCTGCAAAAAGAATATATATTTGGTGTGCTCCTTATTTCCCCGTATCTATCAGCCCACTCATTCCCAGATAGTATTTAATTTTAATTATCTTATTTATGTCACAAATGAACACCCTGCAGATGATTCACATGGTCTTATGAATATATTGATTTAAGAAATATTGCAGTCTGGACTGAGAGGCAGTGTTATATCTTAGATGAGGGTCCTAACTCTCTGGGTAGAAAATATGGCTCCATATATCCTGCACTTGCACCTTGGCAAAATTACTCAACTTCCATGTTTTTGACATATATATATATATATACACAACCTATTGAAAACTACCTTCATATACATACTAGAGGCCTGGTGCACAAATTCATGCACAGTTGGGGTCTAGCCAGCCTACCCTGATAGGGGCCAATTGGGCCGGCCAGGGGGAGGGGCCGCAGGCAGTTGGCCAGCCAGCCCCACCCCCTGGTTGAACTCCCAGTTGAACTCCAGGTTGAGGGGACAATTTGCATATTAGCCTTTTATTATATAGGATGGAGCTAGAGAGAGACACAGAGAGAGTACTTTTAAATTAAAAAGTACAGTAATTAGTGTATTTCTGGCATATAGTAAGCACATAAGAAATATTCATCAGTATTATCAGAAAAATATTAACATGTATTATTATTAACCAGTATTATTATCAGAAAAAATAATAAAATATTATTATTAGTTTAAATTTTAGCTGTGTATGTTCTCCTACGAACTGAAACCCTACTTGTAAATGTTATTTGAATGCAATATGCTGTTTAAATAATTAGTGATGTAAACAGAGATCAACAGCTATGACCCACCTGTTCCCATAAACTCTTCATCAATATTGAATCTACCATTTACCTGAACAGTAAGGATTATACTGAATGCCTTGTTATAAAGGGGAAAAATCTTGGCTTTTAGCCAACATGATTGGAATTTATTGCAGTTTAATTTATGAAATGAAGATAAAATGTCAGACCTCATTCCTACCTTTACTCCACAGCATACACATACACACAAATAAAAATGGCTGATCTTTATTTTCACTACTGCCTAATAAAATACTAATAAAACATCAGCTTGAACTTTCTGTATCCTTTAACCTGACTGTTGAGGATATTGGAGCATAGAAAGACAAAGATTGTAGATAAAATGTTCATATTTCTTGCCAAAGCAAAATTTGATTAATATGGTTATCCAGCCAGTTGAAGAATTTAGACAATCACAAAGCCTGTTTCCCAGTCCTGTCCATCTTACGGGGTCATGAGGGTCATATGCTTGATTCTTTATTTGTACTATGCTCTACATTCTCTGGCCATGTTGGACCAGTTGATCCCTGCATGTATAGCTACTGAGCGTGATGAGTAAAGAGATCATTTGTCAGAATAATATCAAATACTTTTTTGTCCTCATCTTCTATGGCTTTCATGACCTCAGCTTCTGAAATTAACCTGTAAAATCTAATAGAAAATAGGCTACGTTTTGGCTGCCTTTACAATACAATTCAAAAACCATGACCTTAGGTTATGAGACATGATTGCTCCAGCTGACCTCTCTTTCCTACTTTTGCTCAAAAACTCACTTGTATCCAAAACTTCTAAGTGTCTGTTCCCCTTCTGTTCCTCAAGACCTTTAGCGGTCTTCTGTATCTAAACTTTGCGCTTTGCCCTGCCCTCTGTCTCATACAATTTTAGTACTAGGTTCCCTTCTATTGGAAACTTCCCCTATCACCAAGACTCAATTATTGTCTCTAGCCACTGAATTCTTGAAGAAATATCTCTCTGCTTTTCTCATGTAAATCATGCTGTTAAATTAACATTTCACAGGTAAGGTATGTTTATTCCCTGAAAGTCAAACCATATTTTCAATAAGCCAGGATCTTGACTTATACTTCTCTGTATCCATAGGGATATCCAACTGTGACTGATTTGCTATGCAGATTGTAGATTTAAAGATTACAATTATATTAAAAATATATGATTAATGATCAAGTCACTTCTGTCCCATCCTTTCCACCTTAAATATTACTCATAGTGTAGGTTACTCCAAAACCTGGTATATCCACAGGGTGGCTTTCTGCTGTTTTATCATTCAACACCTGAATATAACTTCCACATGGAGTAGAATGATAGAGAAAACAAAAGTTTTTATATTTACATATCATTCAGCCATGTGAAGAGAAAACTATTCTTATAAATCCCCCAAAGAGAGTTTTTCACATTTTTCATATTTAAAGTGCATGAAGTCAGTCAATTCACAAGTGAACACAAAGCTTGTCCTTCTGAGAGCAGAAGCTGGAGGCTTAGTCTACCAAATCATACTACATATGCAAAAGTTGTTTGAATGCAATTTAGCTGCATGCTAAACAGTATGGCAATCTCAAGGGTCAAAGATTTGAAAATGTTTGCTGCATGAAAATCATAGAGGCAAATGTTTGGTTTACAGATGTGTGTACCAACATAGGTCATGGTTAGATGGATTCATCTACTTTATTCAATCCCTTATTTGGAATTGTTTACTAGGATTTTTCAGAATGTGTGATTTTGGTTTCAATTCTACAATGGATTCAAAACAGTGTTTTAGAGTCAATATTAGCTCAAAACATAGCGATGTTTACTAGGAGGATGGTAGTGGATTTATAGAAATCTCTAGAAATGCTAAAATACGTTTAATTATTTTTTTCTCTCTCTTTCTGATTAGATATGTTTCTGAACTCTAAGGGGCCTGTCCCCTGTCCTAAGTTTTTCTACAATTATATTGTTTTTCATTCTTTATGTTAATTCTATTAACTTCCTCACAGATATATTCTTGGATTATTATTAGTTTAAATTTTAGCTGTGTATGTTCTCTCACTAATGGATGTCCCACTTGTAAAATACACCCAGCAATACACCATGGTTATCTGACACATATTTTGAAATTTAATATTACATTTAACATTAAATACTGAAAAAAATAACTAAGTAGAACAGGATAGGTATTTTAAATTGATTCTAAAAGACAAATAGCCAGAAAGTCAGTAACACAAGAAATTTCCAATAGTTTGAGTATTGAGCTAATTTATTATCGTATTTATTCATTCACTAAGCATTTATTGAGCCCTCCTGTGTCCTATGGTGGGGACAGAGCTAAAATCATGAACAAGAAGGATTTGCTCCATGCTCTGGGGAATGTGCAGTTGAGAAACCTGAACTGAGTTTTCAAAGATTAGTACAAAGGAAATAAGACTAATAACTAAAAGGATAATGGGACATGATGTCCAATATTCAACTTCATAAAGAGTTCTATATGAAAGAATTACCTGCTATGGAAAGTCTCTTCATTTAATTTTACATTATAAATCTTCCTAGAGCATCTTCTCACCAAGCCTTTCCCTAGAAGTTCATCTTTTTTTTATTATGTATTTTTTATTGATTAAGATACTACAAATGTGTCTTTATCCCCCCATTCAGAAAACTTGCAAGCTCTCCTATGATCCTTGAGGCATCAAATGAAGCACAAGGCATCCCATGATCTCTTATCCAATTGAACCCTAAGTTATGGATATATTTTTACATATAGTAGAAACATGCCCTGAAATTGGTTATGGAAATACCATAAAATGTACTTAATTGAAAATGTTTTAAAGCAACAAAAATACTATTTTAAAGGACCAAACTTAATTATGGAATAATCTCATTCTTCTGAGGAACTTGACTCTATGTAATATGTATGATGGGTTATGGTAAAACTTTGAATGAGTTTCATTGATTGGAATTTTATGATAAAGCCAGATTATTTTATCAGAATAATCTGTTACTTAACAAACTTGACAGATGGCACCATTTTAATCTACAGAATAAAGGTTTTCTATCATAACTATTTACATTGACTATTTTTATTTACTGCATATATTCTGAATTATCAGACTAAGAAAACATACAAGTAATCAAAACAAATAATTATAAATATAAATCAGATTAATTTGAATTTTTAATTTAGCCATATATTCATAAAGTTAGAGAAAAATGTGAATATTTTTCTTTATGTGGCTGTAGGTTGTCATTTATATATACCATTATAATTGAATTCATTGTATCTGAAACAATTGCTCATACATGCTGTGAGAAAGTATGCTGATTAGAGGAATATTTACCAACAGTCAACTTATACATGCTTTATAATTTTTTCTATGCAAATAAATAGAAACCGGTATATGCTGGTTTGTATTCTATTATCTATTATTTTAATTGTTTCATATGACTATTTTGTTAAGTTGGCTTTATTGATGTATAAAAATTAACTCTTTTTAATTGTGCTGTTCAATTAATTCTAACAAATGCATAGTCATAAGTCTGCCACCAGTGATGGAAACATAACAGAAAGAGTAAAATAAAATAATGAGTCAATAAATGTATAAATATCATGGTTAATATTATGATGAAAATAACACATGTAATGAGAGTAAATGGAAAATACACTTCTTCTCAGAAAGGAACATTTTAGTGAAAGGCCAGAAATGGAGAGATACAGGCAAAAATTTAAAGAACAATGAAGAACTCAGGCTCTCGGTAACCAGCTGTGTGTCAGCAGGAGGAGGCAGTCAACTCTGTGGAGTAATGTTGAGAGATTGAGTAAGATAAAAGTAGAAAACTCCTATCAGAACTGGCAAAACGCAGTACTAAGTATCACTGCTGTTGATGGGTAGACGAAAAAGAACAATCCTTATCAGTGTGTGTTCAAGAATAATTTTGTGTGTGTGTGTGTGTGTGTGTGCGTGTGTGTGTGTGTGTGAGTGGACTGAAAAAAGAGAACCCAGACAGTTTAAGTGGGAAATAGCAGCCTGTTTGGAGACTGGATACACCGGAACTCACATTCAGGCTGGTTGGACTCACTCAGGAGGGGGCAGTTAGTGGTGAAGGGAGAGAGGAGTAGCTGAAGGGTTCTCAGAAAATCTACCAGGGACGTTGCTTTGATTTTTTTTTTTATAGGAGTAAAAGAAGATGACATTAATACAATCGATGAAATAATTTTGCTTTGCAAATATGTATCTTAAATAGAAAACGTTTTTATTATATATTTGTTTTATTTCAGTGTAGATGAAGAAGGTTTTGAAGGAAACTACATGGATTTGAATTCTAAATCTACCACCGATATCTGTGTAGGACTGGACTTCCACTAAAGAGTTTTACTGATTAGTGGCAGTGCATGTACATGAAGTGGTATGTAACTGAGACTGAACCAATGGAAGGTGTCCTCCAGTTAGCATTAGATTTGTAAGTTACATAGTAGTATTTCCTGTGTTTAATACTTCATTCACACCTTTTTAAAAATACATTTTTATTGATTTCAGAGAGGAAGGGAGAGGGAGAGAGAGATAGAAACATCAATGATGAGAGAGAATCATTGATCGGCTGCCTCCTACACACCCCACACTGGGGATGGAGCCCACAACCTGGGCATATATGCTGACTGGGAATGAAACTGTGACCTCCTGGTTCATAGGTTTAAGCTCAACCACTGAGCCATGCAGGCTGGGCTGTTCACACTTTTTTCTTAATTAATTTGGCTTGGCCTTTAGAAACACTTGAAAAATCCATAGGTAGAATGATTTATATAGCATGTCTTAGTTTTTTGGAGTGAAGCAAAGATTTCACTTGCCCCTATTATCAAGTGAAGTCTTAGGCTGGTGCCATCTGTCAAGTTTGTTAAGTGACAGTTTATAATATGCAACAAGGTCCCATATTCCATGTGCCTAAAATTTATGACCATATCAACTGCCAGCTATGAAACATAAGCAAACGCCCTGAACTTTGATGAAGCACTCCTCGGTACAGCCACTGCTCTGGGAAGTAAGAAAGGAGATAAATCATACACAACTATGTTTAGAGAAAGCTCTTCCTCTATATCTAAATTATTTTATATTTACTTCAATAACCTTTTGGGATTCTTTAATGCATTCTCTTACCAACATACTTTTTTTACAGACACACATGATATAGCATTTAACAGTGTAACTAACATAATATTCTAACATTTTAGTCAACACTTCACATTCCTTTTCTAATTGCTTCTGTACAGTCATACTTAAAAAATTAATTAGCCCTGGCCTGTGTAGCTCAGGGGTAGAGTGTAGGCCTGCACACTGAAGGGTCTGAGGTTTGATTCCCTGACAAGGGCATGTACCTGGGTTGCAGATGAACTCTTTGGCCCTGGTTCAGTGAGAGCAGGAGGCAACCAATTGATGTGTCTCTCCCATATAGATTTTTCTCTCTCTCTCCCCTTCCACTTACTCTAAGAAACCAGTGGGAAAACACATCCTTAGGTGAGGATTACTAGTAACTACAACAAAAAGAATTAAATTTTTTGAGGTGGCATTGATTAATAAAATTATATATGTTTCAAGTGTACAATTCTATAATTTATTATCTGTATATTGTACTGTGTGTTCACTACCCCAAGTCAAGTGTATGAGTGATCAAGTTTTCCACCTGTTTGTCAGCACTTGGCGTTGTTACTATTCTTTTAGCCATTCTGATAGGTATATGATAATTCCTTGTGGTTTTCATTTACAGTTCCTTAGCTAATGTTGCCTAACATCCTTTACTTAGTTTAATTGTTGTCTTTATATCCTCTTCAGTACACTCTCAGTTCTGATCTTTTTCATCTGCAAAATTTTTATTTTAAATAATTATTGATGTGAAAGTCACATCTATATATATAAAAGCCTAAGCGATTGTCTGACTGTTCGACTGATAGCTATGATGCACACTGACCTTCAGGGGGCAGACACTCAATGCAGGAGCTGCCAAGTGGTGGTGACTTGGCAGCTGTGGTTCTCCAGTGATGCACCTGGAACCAGAGAGGAGGGAGCCCAATTCTGGGGAGCATCACCCGAGAATCGCCCTCTCGCAACCCAGGACCATCGAAGGATGTTGGAGAGCTAGTTTTGGCCCAATCCCCACAGGCCAGACCAAGGCACCCCACAGGTGCAAGAATCCATGCACCAGGCCTCTAGTAACATATAATTAACCATTTTAAAGTGCACAATTCCATAACATCGCCTACATTCACATTATTGTGCATTCACCAGTTATGTGGTTCAAAAACATTTTTATCACTCCAAGTAGAAATGCTTACTCATTAAGGTTATTCCCCATTTTTACTGTGTTTAATTGGGTTTTAATTTGCCATTTATAATTGGATTTTTTCCACTGTTGAGTGTGAGAATTATTTGTCAGATATTTGGTTGGCAAGAAGTTCCTACCAGTCTGTGGTTTAATTTTCCACCTTTTCACAGAGTCTTTCATAGGGCCAAATTGAGTTATTGCTATGAGGTCTAATTGACTTATTTCTCCTTTGATGTATCATGCCTTTTGTGCCAATTCTAAATATATTTGTCTCCAACTAAACCTCCAGGTCCCCAGTTCATTATCAGGTTCTACAGCTTCAGTGCTGTACTAGCCCCTCTGGCCTGGGACACACATGGAGTGGGACTCGTTCCCATGATTCCACAGGCTGAATGCTCCCATTGGCTCTGCCTCCCTAATTCCACACCGTGTTGCATTTTAATTACGTTTTTGCTTTATGAAGATGTCTTCTTTAATGTGATCACATTTGTTAATTTAATGTTTAATCTATCACGTGCTGACTCAGTAGCTGAATGGAGAGTGGAATCAAGCATGATGTTGCCACTTTATCTTGGCCTTAAATTCATTTGATTCATATTTTTATTAAGTATCAGCTACGAGTCATGTCATTCTTCCAGGCACTGAATTGAACAGATGTCTCGATCTCAGTTGATTACTTACCAGAGAGGCAAGATAAAGCAATAAACAAACACATTGAAATGAGAGAGATTAATGAAAAACAAAGCAGGAGATAGAGGGGAGTTTGGGTACTATTTTGTGTAAGGGTGGTAGGAGAGAATTCCCCAATAGCAGGAGCCGAAAGCAGAGATGCTACTTATGAAAGCAGTAAACTACAAAGTATCTGAGAAAAGGTATTTGAGGAAGAAACACATTAAATGCAAAGGCCCTGCTTGAGGAACAGCAGAGGTGTCCCCTTATCATCCCAGATACATCATTTCTTTGAATGTAGCTTAATTTGACAACAACAACGTTTTTCTTAAGACTTCATTAAAAACTGAACTGTAAACTTCCTGAAACATATGCGATCTGTCCTCTTAAGTGATTCTCCTGTGTTTATATGTTACTAGAGGCCCGGTGCATGAAATTCATGCACGGGTGTGTGTGTGTGTCCCTCAGCCCAACATGCACCCTCTCCAATCTGGGACATCCCTCTCACAATCCAGGACTTCTGGTTCCCAACTGCTCACCTGTCTGCCTGGCTGATTGCCCCTAACTGCTTCTGCCTGCCAGCCTGATCACCCCCTAACCACTCTCCTGCCAGCCTGATTGACGCCTAACTGCTCCCCTGCCAGCCCGATTGCCCCTAACTATCCTCCTCTGCAGGCCTGGTCACCCCAACTGCCCTCCCCTGCTGGCCTGGTCACCCCTAACTTCCCTCCCTTGCCGGCCTGGTCACTCCTAACTTCCCTTCCCTGCAGGCCTGGTCCCCCCCAACTGCCATCCCTTGCAGGCCTCCCTCCCATCTGTCCTCCTCTGCTGGCCATCTTGTGTCTACATGGGGGCGGCCATCTTTGACCACATGGGAGTGGCCATCTTGTGTGTTGGAGTGATGGTCAATTTGTATATTACCTCTTTATTATATAGGATTTTTTGAATCCAAGAGTTCCTGATTGCTTTTGCTCTGTTGTTGCACCCATCCATCCCTGCAGTATGTCAGAACCATTTTCATTCCATTCTGATTCTTTATGCTATCGCTATATATTATACAGATATTATAGTATAACTTGGCAAAATGCGTATTGTTATCCTACAATGTATCACATATTTTAAACATTTTGCAATATGCATATAAGTCTATGGTAATGATGTTAGTAAATAAGAAGTAATGACTAATCTATTCATTATTTTATTATCAAATTCAGCAGTACATAGTATATTTTTAAAATATGTTTTTATTGGTTTTAGAGAGAGAGGAAGGGAGAGGGGGAGAGAGAGAGAAAAACACTGATGTGAGATTGATCAGCTGCCTCCCGAATGCACCCCAACCAGGGATTGAGCCTGCAACTTGGGCATATGTCCTGACCAGGAATTGAACTAGTGACCTTTTTGCACACCAGAGGACACTAAAAAAAAAACAAACACTGAGCCAACACCTGCTAGTGACATAGTGTATTTTTCATTGATTTCAGATATGTCTAAGCAATTTTCAGGTCCACTTTCAGGCTTTCCTTATATAATGGACTTTAGTCTGAAACAATGTAGTTCTATTCAAGATGGAACACAGCATCCTGGCGAGGAACATAGACTGTGAAGGCTGCAGGCAGAGAGCGCATGCTTTTTCTATCTGCAAAATGCAGGTGATAACAGTGCAAATCTGATCAGGTCATTATGAAGATGAGACTAAGTAAAGACTGTGAAACCCTTAAAAATCATGACATAGCAAATACAACAAACGTATGTGTTAAAATCTAAAAATATTCAGTATTTAATCCAGTATTATAAGTGATAAGTATTTCATTAAATGTACTAAGTCTACAGTATTTGGAAATCTATAAGTTCTCATGTTTTGCTCTTTATTGTGTGTGTCTGTTTGTTCTAAGTATAATGTTACATTTAGAAATATGGCACAAATGATCATTGATAGACTAGGTTATTGAAATAAACACCAGAAGTAGTTTACAGGGTGAGTTCCATTTGCTTTCCATTGTCTATGGCATGATCAAAGGACGATGGTGCTGTCTGTAGAGTGAACCCAAAGGACTTGGTTAATTAATTTATTTATTGTGATGGATTATCTCATTGTGTATAAGAAACATTTTTAAGTTTGTCACCCATAAGTGCGTACCCTTTTAGTAAAGTCATGTATGATGAATTTGTCCAAACGGTTGCCTTAAATGATATATTTGCACATAAATTAAATGATTCTCACTTCTCTTTTCCTAGAACAAAGCAGAGATGCCTCAGGGAAAGAGTAATGTACTGTGCTTTTTATAGTTAAGCTAACCTACTTGGTATAACCAAGGTTATAATACTGACTAGCTGGGTGACCTAACCCATTTTAATCTCCCTGATTCAGTTTCTTCAAAGTAATAATGAAAAAGTTGGTCCAGATTTCTAAAGGGTTCCTTCCAACTCAGAACAGCAAACATCTAGGAGAGAATGAGATTTGCCAAACCAATTTAACTTGGTTATAACATAGCAATACATTATTTCATGTCTAAAATTTTGATTAAGAACCAAATAATTTATAACTTTAATGAGTAGTACTAAAAACTCTTAAATTATTTAAGGAGCACATAATTTTTATGGTAGCAAATATTTTATAAAATTAATTCCAGAGCCAAGGATTATATTAGGTTACCAGAAAAAGAATAGATATTAACATCTGGTATTTAGAGTTGAGCCTAAGTCAATTAACTTGTTTAATAGATATTTTTTTTAGAGCAGTTTTAAGTTCACAGCAAAATTAAGCAGACGGTACAGGGATTTCCCATATATCTCCTTTCCCTACACATGCAAAGCCTTCCCCATTATGAACATCATTCGCCAGAATGGTAGATGTTTTATTAATAATGAATCTATGTTGACAATCACCATCACCTGAAGTCCATAATTTACCTTAGAGTTTCCTCTCGGTGTTGTACATCCTGTGGGTTTGGATATATGTACAAGGACACATACCATCATTATAATATTATGCAGAGAATTTGTACTTACCTAAAAATCCTCCCTGCTCTGCCTTTTTGTGTCTCTCCCACCACTGGGAAACACTGATCTTTTTTATCGTCTTTATAGTGTTGCCTTTATCAGAATGTCGGTGGGAACCACGCAGTGTGTAGTTTTAATAGCATGGCTCCTTTCACACAGTAAACACACTTCGTTTCATCCATGTCCGTCCAGAGCTTGGTAGAGGACTTCACTGGGGTCTTGTTCTTAAGCATTCAGCTTCCAGTGAAGCAACTGCCTTGACCCATTTCCAACTGTAGGGATATTCGGATGGACCATGAGAAGAAGAACCAGCAAGAGCGAGCTCATTCTCCTTCTCAGCATCCACAATGATACATTCTTAGATATTTATTTGTGGGATTATCTTATTAATTATAGTCTTTAACCCTAGAATATAAACACCATGAGCACAGGTGACATATTTTCATACCACTGCCTTTCATGTAAGTGGAGAAATGCTTAACTCTTTGCAGGAATGCAATAATATATAACAGGTATCTGTCACATGTGTGCGCAGAAAAAAGTGGAAATAGGTTAACTGGAAACATCAGAAAAGCCTACACAAAGGAGCACACAGTCCAAAGGGACTGGAAGGTCTCAAGATGCAGGGATGGAGGAAAGAGCTTTCCAGATGGAGAAAGAAGTGTGATCAAAGGTGTGGGTAACAGGAAAGTACGGGACCCATTAGGAAACATGGCATAAAGTTGTTCTCAGTGATTGCTCAAAAGAAGATATTTTTACTGCTTCTTTCTTATTTTATGTTCATAAGAAAATTAAGGGTGACACATGACAGAATTTAGAGGTAAGATTTAGTGCTGATGAATATTTCCATGCATATAATAGTAAACTTGTCTATATTTTTACAGCCAGGATATGCCTTTAAAGAACTTTATTCTGTTAATTCATTTCTCTATGTAAATATCCTACAAACTCACTAGACTAAATACTACAATGGCTGTTTTTCAGCCATAATAAGTGCTATTAAAATATCACAACTACAATTATTCAAGCACACACACATCAAACATTTAGACAGTGAAAATGGAATAGTCAGTAATGATGGGATCTCTGGGTACTAATCAATGCACAGCCACACCTTCCTCTCACAGTTGTGAAATATGCTCTTAATAAAAGTAGGCATTAATAACTTAAGAAAATTATTGGATAGTAAGTAGTGTTCAGTTATAAAATACTTAGAATTTTTGACTGAAGTTTTATGTTAATATAAGCAAAATGTCAGCTTAATATGAATTTTTCCAATTCTTTCTGAAAATTATAGTTGACTTATGAAACAATAATATAAAATTATTTTATAACAAATTATGTTGTAATAGCTTTTCTCAATTTTTTTTATTTTCTCTTTCATATCTTCTCTAACATAAAACACATTGAAAAATTAGAATCAGCTTAAAGGATGGTGAAAATGATAAAGGAAAAAGGTCTTTGACCTAATAAATAAAATTAAGAATATTTAATATATATGGCTAGGAGATAGGATGAAAAATCAGGGGATATGATAACTATGTATAAATACTTGTGCTAGTAAAGAAAAGACAGGGAATATTAATTTAAGCCGGCTAAGGTATTAGAACAAGGAATAATGATCTGAATTTTGAAAAAGATAAAAATTTAAGTATAATGAAAAATGTTTCTGTCATTGAGAATAATTAGAAAGAAGAATATTTTCCCCTGTAGACATAAGCACTAGAGATGATAAAAAACAGACAAGATAAAAACCTTTGGGGACCTAATAGATAGAAAAGCCACTTTATAATGTCCTATTTCCTGGCCTGAGTAGGACTCTGTTCTATAATATATCCTTAATCACTTGAAAAAGAAGTGAATGATCCATGAAATGGGAGTTCTTATTTCAGTAGATAGGCTATTCCACAGACTTTGAAAAGCTCTGTGGCTGTGTCCAAAACTCCCATAACCTCTCTAGGCAACATATTTCCCTGCTAACTGCTGTTTCCTACCAAAATATCCTTTCTGTTCTCTATTTTCTTTCATGTGAGTGATTAATAAAGGGCTACTTGATAAAAGAAAGTGAGTGTAAAAGTTTATTTTAGTTCACTTTGTAGCAGTTTTATCTATCTATGCATCGGTCCACCTACCTACCTACCTACCCACCCATCCCTATCTCTCAGTAAATATTCAACTATTCCCCAGGTTGAAAAAGGTCATGCTATAATGCATGATGGCGTGTAGGTACAAGTTCACAATGATTTCTTTCTAATTATTTATCATCATATCTCCATAGAATGTCATTATGACTAATATAGTAAAAATGAATAATATATATGAAGTCAGCACCTTCAATGTTTTAAAAATATTAATGTTATAATGGTGTGATGGTTGAACTAATGAATCGCTCACTGCTAAGAGTTAAGCTTCCTGTGTTGATCCAGGTTAAGAAGATGATAAAAGCAGGAATGAGAGTGCTAGCAATGGAAACAGCAAAAGCAGAATTTGAGATGTATTGTAAAGGAAGAACCCCGAGAATCATGGGGTGAATTATGTTTAGGAGATCTGCAACAAAAGAGTGAAAGAGGGCTTCCGGTTTAGACTTGTTAACTGGTTAGTATCACTAAGATCATATAGGAATAGGAGATTGAGTGGGGAGATGAATATGTCTGTTTTAATATTTGAATATTTGTGTTTATTGTATACAGAGTGAGTTAGTTGGATATAGGCATGCAGAATATCATTTAAACATTTATTTGACTTTTGTCTCTGCTTAAGGAAATTTTAAATTATTGAAATTAATTTCAACATTTCTCTAGGTCTTAATTAAAAATGAGCATCCAGTGATGGCGAACGTATGACAAGCGTGTCAGCACTGACACGCGTAGCCATTTCTGATGACACGCGGCCGCATGCCGAGGATGAAACATTTGCGACTAGAGTCTTGGAGTTAGTTTTTTCCTCAAAGTGACACACTACCCGAGTTATGCTCAGTTTTTTTGTGAAGTTTGACACACCAAGCTCAAAAGGTTGCCCATCATTGGCCCATAAACCATTCTATATTACTTTTGTTTATATAAAAGAACCACATGTTATCCATATATATATTTGTGTATGTGTATAACTCTTTTTATATATATATATATATATGTATATATAATGATATTGAACTTTTCTATGATATCTATATATATATAAAAGCTAAAGCGACCATTGCAACTGAACAACCAGAACAACTGGTCGACCAGTTGCTATGACACACACTGAGCACCAGGGGGCAGATGCTCAATGCAGGAGCTGCCCCCTGGTGGTCAGTGCACTCCCACCACCAACCTCCCATGGCCAGCCACGTCACATCCAGCATCCATTCCTTCTGAGCCTGGCCTGGCGCCAGTCACCTCCTCTCCCGATCCCTCTAGAGCTTTCAGCTCCAGGCTGGGTCGGGGAACTGAGAGTGGGTGGCAGCAAATGCGGCCCCTTTCCCAGGGGGGCTGAGGGCTGGCTTCCTCCTTGGGGCCAGCGGCCAACCTCCTGCACCCTGTCCCTCCCCTCAGCTGGCTGGCCCTGATTGGTCCGTGGTCCCTCCCCATGATCAGCCTGACTATGATCGGCCCTGATTTCTGGCCAGGCCTAGGGACCCCACCTGTGCATGAATCCGTGCACTGGACTCTAGCACATTTATAATAGAAAGACGATCATAACATGCTACCAGACTAAAACATCTTAAATTGCTTTGCTGCTTTGAAAATTCTGTTGTGCTATCCAGCCTGCTAGATACTATTAGTTTTTAAAGAGCCCTAAACTATCCTTCAATTTCAGAGGTTAAATTACTTCAGAAACCCCTGACTTAAACCTCCCTTGCAGACTCCGTTACTCAGGACTCGGTTCGGAATGTTTATCATGGGTTCACATTGTCACACCTTCTGTTTGGGCATCGCTTCTTTAGTCTGTGCTTGGGCACAATCGCCCTCTTGGCATGCCTTCTGCTCATCCTGGCCTCCCAGGCACTGTGGTGTCCTCTTAGAAACTTCTAAACATCTTCTCCTTTTCTCCTTTCTCCCCTTTTCCTATGGTTAAAGAGAAGAAAGTGGGGGAAAGAAAGCCATTAGAAATTCATCTCTTCCATAGTAAACATAAGTTGAGCCACACTCTACACTTGCTCTCTGCCTCTGCCAATTCCCGCCCACATGATTACAGTGATTGTGGTTGCTACATTATGTTTTTTATTTTGTTTAAAAGATCACCTTTATTTTATGGCCTTTGTTTTATTAACTTTTCATCCTTATACTAATTTTTTTAAATATATTTTATTGATTTTTCACAGAGAGGAAGGGAGAGGGATAGAGAGTTAGAAACATTGATGAGAGAGAAACATCAATCAGCTGCCTCCTGCACACCCTCTACTGGGGATGTGCCCACAACCAAGGTACATGCCCTTGACCAGAATCAAACCTGGGACCTTTCAGTCCACAGGCCGACGGTCTATCCACTGAGCCAAACCGGTTAGGGCCTTATACTAATTTTAGTCCAATCCTTTCTGATGCATGTTTCTTCTTATTGAAACATTTAAAATTATCCTACCTAATAATAGACAAATATGCAAATTGACCGTACCTTCGCTATGCCCACGATTGGCCAAGAGGCGCGGGAAGGGCGGGACTCGGGGTGGCCGGGGTAGCCGATTGGGCCGGTGGGACGCTGAGCTCGCATCACCAGTGGCGGCGCGAGCTCAGCATCTGCGCCATGGCTGTGCTGCGACACAGAAGGGGCCTCTGGAGCAGTGAGCTCACGTCCCACCGTGAACCATCAAAAGCGGGGGAGCTGGGTGCCTGTCCGCTGGTGCGCTAGAGGCTTCTGAAAGGCCTCGTGCACCAATAGACAGGCACCGAGCTCCCCCACGATCAAAAGCGAAAGCGTGGGAACTGGGTGCCTGTCCTCTCCGGCACCAGGCCTTTCGGAAGCCTCCGCCGCACCGGGCCTCTAATTTTTTAATAATTAGAAATAAACCTAACCTTCACATTAAACAACCTACTGATAAGCAAAGAAATGGTAGATTTTTAATTTCAAGGTATAATTGAAATAATCACAAATATACTCGAGGACATCATGTTTGACAAATAAATTAATACACGGAATACGGAAAGTATCACGAGTTTTCACTTCTTTGAATGTTATTCATCTGTCGTCATATTCTTCAAAGCACAGATTCATTGCTTTGTACTTAGTAAGGTGAACATGTGAATATGCCATGAATTATTCAGCATTTTGAATAGTGTTTAATATTCAGAGCTAAATAAGAAGATATGTATACACACAGACAGAAACAAACCTCAACGTATTTGTGCAGTCTGGCTAGTGGTTTCAGTTCCACAGCATTGTTTCCTATCTACTTCATCAGCAGTTAAGAAAAAAAAAAAAGCTGTCATTCAAAGGATTATCTTAATAAACCTTGGAAAATCCGATAGAAGCTAAATTCATGAACATTTTGTGATAAATACTTTTAGAATGAATTTATTAAGAAATTAAAGATTCATATCAGATACTGATAAAAGCAAAGCAGACGTCAGTCACCAGCATGCTTAATAAGAAAGCACAAAGGTTATCTGTGTAACGGTCATTGGTGAGATTTGTTTGTTTGTTTTCCCTAAAAGAAGAGTCCACAATTATTGTGGGTAGCAAATGTTCATATGTTTTCAAGTATTTGTTCCTTTGCTTAGCTAATATAATATTTCCTCAGCTTGCTCTTTGAGAAATTCTTAAAATAACTTTTAAGCTCACAGGTAATTTATGAGACTCCATTATGTTTTTTTACTCCTTTCATTAAACTTTTGATTTGAAGAAGAAATATTAATAGGATCACAGCTTCATATATCCTTTCTCAAGGAGACATTTTTGGGGGGTTAAATGATCGAAGAAAATAGACATACATTTAGTCTTCCAATTATGGAGAGACAGTGTAAAAGAAAAAAGAGGCAAAAATATTTCCCCAAGCCTTTCAATATTTTAAATTTCAAAATCCATTAGAAAAAGAAATTTGGAATTTTTAAACTTACTATTCTAAATCTTTAAAAAGGAAGTATTAAATAAAAATGTATAACTCTCTGACAATTAGAGAAAATTTAATATGTGTGATGTGAGAAAACACTGGTTACAGTTGTTAAATTCCTGGTAAATTATAAATAGAAAACTAAAGATAATTATAAAACAGTTTTGGATATGAGCATAGTTGTATAAGCTGTTGGACATCACCTGGAATAAATGTGAGGACTGGGGTGAGATAGGCCTGGATTCAAATCTTTCTCTGACATTTTCGCTAGATGAATTCATACATATTACCCATATCTAAAAACTGCAGCTTCTCCATTTGCAAAACAAGGCATATCGGACCCAGTTTTTGGACCTGGCATACATTTTCAGGCAACAGATGAGATATTCAAAGTAAGTTTCTCTATTCGTCTGTAAGGACAGTTATTTTATGCTATGATCTCCCAGTACTCCCAATTAGACATTTCCTATTAAACATCAAAGTTTCACACTGCACCTCTTCTGCCAGGATCGCACCTAAGTTCTCAGGGTCTGGGGCCTGCCAGTCCTGGGAGTGGGCAGCAGGCCTGTCTTTGCTGCGGCTCCTTTGCAGGGCAGCTAGGCAGAGGCCCTGAGAAGCCCAGAGCCTGAGCAACACTGTCTCTGAAGGCAGTGTACATCCACCATCGGAGGTAAGTAGGAGCTCAGAAACCTTAGCTAATTCCCCGCTGCTCCCTTCCAGCCGTATTCCTAGCCCTGCCACTGCATTCTGCCTTGGGGCCTCCAGACTAAACTGATTTACCCTTTATCTATCCATGTGTTTGTTTTGTTTAGTTTTATTTATAGTGTGACAGATATCTCCCATTTCCCTCCTCCTCCAGCCCCTATGCACTCCCCCCAAGTCTTCAACTACCCTATTGCTCATGTCCATGGGCTATGCATATCCTATATAATAAAAGGCTAATATGCAAATAGACCAAATGGCAGAACAACTGAACAACAGAACCACCAGTCGCTATGATGTGTGCTGACCACCAGGGTGTGCATGTGGAACATGGCAGGCATTGGCAGCAGGCAGCAGAGCACAGAACATGGTGGGCATTGGCCACAGCAGGATGGTGGAGCAGGTGAGTGGGGCGCCAGACCAAGGCAGGGCGCCAGTCGCTGTCATCAGCGCGAGCCTCTGGTGGTTACTGAAAATTCTTTGCTTGCTCGTGACATGGTCCCGCCCGGTGCTCGCATCTGCTGCCATTGCCAGCCCTGCTTGCACCTGCTGCTGGAGCTGGCCCCAATAGCTCTGTGCCATCAGCATGTGGGAGGGGCGGCATCAGACAGGGGACTGTGAGCCATGGCGGGAGGGTCTGAGTGGGGGCATGGAGGATGGGTGGAGACCTGCCCCTGTGCCTATGGCAACCTCATGGGCCACAGTTCCTTTCAAGGTGCACGAATTCATGCACTGGGCCCCTAGTAAGTATATAAATTTATAAATTCTTTGGTTTATCTCTTCTCGTCCCCCCCAACCCCACATTGAAGAATGTCAGTCTGTTCCAAGCCTCCCTGCTTTGGGTCTTATTTTGTTGATCAATTCATTTTGTTCATGTCTGTCCATGTGTTTGGATTGGGTTCCCTGAAAGCAGACTCCCATGGTGAGTTGGGTGCAGAAGGGAATTGTCCTTGGGATGCTCTCAGGAGACATGCCTGTAAGGAAGTGCAAAGGTCGGTGAGCAGAGGAACTAGCAGATCTGTCGTGTGATGGCAACTGACTCTCGAGGGAACTCTGCATCTGGGATGGACTTTCAGAGTTGCCACAGTTGAGACAGTGAGGCTGGGTATCCTTGCCTTGGCTAGTCATTGGCCATGCGCTGCCCCAGGGGTGGGGTGCAACCCTGGGAGAGGAGTTCTGTGCAGCTGGGGACTAGCCCAGTGAGGTACGCAGTGGTATGTTATCAGAAGCTGAGGTTTCTAGCAGCTGGAAGGGTAGGAGCCTTGGTATTCAGGCAGCACCCCACAGGATATACAAGGATACACTAGTTGATCCATTCAGTCCCACTTGTTTCTTGGAGTAATTGGTTCCACGGAGGAAGAACTTCTTCCAGATCTGGGTGTTCTTGATCCTTAGGAAATGCATGAGAAAAGGGTGAATGCCCAATTAGTGTCCATTTTGCCGTTGTTATAACCTCACCATCTAGAATACTGTCTGTAGCATGAGAAGCATTCCCTGTGTACTTGTTGAATGAATGAATGAATGAATGAGTGAATGAATGAACGAATGAGTGAATTAATAAACAGGCGAGTTTGCTAAGCTATGTCTGTTTATGTTGGGTCATTGCTGGTCAGTTTCCCAGGGCCACGGCACTAGTTTCTTTACCCAACTGTAGGACCCTCAGGTCTCTTGTCTGTTCTGGAATCCTACTGTTGTGCCGACACCCCTCTGACTAGGCAGGTCTGGGAGGTGGCCCCGAATGCCCCCCTGATGCCTGTGGGCTGTCTCTTGCACCTGCATCCTGCTGGTTTGTGGCTTCTCTCCAGGTGGGGGTCTGTTTCCCCTCATCTTCCTATCTGCCTATGCCCCCTGCCTTACCTCTGTCTCCACTCCCTGCTGTGGGTCCTCTATCAAGTCTGGGATTTATTCTTGATCTTGTCTAGTGTCAAGATGTTAGCAGTAGAAAAGCTCAAGTTTTGAATGTGAAGTGCTTTATTTTGTTCTGCGTTTCATCTCTCCCTTGGCTGAGGCAATGCATGCCACTGAATAAATGGGTGGGTGGTGACAGGATTTAAAGACACGCAAAAAGGAGAGACCGCAGCATCCATCAAAATATCATCCCAGGATGCTCTTTATCAAGTCGCTTTTAGATTCATATAACATAACCCATTGAAGGGGCTGTAGTGGTAATAGTAGGAGGATTTAAATCCTCCTGTAAAATAGAAAACCACAGGAAAAACAATGACATTGCAATAACTTTCCCTTCTGTGGTTGTTATACCTGCTAAGTTAAAAACAGACTTATGAAAGCAGAAAAGAAGCTATTCTTAGCAGTAGGGAACATGAACACGTTTTATAAAAAGACTGTACATTTAAGACTGAAAAAGTCAGTGAAAACTCACTAAAGTAAAAACCTCAAAATTCCATTAGTAAAGCGAAGATTTAGGTTAAATGTATTGTAAATGTTCTCTATATACCTAAAATGGCAATAATGTCATGGCAAATATACTTAAAGAGAAAAACATGATAAATGTGGATATTTATTGATTTAATCACTATTCTAGTGTTGTGCAGTTTCTGATTTTAATTCATCTCTGAAGGGCTACCCATGTAATTTCAGGTTTGAGATAAGTTAGATGTTAACATATGAACAATTACACAAGTCACTTCCTATGTCATTATTAATTTGGTGTTTCTTCAGCAGGCAAGCCAGGCTTACTTGTTGGAATGGAACACCAACCACCGTGCGATGTAGCCAGTCACGTCTTCTAATGGATGAAATTCCTCACAAGGGAGAGGCTGAGATATTAGTGTAAATCGTCATTGACTAATTCATGTAACACTGGGCATGGCATTTAAACTTACTGCCAGTTTTACAAGTTTAAGTAGGATAAACTTGCCAAATATTAAAAACATGCATCTCTATATATAAAAGCCCAGTGACCGGAAGGCAGAACAACCAGTCGACCAGTCGCTATGATTCGCTCTGACCACCAAGGGGCAGATGCTCAATGCAGGAGCTGCCTCCTGGTGATCAGTGCACTCCCACAGTGGGAGCGCCACTTGGCTGACAGGGATGAGCTGCGCTCCCACAGAGGGCCAATCCCCGCAGGCCACGCCCCCCCACCAGTGCACAAATCCATGCACCGGGCCTCTAGTTTATAATATAATATTTATACCTGATAAATTCCTGACAAATTATGGTTAAAATCAGGAACTTACAAATTAATAAATTATATATTTAATTTAAAATACATTCAATGTATATATATTATACAACACACTGATGAGAAATGTTAAATATAACTTTGCTTAGGAAAAGACCTGCATAAAGGGATTGAGGGTAAAATTGTTGTTTTGGAGTAGAGGCTGGTAGCTTAAAAGAATTTAATGCAGTTTGCAAATGTATCTGAATTTTACTGTGCAGTTAACTCATGGCAAGAGTAATAAATCAATATAAAATATGCATTATTTTATTTAATTGTTATTAAGTAGAGATAAACATGAATAAAATGTTACTATCTTCCAGTTCTTAAAAATGTAATAATTATAAATGGGTTAGCTGACAATCTCATCCAAGTAAACAGAACTAGGAACAAAGCACAGGTCTGTTTTTATAGTTGTTAGTGCTCACATCCAGAGAACATATAAAAATATACTAGGAAACATCTTCCTTTAGTTGAACACGTGCAGTTTAGAATAGAGTTCATATTGATTCAATAAATACAGGGTATCCCAAAAAGTGTATACTAATTATTATAAAAATGTATACTAATACTAATGGAATCAATTTTGAATCATCATTAATTCCAATGGGTTAAATCTGAAGAGAAAGAAATATCAATTGAGCTAGCAGCTGTTAAAGTGTGTATATATTTTTTGGGACACCCTGTATTTATGGAATATATTCTGTTTGAGACGTCAGAGACTTACAGTATTTTTCCGTGTATAAGACACCCCCCACTTTTCCAACCCAAAATTAAGAAATCAATATTTTAAACATTTTGCTGGTTTTCCACTGAAGGCCTTCTTCTTTTTTGGCATCTTAAGGAGCTGTTCTTCCTGTTTTCTCCACTGTCTGGTAACACACTCTGTGGGAGGAGGTCCACATTGTCTCTCTGCAGCTCTATTTCCATGCTCTTTGGCATAGCTGATTGATTACATCCAGGTTGAAATTGGCAGAGTAAGACAATCACTTACCGGTATTTATCTTTTTATTTTTTGACATCTTTACGGGCTCAGAACGCTCCTGTCCCTGTTGCATCTGTGCACTCTCCCTTCCACCTCCGATTACAGCATCAGCTGACCTCAGTAACAATAAGGCTCATGATTGGAGGAAGCCTGTTTGATGAGGTATGGACAGCTACACACACCTGCGTGGCTCCCTCCTCAGTCTAACGATTTTAGAAAAAATAGCGTCTTATACATGGAAAAATATGGTGCTTGCACTGTGTTTCCATTCATATTTACTGTCCCATTTAAATCTTACAAGAAACTTTGATGTCATGATGTCACACCTAACTAAAACTCAGGAAGCAAGGTGAACTCTGATCCAGCTGCCTTGAGAGTTCATTCCCTTTACCACTTCCTTTGTGCAATCTAGGAGATACACTTTCTGTGGTCTGTGTCCTTGTGGCTATATAGTTAGAGTAAGCCACATGACTAGCATGAGTGAGTGAATGAGTGAGTGAATGAATGAATGAATGAATGCAGAGAAAGTTAAACTAAGCATGTTATAATACTCAATGTGAGAGAATAAAAGGAGGAAGAGGGTTCAGAAAAAAAAATTAAAAATTAGAGAAAGAAGAACTAAGAATACTTTTCTAGCAGCAAAACAGGAAAAGTTTAAAAAATGGAGATTGTTTGATGTCAAACACTACAAAAAAAAAGCTGATGAGAGTTAGATGGGGAATTAATGTTACATATCAATCAGCAGGGAACTCTCAGTTTGATATAAAACTTGTAATTCTAATCATAATAGAAGATCATAAAGGGAAAGTGGTAAAATCACAAATGTTACATCCTTAGAATTACCAAGGGACTAGAGTTTCTATATTTATATCTAAATGTGATAATTGAGTTTAATCCTAAATGCATTTTGAGCATGCAATGCCAGTGAGTGAAGAATTATTGTTCTGATTAAAGTTTAAAAACTTGTTACCTTAGTGTAGAGATTCACCTGACATGTAGGGCCCCCTGAAATTAAGTAGAGATGCAAGTAATATGGACAGCACAATTCCAGAACAGTGCTTACCTTTTTAAAAATGCAACCCATGAAAAAATAGTTCCCTGAGAGGCTCATAGCTATTCTTTTTTTTTTTTCTTTTTTTTTTTTTTTTTTTTAACGCCTGTGATCAATAAAATATGGAAGAACTATTAAGTTAGGCTGGATAGGTATTTTGTCTGAAATGTAAAATTTCCCTTATGCTAATGTGTTGTTTCCCAAACTAATTTGTCTATAGCACCTTTTCATTGAAAATCACACAGAAGATCCGTTGGGAAATATTGTCCTAAAGGATAATCAGGGGAGAGGTCATATTCAGGAGGACTTCTCTATTCTTTTATTTATTTTTAATTGTTTTTATTCAACTTTTTAAAAATATTTATGTATTTAATTGATTGGGGTGTCTATTCATTTAATATTAAATAAATATACGTTACCCCTGAGAACTTAAGTTTTATTAAAGTTATTGTCTGTTGATCTGTCCAAGATAAATTTAAATGAGACCCAACTATAATAATTGCAAGAACACAACTTCATAGGAAATATTGTAAAATTTCAGTTTACTTCTATATCCTCCCAGGCTAATAAGAAATCATCAAAATTTTTGTAAAGTGTGGAATAAATTACCACATTTACAGTCTCTCTCAAAAAGTATCTTTCATTTAGAAAAACCAAGTGAGAACAATATTATTTCAATTACCCTTCATAAGCAGAAATATTTTCATTAAAATATTCATTTATATTATTACTAGAGGCCCAGTGCACGAAATTCATGCATGGTAGGGTCCCAAGGCTTGGCCAGCCATCAGGGCCAATCGGAGCCTTCCAACTGCAGGCCGAGGCCTTCCTTCCCCAGCTGCCAGCTGCTGGCTGAGGTCTTCCTTCATTCTGCACTGCCCCCTGGTGGGCAACACATGTCATAGCAATCAATCAAACTCCCCGTCTCCAGGTTGAACTCCCACTTTGCATATTAGCCTTCTATCATATTTTAAAAGGTCACTTCATATTAATTTTTACAAATCAATTATTGGGTGTTAGGTGTATGGCCAATACTTAAAAATATAACAAAAATTATGTTTATTCTAACTAGGTTTCTTGAATGTAATGCCTATATGAAAGTTATATAAGAAAATATCCTTGTTTTTAAGACCTGCACATAAGACATAGAGTATTCACAGTATAGAAATTATTTTAAAGAAAAAAATGGGATGCTCTGGCCAGCTAGCTCAGTTGATTGGAGCATTGTCCCATGCACCAAAAGGTTGATGGTTCAATTCCTGATCAGGGTACATGCATAGATTTCGGGTTGGATCTTAGTTGGATCACGTGCAGGAGGCAACCGATAGATCAGTGTTTCTTCCTCACATTCATGTCTCTCTCTCTCTCTAACTCCCTTCCTCTCTACAATTAAAAAAAGTGAATTTTTAAAAAATTAAATGACAAGAGTCATTGTCAGGCTTACTTAAAATAAGCATGGTCTGAAATATTCCTCAATGTGATATATTCTGGGGTCTCATCTCAAAATGAGGAAACCTTTAGGAAGAAGAAAAGGGGTTAAAGGAAAGGCTCCATTCTATTGAATTACAAAGCATCATGCGCATGAGCCTAGACTATGTAGTATGAAAGGAAGAATAATTTCCTCCAGAAACTACAACCAGACAGGGCCACAGAACACAGAATGGTGAACTACAGGATGGAAAGTAAACAAAAAAGGAGGTAGCAGGAAACGCAAGCCTCATTAAGGGGATTAGGGTGGTAGTTTTTGAATTTGGAGGGAACTGGGGTCACAATGTATGTTTTGCGCGTGCGCACACACACACACACAATTAAATAAGTGAAAAAGAAAACCCTCAAAATTATATTTGACGCAATTAAAAATTATGTTCAGAATGATCTACTAAAATGTGAGTGTATGTCTTAGGAAAAGCATCCATGTCAAACATTAAAAAATTCTGAGAAATACTTCAGAATGATTATAGAGCAAAATGTGACTTATTAAAGAAATATATTATTTATATATAGATTTTGCATCTAATAGTATACAACCTAGAAAGATGTTCTGAGTTTGTCAGTGAAGACAAAAGGAAAGGAAGGAAGAAAAGGAGGAAGGGAGGGCAGGAGGGAGGGAGGGAGGGAGGGAGGGAAGGAAGGAAGGAAGGAAGGAAGGAAGGAAGGAAGGAAGGAAGGAAGGAAGGAAGGAAGGAAGGAAGGAAGGAAGGAAGGAAAAAGCTGAAAGATAGCACTCATGTTGTGGGGAAGGAGGGTGGGTTCCTATTGCATCAATGCTTTGCATTACCTTAGTGACAGTTTCTCTTTGGGGAATATTGCTGGACTGTTACCAGCAGGGACCGGATAGCTAAGTTTCTAATAGGCTTCTTTCAATAAAAAACTCACAAGAATTTGGTTGCTTGATCGCATGCTTTTTGTTTTTTATTCAACTATAAAGGAAATTAAGTGGACTGTCTATCCCATTTCCCTCCTGGGTACAGGTTGCTATAATATTTGTGTTTGATAAAAGACTCTCTATCTTTCATAAGGACATGGTATCCAATTTATCAAACAGTATATTTTGCAATTCTCAGCTCAAACATATATCAGAGAGTGAACAGGTTTGAAATAAAATAAAATGACACAAAAGGGAAAAGAGCAGACTGATTCAGATAGAAAATGACTTTTAAAAGAAGATCCATCTCAGTTATATATGTTACTCTTCTATTTACTCACCGATATAAACATCCCCGCTACACTGCATTTTCATCTTATATTTCACATCCACGATAGATAACATCCCACTGAGGATGATAACAATGGTTTTCTTTTACAAGTATGGAATCAAACACTGACAGTTTCTTGGTTATTATTCTGCAAAAATGTATGATTAGAGACTAGATCATAGAGAATAGATGGTTACTGAATTCAAAGATATATATATATATATATATATATATATATATATGTACATCTTTGAATTCCATATGTGTATATATATGTGTGTGTATATATATGTGCATATATATATATATATACATATATATACAAATACATGAAATAAATTTAGTTTAATGAATAAGGATTTTGAAAAAATACTGAATTATCAACTTATAAACTAGTTCATTTTTTTATTATATAAGTTTATTCTTCATGTTGATTCTCAGTGAGCCACAATGAACATGAAAAAGGCATAGAGCCTTTTAATACCCAGGCAAGAACACATCAAGATTGAATTGTCAGCAAATCTTATGCGTGAATACATTTGAGACACATTGTATCTACCTGTGCAGGGTACTCTGCTAGATGATGAGCATATACAGATGAGTATTGTATACACTCGAAAGTCCAGTAGGCAGCTGGGACATGGACATAAATAACATCGGGCAGAAAACATCAGTACAAGTGCATGACGATGGGCATGAGGAGGCAGAAGGGGAGGATTGGCATAGTGCTCAGCATATGCCAGGCATTCTCCAATCTGCTTCCCATGCATCTGCTTAGTTAACGGTCTGAACACTAGAAGATCAGTAACTACTGTGGCCCTGCTTTACAGAGGAGGAAAGTGTGCCTTTGAGATCAAACATCATTCCCTGCACAACATCACTGCTACTCAGTGGTGGAGCCAGGAACCTACCTTTGGTTTATGTTACTCAAGGTTCTATAATGCATGTACTCATATTATAGACTAGAGGCCCTGTGCATGAATTCGTGCACTGGTGGGGTCCAGTCGGCCCACCCTGATGGGACTTGCTAGGGGGTGTGGCCAGCCAGTGGGAGGGGCTGCGGGTGGTTTGCCAGCCAGCCCCACCCCCAATCAGGGTAGGGGGGCCCTCTGGGGAGCAGAGCTGGCTGAGGTGAGGGGCCGCAGTCATTCTGGTTGTTCCACCATTTGGTCACTGGCCTTTTATTACATAGGATGCTCAGTAACCTTCTCGAAGGCATGAGAGAAATACAGCTTTACCTAGTAGGCAAAGGAAGGCTTGAGTGGTAGACTAAGTTGCTTGGAGAGTTGGAAAGACAGAAGAGGATGTGTGATTCTAATTATTTTAATTGTGCTTCTAATTATTATACTGGGGATAGAAGGATGCATAGGGCAGAGAAAGGAAAAGTATAATAGTGATTCTAATAATCCAAGTTTGGAAAATTAGATGCTGTGATGTCATTAATGAGGAAATGAAAAGAAGAGCAAGATTGGGATAGAAAGTGGCTTTTGAAAACAATATATTTTTTATTTATTTCAGAGAGGAAGGGAGGAGATAGAGATAGAAACATCACTGATGAGAGAGAATCATTGATCGGCAGCCTCATGCACACCTCATACTGTGGATCGAGCCCACAACCCGGGCATGTGTCCTGACCAGGAATCGAACCATGATCTTCTGGTTCAGAGGTCCACACTCAAGCGCTGGCTTTTGTTTTTAATGAATTAAGTTTGGGGTTCAGGTGAAGGGGCTGTGAAGTCTAAGGGCCATTGTTTAAGAAACACTGACCTAATAGCAAATGATTCAATGACATTTGAGAGAAACAGAGAGTGAAATATCACCCAGGGGCCTCACTAAATATTAACTTGGCTCTTTTATCTCCTTGAGTGACTGGCTAGAGAGTGAGAACTTAAAAAAAAAATCACACAGTAAATATCTGCCATCTGCGCTTTTCCACCAGCCTGCCTATCTTCAAAATTAGTATTATTCCTAATGAACACTTCACTATCATTATTTCAGAAATGTGAATGTCAGAAATTATCATCAGGTCTAAAGTTATTGCCCTCTCTTAGGGCTTCATTAGGCAAATTTAAAATGAATAAAATTTCCTGTGATTAATATCAACATTTATGGAATTTCTCAAGAAGACGTTTACGGTTTACTATTATTTATGGTGAAGCAAGCAAAGATTGCTTCTAGCTGTGCCTTGTGGGTTGCAGTATTATATTTGGATACAAATAAAAATAGGAGGACTGTAAATTTAGCTTGTGGGATATAACTTAGTTAAGGAGTTGTTAATATATTCAGTCAAACTAATTATTAGCAGAAGAGAAAATATAATGTTGATTTCATGCTTTGGAAATACGTCCTGTTACCCAAAGTGTCTTCCCCTCGTTACATAATTAGAAGTGCATCAATCAGTTAAACAAGGTTCTATCCAATATCACTTATCTCATATAACTTGGCGCACTGGCTATTTTTTTCTGGAATGTTTATGCTATAACATCATGTAGTCGGAAATGCTGGTTCCCTGGAGGGAGGTGAAGAAGGGGTCTCACGTACGTTTGCCTCCAGGCAATGCTCCTCCATAGAGTAGAGAGGAAGAGCTGGGGCTAGCCTAACAGGCTGTCCCTGGAGATGTCCTGGTCCCATGCCCAAAGCACAGCCCAGGAACACTGAGCCTTTGTGGAGATCTGTATAGGCTGATTCTTAGTTGATATGAGTGCTGTAGGGGCTAGTTATAGGATGTGCACCTATACCTACACGAAATATTAACCTAATTATAGGTCTTAGCTGATTTTGCTGTGGTGGAAAACAATGTAAAGCTTATATTATAAGTTATTATCTGCCACCATTCTCTCCCAAGTGAGCAGCATGTTCCATGGTAATCTTGCAGAAGTCACTTGAGAACCAGCATGTGTTTAAGGGTTTCTACATGCTAGTATAACTTGGCTTTTCCATTCTGACGATAAAAAATGTTACTCAAATGACATGAGATTGTTCTCCAAGGCAAATGGAATGAACCTAAATCATCGGAAGGACCAAGACTGCATCAGCATGTCTCTTTATAAGGGGGTCCCCATTTTCTGACGTTTGGCCAAGCTCCATCCCCCAAGAGTTCAAGCATAGTTTGCCTCTAGACCGAATTTCAAAGTGGGTGGGAGGGAAAGGGAAGATAATGTTCTTCAGGCGGACAGAAAAATTCAAACATCTATTTATAGATTTGGCTTTGAGTGTTTTCCCTCTGTAACTATACAGGCTATTAGAACTCCACAATTCAACAATTATACAGTTTCCAAAGGATGAATTACTCAATGGGGCACAATTATTTATGAGGATGCAGTGTAGTGGGTCAGGGTACCTGCTTTTCTTGTCTGTATGCTTTCAGCTTCTACCTCAGCGAAAGGTGAAGTTAGGAGGTGTGTTCCCTGAATTCCAGTTAATATCCAGTTTATAATCCTGATTTTGGGAAAAATTTCTGGGTAACAGCATATGTTCACACACACACACACAGACACACATATATGTGTATCCATCTACCTACCTATCTAGGTAGATAGATAAATACACTTACCTTCTGAAAAGTATAGTTTAGAACCAATAAGTTGATATTTGTACTATGTATGTATTTAAACACATTTAGTTTCTTAATGCCTTAAACCAAGAACCTCATTTTTGCTTTCTCTTTGCGTAGCCAAAGGATCCAATGTAATTATACTTTTAAAACCTTTTCTCAAAGATGAATTCAAGAACTTTCTAAGAAAAAGAAAAAAAAATTAACATTTTCTTCAACATCTTCCTGATTTCTTTCTTGACTCCTTGAGAGCTATTTTTTTTATCTTTATCACTCATTTTGGAATCTAACTGCTGCTATGTTTGTATTGCTGTTTAAACATTTCATGGGTCGGTTGTGAATGGAGGCAAAAGAAGAATTGGAATCACGGTCCTTATGTACTTAATTTCAAATCCCAAAATTTGCTGGAGATTATCTTGGAAACATCAGGCAAGAGATGTACCTCTTTGCATGCTTGCACTTTATCATTTATTAAGCTGGGTAAATAGCATCAATTTTTTTAAGGCGGATGTGAATGGAAAGCAATGTGCATAAATGACATAGCCCAGTGCCTGGCACATTGTGGCATTTAGAAAATGGTGACTATCGGAGTTATTGAGACTGTTATTATCACTCCCGAATTTCTCATTATGCAGATAAATGCTCGCCAACGCATAAGCCTGCCTTGCATTTGGTTTATGTCCTCTACAACACTGCAGCACTGCTCACCACATGCTAAGGAATGAACGAATACATGAATAAATATTTTCAGAAACTCCTCATAAATCTAGTTTCTCATAATGGCCAGGCGAATATCTCATTTTATTTTAAGTGGTTTTTTAATATCATTTGTCACCAGGATCAGGGCCTCTCAGACCACTTGCTGTTGACCGTGACTCCTCCAGCTAATAGCTTTATCAAGTCTGTTGTCCGATCATATTGTGATACCTTCTTGGGAAGTTTGATTTGCCAGAATTTTTAAAGAAATAAGCAGCCATTTAGGTGGTTCTGTATCCAGTTTTGATTGCATAACGCCTCCCTGTGTACTTAATATTTTTATGTATTCAGGTAAGTCACGCAGTAGATTCATTAGGATTTCTGAGGAATAATGTAACCAGAGCATTGAGAAATTATTGCTTTTACCCAGTTGCTGTACTACTGAAAATAACCATATTTCTTAACTTCTCTCTGTATCTCCGTGAAGTTTCCCTTTACCTTCCAATGCTCAGGAAATTGGGCATCTCACCAATAGAGTGCCCGTGAAATTCTTACCTGCCAGCACCTGGCAATAATTCAGATTTTACCTCTTGGTGTTTGTGGTTATGAGAATTCCTTTAGATAGTTACCTTGGGACATGTTGTAGACGCCCTCTCCCAATAGTCCATGCCACGTTCCATCAGCCTACCATGGGTATCTGTGAAGTAAAATGCAAACTCTCAGGATTTCAAAGGTCTGCAGTTTTCTGTGAGGGCAGACAGGAGGCAGGTGTGACTGGTCAAGGTCCCTGGAAGCAGACTGAGAGATTAGCATGCAGGAAGTCAGCATCCAGCCCGTGGGCAGGGGAAGGCAACCCGACTGGGCAGAGAGGTTGGGCTCTGATGAAGTCGAACGAGGTTTTAGTGGATGGCAGGGACATTCTGTGGCTGCTCTTGAACGTGGTTCTAAATTGGGGGTGAGCAGACCGGGCCTTGGTACTTCCTGGGTGACCAGTCACTGGATGCTGGTTTCCCATAGAAAGGGCACATGACCTGGGGCGAGGCAGCTCTCTCCAGCTGAAGGCAATTTCAGGAGAAGGCTGGTGAGCCTCCTAGCCAACAGCTGGGGGTGTTCCTGCTTCTCTCCCCAAGAGGAGTTCCCTGGGGCGGTTGGCGTCCCCTGCAGTACAGGTCTACTCTACGCAAGGTTCCACGGAGGGGTGAGCAATCCTGCTGTGGCTGTAAAGATCTTGCTTAATCTTTCTTCAGTTGGAAGGAGAGTCAAAGGTATGTTGAAGCTGTTCATTACCGTATATCATCTGACCACTTAGCAATACTCGCAGGTCTGTTTCCTAAAAGCACCTCTTCATTAAATCACATTCAGATACTGAGGGAATGAATACATGCTTCCTGATTTCTTGCCTCCAATTATTCAGTCTCTGGACACTTCCCAGTTTGATTGGACAACATTTCAGTGTTTAAATAGAGTTGCTGAGTATCTAATGGGTTCACTGTTGATTTTGAGGCGATGTCTCGTTGTTTTATCTTGCATCTCTCCGTTGATTAGTGACTTTGAGCATTTCTTCATATATGTCTTTTGGCCTTCCTATATTTAGGTCCTATGCCCATTTCTAATTGGCTTGTTTGTCTTCCTTTTGTTAAGTCAGATGAGTTCCTTATATAATTTTTATATTAACCCCTCATTAGATGTATCATTGGCAAATATGTTCTCCCATCCAGTGGCCTCCCTTTCCATGTTGTTGATGGTTTAATTTGCTGGGCAGAAGCTTTTTGTGTTGCTGTAGTCCCATTTGTTTATTTTCTTTTTTGTTTCCCTTTCCCTTGGAGATGATGTCTGAGATTTTGCTGCCAATGGTTTCCTTTAAGGTTTTTATGGTTCCCCAGCCTACATTTAAGTCTTTTATCTATTTGAGTTTATTCTTGTGTATGATGTACATTGGTGATCTACTTTCATTTTTGTGTTTGTTTGTTTATTTCTGTATGTACCCATCTAATTTTCCAACACCATTGGAGGAGGAGCATGAGCTCTGGTTTTTTTTTTGTTGTTGTTTTTTTTTTTCTGGTCTTGCTAATACTCATGTCTATGCCAGAAGATGCCAGGATTAAACATTGAAGGCAAACTTTACCTCTGATATCAACTGTGTCTTTCAGTGAACAACCTGCACTTCCCAGTTATTTCCAAATTAAGTTAACTGTTACATATACTGCTATGAAGAGAACTTGAGAGCATTGGTGAAGTTTTACATGAAACACAGTCTCCTAACTTTTGGACAAGTGGACTCAGTTTCATCAATCGTAGTAGTCTCGGTAGGTTTAGGAAGTTCTCTTATTCATAAGTATTCAAGCAGTTGTACAGCTAGGAGGAATAAGTTGTTCAGAAGACCTTGCTGACTCTTTGAGGTCAAGGTCATAGTACAGAGGAGCATTGTGTCTGCCTTAGTCTATTGCCTCTGTGTCACGGCGAATGCACATAAATATATGAAGTAAGAACAGGAGGCAAAAGGATCCCTTGCTTTGATACAAACAGTTTTAAGAAAACCATTTGGTAAAATAGTCTAATAAAACCTAATTTGTGTAATAAAATACACATGGAAAAGAGAAATAGGACTGTCTCTTTCTTAATAGTCTTCAATTATTTCAGAACTACCCTCCTTTAAATAAAATAAATATTGCCCTTTCATTGCAACCTAAAAGGCTTTAAAATTATAAACAGTATTGCAACAATATAAACTATATTGTTATTCTAATTGGATAGTCATCAAACATCTACAAAGATTCACAATAAGAGTCTTTAATAACTGAAATCCAAATGTTATGTACAATGACAATGTCAATGTGTGTTCTTTACTTAAGAACTTGGAAGTCTTTGATTAAGAAGAACATTACTATGGGTATGAAAACATGGTTGGCACACTCTAAATATGCTGCATGGTAAGCTGAGGATGGCTGATTAACATTAGGCTATTCTCATCCCCCACCCTAATCCCCCTCTTAGTAGAAATTAATCAAATCCAAGTTCATTTTTGCTCTTTCTTCACTAACATTTTTAATTTACAGACTGAGAGGAAGTAATCCAGGGATCAACTCGACTGAGCCTTTGAAATAATTCTTTTCTTTAAAGTATATTCTTAACTTTTTAAATACCTGAAACCAACTGGCATTAATGCCCAGTCTCAGTTTCTAAAACTTCCCTAATCCTTTATCTCAGCTACTGTCCTGAAAAGTGCCACTGAGTGTAAAGGAAACAGAAACCATGATATAGACCTTTTCAACTCTATCAATGGTTAGCCATGTGAGCTAACACAGAGGATCAGATTAAATCAGACCCAGTCAAAACAGATATTATCCCAAATCAAGCTTTACTAATAATTTCAAGAAAACAATTGATAAAAGGAGAGGTCCAGGGCTGCTCATGGAACCATTTTATTAATTCTTAGGTTCTATAGAAGAAAAACAAAAAACAAATTAAGGCGGATTGTTTGAGTATGACTTAAACCAATTGGTTTTGCTCTCATTCGTTACCCTATCAGCCACAGGAAAAGTTTGCTAAGAAAGATTTAATTTTTAGATAAGAGTAAAAATTTATTTCACCTATACATTTCAATTTCAGTCTGTTTCTTTCCCCGTGTCTTTGGATAATTACTTATTCAGTGAATCTTAAAGTTGCAGCATATAAGCTCAGTTATGCTAACTCACAGGCCATCTTTGAATGTGAAAATAGAAATGTAGCAATAATTTCTGAGAGCCAGATTTCCTTTAATGTTAGACACTATAAATCTCTCTCTACTCCTTTCAAAATAGTTTACTGCTAATATGCCGTATGTAATATGCATTGCAGTATTCAATTAGAGATGTTAGAGTTCCATAATTGTTTGTGCTGTAATTTTTGGAAATAAAAAGACTACCTCTCATAAAGATTCAAGACTATTTTTGAGGAAAAAAAATGATTTTGATTCAGAAATAAAGTGACAATGTAGGATGCTTCTTTCTTTTTTAAAATATTTCAAATGCCAGTTTTTATGAACCTAACCACAAATCAATAGACGATTCTGTGTTTATTTTGTCTATATGGTGTTAAGAAACAATCTATTCAGTAGGGCAGCCTATTTTCAAATTTATTTTTATTTGCTAATATTTATACCTTAATAAACGTAATTTATTATAACCTTTATTTCACCTGTTTAATGTTGCCACCTAACTGTTGAATAAATTTTTAATAATATTTGGTGCAAAAAAATCCATGTTCAAAGTCAGTTTTCTGGGACTCTGAACAGAACTAATGATAATAAAATCTTCTTTTAATTCCCAAATAAATTTCTCAGAGGAGGTTGCCCCATTGACTAAGTAGAGATTTTCATGTGGCAGTTTCTGAAAAGAGTTATAGATTTCAGTATCTCTAACACAGATTATACATCAGATAGGAATTAAAATGAGCAAAGCTGAGACCTGTGTAAATACTTCACATTTCTGTATAGTTTGTAATTAAGACAATTTATAGTGTGCCCACTGAAAACCCAGCACCGGGCACTTATAAACACAAATCAAACCAGTCTGGGCCCAGTGCCCAGGGATCCAGTCAAGCAAGCAAAACCAAGCAAAGACGCTCCCAAGATGAAAAGCTAGCCACCGGCATAATTGAAGCTCTCTGACATAACTAATGAGTCTTGACCAGTTCTGAAAAGATGCCATAGTCCAATTCAATGATGCTGAATAGCTGAGCAAACACATGAAAAGTTTGGTGGTGAAGATAAGACTACATGATAGCAGGGATGCTCACATGAACACAGCTGTGTCACAGACACATGACCACAGAGGAAGTGGTCAGTCCTTTTGTCTGGTCCCTGACGGCTGGGTTCAATGGCTATTTCTGTGACCCACCAAGTTAAAATGCTGGTTTTGCTCCTTACACCCTTATATCTCAAGTATAATATTCATTTCATTTCTGTGACTTTAAGAACTCTTAGACTTCCTAATGGTTTTCCTTTTTTCCCCATTAAGAGGTGGATCATGAAAATGGCTGCAACCATAATCCATGGACATAGCCAGTGGTCGGCAAACTGCGGCTCTCGAGCCACATGCAGCTCTTTGGCCCCTTGAGTGTGGCTCTTCCACAAAGTACCACGGCCTGGGCGAGTCTATTTTGAAGAAGTGGCGTTAGAAGAAGTTTAAGTTTAAAAAATTTGGCTCTCAAAAGAAATTTCAATCGTTGTACTGTTGATATTTGGCTCTGTGGACTAATGAGTTTGCTGACCACTGACATAGACAATAGTGCAGTGAAGGCCTGGGAGGTGAGGGGGCAGGGGCAGGGTAGTGGGGGTAATACTTTCAACATTTGTAATACTTTCAACAGTAAAGACAAATTTTTAAAAAAAGAAAGAAAATTGTTGCAACCTATTTCAACACTGGACATACTCTGAGAGATGAGGGCAGAAGTGAAAAGTTCGTTCTTGACCTTTCTACCCTCCATTTGAATGCTGATGATTTAAATAAAGGCAGGAAATAATGATTTGTATTGACCAAGTTAACTGATTAATGTCTATGTCAGCACTAGGTAACTAACATATTTGCAGCAGCATTAAGAAGTAGCCTCTACTATGGACATAATCATGTGGGGAAGATACAGGCAGCATTTTATATCCTTGCGTATTTGACAGTAAAATATTAGAAATAAATTGACTACATTGAAAATATTAACTATATTTTCTGAAAGTTGGAATAAAAAATATGAGGCTTTGTTGCATCTGTAAGTATAAGTGTAAGACATTTCCCTGAAGCAAAAGAATATTAAATTCAGGCAGACATTTTTCAAAATTGTGCAAATGATATTTTATCTCAAATTTGCATAGAGGAAATAAAGGCATGCTAGTAGTCACAAAAGCACTTACGCAGCCCAATTTCCTCATTTCATAACTGATGAAGCAGTCTCCTCACTAAGTGTTCTTCCCAAATGCCCACGGGGGTTATAACCCGTAAGCCTGATTTAGAACCTAAACATAGGAATTCTAATTTCCGGCAATTACCCATTATTCTCTGTGACTGGGTGAATAATTAACCATTGTTCTCTGTGACTGGGTGATTGCCTGAGTTCAAGTCCTGCTTTACCATTTCTAGCTAAGTAACTTTAAGCAAGTTAATTCATATTGCTGCCTTGGTTTTCTCCTCTGTAAAATGGGGATAATGTAGTACCTTATACATGGAAGGTTGTAAGAATCAAAGCAATTAGCCCATGCAAAGCATACACTTGCACATGATAAACACCCAAAAGTATTGACTGACATTATAATCATTTGATTAATTCATATATATACTGTCTTAGAAAATGTACCTTCTTAGAAATATACTTTATTGGGGAGCCAGCAATAAGAATTCTGTTTAAGATGATCTGATAATCCAGAAAGTACAATTAATCCATATGGTGAGTTGATACCTCTTTTAATAACAGCAGCTGTGGAAACCATCCCAGAATGGCACTTTGTGTGGTAGAATCTTCCCAGCCGCTCTCCCAAGGACCGTAATGAGAACTGGATCATGGCCAACTGAACAGCATGCTTAGTTTCATGTTTCCCCCCAGAAGCAAGTGGCCCGCTGTAATTGTCATCATTCTATCTGAACTGCATAACATGAAAGAAAATAGGTGGCACATCTGATATCATATCATTGCTAAAAAATGAGATTTTTTTTCATGTGTAACATTTTATGATTTAATTTTAGAAAAATATTAGAACCCTTATTGTGCTACTGCAATAAAGTTTAATTGTAGGTTTTTGCAGACTATGGAACTAGGTAAAAGTGAGTGAATAAAAATAATTATAAATTAAATGGCGAATTCCTTTATTTCAAAATTAGAAGATATTGTGGGATAATGTGATTACCCCACCTTTAAGCTAAATTGAGGCATCATTGGGTATTTATTGGCAATTCTTGGTTGTAGCATATTGGATTTTTTGTTAACCATGCACTGTATGGGGAAAGGAATACATTATGAGTCACTGGCAAAGAATGTTATTTAAGTGCAATGACTTTTAATTGCAGTAATAGGCAATTAACCAAAAATGTTGAAAAAAGGCATATACCATTCATGGCACAGCAGTGAATCTAGTTGGAATTTTTAGATGCTACATCATTCTGTCTATCATTAATTTTTATATCTTTAAAAATTACCTTTTATAATTTAGCAATGTAAACGCAGTAGTTCTAGACATTAAGATTTTATCATAATTATTCTAATTATTTTGCAAACCTTTCAATGTGCTACATTTTCTTCGCATAGGCTTAATTGTGGTTGCCCTGGTACTTGGTGTTTCAGTACATTTGGCAAGAATTGCAGAGGTGTGTAGGCTCTTTGATACAGTAATATTTAGACCCACAGAACCACTGCACAGTTATAACAATTCACCTGGGTTTGTGTGAAAAATCATGCTTTTAACTCAAATGAACCCTCTAGTTTAATCTGCCATGAAATCGCCTACTGTGAGGCATCACATGTTTAACATCACGCTGTGTATGTGTATGTGTATGTGTGCTTTTTAAATACATCCTCATGAATCTACCCATTATTAACTGATCTCAGTTTAGCAGAGCCTTCCTCGAGTGTTTCTTCGCTCGTCCTCAAGTTTCATGTGGACATACCCATTGCTGTTGGTGTTGATATGCAACTTAGACCCACTGATCTCAATTAATATAGTTGAGTTCATCTAGCTCATGATTTGGACACGACTCTGGGATGTGTAAGCAAAGATTAGTTGCAAAATGTGGAAATTATAATTTTGATCCTCCCTATGTCTTTTTTTTTTTCTTTCTGAAGTCCCACATGAATATAGTTTCAGATCTCTTATAGTCTTTGTAGGAGGGGCAGATATCTTTGGGACAAGGCCTTGGAACACAAGGCTCAAGAGGACCCTGGTGTCACTCTGACATGCATCCTTCTTCTTAGCTCAGAGGCATTCTTTGTGCCTCTGAGTGCTTTTCATCTATCCTCTGCCTTTTCCAGTTACTCTAGGAATATACAGGCCTTTCAGATTACAACTTCTCTCTTCTCCCATCATACTGCTGTGAATTTCAGAGTTGTTGCTTCAGAAATTGAAAACAGAAAATCTCTCACACACTTTGGCCTGTACCTTATTTATCTTCCTGAGATGTGAAGCCTGAATTGCCTCCATCTTCAAACCCAAACCAGGTAAAATCACTGGTTTCCAGAGCGGTTCACACGGGTACTCTTGAAGAAACAGAAGGAGATCGTCTGTGTCTATTTTCCCATCTCTACCAGACATTGCTCATGGTACTAAACAAGGACTCTCGATGGAAACACTGAGCTACTAGTGTAATAAGGAAGTTCAGTAATATCCTCACAATGAGGATTCACTGTGGTGGAATAATGAGTCAAAATTTAGGGACTGGGTACATATACAGTTAGTTGAGTAAACCGAGTTGACTCATGTTATAGATTACTAGAGGCCTGGTGCACGAATTTGTACACAGGTGGGGTCCCTCAGCCTGACCAGTGATTGGGACTGATTGGGGGGGGGGCCCGGCCATCCAGAGAGAGGGACCGTGGGAGATTGGCCCCAGCAGCAAGCTAACCAACGGCCGATTCTGAGAGGAATTGGGCTCCCTCCACCCTCCTGTCTGGGTCTGGGGTGCGGGTGAACCAGATTCAGGGCTGTCAGGGCCCCAGCAGCAAGGTCTGGGTCAGTGTGCATCATAGCTACTGGCGGGTCGTCCCAGTCATTCCGGTCATTCTGGTCATTCTGGTCATTCTGGCCATTCAGTTGTAATGGTTGCTTAGGCTTTTATATATATAGACTAGAGGCCCAGTGCGTGGGATGCATGCACTGGTGGGGGCATGGCCTGTGGGGATTGGCCCACTGTGGGAGCGCCGCTCATCCTGGTCTGCTGAGTGGCTGTGGACCCGCCCTCTGAATGGCTGCTCCCTGGTCCATGGAGCCGGAGCACTGGCCTCTCCCAGGAACTTGGTTGGGGCGGGGCCCAGGAACAAGAGCATGAGAGGTGGTGGAGTAGGCCTCAGTCCTGTGGCAGCCACTAACCTGCCTCCCAGCCTCCGGGGTCAGCTCTGTGAGCCTGGCAGTGGCGTTGTGCAGTCTGTGGGCGTCCGGAGGAGGCTACAGGGAGAGAGGAGGAGGAGGCTGAGGCGAGGAGGTAAAGATCGCAGACCGGGTTCCTGCCTGTCGGCCCGGGTTTGCAGCAGGAGCAGCTGCTCATCCCAGCCAGCCGAGTGGCATTCCCACTGTGGTAGCACATTAACCACCAGGGGGAAGTTCCTGCATTGAGTATCTTGCCCCCTGGTGGTCAGTGCGCGTCATAGTGACTGGTCAACCTGTTCTGATTGTTTCGCTGTTGGGTCACTGGGCTTTTATTATATAGGATTCCAAGCTCTCTGCATCTGAAGCTGCAAAACTAGAGCTGACAAGAACTTTTGTGTTAAGTAAGCTAAAGCTTCAAGGCTTAAGATAATAATTATTTTTTACAATTTTAATTACGTATTGCTGGCTTGGCCCAACCTAGGTCAATATGGCAGGACACAGACAAAGGGCATGGATTGAGGGAGGCCTGACAAATTGGGGCCATTCATTCTGTTAACCTCCAAGTTGTACCAGTGCAGGAAATTGAGAGGTAGAATACGAAAGCAGGGTAGGGAACTGTTTATAGGACTTCTAAGGATGGGAATTTAGGTCAGCTATAATCAAACTTTTCAATGTCTAAAGCAGACAAACAAAAAATTATCCGTAGGTTTTATAAAATTACTCTCCCCATTTTTTTTAAAAAAATTGCCTTTAAAAATAGATTTCTCTTTTAAAGTGTGGATCACTTTGGATATTTCTATACACTTGCCCAAATCATTATTTCATTTCATTCCATAGTATATTCTTTTATGCTAAAGAAAAACCTAAGAATTAGGTTTTCATAAAACTGAATAATCTCCCCAGATACAAGATGTTTCTAAAGTAAATACTAGTACAGCTTTTTTTCCTTTCCCTTAATCTCCCACACTCTTTGTGGAAGGAGCCGAGGGCCATGGCCACCTGCCAGCTGGAGCATAGACATCAATGTTATTCAGCTTAGAACAGTGAACAACAAAGCCTGTTCAAATGTTGTCCAGCAAAAGTTAATAACTCCAGCTTGAAAAGCATGCCAAGTGAATCAACAAAATTGTCTGCAAGTGAAGTTAGATATAAAAAAGTAAAAATGCTGAGTTCTTTTCAACATAGTGAAGTCCATAATAACAGATTAATGAAAATGGCTTGATATAATAAAATGTAAAAGGGTGACATATTTTTTCCTATAATAGCACTTAAATTTACCACAATGACAGATAAAATATCTGTTTTTGTAGTTACTTGTTTATCACATTAATTTATATGAATGTGTAAGTATAATAAGTAACTAGAGGTTCCGTGCACGAATTCGTGCATGGGGGGTCCAGCCAGGCGGGCAGGGGGAAGGGCTGTGGACGATTGGCCAGCCCCACCCTAGATTGGGGTGTTGGGGGCCAGTCTGGGGGGGGGTGCGATCAGGGCCCGGATCAGGCTGGTTGGCTGCTGCAGTGCACGTCATAGCCACCGGTCACTCTGGTCATTCTTGTCGTTCTGCTATTCTGGTCACTCGGTTTTTATACATATAGACTAGAGGCCCAGTGCACGAAATTTGTGCATGGTCGGGGGGGGTGTCCCTCAGCCCAGCCTGCACCCTCTCCAATCTGGGACCCCTCTAAGGATGTCTGACTGCCCGTTTAGGATCAGGCCTAAACGGGCAGTCGGACATCTCTCTCACAATCCAGGACTGCTGGCTCCCAACTGCTCACCTGCCTGGCTTCTTGATTCCCTCTAACCGCTTCTGCCTGCCAGCCTGATCACGCCCTAACCACTCCCATGCCAGCCTGATTGATGTCTAACTGCTCCCCTGCCAGCCTGTTTGCCCTCAACTTCCCTCCCCTGCCAGCCTGGTCACCCCTAACTGCTCTCCCCTGCAGGGTTGATCACCCCCAACTGCCCTCCCTTGCAGACCTGGTGCCTCCCAACTGCCCTCTCCTGCTGGCCATCTTGTGGTGGCCATCTTGTGTCCACATGGGGGCAGGATCTTTGACCACATGGGGGCAGCCATCTTGTGTGTTGGAGTGATGGTCAATCTGCATATTACTCTTATTAGATAGGATAGAGGCCTGGTGCATGGGTGGGGGCCAGCTGGTTTGCCCTGAAGGGTGTCCTGGATCAGGGTGGGGGTTCCCTTGGGGATTGGGGCAGCCTGAGCGAGGGGCCTGTGGTGGTTTGCAGGCCGGCCACACCCCCTGGTGACCCAAGCGGAGGCCCTGGTATCTGGGATATATTTATCTTCTACAATTGAAACTTTGTAGCCTGGAGCGGATCCAAGCCTCCTGCTCGCTCCGTGGCAGCAGCCATTTCTGTTGGGAATTTATGTATCTTCTATAATTGAAACTTTGTAGCCTTAAGTGGAGGCCTGGGCTGGCCAGGGTGTGTGGAAAGCTTTGCTTCTTCCATTGCTGGGGGCAACCCTAGCCTCCCGCTCTTTCCAGCTCCGTGGCTGCTGCCATTTCTGTTTGGATTTGTTTACCTTCTATAATTGAAACTTTGTAGCCTTGAGTGGAGGCTTAGGCCAGCAAGGGCAGGCGGAAAGCTTGGCTTCCTCCATTGCCTGGGAGACCCAAGTCTCCCTCCTGCTCTCTGTGGCTGTAGCCATCTTGGTTGGGTTTATTTGCATACTTGCTCTGATTGGCTGGTGGGTGTGGCTGGTGGGCGTGGCTTGTGGGTGTAGAGGAGTGGTGGTCAATTTGCATATTACTCTTTTATTAGGTAAGATACCTGCTATATCTACTGTGCTTCATTGTTTATTTGGAATTAAAACTTTTTTAATGAATAGCTATAATTAATTATATTAACAGCAGGCTAAAGTAATTGTTAATTATATTTCAAATGTAATACATTTACAGAAGAAAAGGAGAAAGTGAAGAAATTAATTTAATAGTACATAAAGGCAGGAAATAATAATAAAATAATGGACAGTGATAAATTTCCTAAAACAAACACAAGGGAGACATTTTTAGAAACAAATAAAGGAAAAAAATGTAGACAGATCAATTAATATTAAATTACAATGAAAAAAGCTCCTTGTAACAATTTGCAGGCCTCAAATTTGGGAGCGTAAGTCATACTTTAAAGGAAGTCATACTTTAATGGAGGGAGTTGAGGTAATTGCTCCCTCTGTAGTGTTTGCAGTTTCGCAGGCTGTGACTCTCCACCTCAATGCTCGTCAATATTAGAGTATTCCAGCCTGAATGCCTCCTCAGTAACCAGAAGTCATGGGACCTGGACTACAGAGCTGCGTCTCCTTAAAACCTTCAGCCCTTTCCTTTCTCTCCTGTTGGCTGTTCTCACCCCTGGACCAAGAGCGGAGAAGGCCCAGGGAGCATGGCTCTGAGGCAATGTCTGGAAAGAGGAGAGTTTATCTACAGAGGGAAGGAAGAGAAAATGAAAGAAAAAAAAAAATGGTGGTTGGAAATGGGTGGAGATGGTCAAAGGGAAAAAAAATCTCCCAGTTAGAAGATGAGGAAGTGCTGGAGTGTACTGTCCAGCTGGTGACTGTGGTTAACACCATTGTGTATGTGAGAGGTGCTAAGCAAGAAAATTGTTGAAGTCCTCACCACACCCAACATCCATCACCGTGGGAGGTGATGGATGTGGTCATCATTTGGCAATATACACACATATCAGATCACATCGTGCCCCTTAAAAACGTACACGGCCTTTTATGCCAACAAAACTAAAAAGTCACAGTTGACATGGCTGCAGGCCTTGTCACCAGAGTCCCTGCTTCTCTGCTATCTAAAGGGCAGACAGACCTCAGGCCAGATTCAAGGACCTTCCATCTTCATGTTTTCTCTGCCACGAATTACTTGTGAAATATGCACCATGCAAGAAGGTTTTCTTGCTGATTCCATGTTTCTCTTCAATTTCCCTCACATCCCCCCCATAGCAGTTGCCTGCCAGGCCGCTAGGCGTCTTCATAGTACGTGTGCAGCGGAACCTTTGGCTGAAGACTGCCCTAAGGGGGCCCCTACCCAGAATCCTAGAGGTTCTTCTTTTATAGTTCACTTCTCTCTAGGACTCTGCCCCCCCCTGGATTCCCTCAGCCTCAGCAGCCCCCACTTCTGATGTCTCCATCCTCAGCTTTGGTTGGAGGATGAAGACACAGCCTGGACAGTGTCTTCGGGCAGGAAGCTTGGGCTACGCTTGGGCTACGCTTGGGTTTCTCTTCACCTAGGACAGTGGTCGGCAAACTCCTTAGTCAACAGAGCCAAATATCAACAGTACAACGATTGAAATTTCTTTTGGGAGCCAAATTTTTTAAACTTAAGCTTCTTCAAAATAGACTCTCCCAGGCCGTGGTATTTTGTGGAAGAGCCACACTCAAGGGGCCAAAGAGCCGCATGTGGCTCGCGAGCCGCAGTTTGCCGACCACGGACCTAGGAAGTTCCTTGCTGCCTCTTCGCCAAAATGCGTGCGCCTTTGCTTCATGCGATGATCACGTCCACTATTAAAGCTGATTTTGGCAGGAGTGCTTGTGATGACCGGAAGGAAGAAGCTGCCTTTAAATCCATAATAGTCTAACTGTTTTACACGACCACATTCTCAAAGGATCAAAAAATAACAGCTCTATCCTCTCCTTTAATTTTTTTATACATGTAAGAAAATAAATTCCATTAATATTTTTATTAATTGCAAATGACACAGTTATTCCTACTGAATGCTAAGGCAACGGAACATCATTCATGTTTAAAAACATAATTGTAATTTCATCAAACAATTTCTGTGGCAATCACTTCTCCCACTGCAGTCAAAGCTAACGGTAATTCAATTAGTGAAATATCCATATCTGTTTCCACTCTTTCCTTTACGTTTCTCAGAGGGCTCATTAAGGAGGCATTATCCCTGTCAGGGACCTAATTATTTGCCTTCATATTCTCAGCAATTTTCCTTTCATCTTTCCTCATGGCTTCCTTGAACTTATTTCTCCATATTCCCTTCAATTGTAGGGAACTCATGTTAGGTCACGCCATTACTCTGGATTTTCATTTTCTGGGTTTCTGTGCTTTTTTCTTTATTGCTCCTTTACAATTAATATCGATCACTTTTCACCTCCAACATATTTATATCTGAAAAGTACATCTAATTAAGCATCTTTCTAATTAGCTCAAGTATTTTCTTTATGCCCTTCCTCATGTTCAGGGGCATCTGGCTGAGAAACAGCTCTTTATATACTTAAAATCAATTATACTCAGCATAATTAACATTTTACATTTTATTTAAACATCTTCACTACTGAATGCTTAGAATTATAATATTTTTAAATATGTATATATACATATATATAATATTGTGTGTGTATGTGTGTGCGTGTTAGGATATACAAGAATACACTATTGTCTTACCCTCGGGGCTTGAATCAGAATACTTAGACTGCTAATCCTAGATGTTAAGCTCTTGAAATCCCAATATTTAATTTTAATGTTGAATGTTGACTTAATTACTACAAACACTGAGCATCCAAGGCCATTCACTGCATTTTGTTGGTGATACACAGAACTGTCAGAATGGCTCTGAGTTTATTATCACTTGAATGTCTTTCTTCCTCTGCTTTTCTTGTTGGAGTTCCTTTTTTTCCCCTCCCTCCCTCCTTTTCATCCTTCCAGCCTCCCATCTTTATTGACTTTTTCTCCTTTTTATATCATTTAAGCTTTATAACTAGTTCATACATATATATTCATATTTTTTAAGTATGTGAACATATATATTCATATTTTTTAATTGAGATATAAGTCTTACCGAATTTATATACTGAACAAGTAAGAAAATGAATAATCAAACCCGGTTCTATATGATCCCTGATTCAATGCTCTTACATCACTGTGTTATCTGCAAACGGAAGCTAACATGTAATGACTTTTAAAATGGAACAAAATCTGTCCATGGTAATGATACTTCCTCACTGACGATTATTACTGTTTCAAAAATTTAAATCCGGTTTATAGGTGAAACAGTATAATTAAATGTTACAACTATACAAACAAAATCTATTTAGGAATGCAGAAGATCTTATGATCGAATGAATCTAAAACTGAAACACGTGTTCAACTTCCCATGTTTTCTTCATCCCAACATTAGAGTAAGGGAAAAAGCTAGTCTATGCTGTGACCACCGAATCTACCTATTCACTCAATTTACATACTTAATAAATATTGATCAACTATTATTTGCCAAATATTTTGTAGCAGTAAACCTAGTAAAAGCATTATCTGCCTAACCTTAATGAACTTTCATGTACTAGAACACTCTACAGAAGGAAAAAAAAGTTTTTGATCCACACTGAAGACAAAAGATTCCCTCTCAATATCATTTTATTAAGTTCTTAATTATTGATATTCATTGTACTTGATTTTTATCAGGAAATCAGATATGCATTTTCTCAGAATACCCTGTGTTTCTCACATTTTGATTAGGAAACCTGCTTATGACAATACCTTTCATTCATCCATGTTCCATGTTTCCAGGAATAATAGCAAGAATGCCTTCTCTATCTGGACAGTTTTTAAGGCTGGTTATCCCTGTGTATATGAATAGCAATTATGAATGCATAGGAAGCTTCTTAGCTCTCTTCTCTGAGATATATGAGTGGGTTTCGCATAAAATAAGTGCCCTTGGATTCTCTCGAAGGAGTTGTATACTCTTAGAAGTTCTGAGAGGCTCCTGGTAAGAGTAATCAACACGAATGTATTCATTTTCTAAGATACCTAAGGACAAAACCTGTTCCTCCAAGACATTTATCATGACATTGTGCTTCCACAATCTCTTTTGTGAACTGTAAGGAAATGAAATACAGAACTAAATACAGAAAGAACTCATGTACACAAACAACAGTGTGGTGATTGGAGCAGGGGAAGGAGGGTGGAGTAAGAGGGTATAGGAGGGATAAATGGTGATGGAAAAATAAAAAAGAAGAGAAAGAAAATCAATGTAACCATGAATTGAAAATGAAGCTAAATTAAAGTGAGGTCCCTAAAAGTTTCAAAAACAAAATAATTTCTTTCTACCATAAAGTAATATATTCTGACATTTCAAAGAAGTCTGGGTGGTTTTATCAGGTAGCAAAAACATTATTCAATGAATAAACAATATTTAAATTAGTAAGATGATTGTTTAATATTACTAACAAAACAAATTGAAAAATGAGAAGAGTGAGAATTCCTGCCTTTTATGGCCCCTTTAAAAGAGAAACTCACAAAAACGCTTAATAATCTGGCCACTCGGTATGTGTGTATGTGTATTAGAGGCTCAGTGCATGAATCCGTGCATGGGTTGGGTCTGGACAGCCTGGCCAGGGCGAGAGGACATTCGCGATTGGCCGGCCTGCCTGCTGGTTGAACTCCTGGTCGAGCGGACAATTTGCATATTATCCTTTTATTATATAGGATATACACTGGGTGGCCAGATTATTATGCGTTCAGAGATCATAATAATCTGGCCACTCAGTGTATAAATAAGAAAACAATACTCCTCAGTCAGTCATCAGCAAACTGTTTAGGCTTTGGGGCATTCGGCCTTGGCTACACTTCGCAGCTCTGCTATTGTCCTGGGGAAGCAGCCGGGACAAAATGTGAGCAGGTAAGCATGCTGGTCACAGTGACACGTGACTTACCTGAGGCGGACAGTACTGTCTTCATGGACTCTCCAATTGACCCTTGAACAATATGGGGTGAAGGGCACTGACCCTGCACCATTGAAAATGTATACTTTTAACTCCCCAAAAACTTACTAGTAGCTAACTGTTGAAGTAGTAGTTAAGTTTTGGGGGAGTCAAGGGTTATACGTGGACCTGTGTTGTTCAAGGGTCAGCTGTAGTTTGCTGACCCTGCACTAGGTGAAGGGTGGGCAATTTTAATATAGTCTAAATGAGGCAAAAATTGTTTGGGAATATGGATCTGTCAATGTCAGAGTTCACATAATTGATGCAAAAAAAAACCTGTCAAAATTTCACAAATTTCACAATGAAGTGCATGAAAATATGGTACATTAGAATTAACAAAATGGCAGACTTTTAAAATACTCCTTTAGTAGTTGCTGATTGTTAATAAGTCTATAAATACTTTGTGCATCTTATTGATGCAGCCTCTTTTGTTTTATTCAAAAAAAAATAATTTATCCCCCCTACTTACTGTGTTTTTTATAAAAGATAAATAATTAAATTACCATATGGTCTTATTTATTCAACGAAGTTTTAATATTTATATTACAGTGTTTTATTCTACATCTGTGAAAAGGCTAGGTGATTTTTTTAGTGATATTAATTGCAAATAAAAATTATTTGAAGAAAAAACTATTAAGTTAATACTAATCTCACTTTTTAGAAGAGCTATATCTGTTTATCTCAGTTTAGAAGCCATAACTCCTCAATCACTGTGTTTATTAACTTTCCTGTCAGAAAATGTATTTGCTTTTTATATTTGGCTTTATTTATAATGACATTCTAGATGCAGAGCTTTAATTTTTAGAGAATAATTGAAAAATACTCATATTAGATTTACATATTTTAACTGCCATCCACTTCTATTGACCATCTAATGTGTTGGTCAAGTAAATCATAAGTCACGTGCTTTCCATTCCCATTACCACCTTTTGACTTCAGACCTTTGTTTTATAATCTGTTTCCTATTTTCTTACAGCTTCTTCTTGAATTTCTCAGTCCCGCTTGCGATAATTCTTCTTACAGAACCACACAAATAAAGCCCCAAACTGTTGCCTGATCTCAGCGATGTGTAGTCCTTTTGCTAAGTTATGTCCCTGCTCTTTTATTTTTTTTTTTTTTTTTTTAAATATATTTTATTGATTTTTTACAGAGAGGAAGAGAGAGGGATAGAGAGTTAGAAACATCGATGAGAGACAAACATCGATCAGCTGCCTCTTGCACACCCCCTACTGGGAATGTGCCCGCAACCAAGGTACATGCCCTTGACCAGAATCGAACCTGGGACCCTTGAGTCTGCAGGCCGACGCTCTATCCACTGAGCCAAACCGGTTTCAGCTGTCCCTGCTCTTTTAGACTGCTTCTAGTTTCTTGAATACTTGAGCATCTTCTCCCTGGAATGTCCTTTCTTCACTTCTGACCTTTGAAATTCTAAGCACTCATGTAGGACTAGGTCAGTGGTCGGCAAACTCATTCATTAGTCGACAGAACCAAATATCAACAGTACACCGATTGAAATTTCTTTTGAGAGCCAAATTTTTTAAACTTAAACTTCTTCTAACGCCACTTCTTCAAAATAGACTTGCCCAGGCCATGGTATTTTGTGGAAGAGCCACACTCAAGGGGCCAAAGAGCCGCATGTGGCTCGCGAGCCGCAGTTTGCCGACTACGGGTCTGGGTCAAATACCATCTTCTCTAAGAAGCCCTTCCCTGGTCACTGTGAAGTATTCCTAGTCTATTTCTCTCTAAGAGCAAGACTGATCCCTGCTGGCTCACATCCCAGAGAGGAAGAGGTGTGCAGAGACCAAGGCTCTGTCCCATGAAGGATCTCAGAGGCGAGATTGGTGTCCCCTAATTCTGAAAAAAAGGAACCCTGAGAGCCAGTGGTCCCTCCATGGAGTATAATACCTGGCTCAGATCCTTAGACGCCCAATGGGTTCTGTCTTGAAGGCTCCCAGTGTTTTGTCAGGGCGTTTGCTTTTGTTTACCACCATCTTCACATCACCAAGGACAGGTTCACTGGGGACATGAAAAGGTTTGCCTCATATTGACAGTGATGACCACAAAGCAGGAACTTGGGTCTTCCACTTCTCTTGGAGTTCTACCAGGTGGGTGCACCCATGTCACGTTCCCCTAGGGAGCGGAGAGAAGCAAGGGGAAGGAAGTGCAGGCAAGAAGCCCTCTGGTCGGAGCCTGAGCGGCAGTCCTCAGCCTCTTTGGGTCTCCTGTTCAAAGGCTGAGGGTCGGCCTCATTCTCTACTGCGATTTAGAGGCAAAGCTGAAAAGTGCTCAGCAGCTGCCTCATTAGTGTCTAATCTCAGGGGAGAGGTGAGCAAATTCCAGGACCTTGATGAGACTCGCCTCCACACCACTATCATTCCCCTGCTTTAACAAAGGTATGGGGAAAGTGACTCAAGGCCTACTTTTCAAATGATATGTATTTATTATGGAATTATTCAACTGCAAAAGGATAGCTGGTGTAAAATAAACATCCTCTCTAATAAAATGGTAATATGCAAATTAACCACCACTCCACTACATAAGCCACGCCCACCAGCCAAGCCACGCCCACCAGCCAATCAGGGCAAGTATGCAAATTAACCCCAGCCAAGATGGCTACAGCCACAGAGAGCAAGGTTTCCCAGGTAACAGAGGAAGCCAAGCTTTCCATAGCCGTTGCAGGCCTAAGCCTCCACTCAAGCTACAAAGTTTCAATTATAGAAGGTAAACAAATTCAAACAAATGGTAGCAGAACGGAGCTTGAGAGAGCAGGCCAGGGTTGCCGGCGGCAACAGGGGAAACAAAGCTTTCCGCACACCCTGGCCGGGCTCACCCGCTTAAGGCTACAAAGTTTCAATTGTAGAAGGTGAATTAACTGCCACAGAAATGGCTGCCTCCCTGGAGGGAGCAGCAGGCTTGGCTCCGCTCAGGCTACAAAGTTTCAGTTGTAGAAGGAAAATAAATTCCAGATACCAGGGCCTCCGCTTGGGTTGCCAGGGGGTGTGGCCAGCCTGCAAACCACCACAGGCCCCTCGCCCAGGCCGCCCCATGCCCCAAGGGAACCCCCACCCTGATCCGGGACACCCTTCAGGGCAAACCAGCTGGCCCCCACCCCTGTACCAGGCCTCTATCCTATCTATTAAAAGAGTAATATGCAGATTGACCATCACTCCAAGACAAAAGATGGCTGCCCCTATCTGGTCAAAGGTCCTGTCCCCATGTGGACACAAGATGGCCACCACAAGATGGCCAGCAGGAGAGGGCAGTTGGGAGGCACCCGGCCTGCAAAGGAGGGCAGTTGTGAGGGACCAGGCCTGCAAGGGAGGGCAGTTGGAGGTGATCAACTCTGCAGGAGAGGGCAGTTAGGGGTGACCAGGCCGGCAGAGGAGGGAAGTTGGGGGCAAACAGGCTGGCAGGGGAGCAGTTAAGCATCAACCAGGCTGGCAGCGGAGTGGTTAGGGGGTGATCAGGCTGGCAGACAGAAGTGGTTAGGAGCAATCAGGAAGACAGGCAGGCAAGCAGTTGGGAGCCAGCAGTCCTGGATTGTGAGAGGGATGTCCGACTGCCCGTTTAGGCCTTATCCCCCAGGATCGGGCCTAAACGGGCAGTCGGACATCCCTCCAGGAGTCCCAGATTGGAGAGGGTACAGGCTGGGCTGAGGGACAACCCCCCTCCATGCACGAATTTCGTGCACCGGGATTCTAGTTATACAATATGAAATCATCAAACAAACCTAAAGCAAACTTTCCTGGGAAACATACTCATGTACGATGTCTTTGTGGATGGGGTGGAAGGCCACTGTCCTTAACCTGCAGAGGGTCATCCCTAAGCACTGGTCCAGGAATGAGCACTCTCCTCAGATTAAGGCTTGGAGCTTCAGAACAGAGATCCCATCTACAGATGTTCAGCGAAGAAGGGGCAGATGCAACAGCAAGGGTAGTTGAGTTATGGAAACTGGGGTTTTCAGGGTTTTAAATCATTGAACCCATAATTTATTGATCCAAATATGATTACCACGTGCTTTCTGTTACCAGACATTTCCAGCTGGTTGTGCATTTTGAACATACACAAAGTAGGCAGTCCTACAGTATTGATTCTCAATGTGATTAAGCACAGCTGGCTCTGATGCTCCATCTGCCTGCCTATATATTTACCTAGAAGGAAACTGGGCAGCCCTAACAGGTTGATCCTGAGGAGGAGCAGTATATTCCTCTAGCATGAAGTGGCTCTTATTGGTCCCGATCAAGAGAGGCCAGAACAGGGACCCAGGTCCTATTTAACACACTTCTTGCAGGAGACTCCAAGAGTGTCAATCCACCATGAAAATGGAACTTTACCTAGCATTTGCTTTAAGCTGTAATTCTGCTCATCTCTGACCTTCTCCCTTTCTCTTCACCAACCCTGTTTAGCAGGTGGTGACTATAAATATGTGTGACTGACTTTTTCTAACATGGGAACTCCTTGAGAGTTGAGGCCACATTTTAATTAATTTTGTGTTATTTAAAGAATCCCCTGGACCTAAGTATCTTGCGTCACTTTATATCTCTTTATTTCATGCATACATGAATACATCAAATTTAAAATAAGCACATTCCTTTAAAAACGCATTGCAAAATATAGAAAAAATTCCCCATTGAAAGTTCAATCTCAATGTTGTTTGAAGCAGACAATTCTGTCCACTAAGAAAAATCTAACATGGATTTAAGGGATTCTAAGTAAGACACCAAACTGCTGAAGGTTGCACCTGTATGTATCTTACCTATATTGTTCTCTTCTTTAAAAAAAATAAAATAAATCGATTTCAGAGAGGAAGGGAGAGGAAGAAAGAGACAGAAACATCAATGACTACATACTCCACACTGGCCGGGCTTTACTGTATTGTTATTATCGGTGGTGTTATTGCTATTATTACATTCTACTATCTGAAATATGTTCAAAATTTGCTTTTGAAATTCAAAATTATCTATTTAGGCAAAAATAAAAATGGTTAAAATATGGTCAATGAGAGAGTATATGTTAAGATAAATAGACAGTAAAGCAATTCAAATTATTTTGCATTACTAAGGGAACCATTCAAACATCTGAAGTGTGAAACCAGATAAAAACAGGTTGGAACTCATGGACGGAGAGCACATTTTTTGTGCATGAAGGTTGCCTGTGGTGAAGAGAAGCTGAAGGATGTTCTCAGGTGAGAAGGTAAATTATGTAAGAACAAAAAACAGACAGTAATAAAAATGAAGGTTAAAAAGAAGAAGTGACAGTTAACTCGCATGTGTTTCCCTGAGGGGACGCACATGATGAAAAGTATGAAGTCAGGCATTTGACTCAGAGTTTGGATAATTGAAGAGCTTGCAACTGGAGTGCACAGCTGGTAATTCTAAACCCATCTCCAGCCCTATTTCCAACTCCATTTCTGTTTCGATATCTTTATATACATATCCCTGCCCAGGGAAGTATATCATTTCCCATTCAAACAAGGTTTCAGCTCTGGTTATTCAACACAGAAATATTGTTTATTTTATTTATTTATTTTTGTATAACATCTCTATCAGGCAGGATGTTGGTTTGGCAAACACTAAATTGTCTAATAATTTGTATAAGGACAGGATCTGACCATATCATAGCATGTGGAGATTCTTATTTTCTTAGGAGCAGAATGTTCCTCCTCTCTCCCCAGAAGGATCTGTTTCATATGGGTGATTCCTTAGGGCACGAGTTTAAAGAAGAGCAGATGGTCAGGGACCATGTTTACTTAACTACTTTATTTTTGCTGAGTGGTGTGTGCTAACTAGGGCAGATGCTGTATAGTCCTGGGTGACAGAAGAAATGATTTTTAGCTTCTGTGTAAAGGAAGAGAGCAATAATGTAACAAACCAGGAAGAGGAACTTTATGAGGGAATAGAGAGATGTCTTGTGGGGAATTTGATTGAGTTGCCTATGTGCTTGAGTAAGTCCTCCTGCCTGTCACCCCGCAAAAGCTTTGATAAAAATATCCATATGTAGCCCTAACCGGTTTGGCTCAGTGGATAGAGCATCGGTCTGTGGACTGAAGGGTCCCAGGTTTGATTCTGGTCAGGGGCATGTACCTTGGTTGTGGGAATATCCCCAGTAGGGGTTGTGCAGGAGGCAGCTGATCGATGTTTCTCTCTCATCGATGTTTCTAACACTTTATTCCTCTCCCTTCCTCTCTGTAAAAAAATCAATAAAATAAATTAAAAAAAAATATCCATATCTAGTTAGTGTGTGTGAAGGTGAAATTGGGCTGAATTTAGCTTTCAAGTGGGCACCATGGAGATGTCTATGCCACCAAAACTGGGTCATAGAGAAACCAATAACTGTCGCATTGTGTGTGCCGGACACATGTTGAGGCAATCAAATCTATGCATGGATGCAGCAAGGAAGTGAGTTACATAGAAACGGTGCTAAAGAAGAAGAGCTTGCCCAAAGGGCTCACTACAAACTAGTCTTTAGTAAAAATGGCTGACAGCCCAAGTCAATTAGACAAGATCATTGAGATTATAGGATATCTGTGAATGATAAGTGGGTCTGTTTTCCCACTATTAATAATGTCACATATTTAGTTATCCTATATAATAAAAGGCTAATATGCAAATCAACCAAACAGTGAAATGATTGGTTGCTATGATGCGCACTGATCACCAGAGGGCAGATGCTTAATGCAGGAGCTGTCCCTGGTGATCAGTGCACTCCCAGAGGGCAGCGCTAGAGATGTCTGACTGATGGCTTAGGCCCGCTCCCTGCTTGGGAGCAGACCTAAGCCATCAGTTGGACATCCCCTGAGGGCTTCCAGACTACAAGAGGGCGCAGGCTGGGTTGAGGGACCCACTCCCCCCAAGTGCATGAATTTTGTGCACTGGGCCTCTAGTACTGTAATAAACTTATTAGAGTTCAGACATATATTAGGACCATGGGACATATGAAGACTGTGGTGCTATAGTGCTCTGAAGACCAACAGTAAAAATTATATATAGTAAGTAAGTGATCAAGAATACTTGACATCATCTCTCACTTATATTATTGCTGTAGCCACCTAATGCCATAAACCTTTTCCATCCTCCGTACCACAGCTAGACTGATTACTTTCAAATTAATCCCAATGTCTTTAAAGTTTAACTCTTTCCCATGTTCTGCAGAGCAGTCTAGGCATCTGAGTGTAGTAAGAAGGAACAAATACTATAGTAGATTTCTTTTGATTTTTAGGGACATTTTTCTCAGTGCAGAAATGTATAACATAGACATATTCCAAGGAATATTGTTATAGTATTTATTCCCTGAAATAGAACAAATGGTAGCTTATAAAGACTGGATTTCTCAGTGGATAGAGCATTGACCTGTAGACTGAAGGGTCCCAGGTTCAATTCTGGTCAAGGGCATGTACAATGGTTGCAGGCTTGATCCCCCCATAGTCATGTCACATGGGGGAGGCAACCAATCACTGTGTCTCTCTCTCTCGCATTGATGTTTCTCTGTCACTCCCCCTCCCTTCCAATATGAAATGAAAAAACAAAACAAAAAACAATGCCATAAGCCAATTCAATATATGTGTGTGTGTGTGTGTGTGTGTGTGTGTTTGTGTGTATAAAGACTGAATTGCAAGTAAATAATATGCAGTTGTGAAACATAATGGGCACTGGATAACGAAGGAGATGGCTTGGCTCAGTTTATTGAATTTGGGAGGATGTTCATTAATGAGGACTATCTCACAGAATCAGATGGCAGTGACAAAGGAGTCACGAGGAAAGATGGAGGTGAGTGATAATCTGTGGGATTGAGGAATGTGGAGAAAGGAATATGCAAAAACGGAGCGATCCTTTACTGAACCATTTCTCTGAACACACAAGTTTGGGAGGGTGTTTGCAAACATTTCTGTTTACAGAGACATGTGCATGTATGTACATATACACATACAAAATTTCAGGAAGTGTCACAAATTTCATCTATTTACCTTTCCTTACTTCTACCCAGAGGTCTGGGAAGTCCAGGTTATGCGCTTCTGCTCTGTAGTTTCCTACAGAATTGCCAGTGGGAATTTTTAATTGTTTGTCTAGGAAAAATTTAATTACATATTCTCTAATAAAATGAATTATCTATTATTTAGAATTAAATTCTGAAATATCTATTGAGCATCAATTATATACTAAGCAGGCAGTAATTTAATATATTTTATCTTATGTTGTTCTGTCATAAATAAGGAAACAATATTGTTTAAGAGAGTTGTTCCATTTAGATCTGGAACTTCTATTTCCATTTGTAGTTAGATAATATCTATTTCAAGATTATATAAATGAAATATCATCTGGGATCACTTCACTCCTATGATATAGATCATAATTGACTTAAATTTAGGGATTGGTGGATGACCTAACACCCACGCTGAGATTTCTGCAAATGTCGCTACGCTAATTATCTATAGTCGCCTCAAATTTTGAGCGTTTTGTTTCACACAGATGAATTCACCATACTCTGTGTATATATCTCTATTTTGAAACAAATCAACTGAATTTGAATCTTAGTTTTGAATTTGAACCTTTCCATGAAATACACACATACACACACACACACACACATCTGTGCACTCACATACTTTCTCCAATGTGTATACAATAACTCGGAGAATCTTCATGACTCTGATATTTCTCTATTTAACCAAACTTTATTTTGAGGAGGGTTTGTTATCAGTACCACGATTTGATGAGAAATCATTCATTGTTTGTGGTTCCTGAACATATTAATCTGAGATACTGTTATTTCTCAGAGCTTGTCTATTTTGAGGGTGGAAGGAGTGTCTTACGCATATGATTTTCAGATACACGCAAAGTAGTTGAGTTGCAAATGACTACAGTGATGCCAATGAAAATATTTTCTTGAAAATAAATTACATTCTAAAAAGAAAACAAGACATCGTGAAAGTAATTATTCTATTATTTACTTTCCTGTCTAGACTATTTTTCTTCACTTTTTCTCAGCTCTTTCTGGCTTGATGGATTTTCAAATGTGCCTTCCTGGCTCACTCACATCCTTGGTGATTAGCAATGAAATTGCTCGAGTTCAATGCACTACAGAATATTCTGCATTCAGGCTAGGCATGAAATTGGACATTTTTATTTTCAGATATGCTCAAAATGATGGTTTACATTGATTTATTTTTATACCAAGGACTTGTGTTATAATTAACTAGAGGCCCAGTGCATTAATTTGTGCATGGGTGGGGTTCCTCAGGGTGGCCTGTAGGGATTGGGCCTCAGCTTGCGCCTCCAGGCTCGCAGCCCTACAGCCTGGCCTGGCACCCTGCTGTGGCCTGGTGCCACCCCCTCACCTGTTCCACCATCCCACTTGCAGGGCGATTGGTTGGGGCCAGGCCCCCTGCCTGGCTCTCTCAGTGCCTGGGAGCCAGGCAGAGGCCCCACCCACTACTGCCACCGCTGGTTGTCGATTGCAGGGTGATCAATAAGTCAGTCGGGCCCCCACTTGCACCCACCTTGGCCTGGCACTGCACGTCACCCACTCCACCATCCCGCCTTGGTCCCACTCCCGTTGGGGCCCATCTGGGCCAGCAGTGCCTCCACTGCTGCCTGCTGCCAGTGCTGCATCGCCAACACCTGCCATGTTTTGCGCCATCCCCTGATGGTCAGCACATGTCATAGCGAGCGGTCCAACTCCCGCTAGAACAATTTGCATATTAGGCTTTTATTATATCGGATTAGAAATAGAATTCTATTGGTGAAGGAAAGAACATTGGTGTTTCTAAATAAAGTTATAAATGTCATTTAGGCAATTTGCTCCTTATATAACAAATCTTAGTTATGGCTCTGGCTGGGTGGCTCAGTTGGTTAGACCAGTGGTCCACAAACTCATTAGTCAACAGAGCCAAATATCAACAGTACAACAATTGAAATTTCTTTTGCGAGCCGAAAACTGACTTCTGCACATGGGCCACGAAGTTTCAATCTCACTGTACGTGCGCGCCCGCACGTGGTATTTTGTGGAAGAGCCACACTCAAGGGGCCAAAGAGCTGCATGTGGCTTGCGAGCCGTGGTTTGCCAACCACTGGGTTAGACCTTTGTCCCCTAACCAAAAGGTTGTGACTTTGATTCTCAGTCAGGGCTCCTGAGAACATTGTATGGAAGTGCTGGTTTCTCTGCAGTCCAGCCAGAATTAAAGGTAAGCATCACTTCAATTTCTGTGCATTTGGCTATGGTATCTTGTTTGCTGTTTTAATTTATACTTCTCATGGCCAGTTGAATACACTTTTGGCAGATGGGAAAGTACTATAGAGCCTTCTGGCAGGCCCTACACTTACAGGGCCCTGAGTAAGGGTACAGCTAGAGGCTCCTACACGCTAGCAGAGTTTAGAAACTGTCCAAATGGTGTTGATAGATTAAGGTCTTGGAACAAAGATGTGGTGGGCTGTGGATGGACATGTTCTGTTAGTCTTGTGCAATAGCCAGAGTTACTCTGGGAACATGAAGAATGGTTTCCAGGGCATAAAGGCCAAGGAGCTATTGCAATAATTTATCTACCAGAATTAGGAGAGTGACAGTGGGGAGAACGAAGAAGGGGTGGACAAATTCAAGACATCTAGGTGGTGTGATAAATATAGCTCAATGGCCAAATGAAGGTGAGAGGGAGAGGAAGAAGTTGGAAACTAGGATGAATCTGACCTCTCTTTGTATGGAGGCCATAAATGAAAATATAAGTTTATTCTAGAATCCTCTCTGTGGTACTATGCTGTCCCTCGGGTTTGAAAGCAGTCTGCAGTGAATGTCTGGAAGCCTGATTATAAATTTAGAGCTTGATTTTGGTCTAATAAAGTGAAAGCTAATTACTATTACTGTATTTTTAAAGCATTATTTGCCTAAGGAAAAGATCCTTCAAAGACACATCTGTTTATGCTTTTAGTTATCTATTCCTAAAAGACATAAATGATATAATTTATTGTTTTAAATCCCCTCAAGTCATAAGCAGTGATGCTTATTCAAAATACCATTAGGTATAAATAACCAGATGAAATCTCTCTTTTATTTACCTATTTCACTGAGTTTGTTGAATATTTTCCTGAAATCAACTTGACCTCTTAAAGAATAGTTGAAATTCTTTCAAGTTGCAGTACATCCAGTCTAATCAAGACTCATAAATAAAAATGAATTGGGTTTAAACAAAGCCTGCGACCGAATGGAAATAAATTGTTTAATTATTTATGTAAATTTAATTATACCCATTTAAGTAGAGGCTTGTCATAAATATTAGTCAAACAAAAGATAATTATTTGAGTGGCATTACCTCTAATAAAGCAACATAAACAGACTAGACTAATTAGGAACCAAAATGCATATGCTGTGAAGTTAATATGAAATTTTCCGTGATGATATTGTATTGTGTAACTTGATAAAGTGGAGTTTATTATCACTGCCCTCATTAAAATAAGTCCTCCTTATAGCTCATATAATGTTGGACTCCTACAGATAACATTATAATGAGAGTATGATGCATTTTGATTGAGTTACCACATGGGGGGAATTTAATTTAATTAAACTGGTCTTCATTAAAATATTGCATTCAAGTGAAGTAATTATATGGCATATACAGGATGAAGGAACTCCTGCTGTTTAAAAGGGAGAACATTCACAACAGATCAGCCCTGACTTTATTAGACAGTGCCTGCCTCAATAATTAACCTGTGACTGCAACATAATGATATAGAGAACAGCCTAACATCCCTCTATGCTCTGGTTTTTAAAATAAATAACATTTTATATGTATGAATATTCACATAGAAAACTCATACATATAAATGTCTGTACATACATATACATACTGTGCATGGACACAGAATGTATATGTAAAATTGATAAATCATATGCATATTACTGTTTATACTTAAATCATTATCAAAATAATAAACACATATGCATGCATTGTTTTGTTATAAATATGATTTTGAGAGACATTCTCTATGTATCTGAGACAATTGTTCAATACTAGAGGCCCGGTGCACAAAATTCGTGCATGGGGGCATCCCCTGAGCCCGACCTGCACCCTCTCCAATCTGGGAGCCCTCAGGGGATGTCCAAACTGATGGCTTAGGCCTTCTCTCCATGGTTCTCTACTCTCTGTGGGGCCTGCTTGCTCCACACTGCAGCAATGGGCAAGCAGGCCCCGCTGGGTGCTGCCTGTGGACCATGCTTGCCTGCTCTCGGGTTGCCGTGGCGACGGCCAAGCGGGCCCTTCTGGGTGCTGTCAAGCTACGTGGCTGGACCCGCCTGGGGACGGGTCTGGCTGTGCCACCCACCCTGGAGTCACTGGTCCGGCCCTGCCTGGCTCCCTGGCTCTTGAAGCAGCCTCAGTGGCTTCTGACCAGGCCCTCCCCCAGCGCAGGTGCGTGGAGACCCCTGCCATCCCACCCCCGACACTGCATGAGCAATCTCCTCCTGTCCATTTGACTTATTATGATGTCCTGGTTAATTAGCATATTTCTCTATTATATATATATAGATAGCTATCATTCTCGAGGAATCAGTTAACTTAAAGTTAACAAATTCAAACCCATATGGGTTGGTGGATAGGTCACAGTTAAAATGTTAAATTAGGAAACAATTGTGGGCTACAGCTATCACAGTAGCCCACTGATATTTCTACCAAGTTAAATATTTAATATGCAGGTAAGAAAACCTGACTTCAGATGTTAAAGGACAAGTAGCAAATGAGAATTACAATTATTACTATTTTTCAAATTCTCAAATTTAATAAGACCTAGAGGAATTATCATACTTCTAAAGGCAGCCATTAGTTAGCTGGTATCGTGACTGCATTCACATAGCAGATGTAGGTTCTTTGGCTCTCTTGTTTCTTCAGTAAGAGTCAATGACATTTCATTGCCAAACAGGAAATCCAAAATTATTATAGAGCTCTAGCATTGCATACCATTGTTAAAATACTGGGAGGACACATAAACGATTGACTTTTTACGATAAAACCCTACTTTCATTTGATTACTTGCAGTCAAAATGACTTTTGATTATTAAATTCTACTTTATTTCATGCCTGAATCTCAAAAACTCCTTTTTAATACATACTTGTTCATTTTCAAGGTAACACATTTTAAGATTTGGGGTCACAAATTCATGTGTTTCTCGCAACAATTTCAACCTATCTTTTGGTGTAGAAGAGTTAGTTTTACTGTATTATCAATATCATATTTAAAAATACCATTTTGGTAAGGTTTTTGAATAACTATATTCATACTATTTCATTATGTTTTTAGTATGAGATATATTTGCAGATATTTCATTCTAATACACCTGCTATGGTAGTTACTTAAAAAATAAACTTGATCCATAGGATTTGTAACATTTCCTAAGAAACATGATTTAGGCCCTAACGGTTTGGCTCAGTGGATAGAGTGTTGGCCTGCAGACTCAAGGGTCCCAGGTTCCATTCCAGTCAAGGGCATGTACTTTGGTTGTGGGCACATCCCTAGTAGGGGGTGTGCAGGAGGCAGCTGATTGATGTTTCTCTCTCATTGATGTTTCTAACTCTCTCTCCCTCTCCCTTCCTCTCTGTAAAATAAATAAATAAATAGATAGATAGATAGATAAATAAATAAATAAATAAAATATTTTTTTTTTTAAAAAAGAAACATGATTTAGTATATTTGAGTTTGTAAATGTACTTATATACATTTCACCAAGCCCTGGTAGAAATATCTACATTACCACTTGTATTCTTTATCCATTTATTTCAACATCTCATCTATGGCAAAAATATGGATTTGAGGAGTTTTGAAATGTGCGTTCTGAATGTTCTTGTTGCTTTTATGTGAATGTCCATTAGGGTCTCCTTAGGGTGAGCAGGCTGCATTGAGTAGAGTGCTTTCTTCCTTTGTCCGTATTCAAGACCCCTTCCTTCCAGCAGCTTTCATTCCTCAGGCTTAAAAGTTTTGTGTTTTCTAAAATGTTGCTAACTGTTCAATTCTTTAAAAGTTAGACACATAGAAATCAAAACAAGAGCTATTTTTATTCACCACAATGTTTTTCTTCCTACGTTCTTGGCACACAGTGAAATAAATAATATGATGCCAATCCTTCAAAGAAAAACTGAATAGCACTTTGAAACTAAACATTTAAATGAGTAAGTAGGATAATGTGGACATTGGGAGTAGTTAAATTTTAAATTTATGTGATGAGAGTAACATAGTTTTGCAAGTAGCTTCAGTCAGCAGAGTCTCATTGGAACCTCTTAAAGTGTGTCAGATGGAGAGTTCAGTGTTGTTATCCTTATTTTCAGAGGAGGGAGGTGGGGTTCAAGAAGGTGATTTGGTTTGCTCAAACTTAAAAAGTGGAAGGCTTGGAATTCCAACTCAGGTCTTCTTACCCACAGTCCATCCAGGTCTCTTCCACTGTTTCCCATGACTAACAATTATTAGAGACATTTTCTTCCCCTCCCCTCTTTTGCTAATTTACCAGTGCTTCAATAAATGAATAAAATATTATGAGAATAAAATTGAAAGACAACATATACTTAAGCTTTCCATATAATAACTACAGATTTCTTCTCCAGGAATTTTCCAGAAATATGTAAGATGCTTTACAATAACTACTACAATTTAATTTTAGTTTAGTCTGAAACTAATCTTTTATATCACACCAAGAGAATCATAGTTTCTTGCATGCACATTGATAAAAATGTCTGTTTTTACCTTGCCAAAAGGAATATATGGTATATTTATTGTATCTAGGTTCTAATTCCCAAATGCTTCCTCATTTATAAAAATAGGTTAAAATACCTACATTAAAAATAATGTAAATATCTATAATAATCAAAGTGTAATATGCTAATTAGAGAGGACAGCTGAACGACCTTTTGGACATCATTCTGGACATCCTTCTGGACAAAGCCACAGTTGTGGGGGCCGAGGCAGAGGTGGTTAGGGGTGATCAGGCAGGCAGGCGAGCAGTTAGGGGCATCAGGCAGGCAGGCAGAGTTGTTAGGGGCAATCAGGCAGGCAGGCAGGCAGGTGAGGAGTTAGGAGCCAGCGGTCCCAGATTGTGAGAGGGATGTCAGACTACTAGTTTAGGCCTGCAGGGATGACATCCCTTGAGGGGTCCTGGATTGCAAGAGGGTGCAGGCTGGGCTGAGGGAACCCCCTGACCCCCATGCACGAATTTCGTGCACTGGGCCTCTAGTATATATTTGACAAATAATAAATGTTCAATAAATCATATCTTTAAAAGCATAATGCATACAGAAGACATGATGATAGCTAGCACAAGATTCAAGTTCTAATAAACACCTTATGGGTGATTCAAAATAGATGATCTTTTAGTGTTTGATGCACACTGTTTTGAATTTGACTTTTTACGTGTTTTTTAAAATTCCATTCAAATCAACTTAACGTAAGTGTAAATTAAAAATCAGACTGCATGTAAATCACACACAATTTATTTCAGAGTATATGAACCAAACAACTTAAAGCTTTTACTCTTTGGGAATTAGTTTATTCTATGAGAAAAGGATGCTCTTTCATAAACTGTTAATATTTTATCAAATTACCTTTATAGGTCATATCTTAACATGTTATCAGTTAACAGTATTACTATGGTATTAGAAAATGATTTGGTAAAATCAAGAATTCTGTATTTATTAGAAATGTCTGGTAAAACTGATATTAAATTACTTACATACTTATAATTTTCATAGTATTTTACCCACACTAAATAATTCATATTAATAAAATGAATATTCTTTGAGGGATGAAATAAGTTTCCACAGCTAATTACTGATTCTACTACAGTCTTCTTGAAAAAATTTAATTCTCTTCTCTAGCTCAAAATGCCATTCATTCCTATCTAATTAACTTTGCCTAATTAACCTTGTGTCTTTCTTAGCTCTTTTATCACTAAGTATATACACCATGACCTGAGAGAACTTGTTAAATTTTTGATAAATAAGTTTAAAATGCAAAGGTGGAGATTTATAAAAATGAATGAGTGATATCATTTCTATATACTCATTATTTTTACTTTATCAAAGAAGTGAAAGTATGCATACCACTCCATTTTCATTTATTCTTTTTAGCAGTGCTAATAGTAATATGAGTTTCCCATTTACTAGTCAGAATATACACATTAAAACACCAAAGGAATTAGTCTACAAAGTCAGCACTGAGTGTGACGTGTGGCCCATGTCCTTCAATATGTTTTGTGAATACTTCCCTTTCAAATAGTTATTAACAAATGGATGTTACCTTCTCAGCTCAATTTTTCCAGATTCTCCTTTCTGACACCTCTTTCTAATGTTTAAAATTTCTGCAGTGAGAACCAAAAATATGTATTTTTCTCCTTGAAGTCTGATCTTGCTTAACTTTTTAATGTCACTTGTGTCTCAATACATACAGTTCCCCAGAGCAAACTCTTCTATACATTAACTTGTAGCGACAACAAGTATGTTTCACAGAAAGCTTGTAGAGCAAGAGCAACTTGTGAAGACATTGGGCTACTTCCCTTTGCCAATGAAAAATGGGTTCTTGCTTTGTCACCAGGAAGGAATTTCAAAGAGCACAAGTGTGGGAGAAGTTCAAATGTAGAGGCAAGATTTTTGGGATGAAGGGAAATAATACTCCCTATGATGTAGAGAGCAGGCAGCCTCTAGCAGCAACTGCTCAGAGATTCCCTATAAGCCTCCACGTATTTTCTTGGTTTTATAGAACAAGCCAGTGCTTTCAAGTTAGCCAATCTACTTTCTGAGTTCTTCTTGGGCTTGTAATGGGCCCTCCCCCTAACCAATCCCTTTCCTGGACCTTCCAGGGTTCAGAGCCCTCACCTAATCTGATCGTTTTCCCAGGCTAGGCTCTTCCCCTTTATGTTGCTATTTTGGTTCCCACCAAGCAGGCCTCAAAGTAGAAGGACCTCCCCCTGTGCCATCCTGGCTTATATTGCACATGCATCCAAAAGAGAAATCCCCCCTCTATTGTAATCCCAGGGAATGTCCAGTGGTCTGCTGGGCAGCCTGCTTCAGGGATGAAGTCCCCTGGGTGGAGGATGGCCCCTGGGGTGCTGTGCAAGTTACAGCTTCCTAGTCAATCAGGCTTCATGTCCAAATCAGCTCTCTGGTTATCAGGCTTACTGTCGGATTCTGTTTGCTCCCTGCCTTTATTCATAACTAGCTAACTACCTGCGCTAACACGTCCATGAACCAGTGAGGAGAAAAAGCTCATATTTCCTTTTACTCTGCATAACCGAGTCTTCCAAACACGATGTCGACAACTTCAGTGGCCGTAATTTATTATGGGATGGGCTGCCCTCTTATTATTGATTCTTGTTCTGAATCATAGTGGCTCCAAGTAATGCATTGGATTTTTGTTTTGAATTTGGTTATTAATGAGAAATTAAATTTAAATAGATGATTAAAATAAATACCTAATGGAAATTACTCCAAATGTCATTTATACGTAATCCAAATGCATACTTTGCAACACCTCTCACATGTGATCATCTGCTTTCTCTGGTTGCTTGCGAGCTGTGAATAGTTACATCTACAGCCTCCCGGAAGGCCAAGACTTTTTCAAGACGTGGCTCAGGTGACATTTCTGTATCTACTCCTCTGTCTCTTGTCTTTTCATTCTTGGTATTTCAGTTCCTTCTTGGTGCACATCTCCATCTGTCTCCAGGAGTCAGTCTGCTCTCTGACTTACAGGGCGCTCAGCTTGCGGCTTCAATTAACTTCTCACAGAACCCCCTGGCAGCTTCCCTGTTTCCTGCTGCTGCTCCCTGTCTCCCCGCTGTTTGAACCAATGTGCTCCCCACTCTCCCCAACTCCCTGTTTGTCAGTAGTCAGCTGGTTGAACTATTGTATGGAGCATTGTGAATTTCCTGCTGGTTTTACTAGTTCCCTACTGATCCTTTGTTACACATTTATGTCATTTTCTCCCCAATGCTATCTTCAGGATGATGGCATTATTTTCTAAGACCCAATGTGACCAGAGCAGTTTTTCCCAAAACTCTTAATATTCAATCTATTTAATTACTTTCTCTATTAGAATTGACCATGAATGAATTATGGCTTCCATTGTGTCTAGTGGGAAAGGAATATACTTACATTTGACAAGGTGTTTATATAAATACTAGAGGCCCGGTGCACGAAATTTGTACATAGGGAGGTGTCCCTCAGCCCAGCCTGCACCCTCTCCAATCTGGGACATCCCTTTCACAATCCAGGACTGCTGGCTCCCAACTGCTTGCCTGCCTGCCTTCCTGATTGCCCCTAACCACTTCTGCCTGCCAGCCTGATCACCCCCTAACCACTCCCCTGACAGCCTGATTGATGCCTAACTGCTCCCCTGCCAGCCTGATTGCCCCTAACTGCCCTCTCCTGCAGGCCTGGTCACCCCTAACTGCCCTCCCCTGAAATCCTGGTCACCCCTAACTTCCCACCCCTTTAGGCCTGGTCCCCCCCAAATGCTCTCCCTTACAGGCCTGGTCACCCCCAACTTCTCTCCTCTGCTGGCCTGGTCACCCCTAACTGCCCTCCCCTGCTGGCCTGATCACCCACAACTGCCCTCCCTTGCAGGCTTGGTCCCTCCCAACTGCCTTCCCCTGCTGGCCATCTTGTGGTGGCCATCTTGTGTCTACATGGGGGCAGCCACCTTTGACCACATGGGGCAGCCATCTTGTGTGTTGGAGTGATGGTCAATTTGCACATTATTCTTTTATTAGATAGGATAGAGGCCTGGTGCACGGGTGGGGGCCGGCTGGTTTGCCTTGAAGGGTGTCCAGGATCAGAGTGGGGGTTCCCTTGGGGCATGGGGCAGTCTGGGCAAGGGGCCTGTAGTGGTTTGCAGGCCGGCCATGCTCCGCAGCGACCCAAGTGGAGGCCCTGGTATCTGGAATTTATTTATCTTCTATAATTGAAACTTTGTAGCCTTGAGCGGGGGCCAGGGCTGGCCAGGCCAGGCGTTTCCTCCATCACCAGGGGCAGTCCAAGCCTCCGACTGGCTCCAGCTCCATGGCCACTGCCATCTTTGTTGGGATTTATTTATCTTCTATCATTAAAACTTTGTAGCCTTGAGTAGAGGCCAGGGCCGGCCAGGGTGGGCGGGAAGCTTGGCTTCCTCCATCGCTGGGGGCGACCCAAGCCTCCTGGTTGCTCCAGCTGTGTGGCTACCACCATATTTGTTGAGTTAATTTGCATACTCATTCCTGATTGGCTGATGGGCGTGGTTTGTGGGTGTAGCAGAGGTACAGTCAATTTGCATGTTTCTCTTATTAGGTAAGATATGCCATGTCTACTTTTTGTGATGTTAGAGCTTCACTTCCAAAATATTCCCCCAGTGACTTGCTAAGCAACCATCTCCTTTCATAGATTTCAGTGTGATATCCTGAAGGTGGCTACCTTGAAAGGAATTGCTGTTACTTGCTATTTACCTTTTCGGAAAAATGATCCTCCTATTTTTTTGTGTGTGATCTAGTAATTGTCTGTGATACTTTCTCTTCATTACTATAAGGTCCTATATTCAAGTGCAGTGTTCAGAGTCTAGATCTAAAGTAAATCATTCTCATTACTGAATTTAGTATTTTTCATGTTGGGAGTTCCATAAGAATTGGGAGAATTAATAATCCCCTAGAGACCAACGTTAAGTTTCACATCAACTCGTGTGACTTCCTGGGGCTCACATATAACTCCCAAAGCCTGAAAACTTTATAAGAAAATACTAAAAAGGGTTTTATTGTCTCCTAAGGCTGTGGTTGGCAAACTGCGGCTCGCGAGCCACATGCGGCTCTTTGGCCCCTTGAGTGTAGCTCTTCCACAAAATACCAAGGTCTGGGCGAGTCTATTTTGAAGAAGTGGCGTTAGAAGAAGTTTAAGTTTAAAAAATTTGGCTCTCAAAAGAAATTTCAATCATTGCACTGTTGATATTTGGCTTTGTTGACTAATGAGTTTGCCGACCACTAGTCCTAAGGAATAATGTTTTAAGCTTAATTTAAAATTAGTCTAACTTAAATTTAGAAATTGCAAGTGAACTCATGTAGGATTTTAGCCAGATGCAAAATAGTAGAATGCAACTGCAGGAATTTAAGCACTATAGAATTTAAATACAATGGAAATAACATGAGCATTGGAAGCAGACATATTTGTGCTTAAATCTAGCCTTTGACATGTGTTAGCAATATAATCTCAAGTAAGATTATAATAATTAACTGTGGTTCATAGCATATCAATGATTTTCCAAGGTTTCCTTGTTTATTTGTTTTTAATAGCAAAACTTAAATTTTTTGTGTATAATCTCAGTGTGTTTGTTTTACAATAAGAATAGTCAGTGCTTCTCTGGTGGGAATGGAAGTGGAGGATCCAGAATTCTGAGTGGTTTTTCTTCAACTTCTTTCAAAATGTGGCTCTGAGAAACTTATCTTTCTCTGAGCCTCTGTAGAATGCAATTTGAAAGTCTCTGAACTAGATAATATCTCATTGCATGAATTTTTAAATGCAGCTAATCTCCCTACTGTCTATACCTTTAGTCATTGTGTTTCAGAAGTACTTTTCATCTCTAAAACCAAGAAGCCCTCGTTTTGTTGCTGGTGAAAATGGGAGGTGGCGCTCTTAATAATCACTCTCAGACAACAGGGTTAAACAGACACAGTCTGAGGCAAAGCAGAATTGTCCTCTTTTACCCTCTAACCAATAGCCCCTACAGGATTTACCCCACCCACCGAGAGTACCTGACCTCACCTCCTTCCCCTCCCTTGTTCACACACCTCTCACTTTCAGAAGGTGCCCCTTGTACCTCCCAGAAGCTGCCATTTTAGAAGCATTCCCCTGCTTCGGGGTTCTTGGCTCTGCAGATCTCTGTATTTGTAATATTCTGTCTTCACTTTTCCGTGCATCACTACTGCATTTCCTTTATATGTCTGTTCAAATGTTAGCTCACCATCAAGGAATGCCAAGGGCCCATTAACTAAATAGCATCTAATCCACCACACCTGCATAGACTTACTCCTTTATTCTCCATTATATTTTTCTATGCCCTGTATCACCATCTTATATATTTTAATGGACTTGTTATTGCTGCCTGCCCTGTCCACTCGAAAGTCAAAAAAGTGCAGGGACTTTTTCTGTTTTGCTCCATACTACCACCGTGTTATTAGCCTAGAATAATTCTAAAACAAAGAAGGTGCTCAATTAAAATCAGCCAATTAATGAGTACAAAGTGTCTTCATGCTATGTTGGTTCTGATCCCCAGCTTGACTGGCATTGATCAGACTGTAAAAAGTCAGCTCGTACTACAAAAATTCACATAATACTCTTTTATGCAAGAAAGCCAATATGATTTTAAAATGTAGATTTTCTTGTTTCCTTTCCTTGATTGATATGTGTTTATACACAGACTGGTAAATAAAGATATACACTCACACACATATTTTCTCTGAAATGTTCTTTATATTATAACAAGTTTTCAAAGGACTCTGCCTGTGTTCCTCATTAATTTATATTTTGTATATCATGTTTCAAAACTCACAAACATGGCATGTTCTTTCTTCCTTTCTTGCTCTTCTTGCTCTATGATTTAACAAAAGAATTCTAGGTCCAAAATATTAATGAATTAATTGGTTGAACAAACACATACTACCTACTCACTTCTCAGTCAGGAACCTCAGTTTAGTTCTAAAAGATTATTTCTTGAATGTGGAATTATAGAAAGAAAACAAAATAGTTTTTATGAATTAACTAGAGGCCCAGTGCACCGATTCGTGCACTGGTGGGGTCCCTCGGCCTGGCCTGTGGGGGATCTCTGACATCCCCCATGGTGTCCCAGATTGCGAGAGGGCACAGACCAGGCCAAGGCACCCCACCTGTGCACGATTGGGGCTAGGGAGGGACTGCAGGAGGGCTCCAGGGTGTGTTGGGGCCATCTCGCCCAGTCCTGATCAGCCAGACCCCAGCAGCAAGCTAACCTACCAGTCAGAGCATCTTCCCCCTGGTGGTCAGTGCATGTCATAGCTACCAATCAAAAGGATGAAAGGTCAAATGGCCGAATGATCGCTAAGGCTTTTATATACACAAACTAGAGGCCCGGTGCACGAAATGCATGCACGGGTAGGGTCCCTAGGCCTGGCCAGTGATCAGGGACAATTGGGGCCTTCCAGCTGCTGGCCCGGGCCTCCCTTCATTCCGTGCCGTCCCCTGGTGGTTGGCATACGTCATAGTGAGCTATCGAACTCCCAGTCTCCCAGTCAAACTCCCAAGGGGACATGTTACATATTAGCCTATTATATATATAGTTGGAAATAAAAGATATAATTTCAAACTTAGGTAAAACCTATTTCATTTTGGAACTCATGGCCTCAAACCAATATTTCTGTCAACCCATTAAGGAAATCTATTTTCATCACCATCTTATTTTCTTGAAGATACTCTTTCTTAACTACAACCAGAAAACCTTATTTGTGATTTCTATTGACTCATTATTATTCCTGGCAACATGTTAACATGAACTTTGCTTAACCTTTCTTTTTAAAGTATTCTATTGGTTTCCTATTCTATCTTATATAATTGATTTCCCATTTATGACACATTGTTCAGTTTAAGTCCAATTTTGATTAGCTCTTTACAAATCCATTTGTTGCCATTAATCCATTAATATCTAGCATTACCAAAAGCATATTCTTTCTGAATGTACATATTAATCTCATATTTCATTAGCATTAATACATAGGTTATTAGGAACCTTTAGTACTTTAAATTAGTTTTGGAACATTGAAATAAATTTTTAAAATACTTGAATTTCCAGTTAGCTAAACCTTGTTTATCTGCTAATAATAAAAATTATTCCATCTGTATCAGCTATTAAATTACTGCTTGATTTAGTGTTTATTGTATCTGAGGTAGAATAGTTTGTCCAATATTACACTCTGCAGTATAGCATATAAAGTTAAACTAAATATAGATTAAACAAAACAATCATCATGAATTTCTAGATGCAAAAAATAAAAGCCACACAACAAACATTACAGACAGACTTAGTGATATTATGGCAATATGTCAAACTTATAGTAATTATTTTTTCTCTTTTGTAACTTTTAATTTTGATAAAAGTTTAATGCATAGAAAATTTCAATAGTACAAAATAGCCTTCATCCAGATTCACCAAGAGTCAGCACTTTTCCCAATTGCATGATCATTTGTCCTCTCTTTTAAATATAAATATATGTGGGTCATCTTAGAGTAAGTAGGCATTATATCTATTTATCCCTAAATACCTCAGTGTGTAAAAACAAGGACATTTTGTAAAATTTGTATTACAGTACAATGCTCAAACTTGGGAAAGTCAACATTGACAAAATTCTATCATCCAATCAACAGTCCAGATTTTGCCAATTGTCTTTATAGCTATTTCTTGCCTAGTCCAGGATCTGGTCCAGGTTCACACATTGCATTTACACTGAGTGGCCAGATTATTATGATCTCTGAACGCATAATAATCTGGCCACTCATTATAAATATATTAGAGGCCTGGTGCATGAATTCATGCATGGGTGGGGTCCGGCCAGCCTGGACAGGGGGAGGGGACATGGGCAGTTGGCCAGCCTGCCTGCTGGTCGAACTCCTGGCCGAGGGGACAATTTGCATATTAGCCTTTTATTATATAGGATATACACTGAGTGGCCAGATTATTATGATCTCTGAACACATAATAATCTGGCCACTCAGTATATACATATATTAGAGGCCCGGTGCATGAATTCATGCATGGGTGGGGTCCGGCCAGCCTGGACAGGGGGAGGGGACATGGGCAGTTGGCCAGCCTGCCTGCTGGTCGAACTCCTGGTCGAGGGGACAATTTGCATATTAGCCTTTTATTATATAGGATATACACTGAGTGGCCAGATTATTATGCGTTCAGAGATCATAATAATCTGGCCACTCAGTGTAGGTATCATATCTCCCCAGTCGTATTTAACTTGGAATAGTCCCTCAGCTTTTGTCTTTCACAGTCTGGACATTTTTGAAGAGTGCAGGTCAGTTATTTTGCACACTACTTCCAGTTTCGGTTTGCATAATGTTTCTTCATGACAGGGTTCAGATCATGCATTTTTAGTTTGCATACAATGGGAGTGACACTGTGTCCTTTTCAGAACATTGTATCAGAAGGGATGCCATACTGCTTTGTCCAAGGATGGTGATCTCGATCCCATGGTTAAGATGGTGTCCTCCAAGTTTCTCTACTGCAAGTTCTCATTTTTCCCCTTGTAATTAAGTAATATGTGGAAAGATACTTTACCATTATGTAAATATCCTGTTCCTTATCAAACTATCACCCATTAGTTTTAGCATCAAAATGGTGTTTCTAAGTCCATTATAACTTCTACATTCATTTTTGTCATAATTCTGTAAGAAAGCTCTTTCCCTTACCTCCAAGTTATTTATTCATTATTTAATTATATCAGTATACACTCATAGATGTTATTTTATTCAATGGGTCATAAGTAATGACTATAAAAATTTTAGGAACAAATCAAAAAGCATAGGAGCCAACTTTATGGAGCTCCCACTAGCCAAGGCTGGGTACATTTCAGCATCAAAATAAATAGTGATAGTGGTGATGTATACAAATTATTTTTACTTAAATATTTTCAATTGATGAAAATAATGTTTGTGTATGATGTAAAAGAATCTAAGTTTCATTTATTTGTTAAGTAGAAAATATAATTTTGACATTATATTAAGTGTTAACATTAAGAAGTAAGATGATGGTCGGTTTTAATTAACTTTTTATAACTTAAACTAGAGGCCTGATGCATGAGTTCATGCATGGCGGGGTCTCCAGGGGAGTGAGGGGTGGGGCCGGGATATGACCTTGTGACCGGCCCTCCGTGTGGTTGGTAGAATGCCCTTGCTGGCCCTGGATCCGGATCCATCTGACTGACATTCTCCCGGTTGTTAGGAGCCACCTGGCGGCTGTTTTTATATTGTTTCTTCCTTGCGGAAAGTCTAGGGAGGGGAAGTGGCTGTGGTACCCGAGGAGGCCTGCAGAGCTGTCGGATCGTGCCAGCCACCCTGGTCTGTTGGTGCCTGGCCTGTCCTCCAGAGATTGGACCTGCAGGATCACTGAAAGAGTGATTGGCTGCCGCAGGGCTGGTGGGCTGCCTGGATGGGTCTGTCAGCTGAGTGGTACTCCCCCTGTGGGAGCGCACTGACCACCAGGGGGCAGCTCCTGCATTGAACGTCTGCCCCCTGGTGGTCAGCGCACATCATAGTGACTGGTCTTTCCGGTCTTTCTGGTCGCTTGGGCTTTTATATATATAACTTAAATTATTTCACTTGTTTTCCAATGATATTGTATTACTTTTATAATTAAACCTTTTTTCTCTTTCTCCCCTGACAAAACAAAACCAAATAAAAGAAAGAAAAGACAAAGTGTCAGTCACCCTATCCCGGTAATTGATTCTATTCCCTACACATCTATTGATGTAGTTTAGAGTTTATGAATTCTCTGTTGTAGTACAGCATGCTCCTAACAACACTTGTAGTCTTTAGTCATATGATCTCTAATCTGCCCTCCCCACTGTAGACAGACACACCTTTCTATAACACAAAGTAAATTATGTTACTGCTTGACTGAAGACCTTCTAGCACTTGGCCTCTGACTGCTTTCAGGGTAGAATTTGAATTCCTTAGCCTGTTGTCTAAGACACGACCAAACCCTGGCCCCGTCTTCATGCCCTACCTCTTGTCTATAGGTCCTAATGTTCCAGGCACACTGAAGGACCTGTGGTCCAACCCATGTGTTTCTCTCTCCTCAAACCCCATCCTTGCACACCCTTGTTTGCCCATCCAACTTATTTGTATTTTAGAAATCAGCTCAGGCACCTCCTCTCCCCTTTGTCACTACCCTGTTAATTAAGCCTAAACCTTTTATGTTCAGTGACTCACCTAGACCTACCATATGTAGGTAGCGTCTCTCTAACACTGTATTATAATTCTGGGTTTCCTTTTGTATCCATGTGTTAAGCTGTGAGCTTTTGAAGGCCCATGAAGCTCCATCATCTCTGTGCCAACTGTTCATTTAACTTTCGCTTACCAAGAATATGACGAGTAAATAGATGATAAATGAATTTTTAATAAATTAGTATCTGTTGTGCTGCTGTTAGAGTGACTTTGCAAACATAAATCACAATACAGGAAATAGTCAGGCAAGGATGGATTTCAGAAAATAGATATTAAAGGTGTTTCGCCCTAGCAGTTTGGCTCAGTGGATAGAGCATCAGCCTGCAGACGGAAGGGTCCTGGGTTCGATTCTGGTCAAGGGCACATGCCCGGGTTGCGGGCTCGATCCCCAGTAGGGGGTGTGCAGGAGGCCGTCGATCAATGATTCGCTTTCATCATTGATGTTTCTATCTCTCTGTCCCTCTCCCTTCTCTCTGAAATCGATAAAAATACATTTAAAAAGGTGTGCCTAATAGATATTGCACATATTAAAGGTATATGAGAACATTGTAAACGCATATAAAATTGTTTTCTATAATGTGTTCTGCTGGACCAAATATTATAGCATTTCTAATCTCACTAAAGCATGCAACAATTCTAGACTCTTTCCTTATAATCAGTCAGTGCACTTTGAAAAGTTTGCTAACAATATCTTCAAATTTAACACTTTTATTTTTATGAATATTACTATTATTCTGTTTCTGAAATGAATATATTCATTTATAAACATCTGAAAAACAAGCATTAGCAAATTTAAAATAATTATTGTTCTATTGTGGTATAAATAATACGCATCACGCAAACTGATTTGACATCTCTATTAATTATCCTCAAACATTTCTTACCTCTTGCAATAAGCCAGCTATTTTTAAATCTATATTATGCGCCAGGCTAAATATAAGTTTGTTTTTATTTTAATTGTGGTTGTTGGTTTGGCAATTTTCCATGATTTGCATGCAATACCTTTATGTATCTTTATTTTAGAAAACCGGGTTATTATTTTTTACTTACCAAAGGGTATTGTCTGTCTAAAGGCATGAGGTGGCTACTGTGCATCAAGGACAGGCAGGCACTGTGCCCATTTTAAATGTAATGAAGTGAGCCTCAGTGTGTGTTTGTTTGTTTGTTTGTTTGTTTGTTGGAGAGGTATCCCCTCTTGTCCTAGACTGCCTGTATTTGTATGCAGGAGTGAGATTGCATCTACCTCCTATGCACCTCTGGCCCGACTCTTCAAGGAAACGATTTCATTTACAGATGCGAAAGGCCGAGGAACTTGCCCTTAGCCTACTGTGCCACCTGCAGAGCCTTTCTTCCCAAACAGTCAGGTTGTTGGGAAGGAAAATGAGCGGCAGGTTTATGCACGCAGCAGGGAGCCTGGAGCACACGTATGCATATCAGATACTACAGGAAACAATGCCTTCTCAGCCTTGCAGCTGACAGACCACTTCTGCTCAACTTTAGACCCTCTCAGCTCTACAGCCTAAACCGACAGGATGCTGAGGAGCAAATTACAGGCTGTTTTTGAAAGGTTTGTGATACCAAACTGGTAAACAAAAGTCTGTTCTTATTACCAAAATGTCTAATAGATCCATTTAGAAGAGGAGCAATCCCAGAGGACGGATAGCTTGACAAATAGGAACCTCAAGAAGCGTGCTTTATGCCATAAAGCTCTTATCTGCCAATATCACACAGCACATGTGTGAAAGGAGCGCATAACGGCACGCTGCTGTTACTGCCGGGCATCAGTCTCCTGTATGTGTGCATTAGGGACTTGTTAGGGTGCGGAGCGTTCTGCCCACTAAATGTCTGGAAGAGACAAGATTGTCAACTCAGCTGGAAAGAAAGGGCACTCTTCCAGAAAAGCCTCTGAAATTGGCTTCTAAACGTAAACACAAAAGCTTGTCTGTTCTTATTTTCACTTGATTGTTTAAGGGTTTGAAGGCACCTATACCTATAGATGTGATTTTAAATATTTTGAAAGGCTTACCTGAATATTTCATTGGTTTCCTTCCATTTTTATTAAAGAGTGGATGTACACCAGACAATGGCCATGAAATAACCAGGAAGCTCCTTTGCCCGATGGATTCACAATATATTAAAGCAAACTTTGAGGATTATTCTACAAACTCAAGTGTTTGGTGATTTTTTTTTTTTTTGTGGGATCAAGGAGAAGGCCCTTAGCCCACTGTTAGAATGGAAGAGTTTTCTACAGCTCTCATAACTTTTCCACGTGTAGAACTCAAATAGGGAGACTTTGGAATTTTGATCAGCTTGTTGAGGGGAGAAATAGGATGAGACCTATTGATAATGATCTGCTGAGGGCAGAGGGTGAATAAAGAAAAGAGAGGCCCCATGTCACCCAGAGCTGTGTGTCCGCCTCGTGCTCCCGGCCCAGGCCCGAACACCTCCTGGCCACCTTGGTGCCCATTGCCTGGGCCACAGAAACCAGCAAATGGGCTCTCTATAGTTCACCGCCACTTAACTCTACGAACCAGCGTAGGTAAGCAGAATCAATGCCTAACCATCAGTGATGCTTGTTAATTTGTCTTTAAATAAACCCTGGAGGCAGGGTGAAGGCGCCTAAGAGCATTTCAACAACTCAAACGCTTGGTCCTGTGTTATATTTCTTCAGCCTAAGAAAAAGAAATGAAAGTGCAGTAGGACTGTGCAGGACAGCGTGATCCTTTGTTTGTTCATGAGTTCTAAATCGTCCTTGCTAAGTGGCAATATTGTTGTTCTGAGCCAGATTAAAAAGAAAATTCTTTCTCTCTATGTCTCTCTCTCTCTATACACACACACACACACACACACACACACACACACACACACACACACACATACATATATATTGTTTAAAGTATTACATATGTCGCCTTTTTCCCCAATTGACCCCCCCCCCAGCCACTCCCGCCCCCCCAGGACAGGCCCCCACCGCCCCCATGTCTGTGTCCATTGGTTATGCTAATATGCATGCATACAATTTATTCTCTATACTTTTAAAGCTACTTTGAAAACAAGATTCTTAATAGTTCATCGCACAGAAGAATAAAAAAAGCAGCCTTTGGAAAATAGAACTCAGACACAAATATTACACTATTTTGATACTCTAAGTCTAATTTTACAATCTTTGTCCCTTAGGAATAATGTTGATGCCTATATAAAACATTATATCATTAATCTGATATCATTCATCACATTAGTGTCTTTAAAAATAACAAAACATTGAATAAACTTGTTACAAAAACAAAAATGTTAAGAATTTTCCTAATTCCATTTTTTGAAGTGAGAATAGAAATTTTTAAATTTTTAAGCAAGGAGTTCTAGCTCCTTTAAGTTATGTTGACAAGGAGGCAACCAGCATTAGATCAAAACAGGAAGGAGAGCAAGATCTTTAAGTCCATGGAAGGATGCCCCCCCTTTTCCTCCATTAGCCCCACTACCTCATGGTCTAGGTCAGTGGTCGGCAAACTCATTAGTCAACAGAGCCACATATCAACAGTACAACGATTGAAATTTCTTTTGAGAGTCAAATTTTTTAAACTTAAACTATATAGGTAGGTACATTGTTATTAACTTAATTAGGGTACTCCTAAGCTGGCCTTTGCTAAAAAACGTCCTCAATCTGACTGAGGCATGTGGCTCGCGAGCCGCAGTTTGCTGACCACGGTCCTAGATGAACGATGCCTCCTTCTCTCCCACTCCTAGTGCAGAGGTGGAAAGGGATCCAGGAGCAGCTAGCTCCCCTTCCCCCAGGTGAGGCCACGTGAACTTCAGGTCAAGGTTCTGGCAACCATAGGGAAGGTAAGACTGTCTTTAAATTGGACTGGTTTTAATAACATAAATGAAAAAAGGAAAAGGTTGTGGGATCTGCCTAAGATTCTGTTAAAAATGAAGAGAACCCTCCACCTATTACACTTCCATTTCTTAATCAAAATGGAAATGACCCATGACATTGGACGCTCTTCTGGAAAATGAAGTGTCTGTGAGCTGGGAAGAACTTCAGCCTCACCTGTCCCCGTACTTACTGGTCATTTGAAGAAGCTAAGGAAGAGGGAGCAAATTGTCCACATCTATAAGGTTCAGGTGGAACTGGTTTTAAAAGTCAGAGGCTCCGGTTTACAGTTCAGCGCTGCCTGTCCTTAAGGGGCTTCTGTAATAGGGCTTGGGAAAAGTCGTCATTGTGAATCGAAAAAAAGTGAGAATGTGAAAATAAACTTCATTTTACTATTTGACCTAATGTGTCACTCTCTCCAATGAAGGCTCCTTTAGAGCCCTTCTGAGCTCACATGGGGTCCAAAATGATAAAAGGTGACTTTAAACCAGGAAGTATTTTACTTTAAAACATTTCTCTGTGATACCTGTCAATGAAAGAGACTTAATACATGATAATATATTTCAGTGTGAAAAGAAAGAGCGAATACATTTTATTAATTATGTGAGCAGAGTTCAGAATATCTGAATCTTCATTTAAAGCCAAGAAGAATATTTTAGTGATAATATAGCATTCTCTATGCTTTTACTAATTAAAACAAATGGTAAGACTTTTAACCAGTTAAATCCCAGGAGCAGCTACTAGTAAATACCTTAAATGAATGAGGCAGGTGATAATTGATATTCCCAATTTACAGATGAGAAAGCTGAGGCTTAGAAATGTTAAATTACTTGCTCAAGGTCACAAAAATATGTGAGCAGGACTCTAACCCAAGCCATATTACTCTAGATGCCTCAGGCTTAACCAGTATACTGCCACTCTTAGATGAAGTATTCCTTGACTTTTATGAAGAAGCTATGTATAAAAATGGAATATTAAAAATATTTTAGCAATGAAGTAATAAGCCTCTAAAATATATATTTGCATTTTTAAATGTTTTACTTCCCATGTCCATTTCCTATTTCTTTTCTTGACCTTTAACTTAAGAGAAAATGCACTATAATGTCCTTTTATTTTATTTTTATTTTTTAAAATATATTTTATTGACTTTTTACAGAGAGGAAGGGAGAAGGATAGAGAGTTAGAAACATCGATGGGAGAGAAACATCGATCAGCTGCCTCCTGCACACCCCCTACTGGGGATGTGCCCGCAACCAAGGTACATGCCCTTGACTGGGAATCGAACCTGGGACCCTTCAGTCTGCAGACCGATGCTCTATCCACTGAGCCAAACCAGTTAGGGCTATAATGTCCTTTTAAAATGATAACAGACCATAAGGAAATCAGTGCAAAATTCTTCTAAGAACTTGAGTTAAACATCGGAAAAAACTGCAGGTACTGAACATATTACGGGACATTGCACAAATAATGAGAGGCTTGTGTGCGTGAGAAAACGCAGGGCTGTCTGTTCAGGAGGTGAGGCGATGGCTGGCTGTGTCCCCAGCCCCCTGCACACCACGCGTTTGCCTCTCCCGGGGCTCCTTCTTATTAAGTTATTGCAGGATATTTATTACCAGGAATGCAAGCAGTATTTCAATTCGGAGCCATCCTGCAAACCCAACTTTAGCACGGTGTCTTCACACATCACTGAAACTTGGGAAATTACGACTTTAATTAAAGATTCAGCGTAAAGCCAGCAGATAATAAATCTGACATTGATTCTTCGCTTTGGGTTACGTTCTTCTGACCTCTTGGGTCACATCATCGCTCTCCCAGTGGTTGATGCTGCCCCATGCTTCCCCATGCTCCTCCCTCCTGATCCTTGACCCGGAGCAGCTTTCTTCTCCCCACGCTGGCCACATGTTGTTAGAGTTCAGAACCTTAGAGTCAGTGACATGTATTTCAAGCTATGACAAATGATCTCGGAAACCATGCAAGGTGGGCAAAAGTAGGCTTACAGTGGTGGGTGTGTACAACATATGTATCCTTATGTTGTTGTTCATTAGTGTATTATTTTCCAAAGGAACAATTGTAACCCTACTGTTGCTCCACCCTGTATATGCAGCTGCTATGATTAACATGAAAGCAAAGATTGAATCATGGCTGGAGGTAGTTTTATGTTTATTTATTATAACACCTTTTAAAAAGATTCAGCACAATCTAGACTTTTTTGTTTTGATAACCTCATTCTCACTCCCGTGAAGAGTAATTAAAATCAAGAGAGATAAAGATTTTAACTTTACAATTAAAACTCCTCTCATTTGATAGGAAAGATTTTGAATTTCCATGTTGATGTGTGACCTTCTTCGCTGTTGCAGTCACTGACGACCGAGCCACCCACAAACAGCTGTTGCCATACTCCCCGTTATGCTTCTCCCTTCCCCACTTTCTAGCTCTTTCCCTGTGATAGCAATGGTCTTTGTATTAAGGCGAAAAGAAATAGACTTAAAGGTGTGAGTGAGTCCCTGTGTGCAGTTTTGGGATGAATGTGAGTAGAAATCAAGTGGGCAGAAAGAATGGATTCATTTTCCTGGGTCAACATATATTCAAGTTTGAAGAAGTGAATATAAAAGGAATGGGACTAAAAAGTCAGAATTAAAAAGAAAAGCCTAGTGAGTTGACCTCTAAAGCTGAGGCCATCAGCTCCTCAAAAATTGCCACTTGGTATGAGGCAGGCCTCAGAAGAGTGGGAGCGCCTGCATTTAGGGTTCATGTGTCAATGCCTTGGCTTGACGAGACAACGGGGGGCAGAGGTGGCCACCTTCACTCCTGTTGAAAAGGACCCCCCAAGTGTTAATCTTAACTCTCCTTCTGAAAAACTTATACTTGCTCTCACATCATTTTTATTTATTTTAAATATATTTTCATTGATTTCTGAGAGAGGAAGGGAGAGGGAGAAAGATAGAAACATCAATGAGAGAGAATCATTGATTGGCTGCCTCCTGCATGCCCCCTACTAGGGATCTAGCTGAAACACAGGCATGGCCCTGACTGGAATCCAACTTTGACCTCCTGGTTCATGGGTGGGTTGGCCCTCAACCACTGAATGACACCGACTGGGCCAAAATAATTTTTAAATACATGGTCAATAAAATATAACCTAATCTCCAAAACTCAGAGTAGCATTGCTCATGTATGTACATTAAAAAAAAAAAAAAAAAGTTGGATCTATTCAACTAGTATCTTGGGCGTGATATCTTTTGCAATATGATGGTCTGAATTTTTCCTGCAATAATAAGTATGGGCCATAAAGACTGAAACATTTTACACAGTGCTGCGTGCATTTCCTAGTATAAGATGACCAAGAGAGAGTGAAGGTAATTAGTACCAAAGAGAAGAAGTACTTGATACCAAGATTTAAGAGAAAAATGATTCAGATACTCTAAGCTTGGAGTAAATTGCCAAAGTATATGTGTTCATGGGTAGAAAACACTCAGGCAGATAGCCAAGTAAATGCAAACAGTGAAGCAACTTTTAACACATTGATTGAAAATTCTTTCCTTGCTAAAATTCCTCCCTGGAGTTGAAAGATTACAGCTTCATCCAACATTTTGTATTTCTGACTTTCACAAAGTGTGAACTTGTGATGATACTTTTTCCTTCCCCTCAAGTCTCTCTGTCTTACACAGCCCTTCATTTCCCACATTTCCTATACAGGATGCAGGCACATTGGCAGCGTTATGGGGAAAATAATGTGTAGAACTTGCTTGTAATTTCCATCGAACTCTGTGACTTGGTGTTGAAATTTGTATGTGGCATATTGTGCCTTTCCATATCCCCTCAAGGGGATGTTAACTCTGGCCACCAGGCTGCCATAAGGACCGTCACAGTTTTGCTTTATATCTAAACAGCTCAGCTCTTTCATTATGGAACATAACTACACTTACTAAAATGTTTCTGAAAAAAAACTAAATTCACTTAAATCCACACTTTAATATCTCTAGAGATTTTACAGTTTTGTTTTGCACTCCAAAGACAAACTAGATAGCTGACACTTTTTTTCATTATGACTGTTTTAGTGTATTTACTACACTATATTGAATTTAGGATGGTATTATAAATACACATACTAAAGTTGCCGGTTCACATTAGACTGCTAAGAGTCACTTTCAATGAATTGTGATATTGGCCAATGATCATGTAATAACCAGTCCGAGTTATATGATTTTCATTGTCCTACTGTGCATATTAATGGGTTTGTGGGACACAGTATATTCGAATAGTTAATGAACAATATTTTAATAGCCACTTCTTCAGAATGTTTTAATAAATCCCTTCTTCATGCAGACTAGGTAGGAGATGTGTTTCTTTAAAAGCTAAATACAGTAGCATTAAATGATTTATTTGAGTTTCCATTAGAAATTTTCAAAGTAAAATTTACAGAATGACATTTGACATCATTACATATAGGAAGTTCATGTGGCTTTTTGTGAGCCACTTAAATGAAATGTCACCAATAATTTCATAAAGAAACATGTAATAGCAACATGTATTAACATTAAAAAACTTATACTAATAATAGAGGAATATACAAATTGTCCAGGGTGCCGTCACATAATGACCAATCAGGACAGGGGCGGGGCCGCAGCGGAGAGCTCTCAGCATGCCTGTGCTGGGGGTCCAAAAGGCGCAGAGAGGAAGGGAGAGTGGGTAGGCAGTTAGGGGGATTAGGACAGGAGGAGAGAGCATATAGGCAGTTAGGGAGATCAGGCAAAGGAAGGGAGTGGAGATAGGCAGTTAGGTTGATCAGGCAAGGAGGGGAGTGCAGATAGGCAGTTAGGGGGACCAGGCCAGGAGGGGAGTGCAGATAGGCAGTTAGGGGGATTGGGCTAGGAGGGGAGAGAAGATAGGCAGTTAGGGGGATCAGGCCAGGAAGAGAGAGAAGATAGGCAGTTAGGGGGACCAGGCCAGGAGGGGAGAGCAGTTAGGGCCATCAGGCCAGCAGGGGAGCAATTAGGGGCATCAGAGATGGCAGGCAGGTAAGCGGTAAGGAGCCAGTGGTTCCAGATTGTGAGAGGGATCCCGGATTGGAGAGAGTGCAGGCCAGGATGAGGGACCCCTCCACCCATGCACAAATTTTGTGCACTGGGTCTCTAGTATTGAATAAAAGCCTCAAACTGAGAAGTGATACATTTCTTTACACAATCACTGCACTGACTAGTTTCCGAAAATATAAGCATGATGTTTCACTCTCCTGATGGGGCACACATTTCATCACTCCAATATTCTCCCCATTCAGAACACTGGAGTGGAATCATCTCTCCAGTTAATGAGGAAGCTGGCAGTTTAGGTTTCTGTTTGTCCACATTATGGTACCTGCTTAGCCTTTTCACCCACCTTCTGCATTCTTGAGTTTAGATGTATCTTATGACATTTGTACCAGCTGGAAATATATTTAGTTGCAAGTATCAGCAAAGAGACAATTATCCATATAATTTTGCAGGAACCCAGTTAGTAGCACAGTTTCAGCTTCTTGGACTGTGGTATGGATCAAGAATATCTCCATTAGCCATCATTACTTATTAGCTTTTCATTTCCATATCTGGTACATTATGATCACATATGGCTGCAGCATCTTCAGGTACTACTACCATATTCACAAGGAAAAAACAATGTAGGGCAGGGGCATTTAGCATGGGGCAGTGTGGAGAGCGGCCACAGTGTTTGGACAGGTTCAAGCCTTGGATGAGAGGGCACAGTACTCTCATGGCCACGTGCAAATCCCAGCTTGGAGGGCAGAGCCCTCCCAGCACAATTATAGCCAACAGCTGTAGTTGTAAGCTTGAACCTATGGTCCAAACACGTGGCCCCACTTGCCTAAGTCCGCGGTCGGCAAACTGCGGCTCGCGAGCCACATACGGCTCTTTGGCCCCTTGAGTGTGGCTCTTCCACAAAATACCACGGCCTGGGCGAGTCTATTTTGAAGTGGCGTTAGAAGAAGTTTAAGTTTAAAAAATTAGGCTCTCAAAAGAAATTTCAGTCATTGTACTGTTGATATTTGGCTCTTACATTCTCCTGACTGTGAGCTTTTGTTCTTCCTTTCTTCTTTGCCTTAAATATCCACTTGCTGAAATCTATTCTCTTTTTAAGGCATAGATTATATGCAACGTCATTTCCTTCTCATCCTCGCTTAATGCAATGTACTCCTCTGCCCTGTTCTTCTATGGAAGTTTGCACCACTTATATGGTGCTTATAAAACTCTTCCTGTTGAAAGGAATACTTGAAAGTATTCTTTGTGTGTATCATGTTATGATATTTTAAGCCAGTTAAACATGAGAAAATTGCCACATTCATGTTTAAAACTATGTGTAGCTTCTGATAAAAACTATTTTAGCCTAGCTGGCATGGTTCAATGGTTGAGCATCAATCTATGAACCTGGAGGTCATTGTTCAATTCCAGCTCTGGACACTTGCAAGGGGCTCCATACCCAGCCAGTGTGGGGAATGCAGGAGGCAGCTAATGGATGATTTTCTCTCATCATTGCTGTTTCTCTCTCTCTTCCTGTATAAAATCAATAAAAATATTTTTTAAAATATATTTTGAATAAATGTTCTATGTTAAAAAATTCTTAGTAAAAAAATCTTCATCTAGTTAAGTTAATAAAATAAGAACTCCAAGGTAAAATTAGTAACTTTAGAGGAGTCACAAAGTCACCAAAAATAAAATAGGAACAGCAAAGTGAGATTCCTACAAAGAGAATGCAAAATACAACATTTGTCAGATTGTTAGTTACATTGAGCAGGAGAGGTAGAAAAAGTCACACAATCCCATCACAAGTTATTAGACTGTTTCTCTTTGATCCTCTCCACTTACAGCTATGAAGTTTTAGAAGTTAACGAAGAGAGAAAAATCTACCTCAGATGCTTGCTAATGTCTAAATCATTATGACTTTACAAAAGAACTAGGGCAGAATGGAGGCCAGGGATAAAATATATGGATTCATAGAAAACCATTCCTTAAGAAGTGCAATTTGTTTGCAGATCTGTGACTTGTTATTTATATCAGTGTTTTTCAAAGAGTGGTCTGAGGACCAGCAGCAGCAGCAGCACCTGAGAAAGGGTTAGCATGTCCTTTGACCAGCCAACCGAATCAGAAACTCTGAGGATGGGAAGCAGAATCCTGTGTTTTAACAATCCGTTCAGGTGACTCAGATGCACACTGGGGTTTTATAACCACTGACGTATGACTTACATCACCATTGTTGTATCCTCTCTTGGTTTATAAATCCACCTCAAAATCATACAGTGCATAATAAGTAGTCAGGAGACAGTGAAGAAAAATACCCATTCATCTTCCCAGAAAAATCTTACCACTGAAGTAATGTCTTGTAATCGTTGAATGAAATACAATAATGTAATAAAAATCATATATCGATTCATATAGATGTATTTATTGGGCACCTCCCTCCACCAGGTTCTCGGTGTCTATTAGAGGCCCCATCTCCCCACCACAACCACCTCAGTCTCATTAGACAGGAGGTCAAGGATGGTGTCTGTTCTGCTCATCACTAGGCACAGTAGGTATGCATGCACTGGGTATGTGGGGAACACGTGGACTCTAGAAATGAAATGTGAACAGGACCAGTACACCTCCTGCCTCATGGAGCTTATACTGTAGCCAGAAAGACAGCCTAAACAAATAGCATACACATTCCTAATGGAGAAGTACTAATTGGACGCCCTGAGAGAGACTCGTCCACAGGCTGGCTGGACAGAGTCTCTCCAAGAAAAAACATTGAAGTATAGACCTGGAGCTGGAGGGAGAGTAGGTGGGAGGAGCTGGAGGGAGAGCTTCCCTGGCAGATAGTGAAGAAGGGGCAAAGGCCCTGAATGGGGAGAAGATTTGGCGTCACTATGGGAACCGTCCTGGGTCTGCTTAATTAGTGAGAGGGAGATTGGCAGGAAATGAAGAGGAAGAGGCAGTAAAGGGTCAGAAATTCACAGCCCTCCATGTGGGCAAAGAGTTAATTTGGAAAAAAATAAGTGTAGTCTCTTTGTGTTGTTGTTTTTTTATTCCTCACCCAAGGATACGTTTTTATTGATGTGTGTGTGTGTGTGTGTGTGTGTGTGTGTGTGTGTGTGTGTGTGTGTGTGTATTAGAGAGAGAGAGGAAGAGAGAGGGAGAAGCATCCATGTGAGAGGGAAACATCAGTCAGTTGCCTCCCAAACACACCCTGACAGGAAGTCAAACCCACAGCTTTCCGTGCACTGGATGACACTCTAACCACCTGAGCCACCTGGCCAAAATTAGTCTCTGTTTTAACATCAAAGGATTGTACAAGATGGTAGAAGGTAATTCATTCCTTAAAATGTGATTGTTCTAAAAGAAACGGTAGCTGGCCAGTATGGCTCAGTGGTTGAGCATGGGCCCATGAACTAGGAGGTCACAATTCAATTTCCTGTCAGGGCACATGCCCTGGTTACAGGCTCCATCCCCATGAAGGGCCTGCAGGAGACAGCCCATAGATGATTCTCTCATCATTGATGTTTCTATTTCTCCCTCTCCCTTCCTTCCTGAAATCAATTAAAAATATATTTTAAATAATAAAAAATAAAAATGCCTGGTGGTTAAAAGATGTTTGAAAGTGAAAAATAATTCAAGTTTTTGAATTCCTCTTTTTGAGCTGTGTGTGTGTGTGTGATAAAAAATAATGATCTAAAATGTATATACTTTTTATAATACTAATATTTAGCATTTTCAAATGAATCTTTATTAAGGGCTCTCAAAGAAAGAGCAGTAATTTTTTGCTATTAAGGAAAGACAAACTACGGCTCATGGCAATGCTTGACTTTGTGGTAATGTTTTTGATGTGCCTCATTAAAGAAATCAAAATGCATACTTTTGCCAATAAAGTATAGTGTGAATCAATCCATATGAGTTAACTGGTATTAGATTAAAATAATTACTCAAATAAAATGAGCATTGATAATTTTTAAAGATCATATATTGTTTGAAATAAAATACACCTTGGTTTCACCACAGTCATTTAATCTCTTTAGTAATGACAATTCAAATACAATAAAACTCAGCAGTTGACATTCATTGTAATGATATAATACATTATACCTAAAGTATCAAGTGAGTAATCTGATTTTATCAAATAGGCATATGTTTAAGCAACATAAAAAGCAATAGGTCAATCTTTTTTTTTTTTTTAAATATATTTTATTGATTTTCCACAGAGAGGAAGAGAGAGGGATAGAGAGCCAGAAACATCGATGAGAGAGAAACACCGATCAGCCGCCTCCTGCACACCCCCCACCGGGGACGTGCCCGCAACCAAGGCACATGCCCCCGACCAGAATCGAACCCGGGACCCCCAAGTCCGCAGGCCGACGCTCCATCCACTGAGCCAAACCGGCCTCGGCAAGCAATAGGTCAATCTTTATTGTCTGTTAACTTATATTATATAGTGTGATTTTTTCCTGAAGAGCTTCTTTAAATGGTTAAATAATTGTGAGAAGTCATATACATTCTAAAAAAATAACATTATTCAAAATCAGGTTATTTATAGTAGATGTTTTTGGATATTATATTTACTGTATGAGCATTCTATGCATACCCTATGAATATGAGTAAAAGAAGGAGGCCCTGGCATGCATTCAAATACTTTATAAAAGGTCTTATGATATACAACTATCTATACTAATAAAGAGGTAGTATGCTAATTAGACCAGATAGACCGGACGTCTTCCGGACATCATTCCAGACATCCTTCCTGGCAAAGCCGGGGGCATGGCAGCTTGCAAACCACCCTCGGCCCTTTGCCCAAGCTGGCCCTGGCCCCCAGCAGGGACCCCCGAACCCGATCCAGGTCCCCTTTCAGGGCAGGCCAGCTGACCCCCACCCATGCACCAGGCCTCTATCCTATATAATGAAAGGGTAATATGCAAAGTGACCCTAAGGGCAGAATGGCCAGAACGACCACTGGACCAGTCACTCTGAGGCGCACTGACCCCCTCTTGGTCCCTTCTCCTGGCCGTCAGGCACTAATCACCCAATGGCAAATGGGGAACCAGAGGTGGGTGGCGACGGGGGGGGCGGGGTTGGCTGTGGGCAGCTGGGGAAGATGGCCCTGATCGCAGGTCAGGCCTAGGGACTGTACCCGCGCATGAATTTTGTATGCCGGGCCTCTAGTATTAAAATATATTCCAAGTGACTAATGATAAGCTGTGGATGCAGTTGGCTTGCTTTACTCCTCTAATTATTTTCTATTCAGTGGTTTCATTTTCAGTTATGTGGTCAATATTTAAAAACATAGAAAATTAACATTTCATGTTTTAAAAACTATGAAAATGTACTAGTTCCAAACTTCACATAGTATTCCACTCTTTATTTTAACCACATACCAATTTTTTAAATTTCCTCATCTGCTTGTACTATACACTCACTTAACAAAACTAATTAATTATATGGGAAACCAGTGGAATAAAATAATTAGAATGAAAGTTGGATAATCCAGAAATTAATATTTGAACCAAATAGGATTATTAACTAACTCAGGATAACAGGAGCTAAACAAATGATAACTTTCCTTTCATCTGGAACATTTTGTATTAGCACAGCTTTCTCCACCTGTCCATAATACCTTGCTATTTTAAAATCGTTTTTAAGTTTTATGGCCAACATTTTATCCCAATAACTAAAGTATTTCATCCATAATTTGCCTTTTAATTGATTCCTTTCTCTCCATCAGGCAAATAACTTTCTGTTCAGTAAGTCCATGGTGATTTTGCTGTTATATGTCTCACAGGATGGATTTTTATCTGAAGGGTTGTGATTCATGTGGTCAGGCCATGCAGTACAACCAGAACAACATGTGAGAATTCAAGATTTGGCCATTCAGCCCAGTCAATCCTTCCCCTCTTTACACCTAAACATATTACAGTCACCACACCCTCCATTCCGTGGTCCACTTCCTAGCTAAATATTTCCTGTAAAATACTGTTGAATAAATTAGGTCTTCTTCCTCTTACTAATTCTTTCTCCCACTTTCCTAAAAGACCTGTGACAGTTCCACACACACATTCACTAAGCCTACACCCAGACTATTCCTATTTTCTCTTGTTACTTCCTCAGTTCTCCAGTTTGACAAAGAAAATCTTCCACATGCCCTAGTTTAGAATTTCTGGGGACAATCTGGGGTAAAAAGTCGACAACAACATAATCACATTTCAGTTGTTTAGTTAGATGAGTAGTATTACTCAGAACTACTGGGACTTCTAACAGATGTTGTTATTCATCAACATCTGTATAGAATGAAATCTATATTTTGCCCTTACCCAATCTTCTAATGTATAAGCTAAAAAAAAAAAGACTGTCTAAAATGAAACTTGATTTTTCCTTTTATCTCAGATTATGTTTTTCATATATATATATATATATATATATATATATATATATATATATATATATACACTTGTTGATTTCAGAGAGGAAGGGAGGGAGAGAGGGAGATAGAAACATCAATGATGAGAGAGAATCATTGATTGGCTGCCTCCTGCACACACCCCCTACTGGGGATTGAGCCCACAACCCGTGCATATGCCCTTGACTGGAATCGAACCTGGGACCTTTCAGTCCTCAGGCAGATGCTCTATCTATTGAGCCAAACTAGCCAGGGCTATATTCCTCTTTTTAATAGGAGTGTTATATATGCCATTTATTGAGAGACTACTGGGCCCTGGGAACCATTAGGTGATTTGTTTGTGTTACCAATCTAGTTCTCACAATATTTAAGTATGAATTGCTATTTTCATCCTATAAGTGCATGAGCAAGAGCTCAGAGAGATTCAACTTTCCAAAGATAACCATGGCTGGTTGGTGGTGGGGACAATGTACATCCCACTTTATCAGGAGCGAAAGCCAAATTCTCTCTAGTCTACAGTATGCACCTTATGCTAACTACAAGTAATCCCAGTTATTTATGTCAAAAATAGAAGAACAAGTACTTTCTGAGTTCCAGAAATTTCCAGACCTGCTTTCTGTTTACCTTTTTAAAATTCCAAAACTTGGTATGTATGACTAAGTGCTTGGATATGTAAGTTTTATTTGGTCATATTTACTGTCCTCTTTTCCCCCCAATATATTACTTAGGTCAAAATGTTGTGTATTGTATCATCTTCTTATTTACAAATCATGATATCTTCTTTTGGCTGGGATATCAGTGCTGATTTCTCTATCTTGAAAACAGAAAAGATGGCATTCTGGCCTTTGTCAGTAACAGCATTAACACTGACTCAACTCACTTCCAGCTTCACCTGAAAAGTCAGGAAAACTCATCAGCACAGGAGCAAACAGTGTGGAGCATGCCATGTATTGGAATGTCATTAACATTTTTCTGAAAATACAACTTTCTGAAGAGTGTCTCAGCAGTTTCTCATCAGAATGCATAGAAAGGCTTGGAGCATGTTTGTTGTTAGTTTAAATAAAGGGAATTATGCTCTTTGTGACTCTTTAGGAAGACCTGATCTAGACAGTCACATCCAATCAGCACTCTACCGGGATGAACTTGTCTTTAACGCTCTGGGAACTGGGAGGGGGGCACTTACTGAGAAGCAGCAACGCTTCATCCCTCTACCCTCTGCCAGCGTCACTAGGACAGATAGTCCCTTCTCCACAAGGAGAGAGGGGGTAGGTGATTTTCCTTGCATTATCCAATAAACAGACCTTTAAAAGGTTTAATTATAGCACATCATGGGATGGATTGAGATGGACAATACAAAGCAGCACTTTGTTAATCTGAGGTGCTCTCCATCCCTTCATTTGCATGCCATCAACATTGTTTCGTGGAAAGTGGTTTCAGAGCCGGCTACCTCACTTCCTCCGTTTCTCCATCTTTCAGAGTAGCCAGCCCCAGACATGCACATTAACCTGCTTAAGAATCAGCTTAAAATATCTTTCCTCCTTTCAGCTGGCACAACACTGATCACAATACAGGCATTTAGAGCATTGATGTAATATTGAAATTTCACTCGAGTGCTTTCTAACCCATAATTGCAGCATCCCCCTGAAGTACATGGTTTTGTATTGATCCTGGATCCTTTGCTCGCTGCGAGTCAGACACTTGACTCTGTTGACAAGGACAGTGGGATGTGCAGCAGGTAGGAAGCATTAGAGAGGGTACAGTTCCCCTCTGGTTTCACATGTCATGTTTTCTACATTGGTATTGTGAGTGGCTGCTGAAATCTGGAGTAGGAGGGAGAGAGCCATTGGGAGAAGTGTGATATGGAGGAAGTTTCCTATGATAGGATTTTTTTGGGGGGGTAGTTGGGGAGCAGGGTTTGTGACAGCTATATTAAACTAAATATTTTAGCCCTGGACAGTTTATCAGTGGAAAGTGTGTCAGCCTGTGGACCAAAGGGTCCTGGGTTTGATTCCGGTCAAGGGCACTTACCTCGGTTACAGGCTCCTCCCAAGCCTGGGCCCTGGTCAGGGCGCACACAGAAGGCAACCAAACAATGTGTTTCTCTCACATCGATGTTTCTCTCTCTCTTTCCCTCTCTCTTCCACTCTTTCTAAAAATCAATGGGAAAATATCCTTGGGTGAGGATTAAAAATAATAATAATAATAAAAATAAACTAAATATTTCAAATTCTTTAATCTCCACTTACACGTGCTAGATGACGAAAGATCTACTGGTCTATTTTGCTCCCTTGTGGAGAATAACAGTTGAGGAGTCTGGTGTGGAAATATTATAATATTATATGATTATACTAGAGGTCCAATGCACAGATTCGTGCACTGATGGGGTCCCTCGGCCTGGCCTGCAGGGATCGGGCTGAAACCAGCTCTCTGACAGACATCCCCCGAGGGGTCCCAGAATGCGAGAGGGTGGTTCTCAGGTGATGCACCCCAGAATTGGGCTCCCTCCTCTCTGATTCCAGGTGCGTCACCTGAGAAATGCAGCTGCCAAGTTACCGCAGCTCCGCAGCTCCTGCATTGAGCATCTTCACCCTGGTGGTCAGTGTGCATCATAGCTACCAGTTGGATGGTCAAATGGTTGGACAGTCACTTAGGTTTTATATATATAGATATTTTACATTTGTTCAACTTCCTCTCCCATTTCTGCCCTCCCTGCCTCCAAGAATAGAGAGTGAATAATCCTCTACCTTCCCTTAATTGTATGTCTGTTATTTGGCTACATACCTCTGCAAAACTTGAAGCCAGCTTTTGTGTATAAACTCCAGGCGAAGGCCTCAGTCATCTGATGTACTCTGGGAGCCACAGGCAGGCTGTGTGCCTCATTTCCTATAGTCAAACATCAAGACAGTGTGAATTTTGTTAAACATAAGAAGTTATTTTGCTGTATTTATTTGTCCATTTCTTCACCAAGGTCTGTGTTTGGTGGGTTTTGTGACCCCATTGAAGGACGTATTGGAGGCACAAAGAGGAATGACATAGATTTTCTACCTTCAAGGTTTTCTATGTTATAATCCAAAGGGGTAGTGCGGGCTGTGTACATAGGTACTAAGAGTATAACATGATTAGTGCCTGGAAAAAGAAAGACCCTCTAAAATATTAGTAGAGCTTAAAAGATAAAGCATCTCCTCTGCTGGTTGGGGGCAAATTCCTCCGAAGACCCTTATTTTATGGACTCACCCCACCCCATTTCATGAATGTACTAGGAATGGCAGCTGGGAGGGCTACATTTGCAAGATGACAAGCATGTGGGAATGGCAGTGTACACCCCTGAGAACTAGCGATATTAGGAGAGGACTTTTTACAGTCCATGTTTCAATAGGAATGATATTTTTTTTAAATAAGTGGCAATAACTTAACAGATTTCTAAGTTGCCCAACTGTTTGTCCCTCCACCATAGAGGCAGTCAAACATTCTCCTTATGCTGACAGCAATTGTCTTAACTACTATCTTTCAGGATTGACTTTAGGATTCAACTAAAATTCTTGGCCACTTTTCCTCAGAAAAGAAAGGGCTAAATATGAATTATGCCAAAATGAAGATTGTTGTTTTTGGCAACATATATCATCCAGATGGATACAGCAAGCAACTCAACTCAATAGCTTAACTAATTTAGTTGTCTAGGGGGACATTTTGCCGATGATTTATCCTGGCAAATCCACTGGGAAACAGTCTGCTCAAGATTTTATGTTTTATAAGAATCATGCTAAAGTCCTCCAAGGCTCCAAGCAGACAAGACAGCTCAACCTCAAACTTTTCTAGGAAATGACCTTCCTTCCCTTCCCTTCCCTTCCCTTCCCTTCCCTTCCCTTCCCTTCCCTTCCCTTCCCTTCCCTTCCCTTCCCTTCCCTTCCCTTCCCTTCCCTTCCCTTCCCTTCCCTTCCCTTCCCTTCCCTTCCCTTCCCTTCCCTTCCCTTCCCTTCTCTTCCCTTTCCTTTTTTCCTTCCTCCCTCTATTCTTCTATGGTTCAAAGTTCAAACACCATGTGCATCAAAAGCTGTTTGGATAAATACCCCCTTATTCCTGTATGTGGGTCAGCTTGGAACTCCCCCCATTAAAATTTTATGTGGCTTTGGAATAGAGTAGACTTGAGTTCTAGAACAGGCTTTGACTCTTACTTTTATTTTTTATGTATTTTTATTAATTTTATTTTTTATGTATTTTATTGAGAGGGAGAGAGAGAGAGAAACATCAATGATGAGAGCGAATAATTGATTTGCTGATTCCTACATGCCCCCCACTGTGGATTGAGCCTGCAACCCAGGCATGTTTGATCAGGAATCAAACAGGGACTTCCTGGTTCACGGTGAACCATACCGTCCAGGTGCCTCTTAGCACTGAGTTTATTCCCCATATTTAATTAGTTTCCTACTGTCTTCCTTTACTTGGAAATATTAAAGAAGTAAGAAGAGAAAGAGTAAAGATATTTTAGTTATGGCAATGATTGGAACAAAGATACAGAAATGAGAAATCCATGATACTCAGGGAAGAGTTCATGTATCAGTCTGAAATACAATGTTTTTGAAAAACATCCTTTCCCAAACAGTGTTCCCAATCGGACTGCATAATTTGGAAAAAATGTTTGCTACAAATAAATACATTTGTTTACCACAGAACTTCTCAGAACCTTTCATCTCCAAGGAATTCTTTCATGCTCATGTAGCCCTGGAAACTGTCTTTGAGGACCAGTTATGAAGCCCTCCTGAGACTAGCATGGGGGTTGCTGATAGAGTGACAGAAGAAAAGACGAGAACGGTATTTGGGGGACAGACTGTGGAGTGCCTTGAGTGTTGGACTATGAAGTCTGAGCATAGTAAACATGTGAGGAGAGGACATCATGGGCCTTGAGAATATGGGCTCTGGGGTCCGCTGATTGGACCCTTCCCAGCTGCACCACTTTGCTGGGGGATGACAGCAAGGAAGTTACTTAGCCAATCCCTATTGCAGGGGCTACGTGGAGCTTGTGTTTAATAGCAGCTTATTGGCAACACTGCTGTGAGAATTAAACAAGTTGATAGATGAAACTGCTTAGATCAGAGGCTAGCACAGAGCAAACAACCTAAAAGCCTGAAATAACACACCACAAATGGGAAGTAACGGAGCCATTTGGAGCAAGGAAATGGTGCTATAAATGTGTTTTAGCTGAGCTAACCCTTCATCAAAGGAGAAATCCTCAGTTAGAACCGTGACCGTAGGAGGAGGAAGCAAAAGGAAGGATAGAAGCTTATGCGGGAAAAAGCCATTTACAGCATCATAATACATGGGAAGAGTTTCTTACAGGGCTGCGTGCGATTCAAAGCTCTGTTGAAAAGACTGGCATAGAGCGGCTTTAAAATGAAGGCATTTAATTTGGTTAATTGGAACTGTGCAAATATCTCCCCCAAATATCCTGTGGGTGTTGTGTGAATGTGAGTGTGTGTGTGTGTGTGTGTGTGTGTGTGTGTGTGTGTGCGCGCACGCAGGCTCTCTACACAATTTTTCAGGCACATTTTCTTTCAGCTCCTTGTTCATTTTGCTGCTTCACGCTGAGGCTTTTATTGCGGACCTTCGCTCTGTCGTTTCTATGGCATTTGTAACACCTTTTGCTCTAATTGGAAATTGGAACTGACTTTTTAATGAAAGACGTTTTCCAATAAGAGGATATTTTTGAAAAAGTTAATTTTTCTAATCCTTGGCTTGTGAGTTCTATTTTCTCTCCAGTGTTACTTGGAATACGTTAATACAGACAGAAGATTAGCAAATCTAATAAGATTTTAGTTGAGGAGAACATAGCCATTAATAACAGTTAGGAAAACTAATCATTTTTATTATATTAGTGGAAGACTTTTATAACGTCAACACATTTTTATTTTCAGGCATGTTTTAATAAGAGGAATGGGAAACAAAGATGTGTTTCTAAATAGACTAAAAGACGGAAAAATAGGAGGTAGTGACAAAAACTATTAGGACGGTAGATAGTAAGTTATAAACTATAATTTAAGTTGGATTATATCAAAGATTCTATGGAAGATGTTTTACTTCTATCTAAAGAGCTACAGGTTGTTGTTTTTCGTACAAAATTGAAATAGACCTGAGTTGAATTAGAATTTTACTTTAAGAATACTAGGCTCAGTTATAAAATGTATCTTTCAGAAAAACAATTTGTTATTAATTTGACCTTAGATTAATATATAGTAAATAGTGATGGATACATTGGATCTATTCTATATATTCACACTGTCATTTAAAATAAAGAAATATGAATATAATTTCAATGTTTCAACTAATGGAATTTCAAAATATGTGTTGCTGACACAAGTGTACTTTAAATGTGCTGTCGATTCTATATTTCAGTTGTATATTTTAACCTTAACATTGTAGATAACTTTTTGAAGATTGTTAGGCTGATACCTTAGTGACCTTCTATGAATCAGCTCTGAACTCAAGTTCAGACTAAAATTAAATCGCTGGCTGTAGACCTCTCAGGCTGAACTGTTCTCTTTGATCAAATGCTTGGCATCACTTAAAATGGTGTGACATAGAAGGAAATAGGACAGACCTTGTTATTTCCAGTCAGCAATAGGTCCTTTCCTTTAACCATTTTACTCTAAATGTAGGCAGGTGGACTAAGAAGGGGGAAAAGGCTACAGTGAACGAATACTATTGAGTGAAATTGATAGCCGTGTTCACTTCGCAGCTCCTAATAGTGAAAAAAATAACATGAAAATAAAATACCTGTTTTTATAAGTAATTCAATGAAAAGGAATGGGAGACATTATTTTTATTTATTTTTTTCTTTCCTCTTATTGTTTAATCCTCACCTGAGGATATGTTTTTATTGATTTTTGGAGAGAAAGGAAGGGAGAGAGAGAAACATTGATGGGCTGCCTCCTTATGCGTGTGAATTGGGGATGGAACCCGCAACCTTTTGGTGAACCAGACAACTCTCCACCCAACTGAGTACCAGGCCAGGGTGAGAGACATCACTTTTATTTTGCAGCCCCCACACTCACCCCTGACCATGGCAAACACAGGCTGCTTTTCATCTTTACCTTCCTGACTCATCTTCATGACAGAAATGTGTCCATGTCAATTATTTTTTGGTGGCTCACAACTAACTGAATGATTTGATTTGTTTATTTTTTTCATGACCTGCTCATTAGGTAGCAGTAACCTGGAATGATATTTCTGTGTGTGTGTGTTGTGTGTGTGTGTGTGCGTGTGTGTGACACACACAGAGATTAACCACGGAAATCTCAATTCAGCAAATTTCTCCTTTTACCCCAATGTCTCATTGTGTAGCTGAAGATAGGAAGCAGTGTGGCCTGTTGGACTATCATTCACCTTCTCTCTCAGATCTAAAGCATTCATGGGAATGAGTCAGTAGTGAATTCCAGATGAACTCCTTTCTTATTCCGGTTTCAGCTGGGAAAGCATGGAGACTAGAGAAGAAAACATTAATGGAGATTCCAAGAAGCTTGGGTAGTTTTCCTCTTACCCTAAGATGATATTATTTTTTCATAGATGGCGCCCCTTAATTTTAACCCTCTTTAACCACTCTCCTTTAAAGATGAGTTTGAAGCAATGGACCTAACTCTAATATTTTAGATATGGTCCTTGTTGTGGCTCCTTTGTTTCTCTAAATATCCAGTTGCATTCCTTATATCCCCCTGTTATTAACGAAGAGTACACTGGACGTGTACCTTCGCATATTTGAATTAATAAATTTTCTGCTAGGTAGTGACCTTGAGTTTAGCATTCATACAGACTAAGCTTATTTGTTACACCTGGGTTCTTCTGCCCTGTGCTTAGAAAAAATTACCTCATTATCCCTTCATTCAAGCACTAAAATAATGATAAACCAGGAAACAAATGCTAAATCTTTCAAATTTTTTGAATATTTAATAATAATACAATTACTTCAGTGAATCCTTCACCTTGAATAATTGCAGATAAACATAGTGCATATTGCATAGATTTTAAAATATTAATAGATTTTAAAATATTTTTCCAAGCAAAAATATGAAACAAAAAATCACATTGCACTTTTTTTTGTGGAGATTGCTTTGAGTTATAATTTATTATTAATTTTCACTCTATGGTGCCCATTACAGCTGAACTTTTCTATGTGAAATCACACCTTTAATTGAAAATTTTAATGTAATATATTAAATTCCGTATGGCTGACAACAGTCATCTCAGAGGTGACTGTGCCTTTTAGAACCATTATAGCCGTTATGGTCTATTCTAGGACTCAAGAAAATTCTTCCAATTTTCTCAGCTGAAGGGTCAAGAGAGCCTCCTCCAGCTAATCAGCTTGATGGGCTCTCCTAAGAAAATCAGTCACCCTAGGTGTCCTCAGACCAGCCTTCTGTGTGCTATAAATCTATGGTGCCTCAAAAATGTATACACACTTTGGATCATTATTCATTCCAGTGGGTTAAACTGAAAAGAAAAAAACAACAACATTGGAATGAATAATGATTCAAAGTGTGTATACATTTTGGGGGGACACCCTGTATGTATGACATTCATGAGCTGAGAGGTGTTTGAACTCATTAATGGGTTCTCTATCATTTTTCAATCTCTTATTGAATCAGTTTACTTCAGTGGCAGTCACCCCTCACTGTAGGGAGGGCGTAAGTATTGTTGGGGATTACTCCCAACACTGTGCTTTTGCTCTGTGCTCAGGCTTGTAACTCATGGCATGGTTTTATTTTCTAGCTTCTCGAAGCTTCTAGTTGCATCGCACAGTGCTTGAGGGGGCTGCTCTCAAGCAAGACTGCCTGGGGCCCGACCCCTATACCTCTCTCTGTGACCTTTGCAAGTCACTCAACCTTTCTGTGCTTCAGTTTCATCATCATCTATAAAATGGTGTTACTGGGACTCCATAGGACACTACAGTCAGTGTCGACAGCCGTTCTCCCACAAGGAGCCCTCCATGAAGGTTAGATGATTATGATCACTGTGGTAATCCAGTGGGGCACCTCCGGCCCAGAGCACAGGACACTGCTTCTTGTTTCTCCAGAAATGCTGCCATAAAACACTCTCCTCTTAGTTAAATGAGCACAGCCACCCTTCCTCGGGCACAAGGCTAAGATGGTGGAGGTCTAAAAAGTACCCATTACGTCTCTGGAAAAGTCCCCATAAATAGCATCCATTTTCCCCATTTAGCTCCCAAACAATTTGAGAAATAAAACAAAGTGTGACAGATTGAAGCCTAAAACATAGTTGACACTAACTGTTAGGAAGAGCCTGCTCCGTTGGAGCTCTGAATTTTCCCCCCTGCAGGATGACTGCTCACAAGAGAAAGAACGCCTACAGCCCATTCTTCCCGAATAAACCAACCTGAGAACTCTTCTACCCACACTCAGATAGACCAGTGGGGCAGAGGGAAGTCAGAGTGGATCTGATGATCAGCATGCCTGCACATGGAAGTAGACCTCAATCAGCAAAGGGAAAGTTCTCTGCCTTGACCGTCAGCATATATGATAGAAAAGCACCATATATTCCCTGCTATATTATTCCCTGCCATATGCTTAGCCCAGCTACAATATTCCTGGAGAGGTGTGTTTTCATTTTGGTGGGTGCTGACAAAGGTGTTTTCCACATAGTGAACATAAAGTCATAAGGATAGTGAATCCATAGTTTCTATGAACATCTCTACAGAAACCCGTGTGTCTCTTACCTATGATCCAACCTGAGTGATTTTAAGGCATTTTACAAATATTTACCTGTCTTCAGGGAATTTGAAATGCTCCTTTCAGTTTTTACTCACGTGAATTCCTTGTGTGAAAACAGATGGCTGTTTAATACTGCCTTATCATGCTGCTATTCTTGTTTCTTCAGTACTTTCATGTTCTGCCTCTTTACGTGTTTTTTCTCTTTTTGAGGGGGAAAATACTGTCTCATTATCAAAATTAAGGAAGTGTGTATTGGTAGTGAGCTACCCGGAATGAAACTGTAGTACGTTCAGGTGCTAGTTTCCAAGGAAAGAAGAAAGTGGCTGCTGTTCTTTCAATAGTAATCAATTCCTCTCAAATCCATACCAAGTCAGTGCTCTTGAAAGGTGGGTTGGCATTCATACTGCTAACCCAAATGCTTTTATTTATTTTTTCTTTGTAAATGAAGCAATGTCTGCAAATACAATGGATCTATTTCTGACCACCAAGCTCCAATTGATAATAGGGATATTGATTTTACGAGTCCTTCTTATTACTCTTGAAATGAGAAATCAATGTCTACAGTCGATGGTATGATAAGGAGAAAAAAAAACATAAAAAACAAGAAATTTCTGTGAACAGAGGAGAAAATCTCTGGCAACTTTTCAAAGCTATAGTAGACTATGCAAAATCTGTAGATTCCTAGGACATGCAGGTCAAGGAAAGAAATGTAGGTTGATTTTGTCATCATTTACAAACCTAACTGTAATATATAAAACAGAATTAAAAACTGAAGTTGTCTTCAGACATGGTTGGTTGGATGCAAAATATTGATAGTAGTACTCTAACCAACTTCTTAGAATATGGGCTCTATCTCTCAATTATGTGTTCATTGGCTATGTGGGTATTTGTTATCACCTTCATATAATGGAAATTCTGGAATTCAGTACTTTGTGTCCTGTCCTATGATATCTGGGCATATATCTCAGCTGTTTGATAAGTGACTGTTCACATTGATGTCTTGGGGGACATTGGAAGAATAAGTAACTACACAGTATCATCATATTATGACAATGGCTAACGTCACAACTGAACAGCAGGGACATGAGGCTGCATGGTGCTTGGTGGGGATAAGGGACCTTAGGCTGCACCCCTTCCCCTGGCTGTCTGCCACCACTGGGGCCTCCCTCTCTTCCCCCGGGCGTCCCCAACCCTGATCAAACTCCCAGACCTCCTGGTTGAGGGGACAATTTGCATACTATGCTTTTATTATATAGGACTAGTGGCCCATTGCACAAAATTCATTCACATTAAAAGGGAATTAATTAGAGCAAATATTTTAATGTTGCTATTTGCCCTTTCTCTATAATAGAAGTGTTAGAGATGAAAGAAAATCAGTAAAATGTATATGAAAATCTCCCTCCTGTCAGAGTCTGGGGCATGCCATGGGATCTAGAGTCAAGTCCCCTCATACCACCTGCATGCACTTTGAAAATGCAGGAGACACAGACCCGGCCGGCCCCACCCCTGTCAAGCCCCTCCAGGCGGCTTGGTATCAGGACTCCCGGCCTGGTACCAGGTGGGGGACACAGTCTCAGGTCCCCCATCAAGCCCTGCCAAGCGGGGAGCATGGCATGAGGTCTCCCCACCTGGTGCCGAGGCAAGGGGTGCAGCCTGAGGCCCCCTGTCAAGACCCGCCGGGCAAGGGCCATGGCCTGAAGTCCCCTGTCAAGCCCTACCAGGCAGGGGGCATGGCATGAGGTCTCCCCACCCAGTACTGGGGGGGGTGTAGCCTGAGGCCCCCTGTCAACCCCTGCCGGGCAAGGGCCATGGCCTGAAGTCCCCTGTCAAGCCCTACCTGGTGGGAGATGTGGCCTGAGGTCCCCCATCATGCCCCACAGGGCGGGGGGCACAGCCTAAATTCTCCCATCAAGCCCTGCCGGGTGAGGGGTGTGGCAGCCTGAGGTCCCCGTCAAGCCCTACCAGGCGGGGGGGGGGGGTGCGGCCTGAGGTCCCCCAACAAGTCCCGCAGGGTGGGGGGTATGGCCTAAAGTCTTCCGTCAAGCCCAGCCGGACAGAGGGCATGGCCTGAGTTCCCTTGTCCCTTCCAGGCACCATGCAGCCTCAGGTCCCTGCTGTTCGGTTGTGGTGTTACAGCGTCCCAGCTAATTTGCATATTCCTCTATTATTATGATGATGATTCCATGTCCTAGGCAAAGCTCTTGATAAGCATTAGTCTTTTAATTCTTACAACTATGCTGTGCTAGACTAGGCATGAGAAAGCTGATCTTCAATACTCAGACAAGCTAGATAGCAAGTAAATGATGTGCCACCATAAACATCAGGGATTTTGCCCATATTTTCCCTCTACCTGGAATGTTTTTCTCTAGATATCCTTTTGGCTTACTTCTCCTGAAGAACTATTCTCCAATCTCAGTGAGACCTATTTACAACTTCAACTCTTTTTTCCAATGATATCGTTCCATTGAGTTTTAAATATCTTTGCTGTGTTTTCTGCTACTTAACATTATTTACATTTGCATTACTTTATTTTTTTTTTTTTTTACTCCCTGAACTTAAATACAATAGGGTTTTATTTTCCCCCTGGTTATGTTGCGTAAATTACCAAGTGGTGGGAGGACAGACAACCAGGCACTCAGAAGATTCAGGAAAGGCACTACATTGCAGGAGCACCTGTTCTGGCTGGCTCAGGGGAATCGGTTCCCAAAGCTGAGCCCAGAATGCAGGGGGGCTTTCTCTTATAAAGGGCACTACGTTCTTTCTCTCTCAGCTTCCAGGGCCTTTTCGTGGGCTTTTTGTAAGGAAGACATGAGATTAGGACCAATGGCCCTGACTGGCGCTAGCAGTCAACCCCTTGTGGGGGCTTGTGCATGGTTTACAGCCCCTGTAAATTAAGTAAGTTAAATATTTAGGGAAACAGGTTTTGCAAGGCTAAGATACAAGCATTGGTGGGAGGGGGTTGGGCTTAATTACCTTAGCATATGCTTCAGAATGTGGACTCATGCTGCTAGCCCAAGTTGCCTCCACAATAAAAACGTACATTCCTTGAACGTTTTCTAGGAAACAAGTAGGCACTTAACAAATAATCGTTGAATGAATGAATCTAGCCTAAATGGACCGAGTCACTTAAATGGTGGTGAAGGGTCCAAGCAGTTTAGCTCCTTGTACAGAGCACAGGGTCTGAGCAATTGAACAATGGAATCTTGCAGATGGTTCCATCCAAAAGGATTCTGTATTCCTGGTTTTCTATATTGAAATCTATATGCTTTTGTTCCCCCCCTACCAGGAGCTTGTCTGTCAAATTGTTGAGTGGCAGAACTCTCTAGAGAACATACTCAGACAGTATTGTTAAGAGAACAAATAAACCTCCAAGGCAAAGGAAGTTTGTGGGATTTTGTACTGACTTCTCAATCGTTGGATGTGGAGAAAGCGTGGCTGCCTCTAAGTTAACATATTTAGACTGCTTTGTATTCTGACTTGCACTGTAGACTGGTAACAAGTTAATGATTTGTGTTTCCAACACTGTAGGAAGTTTATTCCCACAACAGCTGTGCGGGCTCATTGCCGTGGGGAAGGCATAAAGTAGACCATGTTGGTAAATCCACATTACACTTGATTTTAGAGGCTTCTACTCATTTCTGATAGTATCTTTTTCCCCTTTCTTTATGGGCTGTCGTGTTACACACCCGTAGAGAGAGAAAGCGTGGTAGATCATGTCTGGGAAAGCAAACTTACAGTTTACCCCTTGAGCACAACTCTAAATGCCAATTTTTATGCTTTTCCCATAATGTATGTGTGACAATATAGAATCTGAAAACGTTTTTCTTTTAACCCGTTAAAACATTTTCCCATAGCTTGAATAAATGCTGTACGATATTAAGAAGTATTTCCAACATTTATTTTGTTGAAATAACACCTCCCCAAAGATATGGATGCGGCATAGATGTGTACACAGTTACATCAGAGTGAAACAATAGCAGTGCATTATTATCCTATATCCAGCATACTAGTAATCCTTCAGTGAATTTTTCAATACAAGAAACTCTTATTTTAGTAGAAATGTAGAAGTGAGTCTAATAGGGGCAGCAACAGAATATTGGGAACCAGCTATTATTCTAAGAAATATTAATCATGTTCTGTGAGCCGTGATTGTTTTGGTCTGATTAAAGAAGACCTGGCTGGGAGTTGCACCTGGGACCTGGGAGCTCACCTGGAAATGCAGCCCACTCTCCCCATCCCAGAGCTGCCTATTATCATGGAAAGACTAACACCATTGTTGCAGAAACCAGAACCCTTTGCATAGTACCAGCTCTTTGAAGAGCCCCAGCCTTTGCATGCCTGCAGGCCTTTGCAAATCTCCAGCCTGCATTATTTGTTAACTGCCCGTTTGGCATACCCTTTGCCTACTTCCCCATGTAATCTTTGTCCTTCTCCCCTATATAAGCAGCTGGCTTATGGGGAGAGGCAGAGCAGATTTTTGTGGCTGACCTGCTGCTCTCCCATGCCGCCGGCAGTATTATAATACTGATTCAACCCTGTCTCTGCTGAATTGGCTCAAGTAGTGACAGGCAGCACGGACCCATTGATTTTCTGGTTACAAGTCAATGCCATAAGAACTTACAAAATATTTTTTAAAATTATGAGATTACTACATATTATCCATTTTAGAGGCCACTATCTTATAACTGAACACATTATTTAAATTTTTTTGTTGTTTTTAATCACTGACCTTCTTTAGAAATGAGTCTTTAAAAAATGATCTTCACTGACCTGGCAGGTATAGCCCAGTGGTTAGAGTGTTTACCTGCACAGGAATGGTTGTGGGTTCTATTTCAGGTCAAGGGCATGTACCTAGGTTGCAGGTTCGATCCTGGTCCCAGTGGTCTGGATGCATGCAGGAGACAACCGATCCATGTATCACACATCAATGTTTCTCTCACTCTCCCCCCGCCCCACCTTTCCCTCTTCCACCCTTTCTAGGAATCAATGGAAAAAGTAACCTCAGGTGAGGATTAACAATAATATGCTCTTTACTAAAGTGGTATTTAATTTGCCTTGTGGTTTATAAAACTACTGATTAAAAAAAAGTATTTGGGAATAATTATTGGTTACTAACATCAAACATTATAGTAATAAATTACTTCTAATTTTGACAACCCGTAATCAAAGACTAATAGGATGAATGAATAAACTTCAGAAATACAGAGATTCAGGCAACATAGATAATGCTAAAAAATTCATTTAATGCTTGGTCAGTTTTTATACTTGGCTTTGTGTTATAATTTGATGAATTCACATAGTAGTCTGGACAGATTTTTTTTTTAAGTGCAATTTTTTTTGTCTTGTTCTAAGTCCACCTCTTCTGTGAAACTTGATAATCTCCAATGAGCTCTGATTCTGTGTTAGTGCCTGTGTAATAGTCCCTTTCATCAGAAACTTTCCTCTTAGTTATGAGGAAAAATTCACAAGAATCCCAGACAAGATACTAGACAGCATACTAGTACATTGGAGGGTGGGTGAATGGGAGTTAACCAAAGACCTTGTGTGCATATATGCATAACCCATAGACTCAGACAATAGGGTGGTGAAGGCCTGGGGCAGGGGGATGAATGGGGGCAGGCTGGAGGGGGTCAATGAGGGGAAAGGGGGGCATATGTAATACTTTCAACAATAAAGAATTATAAAAAAAAGAAATAAAAAGCTTCTGCAAAGCCAAAAAACCATCAACAAAATGACAAGAGAGCCCCCTGCATGGGAGAACACATTTGCCAATTATACATCTGATAAGGGATTAATTTCCAAAATATATAGGGAACTCATACAACTTAACAAAGGAAGACAAACAATCCAATAAAAAAAAATGGGCAAAGGACCTAAATAAACAATATAATGGTTGGGAGATCCATGTGTGGGTTTGTATGTAGCAAGAGTTAATTCATTCTAATTGCTCTATATTCTAAATCATTGTTAATGAATAATAAAAGGAGCATGTGTGGGTTGGGTAGTCAATCTACATAAGAGAAGGCCCAGGAGTTTCCTCAAAAAAACTAAAAATGGAACCCCCATTTGACCCAGTGATCCCACTTCTAGGAATATATTCCAAGAAACTAGAAATACCAATCAGAAAGGACATATGCACCCCTATGTTCATAGCAGCACAATTTACAGTAGCTAAGATTTGGAAACAGCCTAGGTGCCCATCAGCAGATGAGTGGATCAGAAAACTGTGGTACATCTACACAATGGAATACTACGCTGCTGGTCCCAGTGGTCTGGATGCATGCAGGAAACAACGCTGCTATAAAAAGGAACTCCTACCATTTGCAACAGAATGGATGGACCTGGAGAGCATTATGCTGAGTGAAATAAGCCAGTCAGAGGAAGATAAAAATCACATGATGTCACTTATTTGTGTAATATAATGAACAACATAAACTGATGAATAAAAACAGATCCAGAGACAGAGAAGCATATAAGCATAACCAATGGACACAGACACCAGGAGGGTTGAGGGCATGAGCGGGTGGGGGGTGGGGGTGGGCAATGGGGGAATAAGGACACATATGTAATACCTTAATCAATAAAGAAAGAAAAAAATAAATCTATAATAATAAAAGGGTAATATGCTAATTAGACTGGACATCTTCTGGATGTCCTTCTGGACGTCCTTCCTGACAAAGCCAGGGCCCAAGGGAAGCAGTCTGGGTCCCGGGTACCTGCCCACAGCCAGAGGAGGGAAGTAGCCCAGGTCCCAGGTGCCTGCCGGAGGCTGGAGGAGGGAAGCCTGCGTCCCAAGTGCCGTTGGACTTGGCCGGGGCAAGGAAGGCCTACTCTTGCATGAATTTTTGTGCATCAGGCCTCTAGTACATAAAAAGAGAAGGCCCAGGGGTTTTAGAACATGTGTGAGAGTCTGGAACCAGACATTTGAGCTTGGTCCTTCAGACTTCACTATAGAGCAGGGGTCCTCAAACTTTTTAAACGGGGCCAGTTCACTGTCCCTCAGACCGGTGGAGGGCTGGACTATAGTTTAAAAAAAAACTATGAACAAATTCCTATGCACACTGCACATATCTTATTTTGAAGTAAAAAAACAAAACAGCAAAAACACCCTCATGTGGCCCACGGGCCGTAGTTTGAGGATGCCTGCTTTAGAGAGATGTTCTTGCTCAGTGTTCTCCCACCCAGACAGGGCAGCCTCTGCTGCATCTTACAGAACCTGTTATTAGCCACAGTCTCAGACAAGGAAAGCACTCCACCAAAGCATGGGTCACAGACATTCGCTCAAGATTTCACCAAGACCTCACAGAATCACCAACCCCAACCCCACCAGGTCCAGTAGATCAAGATCTTCCAGTGGGACACTTGGACATGAGTTCCTATTGTTAGGAACAATGGCACTACTAGTAAAACAGTGCTTCTTGCCCTTATTTAACTTGTGCCCAGAAATTTTGAGAAGTTTGATGTTTGGAACCAGGATCAAGTGATGGGGTTTCCTTTCCCATTGCTTCTAGGACCCGGACTTTAAATTTACTCCCCTAACACCCACATAAGCAAGGGTCCCCTCTCCTCAGGTTTCCTGATAGCTTTACGAATGGTCATTACTGAAAAAGACAGCTGGAGGCACATTGATCGGAACATTTGGATACCCTTGCCCCCAGGAGAAACATCCTGAGATTCACATTTCAGTAATACCACTTACTCTTGTGATGTCTGTGGGGGAGACCTGGATTCCAGCAGAAGTTCCTTTACCGCTACCACTGCGAGATGATGTTAGACCAGAGCAATTTAGATTTAATCAGGTGCATTCACTTCTGTTCAGTGCCACGTGTTTTTCAACTGGGTTTTTCTGTTGTCATAGCAAACATTAGCTCCTCTTTCAATCTCCCTACAGTAGCCAGGACAGAAGTATATACCAATGGGCATTATGCCATGTGACTCAATTTAGTATGTATAATCCATGCATATTCTAAATGATGTTTTAATGTACCATAAAAATAGCATTCTTCATTTAAGGTATCCAGTACCTGGAGGGAAAATACATTTCAGACCTTATAATTAAATATAGGAAGTATCAGCAGTAAAAATTTTATTCAAACATAGTCAGTATGGCTTAAGGTATTTATAATTTTGCATTATGCATCCCCATAGATTTAGAAAGTAATGTTTCTACATTTATATTTTTGCACCTTTGAAGAAAATCAAATCATGAGAACATATCTTAATTTATTTGAATATTTTAATTCTCCAGAATAAAGAACAAGGTGTATCTCTCAAATCGGGAAGAAATAAAACACCGCAACCTACAAAACTAAAAAGCAAATGTATTAAAGAAGTCTATAGTATATTGTGTTTGCTAAATGATCAAATGTAAATAATAGATTTATGTCTCTGCCATAATGTTACATGTAACTTGACATATAGCTACACTCATAATTTAAAATGACTGCATTTCAGAATGTGAAATGGAACATTTTAGTGAAGTCATTGCAGATACATTAACTTTTCTCAAAATCATGATAAATCTGAAACTTAAATTTACTGTGGCAAACCTGGCTACTTTTGATTCACAGAGGCTAACAAATTGCAATTAAATATGTATATGCATTGAATATATATAATTGTGTATATAATTAGAGTTTCTCAACCATTTATCAGTGCACATCTATACTAATAATAGCCTAGGTGGTGTCATGCCCTCACATCATCACAAGATGGCCGTCACAAGATGGCTGTGTGCACAGAGGAGGCGGGGCCAGGTGGAGGAGGCCAGTCGTGGCAAGGGAGGGCAGTTGTGGGCGATCAGGCTGGCAGGGGAGGGAAGTTGGGGGCAATCAGGCTGGCAGGCAGAAGCAGTTAGGGGCAATCAGGCAGGCAGGCAGGCTAGCGGTTAGGAGCCAGCGGTCCCGGGTTGTGAGAGGGATGTCTGACTGCCGCAGGGATCGGGCCTAAACCGGCAGTTGGACACCCCCCAAGGGGTCCCAGATTGGAGAGGGTGCAGGCCAGGCTGAGGGACACTCCCCTCTGTGCACAAATTTCATGCACCGGGCCTCTAGTATTATCATAATTGTTTTTACATAACATACTGTTGTTCACTGTTTGTACCTAACTTAGAATGAGTGGAAATATTTATATATGATTTAACTCATTTAAAAATATCTACTTACAGCCCTAACTGGTTTGGCTCTGTGGATAAAGCGTCAGCCTTCGGACTGAAGGGTCCCAGGTTCAATTCTGGTCAAGGGCACGTGCCTTGGTTGTGGGCACATGCCCAGTAGGGAGTGTGCAGGAGGCAGCTGATTGATGTTTCTCTCTCATTGATGTTTCTAACTCTCTATCCCTCTCCCTTCCTCTCTGTAAAAAATCAAAAATATATATGTATATATTTTTAAATATCTACTTACAGATATTATGTGTTTTCTTACACATTTTTAAAGGAACAACTAAGGAATAAAATAATTAACAAATTAGCAAATATTTGAACTATCTCTCCACCAAGAAACCATCTCTCAACCAACATATTAAAAATATATTTTTGGATTTACCTAGGTCAATATCTTATAAATTTTAGCATTTTAATTTGTAAATGTCGAGATTTATTTCTAAATTTTTGTGATTAATTTTCTGATAACTAATTTCTTCAGTTTTTAAAATGTTTTTATGGATTTTTAGAGATAGGGGAAGGGAGAGGGAGAGAGAGATTGAAATATCAATGAGAAAAAGAAACATCAGTTGACTGCCTCCTGCATGCCCCATTCTGGGGATTGAGCCTACAAACTGGACATGTGCCATGACTGAGAATCGAACCAGTGAATGTGATATAGATATAAATTTAGTCTAAATATAATTGATATTTATGTATTGTTAAAGCGCTGGTTTTCCTTGGTTTGCTACTGAAACTCTGACCCAATGTTCATTGCATAGCTGCTAAATGGATGGATTTCTGAGCATAATATTTTTTACTACGATGCTGTCCACAGGGTGAACACTCCATGAAAGACCTCTAAGAGGAAACATATTATTTTCATTTCTTTATTTCTTTCATTTTGATGTTAAATGATTAAATCTCCTTGCTTGAGAGTTATTGCTAACTTGAAGTATAAAACAGCATTGTATTCCAGATTCGAGTTATTGTTAGCTCAGTTGGTAGGGATAGATATGACTTGTCTATTCTGCTTCCCATGCATCTGGTAATGAAGTATATCAGTTATCTTCATTATTATTACTTTCCTCCCTGAAAACCACCAGTAACAGTGAACACCTATTGAGAATTTACTGGGCTACATTCTGGGTTTAGCATTTTGCAAAGACTTCTCATTTAACCTTATGACCAATCTATGAAGTAGGTTCTATGATTAATACCATGTAATAGGTCAGCTATAAAAGAACATTGACAAGTTTCAATCCAGATCTCAGATGTAAGGGATTATACTCATAAACGTTGCATGATGCTGCTTTGTTTATGAGAAAAAGTATTAAAAATTAATTGAAAATGAGATAATGGAAAATGCAGGACATTTTGGCTCACAGGCCAGTACCTCGGAATATTATTAGTAGTTGGATAGTTACATAAACAGCATAGATGTTCATAAATGAACTATGATTTTTTTATTCCACTGTGAAATAGTGGTGATTTTTTATAATGTTAATCATTTCAGAAAATGAAATATATGTTTTTCACCTTTCATTCTATCAAAATTTATTGACCATGGCAACCAACAAAAGCTAAGCCTCCCATCCATAGGCATTTTACAGTGAAAAGAGCAAATCCTCACCACTTCTAGGACCTTACAAAAGAATTTGATATATTCCCAAACGGGAGAACTAAAACAATGAAAACTAACTATTTTACATAAACGATGAAACTTTTCCCTGGGATGGATTTTCATTATGCTCCAGCAGGCAAACAGTTCCTCTGTACTGTGCAAAGAGCAGACGTCGTAGAAATATGTGCATCTAATGAATGGAACTGCAATAACAGGTCACTCACCGGCAAAGTGACAAAGAGTTATGGGTATTCTGTAAGGCAACACATTTAAATTTCCTGTCGAGTAAATGTCTCTGGTGTTTTGTTCTCCAATATAATGGAATTCATCTGTGCAGTCCTTTTAAAGGTACAGGAGTGTATCTATGGCAACACGAGGGGGGCCACTTTGTTTCCTAAAGCACACAGCAGTCTTGCAACTAGGCAGAGGCAGATGTCTTGAGGTAGGTGGTGCCTGCATCTGAAATCAGGAACTAGTTTCGTCTGGATTTCACTCTCCTTCAATTAGAATATAGCGATCACATTTTAATATGAGAAATTTGTCAAATTACCATAGTGCTGTGGCAGGGTCTCCTGTATTCGGTGACTCTTCTTCCACATTTTCATCCTGTGAGCACGCACGTGCACCTGTAAGTAACTGAGTCTACAGTCACAGAACCCTTGGCAGAAAAGTGCTGAGTCCCAGGGACTGAGAGCTTGGTTTCCGGTCCTCTGATGTCTTTGTTCAAATCTAAGACATGATTCCACTGCCGAAACTACAAAACAATTAATGCAAAACCCTGGTTTTGTTCCTTGAAACATGTAAGCAATAGGAAGCTGGCTGGATTGTGGAATTTATAGACTCAGGAAAGAGAGAGACACCGAGATGGTAAACAGAATCCCAGCACCAGGTAGCCCACTTTCCATCCGTTTCTGGCAAAAGTCTCTCGGCTTCTGGCTTCTTAGAATTAGAGACTGGACGTTAGGAGACGTGGGGAGAAGGGGATAAAGCAGGGTCACTATTCTATTCTCTGTCTTTCCTCTAAATTTGAAGTCAAATTTGTTACTGTGGTTTAGAGATCATTTTCAAGAGGGAGATGGGTTTGCTGGGGCCTTTTGAATTAGCTGGTGACAACTAAATGGGATCTTTTATTTTACTTTTTTACACTTCTAAGATATTGTGTGCAGCAGTCCAAGTGAGTCATGCGCAGAAGTCCTTTGAGCCTCTGGTAGGCTGTGTGGACTTTTTGCTTGACAATATTAACTCCCTGTTCAAGATGTTCTCACTACTCAACTTTTCTAGTGTCCCCTATTTTAAGTTAAATGAAACTTTACTTTTAAAATACTAGCATTAATTATCAATATAGTTATAATCTATAGAAAGATTTAGGAAGATCAATTATAAAGGTAAAGCAGAAAATACAAAAACACAGATCTGAATTGAAGCTACATCTCAGCTAATCTTTATTTATTTTTATCACATACACTAGAGGCCCGGTGCACAAAATTCGTGCACAGAGGGGAGTTGTCCCTCAGCCCAGCCTGTACCCTCTCTAATCTGGGACACCTCGAGGGATGTCCGACCTCCCGTTTAGGCCCGATCCCGGTGGGATCGGGCCTAAACGGGCAGTCGGACATCCCTCTCACAATCCAGGACTGCTGGCTCCCAACTGCTTGCCTGCCTGCCTTCCTGATTGCCCCTAACCGCTTCTGCCTGCCAGCCTGATCACGCCCTAACCACTCCCATGCCAGCCTGTTTGCCCCCAACTTCCCTCCTCTGCCAGCCTGGTCACCCCTAACTGCCCTCTCCTGCAGGGTTGATCACCTCCAACTGCCCTCCCTTGCAGGCTTGGTCCCTCTCAACTGCCCTCCCTTGCAGGCCGGGTGCCTCCCAACTGCCCTCTCCTGCTGGCCATCTTGTGGTGGCCATCTTGTGTCCACATGGGGGCAGGATCTTTGACCACATGGGGGCAGCTATATTGTGTGTTGCAGTGATGATCAATCTGTATATTACTCTTTTATTAGATAGGATAGAGGCCTGGTACAGGGGTGGGGGCCAGCTGGTTTGCCCTGAAGGGTGTCCCGGATCAGGTGGGGGTTCCCTTGGGGCATGGGGTGGCCTGAGTGAGGGGCCTGTGGTGGTTTGCAGGCTGGCCACATCCCCTGGCAACCCAAGCAGAGGCCCTGGTATCTGGAATTTATTTTCCTTCTACAATTGAAACTTTGTAGCCTGGAGCAGAGCCAAGCCTGGGGCTCCCTCTGAGGCTGGCAGCCATTTGTGTTGGGGTTATAATTGAAACTTTGTTGCCTTAAGTGGGTGGGCCCGGCCAGGGTGTGCGGAAAGCTTTGCTTCCCCTGTTGCCGGCGGCAACGCTGGCCTGCTCTCTCAAGCTCCATTCTGCCGCCATTTGTTTGAATTTGTTTACCTTCTATAATTGAAACTTTGTAGCTTGAGTGGAGGCTTAGGCCTGGCCAGGGCAGGCAGAAAGCTTGGCTTCCTCTGTTACCTAGGAAACCTTGCTCTCTGTGGCTGTAGCCATCTTGGTTTGGGTTAATTTGCATACTCGCTCTGATTGGATGATGGGCGTGGCTTGTGGGTGTGTTGGAGGTATGGTCAATTTGCATATTTGTCTATTATTAGATAGGATTTGGCTTATATCCATTCTGATTATAATGCCAAATTTCTGCTTTTCAAAATTTTGAAAATATGGAAGTACAGGGTAGAAAATATTATTTATAAACCTACCCATCATATCTATATAATAACTGATACTAATTAATTACTTTATAATAATTCTAAAACATGTTTAATCTAATTTAACCTGTTGAAAACTATTTTATTCTCCAGTTGAAATAAGTAGCTATGTCAACATATCAACAATATCTCTTAAAAGTCCTATGAAGCATAATGCATAGTTATATTTTATAGTAATTTATGACTGCCTTTTATTCTGGATATTTAAACATTTAAGGTACTAAAACTCATTTGGACTATTTTAGATTGGATGCTACATAACATCACACTAATTTTTAAAAATTTTTTTTATTGATTTCAAGAGGAAGGGAGAGGGAGGTAGAGATAGAAACATCAATGATGAGAGAGCATTATTAATCAGCTGCCTCCTGCATGCCCACACTGGGGATCAAGCCTACAACTAGGGCATGTGCCCTGATTGGAAATCAAATTGTGACCTCCTGGCTCAGAGGTTGATGCTCAACCGCTGAGCCATGCTGACCAGGCAACATCACACTAATTTTTTAAAGAACTTTATATTTTTAGAGAAGATTTTGATTCAGAACAAAATTGAGAGAAATATACAGAAGTTTCCCCATGCCAGCCCTGGCCCCACTACATGCATAGACTTTCCCATTATCAACCTCACTTAGCAGAGAGCTATATTCACTACAGTTCATGACCCTACTTTAACAAATAGTCATCACCTGAAGTCCATAGTTTATATCAGAGCTTTTTGGTGTAATATATTCTATGATTTTGGACAATTGAATAATGGCATGTTTCCATCATTATGGTCTCATACACAGTCTTTTCATTGCCACCAAAATCCTCTGTGCTCTTCCTACTAATCCCTGGTAACCACTGATTTTTTTTGTCTCCAATAGATTTGTCTTTTCCAGAATGTCATATAATTGGAATTAGGTTGTCTTCTTTCACTTAGTAATATGCATTTGTTCTCTTCTTATGTCTCCATAACTCACTAGCTCATCTCTTTTCAGCTCTAAATAATATCTCATTCATTGTCTGAATGTACCAAAATCCATTCATTCATTCACCTATTGATGCATGTCTTGATTTCTTCCAAGTTTTGTTAATTATGACTAGAGCTGCTATAAATGTTCATGGCAGATTTGTGTGCCAACATATTTTCATCTCTTTTCAGTAAATACCAAAGAATGAACTTGCTGGATCCACAGTTTCTTTCGTTTTATAAGAAACTGCCAAACTACTGTCTCTCACATTAGCTGGACCGGTTTGCATTCCTAACAACAAGCAGTGTATGAGAATTTCTCTTCCTCCCCATGTTTTCCAGTATTTGGTGTTGTCAGTATTCTAGATTTTGGTCGTTCTAATAGGTGGGTAGTGGTATCTCATTGTTTTGTTAGTTTACATTTTTCTGATGACAGAATAGTATAGAGTATTTTTTCACATATTTGACATCTATATTTTTTTTGGTGAGATGTCTATTCAGGTCTTTGGCTCACATTTTAATTTGGTTATTTATTATCTTATTGCTGCATTTTAAGAGTTCTTTATATATTTTGGACAACAGCTATTTAGATGGATGTTCTGCAAGTATTTTCTCTCAGTCTGTGGTTTGTCTTCTCATTATCTTGTTATTATCTTTCATAGAGCAGAAGTTTAATTTTAATGAAGTTCAGATTATCCTTTATTTGTTTCATTGATTGTGCCTTTGGTATTGTGTGTGTGTGTGTGTGTGTGTGTGTGTGTGTGTGTGTGTGTATATATATATATATATATATATATATATATATGTATATATATATATATATATATATATATACATACATATATATATGTATATGTATATGTGTATATATATATATATATAATGTCTCATTACCATACCCAAGGCCATTTAGATTCTCTCCTATATTGTCTTCTAGGATTTTTTTTAGTTTTGCATTTTACAACTATATCTATGATTCATTGTTAGCTATTTTTTTGTAAAGTCTACAAGGTAACAGAGAGCTCCAGACTTGGCTAGCAGGAAATTATTGAAGAAAAATTAAAAATATTTATTTTTAGGATCTTTCTATGATACTCCAAGTTTTCTGCTTGCACCCATTTTCTAACTAGCTATAATTCAAATTGCTACTCAATAATCTAAAGAATTATGCTATCATTGAAAAAATATTCCAAAATTTAATTAGTTAATATTATTAACATTGATTTTAGAAAAATATATATAAAGAAAGGAGTTGGAGATGTTTAGTAGAATAAATTGTAATAATCCTATATAATAAAAATCTAATATGCAAATTGTCCCCTTGACCAGGAGTTCAACAGCTTGCTATAATGTGCACTGACCACCAGGGGCAGCACGGAACATGGCAAGTGTCAGTGATGTGGTCTTGGCAGTGGGTGGCAGTGGAAGTGCTCCCGGCCACTATGGGCCCCAATGATAATGGGACCGTGGTGGGATGGTGGAGCAGGTGAGTGGGTGGCGCCAAGGCAGGTGCAAGCAGGGGCCTGATCACCCTGCTGATTTCCCCGCAGATGGCGACCAGTGGGGGCGGCAGGGGGGCGGGGCTGCCACCCGGCTCCCAATACTGAGGGAGCCAGGCGGGAGCCCAATGACTCAGTCAGAGGGGGTTACACAGGGGCGCAGGGGCTCAGAGGTCAGCTGGTACCTGCTCTTCCATGACAGACGCTTGTGCTTCAATTGCCAGCCAGGCCTAGGGACTGCATCCATGCATGAATTTTGTGCACTGGACCTCTAGTAAATAATAAATAAATGTGTATACATAAACTTTATACAAAAAATAAAATTCTTACTGCTTTGTTTGTAATAGAACTATAAGATTTAAACCCACACATAAGCCTTTTCGGAATCTTACAGAATTTGCTTCCAAAAAGTGATTTTAATGCTCTCTCTATATATTTTTCATGCTTTACCTTAGTACAAGGTAATGCAAATTATCAGAGTTCATTATTGCAAAGTAGACATGAGGCTCAAGTCCACTAAAGACTCTTGTTTTCATTGCATTTGTTTCAAATCATCCACAGTAAAATTATCCATGGATCTAGGAAACAGCAGGAATTTTGCAGCTCAGAGAATATGTGGTGAAATTCTCTCCTCACAGGGAAGAGGGTTGGTTCATGCCACCACACGCCCACCCCGCCTATTTAGTCAGAACTCAATATTTCCAGTGTCCTTATCTTAGAAGTGCTCAGCGCTGCAGGAGAACGAGAAATCTGTGCTACTAAACTTCTAGGTGGCCTCCTGCCTGAGCCTTGCTTTTATTATCTACCTCGGACATTATGCCCAGGGCTTCGCTTATTTAGTCATTAAAGACAATATCATGCAGAGATTGGGATTTATGCAACTGAAACTTGAAATCTTGCAGGTAACTAATACTGGTAAAAATATATCAACCCAAGCAAAGGATTTTGAATTTTAGAATTCCTGAAAAATTTTGCTGCTGAAAGAAGTTTGCCCTTGGCTTTCAGAATTGAGAGACTACAGTTACAGATATCAATTTCATCCCACATTTGAATGCCTATTATGTAAAACCCTATGCTAGGTTTTATGAAGGATTCACAAGATGAATCTGTATTCATTATGCTGTCATTATTTTAAGCTAATTTTTTCTACATTGACTTTGTCTCAGGCATTGCACTTATCTATAATAATAAAAAGCGTAATAGCTAATTAGACTGGATGTCCTTACGGACAAAGCCGGGGCTTCAAGGGAAGCCCGGGTCTTGGGTACCAGAGGAAAGCCAGTGCTGGCAGCTGGGGGAAGGAAGGCCTACTCTTGCACAAATTTTGTGCATCGGGCCTCTAGTCCTATATAATAAAAGGCTAATATGCAAATTGACCAAACATCAGAATGACCAGTCTCTATGACTCGCACTGACCACCAGGGAGCAGATACTCAATGCAGGAGCTTCCTCCTGGTGGTCAGTGTGCCAGAAGCCAGGCTCACATCTGGCAAATGCAATGGTGGTGGAGGGAGCCTCTCCTGCCTCTGTGGCAGAGATAAGTTTGTCTTAAGGATTTCCGACTGATGGCTTAGGCCCACCACCAGTTAGACATCCCCCGAGGGCTCCCAGACTGTGAGAGGGCACAGGCCAAACTGAGGGACCCCCTCACCAGTGCACAGATTTCGTGCACCTGGCCTGTAGTATGCAATATTTCATTTAATCTAATTCTCATAATACTATTTTGTGATAAATTGTATTGTTATTCATACTTGAGAATAAAAAGGAGACTGAAAAAGTTTAAACTGCCTGCCAGAGGTCTTAGCTGGTTTGATATAGTTGTTCAGTAAAGTATATATGGACATTGGGCTTGTAATTATGTTATTGGTCTATTACCTTTAAGGTCTTGACCATTGAGTAGAAGAGGCAAAAATAAAGAGGAAAAACTAAAAAATAGATACAAAAATTTCATAAAATGAGAAAAAAATACATTGGAAGCTTGGTATAGGGCAATTAATTTTGTTCAAAGTAGGAGAAGCTGAGTGAAGCTCTAGAGAAAAAATAAATAAAAAGAAATATTTTATTCCTGACTTTGAGATATGAGTAGAATTTCAATAGCTAAAAAGTTGTACTTGCTAGTGATGTTGGTTGAGGACAGGACAGATGGAGAAGGCAAAGCTGGAAGGGTGTTGCAGTCTGTGATAACAGCATGGACAAAGACTTAGGGGAATAGACATTATACATGGTTCCCTGCAGGAGTGGTAGGGAAGCAGGTGTGGGTATGTAGAGGAAGGTGGGCCATGCACACATTTCATTGAATGGTTTTTGATGTGCTGAATGCTAAGCTGAAGCATAAGGAACATAATTTTGAAAGGTTCTTTAGCAATTCAGTGTGTATGTCTTAATGACCACAGTAAATATTACTATAAACGTATTATGTGGCAAGGTTCTAACTATTCAGAAACTCATTTTCCTCTATTTTAGAGAATGCCCCGCTGTAGGGGGAAAAACTCACAGAGAAAGAAGTGAGAGTGGAAGGAGTTATTAAGACATAGGTGAAGCCCCTGAAATCAGAAAACATGACAGTTATGTATGGCATTATCAATGGATATATTATTTTCTATTTTGAATTTTGACACCAAACTTTTAGAGTAGAAAATTAATTTTTCTCACATATATAACTTCATCCACTTCCGACCTGTCTTTTATAAGTACAACTATGGCCCAATGTTATGGCTGAAATAAATGCTTATCTTTTAAAACAATGTTTATATATTGAACACATTATAATTCTTTGTTTCATATATGCATTTTGTTCAGACAAAATTTATACCTAATGGGAAAATATATTTTAATTCTGAGCAACTGGTAATAATTCAAACTCATTTGAAGCTAAAGTTTGATAAATATGTATAGACATCTAAGTTTTCAGATCCTAAAACAAGTCCTAAATTGAAATTAATCACATCACTGTCTTTTGAGTAACCTTTATCATTTATTTTATAATCATTTTTATTGCTTTGTTTTGTACCTGCTGAAAGAGAATAAAAAGTTGTATGGTCCAAAATAATTAAGATATTGTTTGCTACATGTGACATTATTCCATTTAAATTTAATAATTTGGATTAAAAGTTTACATTAGAATGTTTTGGTTTGTTTTTTATGTTCTTATCAATAAATGTAAAGTATATATGCATGAGTAATATACTAGAAGTCTCTATTGGTAATATATTAATCATATATGTTTTTTGTAACTAAAAAGTAAATAGAAGTATGAGTTTTTATGTCATTTATATATGAGTTTTTTAAATACTCATACAAGTATAACATGCTAATTTTGAATCCATCATTACATTTGAACTCTTGTATTTATGCTGGTAGTAATTTTTATTATTTAAAAAAGACTCATTAGAAAGAAACATTGGTATGTTAGTATTTTAGGTGTTTTTGATGTCATAGACAGTCATTTTCCACATCATATTTTCCTTAAGAAAATATATTATGAACCATTCAGTAAAGTGAAAACAAGGAAAAGGAAAGCTAATAGAGGAAGCTGAACAGACCTGGATTTAGAAACTTTCTTGGATGTGTTCAGGGGCAGTAATCAGAAACCATGCTTAGAGTCTGCTCCCTGTTTAGCTTTCACTCCCAAATCTCACGCCCCCACTCCACATGTATCCTATAGTCCTGTGCCATTGCTCATGGTCCCTGAGGGACGTGGCAGGTGAATTGTCACTCTGTCAGCCCTCTCCCCAGAGCACGATGTGCACTCCTGTTAGAACCCGTCTCCCTAACGCTGTGTGTAACTGGTTAAATTCTGCCTCTCCCCTCAGTCTGTGAACTCTCCTGAAAGTGGAGCTGTGCTCCATCCATGTTATTTGTATCTCTACCACATTCCCCAGCTTCTTACACATAGTAACTGTGGTAGGCAAGTTTGCTTAAAAAGAAACTAAACAAAACATTGCATTAAATGCTTCATGAACTGTAATTTAGTTATCATTAGACCGATAATATTGGTTGTCCAAATGAACACAGTGGAGAAACAGGGCAAAATCCCAAGCAAGCATTGGCAGGGAGAGTGTTGGAATGTGTGTGTGTTTTTTAAGATATTGCAAAGTACCTATTGCTGAGATGCTACTTGATTTTCCTGAAATCACCTGTCTGAGCATAGCAACTGGCTAGGTCCAGTTTGATGGATCGGTTTATTATGGTTAAATTGAGCATGGAACCATCTAAATTGATCATTAAAGAGACAAAGTCCTGAACCACCCATGTCTTGGCTGTTTCAATTCAGCTCTCTACTTGCCTACAGCCAAAACAGGAGAGAAAAATGTATAGATTTTCTAAACAATTCTGAACAACATTTCCAATATATCTTCATAAGAAAACAGTACATAAAGACATTTCCAATGACCGGATAAAAACCCAAATGCGGTGACTGACAGCACACATTATCCTTTAAAACTGTTTCCGACCGCGTTACCTTTCCTTTTCATTTCGTGTTTATCATACATCTGCCTCAGAGGGTCCTTTTAGAGCCATTCCCCTTTTTATGTTAAGCATTGCTTGTGCGGGGTCACCCAGCTCCATCCCCTTCACTCAGGACTTGTTCTTGTGCTCATGACTCTTTCTGCCTAAACTATGCTAATGTGGTTTCCATTTTCGCTTTACAAGTCACACTCTCCTTCTAGGAGATACATTTTGCTGAATGCAGCTGTGCTTTCCTTGCTGGAACTAGACCACAAGGGCTTCCTTATTTTCCTTTCCTTTTTAGCTTAAGCCAGACCAAATAGATACAGTTCCTCCATGCGAGGTCTCAGTTTTCTGTGTGGCAACATGACAACTCTGTTTTCTGTGAACCAGAGAGAATTAAACTTTGAAAACCATCTTACCTAATAAAAGAGAAACATGCAAATTAACCAACTCCATTACGCCCACAGCCAATCAGAGTGAGTATGCAAATTAATCCAACAAAGATGTAGGTTAATTTGCATAAGCAGGCGTGGAGCGGCCGGGATGGGCCTTACGCCTGCTATGAGGTGAAGAGGGGCGGTGGGCAGAACTACTGGAGCTGTGCTCTGGACAGAAGCGAGGACTTGCTGGCTCCCGAGTACTTGCTGGCTCTGGGTGGGCTGGGAGCAGGACTTGCTGGCTCCCAGGCAGCTGGGAAAGAAGCCAGGGGAAGGGAGGCCTATTCTTGCAGGAATATCATGCAATGGGCCTCTAGTCTTATAATCTGCTGTGATCTTATGGGTAGTGATAAGGAGAGTAAGGGATCCTATTTATCTTTCAAAGTTAAAATAATGCTTTAGCATATTAGTAGAACACTCTGATGTTCATGCTAGAACATGGGAAAGACACCATTTAAGAAACAAATTGGAGTGAAAACTAATTGATACCCTACCCCAACACACCGTTCTAAAGCACTGTTTACCTTTGAATGATTATGCACTGTTTAATTTCTGTGTGAAGACACATTTTTCTGTGGCTTCTTTTGGCAGTTGTTCTTTTATAAAATTGGATTATTCTGTATTTTTAGTTTTTAATCTAATATTTTTGTTTATGCTTACACATTTTTACATCAGTAATTATTCTCCCACATATATTTTTTTTTACTTTTTTCCATATATTTGTATTGATTTTAGAGAGAAAGGAAGGGTGAGGGAGAGAGAGAGAGAAACATCAATTTAAGAACAGAATGTGGATCGGCTGCCCCCTGCACCCCTAGTAAGGGATCAATCCCAGAACCGGCCATGTGCTCTGACCGGAAATCCAACTGGCAACTTTTCGCAGCATGGGACAATGCCCAACCAACTGAGCCACACTGGCCAAGGCCCACTTGGTTTTTAACTGGATGCAAAATAATAGCCTAAAATATGAATGTACTCTAATTTAACCACTTTTCTGTTGTGGAACTTTTCAATTTCCAATATTATTAACAATGCTTTGATAATGAACATTCTTGTCATTATATTCTGAACAATTTCATAACAATTTTTTTTAGAATTTACTATTTTTAGAATTGAAACTGCTCCATATAAGAGAAGTTTTTTTTCCAACACAGTTGACTAAAGGATCCATTTCTTATTTCACATACTATGTCTTATAGGCTGATATTAAGGAAATAATTTCTTAAGATTGGAGAAAAAGTGCCTAATACAAGAAGACATTGCAATTCACCAGGTCCATTTTACCATCAGTGAATATATTTGAAAATATTAAAATGGCTGTATGTTCTAGGCCAGTGGTCGGCAAACTGTGGCTCGCGAGCCACATGCGGCTCACGAGCCACGGTTTGCTGCTCTGTTGATTAATGAGTTTGCTGACCACTGTTCTAGGCATTCACATACCATCAGATAAACTGACCATGGAAAACCCATGTAAAAATGTTACATTTCATTTACTCTTTGGCAATAACCACAAAATACTGATATAAATGACACTTATTATGTTCTTACTAGAGGCCTGGTGCACAAAATTCATGTACTGTAGGGGGGGTTCAGCTTGGATTGCGAGAGGGTGCGGGCCAGGCTGAAGGACCCCACCGGTTCATGATTGGGGCCAGGGAGGGATGCAATGTTGCAATGTTGGGAGGGACCATAGGAAGGCTCCAGGGCAGGTCTGGCCCATCTCTCTAAGTCCCAATCGGCTGGACCCCAGCAGCAAGCTAACCTACTGGTCAGAGCATCTGCCCCCTGGTGGTTAGTGCACATCATAGCTACTGGTCAACCAGTTGACAGCCCCTTGATGGTCAGTGCACATCATAGTGAGTGGTTGAGCAGCCTTAGCATATTATTAGCATACTAGAGGCCCGGTGCATGAATTCATGCAGAGGTGGGGTCCCTCAGCCTGGCTGGTAATCAGGGCCGATTGGAGCTGGGGGAGGTTGACCGGGGGGAGGGGCCGAGGGAGGTTGACCAGCCATGGGAGGTTGGTTGTGGGAGTGCACTGACCACCAGGGGGCAGCTCCTGCATTGAACATCTGACCCCTGGTGGTCAGTGCACATCATAGCAACCAGTCAACCAATCGTTTGGCTATTCGGTCGCTTAGGCTTTTATATATATAGATTACACTTTGATTGGTTGAATGGATGACCGGACACTTAGCATATTAGGATAAGACAGATAGCCCTGGCACCAAGCTCACTGTGGTCTGTTGTCACAGAACATATTTTATGCATCTCTTCTGCATTTGGAAACTGGGAAACAGGTTTTGTTCCTTAATAGGGAGAAGCTCAGGATCCTCCTGGCCCCTGTGTCTTCCAGGACGTGAAATTGTCTTCCTGTGGTGGCTGTCTAAACAAACAGTTCTTCCCAAAGTCCTGATGTGCTGTGCCTAAGGAAACACTTAGTGGTCCTGCCTTTTAGTATCTCTGAATAAGGCTCCTCACAGTTAGATAAATGATATACAAGGAACAAAATTAGATCATTTTCTTCCCCTTCTGAAATTAGAAGAATATTTAAGCAATAGTTATACTTGTTGATTAAATACAGTCATACCAGCAGTATTAAAACATACTAAAATTAAGAAATGAAGTGTTCATTAGAGAATGCAATCCGCTGTTGCCTTCCTTGCTGGAAGTCACAGTTGCCAGAAGACCTAATTAACTCCTGGGAGCAGTGGTCCCATGGGCAGCATCTTCATGGAGAGGATAAAGCTCAGGAAAGCAAGAGCCTTGGCTTTTTTTTTTTTTTTTAAGGTATGTTTTTTATTGATTTCAGAGAGAGGAAGGGAGAGGGAGCAAGAGATAGAAACATCAATGATAAGAATTGATTGGCTGCCTCCTGTACAACCCCTACTGAGGATCCAGCCTAAAACCTGGGCCTGGGCCCTGACTGGGAATCAACCACTGAGCAACACCAGCCAGGCTCATTGGCTTATAAAATGCTAATCAGACATTATTTGCATTGAATGTGAGCATATCTATACTAATAAAAGGGTAATATGCTAATTAGAATGGAAGACCTTCCGGGAGACCTTCCGGACGTAATCCAGACAAAGCCATGGTGGCGGGGCTGAGGCAGAGGCAGTTAGGGGTGATCAGGCTGGCAGAGGAGGGCAGTTGGGGGCGAGCAGGCTGGCAGGGGGGGTCAGTTGGGGGCGAGCAGGAAGGCAGGGGGGAGCAGTAGGGGGCAATCAGACCAGCAGGGCGGGGTTATTGGGGGCGAGCAGGCTGGCAGAGGTGGGAAGTTGGGTGCAAACAGGCCAGCAAGGGGAGCAGTTGGGGGCAATCTGGCTGGTGGGGTCAGGAGGCAGTTGGGGGCAATCAGGCCAGCATGCAGAGTGGTTAGGGCGATCAGGCAGGCAGGCAGGTGAGCAGTTAGGAGCCAGTGGTCCCAGATTGCAAGAGGGATGTCCGACTGCTGGTTTAGGCCCGATCCCAAACCAGCAGTCAGACATCCCCCGAGGGTTCCCAGATTGGAGAGGGTGCAGGCTGGGCTGAGGGACACCCCCTTCCCCACCCACGCCCCCATGCATGAATTTTGTGCACCAGGCCACTAGTTTATGATAAATCACACAACTGTTTACTTCATGATCATATTTAATTAGCCTAATGTTTTTTATATCAATATTGTATAGAACTTCTATTTCTTGGGTAGAGAAATAGCCATAAAGACTTACTGTTTCTTTATTACCTTTAAGTAATAAAGTGTTTTCATTTATGATGAAAGGAGTCCCTCGTCTGAGACTTTCTTTATCAAACAGGCATGGACAGGGAACTTCACCACTTGGAAGATACTCAAATAAATTATAGCCTTTAAATCCTATTGATTTATATACCTGGGATCTTCTTTTCAATGATTCCAACGTGTTTCTTATAGCTCGATCATCATTATAATTCTGTTTCTCTTTAATATAACCACTTTTCTCCATTAAGTTATTTTTCATTACTAAAGTTGCACTTTATAATCAACGCCACTACCTGGCATAGTTGATGCATAATAGTTAGCAGTTCAGTTCCTGGCCAGCACAGCTTCCTTTTCACAATGCAGAGAATGTCCAACTGCTCATGGATATCCAAATGTAATGCGAGGAGAGAATATAAAGAGATCATGTGAACAAGAAAAGTGGGCCTGTGCCTCCCACAGGGAGGGTAGGAGCTATGAAGAACCTTCCTAGAAAGGCAGTGCATTTCAATATAATATCCCATCTAATAAAAGAGTAATATGAAAATTGACCATCACTCCAACACACAAGATGGCTGCCCCCATGTGGTCAAAGATGGCTGCCCCCATGTGAACAGAAGATGGCTGCCACAAGATGGCCAGCAGGGGAGGGCAGTTGGGAGGGACCAGGCCTGAAAGGGAGGGCAGTTGTGGGCAATCAGGCCAGCAGGGGAGGGCAGTTAGGGGTGACCAGGCCAGCAAAGGAAGGAAGTTGGGGGCAACTGGGCCTGCAGGGAAGGGCAGTTGGGGAGGACACAGGCCTGCAGGGGAGGGCAGTTAGGGGTGACCAGGCCGGCAAAGGAAGGAAGTTGGGGGCAACTGGGCCTGCAGGGAAGGGCAGTTGGGGAGGACACAGGCCTGCAGGGGAGGGCAGTTAGAGGTGACCAGGCCTGCAGGGGAGGGCAGTTAGGGGAAAACAGGCTGGCAGGGAAATGGTTAGGGGGTGATTAAGCTGGCAGGCAGAAGCAGTTAGGGGCAATCAGGAAGGCAGGCAGGTGAGCAGTTGGGAGCCAGCAATCCTGGATTGTGAGAGGGATGTCCGACTGCCCATTTAGGTCCAAACCTACCAGGATTGGGCCTAAACGGGCAGTCGGACATCCCTCAAGGGGTCCCAGGTTGGAGAGGGTGAAGGCTAGGCTGAGGGACACACACCCTTGTGCATGAATTTCGTGCACTGGGCCTCTAGTATATATATATATATACACACACACACACACACTAGGGGCCTGGTGCATGAAATTCGTGCACTGGGGAGGGGTCCCTCAGCCCAGCCTGCCCCCTCACATACTGGAAGCCCTCAGGGGATGTCCTACTGATGGCTTAGGCCCACTCCCCATTGGGAGCAAACCTAAGCCTCAGTCTGGCCTCCCTTTGTGGGAGGTGACAGGGCTGATCAGGGGAAGGCACCAGCCCCATCACCCCGCTACTGCAGCCACTGCCAGTCACCACAGCCACCAAGGTATTTTCATCAACATGGACTCCACTCCCTTCAAAAGGACAACTTTAGCATTTTCAAGATGTGTTTTCATAGGATATGACATTTCTTTCTTTATTTTTCTTTTCATCCTCACCTGAGGGTATGTTTCCATTGATTTTTTTACCCTTCCCTCTGATCCCAGGCTCAGCCCCTGCCCAAACCTAAAGCCTCCACCCCAGGCTTTAGGCTTGGGAAGGGGTTACTCCCCCAACCCCTGCCAGCACCTCCAATCTCAGGCTCGGCCCCTTCCCAAGCATCTGCCCCAGTCTTTAGGCTTGGGAAGGGGGACCCCCCCCGCCCCTATGATCACAGGCACAGCCCCTTCCCAAGCCTAAAGCCTCCACCGCAGGCTTTAGGCTTGGGAAGGGGACCCCACGCCCCTCTGATCGCAGGCTCAGTCCCTTCCCAAAGCCTAAAGCCTCTGCCCAGTGGCCGGCTGGGAGTGACCTGGGTGCCAAGGAGCTTCCTGGGACCCAGGTATGTATGCAAATCAACCGCCATCTTTGTTGTGTTAATTTGCATACTCACTCTGATTGGGCATGTAGGGTCATAGAGGAGGTACAGTCAATTAACATGTTTCTCTATTATTAGGTAAGATATATGTGTGTTTTTTAAATTAATTTCAGAGAGGAAGGGAGAGAGAGAGAGAGAGAGAGAGAGAGAGAGAGAGAGAGAGAGAGAGAACTAGGGATCAAGCTGGCAACCTGGGCATGTGTCCTGACTGGGAATCGAACCGTGACCTCCTGTTTCATAGGTCAACACTCATAACACTCATATACTTAGCCACACCATCCGGGCCATTTCAATTTCTTAATGCTAGTGCAGCCCAAACAAGCATGCGTTCAAGTTGGATCTCAGGGTCAATGCTATTTGCAAGGCTTATTATTAGTTCCTTCAACGTTCCAGATGACCATCGACTGGGCTTCTGATATGAATCTTTATGTCTTCTCTTGATGTGTCTCAGAACATCCTGAGTACTGTCTACCCTTCCCAAGTCTAACTGCTTGTTGCTGAAAATCATCCTCATATTTTCATTTTTTTCCTAAAAATACAAATATATTCTCTGAGTTATCTTTTTTACCGTCAGTAGACTTTATCTCCCACAAACTTCAAAATGTTTCATTAATTCTCTAATATAAAAAATTACATCTAACAAATCCTTTTAATATTACATTTGGAGTTCTTTTTAAGATCGCGTTCATTCTTTGTGAGACTCTGGATTTTACTATGCTTATAGCTTCTTGATTTTTATAGGAATCTTCTAGCTTTGCTTGGGTATGGATAGATGGCTTGATGTACCCCTTTTTTTTTGCCCACATTTACTTTGTTTACTCTGGTAGTTGACCTTTTAAAATATATTAAACTAGAGGCCCAGTACACGAATTGTGTGCATGGGTGTGGTCCCTAGGCCTGTCTGGCTATTGAAGCATGAATGTCTGGCGTGGAAGGGCAGGTCCCAGCTGACCTCTGGGCCCTGGGCAGCACCTGGGTCCCCAGACCTCCATGTGCCTCCCTCCACCTGAGTCATGGTGCCCAAATCCCCACACGGAGATGCGGAGAGTGTGGCCAGACACCACGGGCCAGGGCACAGTGTGGGCCTCTGGGCTGCCCATTGGCACCTCACGGAAGCCAGGCAAGCAATGCGCTCTCTCCCAGCCAGCCTGGCAGACTGGCTCCTGCACAAACCCATGGGGAGCCTGACCAGGCCCTGCGGTCCTGGTGGCTGTGGCCCAGCACACCCCAAAGAGGCCATGAGGGTGCAGAGAGGGCTCCTCGCGGGTGCCCAGCACCTGAGTGGGGGGCTTCCCAACATGCAAGCCGTGGCGTCCTGAGGGAGGGTAGCAGGGGGAGTGAGAGTGAGCTTGGCAGTCACGCCGCATTTCACCGCACCTCCGTCCCCATCACCCCGTCCCCAGGTAGCTGGCAAGAGGTTGCAACATGTCACCAATGCCTGCCATGTTCCATGCCCCCCCCCCCAACCCGGTGGTCAGCACATGTCATAGCTAGTGGTCGAACTCCAGGTCAAACTCCTGATTGAAAGACCACCCGAGGGGACAATTTGCATATTAGACTTTTATTATATAGGATTCCCTATGTATATAATCAAGAGTTTATCCCCTTTTATTTATTTTTTTTTAAATACATATCCACTTCTCTATATATCCACTTCAAATACCCAACTCCTAATGACTTCCTACTTCTGTATTAATGCACAGCCAATATTTAGGGACCCAAGAGAATTCATGAGTTAGAAATCTAGTACATTCTGCCAGTAATGGCTTATTCCTAGCTTGAGTTTACACTGCACTTACTATAGGATTCCATACACCCACATGTTTCTGAAAGACAATTCCTTATCCCCACCATTACACCACTCCCATTTAAACCCTCAAAGCTTATTTTCATGAGTTTATTGTAAAATATGTGTTGTTTAGGAGAAAGAGAGGCACAGGTGGATGGGGAAGGGAAAATTCTGCAGATGACATGGTGACTGTTGTCCCTCAATCTCAACCACCAACTGCTCTTTATGTCACTCAGGACAGAGGGAACTGCATGTAAAATGAAAAAAGAAATGTACATAGAAAGGTCCATTGTATTGGTGAACTGCCTTAGTCTGTTTGTGCTGCTATGACAAAAATACCTTAGACTTAGTGGATTCAACAACAAAGATGCTAAGAAGTTCAAGGTCAAGGCATTGGCAGATTTGGTGTCTGTAAGAGCCCACTTCCTGGTTTATTGACAAGTGTCTTCTAGCCATGTCCTCACATGGTGAAGGAGAAAAGAAAGTTCCCTGTGGTTGTTTTTATAAGGGCACTAACCCCATTCTCAAGGGAGCCACCCTCATGACATAGTCACCTCCCAAAGACCCCACCTCCCAGCACCATCACATGCACATGAAGGCTTTGGATTTCAACATATGAATTTTGGTGAGTTACTGAAATTCAGTCTATAATAAAACATTCTGAGCACAAGAGCCATCACATTTGTTTCATCTAACAGAACATAAAGAAGAATGGGGAAATGATTGAGTGACAGGAAGTAAATGGTCGCTTTTGTAGCCTGAAAAAACACTCCATGCTTGAACTCGCTCTACTTAGATACTTTTTTTTTTTTTAAGATTTGTAAGCTTATTTAATTATGTCATGTATAGGCAATAGATGTTTTAAATACTGATTTCATTAGACAATATAAGTTTGCCTCTCTGAGTTAGTCAAGCCTGATGGGAATAAATACACTTTTCTCATACCTTAATTTTATCTCATAGTCACCAGCGTAAAACAAGGTAAATTTTAAAGATTGATTTAAAATTCTGATAAACCTCCAAATTCAAGCCTTTTTAGTGATTAGATAGATATTTTTCTATTTATTTATATTTACCCTTAGGATTTGCATAGTGATTTTTTCCCCTTCTCCATATTTCTTAAGTGTGAGCAGCATCAAATTTATTTCAAATCACTTTCCCAATTTTTCAAGTAATTTATAATCTAGTACTATTTTATAGGAACTGACTGGCTCAACTGCTGTCCCCCCAGATTTGCATTGATATTATTCTGAAATGTGTAATGTCATCTCATAGACTTCACCTGATCTGATTGAATTGATCTCCGTTTAGATCTCACCACACTGCTGTTCCTAGCAGCTTAAAATGTGATCACCCCAAAATATTTTTATACACTCACTTAGGTTTGTTTATGGGGATTCCCTCAGGAAAGAGTCCATGGAGCTAAAACATATCTTTTGAAAATAAACCCTTGATGTTGTTAACTTGATTTATCTGCTTAGCAAACAAACCCTCATGTGAAATTCATGGAATAGCAATTGACGAGATGGTTACTGACTAAAGAGTCACTCTGATCGTCACATTAGATTCTTGCTTTTGCTTGGACACACATTTGAGACTTGTTTAAAACTTCCCAAGAAGATGTGACCTAGAAAGCAAACAATCAGTAGAGACCTGGAAGAAAAAAATCCTGATGAAATTCTGCAACAATTAGAAAAGATCCTCCTGTAAGTTAAATAAGCCTATAGTGCAACTGTATTTGTAGCAAAATTAATAAATAAACAAACAAACAAACAGGTAAATAAACTGTCATATGTTTTACTAAAAACCGAGACTGTCGGTGATGCATTAACATTTAGGTGTCTCCTGGCAGGCGCAGGGTGGGATTAGCGGGATAACATGTTTGTTTAGACTGTTTGGTGATAACCTGAGGCTTACGATGAGCCTTGAATAAATTTATATTTATTTCTCCTTCAGTTGTGCATTCTGGCACCTTGAAACGCATTACGTGGAGGAAGGAGTTTCTCAGGCAGAGCCTACAGACAGCGTGGACTGAGAATCCTAAGTAGAAAAGCTGTGTGATTCTGACCCCAGCATACTACCGTGGACAAATACATCGCTAGCCATGGCTTTGGTGTTTTTCCGAAGGACATTATTAGAAAATGTACTGAGCAGGGTAGGGCTGTGTTTCTGGTGGGGAAGTTAGATGATATCTAAAGTTGAATTCATTTACACTAATGGGCTACCTGTTCCTTTATTCTGAAAAATATTAGCCAAGCCCTGGAGTTTTGACTTTTTCCTCAGAGTGTTTTAGCCTTAGGTTAGATTGTGGAGTAAGTGAAAACAACCTCTGTGTATCTGCTATGTCTTTCTAGTGGTGCTGACATAGTTGCTGAAATGCACATGTACTATGGGGATTAACTTCCAGGTGAAAAATCCCACAACACTAGGATCCAGGTTTTGAAATAATGTCTGTTTCTATTCTAAGGAGAATTTTCATGAAAACTCTTTGATGGCATTCATAAAATAGCATATGCAAAAGTCAGAATAAAGAGTAAATGTACAGACTGAATAGTGTAATTTACACTCTCTAGGGGAGAAATATCACACATCAATTTAATAGCAATAAGGTGTTGTACCTTTGTAGCAGGAAAATGCCTACATTAACAGTACTGAAAACAGATGGACTGATAAACTGTTACTCCACGGGAGGCAAACTGTTGTGCACTAGCACTGATGTTCTTTAGAAAGTTTGTTGGTGTTTGAGACTGGGTCAGTGTGACAAAAGCTAAGGGGCTGCTGGAGTGTAATGTTGTCTACCACTACTATTCAATCCAAATGTGCATACCACGCACATTACAGGTGTGCAAGGGGTCTTGTAAGTAGCTAAGTAACATCACTTTGATAGTCTCTTTATATACATGTCTTTGTATGTATGATGAGCATTTGAATACTTGGCATCAGATTTTCATTTACTTCCCAATGGTTGTTGAAGATGACAGAATTAAATAACACTTGACCAACCACATTCTCAACACATGTTTTGGGAGGGTGGTTGCAATCTAGAAAAAAATCTCAGTTCTCTCTCTCTCTCTCTCTCTCTCTCTCTCTCTCTCATTCTTTCTCTCTTTTAAATTCTATAGTTTTAGCAGAATAAAACATGCTCGTTAAGTAGGGACTTGAGTTCAAATCATAGATCTACCATTCACTAGCTGAATGATCTCATGCAATTCACTTAACTTCTCTAAGGTCTGATTATACTCACCTCTAAAATGAGGGTATTAATTATAAACTACTTCAAGGAACTACTGTGCTTGCCTGAGATATGTAGGTAATGCACTTACCCTAGCATATAATAGGCATTCAGTAAATGTTATGCATTATTTATAAAATGTAAGGAAAGCTAATACACACCACGGTGTCTGACAATCAATATTGTAATGAGATGGTGGGAATCCTGAAGAGTATTTGCTGTTTCTACTTTACAATTAACACTCAACTATTAATCACAAATATGAAGGTGGATCATTGGAAATCAATTCAGCCTCCCATCTCACTAAATTCTTTTCTGTGGTTTGCTTATACACATTTGAGCACTTAATTAAATGGTTCATGGGATAGCAGGGTGTTTTACTTTGAACTTGGAAGTTTTAATATTTTGTATGTAATTTTCAACAAAGCATTTTGCATAATCATAAGGACCAGTTAGTTTTGGTAGAAACCAGTATTTTCTCTGTTTGTTATTAAAATAACTTCTTTACAAAAGCTATGGAAAATATTTTCCTGAATTTTTTTCTGCCTTTACACTTTGTCTTCAAAGTCTGAACTGTCTTTTAGATCTGTATCTTCTATCTATTGCTTTAACACTTTTACAGCTTGTTCTCTATATATGAAATTGCAAGATGATTCCCCCAGTGATTGCCAAATACACATAGTTGTTTCTTCCAGTTTTTGCTCAAAGTATATTTTCCTTTCTCAACCCAGCGAAGACCTTATTATTCATGACTTTTTTCAGATTCCAATTCCCTCCCCTCTGTCTTCAAGGGGTGCATAATACCTACTTACATCATACGTCACTCACATATTTAGAAGGATCTATCTGAATGTTACATTGTGCTATTGTCTTCGATCTAATGATTACAGACAACACTTTATCACCCATAAGCTGGACACATTTTATGCATCTAGTAAGAAGGCAGTATATCAGACAATTCCTTCTTAGTAGCTAGATAATGGGTTAAATATCCTACTGATAAATATAAGGCATTACATGTGTGTGGAATGGAGAAGACGTGAGGGTGTAAAGAAGTTAAATTATTTTTTTATCTCAGTGGCAGTCATCAATTCCATATTTTAAAAAGGGAACTATAGGAGAAATATATATTTTGTTTGGTTTTGATAAACAGAATAACACTTAGCAATAATCCTTGATTAATACCATGAAAATCTTTGACCTTTTCCTAGGTGTCAGAAATATGATTCTTATTGACATGCACTTAGTGAGAAGGATAAGAAGATGAATTTTCTCTCTTATTTACATTTATAAATTCACTCTGTAGAACAAGATTTTTTCCTGAATTTATTATACCTTATTTGAAAATAGACAGTTGCGATGCCATCTGGCTTGGAAAACTGAGAACAATTTATTTAAGTTGTTGATTTTAGAAGTGAAGACTATCAATGTCACCTCTTGAAAGTTTTGAAATATATATAACCACCAAAATGTGGTAGTAAAGTAAAAGTCAGGAAAGTTGAGATTTGTGGCCTAGATTTTATGATTTTCTTTTAAAATATACAATTCCCAGTGAAGACTATCTGATTTGTTAAATGTATGATTGGAGCCCTCGCTGGTTTGGCTCAGTGGGTAGAGTGTTAACCTGCAGACCAAAGGGTCCCGGGTTTGATTCTGGTCAAAGGCATGTACCTTGGTTGCAGGCTCCTCTTTGGCCCGGGCCCTGGATAGGGATGATACAGGAGGCAACTAATCAATGTGTTTCTTTCTCATCGATATTTCTCTCTGTCTTTCCCTCTCTCTTCTAGTCTCCCTAAAAATCAATGGAAAAATATCCTCAGATGAGGATTAACAACAAAAAAAAAGTATGAAAAGTATGAAGCATAAGTAAACATACAGGATGATAAATAACAGGCATCAGTGGAGGCGCGCAGAGTCAGAGGGGATGTGAGTGTCCCCTGCAGTGTGTAGGATTTACTAGACAAGGTTACTTAGGAGTCGGCGTTTACTACTGTAGCCTTCCCTGTAGTTAGGAGACATTGATCCATCTTTTATTTGTGTTTTTTTAAAGAGCCCGTATCATCTCTCAAGAACCTTTAAAAATATGAATGGCGACAGCAAAGCAGCAATGCCTAAGGCATCTATCCTGTTGCAAAAATGTCCCGGATTATAAATTCGAGTAGTATCAATAATGTTAGGACACCCGAGAAACTGTTCTATGGTCTTTTAAATCCTGCTTTTGTCCGCATTGTCACTACAGTCATTTATCCAGGTACTTTCTCCCAATTTCCTTCTGTCAGCATGCCTTTGCTGTGACTATATATATATACATGAAGGAAGTTGCCTCTGAGGACTGCCCAAGAAAGTCTAGAATACACTTAATATTAAAGAGAGGCTTAGATTTTTGTCAAGACCATAAAAGCTGTCTGAAATACGTGGTATTACATTACATAGAGCTAACATAATTACAAAATTAAAAAATATGGCATAAAAGATATAATATGTAAAATTAAGATATCATATTTTTAATTGATATTTTTTTATAATCTCACCTATCAAGTAACTATGTATGGGTTGTTGGAGCAATAAATAATAATATGTTTGGCCTAGAAACTTAGATAAATATATACATAAAGCCATGCAAACACACTTATACACATTAATGTTTTCAAACATATAAAAATATGTAGTTTTAAGAGTATAGCAATTATCGCTCTTTCCTTATTTCCATCCATTATGAAAAACATAGGTTTAAATTCGAAATAGTAGCTACTTTTTATTCATTTAATAAAATATAATTCTTAAAAGTATTGTTAATAAGTCGAAATAATGAAATGGATATAAGTGATCACAGAAATGATAAAGACTCTACTAGTATTTAAGGATGAAAGAAGGAGAGCAGGTATGTTTTATTTATGTATTGATTTATTTTTGTATTTTAAATAGAAATTAACAGTAACAGGGAAGCTACAATTTCCCAAAGTCTTCATTACAGGTGGCTATTGCTGAGATCTCAGCGCACAGGGTTGCTGGCCGTGTGACTGACTGTTCGAAGGCTGTTAGGTGGAAGTAAATTACACAGCAGACACCATAATGACTACAGATCCGTGCTTTCTTGGCTGTGATGATTTCCCTTCCCTTGGCCATGCTGCTAGGAGCAAATCTAACCATTTTAATCACCCTCTACGAAATGCTCAATTGCCCATAGTAAAAATTCTACATTTCTTAACATGCCTTACACACCCATTGACATCTGAGTGTGCTTCTTAACTATCTCCTGTCCACTGTGCATTCCAGCCAGGCTAATATGCTTTCATTTCCACCCAACAATGCCACGTGGTATTCCTTGCCATGTCACTTTTTTGGGGGGAATGGAGGTTATAAGGGCATATGACATTTGCATATGCCTTTTCTCTGCTGGAAGTCATTTCTGCTACTGACAAATCTTTTCTTCACCTGGCTGTTCCTTGCTCATCATTCACATCTAATTAGTCTTTCTTTTCTCCAAAAAAAAAACCTCTTTGCCTAGAAAGCATTAGTCTCTTCGCCCTGTTCTCTGAAATGATGGAATTGCAAGTCTACTAGTCTAAATTCCCTATAAGCTTCCAAATAGTGTTTAGCACACTCTTTAATTCCCCAGTCCCTAGCAGTTTAACATAAACATAGAGCACATGATGTAAGTATCTGTTGAATAAATGAAAACCACCTCATCCTTTGGAAAAAAGCAAAAGTATATAATTATACCACTAGGGAAATTTAGGTAGTGATTATTTCAATAAGTATTTCCTGAATACAGCTCACTGTTTCTGGCATGTAGTTGTTCATTGGTAGATATTTGATTAACTGGCCCTTCAATTAATGAAAAGGGAGAATGCATAGAAACATCTTAGAAGTTATAGGTCACTTAGAGGTATTAGGAAACATATATAATCTATGTAATTTGTTAATTTGATGCATGTTAAAGTTATGATCACAAAGTCTATTAAATAAATGCCATTAAAATTATATAGCTGAGTGTAAAAGCTAGAATAATATTCATGTTCATATAGCATTTTATCAGATATATCATTTTACAGATACTATTTTAGCTTTTTGTTATTTTTCACAGCCCAAATGCAATAATCTTTTCACCAACTGGTCTGCAGGGGTTAACATATTTGTATTGATGAAGGCAAAAGGAATCACATATGTGGTTCCCAATGAATCTGTATCTTTTAGTTAATGTTCAGAATTCTCAAATACATAATGTATTATTTGTGTGCAGTTTATGGGATTTGAAATCTCAAGGAAATATGTGGACTCTAGAGCATTCCGTAGGTCTGACTTCATTCAGAAAGCTTTGTTCTAGTTTATTAGTCCCATGTTAGGAAGTCATAGAAATGCTACATTAAAAGCAAAAGAGCAATAGGAAAAAATAGTTGACTAGGAATGAGCTATGACTAGAATTGTGGTTTTGGGAGTAATACATTAAGTTTGTAATTAATTATGGATGAAATGCCTGGTCCATAGTTTTCCACATCATCACCAAGCATGGCATCCCTCATGCCAACATTGATTATGAATGTTGTGCCTCTTCTGCCATAACCATCTGGACCAAGGCAAGTGTGGTACCTGCAGAACAGCAATTAGCATCAGAAATCGGTCCTCCTCAGGCTGTTTTCTAAATTCATGTAGATAAAAATAAGCCTCCATCTGATTCTCTGTGTGTGTGTGCATGTGTGTGTGTGTGTGCGTGCATGTGTGTGATTACATGTGTGTATGCACGTAATTTTGTTTATTTGTCCTCTGTTGAATTGGAAACTGACATTTTCTGCTAGCTTCTGAAATCAGAACAAATTAGTCTAGTTAAACCCCAAAATAGTATGTGGCATCCCAGTGACAAAGAGGAAACATTTAGGTTTGGAGTATGTTTTAAGGTTAACAATCCAAATTACCATCAACATACACAGCTCTATTGGCTGATTGCCTAGTTAATGCAAGACTACCATGGTTGTTTTCATTGCTGTTCTTTAAACATCATATGGTTATTTAGACTTTAAAAATTTATTTCAAATTTTGCTTTATGCTTAAAGAATAAATATACACTGAGTGGCCAGATTATTATGATCTCTGAACGCATAATAATCTGGCCACTCAGTATATATATTAGAGGCCCGGTGCATGAATTCGTGCATGGGTGGGGTCCGGCCAGCCTGGCCAGGGGGAGGGGACATGGGTGGTTGGCCGGCCTGCCTGCTGGTCGAACTCCTGGTCAAGGGGGCAATTTGCATATTAGCCTTTTATTATACAGGATATACACTGAGTGGCCAGATTATTATGCATTCAGAGGTCATAATAATCTGGCCACTCAGTGTATTTTGGTCAACAAATAATAATAAGATGAAAAACAATATCTTCATAACTAATTTTATATACCAAGTTTTTTTAATATCACTAAAGCTAATATATTCATTAGTTTAGTGTATCAATAAAGGTGTCTAGGGAGGTATTCCCAAAATGCAATTTAGATTTATATAATAATAATATCAATGTAATTTCTTTGAGTTTCTAGATGACTCAGAAAAATATACATTATTGACCAATTTGACATTCACGGTTTATGCAATCTGATATAATTTTCATATGCCTAATTGGAGAACAAATAGAAAGGTTTATTCCTTGTTGATTGTAAGTTTCACAGAAACAGTGACAGAGTTCAAGAACAACTTTTCTTCTCGTGGCTTTACTATTTGAATCTTTTGAATCTTTCACAATCATTCTTTACTGTGAGGAAACCTAGATGCATTCATTAGAGTTTATAATGATGACATAAGTGATGAAAGTAGACATTGAAGAAATTCTCACCTGCAAAATCTAACCCTGGATGCAATTGCACCTTCCTTACCTTCAGACTATGTAACATTCAGATGACAAAAGTCCTTGTCCTCGGAGAGCTCACAAACTGGAGGAGGGCAGATAAGAGGCAGTACATCTTACTGCAACCTAAATCCTCATGTATCCTAGGAGTCACACAAGCCAAAGGTGACAGAACTCTTAAAGCAACAGGTCCATTCTGGTTAGAGGTCAGGGAAGAAGGTCACAAAGGTTAGTGATTCCTCTGATGTCATGGTTTTTAGTAATAATGGTTCCCACAATTTCTGTATTTTACCTACTGTGGGAAAAAGTCCTTGGAGGACTCCAACAATCGGTGCTACTCACATGTTCTGCCTCATTGTCATGGGGTTTCCTCTACAACCATGAGAACACACACATGCAAAACACACGTAGAGGACCAGGCTGTGCTCATCTTGGTGATCAGTTCAGGGCCTGACATATAAATATACAACAGATATTTGTTTGGATTATTTAAATTTTTAATAATCTGTACTTTCTGAAAGTCACCTTTGCAGACACAAGATTGATCTCCCTGTTCTTCCATATAATTAAGGCAGCAATGGAGCCTAACAGTGCTTAAAACTGGTCATTTGTATATTGTACTGAAAATACAGATTTATCAAGAATTTGTGGATTGAAAAATTCACATATACACATATGAGTTTCTTAAAACCAATAAAGAAAACCAATCAAAAAGCATTATAACGAGTTCCCCCTAAATTAGAAAGATAATTTTGTAAAGGCACTGTTTCCCAGCTACTTGCCTAACGTGAGATGCAAAAAGTGTATTTGGCCCTTCAGTGGCTGTAAGCGCAGACCCTATTCATAGGCACTTGTTCATCACGAAATGAAAATAAGTATTTTATTTATAAGTTACCTGTTTTTCCTCACTCCTCTTTAATGGCATAGATGGTCAAGCAGGCATATTTTAGACATAAACGAAATGTGAAAATGGGTCTGAAGCACCAGAATTCAAATGATTCCCTTTTGGATTCATTTGCCATCGAGTGGTGTATTAGTTTCTGATCGCTGCCTTAACAACGCACCGCAAATAATGGCTTAAAACTCATACATTTCTCATGTATGATTTCTGCAGGTCAGAGGTCTGGAGGCTGCAGGGAGAATCCATTTCCTCACGTTTTCCAGCTTGTAGAGCCAGCATGTCAAACGCGCGGCCCACAGGCTACATGCCTCGTTTATTTGAGTTTGACATGTTTGTTGTAGAGGCTGCTGGGTCTCTTGGCTGAAAGCCCCTACCTCTGCTTCCAGGCTCACATCTCCTGTCTGACTCTCATCTTCCTAGCCTCCCTCTTACAAAGATCCTTGAGCTACCTTGTGCTGACCTGGGTGCTCCAGAATGACCTTCCCGTCTCAAATTCAATAGCTTAATCACACCTGCCATAGCCCCTTTGCAATGTAAGGCATCCTGTTGTCAAGGTCAACGGGTTTGGATGTGGACATTTTTGAGGGCCAATATCCAGCCTAGGACAGTTGATTACCTTTTAGGTTTAGAGGTTTATTTAGAAAAGGTACTCTCCCAGGGGCGGGGGGGGGGGGCAACGTAGGTGTCTACACTTGGTCTTTGAGGTCTTTTAATGGAAGTGGGGGGCGGGAGTTACCATCAGAGTGGGAATGGGACCAGTACTGCCGATCTGGGAAGTTCAAAACCATCAAGAACATTCTTTTATTTTTGGAAGAGAAGGAGAAAATCCACTCCAGGTAGATCTTTATATAGTCACAGTTGTCACATTATAAACTCCTGGTGGAACAAATAACCACGTTAGCTTAGTTTTCATTTGTTTTGTTTTTGTAGGTCAGAGTTGTCAACTCTCTATTTTGCTACTCCGCTTCAGAAGTTGTCATGGACATTAATTAATAGATATTTTTGACCAGTTTCATTTGAAAGAGAATGCATAAACTAAAACTATTAGCAATAACTCTTGAAAACCTTAAATGTTTATTTTACTAAAAATATTTTTTTACTTTGCCAGCTTCAGTAGATTCCTTGCTATTTATGTTTGATATATGATTCAGTGAACTTTATATATATGGAATTGTAAACTGTTTATTGATGCTATGAATTTCTCTTTCTTTGTACTCTTAGGGTTTTTGTTTTCTTTTCTTTTTAATGGAAACTTTCATTAGGGTTGGGAAACATTAAATCTTTGTAATGTAGTCTAGTGAAAAGTCCTCCTTTTATAAGAATATTTTTATATTCAACTTCTATGCTCTATGAGTCAAAGTAGAAAATGGAAATAAATAAATATTCTACTTGTTTTTTTTTTTAAGCTCAGAATGTAAATGAAATGCATCCTATTACATTTACTTTGTGTATAGATAACTATATGAATGTTTTAATATTTCAAAGTAAGATAACTATGTTTCACAAACATTTACTTTTCTTGATAGCTAAGCTGTTTTCCAGGGTGATTTATGATCTATAATAAAAATTTTTTCAGGGAAAAATTCTCCCCATGTTCCCAAACCGAGGTTAAATTTGCATTATAGATGTTGAATGTTCATGTTCTACTTAATCTCCAGTGTCATAAAATGTTCAACTTTTCCCTCAAAGCTTTCAATTGCCGGAGAGACTTTGGGGAGTGTTCCTATGATGTTGTTATCTTGTGCTAGAAATGGAGAAATGGCATTTTCAAAGGAAAGTGATGAGTTTTGTGAAATAGCTCACATTTGCCTTAATCAGAATGTGAAATATGCTTCGGTTGCCTCTGTTAAATTGTTTCTATGACATTTGCCACAGTGGTCATTAAATTAGATAGCAGTAGCCCAGTGTGTGTTTGGATCCTTTCTGTCTTTCAGAAATAAAGACATCGTGTTGGCTACTTCCCTGCTTTATGGGCTCTGCGGGAACAAATGTGCTCATAAAATGTACATTAAGAGTTCTTCAATTATGTTCCATTTCCTTCAGCACGCTCGCCCTCTTAATAAGCGATTTCAGGTGTTTCTGGTCTAGATTCATTTAATTTTTCTCAACATTCCTCACAAGCTTTCATCATGATTTAAGGGAACTCCTGTTGCAGGGTGCAGTAGAATTATAACCCAGTGCATTTGCTAGGCATAATTCCTTTCAAGAACTGATTTCATTACTTAGGAACAAAAATGGTTTTACATTTAATATCTTACCTTTTGCACTTTTTAAGAAAACAGTTGAATATAAATGCACACATTCATATACACAGACACAGACATGAACATATACAATATATATTTTAATTCAGAAGTAATATTTCCCCATTTTATCTACTCCAACCCTATTCTGTTTATTGCTCAAGCTAGATAGATATGCATGAACCTTAAGGGGGATGAGGACAGGGAGAACATGAGTGTTCTGATCTCTTTGCCCAAGAATTCTAGTGGTCTATCTGCCCAGTCTCACCTAATGAATATCTACCTAGCTTGAGCAATATCTTCTGATCTCTTTTTCTGGTAAACTATGCTGCCTTTTTGATGAAATGTGCCGTGAACAATCTAAAATTTATAGTCTGATAGCTCAGGCCGCACCGGGCCGGAGGCCCCATTTACTTTTTGGTGCAGAACTTGGCACTTCATCAAGCTCTTGACAAGCTCAGGACTTGTCACCAGGGCCTGTCACTTGTCTGACACGTTAGGAGTTTGTGCCTCCTACAATGTGAGTCCAGGAAAAATGTGACTTGTAATTAAGGGTTTCATTATTTTATTGATCATTGCTAGGCAATGCACAGGTGATGGTTGCTATGATAGAAATACATCATATTTCATGATTTGATTACATGTTGTTCATTGCTTCAGTGCCTGCTCACACCTATTTCAAAGGTATGATCCTTTCAAGATCTGGATTTTGGTTTTTGAACCTGTCTTCTACCCACATTAATGGTTTTTCACCAGTTGCTTCTTACCTTTTGCTTTCTTGAAGAACTTTATTCCTTAATTTCTTTTGGAATAGTATTTTTCTTTTTTTTTTTTTTTTTTTTTTTAGTTTTATAATCTTCCTTTTTAGCTCTAAGCTATACCTTACATGTATGAACTTTAAGCTAAATTTTCAATTTTATAATTTTCTAACCCTGGCAAAAAAAAACCAAAAACTTACTTTTAAAATTCATAAACATCCATTAATTTACTAGTAGCAGAATAAGAACTCATAAAATAATACAGAGTAGATGCTGTAGTGGAATAGTGGAAATGAGACAGAGGTGGGGATTTAAATCTCAGGTCTGCCATGTATTTAAGTCTATATGATGTTCAGAAAGTGATGTAGCTGCTTGTAATGTAAATTTTCTTCTTTTTTATAATGAAAACAATGACACCAGTTTTGCAAGAGCATTGTAGGAATTAAAGAGACAATTCTTAAAAAAGGTTCTGGGATGTATGATATCCTTATTACATAGTGGCTATTATTTTTCATTTGAAAAAATAATTAAACTATATGCAAGGGACCTAAGGCTTCAGATACAAGTCACAAAATACTCAAAGGCCCAAGCTGAGTGGAAGCCTTAAAGAAAAACCTGTAACCCCTCTTCCTCAAAAAATCTTCAAAAGCATTCATTTCCAGACAACTTCAATGTTTTCTCAAAAGGAATACATTTTCCACTTCATTTATGTACATCTGGCTAGTTATCAAACATTCTTTTCCACAGATTGTAAGAAGATGCTAAAGGTGTGTTGGTGAGATCTTTAAAAAATAACCACCAATAATTCTAGGGCTTTCTGTCTCTTGCATTCTGATTTTAAATATTCCAAAGCATTATCACACACAAAGGCCACTAACTAACCTGTGAATCTGTTTGGTATCTACCTTATCTCCTAATGCAAGTTGCTTGAGGGCAGGAATGTTGTAGATTTCACTCAGCATCATATCCTTGGTGCCTAGGTGGATGCCTAGCATTGTATAATTCACTTAGAATATATTAGGCGGATGGCTGTGAGGCTGAATGGATGCATGGCTGGATGCATGAATGGATTTTGAGTGTTAGATATTTCTCTACATACCTGTTAAGGCAGTTTACAAGCATTAATTTTTCTTTATTAATATAGATTAAACATGATTTCCTAAATACAAAAGAGAGTTGAGAGAGAAAATTGTTGTTTTTATCATAACAAGGTAAACAGCTAAGAACAGAGCCAATTTCATGTGTCATACTTGAGGCCATCAGCAGCTGTTAAGACATAGCAGAAACCATTTCAGCTCCATGATTACTGATAAGTATAATATGTCACTTCCCGTTTGGAAGGTAATGCAACATTAGAGAATTTTTACAAAAACAACCATCAATAATGATGAATTTAGATGCATCCCAAATGAGTTAATTAAAATGACAACAGAATTTCACTTATGGTCTTGCTATAAATGAACTGCAAATATTCATTCTGAGCTTGAACATGTTACCTTTTAAAGTGCCCAGTGTACAACACAACAGAAATTAAACTCAAGTAATTAATACTTTGAAAAATGTTAAAAGGGGTAACTGCCATCTGTTCTCATCAGGGGTGTTAATGTACATGAAATGTCGCTTATTAGAACAGAGAAACATCTGGCAATACAATGGCAATTTCTGTGACTGTACTTTTTAAATAAATATTAAATGGACACAATTATGTAAATATAGCAGCTGGAGCTGTGATTATATAACTGATAAAAGTGTTGAAAATAAACTGAACACACATTTTTATTTGGAATTTTTTTTACGGTTTTCATGTTTATAATGTTGATGGCTTCTTATTAAATTTAAAAAAGAGTAACCTGAGATATATTTTTAAGTGTTTTTTGTTTTTTGTTTTTATTTTTATTGATTTCAGAGAGGAAGGGAGAGAGAGAGATAGAAACATCAATGATGAGAGAGAATTATTGACTGGCTGTCTCCTGCACACTGGGGATGGAGCCCGCAACCCAAGCATGTGCCCTTGGCTGGAATCAAACCTGGAACATTTCAGTCCACAGGTAGACACTATCCATTAAGCCAAGCTGGCTAGGGAGATATATTTTTAAAACAAAAATTTTACATGGGAAATCTTTGGTAGAGTGAATGTATATTGGAGCTACAAATAATGCTGTACATATTCCAAATATTCTTAGTAATCTTTGAAGATTCACCAAAAATATGTGTGTTAGGTTTATGTTTTTGTAATGCATAATGAATGGCTATTTATGGAAGAATGTGAGAGCTTCATTAAAAATGGGTTTCCCATATTAAAGTAATATTAACTTTTCTCTGTGCTATTTGTTTTTTTTTGTTTTGTTTTGTTTTGTGTTTTTTTTTTTTTTGCAGTTTAATATTAAGTACTAGAGACCCGGTGCATGAAATTCATGCACAGGGTGGGGGGGTCCTTCAGCCTGGCCTGCGACCTCTCACAGTCTGAGACCCCTTGGGGGATGTCCGCCTGCCAGTTTAGGGGATTGGGCCTAAGCTGGCAGGCGGACATCCCTCTTGCAGTCCAGGACCCCTCACTCCTTACTGCCTGCTTGCTTGCTGCTCCTTACTGCTTGGTTCACTGCTCCTTAGTGCTGCCATGGAGGTGGGTGAGGCTCCCACCACCACCGCTGTGCTTGCCAGTTGTGAGCCTGGCTTCTGGCTGAGTGGTGCTTCCCCATGGGAGCACACTGACCAACAAGGGGAAGCTCCTACACTGAGCGTCTGCCCCCTGGTGATCAGTTCGCATCATAGCAACTGGTCATTCTGGTCGTTCCGCCATAATGGTCTCGCTTAGGCTTTTATTACATAGATGTTAGGGAATAAGATTATTCCATGACGTTGTAAAAATAACTAAAATTTGAACATTATTTTTAAATGGAAACATCATTTAATTATTTAAAATAGTAAGGCTGTGGATATATCTAGAACCGATTTTCCTTGAGAGATTTATCATTACTCTGTCATTCTCATTAACTTGTAGAAGACATCTTATAGAACAACTAAAATGTAACCAGCATCTCACTTTGCACATATGTAACTTACAGAAGAGCCACGGATAAGCCAGTACTTAATAGCAGACTAAAATGAATCATCATTGATAACTGCACTTCTTCCTCCATCTGCCTCGCTCTCTACCTTCTCTCTTCCCACTGTGCTTGTGGGTGATGGGTAATTGGAAATGAATTTCCTTCTCACAGTTATACGCACGCATTAGTGCCATCCTCCTGACAAACCAGATCAGACCAAGGCCGGGAATCGATGGCTCAGACCTAAACTTTCTTCTCAGGCGGGCGAGTGCCAGTGTCTGCCCAGGCAGGCCTGTGCTGTGAGCTGGGCAGCATTGGGGAAGTGGGGAGCAGGAGGGGGAGGAGGCCCTGCTCTGTAGCATCCCAGCATTTACCTTCAGTACAGATTCCTCATTCTCATCCAAAGGCTGGGAAAGAAGGCAAAACACATGCACTGCTTACCTCATGAATAATGTTACTAGCGTTTTAATCAATCTCGTTAATAGTAAGTTTGTCTTAATTACTGAACTGCCTACTCTCCCCTGGGAAGCCATGCGAGTTGTCTCTTGCAAGTTGAAGAGACTGAGACTGACTCCACAGAGTGGCACCTGTTGTAATGGGAGGGGCTTTAGCAGCCCATCGCTCCTGCTGCTTTGCTGGCCTCCTTTCACCCATCTGTGGGCTAAGCACGGTAGGCAGACACTGTTCTCCGTGACTCAGACACCAACGTCAACAGAAAAGGAGCCTCATCGGAAATAAGCTTTGTGGCCAGATATACAATATTCTTTACAACCACCTGACAAGGGCTGTCGAATCCAATATGCACCTGGTGGTGTGGGGTCTGGGAGGTGGGGTGCTGCGTTGCCTGGAGAGACCAGGCAAGTCCATTTGGACTCTTGAGCAGGAGTGGACGCTCAGCATTTGAATGTGGGGATGAGAGGTGCCTAGCAGGCTGAGCAGTGAGGGGAAAGAGAGGATTAGATAGGATGTGGTGTATTCAGAGGTTCCAGTGATTGGGAAGTCAATGATAAAGAAAATGTATTTTATTTTCTCTTTCCCTTCTTGTTAATATTTCCTTTTTAATTCCTTTAGTTATTTTTTAAATATATTTTTATTGATTTCCAAGAGGAAGGGAGAGGGAGAGAGAGATAGAAACATCGATGATGAGAGAGAATCATGGATCAGCTGCCTCCTACACGCCCCCAACTGGGAATTGAGCCAGCAACCAGGGCATGAGCCCTGACCAGGAATTGAACCCTGACCTCCTGGTTAAAGGTCCCTGCTCAATCACTGAGCCAAGGCAGGTGAGCTAACTCCTATAATTCTTATTTTCTGCCTGTGTAATTGGCCTATAGCTCTCCTTGCTGGTATCTCTCAGATTCAGACACTGTTCACACATTGCATGATGGGAAAAGAAGAATGCCTGACATTGACTGGCAGTTCCAGCTTCATGAGGCTCTTAGGTTCTCTCTGCTAGTTTTCCGCCACTGAGAGATTTGAATGTGGACTTGCTCTCAGAGACATAGGAAATATTGATAAAAGATAAAAGAAGTGTTGGAGGAAAATATGTATGTATGATTGAAATTTGGAAGAGAATTGCTTGTTTAAACTGCTTTAATAAGTGACCGTCAGCTACTTAAGTTATTCATAGACTGTCTTGTTGCAGAGTTCATGGAGGTACACACTAATTTTTAAAGTACAATTTACTTAGTAACAGCAAAGGCCCAAATGATAATCCTGTCAGTGATCCAGAGACAACAATGAATACCTTTAGACAAGGCAATTGTGTAATTCTTGTGCTTGCAAAAAAAAAAAATATATATATATATATATATATATATAATAATCATAATGCATGGTAACATGGAACACGGAGCTTAATTTCTAACCAATTTCCTAGGTCTTGACTTTTTTTTACTGCATATGCAGTAGCGATGTGGTTGTTTGGAATGTGGGTCTGACTCGCTTCTGGTTTTGCAACTCATGGATTTAATCCAAGGCAGCTTTGAAGTTCATGGGAGACCCATGTGCTCATGATGCGTTTCTTGCATTGATCAATGAAGAATTGATTCTTTTTATCTCAGAAAAAAAATACTCCAAAGATTCAAGCAGAGAAGTAAGATTTATTGGTTTATAAATGAGCTTAGACAAAGGACTGCAACATAGATAGAGGAGAGCAGGTTTTCAAGACATCGGAGCCTATGTGCATTTAGGGAAAATGGATTGCCTGTTTTCTGTAATGGAAACATATATAGGCTTATTTGTTTGTTTGATTTATTTTTGTTTTAAGTAGAAAATGTAGATTACAACATTTTTGACAGAAAATTTGAAAGACCCAGAGTTTCAAACTCCTGGACTTTGGAGCAGGGGTTTGCAAAGGATGGCCCACAGGCCACACATGAGCAGCACTTGTTTGCCTATGCCCTGCAAACTAAGAAGAGATTTTGCATGTATAAATGCTTGGGCCAAAGGAACATTTTGTGACCTGTGAAAATGATACCAAATTCACATTTTAGTGTCCAAATCTAGTGCTTTTTTTTAGAACACAGCCACGTTCATTCATTCACAGATGGTCCACAGCTTGATGCTCTAACAGCAGAGATGAGTAGGTGAGACAGTTCAGGCTGGAAATCCTAAAATATTTACTATGCGGCCTTTACAGAAAAAGTTCACTAAGGCTACTTTAGAATAAAGGAGCTATATTCAACAATATGAAATATGACTCAAGAGAATTCACAATGCAAAGACTTTGCTGTAACCTCACCAGATAAGTTTCAGTCAGAGAACAGAGAATAAAGGCATCTGAAAGCAAACAAGAAGGAAAAAGTAATTTTCTTTTGCTTCTCTTTTGTTAATAAAAAAAGAGCATGTTTTCTGAGCTTGAAAAGTTGTAGTTTATAGTATACTAGAGGCCCAATGCATGAAATTCGTGCAAGAGTAGGCCTTCCTTCCCCAGCTGCCAGCACCGGCTTCCCTCCTGCCACCGGCAAGCACCCGGGACCCAGCTTCCCTCACAGCCCTAGCTTCAACCATAAGGTCATCCAGAAGGACTTCCAGTCTAATTAGCATGCTACACCTTTGTTATTATAGATAGAAGCAGGTGTACTTGAGAGAGCAATCCCAGTGTATGGATTGACCACAGCCTGTGCAGTGGGACTTTGGCACAAAGAGAAATCCACCACAGCTGGCCCACCAGTAGGAAGAAGAGGAGAAATGAGATGTAAGCTTCACTTCCACCCCTTATTTTTTAAAAAGTCAAGTATCGTATGCTTCAGGAGTCCACGTTGCAGCTCAGCACTGTGAGGTGGTTGTTCTGCCCTTTATAACAGATATTGAAGGTAAAACAACCTAACTTCTGAGTAACATGACTCAGTCTTAGGATAACAGTTACACTTGACTTCAGACTGAGTTGCAATGCAGTCTCAATAGTGGAGGGAGATGTAGTTCCCAATGCTCAATATAGGCTCAGATCAAAAGTCCCAAAGAAAACCTTGGAACACTGGTCAGCCTCAGTTCAGGGTCTGTGGACTACATAACCCCAAAAGGCTGAGCGTGCACAGGAGTAATTAAGAATGGTGTTCTCAGTGAACCACGTACAGTACTCAGAATAATACATTATATCGTGTAGGTGAGGTGGTTGGGGAGAAAGTATATTCTAGTTCATTTGTTTTATCAATAAACTGAATTATATTTTTTCCTAAGGGTTTTTTTTTCATGTTAAATATAAACAGAAAAGTTACTTTTTTATAGGGAATTTATAGACAGTCTGTGAAAAGATTTTCTTTGTAAGGGAGGTATTTATAAACTCCATTTTATTTTTTACAAGCTTCTTGCTCCCCTCAAATAAGGCAGAGGAGGCATGATGCAAAAGATCCTCTCCATTTACTCTAAACTGAGCAGCTCTTGGAAAATGGTGCTCTATTTCTTCTTCTTTTAACAATCTTCTTTACTTTTCACATTCAGGAGCTACTTCTTATCTAATAAGGAGGGAATATGCGAATTGACTGCCCCACCCTCAAAGATGGCAGCCGCCACAGCCAATAAGAAGGGAATATGCGAATTGACTGTCACACCCTCAAAGATGGCAGTTCCCACAGCCACAGATGGCGGTGCCCAGTCCCCTCAACCCCACCTGCCTCCGGAGTCCCCCAGTCACCTCAGCCACCCAGCCGCCCAGGGTTGGCCCAAGGCACAGGCAAGCCTTGGCTGGCAGCTGCCCAGCTGCCCAGGGCTGCCCAAGGCTCAGGTAACCAGGGCCGGCCAAGGTTTGCGCTGCCGGCAGTGGCAGCAGCACTGGTGTGATGAAGTGTCGCCTTCCCCTGATCACTGGGTTGCCTCCCACCCCTGAGGGCTCCTGGACTGTGAGAGGGGGCAGGCCGGGCTGAGCGAACCCCCTCTAGTGCATGAATTTTCATGCACCGGGCCTCTAATAGAAATATAATTGTCTAATTGCTGAGGATCCAGTATAGTCTTTAGTGAGTCAGAATGTCCCTCTTCTACATCCATGCTCTTCTACGCACAATCGTATATTTTATTGAACTGAGAGAGAAATCACCTCTTATCTCTCTTACAGTGGAGATGCCTGGAGGTGAGACTCCATGCTTCTGGCTCCAATCTTGGGAACCCACTGTCTTCCTGTTGATGACCTAGACTCCCAGACAATTCCCTTCTTCCCATTGCTGAGGGCCATCTTCATTTTTTTTAGATGAGGTAACATTGGCTTATAAGGTCATACATCACCCACCCGGTGTTGCTCAGTGGTTGAGAGTTGACCTATGATCCAGGAGGTCGTGGTTCTATTTCAGGTCAAAGCACATGCCCAGGTTGTGGCTTGATCCCCAGTAGGTGGCGTGAAGGAGGCAGCTGATCAATGATTCTCTCTCATCATTGAATTTTCTATCTCCCCTCCTCCCTTCCTCTCTGAAATCAATAAAAATATATTTTAAAAAGAACATATTTTAAATAAGTTTCAGGTATGCAACATTGTAATTCAATATCTGTACACACTCCAGCATGCCTACCACCAAAAGTTTAATTTCCATCCATCCCAACTCATGTGACACCCCATACTCATTTTGCCTTTCCTACAAGCCCCTTCTCTTCTGGGAACTTCTGATCCCTTCTCAGTATCTATGAGGTTTTGTTTTGTTGTTGTTGTTATTATTTGTTTTATATTCCACATATGAGTGAAATCATATGATTCTGTTCTTTTCCATCTTATCTCACTTAGCATAAGACCCTAAAGGTCCTCCATGTTGTCACAAATATCAGTATTTCATCTTTTTTATGGCTAAGTGGTACTTCGTAATTTATGTGCAACATCTTTGTATCCATTCACCAGTTGTTGGACACTTAGGTTGTTTCCATATCTGACTATTATAAATAATGATGCACTGAACACGGGGGGTACATATATCTTTTCAAATTCATGTTTTCATATATCTTTTCAAATTCATTGTTTTCAAACAATATAGAGGATCCTCAAAAACTTAAGACATGAACTACTATATGACCCAGCTACTCCACTTTTGTGTATTTATTACAAATACACAAAAGTGGAGTAGCTGGGTCATATAGTAGTTCATGTCTTAAGTTTTTGAGGATCCTCTATATTGTTTCCCAAAATAGCTGCACCAATTTAAAGTCCCACCAACAGTGCCTAAGGGTTTGCTATTTACTACATTCTCTTCAATGCATGCTATTTGTTTCTTTTTGATAACAGCCCTTATAACAGGTGTGAGGAGATATCATGGTTTTGATTTGCATTCTCCTAAAAATTAGTGATGTTGAACAATGTTCACGTGCCCATTGGCCATTTGTATATCTTCCTTAGTAAAAGGCATCTTGTTTATATTATGCTACCAAGTGCTTAGAAACAAAAGCCATCAGCCCTTAGCTTTTTTTTAAATATTTATTTTTGAGATTATTACATATGTCCCTCTTTTTTCCCCTCATAGCTCCCCTCCACCTTGTTACCACGCACCCAAGGTCCTCGTCACTCTATTGTGGGTGTCCATAGGTAATGCATACATGCATATAAGATCTTTGTCTAATCTCTTCCCACACCCCCTTCCCTCTGAATATTGTCAGTCTGTTTCATTTCCATGCCCCTGATTCTATTCCATTCACCAGTTTATTCTGTTAATCAGATTTTTTATTAATTTGATTTTTAGATTCACTTGTTGATAGATATGTATTTGTTGTCACTTCGTTGTTCATAATTTTTTTATCTTTACCTTTTTCTTCTTCTTCCTCTTCTTAAAGAATACCCTTCAGAATTTCATATAATACTGGTTTGGTGGTGATAAAGTCCTTTAGCTTTTTCTTGTCTGTGAATCTCTTTATCTGACCTTCAATTCTAAATGATAGCTTTGCTGGGTAGAGTAATCTTGGTTGTAGGTTCCTGCTATTCATCACTTTGAATATTTCTTGCCACTCCCGTCTGGCCTGCATAGTTTCTGTTGAGACATCAGCTGACAGTCGTATGGGCACTCCCTTGTAGGTAACTAACTGTTTTTCTCTTGCTGCTTTTAAGATTGCCTCTTTGTCTTTTGCCCTTGGCATTTTAATTATGATGTGTCTTGGTGTGGTCCTCTTTGGATTCCTCTTACCTGGGGTTCTCCATGCTTCTTGGACTTGTAAGTCTATTTCTTTCACCAGGTAGGGGAAGTTTTCTGTCATTATTTCTTCAAATAGGTTTTCAATATCTCGCTCTCTCTGTTCTTCTGGCACCCCCATAATTCAGATGTTGGTATGCTTGAAGTTGTCCCAGAGACTCTACCAAGAGTGTTCATCTCAGGTGATTGGGGAGGCTGAGCCACTGGGCCCTATAGGACACAAGGCCACTCTATCAACTCAAGGAGACTTAGCAGCTACCCAATACATAGAAACAAACACAGGGAAGCAGCCAAAATGCAGAGACAAAGGAACATGTCACAAATGAAAGAAATGGAAGAACGCAAACTACTGGATATAGAGTTTAAAACCATAGTTATAAGGTTACTCCAGAATCTTCTAGAAACCTCCAAGGAACTTAGTGAGACCTTCAAGGATTTTAGTGAGAATGCCAAAAAATGGAAAAGGACCAGTCAAAAATTAAGCATATACTGACTGAAATAAAGAATAATATACAGGGATTCAACAGTAGACTAGAGAATCCCTAGAATCAAGTCAATGATTTGAAATATGAGGAAGCAAAAAACACCCAACAAGAAGAGCAAAAAGAAAAAAAAGAAAAAATATGAGGCCCTTAGCTTTTTATCTACACACTATAATAACTGATGAGGACCTGTTTTTTTCTTTGCATTGAAGTGCTGAAGATGGCTTCTCCTGTCTTCACATGTACTTGGTATTTTTAACTACCAGCTATGAAATATAAAAACAATTTCCTATTAGCCACCAACTTTTTTCTCCTTTCTCAATGAAAGAGGAAAATTGCATGAAAGGGTTTTGTCAAATAGTTGGCAAAATTACTCTTAAAATTTATACTTTGTCTTGTGTGGTTTCTTTTCAAGGTACTAAAAACTGAAAAGCCTTCTTTTCTCTCACTCCAAGGTGTGTCTGTTACTCTTCTGTATTCATCACTTCTCACTTGAACTTCATTGATAAGGGATTCTTAGTATTAATTATATAGTACAAGAAGAACATAAAGGGCAATTTGAGAACTGCTAAGAGAAGGTAATTCTTTTATCCTTTTTTAAAGGATAGATTTTCTGAAAAATGAATACTGAAAATAAAATTTAACTCATTCTAACATTAGGAATAAAGTTATTGGAAAATAACTACAGAGATAAGTGAAATGACAATGTCCCCTTTCTACCTCCCATTTTTCTTTCATATTTCAACTACCCATCTTTTCACACTAACCATTTCAATGTCCTGTCAAGTTACTGCCATAACTAAAATTTCCTCAATATATATTCTATACCTAACATAATTTTATGCTTAGCCCTGGAATTGCCATTTCAATTACAATGCAGATGTACACATGCATGCCATTTCATTTAAATGCATTGCCTTTCTTTGACTATTGCATTGTCATGGTGCCACAGTCTTCCATTTACGTTTTGCTGCCTTTCAGGAACCAATATTTGGAATTGTAGTGAATGAGAAACTGTGATTTGGCCCATAGGAGCTGGCTTCTTTGAACATTCTTTTTCTGCTGTTAAACCCTGAAAGATGTCATCATTTCTGCTTCTATCATTTACATTTTTTTCATTACCTGTAAGCAATTCCAAATATAATATACTTTTTTGGATGAAAGAGACTCCATAGTTCTTTCATAGTTGTACATGTCAAAATGTTCACACTTCTGATTTTTACATTTTCTGCCCTTGGAAGGAGGTGAATATATTTTTTGCAAAATTCATATTTTCTGCTGTAGGAGCGGAACATTTTCCCTACTCTTTTAGGTACCTTGGCTGGTCTAATAATTAAATTGATTTAAGATTAACATAAGAAAAACAAATTTAATTATATGGAAGCCCCATAAAAATATGAGACCCAAAAGGCAGTCAGGGACTTGAAGGTTGTATAATATAAGGAAGCAGGTATCTGGGGGTATAAAGAGGAGGAAGGTGATAGGAAGGGATGAGATATTTGGAAAACAAAGTTTGCTTGTTATTTAAACAAGTTTCTTAGTAAAAAGGTATCTCTGATAATAGCTCTCTTCAGGGCACCAGCCTATTTTAATGTAAAATCAGACAGTTGAGAGGAAGGTAAAAACTTCCTGAATTGGCTGGGTTTTGATCGCCTTTAGCTCAAAATAATCCTTATCCCAAAAACGCATTATTTGGGGGCAGCAAAATCTATTTCCCAGTCAAGGCCATATTTAATTTTCTCAAGCTGTCTAGTTCAATTCCCTCTCCCTTTCTGAAAGACATTATATACTATCTAAGCAATCACAATATAGTGTTGAAGAGTGAGGGAAATTTAATAGCGTTATTTCCTCCATAGGTTTTGACATTTAGAAGAAAGTATAAATTCTTATTTTTGCAAAAATCATTTTCTTCTTGCTTTCTTTAGCTTTTATTTTTAACTAAAAATAGGAAAAAGAAGAGTCAGTGTTGTTGGTTGACATTAGGCTCTTTCAGGTGATCTCCGGGAGAGCATCCTAAGGACCCTACACTGGAGACTGTGGTGTGGCACATGATTTCCTCATGATGCAAAACCGAAAGAGTTCCCCTCCTGACTCCCCAGTGTTCCATATTCACCCCCTCTCCGTGGAAAAAGTCCACACTTGTTTTCCTCACGGCCAAAACAAAGGCCAGTGTGCAGAGTCTCGGTTTCATATTAAAGCTTAGTTCTTTGGAGCCCACTTAGTCTGCTGGGGAAAGGAGTTTTTAGGGGTGAAATAAGCAGGTTTTATGAAATTTTAGAAGATAAGGGATCCATGGAAATAGCACAGGGCTGCAGAACTGCAGAGGGTACATTTCCATAAGACAAAGAAGCTGGGAGTGGCAGAAGGTACATTTCTATAAGACAAGAGAGCTGGGAGTAGCAAAAGGTACACATTTACAAAACAGGGGAGGAAGAAAAGACCAGAGGGAATAGGAGAACAATAAGGGAGAAGAAGGAGGGAACCTCAGGTACTTCAAGTGAGGTTTGAGCTCAGGAGTTGCTACAGTAACCAAATCAAAGGGGAATAGTGACCAATCAGAGGGGATATCCAAGCACAAAAAACAGTCTTTATAAACTATAGGGAAAATGGACTCAGTGGGACTCTTTCCCCCTCCCCATGTGGGAGTCTGTGCTTATTTCTCAATAAATTTCCACCTTTGCTATATCATCCTCCATCCATGGTTTTCATTCTTCGACTCCAACGGATAAAGAGCCCAGGAAACCATCCTGCCCAGGGGAACACCACGCGTTTCCGATCCAAATTTCCCATTTCACTGGGGTCCCAGGTGGCCACTTGACCCACAAGGCCTCATTTTCCCACTTAGGAGAGAACAGGAATGAACCAGGATAGTATGGCTCACAGAGGGAGAGAGAAGGTGCTCTTGTTCCCCAGAGGTTTTCCACAGGAGCTTTTTTCAAATAGCCAATCAACTTCCTAAGCTTTCCTGGGCTTCTCATGGGTTCAGCCCCTAGCCAATGATCCCTTTCCCAGGCTAGACTGACAGTCTCTGTGGTCGAGCACCTCCCCCTGGCCATTTTGATTTCTGTTGTGTATGTGTTCACCTGCCCCTGCTCCTCCCCCACAATCCTGTACAGAAGGGTGGGCTGCTGCCTACATGGGAGAAGGGAGCATTGCTAAGCTGTAGCCTCCCAGTGAAGCAAGCAGGCCTCTGCTGTCCAGCTGACCAACTCCACAAAGTCTGCCCCTTGCTCCCTACCTGATAATAACTAGCTAACTATGGCAACATAGGGATGTGTAATGGCTATAATCGCCCTGAAGTGGCTCTCCAAGGTGCCACAGCTCGCCAGCAGCCAGCCAGAGGCTGAACTAAAACTCACACATTGACTCCAGAGAAGTCACGTTCCTTTTTCCTCTCCAACAGATATTTGAAGTTTCTCCATTTGAATTATTTTAAGCAATGAAATAAAATTGTATATTTTATTTATTATCAGAGAAGATAATAATGCTTTATATTCAATTGCATGTAAGAACCAGTGGTATGGGTAGCACTGTGTTCTTTTCTATTTAAGGATATTCATTGAAAATTTGCAACATAGCACTGTGTGGGATTTTATTGGGAAAGTAGAAGATTCCTCCCACTAAGCTTCATATATTTTATATATGTGTGTGTATATATGTATGTGTATTAGTGTGTATATATGTATGTATGTACTAGTGTGTGTATATATGTATATGTGTATGTATATATGTATATCTTCTTTTATGTCTAACCCTACCTGCAGAATGTTTAAAGGCCAATCACTGAATTCTAGAGAACAGTTTATTGTTGAATATTATCAAACATAGACCCTACTTTTTTATTTTGTTGTAATGATCAAGTCATTTAATATATCTTTGTATCTCTCTATTGATCGTGTGTATATAACAGTATTTGTCACCTCTTGAATGTAGGCAATTTAATAAATCATTAATATTTATTGATTATTGTAAATGGCCTTAAAACGTGTACAATAACAGATAATGATATGTGAGAAAAAAATGCTTCAAGGATGACCTCATCTGTGTTACAATGTTGACCTCTGAACAAACTCACATCATGGCTGACGGCTTTTCCCACGACACCACAGTTAATATGTTTCTCCAACCCACTGCATCGAACAACCTGCTTTCCTGTTCAAGGAAACCCATCAATATCCTCCAGAGGCACTTCATCATTATCCCTTCCACTGGTGTGAGCAGTCAGTGGGAACACATTTCAGGGCTCCTATAGCCATATCCACTTCCCACTTTCCTCTTAAATTGTCTCTTGCAGTTCAATAGAAGGAAATAAGCTATATAAGTACTTGGTTTACATGACCTCAATCAAATATGAAATTTTACCCAGCTCTTCAATATTCAGGAAAAATAGGGGAACAGTAAGAGGCATAAGAACTGAGTAAAAGATTATTGTAAAATTATCGATTATATATACAATGTGACGTTTTAAAAATATATTTTTATTGATTTCAGAGAGGAAGGGAGATGGATGGGGGAGAGAGAGAGAGAGAGAGATCAATGATAAGACCGAATCATTGATCGGCTGCCCTCTGCATGCCTCCCACAGGGGATGGAGCCCACAAAGACTGTTGTATCAGGATTTAAAGTGAGGTGCTATTAAATAACCCCAGAACTTAGAGACATTCATTAAAAATCCCAAACACTATGTATTAGCTGTATTGAGGTATGAATGTGTGCACACCTAAAACGATCAATAATACACTTGAATTCATCAAATATTTATTGAATGCTCACCATGGGCTGATCACTACCCTCAGAATTAGGTGTAGAAGATGAATGGGAAGCAATTCTTGCTCTCAAGGAATAACCGACATATCGATAATATGATGGAACAAAGTACTAAATGGTATCAGAGAGCTAGCAAATCACAGGATCCAAGAAAGGAATCACAGAAATGAGGACACATGAGGTGGATGTTGGAGAATGGATAGGTTCTATTTATAATGGAAGACGCATTATGCTGTGGACAAAGCAAGATGTCCCATTTTATTGGAGGAAAAAGGCATGAGAGAAATAGAGACTATAGTACACCATAAATCTGGAAAAGGTAAAAGGGGGCCATCTTTGAGGGTGTGGCAGTCAATTAGCATATCCCCTCCTTATTGGCTGTGGGTGCCACCATCTTTGTGAGGGTGTGACATCAATTTGCATATTCTCTCTTTACTAGATAGGATTATTTCTAAAAGTGAATAGTTCTTAGCAATATCTATGCCCCCGAATTGGGATACTTTGAAATTACACATCATAATTTATGGAAATCAACACTAACCAGATATTAGAGATTATATTCTGTTTAGAAGAATGGCCAATGGCATCAGAAAATATCCATAATTTCAGGCTATTTTTTTTAATCATATGATTCCAGTTATTTATGAATGTCTCATAGAGGTAGATATACACTTAAATTAAAAATAATTTTAAAGTGATCATTTTAAGGTTTTATGATTCAAAAATTATCAGATATTTTTGTTGTTTTTGTTGCATGAAAGATGGTGAGGGTAAAAGAAACTGTAACTAGGGAATATAAGTCTTCTATGAACAGGTGTGGTATTTGAAGTACATCACAACAGCAACCAGAAACATTATAAGATTGTAAAAGGAGAGATAATGTTAAACACACACACACACACAGACTTTAGTTTTAGAACTATTTCTAATATGTATGGTTCTATATATTCATACTACTAATTCTTATGAGGCTTATGTATATATTTTGCTTCCTTTATATATTCACTAGCATTCCCATTGCAGGAAAAATCCTGCAATAGGGTTTCCTACTGCACTCTACCCTGCCCTGCCTGCTCTCCTCCCTTGTCCCCCGCCCTGCCTTGTCCGCCAGCCCCCCTGCTTTTCTCCCTTCTCCGCCTGCCCGCCTGCTCTTCTTCCTTCTCTCCTGGCCCCACCTCCGCTCCTCCCTTCTCCCCCAGCCCGCCTTCTCCACCAGCCCGCCTGCTTTTCCCTTCTCCCCCAGCCCGCCTTCTCCGCCAGCCCGCCTGCTTTTCCCTTCTCCCCCGGCCCCGCCTCTGCTCCTCCCTTCTCCTCCCCCCGGCTTGCTTCTCCATAGCTTTGCTCCCTTCTGCAGCTCTTGGCTTCTTTCTATGCTGTCTTGATATGCAAATTAGCTGCCATCTTTGTTGGGGTAATTTGCATACTCGTCCTGATTGGTTGTTGGGCGTGGCTTGGCTGGTGGGCGTGGCTCGGGCATAGCAAAGGTGTGGTCAATTTGCATATTTGTCTATTATTAGGTAGGATATACACTAATTGATTTTTTAATTGAAACATAACAGTTTAAAGAAACAAAATACACAGGCTTAAAAAAGCCACAGAAGGTTACAAATCTGTAAAGGGCATCAGGAAGGGAAAGAAGAAACAGATATTTGGGAAAGTGGAGGGAACTGCCAGGAGTGGAGCTGGAGTTTTTGTTAAGTCCAAAACAGGTTATCCATGCCTAACACAGAAGCAACTTCATGTTTCTGGAGAAGAAAAAAAAATACACACACAAAACAGATTGACTTAGTTTCCTTTAAATTTGCAGCTCATTCAATGTAGATAATCAACACTTATTTACACTCATACTATTTTTCTAGCATTTTTCTTTCCTACACATTGAGATTACCAGCTTTATCTTTTCTCCTAAAATCTTTCAAAAAGCCTCCCCTGTCCTCCCTTTCCCTGTCCTCCCCTGTCCTCCCCTCTCCTCTCCTCTCTTCTCTTCTCCTTCTCTCCCCTCTCCTTGGTGCCCTGTCCTCCTGTAATGAAGAAATGGAAGTCACTACAATTTGCATTTATATCAATTTTTTATCTTCTTTCTTTTCAAGTTCCTCTCAAATGATATGGACCCCATATCCCCACCTTATTTAAGGAGTTCTCTTCCTAGGTTATCTGTCTCTTACGTGTCTTGAAAATATATTCTAGATTTACTCTGTCCCTTGTTCCTCCCTATTCATTAAAAAACCCCTTCTACCCCAAACTGAATTATTCCCCAACAATCCACTGAATCATCTCTCATCAGCAATGACAGTCGATTCTGAGTTATCCTGATTTAATCTGCATTTCCCCCAGCATATTTCAACACAGTCAGTCTCTTTCTCCTCCTTGACACACTTCCATGGAGCTACACCATCCTTTTGACTTTGTTGGCTGCTTACACTCATATCCTTTCCTGACTTTCCTCTACCCATTTTGACAAGTTGAAATCCTTCAATTTGTGGCTCCTTGTCCAAGGTTTTAAATGCCATCTACTTGTCCACAATCCTTGACTTAATAGGCCAGCCTAGACCCCTCCTCTGATTTCAAGATGTGTATATACAACTCGTTTTCATTGGATGTCCTACAGGGATCTCAAATACAGCATGTCTTCAAGCTCCTAAACTAGTTTCTCCCCCATCTTAGTAAATGGAATCATGCAGTCAACAGTGGTGCAAACCAATAACCAGGAAGTTGTTATTTTAAGTCCCCTTTTATTTACCCTCTACATTGAATATGCATGTAGCGAGTATGGCGTTTGTGTCTCCAAACTATCTTCCAGGAGCCACTGTTCTCCATCTTTACCCATGTCTTCGTCTAAGGCAGTATCATTTCTGTCTTGAACTTCAATACCCTCTCAACCAATCTTTCTGTTTCAATCACCTTTTCTTTCCCCTGCTCTAATCTAAGTTTTATTATCTATCCAGAAACTGAAATCACCTTTGGAAAAATATGAATTAGATTATGTTGATCCCCTGCTTAAATTTCCCCCCTGGCTTCCTACTAACCTTCACATGATGTGGAATCTGCTTCTTTTTTTCCAGGCCCTGTATGAATCCCCAATGTACCCATTAGCTTCACTTTGAGTCCCTCCATCCTCACTCTCTATCCTCCTCTCGCATTATCCTGATGGTGTATTTTATGGTATACAAGGAGAGTTCTGTTCTGCCTCAAGGCCTTCAAAGTTGCTTTTTCATGTGCCTAGATGACTCTTTTCTTGGCCCTTCACATAATTGCCTTCCTTTCCTTTATTCAGGTTTTCATCTAAATATTATCTCCTCTGAATGTCATTCTTGGCCAATATACACACAAAGCATGTTTTTTGTTTTCATTTTAATGCACTATATTTTCATAACATTTACTTAGGTACTTACTGGATAATTCCTTATTATCTTTCTTGATCTCTTGAATGTTATTTCCTTGGGGCAGGAACATTGTCTTGTGCAAAATTTTAAGTGTGGTACCTACAATAGTACCTGACACCAATGAGGTAGAAGGTTGTGTTTTTGTCCAACAAATAGTTAATGAAATAGTGTCAGTAAAATAACTAAATGGGACATATTAGATCTCCAGGAGTTATATGCTAAATTTGATGATGTTATCTTCAGTAGACCATATTGTATAGGTATTTTGGGCATCTGCTAAATAAATGAGGACATGAAGCCTAAATATGTGTAACTTAAAAATGTATATCAGGTTTGAAGTGATTTGAAATCTTAGAATAACCTGGGATACATTCATATATTTATATAAATATATAACTCATATCTATATCTATATCTATATCTATATCTATATCTAATCTATATCTATGTCTATATCTATATCATCTATATAAGCCAAGCAACCAGAACGACTGGAAAGACCAGAACAACTATGACAGGCACTGTGGTGGCCAACCGGCCTGATCGGGGCCTGGATTTTCCCCCACTAACCTCTTGCAGCTCCTACCCCCAGTGGCCTGGCCCTGATCGGTCCCCATTGGGGCGGGCCGGACCCCACCTGTGCATGAATTTGTGCACCAGGCCTCTAGTGTGTATACAAAATCATATTGCAAATAATCATGTTTGTGTTTTGGTGATAAACAATCATTGGTTTTGAACATGGCACTGATTTAATAGAATTTCATTCAAATCATAGAGAGTTTAGTTCCTATTTGTGTGATTTATTGTCAAATAGTTTGCATTGAGAGCTCACTTGTAGTATGTCTTCTGGGACAGCAGCTGTGGCTGTGGTCTGCGGGGGCAATTGCTGTTCATATTTCTGTCTCTTCCCCATAGAAGCTATGCTCTATTTTTGTTGCCATTGAATGATGGCCACTTAGATTACTGCCTGCTACAAGATGCCGCCATCCCCCAGGCATAAATAGCATGTGCTGTCTTGTTTAATGTTGTATTTCAACATTGTTTCCCCTCCACAATTCAGATGAATTTACTCTTGCTCCTAATATTACAATTCTTATTATAAGAGTTTTTTAAATATAGTAATTTTAGTGATGACAATGCTGATGAAGAATTTGTTGATGTTGATGATGACAGTGATAAATCAAGAATCTCTGAATTATCTGTCCATACTATAAACATGGATATTATGCTATTTGGTTGACATTAATTAGCACCTGCTTAATTAATCAAAGTAAGAGATAGATGCCTCTTTCTTTTTTCTTTTTTCTTTTTTAATCCTCACCCAATGATATGTTCTTTATTGATTTTTTTAGAGAGTGAGGGAGAGAAAGATAGATAGATAGATATAGATAGATAGATAGATAAGCAACAATGTGAGAGAGAAACAGTATTAGGTTGCCAGAGATTGCACCTGCAACCTAGTTATGTGCCCTGACCAGGAATTGAACCTGCAACCTTTTAGTCTATGGGATGACACTGCAACCAACTGAGCCACCTCTTCAGGGTGATGCCTCTTTTATATTAGTAATACTAGAGGCCCAGTGCATGAAATTCATGCATGGGGGGATGTGTCCCTCAGCCCAGCCTGCACCCTCTCCAATATGGGACCCCTCGAGGGATGTCCGACTGCCCGTTTAGGCCTGATCCCGGTAGGATATCCCTCTAATCCAGGACTGCTGGATATCCCTCTCACAATCCAGGACTGCTGGCTCCCAATTCCTCGCCTGCCTGCCTTCCTGATTGCCCGTAACTACTTCTGCCTGCCTACCTGATCACCCCCTAACCACTCCCTTGCCAGCCTGATTGATACCTAACTGCTCTTCTGCAGGCCTGGTCCCCCCCATCTGCTCTCCCCTGCAGGCCTGGGTCCCCCCCAACTGCCCTTCTCTGAAGGCCCAGTTGCCCCAACTTAAAACCTCCTCTGCTGGCCTGGTCACCCCCAACTGCCCTCCCTTGCAGGCCTGGTCCCTCCCAACAGCCCTCCCCTGCTGGCCATCTTGTGGTGGCCATCTTGTGTGCACATGGGGGCAGCCATCTTTGACCACATAGGGGCAGCCATCTTGTGTGTTGGAGTGAAGGTCAATTTGCATATTACTCTTTTATTAGATAGGATATTTAAAGGAGGATAAGTGCACATCCAGCTCTCAAATTCTGGATTTCCTTTGGTCGAAAGACTCATTTCTAAGGTGCTTAGTTATTTATTAAAAGTTTTCACCTGCTTCCCAACAAATACCCTTATTTCTATTCATTGTGAATTAACTAAATGTTATACACTATGACTAGAATTGTCAGCACTGTACTAAATGCTTATTCACCAATTATAATACTTAGTATATTTAATATTTACCAGTAAGTTATGCATGTTAATGTGTTGACAATGTGGAAAATATATATTTTCATCTGTAGTAGTTGCACAAATGTACTTAAATCTTTTCTCTTAGTCACTAAAATGAAATTTTATTATATACTATAATTTAAAAAGCTCATGTTTTTGAAAATATATAATTTTCACCTAGCTCAAAATTGTAAGGTAAACAAAAATAATCACACATAAATTTCCATTTAGTTTGTTTGCATTTTTTTTTCACAACTGAATTACACAACATTGATTCACCCTTGGTGCATCACACGTTTTCATCATAGACATGTATCTGTCTAGTTATCTTTCTATCTATGTTTAATAATATATTGAACATGCTTAAACCCTACACCTCGCCAAATAACTTTCATTTACCTATAAGTTCTGTCCTTTTATCATTTTTCTGTGTAGCCATATTACATAAAGATTATATATTTTTTTATAAACTGATATGAATTACACTCTGGCAATTATTTCAGAATTCTATATTTATTTTGAGTTTCTGTCTTTACCATTTGTGGATATGTAATTATTCTCTTAATGTTTTAATTACTAGTTTCTGCTGAGGCCTTGTATATTTAATGTATTCACCCAAATTGTCATTCTTTGAGTGACTTACTGTATTTTCTGGCATCTAAGACGACTGGGTGTATAGAAGATTTTCCTGGGTTAAAAAGTCGTCTTATACGCCAGAAAATACGGTAAATTTTTATATTATTTTGAGTTATATAAAAGAACCCTAAAATAATAAGTGTTAAGTATTATATCCCTTTGTGTTTGAAAGCAGAAAAATATTGAAAATGATGCAAGCAACACAAAATTCACTAAAATACTACTTTGTGATTAGTAAAAGAATATGAATAAAATAATATGTGCCACAGATATCATTATAGGAGTTTCATATTTAAAGAGCACTCTTCAAATTAAAAAGTTGTGTAGCTATGTTTAAAAAATATGGAATGACTTTTTCAATATAACATAACTTATTAGCAAGAGACCTGGGTGGGAACCACGGTATCTTGTAGTTCAATAGGGTCATACAATATTTAAGTTGGATGAGAATTTCAGGAATCTTCTATTTAGTTTAAAGGACTAAGCAATTTTTGTCATCTCATGTCCTTATGTATATTTTTGTCATTTAAGAAACTTATGTGTACTTCCTAGAATGAAGATTAGTTAGGTGCAATGAAAGGAAAAAAGAAATCTCAGTTTGAATATCAGCCATGCCGCCATGTGCCTTTGACTAAGTTCCTAAATATTTCATCTCATAGTTTTTGTTTCCTCATTTGTAAAAAAGATCTTGTACCTCAGAGATAATAAAAGGCATAAACATGAGGGCATCATCTGGAATCTGGAGATTTCTCAATAAATGGTAATTTTCTTTCTTTTCTCGATATGGTGTTCCGAGGCAGATAGTCTTACCTTTCCAACTGGGCACTTTAAGCAACAACATGAATAGCAGTTGGATTGAGGTAAGACAGGACTCATTTTATCCCCCAAATGTGTGTTAAGGAAATAAGGAGAGAGCTTACTAATGTCACAAACTGAGAGGATTCCGTGATTTTTATAAATGAACAATGGAGTTAGACAGATTAGGGGATGGAAAGGGACCAATTAGAGTAGAACATTTATAACACTAGTGGAATAGAATATTCTAAAATTTCTTATATTGCATTTGAGTCCACTTCATTGGGTTTTGTAAATACCCATAAAAAAGTGATTCTGAAAATTGTCTTTTAACATCAAGAGCACTGCTAGTGTGAAGTCCAATCTAAACATTGGCCAACATAGACATGTGGCTGAGAAGGCCTGTGCTCAATCCAACAGAACAGGGAAACGTGGTCCTGGAATTGCACTTATGTGAAGGGTGTTTACAGTATGGTTACAGTTCAATGTTGAACATGATTGAAAAGGCTACTCAGGAAGTTGCCACTGAACAGAAAATGTATTTAATAAAATCCATGATCTTCATTTTACTAGACTCTGCATTACAAAATTAAATTATGCCAAGATCTCACATCTATATACAGATAGCCTGGGATAATTGATTGTTCTGCATCAACCTTTTACTCATTTTTCTCATACAAAAAAGAAGAGAAGAACACATTTGGCAACTGAAGATTCCTGGAATTGGAAGCATCAGTCTTTTTAGAAAAAATCTCTTCTAGAGGAGTTTTTTTTTTCTTCTTCTATTTTTTCAATATGTCTTTAGACCAACTGTTGAATATTTAGAGTGCCCACATAGTTCTAGTGAACTGAAAGAATTTAATCAATTTAGGCAGTCTTTCAGATATTTTGTCTACATGGTGAATTTAAACACCTGTGCAATTGAACACATGAATATTACTAAAATATATATGGAGGACCAATTGATTCTTTACATTTTGACAAGAATATATGTTTTTCTATATGGCACAGACTTACATTGTCATATTTATCCAGCTCTTGATTAATTAATTTAATAATGTGTCATCATTTTATACTTCTTAGGGCTTAGAGATTGAACATTTTTCCTAATTTATAGTTTTGTGGATAAGCTATTGATTTAAGTAGAGTTACTTATCTAGCTTGGTAATAATGTATTAAATTAGTAGAGTCATATCATACATGTTTTATTACATAAACTAGGGAAATATAATTGATATAATCAAGGAATATTCAGATCAAATGCTATTGGCATAACACATCAGTGCATGACATTATATAACACAACTATAGAGTAACCAATTCACTTTTTGAAATGCCTGCCTTAAGTAGGATGCACATTTTGTCCCTATGTAATTAAATACTCTGATGAGTATTTTGATTGTTTTGCACAGGTCATAGAAATATTGATAGTCAGTAGTACCAATTAACCTCCTTCCAATAGCCATGGGTTCTGTTTTATGCTAAGTACCAGCCAGGTCTTACTGCAGTGACACATCTCAATATTTACTAAATAAATATTTGAACATAAATATGATAACAGAGAGATATTCTTAAGTCTCCCACATCCAATGATATGTTTAGATTGAGAGTTAATACTGAGTTGTATCCCATAGCAGATGGTCTGGCTTAAATTTTCAGGTTTTTTACTCTTTTTGGAGCATTAGTAGTGGCTGGCAACTGGCCCTCACCACAGACCTGGTGAACATATTGGGCACAGAAGACAATCATTAATCAAGAGCATCACTTGCCTCAGTGATAGGGATGGAAACTTTCCACTTACCCTTGGATAAACCCTCCACCATATGCTCTTTGGAAAATCTTGTCTCTGCTAGGCTCTTACCCCTCATATCTAAAGGTAGCAATATCATTCTCAAAATGTTAGAATAGTCCATGCTAGTTAGCAGATCCTAATTATACAGTAACCAACTGTCCTAGTTGGCATAGATTTGAATTTCCTGGGATGCAGGCATTTCGGTACTAAGCCCGGGAAATATCCAGGCTAAAAAGGATGCCTAGGTCACTCTAAGTCTACAACAGTTCACTTCCTGAAGTGTTTGGTAATTTCCCATTTGGTTAGCAGATTTTAAAAATGGTTTTGTGGTTGTTGTTTTAATAATCTCAAGTGTTATGTTCTTGCTCTATGAATTCTTAAAATTCATTTTTTAATGAGTAAAATCCCACACAGAGACCACACCTGACATAGAAGTTTCCATTAAAAAGAGTTTTCCATTAAAAAAAAAAAAAAAGGCTTTGTTGTTGAGATGTAAGTCTGGTTTTGATGTCATTGCTTGTTTCTGTCAATTTTGCTATCTACTTTAAGATAAAAGGTTCCCTAATCTTTTTGTTTCTGGAAAAATGAAAGATCCCCTGCCTTTCCACATAAGCAGCCTCCCATGCCTTCTCCCTAGACTCCTTCAACAAAACAGGAGAAGGAATCAGAGCCTTCATAGGAGCTGCCACTGGGTGACACACCTAAGCTGTGGGGACCTTAACTTGAGTATATCTTTTTGCAATGCTCTGTTATTCTTTGACGCGTAAACGTTCCCTTTTTTTCTCCCTAAAATATGTTTTTTATTGCTTTCAGAGAGAGGAAGGGAGATGGAGAGATAGAGACATCAATGATGAGAGAGAATCATTAATTGGCTGCCTCTTGCACACCCCCTACTGGGGATCAAGCCTGCAACCTTGGCATGTGCCCTGACTCAGAATCAAACCATGGCCTCTTGGTTAATAGGTCGATGCTCAACCACTGAGCTACACCAGGCGGGCCACAAATGTTCCCTTTTTCTCCATAGCCTCACCAATACTTATTTTTTGTCTTTTTGAGAATAGCCATTCTAACAGATGTGAGGTGATATCACATTGTGGTTTTGATTTGCATTTCTTAAATAAGAAATGATGCTGGCATCTTTTCGTGTACCTGTTGGCCATCTCTATGTCATCTTTGGGGGGAAAAATGTCTACTTAGATATTCTGCCCATTTTTAAAATCAGATTAAAAAATTGTTTATTTGTTTGCTATTCAGTTATATGAGTTCTTTATGTATTTTGTATAGTAATCCGTTGCCAGATATATTATTTGTAAATATTTTCTCCTTCCTAGTAGGTTGCCTTTTTATATAATTGATAGTTTCTTTAGCTGTGTAGTAGTTTTTAATCTTATGTAGTCATATTGGGTTACTTTTGCTTTTACTGCCTTTGCTTTTTGTGCCAGATTCAGAGCTTACTGCCTAGGTTTTCCTGTAGGAGTTTTAAAGTTTCAGTTCTTACAGTCAACTCTTCCTTAATCCATTTTGAGTTAACTTCAGTGTATGGTATAAGATGGTGGTTCAATTTCATTCTTTTGCATGTGGCTATCAGGTTTCCCCAAAACAATTTTTTGTACCCAATTTCTATGGGAGATGTTTCTTATTGAATTTATTGTGGTGACATTGGGTTAATAAAATTATAGGGGTTTCAGGTATACAATTCCATCATACATCCCCTGTATATGCTATTGTGTGTTCACAACCTCAAGCCCAGTCTCTTTCCATCACTATTTATCTCTCATATACCCTGTTTGACCTTCCACCCCTCAGCCTTCCTCTCTGATAACCTATCCTTCATTGTATACTCTTATCTCCTTTGTCATTAATTAATTGGCCATATATGTGTGGGTTTATTTCTGGCTCTCTGTTTTGTTGCATTGATTTATGTGTCTGTTTTCATTATACCATATTTTTTTGTTCACTGTACACAGTAGAATTTTAAACTTAAATATTTTGACTTTCCAGGACATTCTTTGAAATGAGTTGAAGACATTAACTATTCTTACTGTCATTATTTTTATCACCCTTTCTCTTCAGTAATAAGGTTAATGTCAAATACCTGACTACATGAATTCCAAACTTGTACTAGAGTTAATCTATGAAATATTGCTATATTTCTGTCCTGGCCAGTGTCTAGATTTTTTAGGCCTTACCTGGATTTCTGTGTGATCAACCATCCTTATTACAAATACCCTATTTGCTAGTTTAGCTTCTACTCATAGATAGTTCCTTGAATAGAAATATCCCCCTAATTCAAACCTTGTCTAGCTGGCCTTTTAAATTTAGTTCAATAAAATAGATATGTCAGAGGTTCTGATTTAAAAAATAAATATATAAAAATCATGCCGAAGCCGGTTTGGCTCAGTGGATAGAGCGTCGGCCTGTGGACTCAAGGGTCCTAGGTTTGATTCCGGTCAAGGGCATGTACCTTGGTTGCGGGCACATCCCCAGTAGGGGGTGTGCAAGAGGCAACTGATCGATGTTTCTCTCTCATCAATGTTTCTAACTCTCTATCCCTCTCTCTTCCTCTCTGTAAAAAATCAATAAAATATATTTTAAAAAAAAATCTTAAAGATTATTTATTATTTCTATCATGTCCCTTTTCTTCAGCTAATCTAATATCTTTCCCCAGATTTGTGTGTAGAAGACACATTAAGCAATTAAAAATGTTTTAAAGTTTAACTTACATAGTTTTTTCTTTCTTTATTACTTTCTCTTATACCTCTCTCTCTTCCTTCCTTCCTTCCTTCCTTCCTTCCTTCCTTCCTTCCTTCCTTCCTTCCTTCCTTCCTTCTTTCCTTCCTCCCCCCTCCCTCTCTCTTTCTTTCTTACTTCCTCATTCTCAGGAAATGAAATATTTTCTGATTAGTTGGAGAAGAATATATATTGGATAGCTTATTGAAATTTTATTGGATATAGAGGATCAATTTTTTAAAATATTCACATGTGATTGAACATATACTCTAAGTTTCTCTAAGTATAGGAGAAGCCACCAACTATTTCTAGAGATTATTACTTTAAAAATTTTTAATTAGATTTATTGGGGTGATGTTGGTTAATAAGATCAGTTTCAGGTGTACATTTCGGTGATACATGATCTGTATATTGCATTGTATGCCCATCACCCAGAGTAAAATATCCTCCCATCACCATATATTCGGCGTTCTTTATCCTTTACTAAAACCCCCTTCTCTCCGGTAAACACCATACTGTTGTCTGCGTCTTTGAGTTTCTGCTTTATGTCCCACATATGAGTGAAATCATATGGTCTTAGCTTTTTCTGACTGACTCATTTTGCTTAGCATAATCTTCTCAAGGTCCATCCATGTTGTCACAAATGGCATTATTTCATCTTTTCTTATGGCTAAGTAATATTCCATTGTGTATATATACCACATCTTCTTTACCCAATCTTCTATAAAATGACAATTCAGTTGTTTCCCATGTCTTGGCCACATGAATAATGCTGCAATGAACACAGAGGTGCTTATATCTTTGGAACTAAATGTTTTTGAGTTTCTCATATAGATACCCAGGAGAGGGATTGCTGGTTTATATGGTAGCTCTATTTTTAATTTTTGAGGAACTACCATACTGTTTTCCATAGTGGTTGTACCAGTTTACATTACCACCAGCAGTGAATGAGGGTTCCTTTTTCTCTACACTCTCTCTAGCACTTGCTATTACTTGTCTCATTGAAAATAGCCATTCTGACAGGTGAGTTATATCACTGTAGTTTTTATCTGTGTTTACCTAATAGCTAATGAAGTTCAGCATCTTTTCATATATCTGTTGGCTACTTGTATGTCTTCTTAGGAGAAGTTCCTGTTCAGGTTCTGTGCCCATTTTTGAATTGGCTAATTTGTTTATTTGGTTTGAGTTGTATGCGTTCTTTATATATTTTGGATATTAACCTGTTGTAACCTGTTTTTGGAGCTATTGTTCGCAAATATCATCTATGATTTGGTCGGTTGTTTGCTTTTTGTTGGCAGTTTTGTTTTCATTTAATCCTTACCCAAGGATAAGTTTTACTGATTTTACAGAGAGGGGAAGGGAGAGATAAAGAGAGAAAGAAAAGCATCAATGTATGAAAGAAACATTGATCAGTTACCTTTCATGCCCTAACCTGGGATCAAACCCACAAACTAGGTATGTGCCCTGACCAGGAATCAAGCCCGCAACCTATCGGTGTACAGGATGATGTCCCAACCAAGTGAGCCACACTGGCCAGTGGGCAGTTCCTTTTGCTGTGAAGAAGCTTTTTATTTTGATATAGTCCCATTCATTTATTTTTGCCTTTACTTCTCTTGTCTTTGGGATAAAATTTTCCTATGTCCAAGGACTATGAGTTTAATACCTATGTTTTCTTTTATGTAATTTATTGTTTCAGATCTTATATTTAGGTCTTTGATCCATTTTGAATTAATTTTGTACATGGGGACAAACTGTAGTCTAATTACATTCTTCTGCATGTGACTTGCCATTATTCCCATTGTGTGTTTTTTGCTCCTTTGTAAAGTATATGCCCACATATTTGTGCATTTACTAGTATTTCTGGGCTCTCAATTCTTTTCCATTGGTCTTGTTGAAAATCGCCATTCTGACAGGTGAGTTATATCATTGTAGTTACCCACATTGGTCTGTGTGTCTCTTTTCCTGCCAATGCCATGCTGTTTTGATTATCATAGCTCTGTAGTATAATTTGAAGGCAGGAACTATGATATCTCTGGCTTCATTCTTTTTTTTCCTCAGGATTATTTTGGCTATTCAGGGTCTTTTGTGGTTTCATACAAATCTGATGATTTTTTCTATTTTTTAAAAAAATGTTATTGGGATTTTGATGGAGATTAAATTAAATCTTTATATTTCTTTGGATAATGTGGACACTTTAAATATGTTGATTCTTCCAATCCATGAACACAAAACATGTCTTCTGTCATTTTCAATCCCTCTTAATAATGCTTTGTAGTTTTTATGCCGAAACCGGTTTGGCTCAGTGGATAGAGCGTCGGCCTGCAGACTCAAGGGTCCCAGGTTCGATTCCGGTCAAGGGCATGTACCTTGGTTGCGGGCACATCCCCAGTGGGGGGTGTGCAAGAGGCAGCTGATCGATGTTTCTCTCTCATCGATGTTTCTAACTCTCTATCCCTCTCTCTTCCTTTCTGTAAAAAAAAAAAAAATAAATAAAAAAAAAATAATGCTTTGTAGTTTTTAGTATATAGGACTTTCACATCCTTTGTTACATTTAATCCTAGGTATTTTATTTTTTATTTTTCTGAAATTACATTGTTGGTATATAGGAATGCAGTGCATATTTGTACAGTGATTTTGTATCTTGCAATGTCATTGTGTTTGTTTCTAAAAGCTTTTTTGTGGAAACTTTATGGTTTTCTATATGTTACAGATTGTTACTTATAGAGAGAATAAGAAATAAAGTGCCAGACAATTTTCTGCCTATTTAAAAGATGTAATTCCCATTAATTTTTTCAGCAAAGCATAAAGAGATGATTAACCAAGCCATATAATTTGCCAGCTCTCTTATGTAGCTGTCCTAAGTTGAAAAATTAATTATAGTTGAGTATATTTTATGTGGATAAATGTCTGTTAGGAACTCAGGTACACTGATAAAAACAGTGTCCATGAAATCCCAAATTAAATCCTAACTGCTGTCTGATTTTTATTTTTCCCAGGAATCTTGTCACAAAATACAAATTAATTGTAGTTACATGTAATATAGATGTAATATCCTTTTGCCCCCTTTTTTTTAACTTGTTGAAAATATACAGTTGTTATAATTGATCTTGCCTAATTGAATCTTCCATTGAGTGTAGACCTTGTGATTTAATTTAAATTATAAAGCCAGTTAGTCTTTAGGGATTTTATAGACCTCATTGCAATGTGCACACATTTCACTTCACTCTTCTCTTCTCTAGAGACACCTAGTCAATCAATGCTACCAAAACAAAAGCAAAAACTAGCATCGGGTCTTTGATCCACCTAGTTTTTCACACATGCTCCTCGGCTGCGGTGAGTCATCTGCAGATCGGTATCCATCCTGCCTCCTATTTTATTTCACATTTTATCTCATTGTGATCAGATCATATCTCTTCAAATGTCTTACATGGAGTCCTATGGACATGATCACTTATAGATCCATTCAAGGGCTATTTCCTCCCACTCAGATAAAATCCTGGAGACTAGTGATCATTACTTCAGGATGGAGCTGGAGAACATTATGCTAAGTGAAATAAGCCAGACAGAGAAAGATAAATATCACATGATTTCACTCATTTATGGAATATAATGAACAACATAAACTGATGAACAAAAACAGATCCAGAAGACAGAGAAACATGGATCAGAACGTCAAACCTAAGGGAAGGTAGGGGAGGGTGGGGGTAAGGGGAAGAGATCAACCAAAGGACTTGTATGCAGGCATATAAGCCTAAACTATGGACACAGACAAGAGGGGGGTAAGGGCATGAATGGGGTTGGGGGGTAATGGGGAAATAAGGACACATGTAATACCTTAATTAATAAAGAAATTAAAAAAAGAACATTATTTGTAAACTCTTCTTCCTCTTACTTGAATATGAAACACAGATTGTAACAATCCTTTTTTATTATTGAAATGGCTTCACCTGGGGTGCTTATCCAATTGACTATCACATTTATTTTGATTACTGGCTAATATCTAATGCATATATCAGAGTTTAACATTCTATTTTGAGATGTGCTTTGAGTATGGACATCGTATTAGTAATTGAGTTATTCATCTTCCTTTGGTAAATTGGACATAAACCCAGCTTTTATGGAATTCACAACCAAGTAGAGTTGATAAAACAGTTGCACAAATAGTTTAATAAGAGAAATGTGATATGGACAGTAAGAGAGGTGTCAAGAGATAAGGAATAACAAATTATCTTCCCTCCATTCATTGTTCCTTTTAGTTCTTGTCTTTAGTTCCAACACAAGTTATTGAGCATCAAGAGTCGTGTGTGATTCTAGTTGCAATATGCCTGGCTGGCAGTCCTCCTCATTATCCCATTCTGGACTCTATCCAGACGATTTGCATGCCCTTATCTCCAAAATAAGTCAGTTCATCCCTCGTGCAGGCACTGCTAACCATATGCTCTGACACCATTATTAAGTACAGAACTCATCTCTGAAAGTCTTGATAGAGTCATTTAGGCAAAAGCAGTTATTGTTAAATCAAGAGTTTGCCATCTTGAGAAAGGCACTGACTTGTGACCCTGTAGAATCATAAACCATTGTTTATTCAGTGCCAGCAGTGTCTTCTCCTTGAATCCTCTGTGAGCTTCATGCTGACTTTGGAAATTTGGACCCCAGGAGGCAGGGTTTATGAGGCAGGCCAGCTGGTTTTGAAGAGGCAGATGTTATAAAAACGTCCCTGCCTCTTAAGACATGGCTAACAACACTGCAGCTCAGGCGTGCTGCCAGCAACACGTGGGTTATGAATAAAGGAAAACTTGGTGGGATATATTCCAAAGAAGTGTCAGTTTAAAATATAATATTAAAGTTGCAATAGAATGAAAGTAAAATCCAGAAAATGAATCACCTATAGAGCTTTATTATGTCTGGCAATACATTTAGTTCTAGTCATGCTTTATCTTCTATCAGTCTACCAATAACCTAAGAAGAAAAGACTGAGGTTGAAAAGAACAAGAAAGCTAAGCTTATTGAGTAACTTTCCCCCAAATTGCAGTTAGGAAGTCACAGAGAACTAAAATTTAAACTCAGACAAGGTGAACTCCAGAACCACGGTCTGAGCACTGTGTCACGGGGCACACACAGATGTTGACATTTTTCAACATCTGCAGCAGGAGTTTAAAATATGTGAATTCATGCTGTTTCAAACATTTTTAAATCATGGCAAACTCAATTCAGAATTCTGTTAAGGGAGCAGAGGGTACTGCATTAAAAAATCAGCCACTCCATCCCTTTTATATGAACCTAGAAATGAGATTCTACTTCATTGTTGTTTAGCTTATTACAGTTAAGCTACTATTTAAAAATAACTTTTTTAGCTTATGCAATATGAAACACATAACCTGATTGACTTTTTATTCAAATAGTTGTTATTTACAATTCTTCAAAATTCAATGTAAGAGTCACTAATTAAGCTAATGAAGCAGAGTACTAGCTATATATATAAAAGCCTAAGTATCTGTCCAACTGTCCAACCAGTAGCTATGACATGCACTGACCACCAGGGGGCAGACGCTAAACACAGAAGCTGCCATGACACACACTGGCTATTTAAAAAGAAATGTCACTGTGGACCTGGCACTGAAAAACCAACACTCGATTTCCTCCAAGTGGGACATAGGCCCCGCCACCACCCCGTAGCAATACCCCGCCAAATCGCAGCTAACGCTGCCAAGACCCCATGGTGCAAAATGCAGCCCACAACCCAGCCCAGCCTGGAAACAGTCACTGTGGGCACCGGGTAATGATGTCACATAGCAATGCCTGGCTTCCTCACCCTAGCAACTAGCCTCCTTGGAGTTTCTTCAGCCCAGGAACATGACTTTCTTTATAGCCAGGTACAAACATTTTACACTTTAACCAAATGTCTGTGAAATGTTTTCCTGTGCCTCATCTCTTTGATCTTCACAGAAATCCTGGAGTAGGTAGATAGGAGACTCAGTAGAATCCTATTTTCTTTTCATCAGCCAGAAAATGGAGATTTAGAAAGTTTAGAAAATTGACCCAACTGAAAAGAAGTAAGAAATGGTGGACATTGAAAATGACTTCAGATTTTCACCCTGCACAGAATATAGTCAAACACTGCTACCGTTAATATTTCACCCTTTGTTCTCCCTGTGCGATCTACAATAATAATCTGCTTTGTGTTGATATTTACTGCTGTGTGACTGACAATTACTTGAAAGAGAAGTTGGAGTGCTTCACTGGGCTGGAAAATGTTTAGCTAAATCAGAAAGCAGGCCTAATTGAGCAAGTTTATCTATATATATAAAGCTCTTGCTGGTGCCAATCGCATGCATGTGTTTCCATCTTTTATTGTTGATTGTGAATTTGGTTGACACTTCTATTGTAGAAAAAGGGTGAACAGCGATATTAAAATATTTCTTCTCATTAATTTCCTTTCAATCTGCGTGAATCTGTGCACTGGGTCACTAGTGTATTATACTGTAAAAGTTCACTTTTTTAAACATAGCAAAAGGAAAGGAAAACAATGGTAATATAGATTTATTTATAATGTTGACTCTCATTACACATACAATAATTGAACCCCTATCATATGCCAGGTACTGCACTGGGCACTGGAGATGCAAGGATGAATGTGTTCCCATCTAGTTCATTAATAGGAGAAAACAGAGAATTAAACAAATCTACAAGCCTTGTGTCAAAGTTAGCACTGTCCACGATGGGGATGGCATCCTCTGATGCCAGCTAGGAGGAAGAACAAGGCAGGGCACTGGAAGGTTAGAGAACGTTTCTGACAGGAGATGTATTGTGAAGTTTGAGTAGGAGCTAGGTGGAGAAGTTGGATGGCACAATCCCAGTCATACACAAAGATGCCATGTGGCATATATAGTATGCTTTCCAAAACCTCAGAATGACTAGAGAAGAGCTTAAAAGTTGGGGAGAAGACATGGATGGTTGGCTCAAACTGAAAAGGGAAAGGGAAAGTGGAGTACATGGCATTTCACACTGTATATCGTGTTAAAGATTTGTTTTTTGTATTGCTGATAGTATTACAGATGTCTCCCATTTTCTCCCTTTTTGTTCCCTTCCACCCAAACCATGCCCCAATCCAGGCCTTCCCCATACTATTATCTGTGTCCATGGGTTATGCATGTATGTGTATATGTTCTTTGGTTAATCTCTTCTTGTCCCCTTCTACCTCCCCGGCCCCACCCCGCCACACTGAGTCTGTTATTCTGTTCCGTGCCTCCATATCTCTTGACCCATTTTGTTCATCAGTTTATTTCGTTCATTAGATTCCACTTATAAGTGAGATCATGTGATATTTGCCTTTTTCTATTTGCCTTATTTCACATAGCATAATACTCTCCAGGTCCATACATGCTCAAAGGGTAAGAGGTCCTTCTTTTTTGCAGCTACATAGTATTTCATGGTGTAAATGTACCATAACTTTTTTATCAGCTCATCTACTGATGGGTATGTGGGCTATTTCCATATCTTAGTTATTGTAAATAACACTGCTATAAAAAAATTTTTGTTTTATTCTGTGAAAATGGAAGTCACTGAAGATTTTAAACAGGGCAGGGCATGATTTGATTTATAATTTGAGAACATCTCTGGTGATAGACAGACATCCTGGAGAAGTGTTGGAGGGGAGGCAGAACCTGAGGAGGATGCTTGCTAAGAGGCTGCTTGAGCCATGGGAGGGATGATGATGGGATCTGAGCCATGTGGAAGGCAGAGGGATGCAGCAGGGATGCTATCTTTACCGCTGTTTAACAGGTGGAATTGAGGACTTGGAAGCTAACAGTTGGGAAATTAGGTGGTAGAAACACATTTGAGAAGAATCCCATGCTTCTGGCAAGACCATCTCTTTTGAAGTTGGTGCTATTCCTAGAGACTGACATAGAGAAGAAGGGGGAAGTTGGTGAATAAAATGATTCATTCCACTATAGAAGTTTTGAAAAAATAAAAGTAGTTAGTGGAGAAGTCAAGTGGAGTTGTCTAGTAAACAATAAAGACATGTTTTGTTGTTAAAAATTCAATGAATTAAAAACTCTTGAAATTTACATGGTTATGGGAATAGATAATCCTATTGAATTACTAATCAATTTAATTTGAAATGCCCGTAGCCTCAAGACAATCTTTGGTTACAGCCTACTTTTTTAGTTTTAACCTATTTTTTGGTTAGAACCTCTTTTACTAAGAAATGAAAGGAAATAAGAGGAAAGTCTGGAGATACTTATTTTGAAATTATGTGTAAAGTTGTATCATAGATATGTGGCTAGTTGGTGGGCTAGACATAAACCATTTCCTGGCTCTTAATTCATGTAATTAGCCACTAGCTATACTAGCTTGGGGATTTCATTTTTCCATTTTTTTTGTTGGTCAATTCTAATTACTGCTACTGAATCAACTGGGTTTTTTTGTTTGTTTGTTTGCTTGCTTGTTTATTTTTAATATATTTTTATTGATTTTTTTAGAAAGAGTGGAAAAGAGAGGGAGAGAGAGAGAGAGAGAGAGAGAGAGAGAGAGAGAGAAACATCAATGCTGAGAGAAAATCATCAACTGGCTGCCTCCCACATGCCCCCTACTGGGGATGGAGCCTGAAACCTCTGCATGTGCTGACCAGGAATTGAACCATGACCTCCTGGTTCATGGGCTGATGCTCAATCACTGAGCAACACCATCTGGGCAACTTTTGTGGTTGTTGTTGTTGTTGTTGTGTGTGTGTGTGTGTGTGTGTGTGTGTGTGTGTGTGTGTTTGTATAAATTATACAGAGAAAACAAGATTACATTAAAATTTTAAGAAAAACAACATAACATGAACTCAAATGTCTCTTTTATGCGTTCATTCTTTTCCGAGTTTGGCAAGACAGTCTAATGGTAAAGAGAACAGTTCTCAGTAGGGGCTACCTGGGATCAAATTCTGACTCCAAACCTATGGTCTCCATAACTTTAGAAAAATTAGCTTCTCAGGTTTTCAGTTAATGTGACTGTTTAATGAGGTTAGTAACACCTACCATAAAGTGTTGTATGGAACAAATTGGTAACTGTGTATAATGTGCTTGGATCAGTGTCCAGCGCAGAGTAATCACAAAAAAAAATATAAATAGCATTATTGTTCCTACTGTGCTAAACCCTGTGTTAGAGGCTTTGAACACTATGGTATTAGGCAGTGAAACATTTTTTAAAAATATATTTTTATTGATTTCAGAGAGGAAGGGAGAGGGAGAGAGATAGAAACGTCAGTGATGAGAGAGAATCATTGATTGGCTGTCTCTTGCATGCCCCTATTAGGCATGTGTCCTGACCAGAAATCAATCTGTGACTTCCTGGTTCATGAGTCAAAGCTCAACTACTGAGCCATACCAGCCAGGTAGATTTTTAAAAATTTCTCTTTATTGTTGAAAGGATTACATATGTCCCCTCTTCTACCCAATTGACCATGTTTTGTTGTTGACACATCAGATGTTTTCAGCACTATAGAGCTCCTGTGACCTTTTCCGTGTAATTTTTAAAACTATAATGACATTTTCTGTATTTAGATTTTTTAAAACAAGAAATAATTTCCTTATTTCATGGAAAATCATAGTACTTAAAGGGAAAATAATGTTGAAAAGTGAACAAATTTATCCTGAGTCTGGTAGATAAGATATCAAAACGATTTTCTCTTTTAAAAATGTAATTTAAAAACAATTTCTGGGAACCATTTTTTTTTAATTAAAGTAGTTTAATCTATTTTACTTTGTATCATCAGTTTTTAAAGTCTAAAGTTTTCAAAACACATTTAGCCAAATATCTAAACAACATACCATATGGAATGGCCTCCTTCCTTCTTTCTTTTTTTCCTTCCTTCCTTCCTTCCTTCCTTCCTTCCTTCCTTCCTTCCTTCCTTCCTTCCTTCCTCCCTTCCTTCCTTTCTCCTTCACATGTAAGTGACTATGTATCTTCTGAGAGTGTGTCCTAGTAAACTTGGTAAATAGAAATCTGACTTTCTTCCATTCAGTTTTAAACTCTGTGCCTTCAAAACTAGTTCCAAACAGTTCAATGAGTGAAATGGGGCAAAAGTGACTTTCCAGAATAGCATAGTAGCTGTTTAGAGGAAAATGTTACTCATCTTAGAATTTTCTTAACCTAATGGGTAGAAAACACCTTTTCTTTCCATGGTAAGCAATATTACACCACAAAATCTTGGAGAATGCAAAATTGGGTACATACTGAAATAAAAACTAAGCCAAAACTATTCATGCAAAAAACAATCAACCCACCCTGGCTAGTTTGGCTCAGTGGATAGAGCATCGGCCTGCGGACTGGGGGGTCCCGGCTTCGATTCCGGTCAGGGGCGTGTGCCTTGGTTGTGGGCACATCCCCGGTGGGGGGTGTGCGGGAGGCAGCTGATCGATGTTTCTCTCTCATTGTTGTTTCTAGCCTTCTATCCCTATCCCTTCCTCTCTAAAAAATCAATAAAATATATATATATTTTTTAAAAAAGCAACAACAATCAACCCACATGTAGAAGGTTTTCTATAAACCCTCACTTCTCAATGTGTGGTCTGGTGAACCCCAGGGTTCCTCAATCTTATTTCAGGGAGTCTTTAAGCTCAAAAATACCTCCAATAATAACGCTAAAACATGATTTCCCTTTTTTTAAAAAAAGTCTTCACTGGAGGATATTTTTCCATTGATTTTTAGAGAGAGTGGAAGAGAGAGGGAAAGACAGAGAGAAATATCAGTGTGAGAGAAACACATCAATTGGTTGCCTCCTGCATGCACCCTGACCAGAGCCCAGTCCTGGGAGGAGCCTGCAACCAAGGTATGTGCCCTTGATTGTAATCAAACCTGGGACCCTTCTGATTTGCCTTTTCCATTCCCAGGTGTACAATGAGTTTTCCAGAGACTACATCACATGTGATGTCACAAATGAAAAGCTTCTTGAAAAAAGATAAAATAATAGCATTCTCCTCACTATTTTTAGTTTTGAAAAAAACGTTATTTTTATAAACATTTTATGTCAACATGTATGGGGTTATTAATATTATTATTAGACTAGAGGCCTGATGCACAAAATTTGAGCAAAGGGTTTGGCCCTCGCAGCCCGGCTTCGTCTGGAAAGTCGTCTGGCTGTCCAGTTTAATTAGCATATTACACTTTTATTATTATAGATTAGTGAATATTAGTCAATGTTCCGAGTTTCCATTTCTAATATGGAAAATACAATAGATATAATAAACAGTTGTAGGTAATAGCGACTCTTTGTGGTTATCAATAATTTTTAAAAATTAAGTTTAAAATGGAGCCATATTATAAGACAACGTTTGAAAACTGTCATTTGTTTTGTAAAAGTCATGATAACAGCTAACATTTATTCAGTGTGAATAGTATATCATGCACTAAACTAAGTGCCTTTTTCCATATTGAGTTAATTCTCATATGAAACTTTTTACTGTTGTCAGCCCTATTTTATACATGAAGCAAATGAGGCATGCAATGATTGCAGGAATCGCTGCCATGCCACACAGACTGCATGCTTTATTCCGTGTGTTAACCACTGCTTCTCAGATGGGGAAACAAATCAAAGCAAAACACAGCAGTCAGCTCTCTTCAGAATACAACTTCTGGTATTGTGTGAATCCAGCCTATTGAAATATATTTTTATGGAAAATCATTTAAAATATACTATATTTAACCTGTGGGGCATTATATCTCTGCCTATAAGAACATGGATCCCCTATCCTAATTCAGAAAATATAATTCGCTCAGGTCAACAATCTTTTCACTAAGAAGGTCTTAGATTGTATTCTTGAAACTAAATATCAGTAGGCAAAACCCCTTCCTAAAGAAGGTCCTATGTGGCAAGGGAATAGGCAAATACATATTTATAATTGGGTATGATAAACGGTATTTCACTGGCAGCGTAGTAAGACAGTATTGCATAATTATATTCATGGGCTTTGAAGTGAGAGGAGAATCTATCAAAATTCTCACTTGGAAGTTTCCTCAGGTGTCTTTTGACAAGTTACTTAACTTTTTAAAGATTCACATTTTTATCGATTGAAATGTACCTGGTTATGGTGAGGTTTATAGGAGATACTATAGGATACATCCAAGAGCACATAATTACATGTTCAGTGAAAGTTGACCATTATTACTATATGGGTAAGGTGTCCTTAGAAGACAGAGAGTTATTGATTCAGAAAAGCATTATGGCTGCTGGTTCTATCACATATGCATTTATATTCTGTTTGTAAATAAAATTATTGGCTGAATTGAGCTCCTGAGCTGGACCTTATTTACCATGTTGATTGAAAATAAGGCATTGAGATGAAAAGAAAAGCCATAATTCAGTTCAAGAAATGGATATTTTCTACCATCCCCACAAACATCTCCCTTAATAAAGAAAATAGGATTTTCCAGTTCTGAAAATAATCTCCAAGTGGCACAATATATGAGGTAGATCTAGTAGATAGAATCAATTATAACTGGGAAAATACCTTTCACAGTGACAATCAACAGGTGCAAGAAAGCTGTCAATTCATTTTAGGAAATGGCCAATAATGCTGTTTTTCTCTTTGACCCCAAATGGAATGTTAATAAGAAATTGTGATGCATACCACAGTTAACATTGCAGTTTCACACAGGTCTGTTCTCTTGGGTAAGACCCTTCATGGGTATCAGTGACAACTAAGCGGGGACAAAGGCAGCCGTGTCAGGTTCTTGAGCAGGGAAGTCATGGTAGAGGTAGTGCTCTCACGTGATCCAAGGTATAACAGCAAGCGGACAGGCAGGGAGGGACTGGTGGCCGAAAAGACAGCAGGAGGCTCCTGCAGTTGTTTGGGGTGAAGTATTCCACTATTACAATGGAAAGGAAGGAAGAAGCAAATCAAAGGGAATCTGCTAAGGGAGGACTCCAGAAATGGTGTTCTGGACTTAGGTGTTGATAAAAAGAGCGGAGTCACAAATGAGTCTAAGTTTATGGTCAGCATCAGTAAGTCCAGTGACAGGTGGGCTGTGATGAGGAAGAAGCTGTTTGTGGGGAAAAGTAATGGATTCAGTAGTAGGCCACAGTTTGAGTTCAAAGAAATACCAACAAGTCAAATGCTTTGCATTAATCTATAAATAAAGGAATTAGATGAAGAGCAAGTACTGGAGATTTACATGACCTTTCCTGGTAGCAGAGAAGCAGTGACCCAAGTCAGTCGAACACATGATGGCCGTGGAATTGAATGAGTGAGTTAGAGGGAGAATGGACACTTTCAGATACCCATCTTCTTACGCAACTCCGATGTACACATATACTGCAGAGCTGTGTGCTAGAATCCAGCTTGAGCCAATATGAAAGGCTATATAGGGAAAATGCAAGTATACAGGTTTCTTAAACATCAGCGATATAATCTCAATAACTAAATATGTATTTGGAATAAAAACTCAGTCATTAGCATCTTGATCATCTATCTGTGTTTGTTTTGGCTTATAAAAAGTAGCCCCACCTTGTCTCCTTACAGATATAACTAATATACTCTCCTCTTTTGATGAGAATAGAAGTGGGGGTAGGGACTGTAAATAAATTCTTCCCTGTTTACTTGTTGAGCTTGTCTAAGGAGAAAGAGTGATGAGTTGGCCTAGAACACACTTGGCTTCAACAGCTGGATCCCAGCACTCACCTTATGTGGCTAATGTTTAAAGGAAGCAGGCCTTTATGGGACATTTGAATCCTGCTTATTTTTAACTGTAAAGTACCTAAATCATATTATGTATAAGAAATATTGACTGGAAATAAAATTTATGAAGAGAAATATTACCCTTTGGTTTGAAAAATTGACCACCACTAGAATATAATTTCTGAAAATTCTGCCTGGAGGCAGTTCACTAGAGGGCAATTTTTCAGCTCAGTCGACAAGTTTTCACAGGATGCTGACAGGCTCGCTCTCCACTCTTCTCTCTCTTCCTTCTTCCTCCCTCTCCCTCTCTCTCTATGCCTCTACTTTATCTCTCCCCCTCTAAAGCATATTTTTGTTCAAAATATGTTTCAACATTATTGCTCCTTAAAACATGTTTAGATAAGCATATGACATATGAAGCATACTTAATGCCTAATGTCAGAATCTGTGATATTAAGCAGAATTTTTAAATGATTATTTTTCAAAACAATATAAATACCTTAAATCTAATTTTGAACAATTAGACACATGTGCTATTTTGTGCACAACTTAATGACCTTCCTAAATATTTTCAGAGTTCCTCAAGTTATTTTTTTTTTTTTTATTTTTTCCTGAAGGATCCAAGCATGGCTGAAAGACTTTTTTCCCCCTAATCCTTGATAGTGGCCATTGTCACCCAGCTCAGAAACCTGCAGAGGTTTCCTACTGTTTTTGAATAAAGTAGAAAATTCTTAGACTGACATTCAAGGATACTCCAGTCCAATCTCAGTATGTGCATCCTAATTATTTCTGTGCACAGTACACTAGCCGCCCCCCTCATTGAGAGGATTTTAATATTAGTTGTATAAAGGTAGCCCAAGGTGAAATTTAACACAAATATCTCTTAGGAGCAGTTTTGAATATGAAGTAGTGTACAAAGCTCTCAATATTTCAGACATTCTTTTTCGATTCATTTAAGGTACACATGCTTTTATGGGAAAGGAGAGGAGGAGGGAAGTAAGGAAGAAAAAAAGAGGGAGGTAGAGGGAGGGAGAGAAAGAGAAAGAACCACGAAGAAAGATAAAGCAACCCTTTTACTTACTTTCAAAGTAATTATACAGCAAATCCAATCAAATGAGAGGTTTTTCTGAGTGTTATTTTGGATATAGACTTCATTACTTACCTGTACTGTCCTTTTCTCCTTTGAGCTACTTTAGCATAGTAAATTCTATTAAATATGAAGGGTTTCAAATATTAATGATATCCCTTTGCCCTATTAAATTATAAAATCCATTATACTAATGTTAAAAGTTTGCATAAGGTGAAGTAGATCATAGTAAGAACCAATACCTCAAGCTAAGCAAACAAATACAAAACTGTTTGTACACTATACTGACTAGGACTCTGTGTTACCGTATATGTTTTGGTCCCTTCGTTATGATCTATGGAGATTAATCTAATTGCTTTTACAGGTTGTTTATATCTAGAATTAGTTGATTTGATGCCAGTTTTTTAATATCAAAATGTTGATCACATTACTAGTATTAAGATTTCTTTTGTTCATCCATTGATATTTTATAACACCTTCTTAATCTTACCAGTTTTCTAAGAATGTATTCTCAGTGTTGTCTTTAAAACAGGTATAATACTGGAGTAGAGAGGCCAGTGCATTAACTAATTTGTGCTATTGGAGTAGAGAGGCCAGTGCATTGGAGTAGAGAGGCCAGTGCATTAACTAATTTGTGCTTCAGTTTCTTCATCTGTAAAATGGAAATAATAATACCATCCAATTCAGAGATCTTGTGATGAATAAAAGTGACATGGTGTCTGCTGTTACAATTATTTTGCATGTACCTGGTAAAACATTTGCCCCGATGGACCTTCATTTCATTGTATCTATGTTGAAATTCATTTCTTATAAATTTGATTCTCAAAGATGAAAGAACAAAGCAGATAGTAAGCATAATGCTTTCCATGTAATAATTTCTCAGTAATTCTATTTGAAAAAGAAAATATCCAACAAGTCAATGTCTAGAGTTTGAAAATGAAGCAAACTTTACTCTGATATTTTATAAACCTTCCCATCACTTTAGATCATGGTTTCAAATAGTCTGACAATGTGCTCTGAGAGACCCTGGTTCTGAAACAGTATTGGTAGAGGACAAATATCATAGAAATATGCACACACTCTACCATATGCATAACTTTAGTTACCTGTCAAAATTCAACTTCAGGATTCAGATCCTGGGACTTCTCTTTGAAACCTTCCCTCCCCACCTACTGACTTTGGTCTCCTGTCTACATGATCTCAGAGCACTGGGTCCATCCTGGATTGAAGCAAACCTTCCCTGTCTGGTCTGCTAGACTCAGTCCATCATCTCTGGGCCCTGCTACAAGAACAATGTGTGTTCCCTGCACATGATTGGGTAAATTGTCTGTAAGTCTTGGCAGTCCTATGTTACATAATAAACATGTATCTATGCAATGACTATAGACAACTCTTATAGAATGACTTTAGATGATACTGATATTTTATATGAAAAAATATGAAAATCTACTTGCCATTCTGAGTTGACAGCAGGCTTTCAGTTGAGTCTATGGTTTGCTCCTTACCCCCAATCATAGGAAGCTTCTGTCTCTCAAATCCATCTCTCTCTGCTAGTGACCAATTCCTCTCACACAAAAACATGCCTAGATCATTCATCCTACTATCAAATCTATGTCCCCCTTTCCCCTCTACATGTAATCAGTGTATCTCCTTCCTCTCCTAGGATGCTAATTGAACTATTATCTCTACTTTGGGATGTTTTATTAACTTCCCAATGGACTTCTTCCAAACACTCCTTTGAAACTGTTTTTCACTCCTAACCCCAAACCCAGCACATATTCTTTTAGTCTTTATCTTTCTTGGTCTCTCTCTATGTGTAACTCTTCTTTGATTTCTAGTAGGCCCCTTATAAGGGTTCTTCTACAGTCTAGGTGAGAGACTGATGGAATTGTGCTGTTCTGCCTGTTCATTACCTGCCCTCTTGCACCTGCTTCTTAGTATATGCCCTTGGGTAACTTCTCTACCTATCTGAGTCTATATTTCCCTGTCTGTGTAGTGAGGATAATAACAGTGCTTACATCTATGAGATTACATGTACAGAACTGGGTGTGTGCTTAGAGTGTGGGAAACAATAAGAACAATAGGCACTGCTGTCAGACACATGGAGAGAGTGTGTGTGTGTGGGGGGGGGCATTTCATGGAACATCTTACTGTGGGGGATCGCATGGCCCTTGTCTCAGCTCTGGATGCCACATTGGCTGAGAAGAGATGGAGTTGGGTGGTGAACGAGTCTTTCTCTATACAACTGCTGAGAATAAATAACATTGCATTTTAGAAATTCAAGTATTTTGAAACTGCTTTGAGAAGTATGGTTTCTATGTGGTAATGTTGACCCTCTCCCTGCATGCCACTCTAAAAAGAGGAAAAATGATAAATATTTTCAGTAATTTCTTTCTAAAACTGCCCAATTTTAACTTAATTTATATAATTAGGCATATGATAGTTTATGTTTTTATGAATTGCTGAGCTCAAATATTTGGGAAAAAATTTAGGCCACATCTCTATTTTAAAAATTGGCTTCCATTATTTATTTATTAATTGATTCATTTCACAAATAGTTACTAAACGTGTACTGTGTATTTGGCATTGTGCCAGGTACTTAGAATGCACAGATAAACAAACATGGCCCTTTCAGAGATCTTACCATCTCTAAATAACATCTCTAACTATATCTACATCTATATCTATATCCACCATAAAAACTGACACAGAACATTTCTTTAAAAACAATTAGGAAAATATATATGGTAAGCGTCTCTTTTTCATGCACCACATACTTTTCAAAAATATCACTGTTGTTTAAAGTGTGTAGGTACATTCAAATAATGTCAATAATGTATAATGAAAGGAAACATTACTTTTTTATTTATAAATTCAATGTTGAACAATATATTTAAATACATAGCTTGACATAAAAATACCTGTGATTTTATCATCCTGGTAAAATGACTCTAGCATTCATCTGTATTATGTTATGTCTAAGAGAAACCTATTCTGGATTTGATAGTAAAAAGATTGAAGTATACACTCTGGTCACAAGAGAGGTCACAAGAGTTATATGGCCAAGCAGGTTTGGTAGAAATCAGAGTATGAATGGAATATACGTAAATGTATATATGAAACTAGTAAAAACAGTTTTGTGTAATTTGTGATTCCATCCTTCCTGAACACTATAGTTCAGGACTGAGAAGTGGATTTTATACATGTATAGCTGAACTTTACAAGATGCAAGTTCACAGACTCTCTTTTTCTGCTCCAATGCTGTAACTATAGCCCTTCATCGATGAAGCATATGTGCATTTAATACAGCTGCTCACTTTTATGATGAAAACAAACAAGTTGTTACTTCAGTTACTATTGCATTGTCTGGAAAGCTGGTGGGTTGGAGAAGGCATTTTTTTAAAAGCATTCCTATTTGTGATATATTTTCCTCAGGCTAGCCCAATATGTGTTAAATATAACAGACAGCATTCTCCGAGGCTGACGTTTATGATTTTCAAACATACAGCTCTCAAATCTGCTTAAGACATTGCTATGCAGCCCGGTTTTATTTTTCCTTCCATTAGCATTTTTGGATGTGTTTCTCCCCGGCTCCAGTGATTGGAGTTGGCGGCTGCCCCGTGCAGATAGTGAGCCTCCTGTGTGGAGGTGTCTCCGTGGAAATCACCTGGGGCCCAGGCTCCCGCCTCGTTCCCCTTATCACATGTGGAACACAGATCTGCTCTGCTCCTCACCTCCTGGCACCTGTGAGTCATTGTCATGTTGTCATAGTCCCCGTCACAAAGTCACCGATTGGAAAGGAGCCAAGGACTCGAGGCATTTGCCATGAAAAAAAAAAAAAATTCTGGTTTCAGCATTATTCATGGGCAACGCTTTTGTGGCAGCATTTACTGCAGTTTCTGGGGTGCTGGGAATAGCTGTAATAGGCAAGGCATAATCCTGCTTTTTAGAAGAATGTTCCTATGTGCCAGGAGTGAAGGAACCAGTCATTACTGAAAGCTACAGGTACAAGGGCAAGCGTAGGAAGCCAGAAGTGAGTAATTACCCGTGATTTACTTATGTTTCATCAATAGAAGCTGCTACTTAAATGGACAATGAACAAATCATGTCAACACAGGTGATTGAGGATAATTCTCCCCATCATGTTAGTGCCTTAAAATGTTACCTAATCTCTTCATAAGTATGAATTTAATTGGGCAAAAGAAAAACTAAATTTAATAATTATATTTAGAGACTCAACAAATGAATTCAGGGTAGATCCTGGAAGTGCCAACAAATACATTTGCAAAAATAAAATGCTTATACGCTTTTAAATAAAAATGAAATCCATATGGAATATAAGGAAAGTAATACTAAAAATATTTTAGAAGATTATAATTATTCTGTTTTAGTTCTACCTGTTTAGACTTCTCAAAAAATTAAGTTCTCATCTTTGTATACGTATTACTTCATATACAGGGGGGCCAAAGTAAGTTTATAGTTGTTCATATGCAAAATAATAAATAATAAATAATAATACAAGTATAAACTCTGTGTTTTGCATACTCATGACTACAAACCTACTTTGGCCCCACTCTGTAGTCTTTGAGTTAAAAGAGTGGCCCCTTTTCAAAACCTTAATGGACATAACGGTACACACACACCACTCAACCACCCCACAACTTCCAACTAGATTTAGGTTCTTCCAACTCAACTCAAGCCTGTGTTGAATTTATGAATCTTTTCAAAAATTGTTCACTAGTAATTTAATATTTTCTGTTGTTTCTGAGTGATTTGTGGTCCCAAAAAGGCATTGCTAAAGCAAATACACCACAAAAGTCATTTGTTTGCAAGGGAGCATCTAGGTATTTTCTGGTCAGCATGTATAAAATTTTTATTTCATGATTTCTAGCTGTAAATGAAAACTCTATAGCACAAACATGTTGTGTTCTAGAATCATATACACAACATTACCATTTAAATGGTATTTCTATTAAAAAAATTTTTAAAACAGTCTTCATACTGTCTCTCATAATGGTTGCACCAATTTGCATTCCCACTAACAGTGCACAAGGGTGCTTTTTTATCCACATCCTCACCAACACTTGTTATTTCTTATGTTTTTTATATACACTATTCTAACAGGTGTGAGGTTACATCTCATTTTGGATTTAATTTTCATTTTCCTGATGATTAGTAATGTTGAACATCTTTTTGTGTATCTGTTGGCCATCTGCATGTCTTCATTGGGAAAATGTCTATTCATATTCTCTGACCATTTTCTCTCATTTTCTAATCAGATTCTTTGCTTTTTTTGCAATTGAGTTGTATGAGTTTCGTAATATATTTTGGATATTAACGCTTTACCTATCAGATACATTCTTTCCAAATATCTTCTCTCACTCATTTGGTTGCCCTTTCATATTATTATTGTTATTGGTTTCCTTTGCTGTATAGAGGTTTTTAGTTTGATGTATTTCCACTTGTTTATTTTTACTTTTGTAGCCTTATTTTTTGGTGTCAAATCCAAAAATTATCTCAAAGATCAATGACAAGGAGCTTACTGTGTATGTTTTCATCTAACAGTTTTATGATTTCAGGTTGTGCATCCAAATATTTTACTCATTTTGAGGTAACTTTTAGGTCTGGTGTAAGGTAGGGGTTCCGTTTCATTCTTTTGCACATGGCTGTTCATTTTCCCAGTGTCATTTATTGAAAATATTGTCATTTCCCATTATATATTGTTGGCTGCTTTGTTGTAAATTAATTAACCCTTTATGCATGGGTTTATTTCTGGGCTCACCATTCTGTTTCATTGATCTATGAGTCTGTTTTTATGCCATTACTCTACTGTTTTGAAGACTGTAGCTTTCAAATATAGTTTGAAATCAGTATAACGCTTCCAGCTTTGTTCTTCTTTCTCAAGATTGATTTGGCTTTTCTGGTTTGTTCATTCTTTCATCATTTCAGGGCACTCCATGAAAGACTCCACAGTGACATCTTCCTGTGCTTCACCTTAGTTGGTAATCAATAAATATTGGTTACATTAATGGTGACTTTTAGCAATACAAATAATTAGAAATGAAACATGAGCCATTAGAAAGCCATATTGCCAAACCACAATATGCATGAAATTAAGACGATAAAGCATAGTTCTTTCAAGAAGTTTGCCTTTCTGCCAAAAGTTACATAACTTCCTCTTGTAATCTTTCCATAGAAATAATCCTTTCTTACTCAAATTTGTATTTATCCCTAGTTACTTCCCAACTACATTATAAGTTGCTTTAGGATAAAGATTTTTATTTATTTCTGTATCATTTTAGCATAGTGCCAGTCCTGAAACAAGCTGAGGTTTTTCTGTATGGTCCACATATTTCAGATTTTCTGCAGATAATTGAGTGGCAAGTATATATATGTCTGTATATTTTCTTAATAACTGGTTTTCTGCTGAGCACAGAATAATTGAGGCATTATGGCATTTCATAATTAGCAAAGCCTAAACTTATATAATAAATATATTTTTTTGTATTTACTATACCAATGAATAGGACAATCATTATAAATCACTATTAAATCTATCATATACTGAGTTCGAATTATGTGCCAAGCCATGTGCTTTACATATACTCACTCCTTTAATCTTCACAATAACCCTATGAGGCAGTGATTATTTCATTAAAAAAATAGTGGCAGAGACAGATAAGTAACTTGCCAAATGTCACACTGTAATAAGTATTGAGCTGTCCCTTGATCCCTGGCAATGTGACTCCCAAGACAATACCCTTTACCTCTGTTTATTCATTTTTTATAAATACTATGTAATTAACTTTTTAAAGGGCTTTATACCTTTAAGGTAACTAAATCCTTTCTAAATGCAACTTTTTAAAATTCTGCAAGTGGATTTATTGCTGTATATACTACACAATTAAACATGTGATTGTAAACCCTTCACTAAATTCAGTGATAAATAACATTTCTGCTTTATGATATGCATGATAAATTCTTTTTTATCCCCTATGAAAATGCAAGAGTTGAGATCAAAACTCTAACATATCTCTGCATAGTAGAATGGGGGAGGGTGAGCACGAGGAAAATAAATTACCCCAACAATGTATCTTTGTAGTGTACTGGTCCATTTCTGATAAAGAGTGAAATAGACATTACAAGACATGCACTTGAAATAATCTTTTAGTGATGATTAACAAACCAATTAAATCAATAAGAGCAAAGTTTAAGAATAAAAAGAAAACAAAAAGCCCTTTCATTGTTCTATAGAAAAGAATTCATTGTTGTTTATAACCACAAAGAACCATACTAATTTTCACAAAAGACTTACGATTAAACATATTCAGCAGCAACAGATTCACATAATAACCATGAAATGCAGAAATAAAAATCTACATTAAAAACATATTAGATTAAAAAAAATAGACCCAGAGACATAGAAGCATGAACAGGCTGTTGAACCTCAGAAGGAAGGCAGGGGAGGGTGGGTGGGAAGAGATCAACCAATGAACTTGTATGAATATGTGCATCACCTGTGCACATAGGCAATGGGCTGGTGAGGGTCTGGGGGGTGGGGTGGGAGCAGGCTGGAAGAGGTTAAAGGGGGGAAAAAGGAGGACCTATATAATACTTTCAACAATAAAGATTTTTTTTAAAATCATAGTAGAGGCCAGCCTAAGACAGAGAGAAGTGAAAACAATGCAGTGTAAATGTCTCGCTAGGAAGCCCAGTCAACATTAAGAGCCATCTGGTCTCTTTTCACGCTCCATATCCACAAAGGTGGACATGGCCATGGTTTTTGGTCCCCTAATTAAGTGGAATGAATGAGGAATGATAGGGCCGAGCAGCACAACCATTTACTTTTTTGTTTGTTGTTTTTTGACAAGATAGTTTCCCAACAGTAATTTTCTAAAGCATTTTGCACCAAGGGAACAAAAATGTTCACTTGAGAGATCCCTGCTTTTACTTAATGAATCTTAACTTAATAATATCCACCTCTGATAATTAAAGGGATAAGTACAATCATTGAATTATAGATGAATAAACTGTGGTATGAATTTACAAAGCCAGAGAGCCAGATCTATAACTGAATGGAATTTGGAGTCAAGAACATTGAAATAAAATTATTCTTCTACCACATAGTAGCTGTGTGGTCTTGAGACAGCAAATATAACATCTCTTAGTTTTATATCCATTAATTATGAAATTAGAGTAATGTACAGCAAAGTGTTGAGCTTAGTCTACTGAAGTTTTTGCTGAAGTTCAAATATCTGACACTTTAGATATTTGAGAACAAACTCAAAGCATCTCCTCCTGTCATTCTCCATCATTCTTATTTATCTCTCTCTCCTTATTTTTCTCTTATGATCACTAATTTGCTAACTAGTGACTTAGCCACTTATGTCTGAATTGGAAAGATATTCTCTAAACTTCTCAGATGGTCAAAACTATGTATCCACTATACCTATAAAATACCTTGGGATTCCCTTCCTTGGGATTACTGCAAAAGTCTCTTAACAGGCCTGTTTCCTCCACTCCAGGTATCCACCACACTGCTCACCTGATTATCGTAATAAAACACATGTCACCAGGCTTCCTTTAAGATGCCCAAACTCTTCAGTTTTAAAAAGTGAAAACATCTTACAGGGCATAATGATCTGGACCCTTCAGCATTATTCCCTGTCTTCCTCCAAAGTCTTCTGCCAAAGTGATCTACCTAGTAACACTCAGGGCTGACAGGTTTCTTCATGCTTTTGGTCTTTATTCCTTGGCCACTGTCTGATTAAACCCCACTCACTCTTCAAGATTCACATTTTCGCCTGCCCACTGTGGCTCAGTGGTTGAGCATCAAGCCATGAACCAGGAGGTCAAGGTTTGATTTGGGTCAACACACATGGCCAGGTTGCAGGCTAGATACCCAGTAGGAGGTGTGCAGAAGGCAGCCAATCAATGATTCTCATCATTGATCATTGATGTTTCTATTTCTTCTTCCCTCTCCCTTCCTTTCTCTGAAATCAATAAAAATATATTTAAAAATTTTATAAAAGATTTACACTTCCATTTCAATATCCAAAGAAGGAAAAATCAATTACCTTGCTCACCCAATAGCTCACGTGCAACACACACACACACAGACATTCACAAAGTAACATGAACTTATCCAGAATAATACACATTTAAAGGCCCCGATGTTCACATATCCATTTCTTCTTGACTCATCTTGTGGAGAGTTCATTTGAAAGTGAATCATCTGAAGGGAAGTCTACCACTCTTCCCTAAAATTGTGCTCATTCCTCACACTAAGATGTTCTCAAAGAGGACTTCATGGTGACCTGCTTACAAGGAAGGTGGGAAGCACTTAGAAGGACCAAATATCTGCTTCTCTTTCAACATCCTCATATCCAGACCATCATCCGGGCACTCGAGTGGAGGAGTAATGTCACTTGCTATAGTCCTTGGATGGACATAAGCTGATGAACATGAATGTGTTGATGGCAGAGAGAGATGATAAAAAGGCTGAGAAATTACAGCTCCTGGCTTGCCCAGAAATTGGTGGGCTGTGGCCCAGCTATTGAAAACTTTAACAGTTCATTGTTTACTGTTTTGGTTTTGCTTTATGTTTAGGATTTTTTTTCTTTATTGATTAAGGTATTACATTTGTGTCCTTATTCCCCCATTACTCCCCACCTCCCATTCATGCCCCCACCCTCCTATTGTCTGTGTCCATTGATTAGGCTTATATGCATGCATATAAGTCCTTTGGTTGATCTCTCCCCCTAACCCCCACTGTCCCCTACCTTCCCTGAGGTTTGACGTTCTGATTGATGTTTCTCTGTCTCTGGATCTATTTTTTGTTCATCAGTTTATGTTGTTCATTATATTCCACAAATGAGTGAGATCATGTGATATTTATCTTTCTCTGCCTGGCTTATTTCACTTAGCATAATGCTCTCCATCTCCATCCATGTTGTTGCAAATGGTAAGAACTCCTTTTTTACCACAGCGTAGTATTCCATTGTGTAGATGTACCACAGTTTTTTAATCCATTCATCTGCTGATGGGCACTTAGGCTGTACTGCTCCTAGGGCAATGGAAACTAAAGAGAAAATAAACAAATGGGACTACATAAAAATAAAAAGCTTTTGCACAGCAAAGGAAATCATCAATAAAACAACAAGAAAGCCCACTGCATGGGAGAACATATTTGCCAATGATATCAATGATAAGGGTTTAATCTCAAACATTTACAGGGAACTCATGCAGCTTAACAAAAAGAAGATAAACAACCCAATCACAAAATGGGCAACTGATTTAAACAGACACTTTTCGAAAGAAGACAGAAGGAAGGCCAAGAGACATATGAAAACATGCTCAAAGTCACTAATCATCAGAGAGAAGCAAAACAATGCAGTACCATCTCACACCTGTCAGAATGGCTATTATCAACAAGTCAAGAAATGACAAGTGCTGGCGAGGATGCGGAGAAAAAGGAACCCTCGTGCACTGCTGGTGGGAATGCAAACTGGTGCAACCACTGTGGAGAACAGTATGGAGTTTCCTCAAAAAACTAAAAATGGAACTCCCATTTGACCCAGTGATCCCACTTCTAGGAATATATCCCAAGAAACTAGAAACACGAATCAAAAAGAATATATGCACCCCTATGTTCATAGCAGCACAATTCACCATAGCTAGGATTTTTTTTATTATAATTATTTCATTGAGAAAAAGAATACTGAGGATATTTCACACTTTGCTTGTGTAACATGTTTCATGAGTAAACATCAGCTTTTATAACTCATCAACTGCTCGCATGTAGTCTCATCAGCTAAAGATGGACAGTTTGAACTTGTCAGCATCCATATAAATGCTACATTTCCATAGGGTAGTTGACCTTATGCCCAGGTTTGCTCCCACCAGTCCTGGATCTCATATGGTGTGCCTGCATTATATTTTCTTAATACCTTCTTTCTGTCCCAAAAGGCTTCCAGTTTAGACAATAAGTGTTATGTCTACACTATCCAAAGGGGACCTAAACAGAGCTTGAGACTTCTCCCTTGAAAAGGGAAATCTGAGCCAAACACAAATACTAAAAGGCAGCAGGAAACCAGGTCAGGATTCCTGGGAAGACTCTCGGAGGAAAGAATGTTTGAGATCTATCAATCAGGTCAAGAGTTACACCAGTGAAATGGCTTCCTCGGCTTCTGCATGGGCGGAGGTGCTGATCCTAAGACTAAAAATGGGGTGGCTAATTTGATGAACAGGGAAAAAAAAGCCAATGTCTGCCGGGCATGAGGGAGGAAGGGCGTTGTGAGAAATGAGACCAGATAAGTCAGCAAGGTTCAGAACCACAAGCCTCAGGAGCCAGGTCAAGGAATGTCCCATTTATCCAATGAGCGATAATAAACATATTTAAATGACACATTTAAGTAGGGTTACATTTTGATTATATTCACTTTGTGTAAAAATAGAATTCACTCTGATGTCAGCGTGGATAATGGATTAGGGTTGGGTTTAGGGACATGGGCAGCATTTGGATTGTGGGGTCCACTTAGCAAGCTGCAGTGATGGCCATGAGGAGGGAGTGTGGAAATCGCTCCAGGGGTGGTTGTGGGAGAAATTAAACTGTTTATTTTCAAGAATTACTAGGACTAAAACTTGAGGAAAACATTCTTGTCCTAAATGATTCTATTATATCACAACAAAGAAACCCCTAGAAATCATCTCTATGGACCGATGAATATTTACATTAATTGTTTTGTTGACTCTTAATCAGTGTTGCCCTTGATTGCTGGGAGGGCACCTCTAGAAAGGGGGTTTGGCCAGGGCAGACCAGAGCAACGTGAGAATCAGGGACCAGGAGTGGAAGCAGGCCTTCCCAGGGGCCCAGCCCATCTGAGGAGCCTGGAACCTACACTCACCAGTACTCCATCCACCTCTGAGCACCACCTCTTTTTTTCTAAAGTGTGTTTTTTAACCCTTTGCACTCGCTTGCTTTTTTCTCGATTCCTTTATTCTAATGCTAACCATGTCAAGTCACCCTCGACATCCGAGTGCAAAAGGTTAATATATTTTATATTGAATTTAGAGAGGAAGGGAGAGGGAGAGAGAGAGAAACATCAATGATGAAAGAGAATCATTGATTGACTGCCTCCTGCATGACCTACACTGGGGATCAAGTGGGCAAACTGACCAGGAATTGAACCGTGACCTCCTGGTTCATAGGCTGATACTCAACCACTGAGCCACAACCGGCCTGGTGCCTCTTTCCTTCTCAACCTGATTGGATTGTTAATGTAGGACCCAAATGAAAAGCCATCTTGCCATCATGACTATTTAACACTTGAGTGAACTCAGTTAAATTTACGGCAGCGCTACCTCCCCCGCTCCCTTTATAAATTAGTATCTAAATGCAATTCATTTTGCCAGCCTTTGGATCTTACTTGTTTTGAGAACACAGTAAAGATCAGTGAAAATAAAATTTTTCCGTAACTCTAGGCACCAGAATGTGATCATTTGTGAAGTATGTGGACACTGTGAAAAAATGTGTAGTATGTGTAATCTTACCTGTGCAAACAAGCAGGGTTCCTAAGGACAGTATTTTTCACACGTTGGGCTCTCAATTCTGAGAAAACGGATTCGGGTCCCGTGGGAAAGAAAGGGAACAGATGAGTTTCTCTGCAGCTCCTTTCCCCTGCTCTGTCCCAGCATCAAGCCTCTGCTCTGATGAGGATAAAGTGTGATATCGGTGCCAGCCAGTTCCCTGCACATGCACGCTTGGCTGCACATGTGGGAGCCACGACTTACTTTATCTCCTTGATATTTGTGCAGAATCAAAGGTAAAAACCTCTCAGGCTTTATTGCCATTCAGTGAAAAGTACATAAGAAACTCAAATAACTAACAGAATACTTGAAAAGAGTACATGCCATGTTAATCTCTTCTGCCTGGTGGTGATTTTATTTGTGTTTAGTAGAAACACAGTTCTCTAGAATACCTAACTCTCAAAGCTTCTGGTCTAGACGTTAGTCCATGTGCTTCTCATTACGGTTCATGAGAGGAATAGGAAGGAATCTGCACCCATGCCTGGGATCCTGTGCCCTGTGATTTCTGGTTTTGCTCTCAAACGTGGAAGGCATCCCTGTTTGTGATTACGGTACACATGGATTCAACAGAGAAGCATTCGGTTATTACAGCCAAGGAGCTGATTTTAATTTTTAGGAAAAAAGAAACTAAATGAGATCAGGAAAAGTTTGTAAAGTTGCCCCGTCACTGTGCTACGTATAACAACACATCGTGCTTTATATTATTTACGGAATACCAATCAATATATGTTTTATTTTAACAGGCGATTTGCTACGCGGAGTCTGTTTCTCTTCCAAAAGGTAAGTGCCTTTTAAGAAATATTACATAAAGCGATCATGGTTTCTGATTCATGGCTGTGAAGAGCCTATTAATTGTGAAGCCCTGTGGCTGACAGCTGTGCTGTGCAAAGGTAAGGATACACAGCATTAATTACCTCAAGCTCTAGATTATTGTTCATGGGGCGCAAATTGTGTATAAAGGACGGACTGGTGCATTTTTCTGTTTTAGTAAGAATCATCAGTTAGCCTGCTGGTTTTCAAGGAAACACCTGGTGAAGTAAAGGACAAAGAGCACTGGCCATTTGATGACCTGTGCTGCAGTGCTGGGTGGTTTCTGACAATTGTCCTGGGATTTACCAGCTGTGGTTTTTTATTACTGGTCTTTGTTCTTTGTTTCGTTAGTTAGGATTAGAGAATTGCCTTAGTCATTTTGAATGTTAAAAATGGTTATATCTTCACAAAGGTATTTTCCAATAAGACTATGCATATCCTTTACTGGAATACATAATCTACATTATCAAATTTATTGATATATTAAGTTAATAGTGATGACTCAATCTAGTATTTAAATATTCAAGAATCCTATGAAGTTTAAAAGTAAACAAAATGTTTAAATAGAGCGTATTTTGTTCTTTATCATGTAACAAGAAATGAGCAGTGTGGTTTGAGTTCCCAGCACTCCGTGGGGCAGTGGAAACCTGATGGGCTGTTCTGTACTATGTGCCTGGCACCGTGTCCCTGTTTCTCGAAAGGAGTCCGGTTCATGCCTTTGCAAGTGTCCTCAGCATCTTCCCTGACAAACACCTGCACGATGTCACTCTCGGTTCCAGGTGTCGCTTGATTGTATTGGTGGGTGGACTACAGGTTGTGACTTTTGTGACTTTTATCCTTGTGGATGCTGTAACCAGAGAGCCTCGTTGGCTTCGGCATGAAACCCTTCTGTGTTTGGTGATAACAGAGTCGTTGTAGGTTGAATGAGTTTGTTGAGATCAGTAAATTCATAAGTTATAGTTTATTCGCCTAAGAGTTGTTTCAGTACATAGTCTATATTTCTGTGCTCAAGTGAAGTTGGCTCAGTAGCCTGACTTATAGCATATTGACCATTATGTCAAGTTATTTAGTTGGTAAAGAAATGCTCTTTGGAAAAAAAAATGTTCCTTTTAAAATCCCTGCACTGTTATGGTAAGAGTCCATAAAACTTAACTAAGTGACCACAAAGTATTTTTAAAGCACAGTTCACAAATTCCCCCATGTCAAAGTGGGTAATAACTATGACAAAATAGCAACAAAGTTATTTTTATATGTTTAATCCTAAATTTATAACCTCATGATGGACAAGTTACCATCATCAGTGTTCAGACTGCAATTCACAAAAACAGTCGAGTGAAGTAACATTTTCAAACATTTTCCAATTCTTCCCCTGACCTCATACAGATGCTGTGGCGAAAGAAACCTAGGCTTTGGGGTCAATTGAAATTCACTTGTAAATGTAGCTCCAGCTCTAACTCTCTGTGACCTTTTCATCATTTTCAAAATGGGCACAATCCTATCTAATAAAAGGGTAATATGCAAATTAACTGTCACTCCTTCACAGTGATGGCAGCACCCATAGCCACAAGATGGCAGCACCCAGTCCTCTCAGCCACACCAGAGTCCCCCAGTCCTGGGGGAGCGGCCACTGAGAGCAGGCAGCGTGAGTGGCCTGGCAGAATTCTTGCTTCGTCGCCCCATCAACGAGGCAAGTGTTCCATGCCTGGCTGCGGATGGGCCTCTGGGCCACAGAGAGCCTATGGGAAGCGGGTGCAGAGCGGCCAGGCCCCGTAGAGAGCTACTAGCACACGGATTCGTGTGCAGGGCTACTAGTGATACAATAGCCCCTTATCCACAGAGGATATGTTCTGTGACTCCCATTGGACTCGTCTAAACACAAGTAGTGCCCAACCCTATATGTACTATGTTTTTCCTATATATGCATACCTATGGTAAAGGTTCATTTCTAAATTATACACAGTGGGATATTAACAAGATTAACTAATAGTAAAATACAGCAAGGATAACAATATACGGTGATGGAAGTTACGAAAATGTGGTTGCTCAAACTATCCTTGTGGTACTGTACTCTTTCCTCTTGAGAGGCTGTGAGAGGACACATGATGGAGTGAGGTGGATGAGGGTATTGTAGCAGCATTAGGCTACGGGAAAGGTCACTTGAATTAAAGCACCAGAAAACGTGACTTAGAAGATCTGAGAACAAACAGAGATACCAAGTGATCCATGGACAGGGAACCTCTGCAGTGTGAGACCCTGGGCAAGGGGATGATCGATGTCCTGGGCAGGAGATGGTTAGGAAGGCGTGAGCTTTCATCATGCCACTCAGAAAGGCATGCAGTGAGAAAACTACGATGTTTATTTCTGGCATTTTCCATTTCATATTTTTGAACTGCATTGACTGCAGGTAACTAAAACCACGGGAAAGAGAAACCATGGGTAACCGGAGACTACTGGACCTGTATTTCAAAACTCCTGTAAAGATGCTGAAAGTGGTCTAGCAGCTCCCTGCTTTCTTCTAAGAGTGAGTCTCTCATACATGCACACAGCCTCCGAGGGACTCCTTATCTCTCTGACAACACTGTCAGATTATGATGGGCTTTTCTGTTGCTTTTGTGTACTTAAAGTTTGCCTCTGGTCACTGGCCTGGTCAGATATTGATACTTGAAAATAAAGGCATGGTATCATGCTAATTTCTCTGCAAAAGGTTATGTATTCTGTCAGTGGTATCCATGGATACACCCACAGGATCACCCTCCAGGCATTTGTGAATACAAACAACTTTCCTTTGAGTAGCTCTTTATGCATCTTAAATACAGCTTTCCTTTCTCGTCTTCACTCAGAGCTCCTGATTTGGCTATTTGCTGCCCAGAGACCCCTCCTCTTCACTCTCTAGGGAAGCTTGGAGCTAGGACCCTGTTCTTTCTTCTTTTATTTCTTCATTTGTGAAAATACCTTTCTGCAATGCTTTCTCTTAAAACACTGCTGGGCAATTGGGTAATTAATAGCCAAAGATGGTTCAGTAGCTTTCCTGGTAATATTCACATTGGCAATGGCTTAGCCTAAATGCAAGGGAACATGATGCACCATCTCTGTGACATGGGGATCAGTTGAACCCAAGAGCCTTTCCCAAGCAGCCCCATAACCTATGGAAAGTAGGGTTACTTCTCCATTCTTCCCATAAAACTTAGACATGCAAGACTTCTGATGCATGTTCTCTTCCTCTCTTCTCCCATTCCTTCACTGCCTATTAAAAAACAAAACAAAACTGTAACCAGAAATAAATTGATATCCAGGCCTCTTCTGAGAAATGTAACATATTTTCCTCTATATCTGTTTTTTTAAAATATGTTTTTGATTTCAGAGAGGGAGAGAGAGAGAGAGACAGAGACATCAATGATGAGAGAGAATCATTGATCAGCTGCCTCCTGTATGCCCCACACTGGGGATCGAGCCCAAAACCTGGGTATGTGCTCTGACTGAGAATGGAATGTGACCTCCTGGCTTATAGGTCCATGCTCAATCCCTGAGCCATGCCCGAGCTCCTCTATATCTATTTCAAATTCCCTCTATGGTGTTCTCCAACCCCTTACATTTTATTAGTTTCTTTCAATAACTTAAGTGTAATTTACATTTTTAATAATGTTTTACTTGTCACAAATTTTCATGCACCTTAACCAAACAATTCTGTTAAGGTTAGAAGGGAATATTACATTTGTGTCTCTGATGAGGAAGCCGAGGAAGAGGTGACTTGGCAAAGTCAGAAAAGCAAAGATGGGTTAATACTAGGGTTTCTGATACCTGAGCCAGTCCAGGTATGCAGCAGGTATTACTCTACCATGTAAAAACAAGGTATATGCTATTTTTCTTTGATGGATTTATTCACACTTATGGAAACAGGAGAAAGAAGACAACCAAACCCCATGTACTGCAGGCAGTAGTGTGACTCAGTTTGTCAATAAGCCAGAGTAACCAGGCTACCTGCCAGAATAGACAGAGTGTTGATAGAAGCTTGATTTAAAAAAAAAAAATGATAGCAAGAGCCAAAAATGAAAGCAGTTTACAAATAATAAGTAAAATATTCATTTTAAAGTGGAACTCTGTGCTTGCATGATGAAATGTATATATGACATTGCTATAGATAGTTCTTGAGAAAATGGTAGGAGACCCTACACGTTCCCATTGTGCTAGACACAGCTAATTCTGGTAAGGAGAGAGAAAAAAAGAAAGGTAGTGGATTCCCCTGAGAAAATTGTAATTGAGCCATGAATTATGTATCATTCCAAGATTGAAAGTCTTTGATATTTCTTGATTTTTCATCTCAACACTAAAGGCCCGATGCATGAAATTGGTGCAAGAGTAGGCCTTCCTTCCCCCGACTGCCAGCACCAGCTTCCCTCTGGCACCCAGGACCTGTGCTTTCATCTGGCACCCGGGTCCCGGGTTCCCTCGCAGCCCCAGCTTCTTCCGGAAGGACAGAAGGACGTTTGGAAGGACGTCCGGTCTAATTAGCATATTGCATTTTTATTTTTATAGATAGATTATATGCTGAATCATTTTCTATTATTACTGAGAAGTGACTATTGGTTTGTACTGCTTCTAGAAAATTCCTCCCTCCATCTCAGTCCTTTTGTCTGCATGAGTGTGAAGACCCAATTGTTTGCTTCACCTTTCTTAAGTCAAACTTACCTACTATCCCCATCATAGAGCTTTTCTTTCCCCTCAACCAGACAAATGAGTGTTTTGGTTTGTATTTGTTTCTTGATTTTTTAATGGTAAATCTATTAATTTTTATAAATTCAGATAGTGAGGCTAAATGACCATGAGAGTAGTACCCTTCTTGTTTTTAAATTTATCTTTATTGTTCAAAGTATTACATATATTACTCTTTCCCCCTTTGATTCTCTCCACCCCTAACCCCTGCTCCCAGGCAGGCTACACTATCGTCTGTGTCCATGGATTATAAATAAATGCATGTACATTCTTTGGTTAATCTCTTCCTGTCCCCCTACCCCCTCTTCTTTCTTGAAGAAATTGTCCACACAATGAGTTTATCTGAGATTGTAGGTTAGAAGTTGGATAGGAGTATCTGTTTATCATGAAGATGGTAACTATATGAGAAGCACTCAAATCTAAACTTAACCTTTATGAATAAATTTCATTTTTTATCATTTAATTTTTCCTAGAAGACCAAAACGTCCAGAAAGTGATTTTCATTGCATCTAGAATGTTCTCTCTTACATACATTCTTTAACACATTTATCATACACTGTTGGTTTCCTCACCATGTTCAAAGGTGAATCTCCCTTTTACTTAATTTTTTTCTTTACATTCATTCATTGTCAGTAACCATGAAATGTCTGGAAAACCTTGTACCAAGTTCTTTTGAGCTATGGTACTTCTTTCATTTCTGAACCAAATGTTACACTTGTTTATACCTTCCAACTTTTGACATAGTTTCACTGGGAACTTGGTTATTAGCATATTTATGAGAACTAAGTTTATACCACTGTTTCAGTTAAATATTTAAAGCACAAAAACAGATATGTTTTATTTTATTTCAGTGAATTTCATTCTGTGTGGAATAAAACTCCCTCATTCATTTCTTTCTCCTGCATATTGTCATTTGCTTTTATACATTTACCTTGAACTAAATAGAAGTTTGTCTCCCTTAAATTTAGAGAGTGATTTAGGGAACACATAGACCACCTTTCTCTCCTCAGAAATCCCAAGGAATAATTTTGTTCATTTAAATAAATATAACCAGTATAAAACCTTCAGATTAAAAATAAGTATTGCTATTAACTTGAATCCTATAATAGCATGAACATGGGTAAGCTCTATTTTCCATAATGACATGTTCATTGTAGAAAGTGTACCAGTCAGACCACCCCTTGAGATAACTACCACTGACATTTAATATGTTCTACTAGAATATTTTATGAATTCATCCTATATGATAAAGAGGTAATATGCAAATTGACCATCACTCCAATACACATGTGGTCAAAGATGGCCACCCCCATGTGGACACACAAGATGGCCAGCAGGGGAGGGCAGTTGGGGGGACCAGGCCAGCAGGGGAGGGCAGGTAGGGGTGACTAGGCTGGCAAGGGAGGGCAGTTAGAGGCAATCGGGCCAGCAGTGGAGCAGTTAGGCATTGATCAGGCTGGCACGGGAGTGGTTAGGGGGTGATCAGGCTGGTAAGCAGAAACCTGGTTAGGGGCAATCAGGCAGGTAGGCAGGAGAGTGGTTGGGAGCCAGCAGTCCTAGATTGTGAGAGGGATGTCTGACTGCCTGTTAAATGGGCAGTCGGACATCCCTCGAGGAGTCCCAGATTGGGGAGGGTGCAGGCTGGTCTGAGGGACACACCCCCACCCCCATACATGAATTTTGTGCACTGGGCCTCTAGTTTATACATAAAATTTTAAATGTACCTGTGCAGATATATTCCAACCCCCTTTCTTAGACATATACCTTTCCACCCTGTCTCTGTCCCAGGAAGCCAAGGCTCTCCTTGCCCTCTGATTCTTTTAGTTCAACATGTGTAAAGGCCTCGGAGATGAAAAGGAGAGAGGAGAGGGAGATTAGGTTTTTATGTTCCTGGCTCCCTCCTTCCAAGGTTGCTTCAAGCAACCTTGACCATGGCTTCCAGTTCCTTTCAGTGTGCATTTGCCTAGACAACTCCTCTAGGTTCTAGGAACTGCTCCTCCTCTGGTCCCTGCCATGCAGGATGCTAAGCTCTTGGTGTGGAGCACCATGGGTTTTGTGAACACCCCACCTGCATCTTTCTAAATGGTTCATTTCTTAAACCATCTGAGAAGCACCCTACTGTGAGTGTGCTGTTTCTAGTGGGAGTAGTGACTCAAATAGTTTTTTACTTTTTATTTACTTAATCTTTATTGTTGAGAGTGTTACAGATGTCCCTCTTCCCCCTCTCCCCACATTGCCCCTCTCCACCCGGTTCCCACCCCATGCTAGGCCTTTGCCACCCTATTGTCTATGTCTGAAGGTAATGCATATATATATATGCATTGCCTGTTTTTTATTACGAGATGTGTATTGAACATACTGGCATGTTGTTCAGCATTATTTTACTGTATTCCAGTAGCTTCATGATGCACATATAACCTAATTGAACATTTTCCTTGCTTCCTATTTTCATTATACATGGCAGTAATGAGCACCTCTAGACGTGTACACCCTCTGTTGTTTTCTTAGAAGTTCCCAGAAGAGCACTGATAGAAGACGTTCCCAGATGGCATTTTATTATCAGTGCTGAAGATTTATTATAAAAGAAACCCTCTCTATTGATCGTCCTTTGTCTGGACCATCTCTGGACAACCTCAAGCAGACCAGCACTCACTCTTAGGCCCTATTGATTGGAAAGGTGAGACAGTGGACCTCAGGGCTCCGTGTTTTCCTCAGGATTCATTCTAAGTTGTGTTTACTCACTAGGTCACCACTCACTATTTTTGATTAGCAGCAGGAGCTCTTTTATGCCTAGAAATGAGGTCCAGTGGAGCCACAGAAGCCCCACTGCCCAAAGGCTGAGCAGGGCAGTGTGCTGGACACCCCCCATCCCTTAGTCCAAGGCTCCCCTATTCAGACATGAAGGATATGTCTTTGAAGCAGTAACAGAAGACCTGAGAGAACCCCACACACCCAAGAACACTTGGGGACAAAACTATCTATTGAAGTACTTGCAGAATTAATATACAGTGCCCTGGCCAGCTGGCATGACTCAGTGGTTGAGTATCTACCTATGAACCAGGAGGTCACTGTTTGATTCCTGCTCAGGCCATATGCCCGAGTTATGGGCTCAATCCCCAGTGTGGGGCATGCAGGAGGCAGCTGATCAATGATTCTCTCTCATCATTGATGTTTCTCTCTCTCTCTCCCTCTTTCTTTCTGAAATAAATAAAAAAAAAATATAAAAACTAAAGGCCCGGTGCATGAAAATTCATGCACTGGAGGTGGGGGTCCCTCAGCCCGACCTGCCCCCTCTCATAGTCTAGGAGCCCTCAGGAGTGGGAGGCGACCCGGCAATCTGGGGAAGGTGGTGCCCCATCACACCTCTTCTGCTGCCACGCCCTGGTTACCTGAGCCTCGGGCTCTCCCTGGGTGGCTGAGGGGACTGGGGGACTCCGGAGTGGCCGGGCCCACTGGGGAGAGCCACACATCTGCCGCCCCAGTGGGGCTGTGGGAACTGGGTGCCACCATCTTGTGGCTATGGGTACCGCCATTTTGAGGATTTGGCAGTCAATTAGCATATTCCTTCCTTATTGGCTGTTGGTGCTGCCATCTTTGCGATGGCATGAGGGTCAATTAGCATATTCCCTCTTTATTAGATAGGTTATATGCTGTGTCCTTTGGCAACTTCAAGTTCACTTCAGAGTTCAATGAGGCCTTTCAATCTTTTTCCTCTGACCCATGCACAGTAATGCAAGACCTATCATTGTGGCCATTGTTTCCATCTCTTAAATGCCCTTTTATACTCTCAAAGGATTGAAAGAGTTGAAATACAAATAAAACAAAAATTCAGGCTTTTGGTTTTCTTTTTGTTAAAATTATGGAATTATAAATTTCATACAACTCAAATACTCAATTTGTAACTATAATACTGACCTACATGATGCAGAAATTGTCACCAGAGTTATCAGCATGTTTCTACAACTTGGCTGAAAGCCCAGAAAGGATAGATTTACAGAATGAAAATCTGGAGGGTTTTATAAATATTATGAGTACTGTTCTCACTGAGGAGAGTGTGTATTGAAGGTAGCAACTTTTCTAAGGAAAATGTAAAATTTTAATACAGATAATTTTCTTAAAAACATTCTCCCATTATTTCTACCTCTTATTAACAAAAAATCAAGTCATTATTGTTTCTAAAAAACAAATAAAAACCATGAAAGTATCTCTCCTGCTTATGACTTTCATATTTAATGTGTATTTTTAAAAAGTGGTTTGTTCAGAGATTTGACTTCCTCAAACCTATTTTGGGGGGATCCACTATTTTTCTATGAGATTATTATGGAAAAGTGTGTGTCTTTGAGTTCTCATTCTATAATAACATTTTAAAAAATGAAAACCTTAATGCTAATGAGATCCCGATTAATCACCTTATATCAGGTACCAATTTTATAATAAAATTGATTTATTATAATGGACTAGAGGCTCGGTGCCTGAAATTCATGCACGGGGTGGGGAGGGGGCCCTCAGCCTAGCCTGTACCCTCTCACAATCTGGGACTGCTGGCTTCTAACTGCTCACCTGCCTGCCTGCCTCATTGCCCCTAACCACTCGCTTGCCTGCCTCATCATCCCCAACCACTGTGCATGCCTGCCTGATGCCCCTAACTGCTCACCTGCCTGCCTGATTGCTCGTAACTGCCTCTGCCTCGGCCCCCCCACCATGACTTCGTCCGGAAGGTCATTAAGCTGTCTGGTCTAATTAGCATATTATGCTTTTATTATTATAGATAAGAAATCATAGGAAGAGACAGATAGAGAAAAGTATTCCTTAAATAATGTGTTGCTCTTAAGTTAAAGCTATTGGAAGCCCAGGAAGCTTTACTAACCGAAGTTTCACTGTAGATGGAATACAGAAATCTGTAAGGAGAATTAAGTCAATATATGACAAGTAGTATCACAGCCATATGGAATTTGTAAAAATGTCCATTGTAAAATTCAGTAATGGGACTCACATTGCAAATGGTAACTTAGTTTCATCTGAACAGCATCACCAGTGATAATATATACAGGCTGCTATTTTGGATTTTATAGGCTTTATAGTATTATTTATACACTAGAGGCCCAGTGCATGGAATTCGTGCATGGGGGGGGGGGGTCCCTCAACCTGGCCTGCATCCTCTTGCAATCCAGGACCCTTTGGGGGATATCAGGCCTAAACCAGCAGTCGGACATCCCTCTCGCAATCCAGGATGCTACATGCACCAGTGACCATACTTTTCACACAGGTGAAAGGCATCTTGCTGTTGTATAGGCAGCTACATTTTTTTGCCCTGATTATAAAAAGTAGTACATAACATGATCCTTCTGAGGCAGTAGTACCATTTTCCCCATCTTATGGGTATAAAAACTGAAGCAGAGAGAAGTTAAGTAATTGGCTTTGTCAAATAGTTGTAAGTGTCAGAATCAGGGCTGACCACAAAATGTGCAAGCCAGAGTCCATGCATGTCATCGCTGTATCATCCTGTTTTTTCAGTGTTAGAGTAGCCTTGCCAGGTTTTAATTTTTAAATCTTAAGAGACTATTCCCAATATATAACATAGGGTCCCTAGGCATCTGTGGGGCTACTGGTGGGCGGGGCGATCCGGGGCCCCCCGCTGGCACCTGCCTTGGCTGGAGGCCTGGTGCTGCCCACTCACCGCCCGCCCCCCTCCCTATTGCCACCCCTGGTTGCCTCCCTCTCAGGGGGAAGACACTCCTGCATTGAGCATCTGCCCCCTGGTGGTCAGTGCACGTCATAGCACTGGTTGTTTCTCTGTTCAGTCAATTTGCGTATCAGGGTTTATTATATAGGATGTGGGGTTTTTTTACTCATATAAGGGCTAATTTTCTGTTTATATGCACATGAATAATATTAAAATAAAAGTAATTTAATCAAAAGTTGGCATTTGTGAGAAAATTTCACTTGATATACGTTACATTTATTACTAAAGTTTTAGACACACTTAATGTTGGTTTTTCTCTTATCATCCAGAAACATAATTCTATTTCTTTTTGAACCATGGTTTTTCCACCTCTATCTCTCCTATGTGTTCTGTTAGCCATTAAGGGGTGGAGGTTAAATTGTAGTCTCCCCAAAAGTAAGTCAGGAATTTCTGCAGAAAATGTGAGTATTGGTTCTGGTATGTACAACTCTTTCATGATAAAACATCAGTCTTGAAAGACAAGGTCTAGAAGTTACTTTAGAGAGAACACAAGAAACCAAGTGAATACATATGTCACTTCCCTGGGAAGCGTGAGGATGTGGGTGATGATTTAAGTCCTGAGAAAACCGAGAGCCGAGGTTATGCAGGTGGGATTTCTTCTTGTCATTGTGTACATCAACGGCGCCATATATTTCTAACCATGTTGCCTTCAGCTCCATTCTACTCCACACCACCTTTCTTACCACTGCCAGAATAATCTTGCCAAACATATTTTCCCCTTGCTCAACCATCTTCCATGGTCTTTATGTCCAAAAGGTTGACATAATTGTTCAGCTGTCCTCCTCCTAAGCCTGCTTCTCCAAACTGGACCCTCTTCACCGCAGCAGGACCTTCTGCTCAGAAAGCGAGTTCTATGCGCTGATGCTGAGACGCATCTGTGCACTTCAGCCCTTCCTCTGTGACTGCCCCCTGTGCAGTCCAAGTGCATTTCGCACCTCTGAGCCCATGTGTCAGATAACACACAGGTCACTGATGCCTCGTGAATTTATATTTTCTTGTATTTAAAAATGCTTCTCATACTTCTCCAATTAGATTATACATTTCTTGGAGGTGGAATTTCATTTCATGTGGTACCTAGAATGGTTTTACTCTGCCATTGCACTCAATAACAGTTGTTGTTGTTTTTTGTGGAATTGATATATTAAGTTTGATTTTATATCTATTCTATTAAAATGGTGAACCGATTAAACAGTTGCATTATTCACATACCCTGTAATGATATTCTGAAATGAAACCACTGATTCCATGAGAATAAAAGAAAACAATCACACCAAAATATTTTGGTGAGAGGTAAGAAGCCTGCAGTTTTAAGTTAGCTGCATGAACTTAGAATATGGGTGCTCCTTGTATGTAAGCTGCTCCTTTAAGAGCTGAGAACTGCTGAGCTTCGCACCTCCTTTACCAAATCCTCAGCATTACAGTTAGTATGCAATGAACAAATACAGAAGGGGTATTTTGCAAAACTAAAAATACCTGACTGTGGGTGTATGTATGCAAAGACTATATAAAGGAACATTTATCAATAATCATTAATACAACTAGCTTCTTTGAGTACTATTTATCTTCTTATATGTAGATGAAAATGAAGCAAACTTCATAGATATTTTACACAACATCTCAACATGTTCACAGAGCCACTCTTTTTTTGAGGGTCACCTTTCATGGCTCCATGAAATGCATTCAGCCTCACATGTGTGGATGGCCTGGGGATGTGGGAGTGTCAGCCAGCTTCAGATCTGTGGTTCAGTCAGTCATGGAGTCCATGCAGAGTGTTGTCTCTAATGGTGGTACCCAAGGAGATTTTATAGGAGATCGTGGTTGACCACTGTGATGTCTACCTTTGAGACTCAGCAAAGTTTGTTCTTCTACCCAAACCATCACAGTCTCAGTTACAGGGGGTCTCTGATCTGCCTGGTCCTGGAGAACAGTGAGGCAGAGGGTGTAACACCACAGGTAGGGTTTGAGTGCTGCATTTCTGTGAGGCTGTAATAATAGCTCTCAGGACACAACACACATGGAAGCAGGCACCGCAGAGGGGTTACTACTCAATGAACGTCTAACTGAATGAGAACAATTTTGTTCATAAAATGGGCTAGCCTGGCAGGCGTGGCTCAGTGCTGGAGCAGGGACCTCAGAACCATGAGGTTGCAGTTCAATTCCTGGCCAGGCATATGCCCAGGTTGTGGGCTCGATCCCCAGTAGGAGGCGTGCAGGAGGCAGCCTATCAATGATTTTCTTTCATCATTGATGTTTCTATCTCTCTCCCTCTCCTTTCCTCTCTTAAATTACTAAAAATAGTGTTTTTTTTTTAAAAAAGAAAATGGGCTAGAGCAGTAATAAACTTTACATGCAATTAATTCCAGGGCTTTGAAAGAATGACAGTTTGAAGTAACGTCTTCAAAGACACATTTTCAAGAAAGATTTTATGAATTAATCGTACAATCTCATTTGAAGCAGACCATTTGCATCCATGTGAAAACGCACTCTGAGGGTCTCTGGCCTTTCTAATAAGCATGAGCCCCCAGAAAATCGGGAGCATTGTGGGCATTCTGGCCATTCAGCTGCAGACTAATTAACATTTATTCATTTGTTTGGACACGCTGGGTGATCTTTCAATTCATTTAGGCAACACAGTGCACATTCTTCATTTCTCTCTCATGTCTTCTGGAGAACTCAAAGAGAAAAGTGCTGTGTCATTAGGCTCTGACCTTTATTTATCAGGCCAGCATCCTTAGTCAAATCGGAGGGAAGTGCCTTTAGGGTAGATACAATGAATATTTAGTTAGGAACTGGCATTTGGCCAAATTTTCTACGCCCTAAAGGCATAAATATTATAGACCAGCGTGTTCCTACCCCCATGCATTTAGCATCCCTTTTCCTCCCAGGGTTGTGAATGGCACTATTGTCTGCGAGGCACTTCCCACAGCTGATTGGTCAAAGGCTCACCTGCAGGTGGGAGCTGGCGTAGGCAATGCTGTGCTGTCACGGAATGCTAAGTGGTGTGAATTCTGGTTAACGATCTCAGTTCAATTGTTGGAATATACAGGAGTCTGTGCTAATCCTCTTAGCCTCCTCAAATTTGAGTAAGTGGCTTTTTAAAATGGGGGTGGGTGGGCAGTAGTGACAATGACAATGGCTTGTGTCCCTGATGTCAGTCTTTGGGACAGAGTGTTGACAGCCGGCAAGCATTGATATTTAGAGCATTCTCTCTGCTGTCATGACATTTTTGTGTGGAGAAGGTGTTGGCCACACCTCCCCGCAGAATCACTGTAACTGGATGGACAGGTAGATTGAATTATGGATGCGGCACTTACAACTCGCTAAAGAGAACCAATGGCATTGTTTTCGATGCCCCAAGATCTCCTTGAACAACATGTGAGGGCTGCTTCAACGCAGAATTTCCCCATATCACCCATTAGACTACCCCGGGATGCTGCGGCCTTCACTCCTTTAAATCACCATAAGTGATGAGGGGCAGCTCGAGAAATATTAAATTTTCATCACTTTCCCTTCTCTGCTACTACTTTCAATGTTTAATTTGCATTTGTGTTGAATACTCATTTCTTTTTATGCCCTAAATATTTTTGTTAAAAATTATACACTCATAAAAAAACACAGGGGCTGACTTTTATTAATTTAATATGTAATAAGTATTGTGCACAAGTAGGGAACTCTATGAATCATTTTGAATGTTATCGAACTTGTCAGCATTAATGAAATGTACTCTTTCTTTCTTTGAACTTGAAAACAAAAGTGTCTTCTTATGAAATTTCATTCAATCTGCTTGGTGTTATAGTCATTTGGGTGGAACCTTGCCGAAGAAATAACCCCCAACAGCCTAAGCTCCGCACCGACTAGCTTGCTGGTCTTGTTAAATCCACAATAAATATTGGTTGAAGGAATAAGTAATTATTGTCAAATAGAATTCACTACCAATATCAACTATGGACTTACAAATTCTGTAATAGATTTTTTAAATTAACTAGACCTCGGCAATGTAGGCAAACACTTTCAGAAAAGCTGGCTACGTGGATGTGGATCAAGTGTGTGCAGGAAATACAAATATTGATAAGCATGAAACACAATTTCCTGTTTTAGAAAGTGGAAACTACAAATAAGGTTGGAGAATAAGAAAGAAAGAGTTGGAAAATAAATTTGTGCCATTTCACATAGGTAAGAAAATTGTATGAGAGAGAGTGTAGCCCGTGCAAGCCCAGCCTTGCCTGCCAGGCAGGAAGTCAGATTTGACGTGTATGAAGCAGCCTTCAACAGCAGAGACTGCCTGTCACTCTGTGCAAGGCCTGAGCTCCGTGCAGGAGAGGAAAATGCTTTAGATCAGAGAGGATCGTCACAATCCTCCAGGAGTGCCAAGTCCACCAAGGAAGGCAAGATACGAGTCAGCCCAGCAACCTGTGAACAGCACAGTGCTCTGCAGTCCCCACTAAGACTCTCAGATAATAAAAACCTCAGGAAGCCAGAGGCTTGCGAGCAATAGGTTGTATGAGATAATAAATATGAAAATGCTGTGCCAACTGCCAGGTGAGGTACAAATGTGAAATATAGCCATTATGTGGCTCACTAGAAAGAAGGCCACAATTTTCTGGCTAGCCCTTCTGAAATGATGTACAGGTTAGTCCTAGAGATACATCCACCACCGGCTGGATAACGGCAGGAAGCTGATCTGGGGAAGAAAAGGGAGCAGGAGTTAGGAATTATTAGTGTAATTTACTTCATTTTTTTCTTAATGAGCCTTCAGAGTTCTTAATATTCACATTGGTTAATAACAGGAGCTCATAGTTAAGTCACGATTCTAGTGATTTATTTGCATTCCCTGTTCCCATAATCACTGTCATGAATGATAAGTAGATTTCTCAGTCAGTCCACAGTGCTGGTTAACACTGGGTGTGAACCGCAGTGTCTGTCTGTATGTCAGCAGTGGTCACCAAACTTTCCTGGAACTCCATTAGTAAAAATATTTTAAGGATGCATGCCCAAGACATGTGCCTCCACTCATTTATAAGTCCCTTGCAGGCATTTTATACTAATATATCATGTGCCTTATAAAACACTCATAAAAACAGAAAGTCAGTGAGGATGAGACTCCCAGAATTCTATTTATACCTCACCTTGAGGAGTGTTCATGTCTATGGTACCCTGGTACATAGCTGTTATTGGTAGTCGTACAAGGATTGGCATGAGAAAAATCATATGATTTTTTTCCCTGCCTGATAAAATCAACTTTGTTCCTAGCTTCATGGAGGTCTAATTGACATATAAAATTTTAGTATATGTAAAGTGTACATATAAAGTGATCTGATAGATGTATACATTGTGAAAGCATGTCCCCATCCGGATATTTAACGCATTCATCACTACACATATTTCTGTGTGTTTTTAAGTGAGAACATTTAAGTTCTACTTTCTTAGTGAATTTCAATGACACAATACAGTGCTGTCATGGATACCCACCATCCTTTACGTTAGAGCTTCTGAGCTTGTGTGTCTTCTACCCAGGCCTCTGGCCACCATTTTCTTGCTCTCTGTTTCTCTGTGATTTTAACCTTTATTTTTATTCATGTCTTGATTGGGATACCTAAAATCTTTCTTTCTTTTTTAATATATTTTTTTATTGATTGCAGAGAGGAAATAAGTGTAAGAGAGAGAGAGAAATATAAATGATGACAGGGAATCATTGATTGGTTGCCTCCTGCACACCTGCAACTGGGGATCGAGCCAGAAACTCAGACTTGTGCCCTGGCTGGGAGGCCAACCACAACTTCCTGGTTCATAGGTCAACGCAAAACCATTGAGCCATGCTAGCTGCGCTCTGCAACATTCTTTTTTTTTTTTTAATATATCTGTATTGATTTCAGAGAGGAAGAGAGAGGGGGAGAGAGCTAGAAACATCAATGACGAGAGAGAATCATTGACTGGCTGCCTCCTGCATGACCCATACTGGGGATTGAGCCCACAACCTGGGCATGTGCCCCTGACTGTAATCGAACCCAGGACCCCTCAGTCTGCAGGCTGACGCTCAATCCACTGATTCAAACTAGCCAGGGCCTCTGCAACATTCTTGACAAGCAGCCACTAATTCCTGTAGCCATTCCTATCAGCTAGGTGAGCACACGGACACCCCCTCAGTTTTTAGCCAATTTTGTGGTTTCAGGCAAGCCCTCCAGCAAGGTAGGGGGGGGCAAACACACGAAGAATGAGGTCCATGAACTGTTGAGTCTCAGCAGGCAGAGTGGACCCCGTAGGACAAGCTGTGTGTGCAAATTCCTCATGTAGCCAACTCAGCAAGGCATTAAGGACTTACCTCACCTGGCGAGGATTTGGCCTGTTAGTAGCTGAGGTCTTTAATTCTTCTGCCATCCCTGTTTAAGGAAGGAGCTCTGAAAACTATCCCACTGTACACCAAGCTCCCACCAAGGCTGTCGCCTAGTATTTTGTGTGATCGATCCTGCCCTGTAGGCTTATACCTCGCTGCATCTTGAGAAGTCCTCACTTGTGTGTAGAATTCAAATACTTTATTGTTGTTGCTACACTAATGATTCAAAGTGTGTGCCTAAAGGGCATATTTCTGACTTGTTTTATGTATGTATTTCATTCACGTTATGAAGACACAGAGTGTCATCTCTTTCTAGGGGGCTAGTAAGGAGTATAATTTAAAAATGAGTACTATCTGAGGATTTAATGTGAAACATGGTGACTATAGTTGATAACACTGCATTGTATCACTATAATTTGTTAAGACAGTAGGTCTTGTGTTCTTTGATGAATGTGTTAATTAACTAGGGGGGAGAATCATTTCAAAATGTACACGTATATAAAATTGCCACAAGATACACTTTAAATATCTTATAATATTTTGTCAAGGATACTTCAATAAAACTGAAATTTAGAAAAATTAAAAGTAGGATAAAAAAGAGGACTCACTGAAGATGTTTGGAGAAGCTAGAGTAGGTATATCCAGGAACTGGCAACTAATTAAAGTTTTTTATCTGGAATATGAAGCCAGAGGAAGTGGCAACGGTGTGTGTTATAAGAGAGGCCATTTAATTCATTACAGAAGATAAATAATGGCTGTTGACCCAGGCGGACGCGTGGAGTCTACAGTGCAGGAAACTGAGTAGACTTGTGAAAACTATTCATTTCTGACTACCGATTTCAGGGTAGAAACAGGGATTCATACATTTCTCTCTTACATTTTTAAAAAATAAAACCTTTTTATTGATTTCAGAGAGAGGAAGAAATAGGAAGAGAGGGAAAGGAACATCAATGATGAGAGAGAATCATTGATCAGCTGCCTCCTGCAGGAGATCACGGTTCAATTCTAGGTCAGGGCATGTGCCTAGGTTGCGGGCTAGATCTTCAGTACGGGGCATGCAGGAGGCAGCTGAAATCGGTAGTCAGAAATGGATAGTTTTCACAAGTGTGTTACTTCTTCATTTTATATGAGTTCTACATGAACACCTTATCAGATATATGGTTGGTGACTGTTTTGCTCATTCTGTAAGTGGCCTTTTCATTCTGTTGATGGTTTCTTTTGCTGTGCATAAGTCATCTGTCTTAGTATGGACCAGATCCTATTTCTTTGGAGAAAGTGGGCAAGGAGACAGAACACCATAACAAGGTCCTGCTCTGGTGAAGGGAGGATCAAATTACTGAGCTTTTCTAGGAGCCGTTCCTATATTGTAGACAATGGTCACTCCAGAACTTTGACATATCAGCAGGATGAAAACCACTCTAGGAGTCCCACTTTTTTACAGTAATTCCGAAGGAGCCAGTAGGGCCCTCTGCTAGAACCGATTCTTTTTTTTTTTTTTTTTTTTAGCACCTTGCAACAGGAAAAAATAAAAAATAAATAAAAAACACTTAAAAAGAGTCTCCTCGAAGGCTGCTCTGAATTGTGTCAGGAAATTGCTTCAACAGATGTCTCTGCCCTCACATTCTGCGAAACGTAGACCCCAAAAGTCCCCTCTCCAGCTCTGCATTGTAACAACTTCGGAAAAGGTCCCTTCAAAGCACAAGCTACTCATGAAGAAAAGACCTGTATTATCACTCCCAGGTTTCTTTGAACATCCTTCTGCTTGAAGTTTAAACGTAGCTCCAAAAAACTATAATTTTCAGACCTTAACTCTATCAATCTGGCGACTTTACTGCTAGAACCAGATGGATCAATAGTAACCGTCAAACCATCCCATGCATCAAAAGAGTAGCCCCAGGAATCACTAAATACAGGAGGACTAAGTGACAGACAATGCGTGTTTTATAGCCCAATATCGAATGCCTTAACTAGAGTGGGCACTCATTTAAAAGCATTACTTTGCTTTGGCAGACAATAAGAGCAACTAGGTATTTATTTGATTGCTGCCAAACGTGTTGATCCCTTCCCAGCAATTAAAGGAGACACAATTCCAGCCCTCACTAACGGAGGATTATTTTTTAGACTCTTGAGAGAAGGGGTCAATGTTGTTTCAGTGAAAGCACCATTACACATGACAGCATCTGGGAAGATAAAAACAAACGGGAAGGGAGTAACCAGATATTCGTGCAAGGGGAAATGGTAATTTGGAATATATCAAATGTGCTGATTTGGGACTAAGTATGAGCTCTACTGCAAGGATTTGTAAATAAAGGAAATATTTTCCTGTTATATAATAATAATAATAATAATAATAATAATAATAATAATATAACATGTTTTTCTGTTTATATTTGGTTTGTTATGTATTTCTATTTATATGATTCTTCAAAGCAAAGAATGCCAAGTAGAATTTTGTCTACATAAATCATAGATTGTCGCTAAAATGTGTACTGAGCTATGTGTCACTGGAATGCTTTCTTTGTGGATGTCAGGAAGACAGGATGTTTTGGTCAGGGTTAGAGGTCTGAGTCAGGCATTCTGACCTTGTCATTTACAAAGACAAGTGTCATCCCGGCTGTGGCTGATGGTGGGTATATGGACAATGCTCTGTGAACTGCGTGTGCCTTTCTCACCCAACACAGAGTGGACAGTCTTTGTTCAGCCATTCCTCTGGTCATGTCTATCTCTGCGTAGATTCAGCAGACACACACCGAACCCATTCTGTGTGCCAAGTATCTTGCTCAGACACACTCTCCCGCATTCAGGGGACTCACATTCAGTTCTTTCAACAACTTTGTGGTTTGTTTTTGCACTGTGAGAAACCTTCCTGAGTTGGAGGGTTAGAATGCCTGCTACCAACCCCACCGAGTCCTCTCCCCTCCTCTTTTTTTTTTGGTGGTACAAAGCCATCTTTGAGGATGAAAACTGAAAAACTGAATATGCCTTATAACCAAGTCTGCATCCTAGTACCTATGAATAATTATAAATTTATAAATTTAAAATTATAAATTTACAGAGTATTTATTTGGGTTTTGGTAGAATTCATTTTAGAAAAGATGATCTGTCTTTGGAGTTTTCTTTTACTTATAGAAAAATAAATTCAGGTCAAGCACTACAAACTACTGTGGGCCTTATAAGCAAAAATACAAGATTATCTTTTCCCCTTAGATACAAGAATGTGATGCGTTGTTTGGCCAGCATAATTAATTTAATTATTTGCTAATAACACTGATACGTTACCAAAGTAATACAAAGAGATTACACCAACTTGGCCTCTCCTGGAACCTTGAGTGCATCTCTATGGAAACAGATCTTGCCTGTGCCACTGTGAGATGAAGCCAATTAGGATAAATCATGGGAGATCCATGTGCACAGATCACTCTGGGCACAAACTTTTAAGGAAATCATTGGTACCATTGGATTGCAATAATGTCCAATGCCATTTTACTTGAAACTAAAAATCTGAAACTTGGAATGCTTTTACATGCACATATTTGACTTATTCAAAGCATCAGGACTCCACTCTGAATAACATTCTTTTCAAACCTACACTTTGGACATTGTGTGTCCTTGGCAAGGAGACGCTTCATCTTTAGTCACATTTTTTTTAATGGTTCCTAAATTTTCATAAAAATTATCTACTATAGAAGAGGATTTTACCTACGTTATAAAAACATTTTTAAAAATAGTTTCATGTTATTAGGAAATTAAGACATACCTTTCTTTTATTTCTGCTTAAACATTCTAGGATGAACTCATTCATCAAAAATCGACCTTTGCTATTCATACTAAAGATGTGTCAGGCTAAGTTAGAAATTTGACAAAATGTTTTCCTATTTCCAATTTATTTTGAAGGACCACCTAATTTTAAATATATTAAATTCACTTCTTAACCATCTTTTTTTATACTAAAGCTCAATACCAGAAAATCTCACTCATTCAGATGGAAGACTTATATGTCCTGTTTTATATGTAGGTATCAGTTGCCCATTTGATATATGTATGTACATTTTAAACAATTACTCAGCTTGAGAATCTTCCACAATCTGTTCTCCAGCCAGCTCCACCAAGTTACTTGAATTCCACTGAAGTAAGAAATAAAATGCCAACCCTGCTTCTCATCTTGCCTGTTGCTTGAAGTTAGCCTGACATGTGCAGACTTTGAACTTCATCTTGCCTTCCATGACCATAATCCCATTTGTCCTGAACAATGAAACTACACTCCTCTTGGTCTGTCTATTGTGAGGCCACCAGCATCACCCTCCTTCACTCTAGGTGAAATCTAGCATGTACTTTTACTAGAGATCATGAGTTGAGTGCTTTTAGGGTGAAGCACTAAACTAAAAGTTTTAAGTATGCCATCCATTCAGTCCTCATAGGAGATTTGGGGTAAGAACCATCATTGTCCCTGTTGCTGGTGGAAATGGGGTTCTTCCACAGAGTCCCAAGAAAAGCATTTCTGTGGACCCACACGTGGGAGGCTGAGGTGTAGTGGTAAGAGGTATTGGGGTAGAAGTAAATGGCTGTCTACAGGAACCTGGTGTTTCATTCATGATCAGAAGGCTCAGCTTTGTCCCACTGGGGAAGAAGTCCAGCCTTGTGTTCACCAAGCCCAAAGAAAGGCCAGAAATTCTGTTCCACTGGCCCGGCATGGCCAGGGAGTAGCTCAGTTCAGTCCATGCCAAAACTTAGTCCAGCTCAGTTTCTGTCCCCATCCCTCTGCTTCTGTTGCATTCCAGCCAGTGCTACATTGCCCTACCCAGGCTTGCTCTCCTCCCCACAGGTCTGGAGGGCCATGTGGCTGCTATGGAATGAGAATGCAGAATAAACAGGTTAACCATACTACCGAGAGAGGCCTTCATTAAGCTTTGATTATATTATCTCAGGCTTGGGAAAGGGAGGCTTCCTTTCAAATTAACCAATCTCTTTCCTAGCTCCTCCTGAGCTTATGTTGGGTCCCCCAAATTCCCCACACACCCCCGCCATCCATTCCTTTTCTTAGATCTCCTAGTTATATGTCCTCATCCAATCCTATTCTTTCCCCAGGCTAGGTACCTCCCCTTTATGGTCACCAACTTAGCTCCTACTGCACATGTGCCCAGAAGAGGAATTTCTCCTGCTTGCCTTATCCCTGCCTGGGTAATCCTGGCTAATGACTTGTATAGAAGCTTCCTGTCTGTCTAGGGGGTTGGGTCCCCGGGGGAGCCTGTGAGTGTTGTTGCTTCCTAGTTAGTGAGGCTTAATGTCCAATGCCATTAGCTCCCTTCCTTTATTAACACTAGCTAGCTACCTACACTAAGGAAAACTTCACTGTACATGACTATGTGTGTTTCAATTGTAAATTATGTTGTGTTATGGAAAAATTCTGCTAATTGTAGCTAATAATATTCTGGTCTCAGTTTCTTTATTTATAAAATGAGGCTCCGCTAACAAGTCCTCTAGGCCTTTTCGTCCCTGACAAATTTAATTGGTGTAAGGCATCGTGAACTATGAATCAGTAAGCCTGTCAGGTATCTCGGCAGAGGCAGAACTTAGGAACCAAAAGTGGACAAAGGACTATAAACATGTCAGAGAGCGATAGAAGGGGAAAACTCAGGAAAGAAAGTATTAGGGTGTCATGAACATAAATAGGCTGAGCAAAACTTCGCCTAAGAGTCCTAAATGAATGGAGCAATATTATTAATGCTATTACTAGTCTAAAGAAGTCTACCAAGGGTTTGCAAACTTATTATGCACCAGCATCATCTGTTGAGCTTGTTATAGCACATCTGCTGCCCCACCCCACCCCAAAGTTTCTAACTGAGTGAGTAGGTCTAGGAGAGGCCTCTCAATTTGCATTTCTAAACAAGATTCCAGGTGATGCTTTTGTTGCTGGGCTGGGGAACAAATTTTGAGAACACAGCTCTAAAATTTATCTCAAATGAATTGTGTATAGTAATGGTACAATAACCCAAGTCACCTAAAGAATATTTCCTACCATATTGCTAGATTTAAGCACTTTTTTAATGTAATAGTAACCCAATAGCATGTGCAAATTTATCAAAGTGTTAAAGCCTGTAATAAAATCACAGATTAAAAACAATTGTTATTCTCTCATATCTTTATTCTGAAAGCTATAATACAGATGATTGATTACCACATTCCACCCTACAGTGTTCTCTGTGTTTGGGGAGTAAGTTCTATACTAACTTCATTCTTATCATTGTATTGCTTTTTTGAGGTATTAATTATTCCTTGAATGTCATACAGGGACAGTAGTGCTTTCTTACAGACCAAAGATAGAGCTGGTAAACATTGTCGTGATCCTGTTTGGAGCATTGGAAAATGGAAACATTTCAGAAGTTGTCACTGAGGATGGAATCTGTGCTATTAGTAACTCATTGAATTCTCTTTCTGAAGCATGTCTCTTCGGTTTCTTCCTTCAGCTCTAGTCCTAACTTTGTCCTCTTAATTAGCCAAATTGAATATTTATTTTTATTGAAGGACAAAAATGATAGTAATCCTTTATCACTGTCGTTAAAATTAAGAGCCCTATGAAGCATTACACAGGAGTTTACGGTTTCACCAGCACCCTTTTCATAATACTTGTACCAAATAAGAGTATTTGCCTCCATTGTACACTGAACACTATGTTAGCTGCTGAGGATTTAAGGGAAATGAGTGCTCATGCTTTGGAAGATCTCCATGGGGGCTGATGGGTAGACAGGAGAACAGATCAGTAAAATGCCAAGTGAGGTCTGGAGATGCTGGGAGAGGGCAGGGAGGCTCCCCCAGTGGAGAGGTGGGAGGACTGCCTTAGGAAGCCATGTTTGAGCTGACTCTTAGGAGTGAATAGGAATATTCTGGGCCAAAGAGGAGCCAGGATCCTCCAGAGAGAGAGAAAAATATACACAACATTACTTAGTGATTGAAAAACATTCCATTCCAACTGGCAAACTACTTTTGGGGATTAGACATATATGCCTAAAATCATACATGTCAATAATACACAGCTGTGCTTTTTGTGTTTTGGTTTGTTTTATTTTTAATTGATATTCAATATCTCGGTAAAGGCCATGGCACATACTTGCTGAAAGGTTCAAAGAAGAGAACATTTTTCTGAAAGTGAACTGTAGAGAATGTTAGTTCTTTGAGAACTTTTGGGATTCAAATGCAGGCTCTAATTTGAGAGTGAAGAGAGCAGGGTGGATAGAGACAGCCCCAGATGTGCAAGTAACTGCATGAAGTTCATGAATGTTTTCTGATTATGAATGTCCTTAGAATATCTCTGCCAATGTAAATAACGGTGTGTACATGTGTGTGTATATATAGAGAGAGATCTGTATATATCTCTATCATCTACCTATATCTATATAGTATCTCATTTTTTCTGTGTATACATTAAAATAATACATTATTTGTTTCAAATTTTTGATTTTTAAAGGGCCACCGCTACCATAAATCTTTGACATTTATTTTTTATAGGATATAACATTATTTTTGAGATGTACAATGACTTCCAGTGTAAATGCTGTTCGTCTTTTTTTAACTCAAGAAAATAAAAACTGCCTTGGTTGTTGTGGCTCACTTAATTGCAGTGCAGTCCTATGCAAGGAAGGCCATTGGTTCAATTCTGGTAGGGACAAATAACTAGGTTTCAGTTCCATCCCTAGTCAGGGGCATATGGGAGGCAACCAATCAATGTGTCTCTCTCTCATTGATGTGTTTCTCTCTCTTTCTTTCTCTCTCCCACTCTCCCTCGCCTTCTTCCCTTTTAAAATCATTTTTTTAAAAAAGTTTTTTAACTAAAAAAATTAAATACTAGCATGTCTGTTTCTCATAATCCAAATTGATAGGCTTTTTTAAAAAACCTGTCATAGAGGCAAAGGATTGATGTTTCTCACATTATGGTTTCTCTCCCAACCCCTTCTGCTATCTCTAAAAATAAATAAACATCCCGAGTGAGGATAAAAAATTTTAAAAAATGAAACCTGTGATAGAAAAAAAAGTAAGACAGATCTCAAATAAAGGTAAAAGAATATTTTTTTGTATATTCCAAAGAGTTTTTCAATGCCTTTCATCTTGGATTATTTTCTTGACTCCCTTTCATCAGCAAAGGAGAGTCAGCCAGCCCAGGGCAATCAGCTGTGGGGCTGGCCAGCCCATGCCACTCATGTGCCAATAAGCTACCTTTGACTCCCGAGCTAAAGCTAGTGACTCCTCACAAGAGATGAATGTTTCTGATGACCCCTTTGTTTTATCCATACCGCATCTCCTGCATTAACACATAATTAGAAGTTTATTCTATTTGCTCTTTGCTCTGCAAGTCCCTGTCTGTTAAAATGAGGGTTGTTTTTTAAGTGAAAGAAAATAATTACTAAAATGGAATTTATTTTTGACTGTTTCACTTGGCTAGACAAAGGGAATTTTACCATCTCCCAATTGCTTTGAAGATGGCAAGAAAATCAGCAACTTATATCCTCTTCCTGAATTACTTCCTAATTAATTTTGTGTTTTAGATTTACTACCTGTCTCTCCTTCTCTGGAACAGTTTAAAGCCCCCTCCTTATGTTTGCTTCTCATAGAACCCACAGGAGTCAAGAGCGCAGTGGTCGTGCTAACTATGACAAGAAACAACACCAATTAGGCTGACGCGGTGCTTCTTCCTTAAAGAAAGTTCTGTGTCCAGCTGAGGGACAGTTAGGAATCTCACTTCACAGCCCTTATGTGGGGAGAGAGTATCTACAATGAGTGATTATGTTTCAAAGAATCCAGCAGTCAGAATATCTGCCAGCAAAGTTGTTTAGTTCTATTCTTATGTGTTCTTAGATTAGCAGGGTCAACATGAATACTTACTTCTTGTTGTTTTTTTAAGGAGTATGTACACATTCTATGTGAGCAAAGGGTTAATTGTTTTAGGAATGGAAAGTGTGATGAAACTTTTGAGAAAGGGAATAATTCTTAAATATGTTTTTCACCTACCCTGTCACCTGGAGACTGGTAAACAAAAAAAACAAAAAAAGGAAGGAAAAAGAAAGAGAGGAAAAAAAAGAAGGAAGGAAGGAAGGAAGGAAGGAAGGAAGGAAGGAAGGAAGGAAGGAAGGAAGGAAGGAAGGAAGAAAGGGAAAAAATAAAAAGATTGTGAAGTGTTGTATTACTTCTCATGATGTCATGAAACCAGAAAAGCTTGTCAACCTTGCCAGTTGCGTCTGGAGAAGTACTGACTCCCTTCATCACCTCCCAGCCCTCATCTTACTTTCTAATCCAGAGAACCCTCTGCTTCCAGACTGCTGAGCCAAGAGGAGGGAATCATTTCCCGATGATGTCCCTCTGAAAACCACTTTGAAAAGTGGAGGATTTAATTATAATTGGCCTAGACCTAATTAGGAAACCCTAGTGTAAGAAATATCGGCATCAAAACATTCTTAATGTCTGGTATTTATTGATCATTCAGTATTCAGTATTTATTAATTCATTTGAGAGCTATTCAGTGACTTTCTAATCTGTGTCATGGCCAGATGCTATAAACTCCTCCCCTCATCACACTTATGCCCTATTGACAGATAATCATTTGAAGTGAACTACCACTAACATCCAACACACTGAATTATAAGACAAACATTCATATAATTTGTCTCTTTCTCAAGGAAAGATACAAAGAACATTCTGGAAAAATAATTCTCCCTATAGGGGCTAACATGGAGTATACTTTTCTCATCCCTTTTGAGGGTTGAGGATGGGAGGAGGAGGATTTCAACACAAACAGAACTTCTCACAGCTTTTATACATGGCGAACTATGCTGGGGGATGAGGGAGCCATCCTCCTTCCTGTGCTGGTTTGTAGAGGACATCCTAAAAAGGACCGCTCGGCCAATACTTCCTTTCAGTGGAGAGCCTGCCCTTCAACAGGTAATACTCGGTGACTTGTATACGCCAGACATCGGCAGCAGATTTCAGGAAGGTTCTTAATATCACAATTCAAAATATAAAGGATCCCTGGCAACAATAGATTTGGCAAAAAAACCCCAAACACCCAAATTATGAAACTAATCCCTTCTCAACGTAGTCTGTGAATAATCATGCCTTGCCCACTGCCTACTTCTGTCCTTTTGAAATGACCTCGACCCAGAGCAGGAGTTAGACACTCATTCATAATTTATTAGATAAAGGTTAGTTGCATTTTAAGATGCATTCATTTAAATTATAGCATTAGTTGTAAATTGGGATCTTTTTCTAAATAAATGGCCATTAATTTTTTAAACAAAATATATTACCTCTACACCCTAACAAAAGACAAAATTCAAAGACTTACAGATACACTCCATCCTAAACTCCTATCTCATGCACAAATATTGGTGTTACAAATTTGGGATGCATTTAAAAACCTTCTTTCCATCCTTAGAGAACTCTAGAGTTTTTGCAGCACACCACTTTTGCTTAATTACAGGAAAGTCATAAATGTTTTAAATCTAAAGTTAATCCGCTATACTTTCCTTGTGTCTGGTGGCCAAGGTGACATTTCAGAGGCTTTAAGGATCTTGGGGCCATGCAAGTTCCTACACATTGGTTGAACTCATTGTTTGGGACTTAGTGTACTAACGAGTATGTTTCCATCACTTATGCATTCGGAATGTAAAAGGCTTTATTTTGAATGTACTGAAGCATGCTAAAAAAATGGATATTTTTGTGCTTTAGCTACAACCAAGGAGATTTACTCAGTGTCATTCTGAATTCTCCCCAAATCCAAGGAAGCAATCCCTAAGGAAACATTTGAAATCTTTTGAGCACATGCATTCCTAACAGAGGCATTTAAACAACCCAAAATGGTTTTAGCAAATATTTATATATTAGCTATGTACGAAGGAAATCCAAGAGGACTATAAAATACAATATTGGGTCACTTTTATTTTTTAAGGTGACCTCTCAAAATTATTTTTTTTCTGACACACTTAAGAGATAGAACTAAAACCAGTTGTTTAGAGCATCGTAATTCCTTAGCCCCACAGCAAATAAAAGTGACTCAAATATGCCATGAAAGTTTAAAGCAACAGGTATCTTTTATTCAGTTCTGTGCGTTCATTAACAAAAATACGTGTTGAACTCTGCTGACATCTTTGATTAGTCCTTGGTACTAAATCATTTGTCAGCATGCAGAGCTAAAGATAGATAGACTTCTTTTGCTTTTGTTACAAATTTCAATTTAATATCTTTCTCAAAACAAAAGGACAGCAGGGATAACAGAAGGGATGCAGCAGATGCAACATTTGCTTATCAGAAAAGGCTTCAGTATCTATCTTGGTGCATCTGACAGCGGAAAATGAAGACTTCCAAGTAAATAAACAAGCTACGTGGAAAGATATTTGAGCACACAAGTGCCCCGATTCCCATTAGTGAGAATGACAATGGAAAGAAATATACTCTCTGGAGTATTTTAGCTTTGTGAAATAAATCCTAATAAACCCAATTCATGTTTAAAAATAGAAAAAAAAATGAAAACACATCTATACTTACGGTGGTGTTCTAAGATTCCAAGCCACAACATTCAATTTCTGTCTATATTTAGGGTAGAAAGGGAAGAGCAGTGACTTTTCTCTTTCCGTCTCTTATGCATGGTGTGGATTCCTGGGTGTGTTTCTTGACACACCCCTGGCAGGGACAAGACCCCCGAGGAAGAGGAAGTGAAATGTGAATGGCCTGTCAGTTCCCATAGATCCTCTTGGGTGCTTCTTCTTGTTTCACCAACCTCTTTCTTATTATTCTTCTTCTTCTTCTTCTTCTTCTTCTTCTTCTTCTTCTTCTTCTTCTTCTTCTTCTTCTTCTTCTTCTTCTTCTTCTTTAATCCTCACCCAATGACATGCTTAAAGAGGAAGAGACAGAGAGAAGGATTGAGAGAGAGAGAAACATTGACCTGATAGAGACACATGGATCAATTGCCTTCTGTATGCTCCCTGACTGGAGACCAGACCCACAACTTGGGTACGTGCCCTGCCTGGGCATGGAACCAGCATCCCTTCAATGCATGGGACTATGCTCAACCAGCTGAGCCACTCCGGCCAGCACTATTGTCTTATTGACCTCAGTCCAACCACATGGCCTTAATTCAATGCCTCCAAAAATCTACTCTTCCCTGTCTCCATATTTGCACAGTTGCTTTTATGTGTTACTTTCGTGGTTCACTTAGATTTTTCTTTGGGTTCAGGTTGAGGTTCTCATGTCACTGGGAAAGGATTATCCTGTCCTCTCTGTCTAGCAGCCACTCATCTAGCTGAGCTCTGGTCCAGTGACCAGCAGTCTCTGTTCACAGCATGCACCACCATCGGAGATCAGCTCCTGTGTCTTTCTCTGCGTTTATTGCCCATCTTGCCCCCTTCACAGGAAGCTCCTTGAGAGCAGAGCTCTTGTCTGCCTGTTATGACCACTGTGCTTCCAGAGCTTGGCAGTGTTGTCCCTGGCTCCCAGTGAGCAGCCAAGACATGTTTTGACATTAATTAACAGTTCATCACTTTTCTTGATCCAAAGCAATGGGTTAGCATTATGTAGCCTGAGGGGGAGGAAAGAATAGTTGGCACCAATACTGCGTACTTTTAGGCCCTCCATTTCCCAGAAATGACTCCAGGGGAAAAGCAATTCTCTTTGGAAAATTGGGGATCCCATTATCTCTTCCTACAGTTTTACCCCACAGCTGAGTGTCTGGAATGGGAGTCGCTATAGGTAGGAAGCAATTCTGCAGGTAAAAGTGCTAACATCTACAAAATAGCTCAAACACAGTACTCAGGGAACAGTGAGAGTGGGCCCCAGGCACAGCGCCTCTCTCTGGCCGCATTTTCATTTACTTTGATGGGAAGTGTGTGTGCTGTATACACTGTTTCCATGCATTCCGCGGTGAAATGGCTGCAAGTGTCTGGCAAGTGTGGGCAGGGGTGATGAAAACAGTTAGGTCTGAGTAACTTGCTCAAGCCTCTAATGATTTCTAGCATGACTTCTGAGAAGTTTACAGCCTTCCATCTCAAGTCAAAAACTACATTTAGAGGACCAATGACACATAATAGATGGGCGGCTTGGCATGGATGAATTCCCATTCTCCAAAATCTACAGCCTAAAAAGTCCTCACCAAACATTTACGAGCTTTCAGAAATGCACTCTTATGCCTGCAATATCATGCTAAGCGTGCTCAGAGCTGTATCGTGCTAAAGCTCTTTAATGAACAGGTTTCCAAAAGTATTTCCATTTTCATGCAAGTGAACGTTTCTAGTCCCTAGTCCTTCTACAAAGACAGCTGAGAGTGTATTTTGTTGTGTGGCTCTATGTAAACGTTTTTACACAAAGATAAACAGAATCCTTTGCTGAGCCATTCGTCATAGTTCTTAAGGTGCAAAGAGAAAAAGTACCTCTCCTGTCCCTGATTCCTTTATCTTCTTAACCTATACCTCGTCCCCATGCCAGATCCTTCTTTATGCCTGGATGGAAGCAGCTTTGCTTTCCAAGGTGAATGAATGGTAGTTCTGATAATGAACTTGGAGCCAGGCCTGTGGGGTGCCGGGAAATGCTGTACTTCCTCCTCTGGCAGCCTGGCCACAGGTACTCACAAAGGTGCCCGTAGATGGCAGGCCAGGCTCAGAGGCAGAGAGCAGATGTTTCTTATAAAGATGTTGCCTCACATGCTCCCCAAGGAGGCACCAAATCCCCTCTGTGAATAATTTAAGAAAAAGAGACATCAAGCTACTTGGTAGACCCGTGTAAGTGCCCATCAGGACTAAAGATGTATTAGCAAGATTTTTATAAAATTAAGTCATTTTGTAAAAGTCCCTTTATCTTGAGATTATTTACTTCATACTCTTTTGTGTTATAAACTTTGCACTTTTTAAGCAATGGTGTTAATAGTTATAGACATGTAAGTTTGCTTTTGCATTTGATTAAAAATGTTTTATTGATTATAGAGAGAGAGGGAGAGAGAGAGAGACATCAGTTTGTTGTTTTACTTATTCACACTTTCGTTGATTGATTCTTGTATGTGCCCTGAGCAGGAATGAACCCCAAGCTTGGTGTATTGGGGCAATACTCTAACATACTGAGCTACCTAGCCAGGGCTTATGTTTTTTAAATTTTTTAATTGCCACCCCCTTACCCCACAAATGGGTCATGCCCAGTTGATCTGCCAATGGCATTTTAATTTATATGGATCCAGCCAATTCTAAAACATGGAGACTGCTGAATTATAATTCATTTTTAAGCTTACAACATATATGTGTTTGATTGTTGAATATAACCTTTCAACCCTTCTTCCCAATACCTGTTGTTTACCACACACTGTTTTAACAAAGAAACCCGGGCAGGCTCTTTCAGTGCTCCCACCTAAGAGCTCCATCTTATGCACGACTCACACATACAGGTATCGCCTTTTGGGGAGTGAATGTGCATTTTTTAATGTCATTAGATTTGTATCATGCCTCTTCCATTGCAGTGGCCAGAGACACTCAGACATATTGGCGTCCAGTTCCATGAGCAATTCCAGGTGTAACAAGAATGCAGAACATCATTTAATGAATCAGTTAGGCCTTCATGTTTTGTCCCCAGATTAATCTCCTGGAAACTTCAGGGTCATAGACAACATTTGAGAGTCACTTTTATCTCCACCTCCACACCTAAAATGAGAGGACAGCAAATACCCACTTATCACAGCCTCCTCCATGTGCTGTTAGCAACTTAATCAACACACACAGGTCGCCTGACGCATTGATTTTCTTCTGTAGGAGGTTGAGATAGCCACACACTCAATCTTCCCCCCACCAGCCCCAGACCATGGACAGAGCCTTCCATCTGAAGTGCAAATGTTTGCTTTGTGATTTTGGCCTTGGGCTCTATGACACGTGAGTGTTTTGAGGGCAAGGGACATATTTTCTCATTTTGATAGCCCCAGTATTTAGCACAGGCCCTGGCATGGAAGCACATTGTTGACAAAGACAATGGATGCACAGAAACTAACTATAAATTCTTGCTAGCTCTCAAGCCTGCTCTCCAGTTCCAAGTCCTCCTGTGGCTCTCGGGAGCCGAGTGTCTCAGGGTCAGATGCACACTTTATGAAAACAGCTTGCTGACAATGATCTTGTTTTGAAAATGAAGCCTGAGATTTATTTCCCACCTAAACACAGAATGCTTTCACACATGCACACACACACAAAAAAATGAATTTTGGTTAAATAGCACCTCAAAGCAAGTACATCCAAGGAAGTGGACTTTACCATCAAAATCATAGTGATACTTTTAGGCATAATTAAAAATGTCAGTGAAGGAATTGTATAGGGTTGCTCCTAGATGATTAGGAAGATCCAATTTGAAGGGAATTTGTACACAGCACTACTGAAGATCACAATGAAATCATCTTGAGTTTGGATGTTTTCCATTATTTATTGAAGTGCTTCCTTTCACAGAATATCTATTTTTTATATACTGTTCCTAAATGCTATCTTTCCAGAAGGCATGTTATCAGCAAATGGAGTTTCATAAAGCATAACATGTTATGGAGTTTGAATGAAGAAACATAATACATTTATAAAAGTGATAGAAGTCGGGATACAGATTTTGTTTCAAATGTTAAGCATGATGAAATTCCAAAGCAGATATTTGTCATTAGGAACAATGATTCATGGTTGAATGTGGCATCCATAAGTGACAAACGGGATAATTACAGAACGCAAATTCAGAATGCAAGCTTACAGAACCCAAATTTTTCATTATCTCAGACCGTGAAACAAGTAATACATGAGTTATACAACAGGAAAGGAGACCTGCTACGTATTGAATAACTACTAAATTCTGTGCTTCGTATCTGTACATATTTATCTTCTAAACTTAATGATTCTTCCAAATAAGTAATTTTCAAAAGGGCTGAGGCTCAGGAAGTTCAAATATATTGTTCAAAATTACAGGCAGCGAGTGGTTGAACCAGGAGTTTCCTGGCCATTATCCATAATCTGTCCAGTGTTTTGTGGAGCTCAGAACTGTGGATATGAGGAGTGTCAGTGCCATCTGAGAAAGGCTGGGGTTCTTCTGATGTGAGTAGCCTTCATTAAGCTTTTAGGAAGGAGCACCATGCTTTGTCAGAAGTTGCAAAGATAATTTATAATCAACAGTGATTACTGAGAACGAGGAAAGGTATCTGTGTGGAAAGTATAGAGAAAGAATCAAGTGCTTCATATAAACTGTAGTCTGGGAAAGGGCCCGTTAATTTGACCCATTGCAAATCCCTTATGATATTGGAGAGCACTTTGGTCCCGGATTTAACATGTAATAAATGATATGGTATCAGCATGAAAAGAGCCACTGTGTTCAAGGTCCAATAAACTCTCAGACAGACACTGCTTGAAGTTCATGATCTCATGGATTCTTTTGACTCTCATTTATCAGAACCATTTCACAGAGGATAAACTCAGAGAGGGAAAGAAATTATCTAAAGGCATCCAGCTAGCAAGTGTCAGAACTGAGATGAACTTACAGTTGACCTAAATCCAAATGAAATTTTTTCAGCAATATCACCTTTGCCTCCCTAGGGGTCATTGAATAATAAAGGTGGCAAGATCTAAGCAAGGTGATCTCAATGACAGAAGGGATACCTGGATAAGAGGTAAAGAGGAGGAGGAGGGACACGGGGAAGGAGATCATGTTAGAGAAGAGAGTAATGGGTTACTTCATTTTCTGAGCATTCAGCAAGGGAGCAGAGAATAGTTAAGGTCCAGCTTAGGACAAATGCTGCCCCTGGAGATAGGGAAAGGGACACCTGTCTAATCCGGCCTTCCCTCCTTGCTGCTAAGTCCTTTATTCCTTTGATTGCCTGACCCTGTCATTGCTGCTCCCCTGCTGGAATAGTCATCCACTCTGCCTAGTTACCACCAGGTCTCAGATGTGCCTGGTTTTTCTGTAGACTCTGCCCCTGACTGCAGGTAGCATTGGCTGATTTAAAAGGTGGATACAATGCACAGAGGGGAAACTCATTAAATGAGAACCTTTTCTTTTCCTGTGGCATACTGGATAAGGGACAATGTTCTCGTCTAAGAGATTTGAGCCTTCATCTCTAAACCGTTCAATCGCTGGCAAGTTCACCAACCCAAAGATTGGCATGAGTTGACCTGAGACGAGAGGTTAGGATGTCACGCCTTTTGCCACAGTGAGTCCTGTACTGTGTTGCCAAGTGACATTCTGAAGCAGGATCTGGGCACATTGTTGAGACTGGACACCCTGCTGAGGAAATCCGGGGTATGTTGGAATGTGGATGCCTCTACAGACCAGTGCTTCTCAAATTTTAATGTGAATCTCCCAGAAAGCTTGTAAAATGCAGGTTCTAATTAAGGATGGGAAAATGGCTGATGTTTTATAGTGATAACAAATCCATAGATGATATGTGTCTTAGTGTGTTCAGGCTGCTGTAAAAGCATGCCATGGACTGGATGGCTTAAACAACAGACATTTATTTCTGACAGGTCTGAAGGCTGGCAAGTCCAGAGTCAAGGTCCCGGAAGACTTGGCGTCCTGTGGGGGCTCCCTTCCTGGTTCGTAGACGCCTGCCTTCTTCCTGGGCCCTCTTACTGTGGAAGGAGCCAGAGTGCTTTGATAAGGACACTGATCCCATCAATGAGGGTTCCACCCTCATGAGCTAATGACCTCCCAAATGCCCCAGCTCCTAACTCCATCACAAGGGGAATTAGAACCTCCACATGTGAATCTGGGGGACACAAACACGAAGTCCACCAAGGCCAAAGGTGCTGGTCCTCAGAGGACACTGGTTGGGAGGCTGTGGAGAACCTCACTCTGTCACATTTACATAGGTTGCACACTTCTTAGGCAGGGCCCTGGGCAGCACTGCACTGCTCCTTCCTGAGCGACCGTGCCCAGGCCTCTGGGATGCCACCTGCTCACCCAGACCTGCCTGCATCTCTCTCCCCGACTCCACACATGGTGGCATTGCCTGATGATGACAGTGGTGGGTGTATTTACCCCCATGGAAATCAGCAAATGCCACCCATCAAAACGCGTTTCCATAGCTTCCTCTCTGATGCCATCTTATGCCTATCACAACCAAAATTCTACTAATTTAAAAATTATTCTTCCAAGGTATTTAATTCCTGCAACATGTTACTAATTTATGAGTCTCTATAGGACAAAAGTTCCATGCTGCCCAGCTGGCTTCATTTTCTATGGTGTCCAGTCTTAGATGTAAACAGAGGGAAGTGCCATGCCTTGGTCATATGACCTATCTTATTTACACATGGCATCCATGACACAAAGACTAAAAAAATTCTCCTAGTCAGGCAGAACTTTGAGCCTCATCTTGAAGAGCCCTTACTGTGCACAGGCCTCCATTTCTGAATGTATGCAATAAGGACATTGGCCACTTTTAATTAATTAACCTCAAAAAGGCAACAACATAGCCACAATTTAAATGCTATTTCAATGGGAAAAAGTGTGCTGAGCTAGAGCCAGTCAGGTATAAACACCCATATGAACATGAATTGCTTTAGCAGGTTGTGGAAAATCATGTTACCTGGATGAAGTTTTCTCATTAGATTGGGGTTAAGATTTGTGCCAATATACATATAATTTAGAGTTAAATTAATATATGTTTATGTATATTTTCATAGAGAGAAGAGAAAGATATAGAGAGAAAGGTGTGGGATGGGATGGGTTGCTGAGTGAGGTGATTACTTGCTAGTGGGGGGGGAAAAAAGCTATGTAAAAATTTGCTGAAACTCACCTAAAATGAAGTGGCATTGTAGTTGTTATCAAGGGAGTGAGAGGCTCAGCAATCACAGATGGAGTGCAAAGCAGCGTGAATCCCAGGAGATCTGTGGGACCTGCTTTGGAATGGAAAAGTGAACTTTACTGAATGTTTCTTTCTCTCCCCCCTCTATCTGCTCTAATAAATGTGCTTAGATGTAGTGAAATTATTCCAAGACGGGCAACAGAAGGTACAGGAATGAAAAATGAAGAGGGCTATCATTAATTAATATACGGATAATAACTCTAAAGGTTGACTATGCATTTAAGATATGTATGGGGGGAAATGGCAAAACTCTTATAAAATCCAAAAGTTTTAATGCAAGTCTTTTCTGAAAAATGGCTTCATTATCATGATTATTTCATTATTATTCACCTTTCTCATAAAGCAAAATAAAATTCCATTTGAACAGTATTAATAGAAGATTCAACAGGAGTTTGAAGTGTTTTATCATTTAGCTAACCATCTGAAAACATATTGAGATTATATGCAACATTCTGCGAATAAGTAACAATTCACAAGGCTAATTTTTGGCTATAAGTTCCAATAGAGATGAATATACCTCATGGATGAAAGCCTGCCACAAGTAACCACTATAGTAGATATGGGATTTGCTGTCAGAGTTCTTTTCTTCTTTAGCAATCACTGCGGTAATTTATATGGTTTTCACAGCATTAGGGAAGGCTGCAAAGTGCAATAAGATGAAAGTGGACTGAGTCAGAAGTCTGGGCCATGTTTAATCTGGGTTCTAACGCCAACTTGTCATGAGAGACATTGACGAGCCAATTAAATTACCCGGGCCTCTGCCTCTTTACATAAAAAAAAAAATACAAATGTCTTTATTAGAAGGTCTGTAAGGTTCTTAAATTATCTGATGTTATCATTATTCTCAGATTTGAAAACGGAAAGTCTTTCACAACCCATGTGACAGCCCTCTGAGGCTCCTTACAAAGAGGAGAGGCGTAGGATCTAATCTTTCTTTCCTACCATTCCTGGGTCATGAAAAGGGCCTGGCAACAGGGACTCGTATTGAGGAGATGGGTAAAGCTGGCATGGTGGGAATTGTAGTCAGTGGCCTACTGCAAAGCAAAGATGGGAGAATAATGTTAGTGATCTATTCATAGAGTGATATTTAAGCCAAGGACAGGAGAATAATGGTTAGAGATCTATTCATAGTCCACTGTTCAAACCAAGGACAGGAGAATAATGTGAGTGATCTATTCATAGACCAGTGTTCCAACCAAACAGGAGAGTAATGTGAGTGATCTGTTCATAGACCCGTGTCCCAGTGAAGGTCACTCTGTGTTTCGGAAACACACACCAGAATGAAACCCGTTACATAACCCCAGTGATCCATCATTGCCAGGAATATTGTGAAGATAATTTGACTTTGAAATTGAAAACATGTGGTGACATGGTATTCTTAGGGTAATATACGGGACTAATAAGATAGCAGAACTTGAACTAGAACAGTGTTCTTCATTCGGAGGTTGGGGGAGCATCCCCTGACAAGAGTGCAAAGTCAAACAGCCACCAAAGGGGAGTGCTCTGGGCAGGAACAGCTTTTTGGTTGCCGGTATAAAACTCTCACCTTGTCAGTCATGGATCTGCTCATTCTTTGGATCATTTAACATCTGCAAGAAAAAAATTCTAGTCCGCCACTCCATATGTGCCTCTGTAACAATGCGGCTCAGAAATAGGCCCGCCTTCGCCACAGAGAAGGCTGAGAAATAAAGGTGTAAATGCCTCGCCAGCATCCTTACCATCCCATGAGAACCTAACCCAGGCCACGGTCACCTACAGTGGGCCCTGGGCATAGGATTTCTATTTCTATCTAATTTTTCCTTTCACTCCACGTGTCAGAAACTGCTCTGAAGCTATGGGCTCTGCTTGGATTTGGAACTCCGACCTTCTCTTTAGGTGTACGGGGCTTTATATTATGAAAGTCTGAATGCACAGCTGAGAGGCCAAAAGAAAATTATTCGAGAGAAGCTATTTGTGGCAGTCAATTCTAATTCTATTTCATTTCTAACAGTGATCGTTAATTTTATTCTCTGACCCTTTAATTAAAGTAAAATATCATTCCCTCCTAAAATATTGGTCATGCTCGACTGGTGTGGCTCAGTTGTTGAGCATGGGCACATGAACCAAGAGGCCACTGTTCGAATCCTGGTCAGGGCATTTGCCTGGGTTGTGGGCTTGATTCCCATTAGGGGGTATGCAGGAGGCAGCTGATCGATGATGTTTCTCTCTGATCAATCCCTCTCACTTTCTCTCTCTCTAAGAACCAATAAAAATATATACTAAATAATAATAAAAATAAAATATTGATCATAAGTTTAAAATCGAGTTAAATATGGTGACTAAACCAAATGAAAGTAATGGGGGGACGTATTGCTTTGTTCACACATTGCTCCATGGACCTGGTAGCCACCTTTCAGAGACTGATGCACCATCTGCCCACCCGAGAGTCACGGCGTCACAGAGGCATGGAGGGTGAGGATGCTCCATGCCACGCTGAGTGAAGTGGGGTGGGCAGTCAGGTGGTCCCTGCTAAGCTCCTGTGTGTTTTTAGAAGGCCCTTACGCCGTAGGAAGGGTGCTGAGAGCACATTGTGCAGTGACAGTGCTGACGGCAGGACCCCCGCAGCACCAGGACAGCTTTCCTCTCCTGGGAGGCATGTTCTGTGCTACAGACCCCGGGTTGCTCAGGCTTTCCAAGAATGCTGAGAACAGTGCATGCGTCACAGGGTCAACATAAAGCTGGAGTGGGAAAGGAACTCAGATGGCCCAAGCTCCTAATAATTACCCCAGGTTTGTATCCAAGGCAACAGTCAGATTTCTTCCATTTAATCTCATCTCAGGAAGAAGAAAAGAAAAGAATATATTTTTAGCCACACAGATACCTAGTGACACAGGCTGCTTGAATTCCATTACAAAATTAAATCAAACTCATAAATATATATCAATGCAAACGCTGATAGAACATAGATATGTCAAACAACATTTAAAGTAAGACAAGCATATGCATGTATATTTTAATTTTAAGGAGGGCTCTGAAGTTTACTTTAAAAAGTAGGCATAAGGTCCAAAGAAAGCCACAACCTTCTACTTTGTGGCCATAATGATCTTTCACCTGGAAGGTCAGACACCCTTTGGGCATGATTCTGACCCCTGGCTGCACAGGGCAGTCAGCTAGGGAATGGCTCTAGTGCCCTGAGAGTAGCCTACCCTAGACGTTGAACTCATTGGTCTGTGTGGAGACCCGGCCTCGCTATTTACTGAAAACTCCCCACAGGCTTAGGGGCAGCTGGGGTTGATCACCACAGGTTGACGGAAGCTTCTATAGTGAGGGCATTTTACAGTATCATGAAGCTGTTAATGGGATGCACGTTTTGTGTTCTGTTAATGATCTTCTGCCAGCCACTCAGGAGAAAAAAGGTCTCTGCTTCAATATGTGTCATCTGTATAGACTAACCTAAAAACATCACCTCTTAATTAGAGTCTTACTCTCTGTCCTCTCTCCCCCCATGCGCAAGGCGATGACTACAGGGCAAGGGAGAGAGAAAAGTCATTCGTGTCACCATGATTCAAGGGTTAAGGCCACGTCTTTACCTGTGGGCCAATATTTTGATAGGTGGAAAAGGGCATTCATGGAGGATTTGCAGATAAAGATTGTGTGAAGTAGCTGCTTATGCTTCCTCTTCTGGAATGTGGCATTATGTGTGTTTTAGGTCGTCCTTTGCCCTTCGTGCATACAATGTATGAGGGATGCTTCCAGTGTATGTGTCATGACCCTAGGATGAAGCACATTTTCATTCAAATATATGAAGAGTGGAGAGCTCCTAGTTTCTCTGATCATCAATACATTTGTAAGCAATGTGTAAATCTGGTGGACACAGCAGTCATAAAGAAACCTCTCAAGATCTCACAAGGGATCCAAGTTCACATAACTTAAAAATCTTCCATGTGTGTGCAAGTGTGTGCAAGCATATGCATGCATGTTAGCATGCACTTGATTGATCAGTCCCGTCACTGGTGCCTTTTCTAGTATTTAAATTACCAACATACTGGTTTACTGTTTACTCAAAAATTGCTTAGTTTTACCACTCTAATGAGAATAATTATTTCTTGGTCTAAGGAGAATGACATGGATGCAAAGAGCCCAAGTTTAAAAGTGTCAGTGGTGTTTGGGTGACAGGTATTGAGGCAATTTGGCAGAACATCAGAAACTAATTGAGCTCAGCTCACATCAATGAGGCTTGCTCAGCTGAGGCTGTGCCTCCGAAAAAGAACAGAGAGACTAAATGAGACAATGTGACATGTACAATTTTAATTGGAGGCTCTAATTTAAAATATTTAAAAGGATATTTAAAATAATTTGTGAGTCCATACTGATGCTGCCTCCTCCAGCTAATTAAGAATAGTCAGCGAGTCATATAATGTCTAGATGTCAAAAACATGAATTATTGAAGTCCCTGCACATATAAGTATACTTGTACCTTTAGGCAAGATCAAGTTTAGTTTAACAGAGGGAGATGGGGAAGAAACAGCCCTCCAGACTGCAGAAGGGTAGGTGATTTTTAAGGCAATATTTTAAAAACCATTAAGTTGTTATATTAAATTGCAGACTTTAAAAAATTGAAATAGTATTTAAGTGTACTTCAAAAGAAGTCAGTTAGGTAAAATGTGAAATGTAATGTAGTGACTATGGTACAATGTTATTTTGATTATTTTTTGATGCCTTGCTCTACTTTTTATTTAAGCTGTTGGTTCTGGGTCCATATAGTAAGCAATTGTTCTAAAGACAGCAATTTTTGGAACCCTGAAATTCTTAGTTTCTAATATTGCTTAAAATTCATGACCATTGGTCACTTAGAATTCTTCACAATGCTGTTTGAGATTATAAAAAAAAAAAAGAAGAATGTAGGGGAGAACAAGTAAAAGGTATTCAATTTGACTGCTAACATATTCATAATTCAGTGAGAAATTACTTACAAAAAACTAACTTGTAAAATCTGAGACCTGCTCATTGAAAGTGCATTTACAGTATACTAGTGACTCAGGGTGACATAAAAATAACTTCTAAAACTGTGGCAACATATCTACATCTTATTTCACTAGCCTTAATGTGATTTCTTAAGGAAAGGGTTATAAATTAAAACATTTAGTCATATTTTTCATATACTTGTGATATTGACAGTGAATATTTTGAGAACATGATGTTTAACTATGGTTTTCTTATTCACCTTTTTATTACCATCACAGATTTCCAAAAGGTAACAAATGTCATGGATTAGTTTTATGTAGCAGTTAAAATGTTAGGAGTTCTTAATAAAGGAGAGATTTTTAATAAGGTTAGTGTGTCATTCTTAGGACTATAGGTAAGAAAGAGATGCAATATGAGAAGGAGAAATTGAGTGGATGAGAAAAGATTTATTTAAGAGATGGCAAAGACAAATCATTTTAACTGGGTTCTGGAAAATGAATTAAGGAGCCTAAAACATGCTGGGAGAAAAATTGCACCTTAATGATATGAAAACAGACAATTTGAAGTGGAAATTTTTTTCTCAAAGCTGGTAACTCTTGCTCTAAGAACCGCAGCTTCTTACATTGTTTTGTACATTATATATTACCGAGGGTCTTTCATCTGTCTTGCAGAATTGCAAAGCGAAGGCAAACCTGAAGAAAGTGCTGTCCTCAAACAAAGAAAAATGAGACTGAATTGTTATTAACTATATACATAGAGACAGCATGCACAATCCATACCCGGACAGGCACACATCAATCGCATACATACCGCATGCGTGCACACACACATCAGACACACATATACAATACTGCATGTGTGCACATGCAGTGGAATGCATATATACATACTATACCTGTGCACACATACATCAGATATGCACAGATATATGCTGAATGTGTGTACACATGCTGCATATGCATACATACATGGTTCTTGTGTGCACACATATCAGAAAACAGTTCATATGTGCACACATGCATACATACACATTATGAATACCTGATGCCTTTACTCACCAGATGTGGCCAAACATGCTGAGGACAGACACCCTGGCTACACCTTTTCTAACTCAGGTTCTGGTCCTAAATGGGAACAAAGCTGTCACTCAAACAGCTTAGTCTATGTTCATGAGTTAAGTGTTAGGGCTTTTCTAAGGCATAACCTTTCTTATTGTACTTATGCACAGGATTGAAAACCTGCGCATTTTATTTCTCCGTGAAATACAGCCTCATTTACTCTCATCCTCAGAAGGGAGTGATTAATCTCCACCTAGGCTGCAGACTGTTTTGTTTGTTTGTTTTTCCAGCCAGGTAACATTATGAGCACACAGCATTAGCTACCTGTGTGGTTTTTATATTAGCATCATGTGTTGGAATTAGCCCAGAGCCACAGAACATGGAAAAAAGGAGACCAGAACTCAGTAAAACCTTCTGTAGATTCAAGGACTTCATGTTTATTTTATAGCTCAAATACTTTTCATAAAACTCAGAATTTCATGTCATAAAATTATGACATCTGTTAATCACCTACCTTGTTGACTATTGTAAAAACATTTAAAGGTAGCGATTTCATTTTCGGAAGTAGATTCCAGAGTTCTTTGGTTATACTTCATAATTATTACTGCATAGACACAGTTCTCATTTAAAAATAATTTATACCTAATTAGCATGCACTGCTCCAAGGATTCACATAATGTAAATAAATGCTGGAAGTCAGCCCCACGGCCCCAGACTATGGACCAATTGGCCTGTTAACTTCCAGTTGTTCATGAAAAATCATGTATGGTCTCCTAAGACAAAGGAATCAGATCACTATTCAGTTATTATATAAGTTCTAAGAAACGTTGTGACTATCAAACTGATACCTGTGTGTGTGTGTGTGTGTGTGTATACACACACATATATATACACATTTACATTGTTCTTTATGCTTAAAAATCTAATGTTTGCATCAAAGTGATTCAAGGAAGAGAAAGGGAGTGTAGTATAATGTGTTCTTGGCAATCCTATCTCACTGCAGTAGTTCCAATATTGTAAAATATGTTTTATCTGTCCAGTGTGCTTTAAGGTCAGGTAAACATAATTTTATATTTTGAAGCACATGTAAGTTCATGGGTGGGGGGAGAAGAAACTGTCATAATTACAATGGTCTCACAAACTGTTTCCTTCTGGTACTTTTTCAGAATTAACCTTATTCTCTTCAGAAAACTCAGGCGCACTGTGTTGTAAGTAGCATCTGTTTTCCTTAACTGTAATTCTTTAGTCACTTACAATTCATTCTTTTTAATGATTGAGGAGAATCAGTGGTTATGTTTCATAAAGTAGAAATACCTATAGCAAAATCTCTCATAGGATTTGACACCCCTAAACCATATTTTACCTTATACATTTTTCCTAGACTCAATATTACCAACTAAATCATAGCTCTCCCAGACATGACTTCTTAAATAGGTTTTCCTATAGATGTTTGATAGTCAATGATTCAGATCTGTGTGTTTAAATATTTGTAAAAGCAGATCAGTAAAAATCAAACACCAACTTTTTATGTAAAATATATTTTTCTATCCAGTTCAAACAGTTTTATGAAGAAGGTATGTTTTATTATAACCATTATAATCCAGGCAATATGCTCATGCTCCTTTATTTTTGCAGTTAAACTAACTAGATTGATTTTTCCAAATTGAAGACAAGTCTACTATTTTAAATGAACACATGAACCTAAATTAGCCTGCATCCAAAAGTCCTTAGGAACTTATAGGAAATAAGATTAACTGGCATTTAATCAAAGGGTATGTTAGTTAAAGCTGATGTGATTTAGAAATATAATTAAGGTATTTTATCACAAACTCTCAAAAACTTCTGGGCCTGGCTGTAGATTTATGACTGCCTATAAATGTCACCCAGCTTGGCAAACAGTAGCTTTGCCAGGAAAGTCATCTTGCGTTAGAGACTACAGAGTGTGTCCAGTGAAAGACGACTTGTGTCAGCTGGAACTGTGGCCTGGAGCTACACTTGTATGTTATTCCTTTAATCTAGTTATTGCAGTCTTGAAGTGTGAGTTAGCAAGCTGAGCAAGGAAATGTCAAAAGCTCAACCCAGCCTGATCATCAAGGATTTCCAGCCCTAACTGGTTTGGTTCAGTGGATAAAGTGTTGACCTGTGGACTAAAGGGTCCCAGGTTCAATTCCGGTCAAGGGCATGTGCCTTGGTTGCAGGCATATCTCCAGTGGAGGGCGTGCAGGAGGCAGCTGATCATTGTTTCTCTCTCATTGATGTTTCTAACTCTCTATCCCTCTCCCTTCCTCTCTGTAAAAAATCAGTAAAATATATATTTTTTTTAAAATTAACATTCCAGATAAATTAAATCCCAGGAACATGAGTAGACTTTATCTTCAGATAAGAATGAGGGTTGGTTTCATGTGAATAGTAAACATTTAAGTAATAATAATTTATATACAAAAACTTAAACAATGTGTAGTCACTGATATTGGAAAATAAATGATTATTTTCACCCTTTTTTTAGAAACCACAAAAAATTACTTATATTCAAGATTTTAAAGGTGAATTAATTTTCCAATAAAAGTTTTGTTTCAAATGCAGCAGTTTCAAATAAATGTCTCTCTTCTGTCCTGCCATCTAAATTTGTAGGATAAGCAACTAGACAACATTATTATCTAATTCTATATTTGTATCTATGTAATTTGCTTAGATTGATATATAAACTTCACATACATAAAATTAACTTAAACTAATCAAATTATATGCATTGATGACACATTGGAAACTTGTTGGAATCAGTACAAAATACTTTAAAATAAAATTGATTTTTAGAAATTGAAGAAACTGAAATTTCTTGTTATTTGAGTTAATTCTTGTCAAATTCTAAGTACAACATTTATCCAATACATGCAAATTATTTAGTGGCAAGGATGTCTTGCTTCTAAATGCTGCAGACAAATGAATGATTTCGAAAATTTTTTTAAAAATTTCCATTTCAAAAAATTGCATCAGAATATTACCTTGTGTTTTAAAAGCAATAGACTATGTTTTAAAAAATTCTAATTTGTTTCATTATATTTCTTGTATTAATTATGTGCATATCCTGGAGAAAGTAAAGTCATGCATCTATTTGAAAAAATGGCACTATTTTTTTTAGCTTTATTTAGTCATATTTAGGATGATGAACAAGTAACATTTTTAGTTAGGTTAAGAAAAGAAACTTGGCAGTAATAAGTATGTTTGTGAACAACAGAATAAGAAAATAATCTTGTACATCACTGCCTACCCATATTTTAGTTCATTAATTCACACCCCTTTCATTATAGTAATCAAAAATAATGTTAAAACCCTTCCTTTTAACCTCTTCATTTTAAATATGTCCATTTCATATTGAGCATTCTGTTGTTTCCTATTTTATTTGTAGCAAGGGTTCTAGGAGATACTCTAACCTGGTGGGTTTAATTAGATTGCATTTTTAATCAATTAATAGTAAACAATAAAATTTGAACCAGCTGTTTTAGTCTAGGGGACTTCAATTTTTGTATTGAGACCATCCATGAGAAAATTCCCAACCCTGGGAAGATAATGCAGAACCCAGGGAAAGGTATCGAGTACAAAGATGCCCAACTATCAAGTTAAGAGCTTTAACCAATGTTTTCCAAAGGGGTTCTGTGACATTTAAAGTGCATGGAAATCAAGACCTACTGGGTGGGTAAACTTTGTCAGAATACTTTTGTGAGGTTGACTACTGACTGAGTGAATGGGGAGTTGGAATGGAGTGGAGAACAATTGTTAAAAGACTATCTTTGAATTGAGTTTTATTCAATTCTAGAAACTTAAGTCCCAGGTTCAAATCAGAATGTAAAGAGATTTTATACTTGGTGGCCTGCCTACCTTGATTATATTAGACTAGAGGCCTGGTGTATAAAATTCGTGCACTCAGGGAGGGTGTCTCTCAGCCCGGCCTGCACCCTCTCACAGTCTGGGACCCTTGGTGGATGTCCAACTGATGGTTCAGGCCCACTCCTCACAAGGAGCAGTCCTAAGCCATCAGTCGGACATCATTAGTGCTGCCTCAGAGGCAGGAGAGGCTCCCGCCACCACTGCTGTGCTGGCCAGCCACGAGCCTGACTTCTGGCTGAGCAGTGTTCCCCCTGTGGGAGTGCACTGACCATCAGGGGGAAGCTGCTGCATGGAGCCTTTTCTCCCTGGTGGTCAGTACATGTCATAGCAACCTGTCGTTCCACTGTTTGGTCAATTTGCATATTAACCTTTTATTATATAGGATGTGTTATTACAGCACTTTGTAGTGGCATGTGTTAGCACAAGGCAGCAGTTTTAATGGACGTGTTTGCAACCTTTTGGTATCATAGGCTGTATCGTATTCACATTCTCTGAAAGGTTTTGCTAGGTCCCCAGCATTATTAAGTGCAGAGCTTTTGGGTTCATTTTTAATTTTTGAAAATGAAATGATTTTACTCATATATTGAACATTTATAAATGTCTGAAATGTCTCTTTCATTTCTTCCATTCATTCCTGATCTTTGCCAACTCCTGATTTGTATTCAGATATGAAGTTGTAATGAATCTGTTGAGACGAGCATAAATATTTAGTTTTAGTTGTGTGTTATTATAATTATTATTTTGTTTTTAAACAGACACGAGTTAGATCCTCTTGGGTGAAAAGTACCAATATGCCAAATAGAAAAGTATTTCCCCCGACTCTCTCTCTCTCTCTCTCACACATACACACACACACACACACACACACACACACACACACACACACACACACATAATATGTTGTGTGCTCTCCGCCATATTGTGCACATGGGAATGATTTCTAAAGCTGATAACATTTACAGAAAGTTTTATTTCCTGCAAATGCAGTTTTAATGCTCCTCCACAATCCCTTTTATAGATCAATCAAAACTTACCTAATCAAATCCTTGACTAGAATATCCTATTGACTGATATTGCCACAGACTAAACATATGTAGTTCATGCATTTCTTTGCATTCTAGTTTATTTTAGAAAACGTTACAAGGAATTTTGTTGAAGGAATTAATTTAGTAAATGGGGCATCACCACTGATGCGAAAGGAGACAAAGGCCAAGTGCTCTGTTTTAGCCGCGAGGAACACACTTCCTGTGGAGGAAACCGCTCTCCCGCACGGTGCAGTATGGTGACCACTTGCTCTATGTGTGGCTGTTGAACACTTGGACTGTAGCTGGTGTGATTAAAGGATAGGATTTTTAATTACACTCTGATGCTTTCATTTGAATTTAAGTAGCCACATGAGTCCGGTGGCTTCCATACCTATTGGCAAGGACCTAACCCTTGACCTATAGGGTTTACAGCATGGACTCCGGTGCTGGCACCTCCTGCAGCACTGTCATGAAGGAAGTCAAGCATCTCTGAGGGTTTCTTCTCTGTGTATCTTCTTCCCTTTGTCACATGATATGAGAATTTCCATCAGCCATGTCTTTGTGACAGAGGAAGCAGGAGATATGCACAGGGGAGGAAGGTTGAGTTTGGGTCCAGTGTCAGCCACAGGGGCTGGTGGGGATGTCCAGGGGAGCAGAGCAGAGGGACTCCCAGAACATAGAGCTATCCCTCTGGCTTCTCTCATTTGGGGCTGGAGGGCAGGGCAGATGCCACTCACCTCTGAAAGTCTGGCTTGTGGCTCTGGTGTTAGAAACTTTGCCCAATTGCCTTACAAGGAAAGGACTGACCCTCATCACTTGCTGATCACTATGCTTAGTGTTGATAAAGGACTAGGTTTGCCATCCACACAGGACACCGATGTGTAGATACTCTTATTTTCATCATGTGATAGATGGGAACACTGTGCCTTACAGGTTGCAAGTACCGTACATCATTTATCCACATCTAGTAAGTCCAAGAGCCTTGAATGCCAGTCTTTGGCATTCTATTGTATTTCTCAAAAGAGGAGGACTTAACTCAGGTTGCCAACATGTACAGCAAAGTCGTGGTTTTCATTTGGTTATATGTAGGGCCAGAGAAATAATCTGAATCTGAGAAATAAACTAAAAGCAACCATTTCTCAAACTGTCATTTCTTTCACAAATATTTCAGGTATGGGAACCCATGTTAGATCATGTGGCTCAGTCCTGTCAGCCTTCTTTTCAAATAGCTTCCTTTCTAATCACAGATTTGACGTGTCCACAGATTTGTGCAGACATTCAACAAGGCAACTTTGTCATTAAACTCTAGCTAACTGTCATTATTTCTCAAATTTAGCATGGAAAAAAGCTTTTGATCTCCAATTCATTGCTAAATTTGGAATGCGTATTAAAATGAATATTGACTTGTTTCCACAAAGGTACTTTAAATGAAAATGTTGAAATAAAAGATAAATTAGGAATATCCTGTTTCTGTTCAATCACGCTCTATCCAGGCCAATTGTCCATCACCTCAAAACCTGGTGGGCCTTGGGAAGCAGGGGGTACAATGTTCTTGGGGCACTTAGAGGGTGAATGTACCACCAAATTCAGGTTCTGAGTTTCCACTGCTAGAAGCAGCTCATTACCCACTAAACAAACTGCCCGAAAGTTGGTTTGTTCTCCATTTTTCTGTCTGCAGCAAGCCTCTCACTTAAATATTGTTGTGAAAAATTTATCAAGTTGTATAATTATGTGTCCAAGAAACAGGAGATTCCTTTGAGATTATCCCACCCAATTTTCTCATATACAGATGCTCAAAGGGGTGAAGTGACTGGTTCAAGGTCACAAGGCTCAGAGGTGAGTGCCACAGCTAGGTCCCATCTGGCTCGCCTGATGTGCTGGGCCCTGCCTTTTCACTGGAATGCGTGTTCTCACCAAAGTCTCCCAAACACTCCCTCTCTTGGAGGTGTTTAATAATTGAACGGATATTATTCCCACAAATTCTAATGAACTAAATTGTTCCTAAACATGAAATGTTAAAACTGATCCAATTCAAATATTTTAAGTTAAAATGTATTATCCTTTTTGAAAATGTCTTAAAGATTTCATGATAATGGTACCAGCACTGTGATCTTTTTCACAAAATTTTACTTCATAATAGATGTGGGTTGATCTAATTTTGATGAGTCATTTTGGTGACTAAACACATATCACAATCATTGATATAAACCCATAAGCTTAGCTGCACTTTTTGATATGTTGCTTCACACGTAGTTTTTGAAGTTTCTCCAAAGTGTTCAATTTTCTAAACTGAAATGTGATTTATTGGAGAAAAGGATAACATTTTTTGTCATCCTTAAAATAATTAGGATAGTACTCACCTCACAACAGAAATTTAATACAAAGAAACATTGTAAACCATAAACATAGGGTTTGTGTCAGGGATTCTTTGCAAATCAGTAATATTTGCTGCCATTTATTTCTTCCTGGCCAGCCCCGTGGAGTCTCGGTTTGTAACTTGGAAGGCCATATTGAGGATCATTAGATACATGAATTAGATATGGAGTAAGCGCTGGGGCTGGCACAGGATAAATACTCATTGACTGGGATATATTGTTATTATTGTGTCTCCGTGAAGTTTCCATTATATTCAAGAGTTTTTGTTCACACTGCCTTGAATGATCCTTTCCTGTTAAGTCAGAGAGCTCAGACCAAGGTTTCCAGAACTGGGTTAGATGAACTGCAAAGAAAAAGCAAACATGGCTGCCTGGTTTCATCTTCCCTGGTAGCTTCTGCTGCCTGTGTTAGAAACAGTCCCCTGAGGAGTGAGACTTTCCATCTCAAGACTAGCCGCTCAAGGCACATATAACAGAGGCATCATTTCCACTTCCAGGCCAGAAATGGGAGGGGGGGACCCAGAGTGTTCTTACAGCTATGCAATGGAGAGGCTGCACTGTATGATGTGGGCAATGCCTACTTTTCAGGAAACAACAATGACAATGTTCTTTCCTGAAAGAAGGGAACATCTGAAGAGCAGGGATGTTTGAAAGGGTCTATAAGGTTTAGTGACCCCTCAAGGGGTAATGGAAAAGTCAATGGCATGGAGAAATGAGGGACCACGGGAAAGGCAAGCATACAGTTCCCTGTCCCCCTTTGCTTTGTCTTTTGGGCATAAAACAGATGGCTACTCTATTTTCATAGCCTCAGAAACCCTGCTGATCCCATCAGAGGAGACTTCCACTCACATCTAGATTGGTCAAAACAGCCTTTCAGTGATTGGACTGGATTGGGAAACTTAAAAGTGTTTTCCCAGAAACTTTTCAAATGACATTCCCAGAAACACAGATTAAAACATGAAAGGCTGTTCTGCCTCCCATTCCCTAATTCTCTTCATGCCTCAGGTCATGGTTCTGCCTCTGCTTCAGCTCCAGTGTCATATTAATTTGAAACTGAATTGAGATTCAGGACAACTTTACCCCCTACAGAGGAGCATATGTTGTCACTGATAAAAAGTGTACGAGATTACTTGTTTTAATAATTTAGTCAATACAGATGTTCCAGCATTCAGTAAGTAAGGTGCAGTAGGGTACATTTTCTGCCAAGAAACTCGCCCTCTGCTGAGGAATAAAGAAAATATAAATGCATAATTGCAATATAGCAAGGGATATGAGTTATAACCGATTTAAGTACAAAACGCTACAGGAGTAGAGAGAGGCAATTATTTCCTCTACCTGGGCAAAGACAGAGCCATCCCAAGGGAAGTGACTTTTGAAATAAAGTTTGGAAGTATGCTGAGAGTATATCACAGATCAGCACATTTTGAAATGCGATTTTGCTGTTTAAAGACCTGCTTTTGGGCAGACAGGAAGGGGGTTGAACTGAACGAGCAGAGCTGTGACATGTCAGTTCTTAACACATCCATTTTATAGGGTCTCTTTAAACATGAGCTCCTGCAAGAACGCCCCTCGCCCTCCACTTTCAGGAATTATTTTGGGACCCGCAGGAAAGGGAGGCTTTGGACTTGTGAGTAGACTCATTTGAAAAGTGATTCAATAATGCACTGTGAGTACAGGGGACTAACACTAAAATGATGAAATACCTGTGAGGAGGTTAAATCATGCAATTCAAAATCAAGAAACCAAAATAGCATTTACAGACTAAGGTAGTAAACATTACAGATTATTTTCTCTGGCGTTGGTTGTTTTGAGTTTTTAACTTTTACAATGTGTGACTCTAGTCTTTTGATCATGGAGGGGTGAATTTCTTCAGCAAAGGTCAATAAATTGCCCCTAAATTAAGAGTAAAGGAAGCGACTCCAAAACAATGACAGTGCACCTTTACACTTGACCTTGGGGAAAAACATGAAATTATGTGTGCTAAGTGTAAGACACATGTTTTATTCATTTATACTATGCAATAAACCAGCAATGTCCAACCTTTTTCATCTCATGGCACACAAACTAATTACAAAAATCCTGTAGCACACCAAAAAGTTTATGTATTTTGCTGATTTGACAAAGCAATTAGGTATTATTGTGATTCATTCACACTGGTCAGATATTATTGTGCTGGCTGTTGTCATTTTTTATTTGACAACCTAAAGAGGTCCATGTCCCTGACTAAATAGGCAGGTATTGCATGTTTTAAAAATTCTTTGTGCACACCTGTATGCCTCTTGCAGCATGCAAGAAACACTGACGCTGGGCACTTGATCTTGACGAAGTCAATTTGCCATTGTATGGAGAATGATGCAGGTTTAGATTTTTAAGATACCAATGAATAAACCACTCTAGTTTCTTCCAAAATTCTATCAGGACATAATCTAGCCTTTATTCTGCCATGCGTTAAGGGAGATATGAAAGTGCTCTGAAGGCATTGTCATTCACGCAGGCTCTTTAGTTCCCATAACAGCTCAGTTGTCAGAGCTGTGCACATTGTTTAGCGTATTGAGATTAATCGGACATGGGATCAAGAAAGAAACCCTCTCAATGCCTCTTCATGGGAAGTTCCTGGGGATTACATTTTAATTCAGCGGCAACTGTGGGGGTATGGGCAGGGTTCTTGAGGTTAGAAGGCCAAAGGTTACTAATGGAGTCTTCTTTTACCATGGCTCATTCTGGATTTGCAAAGACAACAGAAAGCTGCAGACATCGTCCTGGATCCTAAAGAACAATGCTCTCATGCACCCAGAGGAATTGTACCCGCAACATCCAGGAACTGGCCTGTTTGGCTGCTCACGTTCTCAGTTGGAATCTTTGTTTCTTTCCTGTTACACAGAACCGCAATGGGGAGTGGCATAGGGCTTGGTGTCTATAAGTCTTCTCTGAAGTGCTTTCTGAAAACTACACAGAAGTGCCTTATATTTTTACTAAAAACAACGTCAGGTGTGGTATAGAAACCAAACACAGCCACAACTTGTAAAAATAAGATATTTTTAATGAAAAAAGATGAGAGTCATTGACTTTGAAAAAAATCCTGAAATACTTACTTATAAAGAAATTTAAATTTTTTATTCAAATTACATCCTGAAGATTATTTTGTTATTGTTTATATATATATATACTAGAGGCTCGATTCACCAAATTCATGCAAGGGACTTGGCCCTTGCAGGCCCAGCTTCATCCAGAAGGTCGTCCTGATGGTCCTTCTGCTGTTCGGCTGTTTGGTTGATTTGCATATTACTCTTTTATTATTATAGATATAAAGTCTTTATTTTTATAGCATTTTTGGTTATACCACAAAATTGAGAGGATGGAGCAGGGATTTCCCCTGCACTGCCTGCCCGCACACATGTATAGCTTCCCCCATTATCAACATCACTCACCAGAATGGTACATTGTTTTTTGTTTTTTTTTTAACAAGGATCAACCTCTATATCATAATTACCCAAAACCCATGGTTTACCTTGGTTCACTCTTGTTGTTTATTCTATGGGTTTGTACAAATGTATAATGAAGTATATCCACCATTATACAGTCATGTGTGCTTAATGATTTTTCAGTCAATGGTAGTCCCATTCAATTTTTACATATACCACGGTGGTCCCATTCACTTTTTAAAATAGATATAGGCCTATTTAGATCATCTGTTATTTCTTGTATGAGTTTTGTCAGATTATGTCTTTCAAGGAATTAGTTTATTTCATCTAGGTTGTCAAGTTTGTGGTCATACTATTCCTTTATTCCCTTTTAATTTCCATAGCATCTGTAGTGATGCCCCCTTGTTCATTTCTGGGAGTAGTAATTTGTGTCCTTTCTCTTTTTCTCTTAGTTAGACTGGCTAGAGGCTTATCCATTTTAAGGTTCTTTTTCAAGAAACAGATTATGATTTAGATAACGTTATTGATTTTCTTATTTTCAATTTAATTGACATCTGCCCCAATATTTATTATTTCTTTCCTTCCATATAACTTTGCAATTAATTTGCTCTTCATTTTCTACTTTTCCAAGGTCAAAATTTAGATGATTGGATTTAGTCATTTCTTCTTTTCTAATATATGTGTTAAGTGCTACATATTTCCCTGTAAGTTCTACTTTCTCTACAGTATACAAATTTTGATAAGTTGTGTTTTAATTTAGTTCAACGTATTTTAAAATTTCTTTTGAGATTTACTTTTTGACTCATTATTTAGAAACATGCTACTTAATCTCCATGTAGTTTGGGATTTTCCAGTTATCTTTCTGTTATTGATTTCTAGTTTAATTCCACTGTGATCTGAGGGCAGACATCATATGATTTCTATAATAGGATTTTCAAAAAAGTAATAAGTAAATATTGGGTAGTGTTTTCTAAGAATATAATTCTGTGTTTGGACAAAGTGCAGAAAAATTTTCTAAGACCCAGAATACAAATTCATTACAAAACACCTTTTAAAATTTTCTGCAGTATGTGCTTAATTTATGGACACATATAGCAATACTTTTCATTTTCTGGAATGATTAAAGGCTGAAGAAATGTTTAGCTACATCACGTTATTGTCATCATATCAGTCAGTATCTGGGCTCATAGACATTTTTAGATGTGAAAGGAAAGAGACTTAGAGATCAAATCAGACCTCCTTCCATCATTATGAGAATCATTGAAAGTGGGCTCTTACAGCAATTTGCCAATGTCACATATAATTTTCTAAGGATCTAGAACCATACCTCAGATGTTCAGACTCACTGCCCTTTAGTCTATAAACTATAGTAGAATTTTCCTATCTTTAAAATATTGACTTCTTCCACAAAATCATATACTAATATAAATAAAAGTAGTTAAGTATCTTTTGTCAGTTTATGCCCATCACTCCATTTGCAAAGATCAGTTTAAATCCAAATATTCAAATCCAGTGTATTAATTGTCTTGGTGCTTAGAGACACTTAGTTGTTATATTTGTCTTACTTTTTCTTAAAGGTAAAATGATTGTTACTTTCCTGTTACAATAGCAACAACAAAAATCCACACAGAAATGAATTCTTGTTTTCTCACTTTCTACTCTGTGAACATTATCCTTATTTGCTAAATCACCTGCTTGATGCTTCACTTAACCTCTTCCCTCTATTAACATAGACATATTAAGCTAGAGCACTTTCTGTAAAATAGCTCTTTATTTGAAAGGAAATAAAGCATGTTAGTATTGACCTTCACATGCTATTAGGATAACACATTGACCCGGAATTCTAGTTTATCATAAAGTATAAAGGAAAACAAAAATAGTCCATTTTTTTTCTTTCCCCTGAACAAGCCATGCAGAAATGCATGGAGTTGCAGATGGTGATATTGTATTGATTGTAAATCTGTGGCTTATTAACTGTGCAAATTATCTCAATTTATTTTATTTTATTTATTGGAGAGAGAGATTTGCAGCATTTGTTGTTATATATTTGTTGGTGATAAGCTGCTTCTATTTTTTAAACATTTAATTCAATTTACATTGACTTTATTAGGGTGGCATTGGTTAATATAATTATATAGGTTTCAGGTGTACAGTTCTGTAATACATCACCTGTGTATTATATTGTGGTCACCACCCCAAGTCAAGTCTCTTTCCATCACCATTTATCTCCCCTCACTCCTTTAACTCAAATTCTTAATGATACCAAGTCAAAAAGGAAGTATTGTGCTTTTAGATAAAATGTAACTCTAAAGTGACCGTATTCCACTATAAAAATGATCTAAAGAATGCATTCTAAATAAAGCTGTACCTCAAAAGCATATAGAAAATAAAAGCATAAGTATGTGTCAGTGAGTGGAAACATTGGTAAATGTTTGAGTAGTGGTGACAAATAGCTTCCTCACCTGATGTTAACTTGTATCGGTGGGTTGTGTTTATCCAGAGTGTTCTATTGTGGAGGACTTTGTCACTATCTTTGAGTTAAGGAAAGTGTGCCATAGTTGTTATTGACAACCAACAACCATAAGAGAGTGGTAGGATCTAATGTCCAATCACTGTCTGAAACTCCACATAGCCAAATCACAACTTTTGCTTTTCTCTGGTCTCACCTTACACCTCAACTTGTCCTCCTGCAAGTTTTCCTATCATCTGTTTGGAAGTTCTATTGGCTGTAACTTAAAAAATATATGTGTAGATATCCAGAACCCAAACACTTCTCATCGCCTGTGCTATCATAATCTCTCACCAGGTATAGCACAATAGCTTCCTGACTGGTCACCATGATTTCCTGTTTCTTTGTTCCCCTAAAGTCCATTGGCAATACAGCAGCAGGAACTGTGTCTATACACTGATTACACAGTGACCTTATTGAACTTCAAGCACTCCCAATGGCTCTCATCTCCATTTGTAAAAGACCAAATTCCTAAGACGGTGGGTGAGGCCCTCTTAATTTTCCAGTACCCATCCCCCATCCTCTTACTTATTCTGCTATAAGTATGCTGGGTTTTATTAATGCCTTTTCCCCCTATTCTTCTTTCTGCCAAAAGGTTCTCTCTTGTTTTCATATAATTAATGCCCCACTTACAGTCATTGATCAAGTGTCTCTTAACCAGGTCTCCCTTGCCAATTGCATTTAAAATTACAATTTGCTCCCTTTCTCTTTCCCTACACTACTAATCTCTCTTACCTTGTTCTGTTTTTTCATACACTTATTACTAGCATTCTATATAATTTATTATTTATTGTATTTATTACATGTTGTTTGTCTTAGTGAGACTGTGAGCCACATAAAAGTGTTTTCTAATGTATCTCAAAGTCAGTACCTGGTGCATCCTAGGCATTCATTAACCATTTCTCTAAGAATTTGTCATTACTAGTAAAACTCCAAGAGAGGAACCTAATATCCATCCAATAATTAAGGTATTTCAGGTACTAAGTCAAATAGAAAATAGCTATAACACGATGTCAACCTTAGGAAAATTAGAGAGGGATGAAATATAGTCATGGCACCATCTGTCCTATAGCCCGCCAGACTCAGCACAGTTTGTAAATAATTGGATTTTTCACCTTTGCATCCTATTTCCATATATTGAGCACTTTCTTTTTCTAGCAGCATTAGAAGTGCAGTAGATACAATTCAGGGGTGAAGTTATATAGACTTATATTCAATTCATTGCTCATTTACCAATCGCACAAACTTTGGCCAGTTTACCATCTACTATAGTCTCCATTTCCTTGTTTGTAAAATGGAATTGACCATGTAATTCTTACTTCATAATGAAGATCAGATGAGAAAAAAAATTGAACTTTATATAGTACAGTGCCTGAATATAATAGATATTTAATAGACAAGTCATTTATCAGAAGAAATTAAGACTTTTAGATAAGAGTAACAGTTTCAAATATTTTATAATATACTAGAGGCCGAATGCATGAAATTCGTGCAAGGGGCTTGGCCCCTGCAGCCATGGTGGCTGCCTCTGCCTGGGACCCTGCCACTACCGCAGCTGCCTCTGCCTCGGCCCCCAACACCCTAGCTTCATCCGGAAGGTTGTCCAGAAGGATGTCCGGAAGGTCGTTCGGCTGTCCAGTCTAATTAGTGTATTATGCTTTTATTATTGTAGATTGTTTCATTTAATCACCTCAATATTACTGTAGATTAAGTTTTGCCTAAATCTGTTGACTTCAACAAACTTTGTGTCTCCAAATAATTTACTTGAGGTAACTAAAAATATACTGAATTAAATTATGCAAGCAGGTACTAAAATTGAAACAGGGCACCTAAATCTATGTCAAAGGAAGAGATTTCAAATATAATGGCCACATACATTAAATATTTATATTATATTGCATTTTTAAATTTAGAGCTGATTTTCCAGGCTTCTGAAACAAGATGGGCTACTTGATTACATATCAATTAATTAAAAAGATCTGTCAATTCTTTTGTTAGAAAACTCTGTGCACCAAACTAAATTTTAAAGATTTTCATTGCATTGGATTTATGTAAGAAATAATTGAGCCACATAACCAAAGTGTTTAAACATTGCATTGCAGCAGTCACAGAAGGAATGTATAGTAGAAGGTAACTCAATAAAAGTGTATCTTCCTGTTTCGTAGAAAACTGGTTACTGATATGGTTTTCTAAGTAGTTGCATAGGGATGATGTATTTCTTTAATTCATGGAAAGTGCTCAGGATGGCTAGTGATATCATGTGATAGCTATGGCCATAGTTAGGAGAGGTAAGACAGCCAATGCTTTCTTATGGATTTAATGTTAAGGGTGGAAAAAGGTAAGACTAAAGGACAGTATGTAGTATTTGGTATAAGCAACTGGATGAAGAGTGGTGCCTCTCATTGAGACAGAGAAGGCAGAGGGAACACAAGATTATTTTAGACAGGTTCTATTTGAAATGCCTGGTAAGTATCTGCATGGATATATTGAGATATCATTGAAGACAAGTACTGTTGAAAATATAGGAAATTAATTGATGAAAATAAGAAAAAAAAACAAGAAGAAACAAGATAATGTAGTTCTTTGCATTGTCTTAATGAATAGGTATAAGAATAGGCCTGACATTAACTACTTTCAAATATTTTTCTATTTGTGATAACACATAGTAGTTAAATTTGCTCACCTTTTTATGATGAAATCTAGTACCATTGATGTTTTGTTTTCCGATAAAGTAAAAAATATGTGGTTAGTAGTAGTAGGTAGATAGATAGATGATAGATAGATAGATAGATAGATAGATAGATAGATAGATAGATAGATAGATAGATAGATAGATAGATAGATAGATAGATAGATAGATATAGGTAGATAGACAGACAGATTCAGATGTATGGCTTGTAGAACTGCCAAGAAATTAATCCTTAAATAATCTATACTAATAAAGGGTAATATGCTAATTAGACCAGGAGACCTTCCGGACGTCCTTCCAAACAAAGCCATGGTGGCAGGGCCGAGGCAGAGGCAGTTAGGGGTGTCAGGCCAGGAGGCAATCAGGCAGATAGGGGGGGCAGTTGGGGGTGAGCAGTCCAGTGGAGGGGGGGGAGGGCAGTTGGGGGTGAGCAGGCCAGTGGGGTGGACAATTGGGGGCAAGAAGGCCAGTAGGGGGGGCAGTTTGGGTGAGCAGGCTGGCAAGGGGGGCAGGTGGGGGTGATCAAGCCAGTGGGGGGGGGCAATTGAGGGTGAGCAGACCAGCAGGCAGAGTGGTTAGGAGCTATCAGACAGGCAGGCAAGTGAGCGGTTAGGATCCAGCAGTCCCAGATTGTGAGAGGGATCCCAGATTGGAGAGGGTGCAGGCCGGGCTGAGGGACACTCCCCCCCTATCCCCTGTGCATGAATTTTGTGCACCAGGCCACTAGTAAGTTAATAAAATATTCCCTAAATAATAGAGATTATGAGGTGGTAATATGTTGTATGTATGTGTACATTTTTTTCATTTGATCTATTTAAATTCACTTCCATGAATATATTTGATTATGTTCTATTATCTCTCAACTCTGCAGACATTTTCCATTCTTGAGATATTCTAGAATTTCTTCAACAATGAGCATTCTTTGGGAGTGATGTGGGAACTTTGCTCTCAGTTTATTTAAGCACAGTGGATGAAGTTACAGCGATTCTAGTGAAAGAATAAATATTTCTTTAGAGTAAGTGTTGCCAATACCTGTTAAATAGGACATGCAAATATATTTTGGCATCTATTGCTTTATTATAAAATATAGCTATGTCAGAAACATCATCTGGCCCTTGGAAAGAGGGAAAACATTACCTCCAGTATTCTTTCTGAACGGTGCTAAGCTTGACTTTTTTGTGTGAGAGCTGTTTCATACATAGCTCTGTAGAGGTAGAAGTTAACTTGAAAATTTTGTTTAATAGAATTGCACATAATCCTATCAAATGAAGCTGATAACCCTAAAGTTACAATTTATGGACATATTGGATATACACAAGTTTCATATCTAACCCAGATAACCAATCCTAATATTGCCTTTGAATACCTAGTTTGACAAATGTTCTTTGGGTTAGCTTTAGCATCTTATTAGTTCAATCAATAATCAATTTGAGCCCCGCCAGTTTGGCTCTGTGGGTAGAGTGTTTCCCTGCAGACCAAAGGGTTCAGGTTTTGATTCCGGTCAAGGCTACATACCTTGGTTAGAGGCTCCTCCCTGGCCCAGTGCCTGGTAGGCCTCATGTAGGAAGCAACCAATTGATGTGTTTCTTTCACATCGATGTTTCTCTCTCTTCCACTCTCTAAAAGATCAATGGAAAAATATCCTCAGGTGAGGATTAACAAAATAATAATAATAATAATAATAATAATAATAATAATAATAATAAAATAAACATTTCCCTAAAAAATCAAGTTGAATAGGAATTTTACATTGTTTCATCCAAAATTCTTATGTGAGTTATGACTGCATTTTTTAAAAAACTTGTATGTTAACTGAATATAGACAGAAAGATATTCCTCCTGCAAAATATTTTAAAATGCAATTCAAAACATCATTAAATATTTGCAAAGCATACCAGAAAATAGCCACTAACTACTCCATGTTTTGAGTAGTTACTTCGAAGTATTCTTTAGAATATAAGATATTGAGCATACTGATATACCATTTAGTGATAGAAAATCTAGAATATTTTAAGATGATATCTTCAACATTGTTCCAAAAATACAAATCCAAAATTACAAATATGTATTAAGTTTATAAGCTTTATTTTAAAGTAAACAATGTACATATTTAAATTTGTATGAGTATTTCACTTCCAAAATTACGTTAAAAAGTGAATGAAAACATACATGGTAATGCATGCATGTGGTAAACTTCTGTTTTGTAGTTAAAGTTTGTGGAAACTATTTTGTGAAGAACATAATCTGTGGTCTGAGGAAGCACTGAGGTGTTCTGACAAATAAAATTACATTGTTAGAAAGTACAACAACCTATATATTCATTCGTAGAAAATGTATTTATCAAGGGTCAAGTACAGACACAGGCCTTTGTTAGACCCTATCCAAAATAATGGAATAGAAGGGTATAAATCCTTTACACAATACTAGTAAGTTTTTACTTATAGTATTCATTATTATTATAGCTAGCCTTTATTGAGTACCTGAAATAAACCAGGTACTCCACAAGATACTTGCCATTATTTATCACATTTAATTTTATGGATGAGACACAGAGAGATTAAGTAACTTGAACAAGCTATTATAGTTTGCAAATGGCAAATCCATCTTATTCCAAAACCTCGCTACTTCCATTGTACAGAGAAGGTGTGCCTGTGTGTGTGAGAGAGAGAAAGTGTGTGTCTGTGTGTTACTATAGTAGTAAGGGAGGATAAATGGTGATGGAAGAATTCTTGACTTGTGCCAGGGCTGACCAGCAGACCCTGAGCTATGGATGAATGATTATTCTGACACATGTTCTGTGAAAGAGAGGGCTAAGGGACTGCCTGGCTAAAGGACCTCCATTCTCAAGACCTCCTAAATGCCCCACATCCTGTGGTCATCAATTTGAGTATTAGAATTTAAATATATGCATTTTGAGGTGGGAAGACAAAAACATTCACTCCACAGTGAATACCAGAGAAGATTTTAAAGAAGCTGTTAACCAGGTCAGAAGAGAATAAGAAGAGTATATTCTCACAGAAACCACAGTAGGAGAGTTTCAAATACTAGAACTGTTATGAGTGTGGACTTTAAGAATGTATGTGGGTTTGATAACAATAAGGTCATTACTGGCTATTGAAATCCTTCAAAAAATAAAAATTCAAAGAGTTAATGAGTAAGTAGAGCTGATAAAGAAACAACATACTTGATCTTACTTTCAGTGCTATAAATCAGACACATTGGAATGGCGGTACCCTGTGTATGGTTGGTATGAAGGAAAGAAATTACAGGGTGCAATGATGGCTTTATTTTCACCTTATTCATTTGGAGAGGGAAACTTTCACCTTATTGCTGTTTCAATGCTAAACAAGTCATATTCACCTGTTCATCAGTGTGTGCTTCATTTCTTTTCAATTCACTTTTTCATCTGTTCAGCACCTCCCTGTATTAGGGCTCTGCTTCACAGTGAGTGCAATTCCCAACCATTGATGGATATGGCATACCCACTCTGAAAAATGAAAGAGAATAAAATGCAGTAGCATCATGGGAACACAGATGCAAATTTACTGGAAGGTTGTTCACTAGGAGTTTCACTAAATTTATCAAAACCCTTGTAGAATAGTTCTTATGTCAAGATATGAACTAACAATAAATATTAAGGACATAAAGATCTATACTTCAAGTTTTTACTTGTACACAATAAAATAATAAGTACAGATCCCTTAGCTGACTCTTAACAAGTTTTATTGGACATGTATATTATATAATAACCATAAAATAGCTCGAGAAAAATTAAGTGAGCTAATTCTGCACTATTTACTAAGGGAAATGTCCCATTGAATTTATTAGGAGGTTTGCATGAGGGGAAAAAACGCACACCTAAATAATCAGGTCTTTTTTTCACCCAGGATATTCACTTAGTAGTATAGATTATGATTATTTCAGTATTTAAGTACTAGTGTATTTCTGCGTGAAAAGTTATCTCTATTCACAAGAGTATCAATGGTACCTTAAATCATAGCACAACTGCCGCATAACTTACAATGTGAATTATGGCTTCAACCTACTATTAACTCCACTTGAGGGATCAGTATTATGACCAAGTACCTTTTTTTATTATTACTATCCAAAAAATTGTTTTCAGAACATGTTTTGGGCAGAAAAATGCCATCAAAGACAAACTGGTATATCAAATGTACTCTTGGGTGGAAATAAATCCCTTCCCCTAATCTAAGAGAAACACTGTGTACCCTAACTTCAGCATGTGATGGGGGACATGTTAAGAAAGCTTTATGCCAATGCCTGGGCCTTACCTCAAGTCACTGGCAGGCAAGGATTGGGGACATAAACTGAACGTGGGCATTAGGACCTACCGAGAGACCATTAGCAACCAATGAAAGAAAAATAGTTGAGATGAGCTTTTTGTTAAATTTGAACAGATTGTTTATTTTCTCACATCTTTTAGAGTTATGGTTCTGAGAGACTTTTGAAAAATCTCATTCTCCCACGCTAGTCAAGGATCAACATTATCTTGTTTAACCAGTGCTCAAAATAAACTATGATGTGTAATGATCAGTCACCAACCTGACTGTATTTCTATTTACCATATTTATCTATGCAAAGGGCCACTAAGGATAAAATACATGTAAATGAAACACCCCAAGTCTTTCAAGACTCCTGGAATAAGGATTTAAAAAACTTTTATCTTTCTGACCTAGAGGCAGGAGATTAAGTCGCATGGGCAAAGTACAGAATGCTGTCAGACTTTGATGTTTACGTATTGTGCTGCAAAATGAAACATGGAACTTACTCAACATATTAGGAGAAGGAACCCACACACAAAATCTGAACTTGGGAGTGGCAACTTCAGAAACTAGTTTTGTTGGGTAAATGACATGATGGCACCTTTGGAATGCAGTTCAAGTCATTCTGTGTAGTGTGAGCTACGTCTTCAGGGTGTGCCTATGCCTTTTTCTCAAAACAAACTTTGAGACACAGAATCTCCACTCATCTAAAGCTGAGGGTGAATACATGGATAATCAATGTTTTATATGGATGGGAGTTACACAGATGGTTGTGATGCTGTGTAGGGATACTGTGACTACTTATTGGTCCAGGCAAGCCCCAAACTTTTGTAAGCAGGGCTATTCCTCCCTGTGGTTGGCAGTCCCTTTTTGTGGGGTGTACTTTTGTTTCTTCCCACCCTAGTTTACTCCACAATTATTTAGTAAAAGCAACAATGAGTCAGTATTTAGCCTCAGTGTTGGGGATTTTAGCACTAAACCCTGGTCCTGCTGTCCAGGGCTCCTAGCCTAGGGCCGCATGCTGGTAAACAAATAACCCCAGCCCTGCACTACAGGTGGTAGGAGAGGCGTGAGCCTGGATCTCCAGAGCCTGGAAATACCAGAGAAGGCTTTTCTAGAACAGTGGGCAACACACAAAAATGAATAAAGAGTAGGAAAAGTTGCCCTATTAAGAAACTTGTTAAACAATTGTCAGGGGTGGGAGTCTGTATGAGATGTGGCTTAATTATGTAGTGCAGAATCAGCCCAGCAGGAGTAGCTCAGTGGTTGAGTATCACCCTATGAGCCAGGAGGTCAAGGTTGGATTCCTGGTCAGGGCACATGCCCAAGTTGCAGGTTCCATCCACAGTGGGAGGGCAGGGGCTGCAGAAGGCAGCCAATCAATGATTTTCTCTCATCATGATGTTTTTATCTCTCTCTTCCTTTCCTTTCCTCTCTGAAATCAATAAAAATATATATTATAAAAAGAAGTAAGCCGAGCCCTGACCGGTTTGGCTCAATTGATAGAGCGTCGGCCTGCGGACTGAAGGGCCCCAAGTTCGATTCCGGTCAAGGGCATATACCTTGGTTGCAGTCACATCCCCAGTAGTGGGTGTGCAAGAGGCAGCTGATGGATGTTTCTCTCTCATCGCTGTTTCTAACTCTCTATCCCTCTTCCTTCCTCTCTGTAAAAAAAATCAATAAAATATATTTTAAAAAAAGAAGTAAGCAGAATGTACCATACAGTTTCCTCCATGTCATGCTTTGGGTTTTATTTGTTTATTTATTTTGTTTGTTTGCTTTAGTTTTAAGAACTTTGTTCTTAACATGGGAAACATTGAGAGACTGTAAGTAGATGAATACGGTGATCAGAACTGTGTTTTGAAAAGATCATGAGGGCAACTATGATTCAGAAACTGAGTGTATCAGTGTTTCTAGCAACTGGCCAGGAATCAGTGAAGAGAATCTGATCAAGTTCTGACATGAAACCTGTTTTTTTTTTTTTTGGTACTTTGATAATATTTGACCATGTAGCTGAACAGGAAAATTTCTGGAGGAATATTCTGAAAAAGATTGGAGTTTCCCATACTATTTATATTTTATTTATTATTCTAAGTCATTTAATGCATTAATCATGTTCTTTCTGTTTATGGTTTGCCTAATTTAGCTCCCCTATTTTAGTTTATTTGTATGTAGTATATGTCTATATGTTTATATATTTATATTTCTTTCCTTTCATCAAAGCAAATAAAAACAACAACAAAAACTCTACTTATTGATTAACATGGGTCCTTGGGTTCAAAATAATTCTCATAAGACAAGGTCTTTAGTGCCTTTTTAGAATTTAATAGAAGTTAAGATAAGAAAGCAAAACGAATACTCATCTTTCTTTTGTTTTTTATCATAATATGTATTCCATTCAAATAGTTCATCTATTCAATAATTTCCTTTAAATCTTAAGCACTCTTCTTCATAAATATTGATAGAGATTTTTTCAAGCAAATAATTTTCGAAAGAGAAATCACTAGTTAAAAATACTACTTTTCATTATTACTTTTTGCCAATTCATCTCTCCCTTTATATTAACTATGGATATTTTGCAGGCTAAAGTTGACATGGCCCTGATTAACCTACTATTGTTCTCTTTTACATAGTCCTTGGATTTATTAGAATATTTTCTTTATATGCACATTGGGCGGGAGTGGGTGGTAGGGAGAGAAACAAATGAATTGCAAAGATGCACATGGTTCATTGCCAGTGGCTGAAGTACAGGAAGCCTGGGTGAAGTGTAAGAAATCTACATCCTAAGGGCTGAAAAACCTTGGGCTAACCATCAGCAGTGTCCCATAGAGGCAGGGCAAGCAAGTCCTTCTATGGTTGTCAAAAAGCACAAACTTTCCTTTTATAGGCCATACTATTGGTTAAAAAGAAAATTTCAGTTGCAAGGAACATGTTATCTGTGAGCAATGTAAATGTATTTTTTAATGAATAACATAAATATTACTCTGATGATTGATTCATACATTAACTATAAGTATCCAGAGCAATTGACTTCAGGGCAAAAAAGATGTAGAAAAATAGGAGAGATGTGCCTCCACATTTGGTTTTGCAGCCACAATATCTTGCATATTCGGAGACATTCAAGTTTTGTACAAAATTTCAATGTCTACTTTAAAATTTGACAAGTTCTGTTTTACATATAGAAAGATAAAATGCAATTTATCTACAATATTTGTGGTCCAGTGTTTGGTAGAAAATATGCCAGGATGCTTGTAAACAAGTTTGTTATAATTCATAAAAAAATGTATTTAGAATTAGAAAATATTGTTGAATCCAGTAAAACTAAATGATTAGAAATATTGTTGAATCCAGTAAAACTAATTTGAATACACAGTAGGCTTTTCCATAAGAACTGTACAATGTTTATTTCAATGATTGTTAAAGCTTTGTTGATGAAATTAACTCCATGTAAATTATGGACTATAGTTTCTAATAATAAAGAGCAAGGGCTTTAGGATCATAAATACCCAGATTTAAATCCTTATTCAAACACTCCTTTACTGGGCCATCCTTGGTAATTGACTAAATCCCTCTAAACTTTATTTTATTCATCTGTGAAAAGAGATAATATGTAACCCATAAAGTCATTAGGAAAATTTGATGAGGAAGTATCTATATAGCTAAATGCATCATCATTAATATCATCATCAAAGATTTGCTGAAATAAATGTCCTCTATGTTTGTTTTTTTTTTTTTGGGGGGGGTGGGAGGGAAATATATTAAATCAAATAAAAAAGTCCCACAACACTGAGCTGCCTACAAGACACTCACTTCAGCTGTGAAGGCCCGTACTGACTGAAAATGAAGGGATGGAAAAGGTATATATGCTTACATCACACAAAATAGACTTTAGTTAAAAACTATAATGAGACAAGGAGAGTGATTTTATAGTGATAAGGAGGTCAATTCATTAAGGCAAAATAATAGTAGTAAAGATATGTGCACCCAGCATCAGTGCACCTAAATAAATAAGAGACAACCTAATAGATCTGAAGAGAGAAATACTGAACCTAAAACAAGTGTGCACAGCAAAGGAAATCCTCTACAACTAAAATGTCTACCTACAGAATGGGAAAAAATGTGTGTGAAGTATATCCTATATAATAAAAAGGGTAATATGCAAATCGACCAAACGGTGGAACGACTAGTCACTATGATGCACACTGGCCATCAGGGGGCAGATGCTCAATGCAAGAGTTGCCCCCTGGTGGTCAGTGCCCTCCCACAGGGGGAGCGCTGCTCAGCCAGAACCCCAGAATCCTGCTCACAGCTGGCAAGCGCAGCAGCAGTGACGGGAGCCTCTCCCACCTCACCGGCAGTGCTAAGGATGTCCGGGGAGCAGGCCTAAGCTGTCAGTTGGAAATCCCCCGAGGTGCAGGCTGGGCTGAGGGTCCCCCAAGTGCATGAATCTCGTGCACTGGGCCTCTATTATTTAATAATGGGTTATTATGCAAAATATATGAGGAACTCCTACAAGTCAATAGCAAATAATAACTCAATTTACAAATGAGCAAAGGATCTGAATAGGCGTTTTTCCAAAGAAAACATACATAGCAAACAGGTATATGAAAATGTGCTCAGCATCACCAATCATCAGGAAAATGCTAATCAAACCACAATGACATAGTATACCTCACATCTGCTAGGCTGGCTATTAATAAAAGGGCAAGAGATAAATCTTTGTAAGGAGATAGAGAAAAGAGTACCCTTGTACATTATTGATGGGAGTGTAAATTTGTCATTATGGAAATAGTCATTATGGAAAACGTGTGTGTGTGTGTGTGTGCATGTGAGTACATGTACATTTTAAAATGGATATTACTTTGCATTCTTTAAAAACTAGTATAGAAAATAACAATTTAAATGTGTTTACATCACTAAATATATCACTTTACTTACTTCACAATGAAAATCACTGAACAGGATTACTTGATGTCATGGTTTAGGAAATTACTGAATTTTAAATAGTTTTATTCTTCAGAGTGTATTGCTTAATTTATATGCACAATAGACTATTGGGTAACAATAAGAAGAAAAAAAGCAAGTTAATAGGAAATATAAAAATGACAATTCTGTGAAATTCTTCAATTTTTACCTCAGGATTATTCCCATTAAATTTAAAGTTATATTTAGCTGATAAAAGTTATGTGTAGCATATAAAGTCATATTTTGTTTAATAAAGTAGAATGTAGTAAAATTTAATTTGTTTCTAAAATCAATATGTCATTCCTGGGAATTGTGTTAAAAAATCAAGATTTTGATTGGTTAGGATGTTCCACTAAGTTAGGGTTAGAGTCACTGTCCCTGAAGGGTAGAAAACAGAACAAAATTATGTTCTGCAAACACACAAAAAAGGAGGAAATTGTTGTTAATAAATCAAGTTCAACTACAGAAAAAGGTCGTGCTTTCTTTTCTACCCTCAGGAGATTGGTAGAAAGACTATTAGCAATGTGCCTTATTTATTATGTAGGAAAAATTGAGTTTAGTATTATATACAAAGATCATAAATGTTATTAAGTATGGAGTTGGTGGTTTTAATTATAAAAGTCAAAACACATTTTTATACTAGAGACCATGAGACTAGATTTTGAAAAATGATTTGCATCTCAGAAAGCCATGGAGTTATGATAAGGACCTCCAGAAATGGGCAGTAGTATTTTCAGATATTTGGAAAATAAAATGATCAGACCTTCCAACCCCCCAAAACTCAAGTTCTCTGTGTGGGAGAAGGTCATGTTAGTAGCATGGATGATAGAAGACTTAGGAACAGCATACAAAAAAGAATGGTATTTATAGTTCGTATGATGTCATTGTAAGTTTTCCAAATGATTGAAGCTGAAAGTAATTTTCATTGCCACTGGTGTAATGTATCATCTCAGCTGACTATACTCAACTGTCAGCTCCTTCAGGACTAGGAGATATTGCATTCATCTTTGTTTACCCAGCAATGTTAATGAATGTTTGCTTAATGAATAGACAATAGAGCAGAGGTAGTGCTTATTTGAATATAAATGCAGAGTGGTTAGACCAGGAGATAAGGTGTAGATAAAACAGGCATTGCAGCTCATCCACTACATCAGAGGAGGAGCCCAGTGGTCCTGGAAAAGAACTCACCCTTTAAGGATTTGGATAGACATTGTTCAAAACAGAACTTGTAGGAGACTAGGATGTATCCCTGGTAACATGAGACTTGAGAGTGGATGGGTTGAAGTATGAATGAGAAGTCAGTTGTCTTTAAGACATTTATTCAAGCATTTGCTCACCATTATCTCTAACAATGCTACAAGCTATGTAAATGATTAGTTAATGGACCAGAATGTATTCATTCTTTTTCAATAAATATTAAGTAATGGTGATGGAGAAACTGAATTTAGGTAAGAAATCTATGTAAACAGCTCAAAACAATGTTATCTTCCTTTACAATTATGTTGAATACCTACATGACAAAGGTGAATATCATATACAACTATTTTGACTCCAAACCTAAGGAACATTTTCTGAACAAACTTTACCTTGGCAGTAATAGTACCGTATGCCTGTGTGTGTGTGTGTGTGTGTGTGTGTGTGTGTGTGTGTGTGTGTGTGAAAACATTCCAATTTTATTTAAACTATTTCTATATGCCCTGGTCTATTCCTTCCTAAAGATCATTTTGCCATTATAGACTCTATATAATTATTTGCAACTGCCCTTCCCCAATCCCCATGTTAAAAATTATGCACATATATAGGAGAAAATATGTCATCTTCCTCTATTTTAAAACCTAAGATTTTCCTGTTGTCCGATGAGATTTAATGTCATGGAGTTGAATTCACACTTGCGCTCTATATTACAAGAGCATTTCCAAAGAGACTGTGGGAACAACTGTTGTTTTCCCATTGTCACACTGTCCTCTTTAATGGTGATAGCTTAAAATGAATGCTTCTCTAGCTTGACGAGGGACATTAGTCAAACCAAGTGAAAATGACATTTCCCTAAGATGCTGAATCTGCCTTCCTCTCGGTTTACCTATATTTATACCCTAATTATTCTTGAAAAGAAAATTAAAGTTACACATATTTCATTTGGTGAAGAAAATAAACTTCATATTTCAACACATCACAATACTCTTCAGTAATGTGACCTTTAGACTTTTCACCTTTATGGTCATATTTTTTGGGGGGAGATTCTATATTTCATTGATTATTTTCCTGTTGACAGTACATAGATTTCTGATTAAAAAATGAAAGTTCATCTCGTTTTAAGTGCATGTATATCATTTGCTTACAGAACCCCAAGTTGCCTCCTGATCTAGAAGTGGTCACAGACCAACCTCCTCCCTTCACAGGCATCTTCCAGGGGTTTAAGGCTAATATCTCCCCAGGTGGCAAAACACTGTAAAGCTCTCCTGCCATAGGAACCTGTGTGCATCTTGTACACATAGTTGAAACTCTAATATTCTAAGTAAAAAATGTATTTTCTAGTTTAAAAGTTGGCAATATTTTCCATAACCCATGGCTTAAACGATATCCCATGATTCAAAAGAACATAATGTTTTCTCAGTCTTTGTTACATGTAAGAAAAGAAGATCCTCATTCTCTGTTCTAAATGCTTAACACCTTGAGTCCTTTAGAGCTGTCATCTTGAAATAAGTCTATTTTTATTATGTGTGGACGACAAAGACCCATGTGCATGGGAAAATGTAAATGTTAAGGCATCAGGGGTATAAAACCAAAAACTAGACATGGTTTGCTTATAAGGGGCTGTCCAATGCCCTCTCAGATTATTACTTTTTGTTTTATTTTTCTGCATCATGCTTCAGTTTATTAAGTCAATTATCATTCTTATTATAAGTATGCATATAATTATATTTCCATCATGAATCCAAATTTATTTTATAGTCTTACAAACTTAATCTTCTTCTTTTGTATCAAACATAAATAAAATCTGTCCTTATACATATAAAGTTTTTCTCCTTTGGGATGAGCGATTGTTTCCTAAACTCAAGTAGAGGTGCCCGTTATCTCGTCTGATGCCATTCTTCCCTGGGGAGCTCAGGACTGCTTTCCTCTGAGCAGGATGCAAAGGTGGTTTCTTTCTCCGGGTTCTTGTCCAGGTGGATTCTAAAAAATGAAGCCATGGACAGAAGGTTGTATATGAAAAGGTTGAAATTTATTGGAAATAAGTAAAGACTCCCATGTGGGGAGGGGATCCCAAAAGGGATAACTCACTAAGCCCCTTTTTTTTCCTAAGGTTTATAAAGGCTGCATGTAGTTCTTTGTCTTTTGATGTTCCCTTCTTATGGTCACTATAGCAGCTTCAAAGCTCAAACCCTATGTGGGGCTCCCCTCCTTTTATCCCCGCTTCAGGGGTAGAATTCTCTCTCCCCTGTGAAAATCTGTGGTTTTCTTTTCTTTCTCCCTTTTGTTTCTCTACTCCCTGTGGCTTTCCCCTGATCTTCTGTGAATGGGTGTCTTCCTCTCCCCTTATTCTGTGGCACTTTCTGTTCTTTGTGAATGTATGCCTTTTGCCAGCTCCAAGTTCCCAACCAACTATGCCTCCCTTCTCCATGAAACTCCTAATTCCTAAAACTCCCTAACCCTGCCCATCTTACCCCTAAAAACTCCTTTCGGTAATCTCCGTCTTCTTCCCACCAGGCCTTATCTCACTAACCACATCCTCAATGAAACTAACCATTCTCCCTGGCTTCTGGTAGGTATCTGTTTGAATCAGGTTGAGCTATTATAACAGAATAACAGAGACTGGGTGACTTAAACAACAGACATTTATTTCTCAGAGTTCTGGAGGCTGGAAAGTTCAAGATCAAAGTGTGGGCCAATGTGGGTTCCGGTGAAGCCCTCTTTCTGGCTTGTAGACAACTGTCCTTTTTACTTTGTCCTCAGGTGGCAGAGCAAGAGGTATCTCCTGTGTGTGTCTTCCTATGAGGCCACTAATCCCTTTCTGAAGAGTCCACCCTCATGACCTAATTAGCTCCCACAGACCCTATCTCTTGGCACCATCACTTTGGGTCTTAGAGCTTCAGGATATGAATTTTGGAGGGGCACAATTCAAGTTATAGCAACCTCAATTTATTCAGAATTATTACATGCCATATACATAATTAGTTAATGATCTAGTGCTGCCGGGAACATTCTTTCAAGATCAGTTGTTCATTCTCACATCAATTCATTTACTTAATTGGATTAAAATCCTAACCCTTAATGATGATTTGGGATTTACCACCAGCAGATCTCATTTACCAGGAGATCTCATTTAACTTGTGCCTTCAATGCCTCAATACAAAGAGTGATTAATGAGGGCAACCTAACCATTCCAGCACAGGTGGGGGACAGGCATGTCAGAGAACCAACCCTCATTCTTATCTGAAGATAAAGTCTACTCATGTCCCTGGAATTTAATTTACCTGGAATGTTAAATTTTTTAAAAATGTATTTTATTTATTTTTTACAGAGAGGAAGGGAGAGGGAGAGAGAGTTAGAAACATTGATGAGAGAGAAACATCCATCAGCTGCCTCCTGCACACCCCCTATTGGGGATGTGCCCGCAACCAAGGTACATGCCCTTGACTGACATCAAACCTGGGACCCTTTAGTCCACAGGCTGACACTCTATCCACTGAGCCAAACCAGTTAGGGCTGGAATGTTAAATTTTTAATCATTAAACATGTGACTTTTTCATCTATATGTTTATATACTCAAATATATATTTTGATCTATCATATGCTAAATATAATAAATCTATATTTACATTTTAAAGATATTTTAAGAATTGTCCTATGCACTGTTAGGTAATGAGAATACAAAATAAAATGAATGAGACAAACCCTTGGACTCAATGGGTACATATCCCTTAGATAAGAAATTTGTAGACAAGTAATTATAAAATAATACACTTTTTTATGTTTATGTTTGCAAGTAAATTCTACTAGCAGTTTTATTAATCAATACATTTATATGATTTTTACATTTAACTTATCTTGTGCTTTTATTTTTAAGTTTCAAGTCTTTTCTTTGTATAGAAAGGGTGGCTGAAAGGAAACAAATGTTAGAGTATTTCTAGGTAATAGAGCCCATGTATTCTACATCTCTGACCCCAAGAAATAAAATTGGCTTTAGTGTAGTGAGATGATGCATCCAAGGATATGTAAGGAAAATCTTTCTTACTTGTATTAAAGAACACAGAAGAATGCTACACTCAAATAAAGACTCTTGATGTTGTGCTATTAGAGAAAGCCATTAGAACCCCAATGAAAGGACCCACCTTATACAATTTCTGAGGCATAATGAATAAAACAGGCAAAACAGTTCAGCTATTTCTGGAGCTAGACTATCTCAGACATCCTCAAAGTTCAAATATTTTCACTTCAACCTTCTCTGTTTCTGTATTCTTCCGCAGGGTCACTGTTTGCTGTGACTTTCCCCCTTCATTTGCTAGAGAGGATAGGCTGACAGAACCAAAAATGTGTCTGTGCTTGTCTAACCTTCTTGTTGGTTTCCTACAACCTATGTTGACCCTGAAAGGAAACATACTGTTAGCGTCTCGTAGACACTTTTTCATTAACTTTATTTATTCATTTGGTGAAAAAAAAATGCACCATCACAATTTGCCAGAAATGACTAAATTAAAAAGTAAATACAAACTAAAACAAATTGATGACAGTGAGGATAGCTTGATTTTAATGATAAAATTGATAGGAGAAAACAACAAATAAGGCAGTAAGACAAGACAACTGAAAGTTGGGGATTAAGTTGTCCAAGATCATGAAAATAGTAAATAATTGAGCAGGATGCAATTCTGTTGTTTTTTTTCTGAACCCAAACAGGAAGAGCTCCGGCAGGGAGAGGATGGACTCAGGGAAAATAGAGGTCTGTGGTTCACAGTTCCTGAATGAATCAGGTTTGCCTTGGAACCTCCCCAGTTTGTTCAATTTCTCCCCATGACACTCTCTACAGTGGTCTCTCTATGGCACCTCATCTCTCAAGTAGCATTTACAAAGTCACTTATATCTATAACATCAGGGATGCAAAAATCGCTTCTCTTACTCCCTTAAAAATCCAAGCATAGAAAATCTTGGTGCAAATAAATGGACAGGGGAAATGTCATGGTTCAAATGACAGGATGATCTTTACACCTGTCCATGCATCCTGTACAGCATGGTGACTACAACTAGGTGACCACACACACACACACACACACACACACACACACGTATGAACATGAATGTCCAGGCATACCCATATGTAGCTTCGGATTGATTTAATTATTGAATGTCAATATACATATAAGAAGGTTTTACTTGCAATGAAATAAATGAGATGCTGATTTATTAGATTGAGTCAGAGATGTTTAGAATAAACTAACAGGGTTATAATATATCTTCACATGACCATTGTCTAGTGCAGTGCCTGGCAAATAGTAGTGTTTCAATAAATATTTGCTGAACTGAATTACATTAAGGTGCTAAACTACCATTGCTTGCTTTAGTTAACAAGATCGGAGTCAAGGGCTCTTAACTGCTTAACATGCAAATGCCCTAGTCCCCCATTTCCATGGAAGAACATATTTTTAGCTTCCAAGCTATTTGGTGCTGTGAAGTTGTTGAAGGATTGAATATTCATTCACTATTGGGTTATTTTTAAAGGATTTTTAATTTCATTCTTTTTTCTTTAAGAAACGAGGTGAGGGGGCATTTCACCACACTCAGGCCTTTCAGGAGTGGCCTGGGGTCCATAGGTTGCAGTCTGAATGTTGAATGCATTTCCATGGAGAGCACTGTTTTCAAGTGCTCCTGTTCTCAAGTACAGCGATGACTCACGTTGGTTGCACAGGTCGTTTATAAAGTGATCATTGAACATTCACAGGTGAAACGGAACCCTTTGTCTGTCTGCCCCCCATTTGTACCTGTTTCTGGAAACACAGTGATGCTGACCTTGCATGTCTCACAGCTCTTTCCGTGTCTCCTTGATGCTTATCACGAAGGCAGGACCCATAACCGTTTGTGACTCTGCCTGGGAGATTTCCACCCCAATCCTGAGCGTAGTCGGCGGCTGCCACTGCTGATTGCTGGCATTTTATGGCTCTGCCCTGTCATATTTGAGCTTGTGCTTTATAGCATTTCTGGTGTCTGGTCTGTTTACAGTCATGTCCAGCTCACCCCAGAATGCTTGATGAGGTGTCACACAGTCCTCTCTGGTTCAAATGCACCCACTGCAAAACGTCTGGGCCGGTACGTGATGCTTATGGCCTGGGACAGTGAATTGTTGTGAGCAGGAGTTGACTGTTTGGGCTCATCACTTAATGTGGAATTTGCTTTCAAAATGATTCTGAATTTAAAAGTCTAGTAAGTACACAGGATGTCTGGCAAATCTGCATTTACAGCTATTGGTACAACAACAGACCTCTGATATATCCTCAAATATGCAAAGATAAATAACAAGGTACTGTGACTATGATTCAACCTTGGGAGGGAGATGTGTGCAGGAGTGGATCCCGGAAGGTAGGGGGAGAGTCAGGTTTTGTGTGTGTGAAATAGCTGGGACCTTCTTTCAGGGAATAAGTTCACTGTAGTGTTTAGCTGTCAATTAGGAAGTTCTTACAATGTCAGCCTCCAAATCAAGATTCCTGGATCCACACAGCCTTACCAGCTTTTCCCTTTCTCTCAGCATAGGGTCACTGAAATGCAAAAACATGTAAACTTACGTTAAATTTACGCAAAACGCTCGCCATCCAGGCTTTCCGTTTGATCTAGAAAGTGGTCTCTAACATAAAAGTTTGGCCAACTCACCAGTGTAGGCAATATTACTTGTTCTAGTTGGTGATGTTTTATCAAATGGCACCTAATTTGGTTCCTATGATTGAGGTTAAGTCAGTTGATGTATCAGGATATCCAATTGTTTCTAAGAAAAAGTTTTATAGCATCATGTATATAAATAGCATATAATTATACCAGATGTCCCCCCAAAATGTACACTTTGAATAATTATGAATTCCAATGGGTTCAACCTAAAATGAAAGAAACATCAATTGAGCTGTTGAAGTGTATACATTTTTTGGGAACACCCCATATATCAAGTAAAAGGAGAAATAACCAATAACCTATTCCTATCAATTTTATTATGAAAGAAGACTAGTTATTTGCATTAACAGTAGCATTTATTGAATGTTTTCTTGATCGATAGGGAAGGCCTTCTAATTTAAAACTCCAAACAGGGATTCCTTTTCCGTCGCTCCAGGGTGAAGGGGGCACAGGCTTTTTAAAGCAGACACCTGCCTCATTGCTTTTGAATCACGACTATTAAAAACTCTGCCTAGGAAACCCAAAGCACCAATCAGAAAGAATGTGTGCACCCCTATGTTCATAGCAATGCGATTCACAATAGCTAAGATCTGCAGACAGCCCAAGTGCCCATCAGTAGATGAGTGGATAAAAAAACTGTGGGACATTTACACCATGGGTAACTTTGAATTTTCAGTGTTACATTCGTCAGATTAGTGTCTATACATTTCAAATGTTAGGAAAACAAAATGCTGTTCTAGGACATTGCTGGCAGGTAGAACCTTCTGTGTCGTTAGAGGTGTTCTATAAATCGGAGCCGTGCAGGCCAGTAACCACCAGCTCCTGTGGCTCCTGACCATTTCAATGCAACTAGTACAACTGAAGATTTAAAAATATAATTTAATTCAATTAACTTACATTTAAAATCAAGTAGCCATTGATAGCTAGTGGCTACCACTGGAGTTCTAAAAGATTCTGTAAAAGCTACTTTTAGAAGTTATTTATTTCATTGTAATTCAGCATAAAAATTAAACATTTTATATGCATTTTTAAAAGTATTATTGAAGTTACTTTGAATTTGTGCTTGGATTTAGATTATGTGGTTTAATTTTGTAATCCATGGCATCTTATATAAGAAAAAAAAATCATTTTAGATGATTTTCTGCTTAGTCTTAAAAGCTATTATACTAGGGATTCTAGTTAAAATTGTCATCCAAAATTTACATGCTAAAATAATGTTAGGTACCAATGCATAGTTTGAATTATTAATATATTGTACTGATAAGCTCTGCTTCGTATTAGAATTCATAATATGTCCAGCTCAGATTACTTTGAAATTCAAGATTGGGAGTGGACAAGGAAATGCTTTAGGGTGAGACTTCAGCTAATGGGGGGAAATGTTAGTATGTTAGGATCATAGCACTGCTTTTAGACTAGATTCAAAGGGAGTTTTCCCTATTTTTTAAAAAATATATTTTATTGATTTTTTTACAGAGAGGAAGGGAGAGGGACAGAGAGCTAGAAACATCCATGAGAGAGAAATATCAATCAGCTGCCTCCAGCACACCCCCTACTGGGGATGTGCTCGCAACTGAGGTACATGCCCTTGACCGGAATCAAACCTGGGACCCTTCAGTCCGCAGGCCGACGCTCTATCCACTGAGACAAACCGGGTAGGGCAAGTTTTCACTATTGAAATGTCTTATTTTAAATAAACAAGAACATCAGGCAGATGAGATTTAAATCTACAGCATTAAATGATTAACAGACCACAGACACAGTACTCTATCTTATTGCTCTCTGCGATAGAGGTACAATCAGATAAAAAGCAAATGGGAAAATGTACATTTGGTACTTGGTTAAAAAAAAAAAAAGAGGAAGCCCCTTTGCAATCAGTTACAGTTGAATGCAAGAAAAATTAGTTTTTAGGGATCAAAGGATAGGAACGGCTGACCAGGACAACCAGATTACCGCACAGTGTGTTAAATATGTATTACCCACCCACTCTGCCCAAAACAATCTGAATTCCGGCATTTCCCCACTAAAATAGCTCACCTGTAATTAATTTGGCATGTCATTTTGCATAAAATGAGTAATTCATATGTAGTCTATGTGCATTACATTGAACTTTCACCACTGAAGGGTATTATTCTCCCTCCCTTCAAAAACCTGATAAAAACAGCTGTTTTTTTGTTTTCATTCTAACCCAGGCCATAGATTAGAAAAAGGAAGAAAGAGGAGAGTGCATTGCAGTCTCCATGGAGGAGACATCAAAGTTTATAGACTCAATTTATTATAGGTTTTTCAAGGTCACTGCACCTTTCCCCCTCCTGCTGCGTGGTATTATGGGCACTGTGATATGAATGGATCTCCAGGTCAGTCTCAGAGCTTTAATGAACTATTCAGGCTTGTTCATGATATTTTCTCATCTATCACATGGGTCTCCCTCAAAGTTTTACAGGTTATAAAAGGCAGCTCTGCAAAAAGCATCATTTTGCATGAACCATTGTCCCGATCCTTTGAAATTCATTCCTTTTCTGGAGATGAACAATATTATAAGCAAAGCAAGGGTCTGTGTTAGGGGTTCCTGCTGTCAGGAGCAGCTCACCTTGTCCCCCTTTTTGTAAGTTTCAGCAACATCTCTGGGGCAGCATCATGTGCTTTACAGAGTTTAGCTTTAAAGCATGGATTACTCTATTTAAGTCAATTATGTAAAGTTAAAGGACTGTTTGCCTAGCAAAAAGCATGCTCCACTAAATGCTTATCCCATCTCTTACTGACATGCCCTTGCTTCAAGTCTAGCTTTAGAGACTACTTTTTATGAAGGGTGACTTAACTAACATTTATTTCTGTAGTTCCTTTTAGTCTGCACTGTCCTCCAAACCTAAATTATGGGGAATTATGTTTAAAAAATATCTTTACGTGGTCTTATGTAGTCTTTTATATAGTATTTTCATGTTTTTCGCTAAAGGCATGAGATCAAGCACCAATGGAAGAATGATACCCACATAATTGCCCATCCCTTTGCTCCTGCTAAATCATCGCCCCCCGTCCTAACTGCCTTCTCTGAACGCTGGGCCTTGTTTGCGCTCTCTGTCTCCATGCCTGCCCCTTGCACTGTTCTCCTCTGTGATGGTACCAGAGAGGCCCCTACAAGGACACCTCCACGGAGAACAGTGTCTCTGCTGCATGCTGAGCACGTGCCTTTCAGTGCTTATCTGCTCTGGCTCCAAACTGAGCCCTTCGCTTGTTTGACTTCATTTCAGCCCAAAGCCACTCTGTGGGATGTCTGTGACTGTCCACATTTTCAGTTGTGAAAATGGGGCTCAGTTAGGGGCAGTCACTTGCTGAAGACCATCCAGCAATTCAGGAAATTAGTGCTCCAAATCAAGCCTAATTCCACATGTGTATCCTCCTATATAATAAAAGCCTAATATGCAAATTGACTGAACAGCAGAATGACCTGCCGAATGAGCAGTGGAACGGCCAGTCGCTATGACATGCACTGACCACCGGGGGGCAAACGCTCAATGCAGAAACTGCCCCCAGCCCGCAGGCCCCAGGCCAGCCAAGGTAGGTGCCAGCAGGGGCCCCCCGATCGCCGCACCCATCACCCCACAGGTCAGTGCTGACCGCTGGCCAGGCCTAGGCACCCTACCTGTGCACTAATTTTGTGCACCGCGTGTCTAGTGTATCTATAAGTATCTATACATGGTTGATTACTACGTAACATCTGGATGGGAGAAATGGGGAAAGGGAGGAGCTCAGAAGGTACAAGCTTTCAATTAACAAAGAATTAAATCATGGGAATGTAATGGACAACATGGAGAATACAGCTAATAATACTTTATTGCACATTTGAAAGTTGCTAGGAGAGTAGATTGTAAAAGTTCTCATCACCAGTAAGAAATACTTTCTAACTATATATGGTGATGGATGTTACTTAGACTTGGTGTGGTGATCATTTCACAATGCACACACATACAAAATCATTATGTTGTACACCTGAAACTAATATAATGTCATATGTCAATTATACATCAGTACAAATAAATACAGACATACATATAATTCACATAATACAAGTAAATATATAATCTATTGCTATTTTACATATACATATTCATACACTTATGTATGAATATATTAATATACATATCAATATTTATATAGCATAGATACTTATATACACATACACATTTATATATTTATATGCTGGTACATATAAATATTGTATATGTGGTATACCATATACACATATTTGCAAATGTTTATAAATACATGTACATATGTGGAACTATGTTAACAACTTAGTCTGTCTTCATTCTGCATATAATGCAATGCTGTTTTTTTTCCCTAATAACACCTCTGATAGAAAATTCATATAATTTATAATGTTGTGGCAGCATACTATTGTTTTGTTATCCCTTTCCTCCCCTGAGAAGCAACAATGAAATCACCTGTCCGCTTGCCCAGGGAATTCTGACTAATTGATGCCAGCCCAGGCCCGGCCATCCTTTCAGGGCCAGACCTACCACTGCTACCCGGGTCATTGAGCTGGGGGCACCTATTCCATCCCCTTCTCCATCTCTCCTCATTGCCCCATCTCTGCCACAATCCCACACTTCTTCCTCCCGCTTCCACTGGCTTTCTCTGGCCCCCAATTAGCCTGTGCTGTTCTAACTTGTCCTTTACACCTACACTCTCTGTTCCTTCCAAGGAGATAATTAGTGACCATGCTCAAATATGTCATACTGACACAGGCTAACATCCTCCACACTGTAGGGAAGAGCAGGAGCTAAGTAAGTCCACACCTGAAGTGTGAATAGTAAGCGAGCAGAGGTCGGAGGCCACCTCTCTTCTCCCATTTAAAAAATACATCTTTATTTTTTTAAATCTCTGGATATATGACAATTTAAGAATTGTAACCTGTAGGTGTTTTCATGGCAATCCTATATAATAAAAACCTAATATGCAAATTGACTGAAACATGGAACAACTGGTAGAACAACTGGTTGGTATGACATGCACTGACCACCAGGGGCAGATGCTCAATGCAGGAGCGTTTGCCCCCTCCCCACCCCCACCCAAGAGGGAGGTGACCAGCTGGGGTGATTGGGTGGTGCCAGGCCACCAGCCAAGGTGGGTGCCAGTGGGGGTGCCCTGATGGCTCTGCCTGCCGGTCACCCCACAGATGGACCTGATTGCTGGTCAGGCCTAGGAACCCTACCCTATACATTGGGAACAGTCTCTTAGGTTTAAAAATTAAAATCTGGCAAGGCTACTCTAACACTGAATAAACAGGATGATGCAGCCATGACATGCATGGACTCTGGCTTGCACATTTTGTGGTCAGCTCTGATTCTGACACTTATAACTGTGTGACAAAGCCAATTACTTAACTTCTCTCTGCTTCATGTTTTCCACCCATAAGATGGGGAAAATGGTACTATGCCTCAGAAGGATCATGTTTTTATAATCAAGGCAAAATGTAGCTGCCCATACTACAGCAAGATGCCTTTCACCTGTATGAAAAGTATGGTCACTGGTACATGCAGCATGCCGGATTGCAAGAGGAATGTCTGACTGCTGGTTTAGGCCTGACATCCCCGAGGGGTCCCAGATTGTGAGAGGATGCAGGCTGGGCTGAGGGACCCTACCATCCCCGTGCATGAGTTCCGTGCACTAGGCTTCTAGTGTGTTTATATTTTTATTTTTATTTTCGGAGGAATATGTATTGAGAGGAGCCTAGCAGAAGGGAGAAGGGGATATAAATAAAACGTGGTTGGCTTGAGGGATTATTATGGTTGCTGCATGATGGAGCATGGGGTTCGCTGCCGCTCTTCCCACCTTTATAAAGGCTTGATCTCTTTGGGAATAATATGCCAATCCCTTAGAAGAAGTGCATAATGTGTTCCCTTTGGTGCAACCTTTTATTTTACAGATCTGCTGTGAAATCACGCCCCGCGTTTCCTACCAACCCTCTCTAATGAACACTTTCTTCCTTATGGCAAAGGGAACAATGGCTGGATATCTTGTCCCATCACTTTATGAAGGTCCAAAACTCACATCAGTAAAACCCCCTAGGAGTATTCTCGAGTGTGTTTTTAATAGGCTGGGAACCTGGAACTGTGTGCCACCCTTCAAGGTCATTTACCTGAAACCTGACATGTATAATTTTCATTTTTACTTCCTTTATTTCCATCATTCCTATGAAAAGGGCAATAGTGGTGCTGATGGTACTACTTATGTGACTGTTACAACATGCCAGGCGTTCTTCAACGTAACTTGTTAATTTTCACTCTCACTTTTACAACAGCTCTATGAGGCAGGTACTATGGTTTCCATTGAAGAGGTAACTTATCTGGCCTCACAGCTCACAGGGGACATAGCTGGGATTTAAATGCAAGCAGTTGGCAGGAACCAAATATCCTCTACCCAATACGTTCTCAGTATCACTGGGTCAATTCACTAAGTGCCCAACCTATTTCTATGTTAACAGATTCCTTTTCAAACAACAAAGCTGATTCTACAGCCCACACTTGTACTTCCCATGTTGCAGTCTTCTTTAACTGGCTACCTCACCCCCTGGCACCCCCTGACTCTCCCACAATGGCGGGTGTTATTCAGGGATCATACAGGGCCTGTGATCTCTGCCTTTGCAGGAGGCAGATGGGCAGAACAGGCGAATCACTGATCTTCCTCACCTGCAGACTCATTTGAATGGCTCTGCTCCTGGCCCGCCCCACGTGCTGGGGGATCAGTCCTGAGATCTGAGGCACTGCAGGGAGAGTCTGACAATGCAGGAGCCCAGGAGCCGGCTTCCACTCGGAGAAGTTAGAGTCCTCTCTCTGAAGATCCTGTAACTGGTAAGGGCAGCTTTTACACTAACTGGACTGCTCAGACCTAACTCTACTGCACCCGAAATGCAATCAGTGCGACTTGGGAAGTTTGTCTCAGCAGTCTTCTTACACTTGTAACTTCATGTGCTGGGAACATCTTTACTTTTCAAAATATTTATGAATATATTAAGCACTATGCCTGATCATCAGCTCATTAGGTTACACATTGCATTTAACCAGAAGCACTCAGATACCCTGAGTGGTAAGCTGGGTGCTGGGAAATTAGAACCTCCCTGGAGAGTGCATTCTGGGAAGTACATGTTGAATGCCAACCTTTTAACAATGGCAGCCTTAAGAAACAGTCAAGTTATAAAGAATCAAAGAATGCCTGGCCAGTGTACCTCAGTGGTTGAGCATCAACCTATGAACCACGAGGTCATGGTTCAATACCTGGTCAGGGCATATGCCCCGGTTGTGGGCTCAATCCCCAGTGTAGGGTGTGCAGGAGGCAGCCATCAATGATTCTCTCTTATCATTGATGTTTTTATCTATCTCCCTTCCCCTTCCTCTTTGAAATCAATAAAAATATATTTAAAAAAATAATTAAGGGACAATAATGACAACTAAAAAAACCTTGCTTTTCATCACAGAGGAGTCCAGTTTTGCTCTTTTGATTAAATGTAATCTGGCTATTCATTATTTTCAACAAGCAAATAGTGCCTTGCATCTGAATGGACTCTTGCTGGTGGTTCCAGACATTCTCCCCTCCAAACTTACAGTTAAAGGAAAAAGGAAAAAAAATGACCATTGTGTATACAAGTGATCCTATAGGAACAAGTAAATATTTAGAGCAGTGTCTATGATGCTTAAGACAAAGATGACAGCTTGGGGATGTACACTGCACCCAGATGTAACCAATATGATTTCTTTGTATTCCACCCATGTAAAGCATGCCACCATGGACACCAATGATAAGGAAGGAACTGTTAGGTTTTGAAGCAGTAAAATGAGTGAATGCCCACACAAGTTTAAGACTATAAAGTGTTCATCAAATCTTAGGTCTGATATATATACATTTTCCTCCTGAAAATTGTTGGGTTGCAGATTGTGTTTTTTTCCTATAGCGGTTGTTTCTGTTCTCAGAGCCTACTTTTCCCCAGGATAATAGGACTTTGGGAAGCAGATTGAAGTCCTTTTTTTTTGGACACTAGAGTATGTATTTGTTTGTCAAGCAACCATTTGGGGGCCGGGGAATCCATCAGCTAGATAACTTGGCTTCTCGATATCTGGTACAAATTCCATCTTCCTCTCCCTCCTCCCCTACACTGACTGACTGATTGCTTGCCTTTATATAAAAGCCCATATGACTCAGGTTTTCCCCTGTGAATTTCATTTACTGGTAATGTCAAGTACAAAGTCTTATTAGACCGCAGAGGATGCCCTGTGTAAACCTCTTTAATCACCTAATTGTTTTGCCGGGAGAAGGAGCTCTAGTCGGAAGAATAAAATTCCTCTAGTGATTTAATAGTATCCTCTAGCCTTTTAGACAAAGAAACATCAGACAGACAAGGACTCCAAACCCATTCAGAGGACCGACTTATTATTTGATCTTAACCCCTTTATTTTATTTTCCTTGTTTTGCAAAAGAACCTTTATCTTTCTGAAATGTGTGTGATTAATTATAACATAATCCATGAAGGTCCTGGGTTTCTTCCCTGAGTAAGCTATATCTCAGAGAGGCTCTGTGATCTATAGATAAGCTTATCTTGACACAGGAATGATTTAGAAACTGACAGCAGAGTTTCCCAGGAAAATGCTCTCCATGTCTTAACAGTGAGCTTACAGATATTTGTCAAGAAACAAAACCAAGACTATCTTCAAACTCCATTTCTTTTTTTGCTGTTTTCATGCTGCATGAGAAAGTATTTTTTTTTACAGTCCTTAGTGTACTGTTTCTAGATTTTAAGACTTATGTACATTCCTAATACCTATGTCACAAAGTGCTCTGTGACTGAGAGAGAACATGGCAATATTTTAGTTGCAAAAAATTGCCCCTGATGGATGCAATAAACAGCAGTGATTTTATATAATTTATTTATTAAAACTTATAAAGAAATAAACCTGACAATTCTCTAAGGGTAATTTAAATCAAGGTAGAATATATCTATGTCTATATCTATCTCTATCTCTATCTCTATATCTATCTCTATCTCTATATCTATCTCTATATCTATATCTATATCTATATCTATATCTATATCTATCATCCGTTTTTTTCTTCCAAGATTTAAGGTGGTTAACATATCAAACTAGAAACAACTTCTTTTCTTAAAAAAGGCAAACTGCAGAACTGAAGGAAGCAATGAGAAATAGTGGTGGACGTGAGACCTTGAGTATGCCAAGGCTACACATAATTAGATGATGGCCATTTGCTATTATGACTGAAAACAGGAGTATGCTGAGTGTATGTTCTGACCCAGCAACTCTGGGTCCTAGGCATGCACACTATATCACCTGCAGAGATATATCTTGTCAAGGAGCCTGTGATGAACTGAATGTTAGCGTCCCTCCAAAATCCATGTGTTGAAACCCTAACCCCAGAGGTGATGATATTTGGAGGTGGGGCCTTTGGAAGGAGGTTAAGTCATGAGGGTGGAGCCTCATGAATGGGATTAGTGTCCTTGCAATTAGGGACCTCAGAGAGCTCTCTACCTCTCTCTGCCTTTCGAGGACAGGGTGAGAAACTAGTCCTTGCAACCCAGAAGAGGGTTCTTCCCAGAACCCTACTATGCTGGCGTTCTACCTCCAACTTCCAGCCCCCAGAACCTATGGACTTCAGTTATTTATAAGCCACCCAGTTCATGGTGGAGGTTACAGCAGCCAGAACACACGGGGACAACCCTTGTGTGAACTCCATGTGCTCACTGTCTCCAAGTGAAGACTTTCTCAAGGCTAAACTGACACCTACATTCAGTAGTGAGGGTGCTTGATATCCTATAAGCATTGATGGTACTGTAAAAATATATATTTGATGGTTTCCTATCAATAGCTACTATAGACTATTACAACCATAGGCATGGTGGTCTTACACAGCTGAGCTCCTGACTTGACCCCCTGGGTATAAAAAAATAACCCTTAATCCCTCCTTCTGCAAATGGGGAGTCTAATTATTTCCCATCCACATAACTAACGGGCCACACAAATGGTTCTTCTATAAACAGATAAGGTTTGCTCCAAAGTGACTTTCAACCTTGAAGAAACCCTTGAGTGATGCTGTGAGTTAGGTGCTCTGTGTTCTGGGCCAGGGGTGCGAGGGACCCAGGGACTGTGCTGACATAATGTAATTATGTAGCTAACCTTTATGGAGTGCAGACTGAATGTCATATACCTCAGTAATTGTCCTACACTGTTACTATTGGAATCCTCATAACCATTTATGGAGCAGTAGCTTGCAGAAGCATTTTATAAAAGAAAAATACTAAAGTTGAGAGTTTAGATAACTTGCCCACAGCCAAATCTAGGGTTCCAAAACCTATTATTACCCTTATCTCATTATTTACTTGTTGACAACGGTTTTTGGAGATGTTAGCCATTACCTTGAGCAAAAGATCTCATGCCTTTTTATTCAAAATTATTAGTGAGAAAATCAGATGAAGAAAATTAGAAAAATGAAGGCTGAGGTAGGCAGAGTAGGAACCATGGATTCCCTCACCCTTTAGCCTCCATTTGTTTCTCTTGGTTACAAGGGATCGGGAAAGAAAAGGAAACTTCAGGCACATTCCTTTCTGATGACTGGGGCATGGCCTTCCCTGTCCCTCCTGACACAAACCAGTGGAGAACTTTTGTGGAGTAGCAACAGAGGGGAAAATAAAAATAATTTCATTTCATAAGACAAATAACTACAGTCCTCATCTATATCTATAAAAGGCTAATATGCTAAGTGTCCGACCATCCGACCAGTTGCTATGATGCACACTGACCACCAGGGGGCAGACGATCAATGCTGGAGCTACTGAGCTACAGTCACTTGGCAGCAGTGGTTCTCGGATGACACACCCCGAAACCAGAGAGGAGGGAGCCCGATTCCTCATGGGGCCATGCGATTCCACCTTTGGCTGTGGGTTATGTTGTTGCTGGGGCACTGTCGGCCCAAAATCTGGTTTACTGCACACTTACGTTTGCATTCCACACCATGTATGACAGCAACTTTGCAGAGTGCCCTCTCGCACTCCGGGACCCCTCAGGGGATGTTGGAAAGCCAATTTCGGCCTGATCCCTGCAGGTCAGGCTGAGGACCCCACCTGCTGGAGGGACCCCGCTCACTGCGCAGATGCCAAGGAGGGACTGTGGGAGGTTGGCTCCAGTGTGTGTACAGCCTGACTTGCCCAGTCCCGCCCAGCTGGTCACCTTCTAATTAATTTCCGTTCAATGTGCACGAATCCTTGCACTGGGTCACTAGTGTTAGTATAAATGGTGCTTCTAATACATTATTGAAGTAAGTAAAGATAAACTATTGCAATTTATTTGCATACATTGGGTTGGAACATATAAGACCTTTGACATACGTTTGTTTATCTGAAAGTACATGGTTGTTTCATTTTTAAAAGTTTGTGACTTCTGATTTACTAATCAATGTGACGTAAGAAAACAGTGCAGTGATATGCTGGGTACATTGCGGTCTTTTATCTTTGGCAAATAAGCTTTCTAAGTCTCAGTTTTCAATCAGTAAAATGGCGTGGACACTCTGGTTCTAGGGTGAACCTCATACTATGACACTGCACACAGAAGAGATCTGAACACGAACCCACACCACCAACTACATACATTGTTCACAGAGCGGCTGTGGGAAGCTGTTGAGCCATATGATTTGATCTCTAGCTTAGCCCAAAATGAAAGAACAGAAGTAAAAGGGTAGAAAGATAAAAGTAAACTCATGTGTAAGAAACATCCCATCACTAGATGACTGAAAAATCCCCACAGGCAGAGCAGGCACCATAGCCCTGGTCACAGGTAAAAGCCAAACTTTATGTGAAGCCCCTATTTTATTCTTTTGTAGATTCTTGCACTTATAAGACATAACATTAGCTGTCCAGTCTGTTCTTCCCTAGGGCCATTAGCACTGGCTATGCCTGTCTTGTTTAAAGTTCTATTCCAAATCCTTGCATGCTGCCAGACCTATTGTAAGTATTCACTAAATACTTGATGAATCAAGCAGTGTTGAGTAAATTAAGAGATAATGTTGTGTCATTGCAATCCAGGAAATACCACTTTTACAAGTTCATTATTCTGCAAAAATAGCTGCCGTGTTTTTGCTGATACTTAACAGATACTGTTGTATAAAATATAGAATTCAAATGAAGGTAACAACTAGGCCATCATTGAAGATTAAAATAAAACTTGCAATTGGATGCTGAAAACTTTAGAGACGTTCACATATCACCGACTAGACCAGTGGTCAGCAAACTCATTAGTCAACAGAGCCAAATATCAACAGTACAACGATTGAAATTTCTTTTGAGAGCCAAATTTTTTAAACTTAAACTTCTTCTAACGCCACTTCTTCAAAATAGACTTGCCCAGGCCGTGGTATTTTGTGGAAGAGCCACACTCAAGGGGCCAAAGAGCCGCATGTGGCTCGCGAGCCACAGTTTGCTGACCACTGGACTAGACCAAGAGTTTAATATTGGTTTGACTTTATAAATGCAGGGGAGTGTTCTGACACCCACTCAGGCAGCTAGCGCAGGTCACACTGGGAATGAAGCTCACAGTCTCAGTCTGGAGGAAACATGGTCCATGTGCCACCATTTGGTGAAATTACGGAGTTGCAAATAATTATAGCTAATTTTCACATCCAGGTACAATAGGGACCTAGCATAATGCGATAATTTATATTATTTAAAGTTAGAAATCACGGCTACTTTTAAAACCATGGCTCAAATTATGCAATACAACTATAAGATACACATCCATACATTTTAAATGTTATGAATTACATTTCTGTTTTGAAGCTTAGAAGCTTTGGTGTAAGAAGGAGAGGGTTTTTTTGCTCACCTGATCACGAATGGTTGTTGTTGTACATGTTCATTTCTGGCCGAGAAAAACAGGGCCAACAACACTCCGAGCCCTGGGTGCCCTTTGTGTCTAAGCTGACAGAACCTGTCACCTCTGAGGCTGCACTGCCTGCCCGTGTGAGGCTTGGCCTGGGAAAGGGGAGACCTGCCTTTCTTGCCTGTCTCCTCAGCCAGCCCTGAAGCCTGCTCCCCGGCGGAGCTGCAGAGGTGCATGAAACAGGCACAGCTGGCTAAGAATAAGGACGGTCCTCCCTGAGGGGCCATCCCTCCCTGGTGAGGAGCTCCAGGTGAACTCAAAACCAGATCCATGGACACACACTCACCAGTCATCATTCTGTGGGGAAATCCCCAGACTCTGTTATTGCCACGCTGCCCCTCTCCCAGGGCCCGTGGGGTGCTCTGTGAGGATGCCGGCTCTGCCCTCTGCAGCCAGGCTCCCTGGGGAACTCCAGGGCCCGAAGGAGAAAGGTATTTGGGGAAAAGTTTAACCTTTCCTAACTATTGCCATCCTCTCCCATCCAGTTGCTCCGCCCCTTGCTTGTTGCACAGCTATAGCTAGTAGAGTTGAAATCATCCCCAAAGCAAGAGTGACTATGGAAAGCTACATGCTCTATGGACTTCAGCTTTTTCTTTAAATCTCTTGTATTTCCGAGTTTTCTGATTCACATTTTCTAAAGAACGCAAAGCTCTGTTCCCAGTACAGTGAGCACAGGACCTAAACACGATTTAGTGGAATGCTACAGCAACCTTTTGGCACATGTTTTAAGGTAAACTCTTCCTCTGAGGTTATTTAAAACTGACAATAATACTGACAAATTCTGATGTATTATAAGATTTAATTCAGTTCTCCTGGCCAGTCAATTCAATGTGTGACAAATAAACTCCATCTTAAAGAAGAAATCTTAGAATTGTGCTGAACAACAAATAAATCCCCTGGAATTGCTCCCATCCATGAAAGACCATCTGACTGTGCTTTTGAGAACTATCAGATGAAATTAGCAGTCTCTACCTCAAACTAATTGGACCTGCACAAAAAACACACTAATAATCCTGGCGGGACAGAATACAGTTCGCCAATGTTTGGAAAAGATGCCTTCATGTTAGCTGCAGAATTTAGAATAACCTCACATGTGCCATTCCGTTAACAGTAAAGGTAAAGCATCATGTAGGCTAGGGAAGAAGAATAATCTGTTCTCTGGTATTACCTGGAAGTCATACCATCTCTTCAGGCCATCGCGATGCTTTTTGATGAAGACAGATTCTAAATAAAGTATCTTTTACCTTCAAATAAATATATTATGCATTACAACAAATCTTTGGCTGTGCATGCAATTGATTTAATAAATTCCATTTGAGAGGTATTGTTCCTGGAAAACATATGAAGTGTGTCTTAGTAGTTAGAAAGCAGATGTGATTTCTGGAAACTAAGACGATTGTATCTAATTACTTTGAAAAATCAAATGACATAGTTGTAGTGTTTTCTTTGATCTCTAGGTCGTTTTGTTATTGAAACATTGATTAATGTCCTTAAATCAGTGGTAAGAAAGACTCAAATGTTGAAATGATAGAGCTGTTTTTGTTCTCACTGGTGCATGCTGCCTGCTGACTATGGTGTTGGGTACCCGGATTTAATAAGAACTTTGTAAGCCCTCTGAGCTCTCTGAGTCCATGGGGTTGGCAGTACCGAGTCTCTGAGGGATTCACCTTTAGAGAACACACTTCCTTTGATGTTGACTATTATATTTGGAGATGAAAGTGCCTGATAGATACTGGGTCAAATTTATTTATTTACTGGTGAAAGTTATTCAGTCAGTAATGGAATAGCACAGCAATGAAGAAGGTGGAATTAGGTAAAATACCTCCTTGGGATAAAGGAGTTAAATTATAACAAAATTAAGGCTAGATTTTGAATTCCTTCCAAGTCATAATTTTTAAATCAATAACAAACTTTCCTTTTGAATTTAGCCCAATCAAATATACATATAAAATAATAAATATATACTATTCTAGACTCACGTTAGCAACTCTCTAGACTCTGTTATAAAATAAACATATGTTTTCACCCAGCTGGCATGGCTCAGTGGTAGAGTTATCAACCTATGAACCAAGAGGTCACGGTTCGATTTCAGTTTGGGGCACATGCCTGGGTTGCAGGCTCGATCCCCAGTAGAGGGGTTCCAGGAGGCAGCCAATCAATGATTCTCTCTCATCAATGATGTCTCTTTCTCTCTTTCCCTTCCTCTCTGAAATCAATAAAAATATATTTAAAAAATAAACATACATTTTAATACTAGTTTAAACTTTTAAATGACCAGTTAACTGTAATTATCCCAAAGACTTGATTATGTCAAGTATCAGTAAAAGAACTCTGAATGCGGTTGAGAGAAAGATGGTGACCGGCAAGAAGGTAGGGAGAGAGAGAGTGTGAGTGAGGAACCCATAGAGGAGAGCATAGACGTGTAGAAGTGTGTGGTGTGTGTGTCTGTATGAGCTAGGGTCAGATAGATTCTGCAGGGCTTCCAAGGGGCTGCCTAACCGGGCAGTCCTAGACGGCGGAGCCCCGCGCACAAAGCGGACACTTCTCAGCGGCTGGTGCGGACGTGGAAACCACGCCATCTTGAGAAACAGAGCTGCCTGAGACTCGGATCCTGGCTTCTGACACAAACCAGGACCCTGCAGCCACTGGGGACAGAGAACTGCTATCACAGCTTCAGTGGAAGAAACAACAAGAATCCAGACTTCCCAGCAGATTCCCGTGAGTCAAAGAGCCTATCCCCCTCCCCGCAGGCGCGTGCGGATAGCACCAGAGTAACTGATAGACACGCCCCTCGCCCAAGCTGCAGGGCTTTGCGCAGGGACGCGCTCTGCCTTAGGGAATTTGGCGCGCAGGACAGAAGCAGCTCACCTTCGGGGAAATCTGTCAGTGCGCACAGAGGGCTCCCCTCTGGGGAATTGGGGGGAATTTGGCTTGCGGATCACAGCTCCCCTTCGGGGAATCTTAGAGTGTGCACAAAGGGGCTTCCCTTTGGGGAATTTGGTGCGCAGGACGGACTCCGCCCCTCTTCGGGGATTCTGGGAGAGTGCACAAAGGCAGCTCACCTTCAGGGATTTGAGAGTGTGCGCCCTAGCCGGTTTGGCTCAGTAGAGAGAGCACACACAGGACGCAGCTCCATTTCAGGGAATTTGGCACGCCAGACACAGCTGCCTGGGATCCCTGACTCACAGCGCATTCACACTAAGAGCCAACGACTCCAATTGTTGGTGCATGCACACACAGGGACCCTGATTCTCAACGAGAAACTGCACAAGGCAACAGAGACTCTGACACTTGATTCTTGGTGCAGATACAGGGAAACTCTGACTCCTGGCACATGCTAAGGATCTCATTTTCGGCACATACCAACAGTGTGGTGCTGACAGGGCCCCTGATTCTAAGTGTGCACACGAGACCACACAGAACACTGGGGACACTGACACTGGGCAAGTCTGGTTCCCACAAACCAAAGGCAGCCACACGTCCTAGTGTCAGAGCACTTCAGTGAAACTCGGGTGGAGCGAAGTCCCCACAGCGCACGGCCGAGGTCCACACAAACGGAAGCTTGAGCTTTCTGGTGATAGCCAGAATGGGGAAACGAAATAACTCACAGAGGAAAGAAAATGTGGAGTCGCCAAGAAAGGAAATTAGTGAAACTGAAGCTTGCAACATGACCGAAAAGGAGTTCAGAGCAATGGTCGTGGAATTTATACATCGGATGGATGAGAAAATCAACAACTTATGCAAGAATCAGGAAGAAATGAAAAGTGATATAGCTACAATCAAAAACACCATGGAAAGTTTCAACAGTAGACTACAAGAAGCAGAGGACCGAATTAGTGAGTTAGAAGATCAGGTACAGAAACAAGCTCAATCTGAACAGCAATTGGAGAAAAAAATTAAAAAGCAGGAGGAAAGCCTAAGGGAGCTTCGGGACAACATGAAGCGAAGTAACATGCGTATAATAGGGCTGCCAGAAGGACAAGAAGAGCAGCAGGGATTAGAAAATCTATTTGAAGAAATAATGACAGAAAACTTCCCGGATATGGGAAAGATAAAAGTTACGCAAGTACAGAGAGTCCCAAGCAGGATCAACCCCAAAAGACCCACACCAAGACATGTCATAATCTCAATGGCAAATATAAATGATAAAGAGAGAATCTTAAAGGCAGCAAGAGAGAGACAGAGAGTTACCTACAAAGGAACACCCATCAGATTGTCAAATGATTACTCAACAGAAACACAACAAGCTAGAAGTGAATGGAAGGAGGTATACAAAGTGTTGCAAAGCAAAGGACTGAATCCAAGAATACTATATCCAGCAAGACTATCAATCAAAATTGAAGGGGAAATCAGGAGCTTCGCAGACAAAAAAAGACTCAGGGAGTTTATCACCACCAAACCAGCAATGCAAGAATTGCTAAAGGGAATACTGTAAAAAGAAGAAATAAACAGGTAAGAAGGAATACAGACACAAAAATAGATATGACTACAAACAAATACCTTTCAGTAATAACTTTAAATGTAAACGGACTAAATGCTCCAATCAAAAGACATCGAGTGGCTGAATGGATAAAAAAGCATGACCCATATATATGCTGTCTACAAGAGACCCACCTCAGAACAAGAGACTCACACAGATTGAAAGTGAAGGGATGGAAAAATATCTTCCAGGCAAATGGAAATGAAAAAAAAGCTGGGGTAGCAATACTTATATCTGACAAATTAGACCTCAAAGTAAATGCCATAACAAGAGATAAGGAAGGCCACTTCATAATACTAAAGGGAGAAATCCAACAAGAAGAAATAATTCTGGTAAACATATACGCTCCCAATATAGGAGCACCCAAATACATAAAAAAACTCCTGGAAGATATCAAGGGAGAGATTAATAGCAATACAATCATAGTAGGAGACTTTAATACCCCACTATCACCATTGGACAAATCCTCTAAACAAAAAATCAGCAAAGAAACAGCAATCCTAAATGACTCACTAGACCAGATGGAATTAATTGACATCTTCAGAACATTTCACCCCAAAGCCACAGAATATACATTCTTCTCAAGTGCACATGGGTCATTTTCAAAGATAGACCATATGCTGGGTCACAGGCAAAGTCTCTTCAAATTCAAGAAGATAGAAATTATATCAAGCATCTTCTCAGATCACAGTGGCATAAAACTGGAAATCAACTACAATAAACACAATCCAAAGAAATCAAACACATGGAGACTAAACAGCATGCTATTAAACAAGGACTGGGTCACCAGAGAGATCAAAGAAGAAATAAAAAACATCATGGCAACAAATGACAATGAAAACACAACAATCCAAAATCTATGGGACACAGCGAAAGCAGTCTTGAGAGGGAAGTTCATAGCTCTACAAGCCTATTGCAAAAAACAAGAAACAATGGTAATAAATTACCTAACCCTACAACTCAAAGAGCTAGAAAAAGAGCAGCAAGAAAAGCCCAGTGTAACCAGAAGGAAGGAAATAACAAAGATCAGAGCGGAGATAAATGACATAGAGACCAAAGAAACAATACAAAAGATCAACAAAACCAAGAGCTGGTTCTTTGAAAAGATAAACAAGATTGATGGACCTCTAGCCAGGCTCACCAAGAAGCAAAGAGAGAGGACCCAAATAAACAAAATCAGAAATGAAAGAGGTGAAATAACAACAGACCCCGCTGAGATACAAAGGATTGTTACAAAATACTACGAACAGCTCTATTCCAACAAACTGGACAACCTGGAGGAAATGGACATATTCCTAGAAAAATACAACCTTCCAAAAATCAATCAAGAAGAATCTCAACAGCTCAATAGGCCAATAACTATGGACGAAATTGAAGAAGTCATCAAAAAGCTTCCGGCAAACAAAAGCCCGGGGCCTGACGGCTTCACAGGAGAGTTCTACCAAACATTCAAGGAAGAACTAAAACCTATCCTCCTCAGACTATTCCAAAAAATTCAAGAGGAAGGAACACTTCCAAGCTCCTTCTATGAAGCCAACATCACCCTACTACCACCAAAACCAGATAAAGACAACACAATGAAAGAGAATTACAGACCAATATCCCTCATGAACATAGATGCCAAAATCCTCAACAAAATTCTAGCAAATCGGCTCCAGCAGTACATCAGAAAGATCATACACCATGACCAAGTAGGATTTATCCCGGGAATGCAAGGATGGTACAATATCCGCAAATCAATAAACGTGATACATCACATAAACAAATTGAGAGATAAAAATCACATAGTCATATCAATTGATGCAGAAAAAGCATTTGACAAAATCCAACACCCTTTCTTGATAAAAACTCTCAACAAGGTGGGAATGGAAGGCTCATACCTCAACATAATAAAAGCTATATATGATAAACCCACAGCAAACATCATACTCAATGGACAAAAGCTAAAAACATTTCCCCTAAGAACAGGAACAAGACAGGGATGCCCACTCTCACCACTCCTGTTTGACATAGTACTGGAAGTATTAGCTAATGCAATTAGACAAGAAGAAGAAATAAAAGGCATCCAAATTGGAAAAGAACAAGTAAAGCTGTCTTTATTTGCAGACGACATGATATTGTACATAAAAAATCCGAAAGACTCCGTCAAAAAACTAATAGACTTAATAAATGAATTCGGCAATGTAGCAGGATACAAAATTAACGCCAAGAAATCTATGGCCTTTCTATACACCAATAGTGAACTTACAGACAGAGAGACTAAAAAGGCAATCCCATTTACCATCGCACCAAAAAAATTAAGATACCTAGGAATAAACTTAACTAAGGAGGTAAAAGACCTATACACGGAAAACTACAGGACACTGAAAAAAGAGATAGAGGAAGACGTAAACAGATGGAAGAACATACCATGTTCATGGATTGGTAGAATCAACATCATTAAAATGTCCATACTACCCAAAGCAATCTATAGATTCAATGCACTCCCCATTAAAATACCAACGGCATATTTCACAGACCTTGAAAGAACTCTCCAAAAATTCATCTGGAATAAAAAAAGACCCCGAATAGCCACAGCAATCCTGAGAAAGAAGAATAAAGTAGGAGGGATCTCAATACCAGATTTCAAGCTGTATTACAAAGCCACTATTCTCAAAACAGCCTGGTACTGGCACAAGAACAGACATATAGATCAATGGAACAGAATAGAGAATCCAGATATTGATCCAAACCACTATGCTCAATTAATATTTGACAAAGGAGGCATGAACATACAATGGAATAAAGACAGTCTCTTCAATAAATGGTGTTGGGAAAATTGGACAGACACATGCAAAAAAATGAAGCTAGATCACCAACTTACACCATACACAAAAATAAACTCAAAATGGATACAGGACTTAAACATAAGACGGGAAACCATAAAAATACTAGAGGAATCCACAGGCAGCAAAATCTCAGACATATGTCAAAAGAACTTCTTCACCGATACTGCCCCTAGGGCAATGGAAGCTAAAGAGAAAATAAACAAATGGGACTACATCAAAATAAAAGCTTTTTTACAGCAAAAGAAACTATCAACAAAACAACAAGAAAGCCCACTGCATGGGAGAACATATTTGCAAATGGCATCACTGATAAAGGTTTAATCTCCAACATCTACAGGCAGCTTATACAACTTAATAAAAGGAAGATAAATGATCCAATAAAAAAATGGGCAACGGACCTAAATAGAATCTTTTCCAAAGAAGACAGAAGGAAGGCCAAGAGACACATGAAAACATGCTCAAGGTCACTAATTATCCGAGAGATGCAAATCAAAACAACAATGCGCTATCATCTCACACCTGTCAGAATGGCTATCATCAACAAATCAACAAACGACAAGTGTTGGCGAGGATGCGGAGAAAAAGGAACCCTCGTGCACTGCTGGTGGGAATGCAGACTGGTGCAGCCACTGTGGAGAACAGTATGGAGTTTCCTCAAAAAACTGAAAATGGAACTCCCATTTGACCCAGTAATCCCACTCCTGGGAATATATCCTAAGAAACTGGGAACACCAATAAGAAAGGAAATATGCACCCCTATGTTCATAGCAGCACAATTTACAATAGCTAAGATCTGGAAACAGCCTAGGTGCCCATCAGCAGATGACTGGATCAGAAAACTTTGGTACATCTACACAATGGAATATTATGCTGCCATAAAAAAGAAGGAATTCTTACCATTTGCAGCAACCTGGATGGAATTGGAGAACATTATGTTAAGTGAAATAAGCAAGTCAATGAAAGAAAAATACCACATGATCTCACTCATTTATGGATAATAAAGAACATTAAAAACTTGAACAAAAAGATAGATACAGAGGCAGTAAAGCATCAAACAGACTGTCAAATTACAGCAGGAAGGTTAGGGAGAGGTGGGGAAGATAAGAGATCAATCAAAGGACTTGTATGCATGCGTATAAGCATAACCAATGGACGCAAAACTCTGGGGGGTGAGGGCATATATGGGAGTGGGGTGGGGGGGGGGCAATGGTAAGATATGTACACATATAATACCTTAATAAAAAAATTGGAAAATAAAAAAAAAAAAAAAAAAAAAAAAAAAAAAAAGAACTCTGAATGCAAGTGACATGGGCTATAACTAAGTGCTTTTTTTGAAACCATGGGCATACTGCTTATCTTAAATCATTTTGCAACTTTTTCTTGCATCTGTATATATTAGTAGCCCAAAAGTTCTCTCTCTCTTTTCTCTTTGGCTGACTTTGCTCCTTTTGGATTAATGAATCACCTGAAAGTACTCTTTGTGCATTCCCTGTTGTTTTTCTTAACAAAGAAATTCAAAGAATTAGCAAAAACTGGTGTCACCATTTGTTTTAGAGTGGATGGCTATGAAGGGTTACTTTTACTGTGGAGTCTACCATAAATTAATGGCGTGTGAAAATTTGTCAGCTAAGTGTAAAAGTGGTTGGTTGATCATCAAAAGTCAATGGAGACTGGCAGGTGGGGGGCGTTGGTGAGCACTGGTATACCTTTGAAGGCTCTTTTAGTCCTTCCGTGCTAACAGCACTTTGCACATTTGCAGGTAAACTTCCCATGACGTACACTCACTTTTATGATAGTGTGAGATTGGGAATGGGAGAGACGGTGCTGCGTGCACAAGCTACATTTTAGAAGGCTTCAAAGTGTTTATACTAATACAGACCCAAATATTCCCAGGTAATCCTGTGCCCAAAAAAGCACCTGGGTTTATTTTGTTCCCAACATTTTTGGATTTTGTTTTACTCTTGCAGTCACAAGGTGCCCAAGCCTTTGAAGTGTGCCTACCTCATCCGCTCACTGGCCCCTTCAGAAACAAGTAATAATCCAAGAACAAACCTGACTCCTTTGACCAAACTGTTGCAGCTACACTTTTATTGTATTCCCTTTTATTGTTATCCGAGAAAACCGTGGAGCCTGTAGAGCAGGCAGTCTTACAAGGAACCATTGCCAGGCCAAATGGTGGCTTTGTGCCGAGGATTATGTCCTTGTTCCTTCCATGTACCCAGATGGGAGGATATTCAATAATGGGACTCCCCATGCCTGTTGGTAGCTGGGCGGACCAGGAGAAACAAGGGCAACAGCTCGTGCAGGGAAAAGCAGGTGGAACCTGGTTTCCTAAGAGATCCATGTCCTTTCTCCTTTTGTCCTTTGCCTCTAACAGCTCCCTCCAAGCACCTGTGCTCCCCGCTTTGATCTTCCATGAGGCCATAAACCACACGGACATTGTGAACAGCTAATCCTGTGGCTGAGTTATTATTGTTGGCTGGCTGTCCCGCATTACTGGGGTTAGAACACTGACCCTTTGCCCGAACAGCACAAGAATGTATAGAGGGAATACATTTTAGGTGTATTTTAGAATACGGCATGCTATATTTTAGGAATTATTAGCAACATTGTTCAGATTGTATAACCATGGTTAATATTTAGGGATAAAGTGACGATTTAATCAAACAATTGCAATAATTTCAATTCAAAGTACAATCACGTGTTATTTACTCAGGTATTCTAATATGTTCATGTAATTGAGGCCAAATTATAATACATATTATGGCTTACAGCATCCAGAGTTCAACTGTTAAAGCTCATATGATGTTTTGTCTCAAAAGTACAAAATAGAAGCTATAACTTCCAAAAGATTCAGACTCTCACAGGTTGCCAGAAACTACTAGTAAATTGAAGTGATTTATTTTACTTGAATTCTCTCAATAATTTCTAGTTCCTTCTAGAGTCAATTAAATATCTAAAATGTACCTGTTTCTAACCGATAGCCAAAACAATTTTTTGCTTTACATTATTTTTTTTCCTTCCTCAAGATATGTTCTTGAGAGAGAGAGGGTGGGAAAGATAGGGAGAGAGAGTGAGAGAGAGAGAGAGAGAGAGACAGAGAGAGACAGACATAGAGAGAGAGAGGGAGAGAGAGAAACATTGATGTGAGAGAGACACATGTTAGAGAGAAACATCAATAGTTTGCCTTCCATATGCACCCAGACCAGGGATTAAACCCTCAACCTAGGTAGGTGTCTTGCCTGGAATCAAACCGGAAACCTTTCCCTGTATGGGAAGACCCTCCTGCCAACTGAGCCACACCAGCCAGGGCATGCCTTACTTTCTTCCCTAAATACCTTCATTTCAAGGATAATAGTAAACATTTTTTTTTTTTTTTTTTTTTGAATTGAGTAAGTCTTGGAAAGAAAAGGAAAACGTAATTGCAATGGGTGATCTTTCTACGACTGGTTTCCACTTGAGCATAAAACTTGTGCTGACAGTGAGATCAAGCGCCCAATCAGCGCTACCTGTGGGAGAGGAGCACCCGCCAACGGCGCGGGTCTCCCACGGCCAGTGGGCCTGAAATACAAGCTCTCTGTAAGGCACATGGGCACAATTTCCTTTCCTACTTGACACCCGGCATTCTTTCCGCGTTGAGCGCTTTGGAGTTTTTTGGCCTTCCTTTCTTTTCCCCCCAGGACTGTGTCTTGGCTGGCACCGAATCAAAGTGACTTAGAAAGAATAAAGCATAGACGTCAAATGTCAGAATCACCACTCAGAGAACAGCATCAGCGCGGGGCGCAGGCGAGCTTTTCCTGTTTGTGTTGCGGTCAAGGTGGAGCGCACGCGGCGGCTCAGATCCGTGCGGGCAGACGCGGACCCAGGATGAGGGCCATTTGCCTTTAATCAGCCTGGTGTTTCCGGTGCATCTCAGTAGGGGCCGGGCATGCTGTTACTTCGGAACCCCAGGAAATGGAGCCAGAGGGGCGCTTTGGAAAGTCAGCGCCCTGCCCTCCATTTGGTGTTTCCACAGCATCCCCGCCCTTTATCATCCGTTGCTTTCTAATATGAATCACAGGAATCCGTGACTCTCTATTTCAAAAGCCCTTTATGCAGCCATTAGCTACATCTTAATAAAATTAACCAGCATGTCTCACTTTATTTTAGCCTCAAATATTTCCGACCACATCGTCTCCTTTTAGTTTTGTAAAGTGTCTTGAATAGGAAGCACTACTGAATCCTGAATTAAGCTTTTTTTTTTTTTTCCCCCCCTCAAATTCTCCGGGATGGGCACACAGGAAATATGAAATCATATGGTGCACACATATTGAATATTGCTTTTAACTTTTTTCTTTTTTTTTTTTTTCATTTTAAAAAAGAATCTCCAGGTCTGTGGCATTTAGAAGAATCTCTGATTCAGTTGCTATATTATTAAAGGAAAGAGTGCTATCTTCAAACCTGTGAGAGGCCCTTGTCCAAATAGCTACTGTGAAGGCATTTGAGGGTTAAGACTTCTATTGAGAAATCTGCCATAGAGTTTACAGAAAACCATGCCCATTTCACCTTCAATTGCATTAAATTAAATAAAGCACAGGTAATACAATTGTTTTTATTTATTATGCAAAGTCTTTTTGAAACAAATGAAGGGACTGGTAAAGTCAGGCATTCTTTACTGAATTAAATAAGGAATGAAATATCCAGACTGATTTGTGGACACAGGGGGATTTTAATTTGGTGATATGAGTACCAGTTTTTGTGGAAAAAGGAGAAAGGCAGACCATCCTTTTGTAGAATTGTTGTTTCTTTTTACCGTTTACATTAAGCTTTTGTATCTACAACAAAGATGACAAGACACGTGATTTCTGGGCAAAATAAATCAAGCAACAGCATGCTACTCCCCTGGAGTAAAGTATACACTCAGTTCCGTTTTTCTTTAAACAATAGTAACTTGTTACTTCATTTTAATACTTTTTACTTAAGTACAGCATATTACTGTTTATCAAAATTATTACTAAATTGAATAAGTGGTTTTGAATGGCAATCAGGAGCCAAATTAGTCTTAATGTTATAAGAATTAGTCAAGAGGGGCTTAATTAAAATCCTTTTGATAATTGCACCTTGCTTGGTTGGACCTTAAGTTTTATTTCATAGAAATTGATGAGTGTTACCCGAGTGTTAGAATCCTCTGTGGTGTTGGAAGGAGCTCCATTCTTATGTGAAACCTGTTGATACCTCCCCCACATGACTGGGCATATTTCTTGTTCTCCGGGGGGTTTTAGAGAAGAAAGTGCATGTGAAATTTGCATTCTCAACTCCTGTGGCTTTTTAAATCGTTACATCTTTGTTTAAAAGAAGGGAGGTGTAACTTTTATAGATTCCGTAGCTTTCCCACTAATCAAATGGAGGTAATCATACTTTATAAGCAACTATTTTTTTAAAAAAAAATTGGTTGGTGTAATTAAAATTATAATTAATTTTAAATCTTATCTATATTATCTATAGCATTTGTCCCAGAATACTTGAATTAAAAAAAAAACAAACAAGATTCTTCCTTCAGTAGCCATCTTAATATATAAAGAGCCAGGTGCCATCACGACCGAACGGACAACTGACTGCTAACCATGAAGTGCATGGAGCACCTCTTGGTCCCCTGAGCCACTTGCCATGATGGGGGGGGTGGCGGTGGGCAGGACTGGGGATGGTTGAGTGGTGGCGGCGGCAGCGGGCTGCTTCACAGGGCAGCAGCGAACTTAGTGGAGCAGTCACTGGGCAGCAGCAAGTTTCACAGAGCAGTCGAGGGGCTGTGAGCATCATGGAGTGTCCAGGAGCGGGGAGCTTGATGTAACGTTGCAGGGCAGCAGAGGCCAGCGAAGGAGGCCAGGCTAGGCCTAGGGACCCTAACCATGCACAATTTCGTGCACGCTGGGCCTCTAGTGATATAATAAAAATATAACCAGCAAGAATGTAAGGAACAACATGAAAAATAGGTGATAAATGTTGGTAAATGGAACAGTTTCCAAATCAATATTCTTATAGACTTCACTATTTAAATAATAGGGAAAGCCTAAGATTGTGCTAGTTCATTGCAGCACCAGGATAAAGATCATCTCTTTTGTCATTGCAGAAACACTGTTTGAAAAATATGAGTGTTTTTTCCAACAGTTACTTTCTTGTCATTTGCAACCTAGTTAATTCTATAAAAAAACCACAAATAATACAAAATTAAATCAATAATTATTATTCTTAGATGAAGAAATAGAGGACTTAGACTTTTTGAACAACAAAAAAAAGGCTGTGAATAAAATTTGTTACATTGAGATTGCAGCTGCTATATTAACATTTTATTGAAATTAAAAATAAATACAATACAGCACAGAGTAGCAATCCATTGATTGTGAATGATCCATGTGTTTTATGCAGGGCCTCCAATCCCACCTTTTTACATAAGGTGTTTCTTCTTAAATAAATAATTTTAAAAATATTTTTTCATAGTAAACAGACAAAATAATATTTGAAGTCAAATGTTTTTATAACTGGTATTATTTAAACAGAGTAATGATAAGTGATTAACAAAATTGCCCTTGTTTGGTTAATTGTTACACAAAACAAAGTATTTTCCTGACTTAAATGGTCTGTCTTCTTTTTTAAAGTAAATGCTGACAAAAGCAACAGCCATCACAGACTGAAATAGAGATTGCCTCTAAAAAAATGAAATCATGTATCTGTAAACAATCAAAGCAAATAAAGGGTGGATATTCAAATGAGAACTGCATTGTGGCTAATACTTGCCAAGGCTGCACCCAAAAGCTCATAGCAGGCGCTCCTGACCAGGCGCAGGCAGGGGCTCTGGTTTTCCTGAAGATCAGTTTCCATTTCCTATCACAGTGCCAGCCTCTCCCTCACGGCCTCTTTTTCTCTCTGGATTTGATGGTGCCTGTATCTCTAGGAGCCCATCATCCATCTTCCTCCCGTGTGCCAGCTGCCCACAGTAGAAAACAGATCCCTGACTGTGGGCTCAGAGTGAATCACAGGAACCAATGTGCGCCTGTCCAAATGGGATTTGGACACCAAGGGTTTCACCACAAAATTGAGACATCTGCAGTGGCACCTGGACACTGAGTGCAGCCAACCCAGGCACAACTGAGACGTGCGGGGGGCGGGGGAGTTGCGGAGGGGGGGGGGGGGAAGGGGGGAAGTGTCCCTTCTGAGGCATTTTCTTTTCCGTGAACATTTTGTGGTTCAAAAAGTCTAAGTCCTCTATTTCATGATCTAAGAAGAATTCTTGGTTTAATTTGAAATTATGTGTGAATTCTTATAGAACTAAATGGATTGCAAATGATGAGAACATAATTGTTGAATAAAAGAAAAAATGTGTACATAATTTTCAAACACAGGGTTTCTATAATGACGCCAGGGCTCTCAGGCCCTGAAGTACTCACTGCTCAGGTCTGGGGTCCTTTCTGGCGCACAGGAGAAGGAGAGTGCACATTAATTACTGCTGAGCAGCCAACAATCCAGGCCTCTGTCACAAATTTTGAAATGAAAATGTATAGAAGACACCATGAAGAGAGAGCTCCTTAATGGAAAGACTGTATTTTTGAAATGGATTTCTAGTGTGCTAGGGAATTATTTTAATTGTGGTTAGGGTTTTAGTGTGAGGTGTAAAAACATTGCCCAGGCCTTTCAAGTTATGGCACCTCAAAAAAAAAAAGTTTTTTTTTGTTTTTGTTTTTTTTTGTTTTATATCAACACTTGCTCACATGACTGGCTCTATAACTTATTCTCTGAAACTACTTTTTGAGCAATGGAGCTTGATCATGAATTCAATTTGACTAATAATTAGACATCTTTTCTAAATGAGAAAGAAGTAGATCATATAAAAGGGAACTTGGCTAGGCAGATTTGAAAAAAGAAAGAAATAGTGTGATTTGGGCAGTGAATGGGTGTGGACGGGAGGGGGTCAATGGGGATAAAAAGGGTATATCTGTACTACTTTCAACAAAAAAGATAGATTTTAATTAAAAAAAAAAAAGAAAAAAATAGGAAGATGGTAGAACATAATCCAGGATAAGGGGAAAACATCAAGAATGAAGTCAAGACTAAAGCATGGAGCGAATGAGCCTGGGTGGGAAAGGGATGTGTAATGAGTTCGGCAAACCTCAGCTTCAGAGGAATCAGTCCCATAAGGCCGCCTTCCCTTCTGACGCCAGTCTCCAGCTCAGAGGTCCTTAGGCTCACCCTCCCTTCAGACAGGCTAGCTGTACATTCAGGGCTCCCCATGGCCATCTCAGATTCTATAACTTACTGGGAAGACTCATAGGACTCACTGACAGCCATCGTGTGTTTGGTAACATTTATTATAGGGAAAGGATGCAAATCACCACCAGTCCAAAGAAAGGCAGAGTCTGGGAGGATTCAAACTCAGAGCTTCCGGTCCTCTCTCCATGGAGGCGTGGAAGGCACTACCCCATCTGGGCCGCTCTCTGTGACAATCCACACAGAAGACTGCCATCAAGGACACTTACCCAAGCTTTTGGGGTCTAGAGTTCTGATTGGGGTTCCATCGCCTACTGCTTAGATGGCTGACCTTTGGTTACCAACCCTGTCTGGCGGTTGGAGCTAATACCTTTAGTTTCCAATTCCGCTGGAGGTTGGAGCTATATGGCATGTCCTGACACCCCCATTATAAGTCACATAGTTACACTGTCCTATGTCCAAAGTCTCAGAGACAATAAAGGCACTCCTGTTGGGCAGGGCATTCCAGGGGCTGAGTGAGGGCGAATTTGAGACCCTCTATAACTAAAGTTACCTCTTCACCGCACGGGGTGGTGTAGCAGATTCAGGTTGAAGCAGCTGGTACTGTGGAAACACAGCAATTTATGGAGACTAAGACTAGCATAATAGATGCAATTGTATAGGAATTTTATTCTGTTATTAAGATGTACAGTGGATAAAAGAAAGTAAAATATTTTGCCATGACACAGATTAGATGACACAAGGGCCTAACGAGGGGTGATGTAATGGGTCTGTGATGTCTTACGTCAGTTTCCTATTGTAGCTACAGCCCCTAACACAATGCCTGGTACACAGCCAATAAATATAGTGGCAGGTGTCTTGAGCAGTAGGGATAAAGTATGCTGACAAAGCAAATGCGACTTTACTTTTGGGTCCAGGACTATGAGAACAATGACATCATGGGAAGAAGATAAGGAAGTTTCGAAACGAAGTAGATTCAATATGTTGAATTTGTGACAATGAGCAATTCACCTGGAAGTGGTCTGTAATTGGTTGGAATTATAGAATTCAGATATAGTTAAAATGTCAAGATAGCCAAATATTACTTGAGTAATAAGCATATGACTATGATATTGAGTCTTGAGTACAAATAATTCTTCAAAGACTTGGGTGTTTAAGAATAAACATAGGTTCCATGCAAGCAGTGGCTCATATTTTTAAAACCAGATATTTGATATTTTTCACCCTCATGGGAAAGCCCCCTCTGTATGGCATAAATTCTAGTGATTTGCAAACACATAGATATTTGTAGAACATAAACTACATAGTCCCTTCCCATGGATGTATAGATGGAGGGGAATGAGCTCTGGAGTAAGACACACAATAGACATAAAAATGTATCTGTGCTCCTGTATGAGACACGTCGGTTGGCTTACCTGATCTGTTATCCGTCCCCTTTTCCTCAGCGCCTCACACCAGGGTGACCACCTGAACCATCTGTGAGTAAGGTGGGCTGAGGTATACCATGTAGTCTGGGCAGGCTTTTGTTTTTCTGATTCCGCATCACTCCCCTTTCCTCCTCTGTGCCTTCTTATGGCGGAAAGGTAGCCATCCTGTGGCCATGGAGACAAGAAAGAATTTCTATGACTTGGGTGCTGACTCTATTGAACTGGTAAACTGGCACTGGCTCCTGGGTAAGCCTGGGCTCCTCCTTATGAAAACAATACACTGAGTGGTCAGATTATTATGATCTCTGAACGCATAATAATCTGGCCACTCAGTATATATATATTAGAGGCCCGGTGCATGAATTTGTGCATGGGTGGGGTCTGGCCAGCCTGGCCAGGGGGAGAGGACATGGGCGGTTGGCCGGCCTGCCTGCTGGTTGAACTCCTGGTCAAGGGGACAATTTGCATATTAGCCTTTTATTATATAGGATATACACTGAGTGGCCAGATTATTATGCGTTCAGAGATCATAATAATCTGTCCACTCAGTGTATATCTCTGTACATTCAAGACGTTTTCATTGGGTTTACTGACATAGCCATATCCCCAATGTGTGATCTAGCCGATTCTGGTTTGTCATTAGTAAAACGTAGACGATCTTAATAACACCTAACGATGCCTGTGGCTGTGAGGAGTGAATTCTGTTTATGAAAACTGCTTTGCAGAGTGCAAAGTGTTGTGCAAATGTTAGTTGTTCTATGATCATGAAATCACATGTGCCCTTTCTCCACATCCAATTATAAAGCTGGGTGAAAGTGGGCGAAGTGGTAAATAAGTTTGCCGAAAGGGACAGGGATGCTTCTTAATGACTTATTAGCAGCGATTACCTTCCATGACCACTCTTCAGAAGCACGCATCTGCCTGCTGTGGTGCTGTGAGCTTGGGTTCATCTCAAGAGCTCCTTAGAGGGATTTATATGCATAATATCATTTGGCCTACATTCATATACTCTGTCACACAATGGCTACTGGGATTTCCATGGAAGGAGGAGAACAGTATACTGATTATGTGCCTAAATGTACTTTTAAAGAAATATGCAAAAGGTTAAGTCCCTTTTTTCTATTTTGGAAAACAGGGAAGGGTGCCACACCTCAAGTCCATAAATCTCGCATCTCCAAGCCAGACAGGAGCACAAATATTTGCATCGCAGTTTATTTAAGCAAAGCAAAATGCTTATACGAAGATGGCAAAGTACACAGCTCATTGCTAACATGAGGCTATAATTTAATAAAACAGAGTTCGTTCACTGGGAGGGAGCCACCATGGAGAAAATGCTGTGTTCACTTTCTTCAAAAAATGAATATGTCAAACCGAAGCTGAAAGTTGTAATCTTTCACTTGATTTCCTTTGATTTTCATGTAATTCCAAGTGCACATGGGTTTATTCCAAGTGCATCTCCTCTGCCAGCCTTTCTGCTATAAACACGAAGCGAGTGCAGTGTGGACAGGGGCTGATGGGATTGTGTGTCATGCCTGGCTTTGGGTTATGAAATGGAGCTCTATCCTGGGCCCTGACCTTGAGCATTGACCCTTCTGGGAGGCGGCGCCCGGCGCCCTGTGCTTTATAACCTGCCTCTTACCAGCTCACCCACAGGGTGATGGCACAGGAGAGCCTGGGGTAAAGTAGCGAGGTACAGAATTGAAGGGGACACCAAAAAATCAAAACAAGCACCGATTGTCACTACGAATAAGGTTATAATGCAAACTGTTACAATGGAAAGTGCAAAACATCTATGATAAAGATACCAAAGATGCTTGCATTTATTTTGAATTTTTAAATTTTGTGTTAAAGTATTTGTCCTGATTACTAAGGATGTGTGTGTTTGTGTGTGTGCATGTGTGTAAACACATCACATTTTGTGTCCAAGGCAAGTGCTGTGCTTACCCTAGCCTCCTTCCAGCCCTGCAGGCTATGAAAAATAACTAATCCCTTACCAGGAAAACAAGCAAACAAACCAAAAACGAAATTTTATAGATTGCCACCTAATAGCTCAAAGTTTACTGATGGAGTGAACATTCTTAGAGCAGTTGAAATGGCCAGTCTGGTTCTTTTATTCTCAGCTGCCTCCTGTAGCCTCAGGCCTCTACCCTGCTCCTAACCATGGAGAGTCAGGCATGGTTCAGAGTAAAGTGGTGTAGTGTGAGTATAAGGAAATATCAGTTGCTCGCCCTCTTGAATCATCCCTGTTAATTGTTGCCATGTGCCAGCTTCTAAAGCATCCTTCCAAATATCTCAGCCCACTTTCCTAACAACGGAGGCATGAAGGGCCCACACTTGCTGAGTCCTCTTGTATTAAACACGCATCTGCTCACATATCCATTCGTTAGCTTTTACATATTCAGTGTTTCTTTTGTGAAAGCACTTTTTAAGGTACTAGGAACACAGCATTGAATAAGCTTTCAATAAAATTATCTTCATTGTCACCATAGATGAAATAAGCAAATAAACAAATATCGAATACTATGAGGAGATGTAAAACAGAATAAGAGAGCAGAGATAAGAGAGTTTCTTTTACATCAACCACTTCATTTGTTTTCCCAATGTCATTATTTTCTTGTTGTTTGAATAGAATTGCTGGCAACTTGGCAAATTCTCAAATTGTGATTAGAATGTAGATGATGGTTGCTGCATTGACTGGTTATGCTCAATAACTTAGTAATCTGCTCCTACATCAAGGCTCAGCTAATCCTGATGCACAGTTTTAGTGGAAGTTGGCTATCCATTGAGTCATTAACCCACTCAACAACATTCTCCATGGGAGACAAATATTGTCATGGTTATCAGAAGTCATCTAGCAATTGTGAAAATCTGCCAGTGTTGGCTCTCTGGTGTATTTTCAGATCATCATGAGATGATGTGGAATAGTGGTTGGTGTGGATCAGTGGTGAGTGTCGACCTACGAACCAAGAGGTCACGATTCAATTCCTGGTCAGGACACATGCCTAGGTTGCGGGCTTGGTCCCCAGTGGGGGTGCACAGGAAGAAGTCAGTTGATGTTTCTCTCTCATCTTGATGTTTCTCTCTCTCTCTCTCCCTCTTCCTTCCTCTATGAAATTAATAAAAATATATATTTTTAAAAAGATCATCACATAGTATCCATGTTGTCATCAATGTACTGTCAGTGTCATCAATTATTGAAATATTGTCATATCTTGTCAATACTCCACAGACCTATCACTTAAGTAATCCTGCCAAAGTCCATAAAGCTTTAGGCTTCAGTGCCTAGTATTTTAGTGATGGCTTATTCTCTCTTATGAGGAATTACACAGGGATGAACATTGCTCTAAAATGTAATATTATTTTAACATTCTGACATATTATATTAATAATTTTTGTCCATTTAAAAACCATTTATTAAGCACTTCTGTGGACCAGGAAAAACGCTAAGTGTGAGGGAGGTCTGTAGGCACACAGACCTGAGATCTTCCTTGGAGTCTATAAGGGAGGAGAGGATATAGCTTTGAACAAATACAAACATTATGAATCAGTGAACAAGTATACAGTGACATTTTCTGCCTGATTAGGAGAACTGATCTAAATTTTCGGGCCAAGGAAGTTTTCTCCAGGGAAAATGGTATTTAACTTTCCTGGAGAAGTAATTGAACAGAAGTCAGAGTTCGGGAAAAGGACACAGGAAGGAGCAAAGTGAACTAAGTCCATGAGGTAGTAAGTGTGTTTGTGATCTTTCAGAAAATAAATACAGCACTAGTGGGCTTGAAGTGTTGAAATGAGGGCAGAAAATTGGCTTAGATCTTGGTGGGGAGATAAGCCCGATTCAAATCAAGCAAGGTCCAGTAGGACAGATGAAGATGCTTGAGGTTATTTCCTGAGGGGCAAAAGGGTGTGATGTCAGGGCGTTAAAAGGTACTGAGAAGATCTGTTTGTAAAATAAATCCTTTTTACTGTAAAGATGAGATTAGAGGTGATTCAAGACACTTAGTGAGGAGGCTGGTATAAAAGCCACTGCAAGGTATGATGTAGCTGGGCTAGGGCCTTGGTAGTTGCTGTTGTACCAAGGGGGGCATGTGCAGAGATAGCAATGTGTAACAGTTAGCAAGATTTAGCCATTGACTGAATGAGGTTTATGAGAGAAGGTGTATAGACGGGCCCAGATTACTAAACAGCTGATAAGAAAGTGATGATCTTTATGAGATCGATACTAATGTGCCAGGATAGCAGTTGGTCTTCCCCACGGAAGTTGGGTGGTGTTTTCTGTACACACTGGGCCATTGGTTTCTGGTTTCTCAACTTGCTTAGTCTCCTCAGGATTATTCAGAAAGTAAGTTCAAATCAGAGGACTGAATAGGATCCCAACCAGATTACAACTACTTAGAGATTTATCATGTGGGGAATTCATTCCTTCAGGAATTCCAGCCCAAAATTTGGGTGATGTCATCAGAGAAGATTTTCTTGAGTTCAACATGAAGGCTTAGAAAGTCCAATGCAGGTTACCTATAATGTTTGGAAACATGCAACTCTTGTCAAATTGGACTCAATTTCTCGGCTACTGGAATTTTCAGTGAATACTGGGCATCAGTATCCATAAAAGACTTGAAACCTTATAATTCGCCTCCCTCTTCTTTCGTTATGGTCATCTTCACTTTCTATCCTTGTTCAGAGGCGATTCAGTCCAATATCATACCAAATATATTAGCCCAATCCCTGTGAGGTATTTCTCACTCCCCTATTCTTTACATTTTTATAAGACTTTCAGTGCTTAAATTTTGAATGCACCATACTTTGCTTTTCACCAAAAAATGCATGTTATTGGTGATGTTTCTCTAACTGTACTACTGAGGATCTACAAAAAGGTAACTCCAAAGAAACATCCCTAGTTATTCTTTGCTTTTATCTTCTTGCACATGCACATGCATATCCTGTAGAAATCTCTGCCCTTTTGTTTCACTTTTACAACTTTCTTTGGCTTGTTGTAAGACACACTCTTCAAATATATTATCTGTCTGACTGGTGGATATAAAGCAATAACCTAAAGACATATGTGAATTCTAAAGAGAAATGATAAGTAGTAACATGTAATTGCTTAGAGTTTGTAAGAGTTAGGTTAATGATAGAAAATGTGTATTAATCAGTATTCCATTCAAAATGTATATATGTACTTGTTCTCACCTACCAAGAATACTGGTTCTCAACCATGGGTCACCCATATTAAGAAGGGGTGACATGGCCTGAAAATTTCCTCCTAGGTGTACCGATTCATTTGGGTACAATCATCTCCTCAAATAATAATATAATTTTATAAGATTTAAAATTTGAAATCCTGTCCTGATCCACTTTTCTACAGATCCAGCCCTGTGCCTTTATATTTTCTTGTCCATTCAAAAGGCTCTATTAATTAGTCCATGTTTACCAAAAATATAGTTTATAGATTATGGACTGGATGAGTCCTCTCAATTCCATATCTGAAACTTTCTAGCAATAGTGATCGGAAAAATCTGGAGAATTAGAGAAAATTCAGAAATTGTTTTACAGATTTTACATCTTGACTTTCTTTTGCAAGTTCATAATCAACTGAGAATTAGCATTTAACACAGACTTGGAAACCAAGAGGTGAAACTAGACATCTCTGAATTTCTGCATAAATTTTATTTTAAATGTTCTCATGCTTCCATTTCCTCACATATAAATCATATGATTAATAAGCAGACTTGAAGGCTACTTCTTAGACTAATTTTATATTTTCTCTGATATTACTAAATTTACATATATTAAAAGAAATTGTGAAAAATTAATTCATTGTGATATTTCCAGAGGTATTTTAAATGCTTCTTGACATGATTTCTCACTTTTAAATCTTTGGTTCCTGCTGTATAATAGAAAAGCACATGACAAAACGCTATGTAAGTATTTTTCTCCATTCAAGTCAAAATTTGCTTGGCAGTCATTCTCTCTGAACACCTGAGAACACTGTGTTAATAAGACCGATTCAGAATGATGCATATAACAGGCTGCACCAATAACACAGTATCTATCATACAATGTCTGTGAAAGAAGTACAGTATCAAAGACCAGTTGATAATTGTATTATAATAAAAAAACCAGGGCTTTATTTTAATCATAGAACATTAAAATCGGTATTACCTAAATCTTACCTTGGTTCAGTTCTAGCTTGGTTCCTGTCATAAGCAATAAACTGATTATGAGGATGTGTTATTTCATGTACTCGTGTGCATTGAGGCCATTTCATTGTCGGGAGGGTGGAGTGATGGATTATTGGTTTGATGGCTTATTGTATATTTTTAAAATAAGAAATAGAATATTTAAAAATTTTTAAATATTTTTCTCTAGACACTCACTAACAATTTTTAATGTTTCAATCCATGTTTAATTTGAATAATATATGGTCTGTGTATTTCAACTGGGGACAATAAAACATGTTGAAATACCAATTCTCATTTAAGCTAAGGAAAATGTACTGATTTGTCTAAAAAACAAACCCTCAATTCTAGTGCCAACTAGGGATTCTACCAACAATGTCCCTGATACCATGTACCAATTTCATGAGAAAACAGCTAACATATAAACCACCCCCTTCTACCCCCATTGCTTTGCGATCAGATCCCACACTTTGTGCCGAAGGAAACAGCACTATTATTACTCACTCATCAAGTGCCCACTTTTGATTTCTCTTGTAATTTATCTTAAATTGAAATGATATTGATTTTCGTGGGGAAAATTGCATATAGTCTCCCAGGAGATTTTTTTAAAGGACTAATCTTCGTGTGTGTGTTAGTTTTCTTCCTCTGTTTTATTCTTCCCGGTGATTTATCTACCTAATAACATTACAGATAAAACATGGTCTTTCCATTTATTTCAAGAGCGGTTCATGTTTGAGCATGCTTTGTCCTTAATTGCCTGGGGCTTCAGAAAGCCCCGTCTTGAGTGGGCTGAAACAGGTTGCAGTCTAAGTAATTAAGGCACTGAGCCACACACGTCTACAAATGGCTGGTCTGCTTCTTCGACGTGTGATATTTAACTAATTGCTCATTGCTGTGAAAACCTCGTGCTTCATACATGCCATGGCTTTAAAGTGAATACACATCACTTTTATATTTCTTAAAATAGCATTGAGTAATAGCGAATGCTACAGCGGCCAGGCACTTGGAGAAATACCATCCTTTACTGTATGCTGTGCAGTTTAATTCCAGGCTGATGAGATGATCTGGCATGCCTGAGAAAAGCATGAGGCACCTGAGACTTTTACAAAATGCCTGAGAATTGAGTGACCAGGATGTAGAGAATTGGAGCCTCGGCCACCCCTGCCTTTACCTCTTCAGTCTGATCGCCTCATCAGTACAGTGAGGCATTGCATTAAATGGCTGTAGACAGACTTTTCAACGTAGTGTTTTCATGGGAGAATAAAGAGGATGCATACGGAGTAAAACAAGTGCCTTGTGATATCCAGACATTTTCATCAGAATATCTACTATGCTATTTAGAAGAAAAAAACTTAAATTTGTTTTTTATTAGATATTCCATTCACCCTTACATGCTGACATGTTAGTTAAGCCTTTTCCTGCTCTTGCACATTAAAATACTATTCTTGACCAATCTGACATCTGCTGCTGCAGGGAGGAATTTTATTTGCTGCGGGAGGAAAAATGGCCTTGTGTCTCCTTAAACATACGCAGGCCGTGCGATGTATGAGCTCGATCTTATGCTCTCATCCGGCGCTGTAAACTCTGGGCCTGCGATTTATTTGTTGTTGTTGTGGTTATTTCTCTTGAAAAATTTTGTTTGCAGCTTTTCTCCCCCTAATGGTTTGGTGCCTGCTATAATAATGATGCCCCCAAAAAACAAATCAAAAATGAGTAAATAGCAATAGTATTTTTAACCCTCAAAGAGGAGTCGGATGCCTCGGCAGGCATTCTCTTCTCCCCCGGGCCTTTGAATGACCTTCATCTGCAGAGACGACCTGGCGCCACCACTGCCCCTGATGGAGATGTCAATGTCAGAGGGGGCGCCTTCCAACAGTGTGCAGCCCTATGGACCCGCCCTTGGCTGATTTAATTCCCAGAAGACTGGCGGCTGAGGGCAATGAAGAAGTACTTGAAACATCCTCAAAGGGATTGTGTTAGTTTGGCTTTGTGTTCCGGTTTGTGGCTAGAAGAGGAAAAAGAGGGATTTAAATCCAAAGCAGACTTTATAAAAGAAAGACTCCTTGCCCAGCTGGCGTGGCTCAGTGGTTGAGCATCGACCTATGAACCAGGAGGCCGTGGTTTGATTCCTGGTCAGGGCACATGCCCAGATTTCAGGCTCTATCCCCAGTGTGCTGCATGCATGGATGACTCTCTCATCATTGATGTTTCTATCTCTCTCTCCCTCTCCCTTCCTCTCTGAAACCAATAAAGATATATTTTAAAATAAATAAATAAAAGAGAGATTTATTTAAAGCAGTAAGATATAACGCTATTATGCAAAACCACTCTGCACTTGTTTTCATCCATACCTGCGTCTGGTGCCCAGTCTACAGAGCTTGTCTGCAGACACCTGAGGTGTTGTATTTTTGTTGTTGTTTTTGTTTGTTTGTGTGTGTGTGTGTGTGTGTGTTTTAAGATAAAACTCTTTTATTGAAGTAAGATGAGTATTTCATATCCCATGACTGCTTGAAACAGCCAGGAGAGCTAGGTCCTGTATCTCCTCTAGAAGCATGCACAGATTTCTTCCCTTGGCTTGGCAGTATTTTTAATAATTTTCCTGAATGACCTTTATTTTGACTTCTTGGGCAAGCTGAGCTTCCATAGATCTGGTTACTTCCTTCACCAATTTACTCTTTCGCAAGAGGGAACTCTGATGAAGAAGTTCTGTAGCTGGTATGGTTTGTTGCTCATTATTTCAAGCCTGACTGAATCGGAATGGCATCATGACTTCTGTAAGGGTATTCTCACTGTCACGTGGTCAAACAAATGGAAGGTAACCAATCCCCCTCGTGTTGTGGTAGGGGTGATTTGGTTTTGAAATCGTGGAAGGTATCCTGGCTTCCATTCAGAAAGGCTACCTGGTCCACGTAAGATGACTAAACCATCTTTATTTTTTAGATAAGCAGCACCTTTTATCCCACACCTCAGTATACAGATACCTGAGGTTTTTATCAATGAGAATCATGATGCTTTGGCAAAGGAATACATAAGAAAAGACAGATGACAGCTCTTGTTGGGCCTTTGCAGCCATCTCCTGTAAAAATCTCTTTCACTTTTACAAAGGAAAACTTCCTTGATCAAATTGCCACTGACCTGGAAGTCATCCATCTCTATTAGAAGGCTGGTTCCTCTCACCACTAGGTGGCAGTGTAGTCTCACACTTATGGTTATTCAAGGCCCTGCTCCTAAAGAGGAGGGCTCCACTGGGTGTCAGGACTCTAAGCACCTGAATATTCATGTCTCCTTTATTCAAAGGACAAGCATATCAGCACTAAATCTTGACTCCGTACATCAAACTCTGAAAGTTCCAGTTGTGTTTGCTTTTATTTTCAAAGGAAACACTTGAATACATTTTCGACACGGTAGACCCAGTTTTTCATGCAGCTCTTCCAACTGTTTTTTATTCAAAATGTTCAATTTGAAAATGGCTTTATAAGGACATACAAATGGAGAACTTGAGAGATGAGATTTTATTGTTTAAGAAATGGATTTAAAACTCACAAAAAATAAACAAAGCTTAAATTTGTTTCAGAAAACATTTAAGAGTAAGCTAGCATATATAATTCAATTCTTGGAGTATTTTCAAGGGCCTAATTGTGTGAATAACTTAAAATATTTTCTATAAGAGAGTTTCCAGGAATTATTATGTTTAGAAGAGACCATTGGCTTACTGTTATAACTTTAGTAGGGTTAGGAATAAATTATAGATTATTATCAAGTCTCTTCTAAAAATATCCTGATTTCTTAACTATCAGTGTAAACTCCTGGATTCCTGGGTAAAGAAATTTGTAAAATCCCATTTCATATATTGTTGGCAGACTTCCCCGTTCAGGGCTGTCTTTATCACCTTCTTTGACACACAAAGTGCAAATCTGCAATTCAGAGGAAAAAAATCAATAAAGTATTTCCTGCGTCTTAGCCCTTTCATTGCACGAAAATAAAACCCAGGTCCAAATAGGTAAACATCTTACTCAACATTTTTGAAGATATCAAATATAAACTTGCTTATTCATTTGGCCACCTATGTATTTTTATTCTTTCTGGAGAAGCTGCTTTAGAAAAACCCTGCTAGAAAGGCTCAGGGGCATGAGCCAGAAAAGGAACACAACCTTTGCAGTCTCTTGATGAGGAAGGATCCCAGGCCCCCCATCCCTTCCTCACGCCTCACAGGCCTCCTTGCAGAGGATTCCCGCAGAGCAAGGGCCATGCTGCCCAGGGCGCCTACTGTGAGGTCTCAGCAAATGCTCCTTTCTGTTCCCTAAGAAAAACACCCACCCTCAGGAGACCAACGTGTAGAGAGAATCAATGGGCAGAAGCTAGAACTCCGTTTATGTTGGGAATTGCCTAGAATATTTTAGGACTCATTTCAGTCACCAGTGGTAGGCTACTGGACTTTCACAATAATGTGGTAAGAGTGCATAGCAAACTGTTAAATCTAGGAAAATAAAGCTTGCCCTTGATTGGCCCTCTTTGAAATGCAGCAATGATCTTCTAGGTTTCATATATCCTCAGACATCACTTTTTGTCTTTTTGTCTAGTTATATTTTTTTTCTTCTTTTCTTTTTTAACAGGTGGGCAGTGGTCATGTAGGAGGGAAATGGGTTTCAATGGGAAATTTGATCCCTATTAGGTTTTCTGAGACACAGCGCTTCATTTTTGCTCACAGTGCCCCCTGGCGGTAGAATGGAAAGAACGCATGTGTGTTCTGAAATGAAGGCTCTCCTGGGAATATACATTATGACCTGTTTGAATCCTGTTTATCTGATTGCTTTTTGAGATGGGTTTTATCAGAACATGTTTTATATTTCTGTAGACAATAAGATCTATTCTGAAACGCACGTCTTTGTCACTAGGTCAGGCATTAGGGAGGCAGAGGTGAATAGGAAGGGCAAGTCTTGGGGCAGCCGCTATTTCGCTGTTCTGGCTGTCAGCTGGGGAGGCAGGACACTGGAGAGTTCGGGATACAGCTCTTCCTTCTTTGTGATGTCTTGACTCAGCTTGGGTAGGGGGTGTGACAGCAATAATATCCCCACCGGAATGTGTAATGTTTCCCTGGGGAACAATTTTGCTCCTAGGGAACCCTGGCTGCAGCACAGAGGAACATAGAGATGTGGAACATAAACTAGATGTCCTTTCTTCTGCATACTTCACTGCTCTGTCATGTAAATTTCATGCCCAAACAATTGACTTTGCAATATTTAAATTCCCCAAAACTGAATGACAGGACCACCTATCTTGCTTGTCACATTTTGGCTTTTTCTAAAGACTTTCATTATTTATCTACATTGATTGGATGACCTTCGCCATCTATTTGCTAGCTTTGAAAGATTTAAGTCTTCCATAAGTATAACCTGGCTGCATTCTTCCACAGATTAATTAGAACTATTGGTCTCCTGTCACACATTTATGAATTGTGCTTCCTTTACTTTTGCCCGGCGTGGACTCAGATCAAGACAGTGTTATCTTTATAAGACACAAAGATTAGCCTTTGTAGTACAACCTAGTGAAAAAGGCACTGATTTTTATCAAACTAAAACTTAATATATTTCTGTTAAGGTATGCCTGCTCTTACCACATTGAGAATATTATAAATACCAATTCATACTTGTCAAGCAGTCCTTAGAAACATTTGGGAAGACGATACAATGCAAAGTTGATGAAAATTCTCTGTTTTTTTTTTTTTCCCCCCCTGGCTTTGAAACAAACACTATAACATAGCTTTGGGTAGCTTTGATTTTCTCAGTTCACTACAGGATTTCACAATACCAAAAGTATCTTTTGAACTCTCTCAAATTTTCCAGACATTACAAGGAAGAAAAATAAAGCTGTATTCATTGTGATATGAAGTAAGTACAGTTAGGATACTGAAAGAAAACTACCACAATTCTTTCATGTAGGCAATTGGGAATTTTTGAGTGCAAACTCATCCACTACTATCCACTCTTCAGCAAGCACTGATGACACTATGAAGTGTGTTCTGTGTGTGTGGAGTGGAGGAGAGGAGCAATCAACTTGAGTATGTCCTCAACTCCATTAGCCCTACCTAGACTTCCAAAACCATAAAGTCTAGGTAAAATCAGGTAAAACTAGGAAGCTGGACCAGTATGATAGTATCTTCTCCTCCTCCTCTTCCTCCAGCTCCTCCTCCTCCTCCTCTCCTTCTTTTTCTTCTTCTTTACTTCAGAGAGGAAGAGAGAAGGAGAGAGATAGAAACATCAACTATGACTGATTGGCTGCCTCATGCATGCCCCACACCGGGGATGGAACCTGCAACCCCAGCAAGTGCCCTGACCAGGAAACGAACTGTGACCTCCTGGTTCATAGCTAGATGCTCAACACTGAGCCATGTGGCCGGGCAGTATGGTAGTATCTTAAAGATGCTTTAAGATCTTCAACCTGGAAGCAAGGGGTGCCTTCACTCTTTGGCAGTTGTGTTTTTAGGGAGCTATATTCCTAAGCTTTTTGCAGGCGTTTTCATGTTATTTTGTTGCATAATGAGCATTGTTTTGTCTCAAGGTTATCTGGTGACTATTTGCTGACTTCATATTAGCTTCTCTGATCACACTTGCTCCAAAGATTTCCTGTCAGTCCATCTCTTCTTCTCACAACTTCTCCATAAAATGGCTGACGACAGTGACGTACCAACAATGACGTACCAACAATGAGAAGGCAAAATGTATTATTTACAGAAATAAATCAATAGCAAAGTGAAAACAAAATTTTAAATTTCCAGAGAAATTGCACTTTTCTAAAGACATGAAAATAAATCTGTTCTCTTAACATAAAAGTTGATTCAGAAGATGAACCGGTTTTGCTCTGATGTAAATATTCAGTGTAAGGTTCTAAAATCTTTAAGGCATCAGCTTGATCTGCCTTGTGCTTCGAGGAGTACAGAGACTTTTCTGACTGAATCTCTGGATGGCTTTCTGGGGACCCGGGGGGTGGGGGTCGGGTGAGGAACAGCAGTCAAAAGCTACTTCAAGGGGTCAGACACCATGAACGACATCCTAGAAATCAACCATTTCAGCTCCAACTTTGGTGACTCTTGCATTTGTGTTTGGGAACTTGGTGGCCATATTTCTCTAATGTTACCTTGTAAAAGAGCACAGTAACTTACGTCTAAGTAGGTGTGGCAGGTTTTCATGTGGCCATTGTGATACTTCCTGTGTAGCCAAGGTGACGAAGTGCTGAGTTATTGCCCCCAAATGTCCTCAGTACTTCAGGTGATGGCAATGTCCATAGGCCTTAGAAGATTTAACGTGCATTACTATCCCCTTTGGTGCAATGGTATTCTCTCTTGTGTGGGAATATGGCATATGTACAAAATAAGCAAACTAGATAAAAGACAGTCCACTAAACTATCTCTGTTGCCCATTCAGTATTACTTAGTGATCAGAAGGAATCTAGTTACTCCCAAAGCATCTGGCCAGTTCATTGAATTTTCATTTTGGAGAAATTTGGTTATATTAAATGTGGTTATATTAAATTTATATTAAATGTGTCAGCCTTGTCAAATGCTAACATAAGTATTTTATTATTTTTTTACAAGAAATATTATTCCCTCACCCCTACCCATGGCTTTAGCTGATATCCACATAGTTAGCCTAAGATGCAGGTTTCAAGGGTGACAAAATGTCATTTACTAATAAATGGCACTCTCAAATCATGTTTCAAGGGTTTACTATCAATAATTTAGAAATAATAATATATTTATAACACATACTAGAAGTAGGATAAAGTTATTTATAAATGCTTAATAAATGTTTGATAATGCTTTTGCCATCCATGCTATAAATGATAAATAGGTGACTATAGATACCTAGTTAAAAATGAATATTCAGTAGTTATGGTTGTTCTATAATGGCTTGAAAAAAGTTATTAAAAGAGTGAATTACATAATTTTCTCAACTAATTATGACAAAATCCATAAGCTTTGAAATAGTTTGTAGGAATTGTTGAGTTATTATAGCTAACGACACTTACTTAGTACTACTGATTTTGGGTGCATAGAACCAAATACATTAAAACACAGTTTCTCTTAGTCCTAAATTCCAAAGCAGCAGTTGCCAAACTTGGATTTGTTATGTCCTGAGATGTTACTATTTTAGTAAGAAAATCATGTTTAAATTATTTGCACGCAAATACCAACTCCGGATGCACTTTTATGTGAGGAGGATGTGAAAGCTGTTGCATAGGATGACAGAGTCCTCGGGAGGTTTCCAGTTGGGAATTCTCACCTGTTCTGTTGAGATTTTATGAGAAAAGCAAGGAGTGATTTGCAAGGGAAGGCAGCTCTTACCCATCAGCTGGGTCAGCTCTGGGCAGTCACTGGGGTTGCAGGTGTGGCATCCAGTTCTCCCTTTCTCCCAAGAAAGAGGAGGAGCCAAGTTCTATTTTAGTCTTTATATTGTGTTTACCCACCCCAAGCCCCTCGTGTTGTTTATACATAGTATAAGTGCATGTATAGACTTTAAAAATTCAACCAGCATTTGTGTGAAAACCAGCTACTCTCCTTATCTCCATCCACATCTGATATGGATGCACTTCTCCTGTACTTTTGTCAGTGGCTCCCTGTTGCTTTCCAAAGGATGGCTAAACCAGTTTCCATGTCCATACAGCGATGGCACCGGGATACTAGCTTAGAAGTTTCAGTGTAGGCGCCGAAGGTCCAAGAGATACTGAAGGGATGTGAGAGAGATCAAGATGCAGACCTACTTGCAGAGAGATGTAGCTGTAATGGGAGTCCAGCCTGCTCAGCAGAGGAGGCAGAAAGGGTTGTCTCCCCTCAACTCGGGCCTAGAGTGAGGAGCACTTTAAGCGACCACCCAGAGAACTAGACATGTGTCCACTGACTTAGTCTGAAGATGAGAGGTGACAGTTCATGGCCTGATGCAGAGGGCCCGGCGAGAAAGGGTTACTCCCACTGTCATCAGATCAGAGGCACAGGAAGCCCTGGGCACAACAAGCGAGACTCTCGGTATGAATGTTGATTTGAGAATGTCACTCTCAAAGGGCCCTGCTCAAGAAATATTTCGCCGAAGGGCCCCTGACTTCAATAAAAAGGGGCTGTGGCGGGGGAACAGGGGGAGCCCAATAGGAGCGATTAGAAAGCTTTCCTGCAAGAGCCAGCTTTAACCAGTGCAAGCGCTCATTTCCCAGCCACCCTAGTGGGTCAGGGAATCGGGATTCAGGGACCAGATATTAGTTTGTTGTTGTTGTTGATAGTATTTCAGATATCTTCCATCCCCCCTTGCCCCACCCCCCCATTTCCTCCCAGCCCCTACTCACCCACGCCCAGGTCTTCACTACCCTGTTGTCCGTGTCCATGGGCTATGCATATAAGTATAGAAGTTCTTGGATTTATCTCTTCTCATCCCCCCAACCCCACATCAAGGCAGGTCAGTCTGCTCCATGCCTCCCTGCTTCGGGTCTTGTTTTGTTGGTCAATTCATTTTCTTCATTAGATTTCGCAGGTAAGTGAGGTCGTGTGAGGACTAGATTAGATGCCGTGGGGGATGAGGAAGGAGGGCTCCCCTCTCCGCCCCGCTGCCCCCACTGCACACACAAAGGGAGGTACATGCAAACCCAGCCCCTGCACACTGACCTTTGCTAAATTAACAAGAACAATGGGCAAGTGCAATAGCTACAGAGACATAGACAACGGGATGGAATGTGACAACGGGATGGAGTGTGGCAACGGGTGTCAAACTCCTGAGGATCCATTTACGGGAGGGAATGTGAAGGACAGTGAGCAGGGGAGGGAGGGTGAGCCCCCCCAGGGGCAGGAGAAGGAGAGTCAGTGCTCTGGGAGGGCGCAGCGTGTGCAGAGTGTGCGCAGGAAGGAGAGGGTGCCTGGGACGCGGAGATGGGAAGCGGGTCTTGCTGTATTGGAGCAAAGACTGTGAGATGAATGACGAACGCATGTAAAAAGTCAGAGATTCAGCTGCTGACTCCGCAGCGACCTCACTCTGCCCTGAGATCACCGGCCGGGTCCTATCCAGGCCGCTTATTTCATCCCTGCCAAGAACTGCCTTTCTCAATAATGATATTCGACTGTTAGTGTCTCCTTATTTACATTATACACTTTTTAAAATATGTTTTTAGTGATTTTAGAGAGGAAGGGAGAGGGAGAGAGAGAGAGAAACATCAGTGATGAGAGAGAATCATTGATCGGCTGCCTCCAGCACACCCCACACTGGGGATCAAGCCCATAACCATGACCTCTGGGTTCACAGGTCCAGGCTCAACCCTGACCGGGCTAAAGCACACACTTTGGGGGAGTCGAAGCTGTCTGCTCTTCTGTGCTGCTCCCAGGCCACCAAGCCCTGGGCTGGGGCCCCAACAGGCACTCACTAGTCATCTGTGCGTTTCACGATCAGTCACAGTGTCACAAGGAGGCAGCCACATGAGCTTCTTGACTTGTCCACAGAGGATGCTGTTGCAGTGATCAATTCCGCCAGTCAGGCGGACTGGCTGCAGAAACAGGGGGAAAAACATGAGCGGGACTCAGTGACAAACTGGACTGAATGTGACTGAAACTCGGGTGCCGTTTCGGAAAATGCCATCAGCAGCGACGAGGGCAGAGCCACCCGTGCAGGAGCCTGTGTGCGGCCGGCGGGCCTGGGCAGGTGTGGGTCACAGAGGCCTCCCGGCCCTCACCCCGCAGACAGGGCCAGGGCATCCGCAGGAAAGGGGGGCACAGCGACCTTCCCATCCCGCCCTTTATGTTTGTGTTTTCCTCTTGGTAAATGGAACCTCACGATTATGAATGGCAGCGTTTTCTGCGGCCACAGCGGTGGCCTCATTAGGAGTGCTGCCAGGGTTGCCCACCCAGCACCCAGGTGCCAGCCCCGTGCTCAGTGAGATGTGAGGAACTCCTCCTGGAGGGGTGCGGGCTCACCCATGAGCAGGCGCACCCCACACCAAGCCGGTCCTGATCAGCTCCATCACCCCCAGGCTGCTCCTGCGGGCCCAGTGCACAGGCGGAGTGCACCCCCTCAGGAAATACATCAGAGCGGGATCTGCCTTCTTCCCCAGCTCTTCCAAAGAGAGCCCCAGCCCTCCAGGACAGTGTCCGGGCCCCGAGAAGTGAATGTCACAGGTGGCCTCACGCACTGCCTTTCCCTGCGATGCTGCCCTGCGGGCAGGGTATGTTCTGCCCCCCACCAACCCTCCACCCCAGGGATCTGTCAGACCTTTGCTGTCCCCATAGCACTTGCTCTTTTTTAAAAATATATATATATTTTTATTGATTTCAGAGAGGAAGGTAGAGGGAGAAAAACATCAGTGATGAGAGAGAATCATTGATCAGCTGCCTCACGCACACCCCACACTGGGGGTTCTGAGTCCACAATCCGGGTATGTGCCCTGAGCAGGAATCGAACCTAGGACCCTTCAGTCTGCAGGCCAACGCTCTATCCACCGAACCAAACCAAACGTGCGGGGGCAGCAGTTGCTCTTTTGAGCACCTGCGGGTGGGGGCAGAGAAAGAATACTTCAGATCCTTGTTCAGTGGCTGCCCGGGTCCTCTCCTGGATCACATGGTGTGTTCCATTTCTCCTGTAATCTGAACCGCGCGCCAGCATGCTGGTGATGTGCACACAATCAGCATTCTGGGATCTGCGGGTCTAATGGGCAGATCCGCTGGCTCCCCCACGCTCCTCATGATTCCTGGAGGCAGTCTGGATGAGGCCAGACCCGGGAAGGGTGTGTGATCCCATGACTGTCATGTTGATGCTGTGGGTGGTGAAAAGGCCTATGGGCCCTAATGGCTGTACTGATTATGCCGCCCTCCAGGAATGCATTTTTTTTTTTTTAATTCTCACTGGAGGATATTTTTCCATTGATTTTTAGAGAGAGTGGAAAAGAGAGGAAAAGATAAATATCAATGTGAAATATCTATGCATTGTCTCCTGTACACACGCCAACCAGGGCCCGGGCCAGGGAGGAGCCTGCAACCGAGGTCCATGCCCTTGACCTGAATCCAACCCAGGACCCTTTGGTCTACAGGCGGACACTCTATCCACTGAGCCAAACCAGCTAGGGCCAGGAATATATTTGACTAATGCAGTTTACACTTGATAACTTTAAAAACCGCCACTTTTAACTTTTTCTTGAGCGCAGGTTTTTTGCAATATTGAGACTGCGCATTTTTTTTTTTTTACTTATCTGATGCTGTTTTAATGAATATAGGTGTTAAGTGTGACGATTTAAATGAAATGCTGTTGTATTGTGAAGGTCAGCCACTAGCTAGAACATCGTGGGAAAGTTACTTAACCTCTCTGGGAAAATGGGGGCCATAATTCCAACTCATAAGGTTGTGGTGAGTAGTGAATGAGATGCTTTGTAATTATCTATCAATTAACAGTGCACATAGCCTGTGTTCATAAATCCGGTGTCCTCGAGTTTCAGTAAAACAGCAATCAATGGAATGCAGTGCGTATGTTGATTCTTCAGTATATACACATTGATTTCAGATAAATCATGCGGTTGTTGCTGTTCATTTGTTCACATCGGTCATCTCTAGCGTCTTCCTTGCCCCACAGTCTCACCTGCGCCAATGCTGCTCATGCGAAGCACTCGCCGTTAGGGAGAAAGTCCCAGTGGGCAGCACATGAGTGCCTGCTGTCTTCACATCTGGATTAGCCCAGGCCCCGTGACAGCGCAGAGCATGGGAGGAATGATGGGAACCAGGGGACACCAAGCTTGACCCAGTAGATTCTGTGATGCGTTTGTTCATTTTGCTTATAATATAACCATTGTCAAAGGAGACAGGAAAATGGTGTGCCATTGAGAGAAATTTAGGATTGAGGATTTACTGCAATGAGTACACTTTTGGGCCTAAAATAAAAGGCCTTTATAATCTATCCCCTGTCTACTTTTATAGAATCATGAGTGTATATGCAGGAGTGTATATACACATCCACATCTTTTTGTTGCTGCTAATCTTCAGCTTAGGAGACTTTTTCCACTGATTTTTTTTTTTTTTTTTTTTTTTTTAGAGAGTGGGAGGGAAAGTGACAGAGAGAGAGAAACATTGATGGAAGAGAGACATGTATTGGTTGTTCCCTGGGGCCAGGGATTGAGCCTGTAACCAAGGTCCCCCCCCCCGCCCCCACCAAGTCCCTGGGCCAAAGCTCCATCCACTGAGCCAAACTGGCTAGGGCCATATCCATATCTTCACTGTCTGAACACACCTCCGCCATGAGCCCTCATGATTTACTCTCAGCATAATAATGATTTACTCTCAATGCATAATAAACACACTGTGTCTGAATGCTTTTAGGAAGAACAGAGGCTACATTTTCTGCAGAGGGCGAAGGTATTCTGTGCTCTAACTTAGCTTTTGAGACTTTCTATATTAATAATGATAAATTACCTTGTGGATCAGTCTTTCTCTATTCTATGTTCTCTCTAGTTACATAAGGAAATGCAGGCTTCGCGAAGAAAAAGAACAAACTTAGCTGGCACGTTTACAGAACTTGTGTGATAACTATTTCCTAATTGGCTGTTAAAGGGAAAGATTCTTAGTCATAAAAAGCTAAAGCCTGTAGACTGTTTACAATGCACAAAGATGATGCTAAACACTTTGCATAGGACATCATATCCAGTCACAATCTTCTAAGTGGGAAAACTATATCAAGAAGCCAAGTTACTTGCCTAAATCATAGAGCTGCTATAGTCTGGCTCAAGGACTCAAACCCAGTCTTGCTACAGAACTTGTCTTTACCATTTTATACGGAGTCTTTTTAAGATAATAATAATAATAATAATAATAATAATAATAATAAAGAAATATTCCTTAGTAAGAAATTCTGATCAGTATCAGCACCCAATAAAAAAGGATCTGCATTTAAGTCCATGAGTTGGTGTTTTTCAAGTGGGTCCAGCAGATGAGAGCAGTGCTACGGGAAGGAGAGGGGCCAAGGAACAGAGAGCACCTTCCAGTGCTGAGATGCAGAGCACTGGAAATCCTACGGGAGCACAGATGGAATGCCCATCACGCAAAAGGAAGAGATGAGTCAGTGAGCGTTTTGCATGAGGTCTGTGAGAATTTGCTTTCAGCATTTTTTACACCCTATCTAATAATAGACAAATATGCAAATTGACCATACCTCCGACAAACCCACAAGCCATGCCCACAAGCCACGCCTGCCATCCAATCAGAGCGAGTATGCAAATTAACCCAAACCAAGATGGCTACAGCCACAGAGAGCAAGGTTTCCCAGGTAACAGAGGAAGCCAAGCTTTCCGCCTGCCCTTGCCAGGCCTAAGCCTCCACTCAAGCTACAAAGTTTCAATTATAGAAGGTAAACAAATTCAAACAAATGGTGGCAGAATGGAGCTTGAGAGAGCAGGCCAGGGTTGCCGCCGGCAACAGGGGAAGCAAAGCTTTCCGCACACCCTGGCCGGGCCCACCCGCTTAAGGCAACAAAGTTTCAATTATAACCCCAATAGAAATGGCTGCCGGCCTCGGAGGGAGCCCCAGGCTTGGCTCCGCTCCAGGCTACAAAGTTTCAATTGTAGAAGGAAAATAAATTCCAGATACCAGGGCCTCCACTTGGGTTGTCAGGGGTTGTGGCCGGCCTGCAAACCACCACAGGCCCCTTGCTCAGGCCGCCCCACACCCCAAGGGAACCCCCACCTGATCCAGGATGCCCTTCAGGGCAAACCAGCTGGCCCCCACCCCTGTACCAGGCCTCTATCCTATCTAATAAAAGAGTAATATGCAGATTGATCATCACTGCAACACACAATATGTCTGCCCCCATGTGGTCAAAGATCCTGCCCCCATGTGGACACAAGATGGCCACCACAAGATGGCCAGGAGGAGAGGGCAGTTGGGGGGCACCAGGCCTGCAAGGGAGGGCAGTTGGGGGTGATCAACCCTGCAGGAGAGGGCAGTTAGGGGTAACCAGGCTGGCAGAGGAGGGAAGTTGGGAGCAAACAGGCTGGCAGCGGAGTGGTTAGGGGGTGATCAGGCTGGCAGGCAGAAGTGGTTAGGGGCAATCAGGAAGGCAGGCAGGCAAGCAGTTGGGATCCAACAGTCCTGGATTGTGAGAGGGATGTCCGACTGCCCGTTTAGGCCCGATTCCTGCGCGGGTGGCTCTGCCCTCGTCGCTGCTGATCGACCAGCCAGCGATTGGGCCTAAACGGGCAGTTGGACATCCCTCGAGGGGTCCCAGATTGGAGAGGGTACAGGCTGGGCTGAGGGACAACCCCCCTCCATGCAGGAATTTTGTGCACCGGGCCTCTAGTATAAATATATGAAGACAGAAACGAAAGACTTATATTGTTGCCAACAAATATTCAGGTTGTGTTATCTGTGCTTTAAACATCACAAACGAAGCACTTCTGGGAATAGGAGCTGTCTTTCCACCAACATAGGGTGTCCCAAAAATGTATACACATTTTTATAATTTTAAAGGCTGTGTTTATTAAAACACACTTTTCAAAATTGAGCTATTAGCTATTAAAATGTGTATACATTTTGAAGGGATACCTTATATATATATGGGTCAACAGACCCAATGTGATTAGATGAAGAGTTTAGCAGTATCTCAGGCTTTTGACCCTCTAATTCCTGGGTAGAAAAGTTATTAATAAATTTTTCAAAAACTTTTTTTATAGTTTATTGATTTTCTTTTTAGAGAGAGGAAGGGAGAGGGATAGAGAGATAGAAGCATTGATGAGAGAGACTCATCAATCAGCTGCCTCCTATACACCTCCTACTGGGAATCAGGCCTGTTGACTGGGTATGGGCACTAACTGGGAATGGAGCTGACAACCTTTTGGTGTATGGGACAATGCCAAACCAACTGAGCCACACGGGCCAGGGCTGACGCTTTTTCTTCTGCTATTCTCAGATCATAGGTGATGTGGAACTGTGGGCGTATGGCACTTAGTCATTGCAGATCTAGGCAAGCAGTTCAGATGCCATGACAGCTTATCCACGATGCAGGAGCAGATGCATCTGTGAAACAGAGGCACATATTCCATCTGGAGAGTGGGGAGGTTTCCTTTTACATGAATATGTAGCAAAACAGGGATTTCTGTTTGTAATGACTGTTTGCCAAAGCCCTATACTTTTCCCACCTACAAGCCAGAGCCGCACCCTGAACTCCTTCTCAGGAGTGGTATCTGTGATTTTGAGGTGTGTTGACCTCACCAAAAACTTGTGCATCAGTGACAGCAATGGCTTTCCATAAATCAATTATTATCTATGCCATTTTTTAAACTGTTTTAGGAATGTCTTCATTAATCTTTCTCCCCCGTCTCAGTAGGAAGGAGCAGTACAGTAGAAAAATATCTCTGCTAGTTCCAGTAGCAGGGTCAGCAAATGCCCTCTTGTAATGGGCTTTTTTTAAACGCCTTTATGATGCTGCCCATTGCTCCTCCCGGGCATCAGCAGTTGAGAAATATGGCAATTTTTAGCCAAACCGACAAGGTCCCAGGGCTCTAGGTGCTCAGGGGCCATCATTTTCCCAACATTAGAGCCCATATCCTGACGTCCTCAGTACTTCGAGGCCGCCAGCACTTCACTCCAGTATTCACATTTCATTTTGTGTGACAAATGGACATGAGGCCTTTAATGCATTCCATAATGCTCCTCTTATACTGAGCTTTGTGCCCTATTTGCCTCTCCCAGGGTTCACCCACATGCAGGGGAATGATCTCTGTAGGGGTCAAGCTGTGTGTGGGGGTCAGGCTGTGGCACAGGATGAAGACATTAGGATTCAGTGGCAGAAATAGTGTTTTTAGAGATGAGATGTATATGTGTCCTCTAATCAGAGGCCCTAAAATTCATGACATGTCATTTAAAGAGGTGATTCATCTTATGTTTATTAACAAAGAAAATTTTTTACTGTGCATTCATTTATAACTAGAGGCCCGATGCACGAATTCATGCACGGGTGGGGTCCCGAGGAGGGTGAATGGGGGGCCGGGACACGATCGGCCCTCCAAATGGGGGGTGGGATACCTTTGCTAGCCAAGATCCGGATCCCGCTTACTGACATTCATGCTGGTTGTGGGCAGCCACCTGGTGGCTGCTTTTATATTGTTTCTTCCTTGCAGAGCATCTAGGGAGGGGAAGCAGCGCTGTGCCCGAGGCTGACTTCCAGGCCAGCGGCACTGTCAGGATGGTTGTTGTAGCTGTGCTGGTCCAGCGGTGCTTGGCCTGTTCTCCAGAGATTGGACCTGCAGGACTTCTGAGGGAGTAAGGAGCTGCCACCTGGATGGGTCTCAGCTGAGCAGCGCTCCCGCTGTGTCCACCAGGAGGCAGCTCCTGTGTTAAGCGTCCACCCCCTGGTGGTCAGTGTGTGTCACAGCAACCGGTTGTTCCAGTCATTCAGGTCATTTGGTTGTTTGGTCTCTTAGGCTTTTATGTATGTAGATACTTGTTCTCTTGATGAAGGTAGACTAATCATGTAACTATTGCTTTTTAAATAATTGTAAAAGGCTGTATATATCAAAATGAGCAATTCAATATATTTCATTTATTTACAAAGTAATATTATTGAAACAGCAATCGATAAAATCTGTAAATATTTCTGCAGAATAATCATTACTATCTATCTGATTAATTTCTCAAATCATTCTATTTGAAACAAAATAGAGCATTAACAAGAAACACGTAAGGAATGATTCTTGTCTGGACAAGCTATTATTTAGCATTTGTGAAGCAAATTGCATTAAGCCTTCCAAAGAGTGCTCCTCTACTGTCTAAGGAAGATGACCTACAAAAGAAAGATGTTTGCTTCGAATGTTGTCTTTGATCCTCTGGTCCCTAGGATATTCTTTAGGACATAAATGCTCCAATGAGTAATTTGCCATAAATAGTATATGGTGTGTCCTATAGCATAGCGATAGAGTTCCTGTTTAAATATGCAGTGAGATAGAGTAGTGTGTAATATTTGTTTCCAACATGTTCCTTCCCAGCACAGCAAGGCACTAATCATAGGGCAGGGAAAGGTCACAGTGACTTCTCAAGGTAGTTTCCAACGCTTGTTTGCTCCTCACTCTAATACGAGGTGGCAGGCCAAGAGAGACACAGAGGAATAATTGCAAAACAAAAAGAGCGCATCTATTCCAAGTGTCCATATATTTGAAATTGATATTTTTTTATAACCTGTTCTGTCTTGTGGCAATTCATGATTATACTCCAGCTGTGTTTTCTCCTGGGGTCTTTAGAATGATAATAGGCTACCAGGGGCTGCTGGTAATCCTTAGTTGGCCTCAAGCTCATTCACATAAAAGTCAGGGTAGAAGACTGTACCAGACAGGAGTCCCCACCGTTGTTTCTCCCAATTATTATGAGATGAGTCCATGGTCTGCCCTTAGACAAGACGCAAACATTCCTTAGTGATATCCATTCATTTACTATAGCCAGGGATGTTCGGAGGACACAGCGGCCTCACTGATCTTATATTCTGGTGAGAGGAATGGAAAAGAAATTAGTATATGAATATTTAAATAAGATCATTACAAGGTGCCTTGAGGATATAGATTCGCTGCTCTGAGGGAGAATAAAAAGGGTGAATTTCTTTTTCAGCCCCTGTGTTTCCAGAAGGTAGCAATTGGAAACAGGTTAAGCTCAGGGACCAGCCAGTGAGATCCAAAACCATGGCATGTCATGATGTCTGATCAGTGCCCCTATCTAGCTTGTTGTAGGATCTGAGGTCATAGTTGTGGAAGGCATTAAAAATTAGAAAATGAAGTTTCAATGCACAGTGTTACGAATACTTAAGGGGAAGTAGAAAATTAATGTTCCTTCCCTGTTACTCAGATGACTGTGTGCATATGAGGGACCAACCTTCATTCACTGTAGGGGAGAAAAGGAGAAGGATTGGATTCAGGAAGTGACCACACACCAAAACCTTTGTTGGTGATGCAATTAGGCACCATGCGATACCACCTAAAGCCTGGCTCTGTTATTCTAGTTCATAAACCATCTGGTTTAGTGTTACTTCATAATGTTCTAAAATCCAGTATAATAGAAACACGTGCAATTTTTCATCTCCCTAAATTTTATCATAGGGTATTTAAGTTCTTAAAGATTTAATGAACACTAATATAGAAAGCCAAGCCATGTTTCTCTAACAGCAGGACTCATCCCCATTTAATTTAATCTCAGGATATATGATTTATCCTTAAGGAGAGATCCTGTTAGAAAAATATGAAAAACATTGTTCATGGCCATATGTTATTGTAAAACAGCATATTTGTATATTTAAAGACACTCCATTTGGTCCAAATCGAAGTAGGCTTTTTTCTTTTGTTGACAGTATGAAGCATATGCTGGGAAGAGGAGCCATAATTAAGTAGGAAGACACAACAGGGCGTGTGTTGTATTGGGAACGTGCCATGTACTGGGTGTGTAATATGCGAGGCCAAAAGAGAGGAGCCCACAGCCACTGTGGTGGTGGCGAAATTCCAGCCCAGCATGTGACCATATGCCTCACAGTCTGGCTTTGCCATAGTAACATGCCCTTATTATGAGTCATGTTACTTTTCACTCTAAGAATATTTCAGCCTGGCTGGTGTGGCTCAGTATTTGAATGTCCAACCATGAACCAGGAAGTCACTGGTTCAATTCTCAATCAGGGCACATGCCCTGGTTGTGGGCTCCATCCTCAGTGTGGGGCATGCAGGAGGCAGCCAATCAATGATTCTTTCTCATCATTGGTACTTCTCTCTCTCTCCCTCTCATTTCCTCTCCCTGAAATCAATAAAAACATATGTGTTGCTTTTTTTTAAGAAAAAAAATATTTCAAATCATTATCCTTTGGGCCCAAACCAGAAAAGTGAAAACTCCACCAACAAACCTTTCCTTTCTCTTTGTGTGTGAAACAGTTTGCTTTACATTATCTCATGTGCTTTAAAGGCTTCAGCTGGAGATACGGCTTCTATATCAAATGCTGAGGTAGACAACTGGAAACACACAGGCAATTTGAACCCATCAGAGAAGGGCTAACAGGGCATTAGATCTTAAGCCACACAGTGGAGAACTGAAGTAATTTGTTTTGCTTCTCCAGTTGCAGGAAATAGATTTGATCAGCTGAAGTGCTTAAATAAGACAAAAATCTTATTCCAAGGATCCCTTGGGCTTTTCAAAATGAGGCATAAGGAGAACAGAGCAAATTTCAAATTTTCCATTTTCTTTTTATATCTAGAAATGTTTTGAGAAAGGGGTAGAAAGTGATGTTACCTTTTACGTTGTGGTGTTGATGTAAAGAGCTGGGAAATGACATAGGCGCATTATGTCTTTCAACAAGTGTCTTAAAAAATACACTGTGTGCCCAGCTGGTGTAGATCAGGGGTTGAGTGTTGACCTATGAACCAGGAGGTCACGGTTTGATTCCCGGTCAGGGCACATGCCCAGGTTGTGGGCTCATTCCCCAGTATCGGGCATGCAGGAAGCAACCGATCAATGATTCTCTCTCACCATTGATGTTTCTGTCTCTCTCTCTCTCTCCCTTCCTCTATGAAATCAATACAAACATTTTTTAATGTACTATGTCAAGAGAGACATCAAGGGAGAGAAGATTTTTTGAAATGAGGAGTGCAGGAACCAGCTCAGGAGTAAAATACCACTGTTCTTCTGACATAGTAGATCAGTGTCTTATAATTCTGACCAGGAATGACATGGGGTAGAGCTGAGTATACATGTTTTTTAATAAAACTAGATCTACTCTAGGTTGCAGAATATGTTTATTATGTATTTTTGTTCAATTGTCAATGACCAGCATTAAATTTGACAATATTTGTGGCCATCACCCATTAATATGGGATGACTACTAACTCTAATATGACTTGACCTGAGAATGTTAAAAAAAATGAAAACTTATTATAGAACCTGATGTGTCTGGGAAATCTGTTATAAAAAGAATCAGAGGAAAGTATCAAACCTTATATCCTATATAATACAAGGGTAATATGCAAATTGTCCCCTAGACCAGGAGTTCAACTGGAGTTGGACCAGGGGGTGGAGCTGACCGGGGGGGGGGGGGGGGGAGCCTTGAGTGGTTGGTGTGGTGGCCCAATTGGCCCTGATCAGGGCGGGCCAGCCGGACCCCACTCGTGCATGAATCCGTGCACCGGGCCTCTAGTTGTAATATAAGGAGGGAGTTTGTCTAATGCTATAGCAACAGACAAGAGTCCAGTGGAGGAAACTATTGCCCCCTAGTGTAGAGATGAGGAGGGGTTCTTTGCAGGGTGTGATAAAGTGAAGTGACAGTAAGGGTGGGCTGTGAAGAGGAGGGCAGAGGTAACTTGGGCAGGGTGATCAGACATTTGGTGCAGGCGAGTGACCATAGGGGGAGTAGTTACCGGGTTCGGTTTTCCCTGGAAATGGGTGGTTGGAAGGTCAGAATTTTAGAGAAGAAAGGCATGTGGTCCCTGCTTTCAATCCCTACTTTTCAGAGGAGACCCCCCACAGTGCTCCCAGTGGGTGGTTGACTCAGAGATGCATGCCTTTAGAATAAGCCCAAACCTGAATGGAACTTGCTGACCTCCCAGTTCACTGCATTTTCCACGCGGGGAACTGATTTGAAAGGCACAGTGAATGCTATTTACTGTAGAGGCAACGGAAAGCCGGTGAAGGATTCTGTACGAGGCAGGATGAGTGGTACCTAAGGAAGATGCTTTGGGCTTGAGTGTGGGAAGGACTGAACACTTCTGTCAGACCCTGTCAGTCAATTCAGGAGCAATGAAATCTGTTCATGGACATAGAAGCATAATGGGTTATGAAGGGGACGTTTAGAGTATTTGAGATGCACTTTTTTTATTTAGGTTATGAAATAGTGGAAGGTAATTTCTATACCTGAGGTATCCATGATACCATCCACTAGAGAAACTGAATTTCTCATGTGTGGGGGTACCTCCCCACACATCTGTATTCTGTCTCCTTCTCTCTCAAAAGTAGGTCATGGTCTTGAGGAGAAACAATACATGCATCAAAAGAGATAAGGAAATCATCAGAGAGAAATGGGGAAATGGAGAAATCTGAGATATTTTATTCTTAGATATCCTACCTTGTCCTTTCAAATGCAGCTAAAATAATAACTAGTCATTAGTAGAGGGAATAAAATAGTAAGTAGTCATGCATACTGCAATGCCAAAAGAAAATTCCAACTGTAAGATTTTGGACTTGAATAAAATTAATAAGCAACACCTGGCATAGGAGAGGATCAAAAGCTTCATGCAAAGGGTTCCTTTCGGGAAATCGTGTTCTGAGAACAGCATCCCCATTACTGTTGTCTCAGATAACAGGGTCACTTGACAAAGATGCTGCCATGGACATTGGAGTTTTCGTTCAGAGCCCATGTTGCCAGGTTCCAGAGCTTCTTACACATGGGCAGCGTGTTCTGCTTGCCCTGCTCATTATTCCTACAGGGAGCTTCAGTCAGGGTAGAACCTGGGTGAGGGCCAGGAATAGAAACACAAGACTCACTTTCCTGTCTTTGTCCTGTTGTGGGCTCAACAAGAGGGTATTCCTGATAAAAGCCCCATAGGGGGACCTCTGTGTTTTTCATGGGCAGAAAGGCCATGAAAATAAGCAAATAATTAAGGAAAGAAGCTAAGGTGAAAGTAAATTTTGGTGAATAAGCTGAAAAAAGGGAGAGATCCTTTTTTGCAGAATAGCTGCATTTATTGGGGCAAGTAGGAAGTAGGTCTATCATTATTGAAGTGCTGTTCCTGTACCACATTTGCTTTTATTCTACTACTGCAGACTGGAAAATAAACTTTCCTCTGGAAAATAGGGGGAAATTGTTCATTCTTTAGTCACCATAATTGAGCCTGAATGTTTCAAGTAATAGGGCTCAGATGGAAAATGGCAGAGAATGCTGGTCTAGTTCAAGTAGCAGATGCCAAGCATTTGCCAAGCAAAATACACCTCCCAAATATTGTTAAAAATATAAACAGTGAGGTAGGAATAGTTTGTCACATTTTTCTGTTTCTTATATGATGTCAGATTCATCCAAGTTTAGCACAGGCATTTGAGTCCTATCACCTTTAACATGAATTTTTTGAAGATGAGTTAAAATTACGTATTTTATAACTGCCAAGGTTTAGGGGCATTTTTGTGAGTGCATAGGTAATTCTAGATAATTCTTTATTAACACTACAGCCCATGTTACACAAGCACAAATGGACGAAAACTTGAAGAAAACCTGGCTTAGACAATGTGGTGGACAAAAATAGGTTAAATTATCAGCTATCATTCCATAAAACACTAGTGTAAATCCTAAGTAACAATATGAAATAATAATAGCAATAATAATAAGACAAATAATACAGATAACACAATAATTAATAAATATAGAACACAAGAATCAACTAACTCCGTGTTTCACCTACTCACAACAGTGAACTTATTTTTGCCAATCCTTATATAGTGATACTAGAGGCCCGGTGCATGAAACTCATGCATTCAGGGGGATCCCTCAGCCCAGCCTGCACCCTCTTGCAGTCCAGGAGCCTTTGGGAGATGTCCGACTGACAGGAGCAGCCTAAGCTGTCAGACCGACATCTTTATCGCTGCTGCGGAGCCGGGAGAGGTTCCTGCCACCTCTGCTGCACTCGCCAGCCATGAGCCTGGCTTCTGGCTAAGCGGAGCTCCTCCTGTGTGAGTGCACTGACCACGAGGGGAGAGTTCCTGTGTTGAGCATCTGCCCCCTGGTGGTCAGTACATGTCATAGTGACCGGTCATTCTGCCATCTGGCCAAAACCAGCTCTCTGACATCCCCTGAGGGGTTCCAGATTATGAGAGGGTGCAGACCAGGCTGAGGGACCCCACTGGTAAAAACCATATCCTATATAATAAAAACCTAAGCGTAATATGCTAATGATAAGCTAAGGCCACTCAAACACTCACTATGACATGCACTGACCACCAGGGGGCAGATGCTCAACACTGGAGCTGCTCCATGGTGGTCAGTGCGCTCCCACAGGGGGAGTGCCACTCAGCCAGAAGCCAGGCTCAGGGTTGGTGAGTGCAGCTGTGGTGGTGGGAGCCTCTCCTGCCTCTGCAGCAGTGCTAAGGATGTCTGACTGATGGCTTTAGGGCCAGGTCTAAGCTGTCAGTCGGACATTCCCCAAAGGCTCCTGGACTACAAGAGAGTGCAGGCCAGGCTGAGGGATGCCCCCAAGTGCAAAAATTTCATGCAGCGGGCCTCTAGTTAATATACAGAGTGGCCAGATTATTATTATCTCTGAATGCATAATTGGCCACTCAGTGTATATCCTATATAATAAAAGGCGAATATGCAAATTGTCCCCTCAACCAGGAGTTTGACCAGCAGGCAGGCTGGCCAACTGCCCATGTCCACTCCCCCTGGCCAGCCTGGCTGGACCCCACCCATTGCACAAATTCATGCACCAGGCCTCTAATATATATACTGAGTGGCCAGATTATTATGCTTTTAGAGACCATAATAATCTGGCCACTCAGTGTATAATATAATTAGAATATTAACAAAGTAGCCAATGTTTCTTAGACGTTGCTAGGTGCCTGGCCTTCTAGTGAGCCTGAGAGTCAAGGCTATATTTGTATTTGCTAAGTCTGGCAACTCTACATATATGAGGGGGAAAAATAAGTTTATAAAACTCTCTCCAAATCACAGAGTCAGTAAGAAGTAAGCTGGGACTGGAACTGAGATCTTTTTTCCTCCCAAGCCTGTATTTTAACTTCTATGCTATAATTTAGCACACTCCAATGAAACAATGCAAAAGTTCAGTGTGCAGAAAGACAATGACAAAAATGACAGGCAGAAGTTATCTCATGGACAATGACTTGTGAAAACTATTAGAATGAAGAAACGTGCAGTTTAGTTTTCTTTGAATTTAGATTTGACATATTTATTGTGTCTTTGTAGAAGGATAGGTTTCCCTTCCACTTGATTTGAATAGACATTGAATAAGCACAGCTGTTTTATTTTAAATTTGGCACAAACAGAAACATGCAAAGTTTCAAAAGAGAATGAGGAGAAACTCTTTTGAGATAATGGAGCAATAGAATACAATTTCACAAATATGGAAAAGAAACACATTCTTACCATAAGCCCCACTAGTCTGAGTTCTTATAAGTAAGAAAGAACTTCATAATCTGTTAATTATTCATTTTATGCCCACACTAAGACCAGCAGTGCACTGCCTGTTGTGGAGTTAAAAATGTTATAATTGCCCACATGAAACTCAGGTGAGGCATACCCACAGGATAACAAGGGCATGAGGTAGTAGAGGGTGTAAGATGATGAGCCCCAGAGCTGGACAGTCAACCTTTAATTTTCTGCTCTATCACTTGCCAGCAGGGTGTGTCTTGGATCAGTTTTCTCATCTGTGAAATGAGGATACTAGTAATACTAGCTTCTTTTGGGGAATGTAATAGAAAAAGAAACCTGTCAATCTAGAAAACCTTTCCACAAAGATAGAAGAGGGAAGAAAATAAAACACAGCTTTATTAGAGAATTCACAGTAAACCAGGTTGCACATCTCAGGTAAACCAATAAAGAGATCACAAAGACAGAGAGAAACCTCACCCTTTCATGCAACCGGGCAGAAAATCCACATACACATTCTCCAAGTCAAAAATAAGTCCTTGTCAAGTAAGAGTACTTGACAGCACCATGGGTCACACTGAGTTTAACCTAAATTCCTCAGGTAATCGGGGTTACTATCTTTGTTAGTTTATTGGCTTTCTTCTCATATTTTTATAACAGGGGCTAGTTTTGCAGATTGGAGAGAGGTGCCCACTGAAGTTAGGCACCTAGTTTCTCACAGAAACTGGGAGATGGGGGTTATCTTCCTTTTAAAGAGATGGTTTTTAAGTCCTTAAAAATATATATCCCTAGCTCCCAAAGCTGGAGTGAGGCCTATTTAGTTTTTCTCACTCATTTGTGGAATATAATGAACAACATAAACTGATGAACAAAAATAGATCCAGAGACAGAGAAACATCGAACGGACTGTCAAACTTCAGAGGGAAGGCGGGAGAGGGTGCACGCGCACGCATGTGTTTGTGTGTGTGTGTGTGTGTGTGTGTGTGTGTGTGTAAGAGATCAACCAAAGGACTTGTATGCATGCATATAAGCATAACCAATGGACACAGACACTAGGACACTAGGGGGGTGAGGGCATGTGCTAGGGGGTGGGGATGGCCAGGGAGAACTCTATGGGTGAAAAAGGAGACATATGTAATACTTTAAACAATAAAGAATTTAAAATTAAAAAAATAAATAAAAGTACTTACATGCATTTCAATGAGGGTTTTCATGACTTATTAACTATTTTTTTTCTTTACTCCATGAGTCTGAAATCACTTTGAGTATAAAGATTGTAGCTCTTGCCAGGTGGCCCAGTTGGTTGGAGTGTCGTCCTGTTGTCCTGTACACCAAAAGGCTTCAGGTTTGATCCCTGGTCAGAGCACACACCTAGGTTGTGGGTTTGATACCCAGTTATGGTGTGCACAGGAGGCAACTGATTGATGTTTCTCTCTCTCTCTCTCTCCCTCCTAAAATCAATAGAAGCATATCCTTAGGTGAGTATTAAAAAATGAATAATAGCCCCACCAGCATGGCACAGTGGTTGAGTGTCCACCTATGAACCAGGAAGTCACAGTTTCATTCCAGGCTAGGGCACATGCCAGGGTTGCAGGCTAGGTACCCAGTAAGGGGTGTGCAGGAGGCAGCCAATCGGTGATTCTCTCCTATCATTAATGTTTCTAGCTCTCGCTCCCTCTCCTTACCTCTCTGAAATCAGTAAAAATACATTTTAAAAATGAATAATAATAATAATTTAAAAAGATAAGGATTGTGTATTTGAGTCGTGGTTTTACCTCAGGGCAAAATGCTCTGTCTGGTATCAGTGCTCCATGGAGGATGTTGGACTGAACTATACGGGCTGAAGCAATGGTGTAGGAAGCATTTTTACTTCTGAGAATTATTGCTCAAGGAGGAATTCCAGAGAGCAAAAGTAGTTTGGGAGAGATTCCCAAGTAACAGTAAGGACAAATTGGACATATAATGGGTTAGAATTCCATGGTTATCCATCCTATCTAATAAAAGAGTAATATGCAGATTGACCATCACTCCAACACACAAGATGGCGGCCCCCATGTGGTCAAAGATCCTACCCCCATGAGGACACAAGATATCCACCACAAGATGGCCTGCAGGGGAGGGAAGTTGGGGGTGACCCAGGACTGCAGGGGAGAGCAGTTGGGGGGGACCAGGCCTGCAGGGGAGGGCAGTTAGGGGTGACCAGGCCTGAAGGGGAGGGCAGTTAGGGGCAAACAGGCTGGCAGGGGAGTGGTTAGGGGGTGATCAGGCTGGCAGGTGGAAGTGGTTAGGGGCAATCAGGAAGGCAGGCAGGCAAGCAGTTGGGAGCCAGCAGTCCTGGATTGTGAGAGCAATGTCCGACTGCCCATCTAAATGGGCAGTTGGACATCCCTCGAGGGGTCCCAGATTGGAGAGGTTGCAGACTGGGCTGAGGGACACTACCCCCCCCCACCCCCATGCATGAATTTCGTGCACCGGGCCTCTGGTGTTTCTATAAGAGAGTTTGGCAGAATGAGAGTAGAATCCAAGAAAACTGAGATTAGAGCTAATACAAAATTCTCATTTCTATGGACTGCACAGTAGAATGTTCAAGAACTAAGACGTTTGTTTTGAAAAACCATAGCATAACCCTAGCCCCATTCAACTCTCTATTTGCAATTTAAGGGAATTTCTCCAGTCACTCTTCCCAGCAAGAATTGTAGGTAGCTCATTAAGCTGCCTCTAAATTGTATTGTATGAATATTTTATAAGGCAATTTTGTTCATCTAATCATCATATTGAGATAGATTAATGAGAAGAGAAGGATCGGTTCGCTTCAGATACCTGCGCTATTTGTCTTTGTTGTATAAAGGAACTTTTCCTTTCCTCTGCAGAATTGGATTTCATTATCCTAAGGACATTCATGCTTTATTCAGAATTTTCTGCCTATTTGAATTGGCGAATTCAGTACTCGTTCCTGGCAATGAAGTCTCAGAGGAACATCTCTTTTCATGTTGTCAAAATGTTTTCGCCTTCCCTTCGTAGGAAATAAGGATGTCCTGATGCCAAAGTGCCATAGGCTTTGGCAAAGCATCTATCCTGTAAGAAAAGTTCAAACTTGCTCCATTTTGATATGGATTTGTCCTCTTTGTGAACAGTCAGAGTCTTCAACAAGAGCTAGATGGTCCATATTCAAGCTGGCATGTCTTCTCTAGTGTTGAATAATCCTGCATTGCCCTTTAACTATTTCCTTTTGTTTTGAGTTACTAGTATAATTTGTTATCTAAAAACCAAAAAAAAAAAAAAAAAAAGAAAAGAAAAGAAACTAAGACAAATACAGAGGCTGCAAATGCATTACCTGACAGCATTAACAGGACTTAAGAACAAAGGGGGAAAAATGAAGAAACGTTATTTTTCAAAAAATAACAAGTAAAAATAAAATCTCATTACACAGTAAAATGTCTTCCTTTGCAACCATAGACCTTGTCTAGTATTCTACATAAACACCTAATTTTTTTTTCTGGATGGGAATTTATCCTTAATGTATTCATAGGCATTTTCTTAGAGATTTATGTCGAGTACATGTTGTTGTATTGTGATTTATAATAATTTTAAGCTTTTCTTGAACACCTTTTCTTCATCACTTTTGGGACTTCGTTCTCCAAAGCACATTCCCCAATATATGCAAGACTTCGCCCACATTGCAGAAGCCCCGCTGTTAAAACTCTGGTGGGGGACCTAAGAGCACGCCCTCACTCAGGCAGAAGGGAGTCTGACTGCTCACTTATTTGTGGGACGTATTGTGTTTAAGTGCCCATTAAGCTTAAAGAAAATGACACTTGTCGTATATAGGGTTTGACAGTTCCCAACACAAACAGAAAAGTGGCAGATGGTGGTATATTTAGAGTTTTAAAAAGTAATGGTACATTCTGAGTGTATCTAAATAAATAAATAAATTACTTGTTTATGCAAAAACTGAGAAATATATTAAGCTAATGCTATATAATTAAAAGGAATCTTGAAAAAGTCTGATTGGTAGCCTTATACAGTAGGTTATCGGGTCACTTTTGCACTTCTGTGAGTGTTGGGAGAAAGGTGTGTGTGGCTTACAGATCTATTAATCTTGCTGTGGCTTTTTTATTATTATTATAGCCAAGACTATGGCAAAGAGCACTAGAAAATAGGATTGTGCATGTAGTAAAAACCCATTTTCTGGTAAATCAGTGCACTCCAGAGTTAGCCATAGGTCTATTCCTATCCCACCCCCCGCATGATGAGATACATTTTGCAAAGAAGTATACAGAAAAATATCTGCATCATTTTCACTTTTTATTCCTTTTGTTTTCCTAATCCACAACTCCTCAACTTGCCCTACTCTACTGGAGTCATGATCAAATTTTTCATCTCTATATTTATGAAAAATCAATAGCAGGAACTCAGATAGACAGACTTGAAATTGGTGTCTAGAGAAATCCCTCAATGCCCTCCCCTCTCACTGTGGAGGAAGCCAGGTTGTGGCCCCAGAGACCATCTACCATTTAGAGGCCAATTTCCAATGAGGTAATTCTAGTTATAAATCTTAGTGGGGAAACACTCCTGATTCACACTGCAGGTGTTCCATTAATTGGGAGGAATGTTGGGTCTGGGATGATACTCTACTTACCCAAGGGCCTTCTTGCTACCCTGTGTTTGGGTGCACTCAGCTATAAAAAAAAAAAAAAAAAAAAAAAAAACTACACAGACTTTGGTCATTGCAATTGGGATTTCCAAATGCTAAGTGCTAATGCATGATTTAATAGTATGCTATTTCCTACTTCCTTTTGGACAGCAAAGCTTTTGTCTCCTAGCTCCAAGGTCAGATTGAGGCTAAACCACATGGTGTAAACCTCTGAGGCTGGAGTGGGTTCCATGAACAAGCCTGTGTGGTCTCTCAACTGCTCCTACTAAGCTTTGATCCCTGTATCTTTAGAGAGGAAAAACAGAAAGTTGCTTGATTTTAGTCCATCCAATATTTCTAAAAGATTAAAACCGTATAGCTTAGACAGAGTCAATAGTGAGGGTACAGGGAATTTTAATAGTCTCTAGTCATTTTAATTATGCCTGTTAAGTCCTAGATACCAATACCCTATAGAAATTTTCAGAAGCTAATTTTGTAGCAGTGATTTCAGTTGACCAATTCTCTTATATACTTAATGAAACTATGTCACGCTGAAGTATCTGGCGCAAGTTTGGATTATTTGTAAGGGCATATGATTTCCCTTATGGAAACTCATTATTTGATGCTACACGAACTAACAAAACAATGAAACAAACATTCCACTCTGAGTCAAAATTAAATAATCCTTTATGTTTATGTAATAAATTGGTCAGTGAGAATAAGAGAGGAAGGGCACTTGAAGCTTCTCTTGATGTATAATTATTTTTGGATCACATCGTTCCAGTGTGCTTCTGTACCTTTCTGTCACATTATGAGATATAATACAACTCTGCAAAGATTGGCAATAAAGAAACATTAAGTACCAGAAATTAATTTCCTCAATGGTTTCTGAAAAATTTCATTAGCCTAGAGGGTTAATTTCACAAGTTAGTGCAATCATTATTTATCATCTCTTGGTTTATGGGAAAGAATTAGAGTTATTAGCTATTAAATTATCCATGAAAATCTGACACTCCTCTAGACCAAACAAACCCCGGGGCTTGCTGATTTTCCCAGTGTGAAACATCTGTGGCTTCAACTAAGAACTTAGCATTGTCTAATTAGATTTGCAAGATTCATATGATTCAAATACTCTGTTATTAGAAACCTGAGAATTAGCACAAAAGTCTGAATTCCCACTTTTAAAGTGTATTTAAAATGTCCCTTAACAAGAATGATATATTTTACCAGGGGGATTGAGTTTTAATTGATTCAAATCATTCAAGAAATACCTATGATTGCAAGACTGGTCTGAGATAACATGCCTAGCATAAATATGTACAAAATTGTTCTAAAGAAATTAGAAAACAATTTTGACAGTGATTAGAAAGTACTGGGGAAATTTTTAAACCTAACGTTTTCTCCAAACCATGGAGTTAAAGATACATGTCCTTGTTAAAGATGTGGATGGGTACTCTACTTCTTGATTATCTGAGGAATAGAAGACAAACAACATCAACTTAAAAATGATTAATTTTATAAGCTGGCCACATCTGCCTCTGTGCCCTCAGAAGAAATTCAGGCCCCAGGCAGGGGACTGATGCGCTCTCTACATTATACCCTCTTTGGCATCTTCTCCGAGGGAAACCCACAGGGTTGTCTCTCAGATCTTTTCTTCGTGGGGACACTGGGATTGAAAAGTTCAAATAGAAGCCTCTGAGATGTCCACTCCTGTTCCAGGATCTAAACAAGGGAACTGAGTATTTATGCCAACTATGCTGCACCCTCCATCTTAGCCTGACATCTTCAGGAACTCATCTCATCCCATTGGCTCCAGGGGTTATGTTGGCAACAGAACCCTGCTGCCACTCCATGGGAGGGGTCCCCAGATAACCAGAACCAGACATACTGCCAAGCAGGGCACACGGATTTCACCTGCGGGGTAGAACACGTGTATTCTTCCTACCTAACAAAAGAGATCATGCCTTATTCTAATGGACGCCAAGTTTGTGAGAATTGCGGGGAGGGTGTCTGTACATCAAACAGTGAGAAGAGAGGAGGTGAGCGAAAGCATCAAGTATCTTAGAAAACAGGAGCAGCTGAGAGTAAATCTTGAGGGCTCAAGGACCCATTTAGTTGATCATCAGTCAATTCACAAACTGTCTGAGTTATTTAACATAAATGAAATATAAATTTAAGTACAATTACATTAGCATATAACAAATAAGTCACATATATGCCAAATATATGTATACATATATAAATAAATAAACCATGTATAGTATATATAGTAATTTATCAAAAAGGAACGTAATTTTTCTGTCGTTAGTTTTGTTTACAATAATAATGGTTTAAGTGACAAAAATGCATATAAAGTTATACCAAAAAAAGAGAGAGAGAAAACCTGTAAAACTTCAACACACTGCTAAAAACATGAATTTAGTTAAAGCATTTTTAAAAACTCACTTCTTCCTTATGACAATATAGATATAAAAAGAGAAGGTAGGGATGTCAAGAACAGAAATCCTGTCTTATCAAGTGGGTTAAATAGGAAAAGAGGGAAGTCAGCCAACCAACAAAGTTTTCTTTTTTATTGATTTCAGAGAGGAAGGGAGAGGGAGAGAGAGATAGAAACATCAATGATGAGAGAGAATCATTGATTGGCTGCCTCCTGCATGCCCCCTACTGGGGATTGAGCCCGCAACCCAGGCATGTGCCCTTGACTGGAATTGAACCTGGGACCCTTCAGTCTGCAGGCCAACGCTCTATCCATTGAGCCAAATCAGCTAGGGCAACAAAGTTTTCTTAAGTCATAGGGGACCGTGAGAAATATATGCCACTGATCACTGCACTGTGGGAAATTCCATTCCAGCTAGGAGGGCTTATGCAAGGAAACCAAACCGTACCACGCCATGATTTCCAAAAAGAGGCAAAGACAATCACTTCAGTACAATTTGTTAAATGGGAATTATGTGCTTGCATGAATAAGAGATTTATGGAGAAAGCAAGGACTGAAAACATAGGCAGGGTTTAACAGACAGAGGGAGCCCGGTAAGCTCTCCCCTTAGGGTTATATAGGGAAGAAAGACAGGTGCAAAGATGAAAAGCCATGATGATCAAGGTGGTTGGCTGTGAAGCCTGACTGAAAAGCTCAATTCTCCGGCTCTCCCATACCCCTGCCCCTAGGTCAGAACATGCCTTTGTAGACTGTGGTTTTGCAAAGATTAAACCCCACATGTCTGTATTAGTCTATTTGAGATGCTGTAACAAAAATACCATAGACTGTTTCGCTTCAACAACAGCAGTGTATTTTCTCACAGTTCTGGAGGCTGGAAGTCCAAGATAGAGGTGCCAGCAGGGTTGGTCTCTGGTGATACCTCCCCTCCTGGCCTGGAGACAGGTGCCTTCTCACTGTGTCTTCACAGGGCCTTTCTTCTGTGCACCCACGCATCCCTGGTGTTTCTTCTTTTCTTTCTTATATGGCCACAAGCCCTGTTGGATTAGGGCCCCATCCTAAGGACCCCACTTACCCTTAATTACCTCCTTTAAAGGCTCATTTTCTCAATACAGTCACTTTGAAGGTTAAGGCTTCGACACAGGAAATGAGCAGGGTGGGTGGGCAAATGCAATGCAGTCCAGAACACTGTCTTTGCAACGTTAGCCCCGAGTTCCCAACATGAGACTGAGATGGGATCTTCAACCTTCACATCTGATCTCTCACAGCTGTCTCACACAGTCGTGGTGAGACTCAGGAACAGCTAATTTTCTGGCTACTAAATTTATTAGTTGAAGGGTACATTTATGGAAATGTGGATTTCAAAAGAAAAGAAAAAAAAAGATGGCCAAATAAAATATCTCTCTAGTAAAAACTGATACATAGTGATAACTAGAATTAGGTTTTTAACATGCATATACTTTAATTTTATACTTTCATTCTGGGTTTGCATTTCTAGCAACCCACTAAATTGAATAAGAGAACCTACCATTAGAGTTGTAGCTTTATTTACTTTGTCCTTTTATTTCAATGCATCTTGCTTTTCTACTTAATTCCATTCTAAGAAAATGGAGCAGCCTTTATCCCTTTAAAGACCTTCAACAATGGAGGGAAAGATGTGTGTATTAATATCTTTTGAAAATATTCTGGGCATCTCTAAATTGAGCAACAACAAAATATGACAATTCTATTCTCTCTAGAAATATCCAGAAATGGTGACCGTGTGTATAGGTAATAAAGCTCTGTTTTTGACCTGAACTTTTCTTTCCTTTGGTTTAATGGTTTGGTTTGAACTAAAAAAAAAATCTTTATTGTTGAAAGTATTACATATGCTCCCCTGCACTGACCCTTTCCAGCCCATCCCCAGCCCCCACCAAAACCTCTAACACCCTTTGTCTGTGTCCATGGGTTATACATCTCTCTATATAAAAGCGTATGACCAGACAACCAGATGACCAGATGGTCGCTATGACATGCACTGACCACAGGGGCAGATGCTTAATGCAGGAGCTGCCCCCTGGTCGTCAGTGTGCTCCCACAGCCAACCTCCTGCGGCCGGCCAACCTCCTGTGGTCCCTCTCCCTCTCTGGCTGGCCCTGAATGGGACTGGGCAAGAAGGCCCCGATCAGCTCCAATCACAGGCCAGGCCGAGCGACCCCAGCCATGCATGAATTCGTGCACTGGACCTCTGGTATCGACCCCAATAAAAATTCTTTGGTTGATCTCTTCTATCCAACCATCCACCCCCACCTTCCCTCTGAGATTTGACAGTGTGCTCCATGTTTCTATGCCTCTGGATCTATTTTGTCAGTTTATTTTGTTCATTAGATTCCACACATGAGTGAGATCATGTGATACTTGTTTTTCTCTGACTGGCTTATTTAGCTTAGCATAATCCTCAAGCTTCCTTCTAATAGTCGTAAAAAGCCAAAAAACTTTTGAAAAAAAAAAGTAATGAATTTTAGACTTTACCAAAGAAACCTACAACAGCAGACAAAACAATTTCCAAATCTTCTCTAAGTGTACCAGGACCTATACTACAATTCTAGATAGTGAAATCAGTTTTTAAATGCACAACTGCAAAGACTGTATTCATTTCAAATATGAGGTGTAACAAAGGAATCTGTCATACAATTGTCTATTCTGCTAAAGACAGAAACTTTTTCAAGATCCCAAGTACACTGAAATTAATGGAGGCTGTTCTTGGGATTTGAAACTAACTCCTAATCATATAATAGGAACACTTATTTCTTTGTCATCTGGAATTGATGAGGCTGTTAGATGCTAATATCAGGGTGTCACTACCAACCATTTGGGGAGTAAAGATTGATTTGAATAACAGTGGGTTTTCCTTGCGGTAAAGTAGAAATACAATTAGAAAAGGAAGCTCATAATTTATCTCAGCTTTATGTAAAAATATTATCAAAAAAGGATAAGAGCAACTAACAAATGCTCAAATGTGCCAAGAATTCTGAAACTTTTGTCAGGTTTAGACAAGGACCTGAGTCAAATTCTCTTTATTTTGGGTTTTCTTTTAAATGTTGGCAAAAATACCAGTTTAAGTGCATGTAGTTTTAGAATCTGGCATACCCCAGAGATGTTGCAGGTTCAATCCAGACCAATGTAATAACGTGAATATGGCAATCAACAGGTCCCATCCTTTTTGGTATTCCTATACATGTCAAAGTCATGTTTATACTGTCCTGTTGTCTCCTGTGTGCAATAGCATTATGTCTAAATAAAACAATGTAAGTACCTTCATTAATAATACTTTATGGCTAAAATGCTAACATCATCTGAATCTGCTAGAAAAATGACGCTGATGGACTTGCAGGGTTACCACCAACCTTCTGTGAAGTGCAAGCCAGCAAAGCGAGATATGCCTGGATCACATCTGGAGTTGGTTTAAACTAGATCTGAGGACATGTTTCGTCATGTTGCTTGAGTACACGGGCCTTTGAGGAAATGTCAGAATTTGCCAGTTTTTCACATTATCTATCTGATAACAAATTTAGGCAGCGGAGAGAAGCTGTTCTTCAGGGTGAAAACTTACCTTTATGAACTTTTAGAAATGGCACAAAAATATTTCTTCACATCAAAATATAATTCTAGAAGTTGATATAAGAACATTTGTCTAGAATATGAAGAACTTGCTCTTTAATATACTCTAATCTAGAGCAAAACATTTAGCAACAAAGACTTTTTTTTATGGTATATACTAGAATCTTTTGTGGTTTGATTAGATTTGGGTATTTAAAGATTGTGATGATTCTTCATGTAGAATTTTTCTTCTGAACCATAGTACACACATTAAAAGGTTTCAAATAATTTCCTTTGAGTAGTTTCCCTATTGGTTCACTTCCTCGTTTTAATAACATAATTTTCATTAATCCGACATGGGCATTTTATCTACATTTGTGTAATGTTTAAAGATAAAACTTTCCCTCTATCCTGTTAAGTTCTGTTTCTCAGACTTATGAATTAAACTGACAATAGATTAACAGGAGAAAGGCTTATATATTTTATTAATATTATTTTTATTTTACATTTGTGGAAATTTCACAGAAAAGAAGTGGAAACCCAAAGAAGCAGTGAGACCCTGGGAGTTGATCCCATTTTAGCAAAGAGTAATAACTTGTGGGAAGTGACTAGATAATTGTTTGGGCTTCTAGAGATGATCAATCATGAAATGAGATCTAAAAATGTTTGGGGGAGAGTAATGGTAGGTAAGGCTTACTTAGCAAGGTTTGTTTCCTCGCAGCGTTAGGAATATAGTTAGTATTGGGATAACTAATTATGGTGCCAGGTAGGTACTGGGACTATTGGGGCAACGCTTTGTAAAGTATGTGATTATGTAACCACCATACTGTACACCTGGCACTAATACAAATAATATTGAATGTACACTGTTACTTTAAAGTATCTGAACATCAGAGACCTCAGCTATAAAATGGAGATGATTTTTTTAAAAATATATTTTATTGATTTTTTACAGAGAGGAAGGGAGAGGGATAGAGAGTTAGAAAAATTGATGAGAGAGAAACATCAATCAGCTGCCTCTTGCACACCCCCGCACTGGGGATGTGCCCGAAACCAAGGTACATGCCCTTGACCAGAATCGAACCTGGGACCCTTCAGTCTGCGGGCTGACGCTCTGTCCACTGAGCCAAACCGGTTAGGGTGGAGATGATTTTGATGGTGCTTGTAGCATTAACAATAGTAGTAACAAATGCTTTAGTGTCTTTTTACCATAAATATCACCAAATCGCATTTATTCTGTTTGGATTATCATGTACTATCCATCCACATTCATACACACAATGCAAATCTATAGAATATGCATTTTTATGTTTTCTGTGAGACTGACATATTATTTCCTCTGATATCCTCGTATTAAGAAGTGTTAAATTGTCTATACAATCACATTTCTAAGTTAAAGTATTCTGATTATTTGAAAATGCCTATTGATTATCATCAAGCCTGCGTTCTACTCACATGCAAAACCCTGTATGTTTTAATATTGGAGAAAACCAATATTAAAAGAAAACAACCATAAGGCAAGTTAAAGTAATACATGAAAACGGCAATAGAGTATTTGAACTAATATAAGTCTTTATTCATTTTATCATATTTAAAATAGAAGACTGGGGATATATATGTATTATGCAAATTAAACATAAGTTAATCTATTTTTTTAAATATCCATAGAAATATAACATAGCTTCATAAGGAGCAGGTCTCTGTCTCAGAGTGGGCATATTAATCTTGTTATTTTCTCACCAAATGCATGATAGCTAATGTAAAAAGAAAATACTTGTAAAGGATAGAAACTATTTTATATTTGAAAAACGTGCTTGGGTAACAATGCATTTCAAATATGTAACTTTATGAATTTATTTGGTGTTCTCCCCAAGCTGAATGAATGAATGTACTGCTCCTGGGAATCTTGTACACATTTTCATGAATGCTTCAATGGTCCATGAAAATACTGCCTTTGCCTTAAGAAGGGGTTAATTGATACTATTGAATGGACTCATTTTTACTTTCCTGAGTGGTTTTCTGTACATAACATTTGGCTAGCTACAATTTCACTTGAGTAGTAAGTAATTAAAATCATTGTGTTGGTTACTCAGACCTTTTATTTACTTTCCCACATATTCTCAAGGATGAAAGATAGGAGCTCCCTTCTCCCACCCATATCCCTGCTTCCTCTATGCACAGCAACAGCTTAACGTTTCTCTAGGTTTATTGTCTGCCCACTGCTTAAACTTTCTACTTTATTTATTTATTTTTATTGATTCCAGAGAGGAAGGGAGAGAGAGAGAGAGAGAGAGAGAGAGAAGCATCACTGATGAGAGAGAATCATAGATTGGCTGCCTCCTGCACACCCCTCACTGGGAATCAAGCCTGCAACCCGGGCATGGGCCCTCACTGGTAATTGAACTATGACCTCCTGGTTCATAGGTCTACTAGTACATTCAACCACTGAGCCATGCTGACTGGCTAAACTTTCAACTTAAAAAAAAAAAAAAAAGGCAACTATTGAATTGGATACTTATTTACATATTTGCTACTGCTAGTGTTTTTCAGTCCTTTTTTGTTTGTTTGTTTGTTTTCATTTAAATTACTTTTTCTATTTATAGAAAGCTTTTTAGTGTTTTGCTTACTGCAGGCATGCTAGAAATAAATGTCTTTAGTGTTGGTTTTTCTAGAACCAGCCATTTTTATTTAACCTTTATTTTTGAATCTATAGCTCTGTTTGACAGTTTCTTTCATCAACTTAAAGACACCCTTTCATTGTTTCCTGGCCATGTACATTGATAAATCGGCTGTCAGTCTTCTTGTTCCTTTGATGACAATGTGCGTTTTCCTCTTTTGAAATTTCGAGATTTTGTTCTTCGTGTCTTGGGTATTAGCATTTTCTCTGTGTTGCATGTGTTTGCACATGCATTTGGTCTAACCACGATTCATTGAACTTAGGAGCCTACATATTAATAACTTTTATTACTTTTGGAAAAGTTTAATTCATTTTGCCTTTGAATATTTGCATCTGCCACATTATCTCCTCTCCTGTTAATTAATTATAAGAATGTTAAATATTTGGGGCTTTACCTATGTCTCTTAACACAGCTTTCTCTGCCTTCATTCCTCCCCAGTTTGTGTTTATTTTCTATTTCCTAGCTTAGAAATCACTAATTCTTTTTTTCTCTATTAAGTCTGAGATTAGACCCATTCAACACATTTTTAATATCACAGATCATTCTTTTCAGTTCTGAAATGTCCATCGCATTTCTTTTCTAAAATAGAATTCTCTGTTTAAATTCTGAATTTTTTCATCCATTCCAACAATTGTGTCCTCTGTGTTTTGTTTTGTTTTTAACATTTTACCAAGCCTAGATTGAGAATCTGTTGTGTCTTTTTCATACTGTAAAACCATTATAGGATATACAGTTCTGCCCTTTAGATGGTTCAGACTTTTGCCTCATTGTCTTATTTTAGATAGACTGAAAATGTGTATATGCTTGGAGAGGAGGCAGTGACAATGCTGAAAACCGACTCCCTTATGGGCAAATATTCGTTTCATAAGCACCACAAGACTATGGGAGTTTTTCTTTCTGTATTTTCAAAGCTTTCAGCCTAACTCCACAGCCTGCACTCAGTACCAGAATTTAGCCAATTAGAGTCTTACATTTCAATTTGTCTCATTATGTTAAGAGCTTTGCTGGTTTCTTCTTTACCCTAGCTTTCTTCTGAGCAACCCAATTCAGCCTGAACTTGGAACTGGCATGTGTATTCAAAGAGAAACAAAATAAATAAAACTATTTACCTCATCACAGAAATATTCTCCTCCCTGGAATTTTAGTTTATTTAATGTTCATTGCTTCCACAGATTCCCTGGTGCTTTTTAAAACATGACGTTTATTTATTCATCTGGCTTTTTACAGAAGGATTCTTCTTCTTCAGTGATGCAATATATTGTACCTGGAACTACAACAAGCTATTTAACTGTATATTTGTTATGTCTGATAAAAATGCATCGGAATATGTTGCTGTGTTCAAACTAAATGCTGAGTTTGCTTTGGTTAAAGTCAGCCCAAACTTCTTTGATAAAGTAAATATTCTTGTATGTATATTCCTATAATTGCTTCATAATTCATAAAGAAGCAGAGAAAGCTGGGTCCCCCATGTGTAGAGTGAAGACTGCAGTCTGTGGTAAGCGTTCTCTAAGGGGGTCCCTAATGATTTCCCCCTTGATATTGACGCCTGTATAAAGCTCTCCCCTTGAATGTGGACCGGATTTTGTGACTTGCTTTCAGAAACTACATGTGGCAGAGGAGATGGGATAACCCTTTTGTGAATAGGTTACAGAAGGGCTCCGGAATCTCTTCTATGCCTCCTCTGTGACCCTCCAGCGTCCGTCCCCTGAGTAAAGCAAGCTGCCACGTTGTTGTAACCCCTATGGAAATCTCATGTGTCAAGGAATTAATGCCTATGATAAACAGCAATGTCAATGTTAGAAGCCTGTTCACAGCCATGAGTAAGCTAAAAAGTGACCTCCTCCCCCGCCACTCAAGCCTTGAAATGATTGTAGCCGTGGCCAACACCTTAATGTCAGCATTTTGAGAGATCTTAGCCAGAGCCACTGGGATAATCACATTCAGATTCCTTAACCAAAAAAATAAAACTATAATATAATACATATTTGCTATTTTAAATTATTCAGTTTGGGAGTAATTTGCTGCTCAGTAATAGGTAACTAATGTAGAGATAGACTTTTATGTAAATCTGATACTAATCCTTTTTAATTGGGCATTTGTGATTAAGCTATAACACCTTTCCAGCCTCACTGGTATAAAAAAGGTATAATCTCTACTATAATCACAAAGGAAATCCAAAAGAAGGGGGAAGTCTTTTAAATTAAAAAAAAAATCCTATATAATAAAAGGCTAATATGCTAAATGTCCAACCATTCAACCAGTCACTATGACGCACGCTGACCACCAGGGGGCAGACACTCTGACCAGTAGGTTAGCTTGCTGCTGGGGTCCCACTGATAAGGATTGGGCGAAACAGGACTGACATGCCTGGGAGCCCTCCCTTAGTTCCTCCCCTGCCTCAATCCTGCACTGGTCTGGCCTGCACCCTCTAGCAATCCAGGACCCCTCGGGGAATGTCAGAGAGCTGGTTTCAGCCCAATCCCTGCAGGATCTAGTCATCCTAATCCTATCTAATAATAGAGTAACATGTAAATTACCATCACTCCGCTACGCCCACGATTGGGCTGCGGGAGGCTGGGGGGCGGGACTCGGGGTGGCCTATCTGGCCATTGAGAGGCACGGATCTGCTGCCACTGAGGGGGGCTACCCTGCTGTTGAGAGGCACAGGGGGCGGGACTCCCACCCCCTGTGCCTCTCAACGGCCAGATCCGCGGCCGCTGAGGGGGCCTGCCGCGGACACCCAGCTGCGCCTCTCAATGGCAGGGTAGCCAGGTGTCCGCGGCAGCCCCCCTCAGTGGCCATTGAGAGGCGCAGGGGGTGGGCCCTGCGCCTCTCAACAGCAGGGTAGCCCCCCTCAGCGGCCACGGACCATCAAAAGTGGGGGAGCTGGGTGCCTGTCTGCTCCGGCACCGGGCCTTTCAGAAGCCTCCGCCGAGCCGGAGGATTCTGAAAGGCCTGGTGCACCAGAGGACAAGCACCCAGCTCCACCGCGAAAAGCAAAAGCGTGTAGGGGACCCTACACGTGCATGATTCAATCATGCACTGGGCCTCTAGTATATATATAAAAAGCCAGGTGACATCACAACCGAAATGACCAGATGGATTGCCAAACAGCAGGCTAGGGAGCTGAGGGAGTGGGAGCTGTGGGCCCCTTGCTGCCCGTGGTGTGGTGGCGGGAGGAGGGAGCTGTGGGCCCAAATGACCAAAGGACCGGTCCAGCTCTCATGGCATGGCAGGGCAGGACCGCAGAGGCTGAGGAGCCTCGCAAGGCAGGGGACTGAGAGCATGGAGCTTCGCGGGGAGGCTGAGGCAGAGGAGTGTTGCAGTGGTGGCGGCTGAGGCAGAGGAGCCTCCCAGGGTGGGCTGTTAGCTTGGAGCTTCCCAGGGTAGCTGAGGTGGAGGAGTGACATGGGGTGTGGGCAGCTGAGGCCAAGGAATCTCACAGGGCGGGGGCTGTTAGCGTGGAGGTTCATTGGGCAGAGGCCACAGAGGTGGAGGAGCGAAGCTAGGCGGTAGACATGGCCTGATTGCAGCTAGGCCTAGGGATCCTAACTGTGCATGATTTAATCGAGTGCTGAGCCTCTAGTTTATAAGAAGCTTTATATACATGATGATATATGTGAATGTGTGATGTGTACTTAAAGAAAAACAAAGCATGATTACAAAATCGTCAAGGTTACAATCCGTCGACTTGTAATTGAATAACAGGAATGTGTTTCACTTGGTGTCATATTCACAAGGTCCCCATGGAGCTCCAGATATCAGAATTGTAAAGAGGAAACAGTGTACAAGCTAGTCCTCAGCTCAGTTATCATTTATTTCTGTGATCCAAGGGAAAGAGCTTACCCTTTTGTTGCTGTTGATTTTGTACAGTTCAGGATACAACATGAGTGTGTTTGTGTGCATGTGTTTCTTGCAGTATATGATTTTTTCATGGTGCAGAAAAGGCAAGGTATTTGTTTTATTATACGTGGGTGGGTGAGGTTTAAATGATATAAATATCTGAAGATGTCTTCTTCCCTTCCACAGGAATCCTTTCTCTTTCAGAAACAAAACACAACAAACAGGTTCTCTTTCAAATACCCTCTATTCACTATTGAACACTTCATTTTTTTACTCCTTTTTAAAGGTTTATCTTTTCCAAACACTTAACTATTCTCTCCAATTTATTTTCCTATTTACAGCCACAGTATTCATTCGTTCATTCATTTGTAACCCTAGTTTTCCTTCTAGATAATCTGGATTTGGGTGTTATTATCCTCCCAGATTATTTACACTGTCCTCAATAATGACTACTCCCTCTATTTCCTATTACTTTAGTTTGATTTTTCCTGTGAGTTCCAACACTACTTTTTCATCCTTTAATATTTACCAATATTAAAGACATTTTCTTTGGTCGTCAATGTATCCAAGTACTTGGCAAGTTAAAGTTGGAAAGGCTGTTTGTTATTTTACCGAAAGAGAGATAGTAAACCATGATGAGAAATGGAGTGCCTTGAAGATTAGTGCTGAAGGGAGAATGAGACAGTATATTACAAGATTCCTAGAAGTTAGAGAAGATAGTAGAGTCAGTGGATAAATTGAGCTACGTTGAAATGGCTGGGGTATTCATTCCTAGAAAACCCATAACAGCAAATTCAGGAATGGGGACCCCAGGAAACCCAGAAAGCACTGTTTAAAATGGAAGCTCATGTTTAGAGAGGCTAATGAGATGCTATATGCACCTAGAGCAGAGATTTTCAAGGGTGTGTCGAAGGAATTTTTTAAACATGAAATACCTGACAATTTAGTCAGGGGTACTGACCTCTTTGCCCTTAGATTGTCAAGTTAAAAAAAAAAATGACAACAGCCAACACAATAGCCATCTAGTGTGAATGAATCAAAATTATACCTATTTTCTGTAATATTGGCAAAACATGTATTTGTTGGTGTGCTGCAGAATTTTAGCAATTATTTTATGTGTGCCTCGAGATGGAAAAAGGTTGAAAGTCACTGGCCTGGAGCACAGATGAGGCTAGTCATGGAAATTGTGTGCACAGAAACAAGGGGATGGAGTGAGCTCCGTAGTTCAGGCAGCTTCAGAGAATTCAGCCTAAAGCTACGTAGTTAGGGTTGAACCCCTGAGAGAGAAAAGTCCCCTAAGGATCCCAGGGAATATAAATAGATCATTCCCCTGAAGGTGGAACCAGGAGTAACTGGCAGAAAGGGACTCTGAGGCTTGGTGTGTGGGGACCAAACTGTGTATGTAAGAAAGTGAAGCTGATCAGTCCCAGGGTAAACAGGGTAAATGCTTAACACTATGCGGAAGTATCTGGGGAATGTGATATCTTACCTGTAGTGTAGCTTTCGTGTTCTAGAATCATAATTTCAAAGGACATTTTTCACTGCTACCTGTGGCACCTTCCCTAGGTACAAGAATGCCCCTGCATTTCACTGTTTGTGGCCCTGGGAAGCAGGAACGTTTGCAAATGTGGACATTTCTATGGTGGAACACCTCAGATTGTTAAAAAGACAATTCATCCTTCTTCTGGTCTCGTGTGTATTTGCCTTTTAATGGCTGTTGTCTTTTAGTCTTAGTTCTATCTTATTTTCATGGTAGCCCTCCAAATGCCTGAGTCTATTCCCTATGGCTATTCCCTTTGCCAGTGAAAATATCTCCGTTTTCATTCACTATTTATGTGACAAGGTTTGGGGAAGACTCTTCATTTTAATTGCCTTCCTCCTGAAACCTTCAGCTGTCAGTTGCCTTAAAATGTTTCAGGGGGATTTTTTTAAAATGACATTTCACCTCGTACATGAAAAATGCTTATCATATTACTAAGTGAACAAGCGATGAATAAGTGAAGAGGAAAACAGTGTCACACATTTGCCTGCCCAATGCGAAATATGAACAACCCACTTACATCTGTGACGAAGAATCTACATTTCTATTTATTGCAACTGGGGCTAAGTTTAGCTTCTGTTTATGCTTATTTATTTTTATATTCCCCTTACGGCAGTTTTTGTATCGGAGGTGGCCCAGTTGGTGTGTTAAAGTGCATTCAGATTTTTTCATGTGAACCACTGCACGCTCAGAGCTTTCTTTGCCTACATCTGTTAAATTGATTTTCTGAAATCTAAAATGAGAACTTAGTAATTTACTTCATTTAATTTCATTTTGTTAGCATGAATTTAGTGTGCTAGAGAAATAATTTTGCATCTTGATTTTTATGTCATTGTCATATTTGTAAATCAATTTTCCTGTGGCTTCTGCCTTAGTCATTGAATTAAAATGTTGCCTAGGATAGTCTTATTATATCGTCGTAAATAGCCACACAAGATGAGATCAATCCACTAATCACCACTTAAGTTTAATTGTTTAACAAAAAGTAAATCTTACACAATTGTACAATTACCTAATTCAAAGCTTCATATTTTATTTAGAAGAAGATGACTAGATGCTCTGTCAGAGGATGGCTAAAATCAAGGTAATCTTTGGTGTTCCTCTGGTAAACCAGTCCATCAAGTATTACCTTAAAAGAATTGATGTGAGTTGTGTAGCCCTTATTGTCTCCTAGTAGATATCTTTTTTATTTCATAGGTTCAAGCTATTTTTTAACTCTTTTCTCATTGTTATAGTTTCTTAAATACATTTTAAAGTTTTTGTGTATGTAAATAAGGAAAATATATATTAACCTGTGAGGAAAGGTTACTTACCTACTTCTAATATTTTCCTTCTTCTAATAGTCTTACTTTTAAAATATTTCCACTTGGAACTGTAACATAGCATTTGTTTTTTGCACATTGTTGTAGTTAGTTCACCAGAGCATACAATCCTAAGCTATTTTATAAATATTAGAGCAAATGTTAGCATCTCTAAGCCATAGACTACCTCCTAATGGCAAGCTCATTTTCATTGCTAGGTTTAAAAAAAGAAAAAAGATACACATAAAATAGATTTATTTTTACACAAATTGTCTTGAACAATTCTATCTTCTGACTATGGCTGGGAGGGATATTACCAGAGAAGAAGGAAGAGGAAAATATATAACTCCCTAAATTTTTAAAGGGGTGAATCATTTACTCTTGATGGCTAAAGAAATAAGACTCAGCAGGAGTACACTTTGTTTTGAGAATTAGCCATTTCTTCAAGCTTTTCTCTAAGTAATATCTTTCTTCTACTTCAAAAGTTCAAATATTGCTGAATAACTGAAATCTTAAAAAAAAAAAAAAACTGTCAGCAAGGGATCATAACTTCAGCAATCTTCCTAAAAATTCATGTGTATCAGCAAGTGGTGAATTTTAGATTTATTCATTAAACTTGGTGATTCTTTCAGTGGCTTTATCATCTTACAGTGGCACACAATTAATCTTAATTAGATTTGCAAAAGAAAGAAGAGTGTGGAATTCAAGAATTGTGCTAATCAAAAAGTCAAACAAACACATTTTAAACATCTTAACATGTTAGGAGGAAAGGGGAATGACTATTTACAGTTTTGTTTCCTTAAGATAATATATTAGAACCTCCCTCTTGGTTAATGTACCTTAGGGAAGAGCCGAGTAGAGAAGCAATTCAGAGCACAATTCTAAATACAATTGTACAGTTTCCAGTTATTTTCCTGCTGTGATTAGATAATTACTAAGGTACTTGGTGTTTAGGTGGATTTTCATTAGAAAGGCAGTAGAATTAAATTGAAATGGCAAAAGTGCCACTTATTTCTCTTCTTTAATGTGTTCACTTCTTCCTGCCAGTCCTCAAGGAGGAGCTCAGCATGCAGTCCCACAGAATTTAACCTTTATTCCGTAGAATTAAATCTAAATGTATATTGAAATCAAGGCTATCTCACTATTTTAAAGCTATTTCTAAGAATTATAAAGGAACGTGATAAACTTTAATAAAATAAAAAAGGGTTCCCATTGTCATTTATTAATTCGGGGTATCATAAGTTTGTAATCCTTTAGAAGAAAAGGGCATATTTGCTTCTCATCCAGAGGTAACAACATGCTTCCTCATTGCAGTTAGTTATGCCAGTGAAAGGACAGATAGTTCATTAATAGTCTGTATAGTTCTATGCAAAACAGGAGATGGAAAAGAAGTTTATTCTTTCTTTAGAATTTCTGTTTAAAAGAAACTTGCACTTGAGTTGGGCTGACATTCTCATGCAGGAAAATAAAAAATAAAAGATACAAAAGAGGGTGAAATCTGATGCATAAAGAATGCATCTTAGTGGTATTAAGGGAAGGGATTAGCAAAGAGTTGGGTTGGCACAGAAGAGCTGCTCAACACATTTATTGGATGATTGAATGAATGAGTGAATTCTATAAAGGAGAATCTGTGAAGATTTGGTCATCAAAAAACAACGATAGAATACGATCCGCTGAAAATGGAATACTAAAATGTTCGGCAAATAAAGATAAGGATGGCACTTTGAGGAAACTAATGAGGATATCAGATTTAGAGGAGAATCAAGAAAAGTGTTGAGGGTGGGAGGAAGCACAGATAAAATTAGAACCAGCCCATAAGTTCTGATCTGGTTCCCAAAGGGAGAATTAGTTACTTTGCATAAATTATTACACCGTAGCCAGATTGTATTTTGTTTTTTTTGTATGATACTGAATTTTGCTAATGTTGTTTGTAGTTTAGCTTTTTGTATTTGAACATAATGTAGTCTAGGTCAGACTGAAGGTGAAAAATCATACTGTTTTTTGTGTATTTTTCTCCATTATCTCTTTAAACTATCCCTGCTTTGACATGATAATGAGATAAAAGTATGTGAAAACATCAGACTACCATTACAGCACATTTGAAATGAACATGATAAATACATAATTTTTTATATCTTTATAGTTACTAGAAACTGAAATGTCATGTTGTAAATTGTGCTTATTTTAAAATTCTTCATCCATATTTCCTGATACTCCAAATAACACACGTATTACAATTAGAAAATATTTATATAATTTCACAATACCTAGATTAAAATTTTTATTATCACATTAGAGTAGAAACTGGACATTTTCTAGTTTTATGTTCACTAGCATAAATCCCCAGATAAATCGATTCTTCAAAACATATCAATTTCCTCCAAAATGTAGTAACATAAACAAAAATATAAGTGATCTGTGTATCTTCTTAAGAGTTTCTATATATTCATCTAGAAAATTAGTCAAGTAAATTATCCACCAAAGTACACTGCATTTCAACAATAAAGATAAACTGTAAACAAAACAAAAATTTTGAATTCATAAACAAATATAGTACATTTTTATTGTTGTAAAAAGAACCAAAAAATTAGGGCATTGGCAAAAATTTGCTTTTGTTTCCCAAATCACTTCATCAGAGGCATTTTGTGCATAATAATTAGAAAAAAACAATCAAGGCTCTATTAGCTCATTCATCAGCAAACCTGTATTAGTTGCCGACTCAGGTAGGAGGCACTAGAATTTGGTCCAGGGTCACTCTTGAGCTAAGTGACCCTTCCACATGGACCAGCTTTACTGTTCAAAATTACCTCAGGAAAGATTAAAAAAAAAAAAAAAAAGGTATACCCACAAGCCTTTGATGTGGCTTATGACACTCCTATGAACTCTACAAATGGATTAAATAAAGATATGTCACAATTAAGCATGATTGTGTTTCTCCAGTTAAATAATAAAATTCAACTAAGAATTTTAATGATTAAAAATGATTTTATTGGCTTTATTCAGTCATTCATGAATTGGGAAGCATCCAATATAGGAGGCAGGAAGGAACTCCAATGAGTGGTACAATTATTGTTTTATAGACCAAAGTGAGCAGGAAACAGGAAGTTACATAGTTTTGGTTGCTGGTGTGGAGCTTAGCATAAACAACTCCATCTTGGACTTAATCTGGTTACTTAACACTCCAAATAGACTGATAATTAAAAAATGATCTAATCAAAGTAATTTTATAAGGAATAAGTGAATACTGGATTTTATTCTAGAAGGTTAAAAATAGCATGAGCCCCCTCCTTTTTTTTTTTAGGTGTATTCATGCAATTGGTAAATAAATAGTAGATGGAATAAAACCTTTATTCAGAGTCTGGTCCACCCATTGAAGACAACTGTTAGCCCTTTGCTTGAAAAACCTTCATATTCAGCCTGTTTGGGGTCCGAGATGATAGGTAGCATATTATTTAATTTAAAAAGTTGGACTATGGCTAGACCAGGGTGTTCAGTGGTTGAGCGGCAACCTATGAACCAGGAGGTTACAGTTTGATTTCTGGTCAAGGCTCACGCCAAGGTTGTGTGCTGGAGGCAGCCAATCAATGACTCTCTTCATTGATTTTTCTCCTTCTCTCCCTCTCCTTTCCTTTCTCTGAAATCAACAAAAGTATGTTTTAAAAAAAACTGGACTACGGAAACAGAATATGTAGGTACAAGTCTCTGTCTGTTTGGTGGGAAAGTTGCTTAATTTTTCTGTGCCTTCCTATACTCAATTGTAAAATATGGATAATAATATAGGGTGGGCAAAAGTAGGTTTACAGTTTTTTGTATGGAAAATAATGCAAAAATTAATGAATAAGAATACAAGAATAAACTCTGTATTTTGTGAACTTAGAACTGTAAACCTATATTTCCCCAACCCCACATTTCCCCCACTCCCAAGTTGAGGATTATTTAAGAGTAAATTGAGGTAATACCTGTAAAGCACTTTAAATAATACTGGGTACTCAGCAAATACCAGACATTTTTCTAACTGTGTTTCACTAAAGTAAGATGCTCTTCTCAAGTTCACCAATAATGCAACTACTGCCCCCTGACTCCAGGGATGGTAGGCTTTTCATTTCTACTTTGTCTGCTGTATCCACTGATGTTATCCAGGTTCAAGTCATCCTAAGATGTTTAAGGTCCAAATACAGAAAACCCACTGAGGACACAGTCATCCTACACAGGCCCCCCCCGCCCTGCCCCATCCAGTGGTCCATGAGGGGTAAATGCTGGTGAGGAAGCTCCTTTGTGTCACCTGCTGAGTTGTACTGACAGTCATGTCTCTTCTTTTTCTAACTGGGTGGGGCACCAGTGCAGAGAGCAACTGGATGGTCTCCCAGCTCCAGACCAATGGATGGAGCCACATCTCAGATACAGAGATGGAAAAGGCAGAGCAAAGGGACTTGCTGACAGGAGGTGCTAGTGATAAGGGATGTTTGTATCATGTAAATACAGCTGCCCCGCAGTACCCCGGATGTTCTCACCCACATGTTGGATGCCACAGATTTACATACACCTGTTTTGATTCTCTCCCTGAACCTCATCATAGTCTATCCAGTGTCTTGCTGTGGGGTGTCTGTGCCACCAGGGAGGTTTGGCATTGTGCCAGAGTGACAGCTGAAGGGAGATGGGCAGGTAATGGAACGAGATAATGCAGGAGTGCAAGCACATAGGCCTTACAGTTTTGGAATCACGGCTCTAGCAGGATTTTTTCCTTCTGAGGGACAGAGAGAGGCTGTGGAGAGATCTGAACAGAAGATAAGCATGATGTATTTCTAAATGAGAACCAAGAGATTAACTTGCAAATATATTTATAAAAAGCATGGGCTTATGAGGAAAATAAAAGGGTTTAGTATAAAAAAAAAAAATTAGTTTCTTATCCTCTACCTTGGAGAATAGACTCAGGGAGTTGGTGCAGGTTATACGGGCCAGAGGGGACATTCATTAAGTTAGGGATTAATGATGACAGGGCGTGGGTTTGTTCTTAACCTTGTCAATGAAGGTGGGATTGTCAGGTTTGTGAGATAAAGGTGTGCTGTGTGCTATTCTTTAGGCAACCTAATACGCTGGTTTGAAGCATTTAATGGATATTAGCACTTTTATTTATAAAACCTCAAAGGAAGAGTTGTCATGAAGTAAGGAATGCAAACAGGAGAGTCTAAGCCATGATAGAAACACCTTCAGCGTAAACGAATACCGCAGCAAGGCGGGGAGAGTTTCAGAATGCAGGCCTGATTCACGACTACAGGCTGGGCCTTGCGGGATAGTCTTATTAAGCTGCTTCCCGTTGCTTCAGCGCTGCAGAAGTGCGCAATGCCTTTCCCGTTAAGCTCGGGGCTGCCTCTCTGTATTAGGATCTGTAAGCCACACTGCATATTTGCAAGGGAGAGCTGGTTCCTGCATTTGCTGTCTCATTAAGGTAATACTGCGAAAGGGCCAGTCCACACTTAAAACTGTATTTTACATTCGACTGTGACTTTTGGTATTCTAATCAGGTGTCTGGGGGACACTGCGCCATAAAGGTCATGCTGATAACAGTGTGAACAAAACCAATAAGTCGACTCTCTGCTAAGGTTAGTGCTATTTAACACCGAAAGCCTTTATTTATCTTAGAGAATGAAAAGAGAACAAAATCACAGCATCCTGGAAAGTTAGAGCTAGGAGGCACCTATGGGCAATCAAGTCCAACCATATAACCCATGAAAAATGTTTAGAATCAAAGAGGTTAAGTGACTTGTACAAGGTCACAAAGCTACTTAGCAGCAGGACTGAGTTTATGACCCATGCTTTCTAGTTCTCCATTCGGAGTTTTACAGCTTTGCCAAGGTGTGTCTCCAGTTAAAAGTCAAACCTTCTCACTTGCAAATCTCATAAAAAGTCAAAGATGAAGAATATTTTTTTACTTCTATATTTTCTGCTCTAACTGTGTCAGTGAAAACACTACATCAGGAGGTATTTGGGTAGAGTTTTAGGAAATAGTGGCACCGGCACATTTAATAGCTAATTTGATGGTTTGTTAGAAATAGAGAATGCTTAGGTTGTTATATAGTTCCTACCTTCACTTGCTTTCTGTCTAATAAGGAAAGTAATTCCTTTACGTAAGCACCTTTAATTCATAAATAAATATAAAGTAGAAAATGGTGACTTCCATTAAGGGGTCCCTGCTCATGTATTACAATCACTCAAAGGAGGAAGAGAGTATGTCTAATGGGCGGTATGGAGAGGGCTGATAGGCAGCGTGTCACCCGTGCCGGTCATAGGTAGTGGCAAGGATTATGAGACAGGATGGAGAGATTGAGGACAGATTTGGGAGGGGCAGATTGGAAGAGACCATGGTTGGAGATAGTGACGAATTGGGTTTGTCTGGGATTGGGAGATTTGGACTCGACCCTAGTCTGTGTCACCTTAAGGTCTGGAATGTCTCTCTTCCTCAGCAGCAACAGCTAAGGTTTCTTGGCTGTTCCTGTGTACACGGCTACACACATTACCTCAGTGTCCTCTCTGGGGAATGCTATGCAATAGGTAACTGCCACTATATGTACATGTACGTAATGGAGCTGAAGTTTTACCTGGTCAAGGTCACACAGGTAGAACATGGAATTCTATCACAGGTAGATTCTAGCCACAGGTAGAATGTAGCTTCAAACCCAGACCAGCATGACTCCCAAACCCATCCCTTTACCCCTTGCATGATTGATCTTCATTCTCCCCTTAAAATGATTGTTCTTTTGTGGGGATGTATATGAGGTTGGGTGGCAATTTAATGCACACAACAACCAGACATGGAAACAAAGAGTTCTGGCTTATTTAAAAGAGGAAGTAGAAAGGAAAATGTTAGCGCCCAGAGTCAGATACCCAGGTTTGAATTCCACCTTTGCTTCCACCACCACTAGCACAGCCTCTCACAGGAGAGAAACGTCCAGGTCTTTGGCCACAGTCTCTTCTATCTCCTCTTGTCTCTAGGGTTATGTCGCTGACCACCTGGCCTTTGGCTTTGCAGGTGATATCAGGGGCTGCTGGATCAGATTCCTTAGTCCCCTCCTGCTGGCTCCGGGTGTCCAGAGCTCAACAAGGACAGATCTTTGCACGGTTGGTGGTAGCCTTAGTGGTGGGTCTGTTCTGCCACTTCACTCTTCCGGAAGCAGCTTTTTCACTAACCCCTGTTTCCCCTCAGCCATATGGGGATGAGCATGGAGCTAAGGACAGCTATATCTCAGGAAGACCTAGGGCCTATCTTTGTCCAACCACACTGTGGCCACACCCATGTCAATAGTGGTTAGAGAGTCGAGTCTGTGAATTCCAAAAAAAAGTCGGGGGTAGGTAGGTGGGTCAACAGTCCTCCTTCTCTTGTAAGGTTTTCCAACTAACTTATCATTTCACTGTCTGTTGTATCTGATCACTTGGTGCTCTCTCTCTCTCTCTCTCTCTCTCTCTCTCTCTCTCTCTCTTGCCCCCTCTCTCACTCCCTCCTTATCATTTCCCATAATCTCTTTGTTCATAAAAGGGTAGGCGTTTCTATGCCTTGATTATACTTTAACAATTACAGAGCAGATCTATAAACTAGATGCTTTAGTTTGGACCCTTACTGTACTAATTAATGAGGGGTGAGGGGTGAAGGCTGTGTTCTATTCCCTGTGTACCAGTATCTGATATGACTTAATTCTTCCTCTTTTACTACTTCTATAGGACATCTAAGTCCTCCCAGGTACACGAATGTCACCGTGAACTAGGGATTGTGTCTGGAACTACGAAAGTATATCAACATTTCTAAAATAGTTATTCTGGTATAATTATGAATAATATTACTATGTGATACATGAAGTCATCTTCCCTCCCAGTAAACACTTTCCTTTGCCATCATATAGTACGACTTAGTGTTAACCTCACATATGCATTCATTTGGAAAAATTAAATAAACATCTACTGTGTGCCAGGTTCTCTGCTCAGTGTGGTATACAGCGGTAAAATGCTCAAACCCTGCTCTTAAGGAGTTTATATTCTGGAGAGGGATGATAAGAATGAATAATGTTAATGTTATTACTATGAATAATAAGCAAAAAAGAGGAAGATTGTTTAAGGCCTTAAATTATTATGCTCTGTGGGACATATCAGGATGGTAGGGCTGTGGCTACTGAATTATCTACCCATTTCATCTGCATCCTCAATGGCTATGAAGCCCAACATTTGCCCAAATCTAGCTGATCCTGAATTCATGGTGTAATACCTCTCCATCAATGGTAGACTCATTATGGTATATCTTGGAGAACATATTTTCCAATGTTATCTATATATATTTAAGACTTTATCCTATCTAATAAAAGTGTAATATGCAAATTAATGATCACTCTGCTATACCCACAAGCCATGCCCACTAGCCAATCAGGAGCAAGTAAGCAAATTAACCCCAACCAAGATGGCTGCGGTCACTGAGAGCAGGAGGGAGGCTTGGGTTTCCCTGGCAATGGAGGAAGCCAAGCTTTCCGCACACCCTGGCCGGCCCAGGCATCCATTTAAGGCTAAAAAGTTTCAATGATAGAAGATAAATAAATGCCAACATAAATGGCTGCCGCCTTGGAGGGAGCAGAAGGATTGGCTCCGCTCCAGGCTACAAAGTTTCAATTGTAGAAGATAAATAAACCCGATACCAAGGCCTCCACTTGGGTCACCAGGGGGTGTGGCTGGCCTGCAAACCACCATAGGCCCCTCTCCCAGGCCGCCCCATGCCCCAAGGGAACCCCCACCCTGATCCAGGACACCCTTCAGGGAAAACCAGCTAGCCCCCACCATGCACCAGGCCTCTAGCCTATCTAATAAAAGAATAATATGCAGATTGACCATCACCTCAACACACAAGATGGCTGCCCCCATGTGGTCAAAGATCCTGCTCCCAGGTGGACACAAGATGGCCACCACAAGATGGCCAGAAGGGGAGGGAAGTTGGGAGGAACCAGGGCTGCAAGGGAGGGCAGTTGGGGCCAATCAAGCCTGCAGGGGAGGGAAGTTAGGGGTGACCACACTGGCAGAGGAGGGAAGTTGGGGGCCACTGGGTCTGCAAGGAAGGACAGTTGGGGGGACCCAGGCCTACAGAGGAGAGCAGTTGGGGGCAACCAGGCCTGCAGGGGAGGGCAGTTAGGGGCAGTCAGGCTGGCAGGGGAGCAGTTAGGCATCAATCAGGCTGGCAGGGGAGTGGTTAGGGGGTGATCAGGCTGGCAGGCAGAAGCAGTTAGGAGCAATCAGGAAGGCAGGCAGGCAAGCAGTTGGGAGCCAGCAGTCCTGGATTGTGAGAGGGATGTCCAACTGCCCGTTGAGGCTTGATCCCACTAGGATCAGGTCTAAACAGGAAGTCGACCATCCCTCGAGGGGTCCCAGATTGGAGAAGGTGCATGCTGGGCTGAGGGACACCCCCCCCCCATGCACGAATTTTGTGCACCGGGCCTCTAGTATATATATAAAAGGCTAAGTGACCATCCGACTGGTAGCTGTGACGCGCAATGACGACTAGGGGACAGATGCTCCGACTGGTAGCTATAACATGCACTGACCACTGGGGGCAGATGCTCAACCCAGGAGCTGTCGAGCTGTGGTGACTTGGCAGGGTGGTTCTCAGGTGACGCACCCTGGAACCAGAGAGGAGGGAGCCCGATTCTGGAGTGCATCACCCAAGAACCACCCTCTCTCAATCCAGACCCCTCGGGAGATGTCGGAGAGCCAGGTTCGGCCTGATCCCTGCAGGCCAAGTTGAGGGACCCCGCTCACTCTGCAGATGCCCTTTGAGCCACAGCGCCACCCCAGGGTGGCCAGCAGGGAAGGGACCACAGGAGGTTGGCTCCAGGGCATGTCCGGCCCATCTCACCCAGTACTGCCTCACTAACCATCTTCTTATCAATTTCCTTTCAATGTGCATGAATCATGCACCATAGTACTAGTATCCAATAAGGGTTTAATCTCCAAAATTTATAGGGAACTCATACAGCTTAACAAAAGGAAGATTAACAACCCAATCAAAAAATGGGCAAAGACCTAAATGGACACTTTTCGAAAGAGGCCATAAATAAGGCCAAGAGACATATGAATACATGCTCAAAGTCACTAATCATCTAATCCAAGAGATGCAAATCAAAACAATAATGAGGTACCATCTCACACCTATCAGAATGGCTATCATCAACAAATCAACAAACAACAAGTGCTGGCGAGGATGCAGAGAAAAAGGAACCCTCGTGCACTGCTGGTGGGAATGCAGACTGGTGCAGCCACTGTGGAGAACAGTATGAAGTTTCCTCAAAAAATTAAAAATGGAACTCCCATTTGTCCCAGTAATTCCACTTCTAGGAATATATCCCAAGAAATCAGAAATACCAATCCGAAAGGATATATGCACCCCTATGTTCATAGCAGCACAATTTACAATAGCTAAGATTTAGAAATAGCCTAAGTGCCCATCAGCAGATGAGTGGATTAAAAAGCTGTGGTACATCTATACAATGGAATATTATGCTGCAGTAAAAAAAGAAGAAACTCTTACCATTTGCAACAGCATGGATAGACTTAGAGAGCATTATGCTAAGCGAAATAAAAACGTCAGAGAAAGATAAATATCACATGATCTCACTCATTTGTGGAATATAATGAACAACATAAACTAATGAACAAAAATAGATCCAGAGACATAAAAGCATTGAACAGACCATCCAACCTCAGAGGGAAGGCAGGGGAGGGCAGTAAGATATCAACCAAAAGACTTGTATGCATGCATATTAGTATAATGACCCATTGGCACAGACATCAGGTGGGTGAGGTCATGTGCTGGGGGGTGGGAATGGCCAGGGAGAGGTGTATGGGGGAAAAAGGAGACATGTGTAATACTTTAAACAATAACGAATTTAAATTTTTAAAAATAATACATAAATACATTATAGTAACTTACCCTTGGTGTATTTTATACACACACACAAATATAAACTAGTGTTAAATAGATGGATATGCTTATAAATTACTCCAGGCTACATATAAATATGCACATGTATGTATAGGTATATTAGTACGTTGCTCTGTGCTTATTTTATCTCTTTTTCCAATTCAATGGAGAGCTTCTGAGCATGAAGGACTGTGTCTTCTGTTGATTATTTTCTTCTGCTGTACACACAGTAGGAATTCAAACAGCACTCAGCAACTCATTACATTAGTTGCAAATTCCCCCAATTAATTTTTTTAGTGTTCCTTTTTCTAGTGTTCTGATGTTTGGGAGCCATATAAATACACATCGGTTCCATAATTCTCGTCAAAATTTCTCTAAAACTGTTGAACAGGAACAGTGCAAATTGTATATACTGCATCAATTCAAAGAGATTTTACTTTTTCTCTTCATAACGTCAAAGGTAAAAGCTAATTAACAGTTTATATGTGAACTGTGCCCTTGGGTTAGGCCTTCTTCTGTAAGGTAAATGAATAGACATTTGAAAGCCTGCTGGCTTTTTATAAGATAAACATTTCATTGTGTTTCTCATCATTTTAGTCTTATAACAGACTTGGACACTTATTTAGCATTTAACAATACAAAAACCAGGCTCTGTGGTAAAGGCATTGCAATCCGTTTGGTTGTGATCTGTATTACAAAAACAGTCCAGGGCAGTACTGTGGATATAACGATAGGAAGTTATAATTCTGAATGTGAGGAACTGTGTTGATTCAGGTATGTTTGCTAGGGTGTGTGATGGCTACTGGTAGTTTCCTGACTGTTAAATTGAGCGGCCATCTATATATCAACGTCTTTTTTTATATATACATTTTTATTGATTACAGAAAGGAAGGGAGAGGGAGAGAGAGATACAAACATCAATGATGAGAGAAAATAATTGATCAGCTGCTCCCTGCATGCCTCCACTGGAGAATGAGCACTGCAACCCTGGCCTGTGGCCTGACCAGGAATCGACCTGTGACCTCCTGGTTAATAGGTTGAAGCTCACCCATGGAGCCACACCAGTCAGGCAGTTTTGTTTGCTTTAGACCATGTTTTTACTGAATATTTGAGCTTCCCCATATAAGGCCTGCCCCTTACAGTCTTTGAATAAATTAAGCAGAAAAAATAAAGTCTCAGGATCGTCAGCTAGAGCAGGGGTCGGCAAACCGTGGCTCGTGAGCCACATGCGGCTCTTTGGCCCCTTGAGTGTGGCTCTTCCACAAAATACCAAGGCCTGGGCGAGTCTATTTTGAAGAAGTGGCATTAGAAGAAGTTTAAGTTTAAAAAATTTGGCTCTCAAAAGAAATTTCAATCGTTGTACTGTTGATATTTGGCTCTGTTGACTAATGAGTTTGCTGACCACTGATCTAAAGTAAACTCATTCCAAGAGCACTCCAAAATGTGTTTATTCTTATTAGTGGATGTTTTTTCCAGTGTAACAGTTCACATTTTAAGCTCTCTTCTAATATAATTACTTTTCTTTCCAAAATACCCGGCAGGTTGATGGGGAGAGGGGTGCTGATGTTTATGTTGTCAAATCCCTATTTTCCTTCTAACACGTACAGTGTACACTACTTTCATTTAAATCATTATCTCCAATCATCTCCAAACTCCTTGTACCCTTGAGTAATTTATTGTGAGGAATGGCATCATGTAAGAAAACGAAAAGCAACAGTGTTTTCAATACATGAGTTTATTTTCCCATGCAAATGAAAGCCAGGGATCCAGGGACCAGTGCTGTTATGTTAGATCCAGGAATCAATTGGGCTCCATGTACCTTATATTTTTCTGTTCCATTGTTTCACAACACTGTGTCAGCCATGGACCTTGACTTCCAGGTAGTAAAAACTGGGTAAGGTAGAAGGGAAAGCTATACCCATACCTCTTTAAAAAGCTTTCCATGAAATCCTTTCCTACAACATTTACTTCTATGATTGGTCATATTGTGCTCAAATAACTGTACCTAATTACATGCGGTGCCATGAAAAGTTGACATGTCACTGGATATGTTGCAATCCTCCAGGATTATAGAAGGTCTATTATCATAAAGAAGGCAAGAGTGGATATTAGGTAGGTCTTAGCCATCAAATAAGTTCAACTTTATGCGGAAGATACTAGGCTACCTAACTTTAACATAACACTGAAGGAAAGCACACTTTCTTTCATCTATCTGCATCTATTCTTCTAACTCCACTTTTATTGTCTTTATTACTAGAGGCCCGGTGCATGAAATTCATGCATTGGGGGGGGTCCCTCAGCCCAGCCTGCGCCCTCTCACAGTCTGGGAGCCCTCGGGGGATGTCTGACTGCCACAGAGGCAGGAGAGGCTCCTGCCACCACTGCTGGGCTTGCTAGACATGAGCCTGGCTTCCGGCTGAGCAGTGCTCCGCCTGTGGGAGCACACTGACCACCAGGGGGCAGATGCTCGATGCAGGAGCTACACGTCATAGCTACTGGTTCTGCAGTTCTGTTGATTTGCATATTAGCGTTCTATTATATAGGATTAGCTTATAAATAAATCTTTCATTTGGATACTTAAACATTTTTGAGATAAATATGTTTTCGTAATCAGTTTTTCTGCACCTGTACTATTTGTTAAATAACTCACCATTATAGCAAGATTTAAAATGCCAATTCTGTTGATGTCTTTGTCTCTTTCTAAGCTCTCTATTGTGTTTCTTTATTTCTCTGTTAGGATTTAAATATGGGAATTTTATAGAGTTTTGGTGAAACATCCTTCCCCATAATGGTGTTATTTAAGTACTCATCTACATGAAATTTAGAATCAGTTGATTCTGTTGCAAATAATTATAAAGACGATTTTGATTTTGATTGGAATGATACTGAATTTGTAGATTAATTTGGGTATAGTATATATCTTCCAAAAATTGTGTCTTCTCTTACAGGGACATAATATATTCACACACTGTCTTTGATGTGTGTGTCCTTCACTGAAGTTTTCTATGATCCTAACGCACACCATGTACTTTCCTTTAAGCTCTCTTCTAAGCCTATTGTATATTTTGCTGATATGTTGGAAAGGTTCTATTTCTGCCATTGCTTTCAAAAATCAGTTATTGTTGGCATTTAAGAAAGCTACTGACTCCTGCACATTTAGCATATATCCACCACATTATACAATAAATACTTGTTCTAAGAATGTTCAGTCAGTTTCCCCAGGTTTCTTGAGAAAACAATGTTATTTGTAAATTCTAAGATGAATGTATCTTTTTTTCTTATTACATTGCATCAAGTAGAACTTTCAGTACAATATTGAAAATAGTGTTAGTAAAAAACATCTTTGCCTTGGTTCCATTTTCATGTTAACTGTTCAGAATATGTTTCAGGCCAAAACCGGTTTGGCTCAGTGGATAGAGCCTCGGCCTGCGGACTGAAGGGTCCCAGGTTCGATTCCGGTCAAGGGCATGTACCTTGGTTGCGGGCACATCCCGAGTGGGGCGTGTGCAGGAGGCAGCTGATCAATGTTTCTCTCTCATTGATGTTTCTAGCTCTCTATCCCTCTCCCTTCCTCTCTGTAAAAAATCAATAAAATATATTTAAAAAAAAAAGAATATGTTTCAGGTAAGTTTCTTATCAGGTTATATCCATAGTCTTGTATTTCTAGCTTGCTAAGCTTCTTAAAAATTAATTAGTAATGGTTGTTGAATTTTATCAAATGATTTTTCATTAAACATTAAGAAGATCATATGTTATTTTCTCTTTAATCTATTATAGCACTAAATTATAGTAAATCTCCTAATATTGAATAATTCTTTCATTTCTTGGATGAAGTCTCCTAGCTTATGATGAATCTTTCTTTTAATATTCAGTTAAATCCCATTTATTAATATTTTACTCATCTATTTTACACAAAATTTAATTCAATCCATACTCCTCCTACATTCTCTTTTCTTGTGGTTTGTTAGCAGAATGTTGGTGGTGAAGTTTCCATTTTTAAGTACTCTATAATTTAAATAAAAAAGGAGACATATGTACTGCTATTTGTAATACTTTAAACAATAAAATAAAATTTAAAAATAAAATGTATATATTTTAAGTAACTACCTAATGCTAATTCAAAGTAGTTTTAAAATATTTATTTATTTAGTAATATATTAATAATCTGACATTTAATATTTGACATTTTCAGTGAACATTAGTAATGTACATGTTTTCTATATCTAGGTCTATTCAATTAACATTTACTTAGATATTCAAATACAAAGGTGTATATTCAAATGAGTTCATCTTTTACAATAGTTTACATTACCTCCCTAACGTGGTATTAAGAACTTTTTATTAATGGGGTTTATATGTGTCATGCCTTTTATGATCTTTGTTGACCAAGAAAGGTATATATTATTTATTAGTTCAAAGAAGCAGGTTGTTGTTTTTTTAATTGGCAAAATCATGAAGTCACTTTTTTGTTGTCTTAAACTTACTTTCTACTTTTCTCTTTGTTTCTTCTTTCCATATTTTTATTGTTGATCTTTAATCTTTCTTACAGAACACTTATATCATGTTATGCTTTTTGTTTCCTTTATACATACATTTTAGGTTAATCATTTTTCATATGAACTTAATGTGTACATATTCTGTGTACAGCATCTTCCATATTGTTCATTTCTAAATATAGAATTTCAGTGTTTATTTCTTGAATATCCAAAATGCCTTAAAGAAAACAAATTTTCCTGTTTATAGAGCTTATTTTCCCAAAGTATTTGACATTTATTTGTATTTTTTAGTTTAATTGCATTAATGTCAGATAGCCTTTATGGTTTCACTTTTTGTATTTTTTGAAATTTTCTTTTCTGTCTGATTTACTTCTTATAAATGTTCACCTAGTATTAGAGATAATGCTGTCTTGTTTGATCCAGGGAATGATTCTTTTTTCTCCCTACACATGGCTCCCTGTCCATGTTGTTTTATTCACTCTATGTTCCAGCTTATTTTGTGTCTATTTGATCTAACATTTTCTAAGAGTTGCGCACTATATATAGTGTAAGTCCTATGACTAGAGTTTTGTATATCACTCTTTATACGCCTCACAGTTCTCTCTTTATATGTCGCAATACCATTCTGTTCTTTGATATACAAATGTCAACAGCTGTTCTATCTTCTTGGAAAACTATACTTTACATTATAAAATGGAAAAAAATAACCTTCTTTCTTGTTCAGTTTTCCATGTTCATATTACTTCATTAAGCTATTTCTTGCAAGTGAGCGCAGTTAAATGCCATGTTATCTTATGGTGTTTCTGAGGGAGGACTGTGATTGTGTGGTCCTTCAGCTTTCTATGTTGTCAGTCTTTTCACTGATAAGAGTGAAAATAATAGCAATTACCTCAGAGGGTAGTGGTAGTAACTCTTTTTTAATCATTTAGGTTTAGTGAGTGGTTTCTAAAAGTCACTTATTATTATTGCTGTGGTGGTTATTATTATCATCATTATCATCAATATTATTTGGCACCATTGGGGGAAATACAAGTAAAGAGATTGGACAAAACTCCTGGGCTATTTCTACTTGCAATACATGCCATATTTCTGGGAAAATATCTCTATTGGGGCATCCTATAAACAGCTGAGATTAAGTTACTTCCTAGCCCAATTTCCATCATGTATTAATCAATTAATATACAGTACCTATTATTATTATCACCTTCTACCAGATTCTGTGCAAAAAAAATATAAGGTAAAAAACCATAGGAGTTGGCATGAGTCTCATTTTTTAATCAACAAATCCTTGGAGGGTACTTATTATGTGCCAGCACCGTTCTAAGTATCTGCAAAGTCATTTGATCTTTGATACAGTCTTCTTTTATCCAGCCCATTTAGGAGGAGAGCCAATTGAAGTATTAAGAAGGCCGGTAGATCACACAGCTCAACATTGCAGAACTGGCATTCAAACCTGTGCAGTTCTGCTCCAAAGGTTGTCCCCTAACCTCTGTATGAGGCTGCCCCTGAGCCTGAGTGTAGGCTATATTTCCTGCTAGTTAGGTGATTGACCTACTTAACTTGGTCTCTGTGTCTTACGCCCTCAAACACAAATGAGTAAAGGCAAAGCAAAAAGAGCAGCAGTGGCAAATGGTTATATTGATGGTCCCATGAAACCGTTTATCAAGCATTGGGCTCTTTATCTACACATATTAGGTGTCCAATAAGTAGTTTAAAATTTTTATTTCAGAAAATTTAAAATATTTATTAACAAACTATAAGTCCCATTTTTGGTTCATGTTATGGAGGTCAAAGTACTAGCATAAGTCCAATGATATTTATCTGCCAACCATTTTACTTTTAATGTTTCATTGTACCTGCAGCGACCAAAAACCAACCTCGTCAAAAAACAACCATTGACCCAATCAATGCTGGGCACCATTAGGAATAAAAAACTGATGAAGTGGTACTTTCAGGATGTTTGCAATCTGTGAGCAATGGAAATTTCCACAACTAATGGCAAATTATTTAGAAAAAATATAGTAATTAATATTTTATTACTTGAGATGATCTTGGCTTTACATACAAGAAATCTAGGAGAGATCGCTTACACAGATACTTAGTAACATTAAAAGCAGTGGCTTTTCACTCATCTGCAAGCATGGGAGTAAACCTGGGTTTCTTTTTTTAATTTTTTTAAACATATTTTATTGATTTTTTTACAGAGAGGAAGGGAGAGGGATAGAGAGTTAGAAACATCGACGAGAGAGAAACATCGATCAGCTGCCTCCTGCACACCCCCAGCTGGGGATGTGCCCCCAACCAAGGTATATGCCCTTGACCGGAATCGAACCTGGGACCCTTCAGTCCGCAGGCCGAGGCTCTATCCACTGAGCCAAACCGGTTAGGGCAGACCTGGGTTTCTTGAGAAATAAATAACCCATTGAAAGTTGTCAGAAGCCAAGACCACTTATTTCTCGATGTCTCAGTGCCTTTCCTGCTCTGTCCTTCTGCTGTCCCCAACTTTGCCTTCCCTCCCCGCTTTCCTCTGCAGATTGACTTGCCCTGCTGTCTTCATAGAAAGATGGCGAGTGTACAGCTCCTGAATCTTTATGGGCTCAGCTGCAGCCACCAAGCACTAGGATTTCTTAGTCCCATCTCTATAGAGCATCCACAGAAGGTGAGAACCCAATTTCACCCAGTTGCTGTTAGGTGCTTATTTATTTGTTCCTGCCTTTGGGGACTACACGAACACAGAAAGTGAATTACGGAGTTTGTTGAAAGTGCAATGGGAATATAAAAAGAGAAGAAGAGTAAGGGAGAAGGAGCAGGGCTAGGGAAGAGGTTCAATATGAAATAAGGTGGTTAAGGTATTCCTCCAGAAGAAGGTGCCATGTAAGACAGGACTTGAAGGTGAGGGAGTTACCTAAACACACATCTAAGGGAATATATCTACAGTCTGGGAGGCCAGGATTGTGGGATATTATATTTTGTAACAGTCATATAATATACATCATAAAAAATTAGTATATGCCCTAGGCCAGTGGTTGGCAAACTCATTAGTCAGCAGAGCCAAATATCAACAGTGCAACGATTGAAATTTCTTTTGAGAGCCAAATTTTTTAAACTTAAACTTCTTCTAATGCCACTTCTTCAAAATAAACTCGCCCAGGCCGTGGTATTTTGTGGAAGAGCCACACTCGAGGGGCCAAAGAACCGCATGTGGCTCACGAGCCGCAGTTTGCCGACCACGGGCTTAGGTCCATGGACTGAAGGGTCCCAGGTTTGATTCCAGTCAAAATCACATTCCTCGTTTGCAGGCTTGATCCCAGCCCTGGCTGGAGCATACAGAAGACTACCGATAACCAATTGATGCGTTTCTTTCACATCCATGTTTCTCTCTCTGTCTCTCCCTCTCCCTTCTACTATATCTAAAAAAAGCAATGAAAAAATATCATCGGATGAGGATTAACTAAACCAAAGAAAAAAATTAGTGTGAACATACAATATATATAAGAATTGCCTGCTGGTGGTCAGAATAATAGGGCCTTCATAACAGAGAGAGCAAAGTGGAGGGAAAAGAACTCAGATGGTTTGGAGATGTTTTTGAAGCCACAAACTGTCTGGCTAGTGTTTGCTATGTGAGGACTGTGTAGGGGGGTAAAGCTAGAAAGCAGGTTGTGTTTAATTGAAGGGAGACTTAAATGCCATGCCAATGACTTAAATTCTTCCAAAATGAGCACAATCTGCTCATATACCAATTATTCCCTGATTCTCTCAAGAAAGGTTCATTTAAAAGATATTTTTGGAAAATCATAGATTCTCTTTTCTATTCCTTATAAAAATACAGATCAGCATGTTTTAAGTACATTTTATATATTTATGGTCACCAATTTAAAAGAGCATACATAAATATCGCACTGAATTTTAGCTACACCAGTCAATAGCTGTGAGCTCATAAACAAATCATACAACTTCATGGAGGCTTCCTTATTTTAGATTTAAAATGCAGATAATATTTACCTTTGTCAGCTGCTAAGATAAATCAATCAGACACTGTGTACAAACCAGTCAAAATAGGCACTCAAGAACTGTTTGTTAACTTGCCCTCGTATTTTATTATTTTTAATTTTTTTATTGATTTTAGAGAGGAAGGGAGAGGGAGAGAGAGATAGAAACATCAGTGATGAGAGATAATCATTGATTAGCTGCCTACTGCACACCCACTACTTGGGACCAAGTCCAAAACCTGGGCGTGTGCCCTGACCAGGAATCAAACTGTGACCTCCTGGTTCATGAGTTGATGCTCAAACACTGAGCAACACCAGCCATACAGCTTGCCCTCTTCATTTATCCTCTTGATATAATCTATATCAATTTTATTTTTAACATTTTGTATTCTGAACTCCACATGGCAAAGATTCTACCAATAACAAAAAAATTAAATATCTGTAGTAAGGTTATAGGAAAGCATATGAAGTAGAAAATATTTTATATGTGAAGAACTTATGTCTTAAGAGACAGATTTATCAGTGCGTTAAGTCAACAAAATGGCTGTACTTATTACCTGATATAATACAGTTTAGAATTAGAAGATGAATAAAACAATGGACTTGACATGTTACTTCTATAGCCAATAAAAATATATTGGTAGGCAAATGGATAAATCAAAATAATTTCTGTTTGTACTGTTCTTTTCTTCCCTCGGTGTCATAACTGCCATGTAGTTGTTTTTACTGACATTACTTTAGGAAAATAATATCAATTCGTATCCCCAAATAAGCAAAGCACTAAGTTAATGTTTAATATTATTACTATACTTAAATGCAAAAAAGTGAAGCCATAAATATATGTTTTCACAGTGTACTCAAAAGTTTTTAAAATATATGTTCCTAGTAGGATGCCACCAATCCTATATAATAAAAGCCTACTATGCAAATCGCCCGAAGGGTGGAACGACCAGTTGCTATGATGCCCACTGACCACCAGGGGGGCAGACACTCAATGCAGGAGCTGCCCCCTGGTGGTCAGTGCTCTCCCAAAGGGGGAGCGCTGCTCAGCCAGAAGCCAGGCTCACAGCTGGTGAGCGCAGTGGCCATGGCGGGAGCCTCTCCCAACCTCCTCGGCAGTGCTAAGGAGCAGTGAGCTGAGTGGTAAGGAGCCAGCAGGCAGGAGGTAAAGAGCAAGGTGTCCCGGACTGCAAGAGGGTGCAAGCCTGGCTGAAAGACCCCTCCCCCCCCCAGGGCATGAATTTCATGCACCAGGCCTCTAGTAATCTATATAATATGAAAGAAAAGAGAAACCACAAATGAAGAGACCAAAGCTTTTAAAAATATGCAGATACTGTTTGATCTCTCTTGAATCAAGTTTATGTAAGGCAGATATGTTTTATGTAGTATTTAGGACTTTCTAGCCTATCAAGTCCATTCACATGCCACCAAAGCAGACTTGGTAGGATAAACTCAGCATCTGACACAAATATTAATTTTATGAGGTTTTTTTGAACTTTGAATTTTCCTGTGTCCTTCATAGTTTTAATCCTCACATGCAATGGGGGCTAAGCTTGCAATAGAATGATTCTAAGGGCGTTAAGAAGAGCCCTTCCACCCAAGCTGGTTTGGCTCAGTGGATAGAGCATAGACCTGTAGACTGAAGGATCCCTGGTTCAATTCCAGTCAAGGGCACATGCCCAGGTTGCAGGCTTGATCCCCAGTAAAGGGCATGCAGGAGGCAGCTGATCAATGATTCTTTCTCATCATTGATGTTTCTGTCTCTCTCCCTCTCCCTTCCTCTCTGAAATCAATAAAACTATATTAAAAAAAAAGAGGCCTCCCTCTCTGCCTGTGTGCTCTCCCACACCCACCCCTGAAGGAAGCAGGTAACTAACACCCCCTCTTCCCCTTGCTTCACATTGAGTCCCATCATAACAAAGGCCTCCTGTGTCTTAAAGAATTTTCTATTAATAAGGAAATAGTAAACTGGAAATACTTCTATGCAGTATCACACCAGTTATTGACAGCTACCAACTCATATTTAGGGTGATAAATTTTGAACCATGCTGGAGACCTGAAAGTTAGCCTCTTTGGAAATGTGACATCAAATACAGAGATCTGTATATAAGGAAGGTCATTGTTAGTATTGGGCAGTCATTATAGTGTTCCAGTTGGAGGAATTTTTAAGGGGAATAAGCCTGCTGAAAGGAGAAAGAAAGAATTACCAGGGCCCTAGCCAGTTTTGCTCAGTGGATAGAGTGTTGGCCTGCAGTCTGTAGGGTCCCATGTTTGATTCTGGTCAAGGGCACATGCCTGGGTTGCGGGCTTGATCCCCAGTAGGGGGCATGCAGGAGGTAGCCAATCAATGATTCTCTCTCATCATTGATGTTTCTCTCTCTCTCTCTCTCCCCCTCTCCTTTCCTCTATGAAATCAATAAAAATATATCTAAGAAACAGAAAGAATTACATTACCAGTTACTTAGCTTCATTACACATATTTCTTCAAAAATAATAAGCAAGTGTGTTTTTCTCTTCAGGTTATGCTTGAGAACATAAAGATTTCAGTTTACTTTGATGCCGATTGTCCCAGGCAACCAAAGCTACATTGTTTTTCATGATAGAATGTCTTCCAGAAAGCTCCAGACCTCTGTCTAATAAAAATACATACCTAGAGGGAATAAAATCTCTGTTGACTTGATGCACTTTTCAGCATTACTTTTAAATTTTATTAGCTGTCCGCTGTTCTATCCTTTTCTTCATCTCTGAGAAATGAAGATGCCTTTCCATGGGGAAAATACACATCTTTCCCCGCACGTTGTTAACACACTGTGTGATGGTGTATGTCACACGGGGTTTGAAACATGTGATGACTACATCTTCTCTGGCAGAAAAATATCTTCCCGGCTTAGTGATGTAGAGCAGAAGATGGGCTATTATGTGTACTGTGTTCACGTTCCCTTAGACCCTCAGCCTTCCCCAGCTAGTACAGAGAACCGAGTTAGATCACTCACTTTTCAGAGAAGCTAGACCATTCCTTTGTGTGTGTGTGTGTGTGTGTGTGTGTGTGTGTGTGTGTGTGTGTGTGGTCTACAAAGCCTTTAGTAAGGTACATTTATTCTCTTCTTCTGACAAGGCATAACACCCATTCCTTCACACATTTGGAATCCCATTGACTCAATGAGCAGACATAGATACAATCTTTATGACAAAGGACAGTAGGGGGTCTGTTATTGTTTTAATGTACACAGTATTAGAGCCTAGAATCCTTACACCTTGCTCGCAGGTATGTTCTAATTGTGGATAATGATTAACATAAAAGTTTTAATGGACTAAATGAATACCATAATTTTTGGCTGGATATGTTCTTGGGGGGGCGGGGTGGGCATCATTTTCCTGGAATTCTCTCTTCCTTGTCAGCTATCATCCACTGCTCTTCTCCCCAATCATGAGTTGGTAGTGGTGGGAGGATAGTCATTTTTCTGTTCTGCCCCCTACAGAAAAGGTGAAAATTGGGGAAGTTATAAGCTCCTATTGATCTCTAGCTCTGACCTGGCCAATTGGATTTAAAGATAGAAGATAAAAAGGAAGAGGTGGACATGGGGACAGAGACTTAAGAGGCAGTGCATGAAGACATGGGTAAAAATGGAAATATTCTGAGGAGGTAATTCAAGTGAAGAAGGAAGTAAAAGTGACTGTGTTTGGTGGACTGTTTTTTACAGAGCTTCTTGACTTGACTTTGTGGGTAAGACTAGCACCTCTGACTTCCATTCTGTTCAGGTCACTCCTGATATTTTCATTGGCCAAGCCCTTGCTAGGCTGATTTTCTTTGTCACAATTGAAGCACAGGAAGCTTTGGTGAAGCAGCGAATCTAAGCCCCATTTATCCAGGCACAGAAAGTCCCCAGATCTTCTGAAGTCTCCTCAATCCCCGGAGATAGTAAGGGAGGGTGTCCTCGGACCCCAAGACCAATCCAGCCTCTAAACCCTCAACATCAGGGTTGTGTGTGTGTGTGTGTGTGTGTGTGTGTGTGTGTGCATGTGTGTGTGTGTGTGTGTGTGTGGCGGGGGGGGGGAGTTGGTCTATAAAAAAAAGTCTCCTTTTCCTGTTGCTTTAAAGACAATTAGAATGGCCTTTCAATAGCACACTGCAGGAAAATAATCCAGGGTGGGAAGACTTTCAGACAACTTTTACTTTGGGGTTTCATGGAACAGACGTTTTCTGAGGAGAGATGCTCAAAGACGCCTTATGACAAGTGTGGGTGCGGGAAGACAAAATGCAGTGAGAAATAAATCAGTGTATAGACCCATCAATTATGCTGCCAGTCCTCAGCACATCCTCCCACATCCCCTTATAACTTTTTCATGAAACTTCTGCACTAAGTAGAATGATGCAGGGTATAAATAGGACTGAGTCATCGTTACACTTCAGAACATGTGTTGTCTAGCGCTGTGGGATCCCATTGCCCTCCCAAGCTGGATGCTTTTGCTATTAAATATCACTCAGTTGTGCTAAGCCACCCCCCCACAATAGTATAGCCTCCTTTCCTGAGGGATAAGAAATTGCTGCTAGGACAACCCAGAATTCCCTGCATTTTGGTCCTTTACTTTCTTTTTCATAATGAAAAGAGCTGCATTAATGTTATTTGATAGATAATGGTTTAAAACCAGGAGGCATAAAACTAAGTGAACATTGTATTCTTCTAATTGAAGCATGTGTAGCTGATAGGCATAATTGCTGTGCTATAGAATCACATATGATTTTTATATGGATACAGAGGCGTGAGGTGTGTATATATGTATATGTGATCAGTTCTGCTATTGAGTTATACACATTCCCCCAAATCACTATGCTATGCAAAATTTGGCAATAAAATCACACAGCTTATGGAGAAATAATGTTGAGGCAGACACTCACCATCATTATTGGTGACATATTACATTTTTAAAAAGACAGGAACCTAATAAAAATAGTAACAGCTTCACACATCATAAATGGTTCAAAAGACATCATTGTTACTGTGAATGTGACACTTTGCCTTAAAACAACAACGAAAGTTTGTGAGGTCATCTGGGGAAGTGAGTGCTGGCGGAGCTGGAGCTTCTGGGCCAGGGGAAGGCATGGGGGTGAGTGAGCAGAGATTGGAAGGAAGGTGTTTACACCGGGTGTGGATGGTGTGGGTCACTGTGCTGGGCACACGCTTCACAAGTAAGCCACCTTGCACAACCCTAAATCAGGGTGCAGATTTTTCTGTCTTTGATTTGTAGGTCCTCTGAGATATGCACTTTGTAACAGGTATTCTATCACGGTTTTAGCAAGATCAGAGAGTTAATCCAGTGCTACAGCCTTCCTCCCCGTCTGCATTTCCACGGGAAGAGTTGTTAAGGATTTCTCCCTGAAGCTCCGCTTTGCTCTGCAGAAAGGGCTCGGGAGATTGCAGGGAGGTTTGTACCCACTAAGGTCTTCACTCAGAGCTCGCACTTCACTCGGTGCATGCGCGGCTTGGCATTCGGAGGCAGGACTCTGCAACGCCATGGAGATGTGGCATCTTTCTTTTTCCTTCAACACATAGAGAAAAGTTGACAAATGAGAATAAATAACAGAACACAACCCTGCAGGATGATATGTGCAATGAACCGAGGAAGCTGGAAACTGTTAGTGGTGGCTGCATGGGGGCGTTTTTTGTTGTTTTTCTGTTGTTGTTTTTGTTGGTTTTTGGTTTTGTTTTGTTTTTTTTGCATTCCACCTACCCCAGAGCAGCTGAGCAGTTTTTTGCTTCTTTTAGTGAGAAAATAGCTCATAAACTCACTCAAAATTCCTGTTACACTCCACAGTTTTGTGCGATATAATCACGTGTTCAAATATGTCAATCACATTAGAAGAAATTTATTTCAAAACAGCATTATAACTGAAATGATGATATGTGTGTATATACATACTAGTGACCCGGTGCATGAAATTCATGCACATTTAAAGGGGATTAATTTGAGGAAATAATTTAATATTGCTATTTGCCCTTTCTCTATAATAGAAGTGTCAGAGATGAAAGAAAATTAGTAAAATGTATATGAAAATCTCCCTCCTGTCAGAGTCTGGGGCATGTCACAGGACCCAGAGTCAAGTCCCTGCCCACCCACATGCGCCTTGAAATTGTGTGAGACCCAGACCAAGCCAGCCCCACCCCCACTGGGCGAGATCCAGACCTGGCCGGCCCCATCCCCATCAAGCCCCACAGGGCAGGGGGTGCAGCCTCAGGTCCCCAGGCCCCAGCACTGGGGGGAGGGGCACGACCTCAGGTCCCCCAGCCTGGCCTGAGGTCCCCCCACCCTGGCATGACGGCATGATGGCATGACAACAATTTGCATATTATCTCTTATATAGGCTATATATATATATACCAGTGGCCTGGCACACAATATCTGTGCACTGGTGGGGAGGGGTCCCCAAGCCTGGCCTGTGCCCTGTCACAGTGTGGGAGCCTTGCGATCAATCTCCCCAAAGAGGTAAGCCCGCCCACCGTAACATTTTGGGTTGCAGGAATAGCTGTTTTTTTATTAAACATTTTAAGATGGGTTTTGTGATTGAGAAATTTTCAGATAGTTTATTTATTTATTTTAATGTACTACAAGCATAATTTTAATGCTAGACCATTTATTTGAAAATAAATTGCAGATATCATGACATTTTTATCCTTAAATACTTCAAATGCTTTGAGATGTATCTCCCAAGAATATTTTCTTACATAACTTCATAATCATTAGTACATATAAGAGGTTTAATATTGATGAATATTATCTAATGTATGCTCTGCATTTAAATTTCCCTAATTTAACCCCAAAATGTCCTTTATAATTTTTTTTTTTTAAATTCAGGATCCCATTAAAGGTTCATACATTGGGTTTGGTTATGTCTCCTTGGTTTCTTTGATCTAGAACCATCTACCTAACTTGTTCATATTTCATGAAATTTTTTTTAAAAGTCCAGGCCATTTATTTTATAGAATGTCTAATATATATTGTTAATATACTTCAGTCTGCACTATATCAGGACATAATGGAATTTTGTCCCATTATTGGTGGTATCTTGAGTAATAGCTTGGTTAAGATATTATTTGCTGTATTTATCTATAATAAGGTATCCTTCCCCTTTGGTAATTTATACGTGATCTGATAACTGATATTTTAAGGCTTGTGAATAACTTCTTTCCCAGTGGCTTTAGTATTGATTAATGATTCTTGCCTGGACCAAATATTACATTGGGATTCCAAAATAGTGATTTTTTAATTTAAATTCTTTATTGTTCAAACTATTACATAAGCCTCCTTTTTCCCCCAATGACCTCTTCTCCCCAGCCGCCCCCACCCTCAGCACGTGCTCTCACCCCCTCACCCTCGGCTTCCATTGGTTATGCTCATATGCATGCATACAGGTTCTTTGGTTGATCTCTTACCCCCTCAGATAGTTTATTTTTATTCATTTCCCATTCAGCTCTATATGCATAGTGAATATATTTATATGATGTCAATACTACTAACTTTATATGGTGTCTTTTGTGAAGTTTCAGTACAAGTAAAAACAACATATATTCTGTACTTGTTGAGTACAGAGCTTTGAAAAAGGTCATTTAGGGTGATACTGTTGTTCTGTCTTATATTTCCTTACTTATTTGTTTATCCTACCTTGTACTGTCAGTTGCTGAAAAGGCATTATTAAAAGCTTCAATTATATGGTGGATGAATTTGTTTTTCTTTTTGGCTTGACAGTTTTTCTTCATGTATGTAGAGGATCTTTTATCAGGTGCATACACGTTTTTGACCTTTTTACCATTTCTAAATGCCACTTTTTAATTCTGCTATTACTCTTTGCCTTGTTTTTTGTCTGATATTAAAATAGGCACTCTAGCTTCTAGTTAGTGTTGCATGGCATTTTTAAAAATCATCCTTTGACTTAATTTTTATTTTATATTTTGCAGAAAGCACAGTGGGGTACTTCTTTATCCATCTTTTCCACCTTTTAATTGAAGTGCTCAGCCCATTTACTTTGGTTATTATCAATAAGGTTGCTTTTGCTATTTGCTTTCTATTTGATCATAGTACAGTATTTAGTTGTGTAATGAACTAAGCATGTTTTAATAAAAAAATCACAATCCTAACAAATTGTAACGTATATTACTCTGAAAGAGCTGCCCAGGTACATGAACTTTAGGAAGATTTGGTCTAGATCCAAGGCCATCAGCTGATAACAGCCATCCTTTAGCAATGTCAGCCTCCTTGATTGATGATATCATAGTTTTCAACATGAGAACATAAGCCTAGTCCTTATATAGATATCCTAAATTTCTCTTACTGAAAACTCTTTCAGCCATCTGTTCATATGAGACTATATAACTTTTTTTTTCCAGAATTGAAACTGTATGGCCTTTCTGGTTGCCTTTACATATCACTGTCTACAAAGAAGTCACCAGAGACTCATGGTCTTCTTTTGGGACAAGAGTAAGCATAGAAAGCATTTATTGATAAGATTATTATCAGAGTAAAGTACAGTAGATTTTAAGATATTACATTAGACAATCAATGGCAGACCAGAAATGGAAGCATCAAGATTCCGTCTTTCTCATTAAAACTGCACATATTAGGAAGTGACCCATTGTATCAGCATCTTCTACTTCAGATGTCCTTTCACTAACTAGATCAGGGTTTCAGTTCATGTAGTTCCTTTTCCTTTAAATGCAAAACAATGTTGGAAGGGCAACATGCCATTAAAACTTGTGGACTCATCAAAAAAAATATCCTTTGCCTATCTACATATATGTATGTGTTGATGTATGCTCACGCACACACATGTTTGTGTAATGCGAAAGTTCTGTCCTGCTGAGAACTATCTAAAGAAACATCCTCATGAAGTGTTACAAAAGCCATTCGGCTTTTAAAGAAATGGCAGCCTAAACCCAACAGCTTTCAGGAAAGGTAAAGAGAGAGAAAGGAGTGACTGTGTGAGAAAATGAATCAGATGTAGAAGATGTAGTGTCCTCATCTAGATAATTTCTCCTTGAATTCATTTTGCTGTTGTTTCTTAAAGATTTGTAGGAAAGGAGTTCACATTTTTTTAAATATGCATTTTATTGATTTTTTTACAGAGAGGAAGAGAGAGGGATAGAGAGTTAGAAACATCGATGAGAGAGAAACATCGATCAGCTGCTTCTTGCACACCCCCTACTGGGGATGTGCTCACAACCAAGGTACATGCCCTTGACTGGAATTGAAACTGGGACCCTTCAGTCTGCAGGCTGATGCTCTATCCACTGAACCAAACCAGTTAGGGATCACATTTTTATTTTACCAACAATACCACAGGACTGTCATAGCAATTCCATAGGTTATTAAAATTCTTATTGTCATAAAGAATGGACATATTAATTGATGAAAATTTTCCAAGTTGTGAATACATATTTAAAACAAATTTGATCTTTATAAGGGAGAAAAAGTATAAATATTTATTTTTAAAGAACTTTATCTAGAAACTAGAGGCCCGGTGCATGAAATTTGTGCATGGGGGGTTGTCCCTCAGCCCAGCCTGCACCCTCTCCAGTCTGGGACATCCCTCTCACAATCCAGGACTGCTGGCTCCCAACCCCTCACCTGCCTGCCTGCCTGATTGCCCCACACCACTTCTGTCTGCCAGCCTGATCACCCCCTAACCACTCCCATGCCAGCCTGATAGATGCCTAACTGCCTTCCCCTGCCAGCCTGGTCACCCCCAACTGCCCTCCCCTGCCAGCCTTGTCTCCCCCAACTGTCCTCCCCTGCAGTCCCGGTTGCTCCCAACTGTCCTCCACTGCAGGCCCAGTCACCCTCAACTGCCCTCCTCTGAAGACTTGGGTCCCCCCCAACTGCCCTCCCCTGCAGGTCCAGTCCCCCCCAACTGCCCTCCCCTGCAGGTCCAGTCCCCCCCAACTGCCCTCCCCTATAGGCCTGATCCCCCGCAACTGCCCTCCCCTATAGGCCTGGTCCCCCCAACTGTCCTCCCCTGCCAGCCATCTTGTGGTGGCCATCTTGTGTCCACATAGGGGCAGCCATCTTTGACTACATGGGGGCAGCCATCTTGTGTGTTGGAGTGACAGTCAATTTGCATATTACTCTTTTATGATATAGGATTGCTATTACTTCATTTCCATGCTTGATTTGTAGAGATCTAGAATTACTTGTAAGTTACTGGTTTAAGACCCCACATCTTAAGAATACCCATTTAATGAATAAAATCAATAAGAAATATCATACAGTAAAGCGACATGGTACTCTACACCCTCAAACATCAGGTATTGAATTTTCCATTAGGCATTGTCGTCAAGTTCATTGGGCAACTGAAGGTTTAAAGTGCATCAAAGATGCTGTAGGGTGCTCAAACTGGATTTTGCCTGCCTGGCACTGAAATTCAGCTTTCATTTAAAAAATACCCCATATCAGTTTCTTTAACTTTAGGAAAGATGGGGAAGCAGCACTTCAAACTATTAGACCTTGGATTTAAATTTAGCAACTGCTTTATATTTGTGCATTTCACATAAATTTTTTAAAATATGTTTTTATTGATTTCAGAGAGGAAGGGAGAGGGAAAGAGAGATGGAAATATCAATGATGAGAGTGAGTCATTGATTGGCTGCCTCCTGCATGCCCCCTACTGGGGATCAAGCTCGCAACCCAGGACATATGCCCCAAATGGGAATGGGAACAATGACTTCCTGGTTCATAGGCCAATGCTCAACAACTGAGCTACTCTGGCCATGCATTTCACATAAATTTTAACATATTATTACTTCTCTTACAAGGAAAATTCTTCTCTTTTAGTCTCTGTCCAGCCTCTGGTTTTCCACATACCTATTTTATATAGCTTTGAAGCCTATAAAAGGAAGCCCTTGATAGTTATTTCTGGCCCAGATTGAGGCAGCAATATAATGTTAGTAATATTTCACAGAAGGGCTGAAGTGAACATAGGTAGTATGTGTAAAAGCATACATATTAAACATATCTGTGTCCTTGAGAATTATAGAATGATGACATTCAGAGAAATCATCAGTGGAAATGTGTTTGCTTCTTTGAAAGAGCCCCTAAAACCAAATCCAATTCATTTCTGTCTGGTTTTGAAGTTGCTCTATCCAGTGTTGCTTGTATTCTCCCAAGACCAAAGCCTAGGAAGAAGTATGATGGCTCAGAATTTTAACCAGTGCTTGAGAAAAGCTCAGGGATAATTTTAAAAAAAGGAAAAACAAGAGATGAGGAGTCAGATTTCATCTTTAATTTGAACATTGTTGAATATAGAAGGAGTCGAAGGATCTTTAAACTGACATTTAGAGTTATTCCTATTTATTTCTAAATACCATCTGAGAGGAGTAATAAGCTGCCTCTAATAAGACTGCTCATTCCAGAAAGAGAAGCGATGTAGACACATTGCTCGAAGTTCACCTGCAGAGCTATATCTTTGCTTTCAGCAACATCACTCAGAGCCAACAACTTGCCACTTCTTTTGTCATCAATGAGTCAAAGAGCACACAAAGGACATCGTTCCTGACAGAGGGTTATTCTTTCTAAGACTCTGTTATTTCCTAATGAGATATTTCACTTTCACCCCTACCATGTCTATGTTATTTAACACAGGAAACTCAAAATCGCTCCATATGTGGATATTTATAATGGATTCTGCAACCATGAGGGCACAGACGCGCCACACACAAACACACACACACACACACACACACACACACATGCCAAAAGAAAGGCAGAGAAAAAGGCAGTATTGCTCACTGAAAATGTGGCTTTCACTCTTGAATAATATTAAAGTTAATCTGAAAATTATTGACATTGATTAATCTGCAGTGTAACATTTCCAGTGAATACATTCTTGGAATATTTCCTGAGCATTTGGGAGAAGTGATAAATGTGATATTAAAAGCTGTCAAGTCTAGCTTGGTCTCACAGGGAAGAACTCCAAACTTCACAGAACTAGAAAGGGATTGACAGGTGACATCATCAGGATTTAAAGCAAGTCTTATACTCATCAGTTCCAAGGTGTAAACCACTATTACTTTTTTTGTTTAAACCATGGCAGCAAACGCTAGGAGCACATTGAACTAGAATAAGATCTGAAGATATTCTCCTCTTATTAACAAGGATGCCCATCTGAGCCTTTTAAAGCACTGAATATGTCAGTTGATTCTGTTTATAAGAAAACAAGACTCCACGTAATTTAACCTCTCCAACAATCCCGGGTTAGGAAGAAATCACTACCGTCATTTTAGAAATAAGGAAACTGAGTTCAGCTGGAGGTTAAAAGAGCTGCTCAAGACAAGACAGTGGTCAAGGTCAATGACAAGGTCAACAACAGGTCTGGTCCTCCAGCAGAAGCATCCTTCCCTTTCCTTCCCTTCTCCCTGCTATGCCTCACATTTCTGATGCTGTTTCAGAACCACTGAAGCGAAGTTCCCAAAGACTACATATTTCACAAACATCCTCTAATAAGTTGCTTAGGGACTGAAAGTAGCCATTAGGTGAAGAGCTGGGAATATATTATATTTTTAATTTATTTATACTTCGCTTTTTTTGGGGGGGAAACAAATTATCTTAATATATCTTCAGGGACTGTTGAGCCAAGTTTAGAGAGCAATTAAAATATTGCCTTTGAGTAAGTGAAGCAGTTCTATACCAGCTTTTCTCCCTATCCACTGAGTAAATATTTGCAGATAAAGATAAATGTGGAAAGAAAGATTAGGTTAGATGTATTCGTAGGAATCTGTGTAGAACATTTTATGTTCTTGGTTACTGTATTGATTACAACTTCCATCAGTTTAATTATTCCACTTGGCTTTGCAATCACTTAAGGAGATTCCAAATAATTAGAACTCAGGTCACTATTCTTTCTGACTCATCTAACAGCCCAGATCTTAATAACTTAAAAAAGTTTCAGAGCTCATCTTTTTGAAAGTTACAGAAGCTATAGCTCCCCTGTGTGGGGAAAATTTCAGTAATTCTCAAAGTATGGCTCTTGGACCATCGCAGTAACAACACTTAGATATAGACTTAGATATGCAAAATCTTGGCATCTCCTCAGATGTACTGAATCAGAAGCTCTGGATATGAGCTCAGTAATTTGTATTTTCACAAGTCATCCAGGTGACTCTAACACCTCTAAAATCTGCTAATCACTTCAAGAAAAAAGGAAGAATGCCCAGCCTGTGTGGCTCAGTGGATTGAGTGTTATTCCATGCACCCAGAGGTCATGATTTGATTCTCCTTCAGGGCACCTGCCCAGGTTGCAGGCTAGATCCCCAGTAGGGGGTCTGCAGGAGACAGCCAATGGATGTTTCTCTCACAAGGATGTTTCTATCTCTCCCTTACCCTTCCTCTCTCTCTCAAAAAAAAAATAATAATTCCATAAAACATATTTTTTAAAAGCAAAGCGTATATGGGAAGGAGCATTCTTTGGTCTTTCTGAGAAGGCTGAGGGTCAAGTTCATTCCTCTTCATTATTGAACAGCAAGCATCAATAGAAATCAGGAAAGTAGAATTTGTTCACCACATCTATTTTTATAACTCCACAATAGCCAGTTGATGGAATAAATGCTTTTGTGTTCCTGCCAATACTCAGCTTGGAAAGTCCATTGTAAAAGAGAATAATTAGCCATATGGTCTCTATATAATGGCACATGCTCCCCGTCCCTCTTCTGCCATGGCCCATGTAGACAACTAAATATATTTTCTAAAAAGTGACTTTCCTTGAATTTAAAGAATAAAGATTATTAATAATAAGATTTTCCAGGAATATTAAATTTGGTCTTTGGCTATATAATTTATTGCTTATCCAAAAATATTGTGTTATATGTAACCATTTCTACTTGAAATATAGTTTTACAACAAACCATTTTTAAGTTCCTGGAAATAATAAAATATTTAATGTGTTTAAACATGCTCATTTGTGATGTCTGATAGCGTACTTGTATCTGCATGTCTAAGCACGCAAGTTCTAAGTCGTCACTTTTTATACTCAACTGCAAATGTCATGCCTCGCCTTTAGATACTGTGGCCTTAAACATGTATACTTGTACACAAGGCTGTGTTTCCGTGGGTAACTGTCAACTCCGAATGTTTAAAATATGTATATGACATCGAGGTGTCTTATAGTGCTATTTGACTTTTAAAAAGGATAACTATTTGTGTTGTTCATTTCAAACGCATTTAAGTGGTAGAGAAAACCCAGGAACATCTATAAACCTGCCTACTAGACATTTTATCTGTAAAGATGAAAATGGTAAGTGCACTTAAAAGTTCCCTTTGGTATTTTCAAAGACAGCTCGTGATTTCACTTTGCATATCGCATATCTTGGCTGCTCAGATGCTTCAAAGGCTTCAGCACCAAAGTCCTCTTTGAAAGGCAGCTATTTTCTGTGATTTTGATATTGGCTTCAATGTATTTGATAGAAATTTTGATCAGGGTGGCACCAGGAGCCCCAGATATAAATGAGTTTTCTTTGCCTCCCCATAGTTTTTAAAAAAGACATGTATAACTAATTTACCTTGTACTCTAGAAAGAGCAAGTAGAAGAGAGGGATCTGAAGAAATTTTTTTTCAGGACACTTTTTTATCCTCTTCTCACTCGTAAAAACACAACATTATCATAACATTATCATAGCTACGTCTAAAAGTGACTTACTTCTTTACAAAATAAAAGCCTGAAGTCTGATGTTCATTCTGTACGAATGGAACTGGAAACACATTTCTGTTCCCAGGTTGTGCCTCTTTTTCCGTTCTGAGTGGACATCCATTCCCATCCCTGTAACGTGTTAAATGGAGGTGAATAGACAGATACAGCTGGATGGCAGCCTGGCCAATGTTGCTAAAAACTAAGGACAGAGCACAGGGACACACTGATTCAGGAAACTGCAAACTATGCCCTCCGTTTAGGTTTCTTTCTGAATATCTGAAAACAGGCTCCTGCCCTTAATTGTAACAAGATATCCCCCTAGATCAGAAGATTCTCTGTGAAAGAGGTTCTTTAATTGTGCTAAATCTGTGAGGTGACTTGCTGGTAAAGAGGGAAAAAAAATAGACATTTTCTTTCTCCCCTCTTATCAGGTGGGTATGATTAATTTGAGAATGGGAAACACAAGAGTAATGAAGATTAAGCAAATGTAATAGCATGAGAAAACATGAACCAAATGCCTTCCCATTTCAAACATATAACAAATTAAAAATACATACATGTACTCATGTGCACACATAAACACACACACATTTGAAAGGAATAACATGTAATATCTGAATGCCATAAATAGAATTAGCAATTCAACAAAGAAGGGTAAAGAAGCTCATCCCAGTGATTTGGTGTGGTGCTCACTCCGTGGAGATCCACCTCCGTGGTTAGGAAGGCTAACTTGAGCGTGTCAGAAGGAGATGAACACAGCTCTCGGTACTACTGGAGGTGGCTTTCCGGAAATGAGGCTCCTTCCAAAGTGCCAAGGGCTTCAAAGTGCAGATTCATCCTGGAAACGAGGTTGAGCGAAGTTCTGTTGTCCAATCAGGGGAAACAGCCCAGAAACCTATGGTCTGGTCTTGCATAGGGATGGCCGGAACTCACATGTCCCCTTTGCTTCAGGATGGTACAGCAAGCCTGTGAGGAAAACTTACAATGAAAACAGTCAAACCTACATGAAAACAATGGGGAAATATAATAACCATGATCATATATTTATCTAATATCATGTGTATATACATTTATTTCAATGAAAATCGGTGGTGCTGAGGAGAGAAATCAATAAGATTATAATCACGGAAATCTTGGCATCTCTCAAAAACTGATGAAGAAAGTAAACAAGAGAGGTTTTAAATAATATAAATCACTAACTTGTTCTAAATGACATAGATGGAACTCTGTACCATCCTTCCCAAATGGAATAAACATAGTTTAATCATGCAGTCAACCCTAGGACGGCCCCCTATGAGAACAAAATCTGTGATGATGCCAAGTCCCTTGTATAAAGCAACACAGTATTTGCACATAACCTACACACATCCTATGTATATTGTAAATCCTTTCTAGATTACTTATAATACCCAATACGTGTAAAGGCTACATAAATAGTTGTTATACTGTGTTACTTAAACAATAATGATGAGAATAGAAAACCTGTACATACTCAGTACAGACACAAGCATTTGAGGCCTATCTACATAGGACAGGTCAGTATCATTTCATCTGCATTTGGCTGAGTATGCAGATGCAGAATCCGTGGATACAGAGGGCTGACTGTGGACATGGATTAAAAGGAAGTTAAATACATGTAGACCAGGTCTCACTCCATAATGCAATAGAATTACAAATCATTGCAAAACTATAAATGGAAACATATACTTAGGAACCCAAAAGTATACTTCTCAATCCTAATATATAAAAACCCTGGTTGTAACTACCAGTAATGACTGGAGGCTGACCAACCGGAAGTCAGTGCTGGCCCCACCCCCAAGCAAGTGGATAGGGGCAATCAGGCATGCAGGAAGAGTGATTAGGGGTGATCAGGTAGGCAGACCAGTGGTTAGGGGAGATAAGGTAGGCAGACAGCCCCTCCCCGGGCTGGTCCCACCCCCCAGCAAGTGGTTAGGGGCAATCAGGAAGGCAGGCAGAGTGGTTAGGGGTGATCAGGTAGGCAGACCAGAGGTTCGGGGTGATCAGGTAGGCAGATGGCCCCTCACCAAGCTGGCCCTGCCCCCAAGCAAGCAGTTAGGGGCAATCAGACAGGCAGGCAGAGTGGTTAGGGGTGATCAGGTAGGCAAACCAGCAGTTAGGGGTGATCAGGTAGGCAGACCAGCACTTAGGGGCAATCAGGTAGGCAGCTGGCCCCTCACAGGGCTGGCCCACCCCCCCAGCAAAGAAAGAGGGAGGCCCAGACCAGCCAAGCCATTGCACCCCAGCCTGTCACCTACAGAGGGAGGCCACCAGTGGCAGGACAGGGGGGCAGTGCTGCACAGATGGCAAGCAGTGGCAGCAGCGGGGTTGGGGCCAGCTGCCTGCAGCCCAGGCAAGGAAAGCCCCAATAGGCCCTGATATCAGGCCAGGCCTAGGGACCCTTCCCGAGGGGTCCCGGATTGTGAGAAGGTGCAGGCCAGGCTGAGGGACCCCCCTGAGTGCACAAATTTTCATGCACTGGACCTCTAGTAAGAAAATAATCATAATGAAAATTTTAAAATATTTTTTAAATGAAAAACCATTATGGTATGGTTATAAACATGCTGTGATCTGGGCAAACAGTACCAAGCACAGTTGATGGCTAGAACATTGAACTCAAGAAGTTAGGAATAATGAACTAAAGTTGACTCAATAAAAAAAAAATAATAATAGCATAAGTTGATAGACTTCTTAAAAATCTGGTTCTTTGAAAATAAGAACAAGATGGAAACCCCCTGCAAATCTGGTTAAGAGGAAATAAATAAGTAAAAACCTCCAATAAACAGTAAAAAAAAATGGATGAGATAATTAATTTTAAACATACCAATCACTAAGTAATGTCAATCCATTTGAGTCTTCATCTAAGTGTTTTCTGTTTTAGAAAATATATAAATTACTAAAATTGATTTATAAGTAAATAGAAAATTTGAATAGATCAATAATTGTGAAAGTAATTGAATCTGTGTTGGAAATAATTATCCTCATGCCTTCAAAAAGAACACTGGCCTCCAACCATTTTAAAAGTAATTCTACTGAAATTCAGAACCTTCCACAATGTCTTTAACATATTAGTACCAAGACTAGAGAAAGAAGGTTCTGAATTAGCATAATCACCATAACTATCACTACTACTGCCCCCCTCAATGGGCATTAGGATGAAGAACAACTATAGTTAGCAAAGTTAGCCTACACTATGGGAAAATTGTCAGTAAATGTTTAAAGATATAGCTTGAATTTTGTAGAATGAAGCAGAGGGAGTTTTTATTCAATCTACTAGATGATTTTTACTCCAAAATGTGCAGTTTTCATGAGAAATATAATCTTGGAAGTGTTGGGACTCTTGCTCTAGATTGTAAAAGCATTAATTGCTCCTTTTTATGATCTGCAAACATTACTTAAATCGATAGGAACAGACGCTTCAACCAAAAGCATAACAGAGTTTGTCAAGTAAATAGTGTTTAACAGAAACATCGATGGGAGAGAAATGGAAATGAATAAACAGAAATCTGTAACAGGAGCCTCCATTATGATACTGCATCATATCAGGAAGGCTGGTGAATGAATGGATTTTTAGGAAATATCAGCTCATAGAAGTCTGACGTATTATCAGAGTATATGCTAGGGACTCATTGTGTGTCCCCCCCCCCAAAAAAAAAATAACATGATAGAGCCCTCCTCCCCACGGTGATGGTGTTGGGAGATATATAGGCCTTGGGGGTAGAGCTTCAATGATGCAACTAGTGCCCGAGTACCAACCAGGAGAGAGTTGCTCTCTGTCATGTGAGGACAGAGCAAGAAAGGCCTTCTCCACCTGAAGAGGGCTCCCATCAGACACCCCAAGGTCTGCATCTTGACCTTGGACTTTTCATCCTTTGGAACTGTGAGAAATGTTTGGTGTTCAGGCCACCCATTCTATGCTGTTTTCTTAGAGCAGCCCAAAAGATGAAGCAGTGAACCCTTTATTACAATAAGGATGGAGAAGGTCTTTAGGCAATCAGGTGTCTTTCTTCTAAGGAACTGTGGAGCAGACAAAGCAAATTGTGTATGCATTTCAATTCCTCAGAACATGTTGTGTTGTTAACAGTAAGTGATTTGACTGTGGGAAATTAAAAAAAAAAAACGAAGAGTACCTCAAGTGTTAATCCATTAACATAATCCACTTTTGATTGAAAATGTAAAATTCACAGTGATAGATTTTGAAAGAAAATGGATATTCATAGTAATCATTTCAATTTATAATAATGTAACCACTGAAATGGAACATCTGAGCACATTTGCATATGTTGATACAGAATTATGAAGTTTTAGAACTGATTCTCAACTAAATACAAAACAATTAAAATCTCCACAGTGAACTCTCCTAAAATATTCCAGGAAATTAAAGTTATATCCATGTATCTTCCACTTATTACACATTACTGTTGAGAAGTTGTTTTGTTTTATTTTGTTTTTCTTTAAGCTCTTCAGAGCTGTATGGCTTATTCCATGCAGAAAGGAGTCTAATTGTTAACACATAATAGGTAACCTTTATTCTAAGTGGTTTGCATACACTAATTAAATCCTGTGAGTGAGACGCTATTATTTTCTCCATTTAACAAAACAAGCACACTGAAACCCAAAGAGGTTGGGTCACTTGCTTAAGGCCACACAACTAATAGCATCAGGTTGACATTTCCCAACACCAGGGAGGAGCTGTAAGCCTGTGGATTTATAAAGCCAACACCACTGCTGTGACAATAGGAATGGGTAATGAGGAAGGCAGTCCAATGTTTCCAGAGAAAGTTTATGTGCTGGTCCTAAAGGCAGATGCTAACGATAACCTTGTCTGTTACCTGAGGTAGGTTCACAGATGGAATCCACAGCAATCAGTCTTTTAAATTGGAATGAAATATGCCTGCTAGATTAGAAAGGCAAGGGCATCTTATTTACTCAAAGCATTTAAACTCACGATCAAAGCATTTAAACTCACCATCAAAGCGTTTAAATTCACATCAAAGCATTTAAACTCACTATCAGAATATTTAAACTCACTGTCCCCGTGAAAACCTGAAGAGCAAAGCTCATATCTTACTTATCTTTTAATCCTGTAAGCCCACCATAATGACTACTACATCCATTATATTTGGTTCATTTATTCACCCACTAATTTTTCTATTTAGATATTTATCATTTTTAATTCATTATTTATTTATTAATCATCTATAATGATAAAAGTATAATATGCTAATTAGATCAGACATCCTTCTGGATGTCCTTCTGGATGACCTTCCAGACAAAGCCGGGGCTGCAAGGGAAGCCCAAGTCCCAGGTGCCAGAGGGAAGCCAGTGCCGGCAGCTGGGGGAAGGAAGGTCTACTCTTGCACGAATTTTGTGCATTGGGCCTCTAGTTAATAACAATTGGTTTATTTATTCATATACATATGAATCCATTTTTTTTTTCAAAAAGAGAAAGGGAGAAGGAGAGAGATAGAAATATAGATGATGAGAGAGAATCTTCGATCAGCTGCTCCTGCATGCCCCCTACTGGGAATCTAGGCCATAAACCAGGCATGTGACCTGAAAGAAACTTGAACCCAGAGCTCATGGTTCATAGGTTAACTTTCAACCATTGAGCCACAACAGGCAGGCTAAACAAATATTTATTGATTTTTTGTTTCTCAAAACTGGGGATATAGCAGTGAATGAAACAAACAAACAAAAAATGCCCCTAGACTCATAGAACTCATATTCTAGTGGGAATAGACAGGCAATACCTGATCCTATATAATAAAACCCTAATATGCAAATCAACCAAACTGCACAACGACCAGGGGCAGATGCTCAATGCAGGCACTTCCCCTGACTGGGGGCAGTGCCTGCATTGAGCGTTTACCCCCTGAGAGGGAGGCAACTAGCAGCTGCAATCAGGGGGCAGGGTCAGCCAGTGGGCAGCGCCAGGCCGCCAGCCCAGGTGGGTGCCAGCTGGGGCTATCCAATCACCCCACCTGCCAGTTGGCCTGCAGAGGGAAGCGACCTTAGGCAGCGGCAGGGGATGGGGCCAGCAAGCAGGCAGTGCTAGGCCACCAGCCAAAGTGGATGCTAACGGGGTCCCCTGATCACCCTGCCCGCCAGTCCCCCCACAGATGACCCTGATCGCCGGCCAGGCCCAGGGACCATACCCTATATATTGGGAACAGTCTCTTAGATTTAAAAATTAAAACCTGGCAAGGCTACTCTAACACTGATAAAACAGGGTGATGCAGCGATGACATGCATGGACTCTGGCTTGCACATTTTGTGGTCAGCCCTGATTCTGACACTTATAACTGTGTAACAAAGCCAATTACTTAATGTCTCTGCTTCAGTTTTTCCACCCATAAGATGGGGGAAATGGTACTACTGCCTCAGAAGGATCATGTTATGTAATACTTTTTATAATCAGGGCAAAAAAATGTAGCTGCCCACACAACAGCAAGATGCCTTTCACCTGTATGAAAAGTATGATCTTGTGCATGCAGCATCCTGGATTGCAAGAGGGCTGTCCAACTGCCTGTTTAAGCCCAACATTCCCCGAGGGGTCCCATATTGTGAGAGGACACAGGCTGGGCTGAGGGAACCCCACCCCCATGCATGAATTTTGTGCACTGAATCTCTAGTAGACAGATACAAATATTGTTGATATTCATTATTTGTGGTTAGTTATGATCTGTAAGGTCCCTGTGAATATTAAATTATGATCGTCAAACCCTTGTTCTGAGGGTTAATACTGGGTTAGGTTTCTGAATCTCTGGTCATATAATTTTTATGAATTGATCAATAAATACCCTTGCTTTACTTGTGCTTCTTCTTAAAGATGACTCATATTTACATGCTATGGACTCACTAACATTGAACTCATGACCAGCCATAGTATAACTCCTGCCTGAAGGAAGCTTGTCTAAAACACAGGTTTTTCTCCATGTGGCAGAGAGTTTCCTGTGCTTAGGGCACTAGACAGTACTCTGCACTGTGCTTGGGAGGTCTTTGTAAGCAGCCAAATCACCAACAAAAGGCACAAAGTGGAAACCTGGCACTCCGTAATCACAAGTGTTTTCTTGTTTACAGTATGAGAGGCAGGCATCAGCTGGGCTTGTGCACATCAGGTGACGGAATGTCATTGCTCCACACCTGCATGTGCCTGGGAATGACCTTGAAAGCCACAGTACTGATTTGGGGGATACATGTACTTGTAGTGAGCAGAGAAACTTGCAAATATGCATCTGTGAAAAAGGAGGGTCAACCATGCATTTTGTCTGAAAAGTGCTCTGGAGACATTAGATAGCAAGGAAGCCTGCCCCTGATAGTCTGTCTGCAGTGGTGGCCTAGGATCAAGGGTTCATGATAGGGGGAAGTCATGCAGATACCGAGGGAGCATACTGTAAGCAGGAGGCACCGTGGCCAGGACTCCCCAGCATGTCTAAAGAACTTCAGCCAGACCCAGCCAGTGTTGCTCAGTGGTTGAGTGTCGACCTTTGAACCAGGAGGTCATGGTTCTATTCCCAGTCAGGGCACATGTCTGTGTTGTGGGCTCGATTCCTAGGAGGGGGCATGCAGGAGGCAAATGATCATAGGTTCTATGATGTTTCTATCTCTCTCCCTTCTCCCTCTCCCTTCCTCTCTGAAATTAAAATATGTTTTTTTTTAAAAAAAGAACTGCTGCCAGTGTGGTTCATGGGGAAGGTGAGGGTAGAGCTCAGGGCAATAAGGTTGCAGACTTAGTCAAGAATGAGGTCAGGGGTAAACCTGCAGGCAGTGGGAAGGACTTCAACTCTAATTCTGAGTAAAATGGGGGTCGCTAAAGTGTGGGCCATACACATGAGAGAATCTGTCTCTGTCAGACAACTAGGTTGACGGCGAGGAGCCTTTTTCTGTAGAAGATGGGAACAGGTTTGGGAAAACCACTTGGCTGAAAGAAGCTAGAGGCAATGGTGGCTCAGATTAGCACTGTGTTGAAGTTTGTAGAGGAAGAATGCAGTTTGGTAGAATGACTAAAAAGATTCCTTGAATGATTGGTTGTGGCATATAAGAGAATTAGAAGACTTGATGGGCAACCCAATTCTTTGACTTGAACAACTGGAAGGTTAGATTTCCATGTATTGAGGTGGGAGACTGCAGGAGTAGCTGGGGATTCCAAGGAGGGGGTGGCAGATGTTGAGTTTTGGCCAAACATAGGGACTTACTAGACATCTAAGGAGAAATCTTGATTAAGCATTGGCATATGCTAGTTGGAAGTTCTATGCCAAAACTATATAGATGTATTGAATTAAAGAACGCATTCACTAATGAATAAACCCAATTTATATCTTTGATTTTAGCTAAGTTATTGCTTTAGGCATGGTAAATATTTTAATACAAATTCACAGGATGGAGAAAGATATAGAGTAGAAAAATAATTGGCTTCTAATCTCCAATTGAGTTTGAGTTCTGCTTCTTTCACCTAGTTATCTGAAATGTTGTAGACATTAACTAATATGTAAGAACTGTTCTCACTTTGTATAAAATGGAAAAAAATTGGATTAATGGAGGATTAAATTAAATTGTATATAAATAAAAATATGCAAATAGTAGATGCTAAATAAATATTAGTGACTATTTGTCCTTTCCTATAATTTCAAATAAATACTGAGTAGCACGATATTATATTTTTTACTATTTCCAAAATAAATAAATGGATACATGCATTCATGACTTGAAGCAGGTGTTTTCATAAAAGGCAAATGTGAATTTAGGACAATAAGATTTGGTTAATGGTCTGAAAACATATCGTAATAGGTATTTCATTTCATATTTTTATTAACTAAGAATGGCAAATCACAAAATCTATGCCAACATTCTCTCTTCTGTACCCATGAAATGGTTATAATTTTACATTTAACCTAGACTTCACTGTGGAATCCTTTTTAACATTGTTTTTCCAGTGCAATTGCCAAGAATCAGTGAAATTCCTATGTAAGTAAAAAAAATCTTATAGAAAATAGAGGTTACTCAATAATACAAAGTGGAGAAACTTATTATTTTAATAGCTAGAAATAAAAGTACATTAAAATTAATTTTAAGGAGTTTTTATATATGCATTTTACTTCATTCAAGTATTATGCTCTCTTCATATAGCCATATGTCTTCAGTCCATTGACTGCTTAAGTCTTAGTATACTGAAAATGATAAAATAGGGTATGTTTTATTTGTTATAACATTTAGAAGTCACAGATTTGACCAAGTAATTCACAAAGTCATATTCCAAATTTGCAACTTTGAATTTGAAAATATTCTGGCCAGCAAAGAACATAGAGAGGTAATGTAATTGATTGATAGGAAGAAAAAACAAAGTAGAATTCAGTGAGTACACACTATGTATGATTTATGGTGTAAATATTTTGTATGTAAAACTTATTTAATGCTTACACTAACCTGTAATTTTAACCATTTAACAGATAGCAGATTGGGATATAAAGGAAGTTAAATTCATAAAATTAGGGAATGATTGATCTGAGTTTTGACCACATTATAGTTTTACTTCAAAGCTTATACTCTCTATTTAGTGTTGAACTATTCAGAAACCAATCTGAATGAAACATTTAGGTGTTTTTTTTACTTTAATTCAGTCATTTTACTAATTAATTCAATGCCTACATTGTCTTATCTACAAGTCTATTAAAATGTAATAGATGTCTATGATCAAGTGTAGTTATAATTTCACAGACCTTTTTTTAGAAATTTATATCTACTGGTATCATGTGAAATTGAGCTACAAATTTTTAGGCATAACCAAAATTATAATAGTAACAGCAATAATAATAATAACAATAATAATAACTAACATTTATTGCTTTTCTGTGACTCTGACACAATGTGAGCAGTTCTCATGGGACTATAACCACAGAGCCAGTTAAATCAAATTGAAAGACAAAGGAAATAGGACAGAGAAGAGCAGGATAAGAGTCCAGAACTGAGTAATTTCTAAAAATATTTTAAAAGTGCCACAAAACCAACACCAATCATGGACTTTAGAAGCTCATGCCTAATGATGTTTTATTTCTTTAAATGCATTTATTTTATTTTTTAAGAAGGACATTTTCTGTTATGGAAGTAAATTTTTCATTTTAAAAATGTATGCATACAGATGATATATGATAGAATTGTACACCTGAAACCTATATAATTTTATTAATCAATGTCAACCCAATAAATTAAATAAAAACTAAAATGAATAGCATGGCCAATGTAGCTCAGTGGTTGAGCATCAACCCATGAACCTAGAGGTCAAGGTAGGATTCTCAGTCAGAGCACATGCTGGGGTTGAGGACATGATCCCCAGTAGGGGGCATGCAGGAGGCAGCTGATTGATGATTCTCTCATCATTGATGTTTCTATCTCTCCCTCTCCCTTCCTCTTTCTGAAATAAATTTAAAAAAAAATTGAAAATAAATAAAATTAAAATTGTTGTTAAATGGAAATTGGAATTCTTTGCACAGAACTTCAAATTACTATTAACTTTTCTAAAGCACACCTCTCAGATGAGAAGGGAAATGAATACGTTTTTCCCTATGACTTGCTATTTATTCAGAGCTGATGTTTCTCTTCAAATGGCCTGTTTTCTAGTTTTTAGACCATGACCATCAGTCTTCCTGGGTCTTCCATGTGCCTTGTCACTCAACAGCAATGCTGAACACGTCAATATAGCTTATTTATAGGACAGTCTTCTCTAATAGGCTTTTAGCTCTTAGAGGGTGCGGACTGCATTGTAGCAATTGTTTAATCCTGGAAGTAGAGCACAGTAAGTGGCGTAAAAACAATCGATGTATATAGAAAGGAAAAGGGAAGTAAGCTGGTAATTGACCTCCAGATACCATCATGGTTAGATTGTTGTCAATTCAAATGGCTGCACAATCTCAGCACATTATGTATTTTGATCACAGCCCATATAAACTATTTGTAGTTAAATGGAAACAATCTTCACTGCCAGATGTTCAAGGTCAGTGAAACCAGGGTTTCCTACAGACACGTGGTCCTCAGCAGGGAAGAGACTTCTCCCTAAACAAGTGCAAGGCTTGTGTTCATATTGAAGTGAGTAATGGTGCAGAACTCGTCCTGATGTTAACATGTCAGATATTCAGCCCTAGTTGGTTTGACTCAGTGGATAGAGCGTTGACCTAGGGACTGAACGGTCTGAAAGGTCCCAGGTTTGATTCCGGTCAAGGACATATGCCCGGGATACAGGCTCCACCCCAGTGTGGAGGCATGCAGGAGGTAGCTGATTGATAATCCTTTCTCGTCATCATTGTTTCTATCTCTCCCTCCCTCTTCTTCCTATCTGCAATCAATAAAAACATATTTTTAAAAATATTTAAAATGTCCCATATTCCAAAGACTGAGTTTCTCCAGAATGTGATTAGAATGCCTGTGTCATTTGTTCAGAATGCATGTATATTTTGGCTTGTTAGGAGTCACTAACCATTTTTTGGATCGACAAGGGCTTCCTCATGTTGTCAACCTTGTTAACAGTGAGGAAGTGGAAGGATCACACACCCTAGGCAGACATGGAAATATACAACTTGATTATTAATTCAATCAAATTATGGATGATGCCTATTATCTTTATAAATAGATATAAAAAGCACATGTATGTTAAAGAAGTATTGCTGTGGAAAATGCTGCAATAACAAATCTTATTATAAGACAGAATTTTGAAATAGCTTGCCAGAAGGGTAGTGACCTCAATTAAATTTTATGTGAAATCATAATTGGTGATTTTAATAAAGGAACTCTATTGCAAATTGAATATTTGATAATATAATATTTTGGTACTTCTTATTTCCCTCTGGCTTGCATTTATATTTAAAAAATCTTTGAGATAATCACATAAGATTTATAATTTAAAGTGATTTTTCTTTCAACCTACTCAAATAGATTTTAAAAAGTTATAAATTCAAAAGGAGGGAGAGGATAATAATACTTAAAATTTCCTAGGAGATATTTATTCTATCAGTGAGGGCAAACATTAACTATGAAAATGTACAGTGACTGTCAAAGTGACACAAGCCATAGTACTGGAGACATTTCAATGAGATAAATATACTCAGTGTGAGGCCAGCCAGCATGGCTCAATGGTTGAGCGTTGACCTATGAACCAGGAGGTCACGGTTCAAGTTCCGGTCAGGGCACATGCCCTGGTTGTGGGCTTGATCCCCAGTAGGAGGTGTGCAGGAGGCAGCCAATTAATGATTCTCTCTCATCATTGATGTTTCTATTTCTCTCTCCTTCTCCCTTCCTCTCTGAAATCAATAAAAATATATTTCAAAAACAGAAAATTAAAAAAATATGTTCAGTATGAATTGTCTGGAAAATACCAATTTTAATGTACCACTTTCTGTAGGAAGGTAATCTATTCTCATGTTTCTATGTGATTGTGCTTATTGATTTTTTGAACAAAACTCATACATTATATGGTGACATATTCTTATTGCATGTCACATAAAGTACTCATGCAAAGTTTCACGTTTAGACAACTTCACAATTCAACCAGGGAAGGCTTTTTTTCCATCACTGCAAACAAACAAACATTTCCATGCCAAACAGTGCTAATATCCATGACTCTTAGTAGACTCCTGAGTACCCTTAGCTGTTACATTTAAATTAAGTTTGGGAGCCGAGAAGTATGCACAGTGATGGTCATTTTCTGTAGCCTTTTAAAGTCCCTGGCATGTACCGATTTTTCTATTGCATGATGGGAATTGGATCCCGGTCTGGATGCAGCCTGTGGGCCCATGGTTGGGGCTGGCTTTGCTGTTGTTCACCTGGCATGGTTGTTCTCAGGTGGGATTCGGCATTGGTAGCAACACTAGTAATGAGGTGAGCTTGCAGGGAAATGAGCACAGTCAGTAGCCAGCATGATTGAGGGAATGCAAGAAACCTGGTCATAACCTGGTTTCAATACACAGAGCCTGCTCACACCGCCCACAGAAATAACATTTTTACAGTTGCTGATATGCACCGACAATTGTACTTCCATTGTGTGCGTACCGGCCACGCTTTGCATCAAATTGTATCTTCTTGTATGGTCGGGATTTTTACCAACTGTCTTTTCAGCCGTATCTATGTTGCTGAATAGGGTTTCCCAGTGTTTATTCTGTCATTATTAACAAGTAATACAGGAGGAGCAGCGAGTGTACCTTCCAGGACACTCACTCTGCTGGTGGTTCTCAGGACACACTCTAATCTGTCCATTTCCTTATTAAAACAAGAAACTATCATATTCTAGGCATTCAATGACAGATGCAGAGATTGGTGAAAAAATTGTTTTTGTTTGTTTTGTATTCTGCATATGAGAAAGCTATTATGGCTGCTTAAGGCTCTGTTAACCTATTTAGTGCCCATCTCTTGCTGTTGGTATATGGCATCTGTGGTCATTTTCTGGAGTTTAGTACCATCTCCAGGGAATGTCACAGTGACCCAACCTGCCGAATGCATCTGTTAGTCGCCACGGCTGTGACCATGGGAACCGCCAGCAGAGCTGCGAGGGTCAGGGGGTCGGTTCAGAGCAACTCCGCTTTCTCTCCTGGGAATTTTCCAGGACACACACTGCTTAGCTGTAGTCACGTTAATAGAAATAGCAGCAAACCACACCATTATACAATAGGATGATGGAGAAAAGCTCTGGCTTCAGAGAATCAGACCTAATAAGTTAAGCAGGGAATAGGCAGCCTAGGAATTCAACCTCCTGTGAAACTTTAAACACGACTTCTAAATGTGCTGATAATAACAAGCCATGCATTGTTTTCTTCCCAGAAAACAATACCTTTGGTGTTTAAAGAGAGGCATCGATTCTATGTCAGGGAAAAAAAAAAATGTTTAATGTGATTTGTTCAATTATAAATATGCTTATCTGATGGAGAGGAGCTAAAAAAGCAACAAACATTTATATTGTTGGACTCAGTGGGGGATCTTCAGTTATCCTTACTGCTCCCTTATACCTGTACCTGCACACGCACACACCCACATGCACACACACACACACACACACACACACACACACACACACACGGAACTACATCCGGTAGAATTTTTAGAGTGCCTTGGGTCCGGGGTGCACTGTGGTAGCTAGACTGTTCTAGCCCTTTGCAAGGTGAATCAAACCAAGTCTGCTCACCTAACGGCTCTTTTGTCCTGGCCTCGGGGCATTTGGCAATACCTCAAGACACCATTGATTGTCATAGCTAGGAGAATGCCACCGGCCGAGGTGGGCAGAGACCAGGGTTGCCACTGAACATCCTACTGTGCCTAGGAAAGTACCCCCTAATCAAGAGCAATCTAGCTCAACATGTCAACAGTGCTGAGGCTGAAAAAGATGAAATGAGACACGCAAGTCCCAGCTGAACATGTGGAGTTGTCCCAGGAAAGTGGATTCATAGGGCACCAGCTGGCTGCTGTGCCGTTCTTAGAACAGATCCCCTTGTGAGGGAGACTGTGTTCCTTCGGATGCTCCAGCATCCCCGAGGGATTCCTTCCTTTAACAGGACACCTTTGTGCCCAAATTACTCTCTTACTGGAGCGGTTTGCTGTTTGATTGCGAGTTACAACCTTGTGTCTTTACCCTAGATCATCATCGTGAGTTATGTTATTTCTGTTCACCTGCCAAGAGTTCCCAAGTTTAGCCAAAAAAAATGTTTCCTCCTAACCAGTGCAATAACTCTCAACTCTTCCCTCTGCCTCCTGTATCCCTCTCACATATTCCCCCACCATTTTTACAGCTGTCAAAATAATCCGTCTACAAAATAGGGCTCACCTTGTCACTCACCTGCTAGCTAAACGTGAATGGCAGCTCATTGCTTTCCTGATGAAAAGGATGCTGTTCCCTTTAGCGTGAGAGAGCCGACCCTGGGTCACCCGACCCCGGCCTATGTCCCAGCCTAATCGCTGGTCCCCTTAGTCAGACATTTGCACTTTATCCACCCTGTGTTTCTTGAATTCTCTTCAGAAGCCATGCTGTCTCTCACCTGGGCAACTGCATTACAACTTGCTTCTCTGTGTACACGTTCATTCTTTGCCCTTGTCAACTCTCTCATTCCCACCTGGCTCATTTGGCACTTCTGCGAGGACACTCTGTGATTTTCCAAGGCAGTGTTACTCCCATAAAAAGGGGTCTGCATTTCTATCAGTGCCCTCCCCAGGTTGTTCTAAAAGGAGCCTTTTGTGTTCACCTCTGGGTTCCCTGAGGTTGTGGCCTGAGTCCTGTTTATGTGGTGTCCCCAACTTCCTAGTCACTCCTGCAGGAGGGCAGCGACACAATTGCTACTCGCTCCCTTTCTCCCTTTCTATTTCCAGCTTGACTTTTAAGATTCCTAAGCATCTTTCCAGTTACTGAATCTACCACTTACACATAGACGGTCTCAGTAAAAGAAGAACCACGTGGTTTGTGGTTTAGACTGTTTGGATTAAAACATGACTGTGCTTAACTAAGTTGGGGGGAAAAAGGTTTCCCTGATCATCGTCCTTTTTTATTTAGCAAAATAAAATTATATTGACATACCTGTGTAACAACAGCTGAACGAAGCATGGTCTTAGAAATGACTCATACTGAGCAACATCTTAGACATGTACACTTAATATGTACATATTTGATATGTTTTTAAAAATACTTAATGCATTCTACACACAGATTAACATAGATTTAAATTTTAAGCTAAGCTATGATAATTACCGTATTTTCCGGTGTATAAGACGACTTTTTAACCCAGGAAAATCTTCTATACGCCCAGTCGTCTTATATGCCGGAAAATACAGTATTTTATTTTAGAGGTCAATTGCAAAATGTTAGAGGTCAGATAGACAGACCAGAATTCCACCTCTGCCAATTTCTAACTTAAGCAAATTACTTAAATATCGAAATCCTTGTTTTTTTCATTTCTAAAATGGTAATATCTACCTATTGAGATTAAGGATTAATTACAACTATGAACAAAATTATGTAATTCAATATTTGGCAAATAGTAATGTCTAAAATGCCATAGATACTCTAGTTATCAGAATATTCTTTATTTCACTTCTGAACAGGTATCTCTACTAATAAAAGCATAATATGCTAATTATACTGCACAGCCAAACACCTCCAGATGTCATTCCAGACATCCTTCTGGAGAAAGCCACGGTGGCGGGGGCAAGGCAGAGGCAGTTAGGGGTGATCAGGCAGGCAGGGGAGCATTTAGGGGGTGATCAGGCCAGCAGGGGAGCAGTTAGGGGGAAATCAGGCATTCAGGGGAGCAGTTAGGGGCATCAGGCTGGCAGGCAGAGACATTAGGGATGATCAGGCAGGTAGGCAGATGTGGTTAGGGGTGATCAGGCAGGCAAGCAGAGTGGTTAGGGGCAATCAGGCAGGCAGGCAGGTGAGCAGTTAGGATCCAGCAGTCCCAGATTGCAAGAGGGATGTCCTCGGTTGGAGAGGGTGCAGACTGGGCTGAGGGACACCCCCCATGCACAAATTTTGTGCACCAGGCCTCTAGTATAAGAATGTGACACCTCCAAGGCAATCCACAGCTTTAGAAATAGTATGATATATTTTTAAAAATGTCCTCACAGTTTATTCTGCAATGTCTTGCTGCCCTGTCCCTCTCTCATTCACTGCAAAGCTGTCTCTTCCTGTGCTGCCTCTTCCAGATGGTCAACTCTACACAGCATGTCTCCCTGTCCTTGGCTGCATCTTTGAATGTGGCCACAGCAGAAGGACAATCTGGCACATGTCTGGTTCCCCATGCTGCATGCTGGCTCTCACCAAATCTGGAGAGTATAGTGCCCAGGTGGCCCCTGATTGAACCTCCTTTGTGAGCAGGCTGTCAGCAAGGGAACAAAGCTCCTCTCCAGCTGACGATCTCCACCTGCTGCGCCTTTGCTTTAATATCTCATTCTCCCTCTGAGGGCCCCTCTACTTTCACCATATTATTAATCCACCATATTATTTTACAAATATATTTAATAACATCCTAAACTAACCTTCAAATTGCAATGGACAAAGATCTTGACTTTTTAACTGGGCACCATTAAATGTAGTTTTAATAAGGACAACTTCACAAATAATGACACTGAGTGTTGAAGCCTACCTCCTAGACCAGTGGTTCTCAACCTTTCTAATGCTGTGACCCTTTGATACAGTTCCTCATGTTGTAGTGACCCCAACCATAAAATTATTTTCATTGCTACTTCATAACTGTAATGTTGCTACTGTTATGAATCATAATTAAATATCTGTGTTTTCCGATGGTCTTAGGCTCTACAGCAGCAGTTCTCAACCTGTGGGTCGCGACATTACAGTTATGAAGTAGCAACAAAAATAATTTATGGTTGGGGGTCAACACAACATGAGGAACTGTATTAAAGGGTCGCGGCATTAGAAAGGTTGAGAACCCCTGTCCTAGACACAATAGTTATTAAGATGTTGCTACTTCTACTTCTAATGGGCTCTTTCCCTTAAATATTTTTTGTTAAAGCCTTTAAAGCAAGGCCTAGACATCTTGTCAATTTACTCCTATATACTTCAGTGAGAATCCTAACAAATAGAGACATTTTCTTAAATAACCACTCTTAACTAAATTTGTAATAATATTAGTTTCTTCTTATATACAGCTCGTATTCAATTGTTTCAGTTGTCTTAAAAATACAGTTTGTGTGTTTGCATCATGATCCAATAATATCCGTACATTGCATTTGGTGGTTATATTTCTTAGGTCTTTTTTAATCTAGAGAAGTGTCCCCTCTCTCTGTGTTTCTCATGCCATTGACCTGTGAAGAAACCAGGTCAGTTATTCTGTAAAATTTCACACCATTTGAATTTGTGTTGGTTTCCTGGTAGTGTTATTTAACTTGTTTCTCTCCCATGTTTCTTATAAGCTGGAAAACAGCTCTGTAGTCTAGCATGAACTTAGGATCAACATTTTGTTAATAACACCTTTACGTTTTGAAAACTGAAGAATGTTTTATTCAGGGATAGAATCCATCATCTCAGAATCAAATTCATAATTATCAACCAGTAATAATTAAATGTGTTTATGGTCCCATATACTTTGGCAATAGAAACCTTTACAATTACAAGGAATGAAAAAAAAAGCGTGTGTACTAGTATGTGTGTAAATATAAATATAATATTTTTCCTTTTCATCTCTGAAGGAATATATGGCTCTTAACTTCATCCATGCCTATTTTCAGTGAGAAAGAGAAATCAAATGTCCTCTTATATAATTCATCATTCATTCAACATCACGTATTGATTTTTTACTTTGGGTCAGGAACTGTGCTTAGTACTACACATAAAACACAACTAAGTCTTCATCCTTAGTCACAAGGAAATTGCAATTGTATGATAATGAAGCTCGCTATTATCGGACTTGTTTCACAAGGGCCTAGAACGGGGGATTATATACCAATTGTGGTCTATAAAACAAGGTAAAAATGTAGCGATATTGTCTTGTTTCCCAGGGCCTTACAGCATGTATGCCACTGTGGTCTATAAAGCAATGTAAGAAGGGACATTTGACATAGTTTATTACATGTTTAACAGGATGCTTATTTAAGCATAATGATAAAATAATCAATAGAAATTTAATTTAATTAGTCAACTGTCTGGTTTATGTTTCCTGAAAAACATCTTTATTATCTCTCCTAGTTCCTGGAATACTGGATTAGTAAATATTCGTTGGATATATTATTGAATCAAATAAATTTATTTCTTTAATTGTAGTGCAGAGATGTTGAGTAAAAAAACGCTAAGATAGAAATATAGTCTAAAATATCTAAATTACTAAACTCTGTTTTATATTTGCATAAAATTAATCTAAATCAAATGATTTAATGCAAGAAGTGAACATCAATTATGGAAAGTAGTATCAAGATTTGCATTATAAGGGTTTAAGTATTATGAAAGAAAATCCTTATCCTCAATGAATTTTCCATTAAGTAGTTCAAACTAAACCAAATACATAAATAATAAGTAGAATTTTTTAATTTCCAAATTTCTCATATAATCTAAAATATAGAAAATGTATGTTTAAGAACATAACATGTGCAGTGTAAATTAAATTTTATTATAGTACAAGCAAGAAGAAATAATAACCATTTAGAATGATAAGAAAAGCTTCCTGGTGTGGGTAGAAGTAGATTCTTTGAAGAACAGATGAAATTTCCATGGAATAAAACTTGTAGCACATTCAAGTATTCATGGGTTTCTCAGAAATTATCAGATGTCTCATTTTTACTAGAATGTTGGATCATGAGCATAAGTCCTGAATAATGATATTTTAATTGTCACTTGATATCTTTCTTAAAGGCCCCTAAACGCCTTCCCAAAGTAGACAGTATGGGACCATTAGATATGAGCATAGTGGGTCTGAACCAATCATTTTGGTAAGTTTATCAGTAGGCAAAAGAAAAAAAAAATAGTTCCAGCACTATTTCTTTATAAAAAATCAGTTGTTTATATTTATGTAAGGGTATTTCTGGGTTCTCTATTTTGTTCTACCCAAATATTAGAGAACTAGTTCTTAGATTCCAGCTGTCATAGTGTTTTGCTATTTAAGAGGATAAATAGGATTTAACACAAGAATTTCACATTAATTATGGAACATAGTGTTAAGAAAGGCATTATAAAAGTTTAAGTAGTAAAAAATATAATTCGATTTCTGGGGTGGTAAGTGAGTTTTAATAAATAAAGTAATATTGAAAGTGGATTTTTGAAGGGTAAGTAAAATATAACATTCATTTTATTCATTCATCAAAAATTCACTGAACTCCTACAAATGCCAAGTGTTGGTTGAATTACTGGGGAAACCACTGTCAATCAAACAGGCATAGTCCCTGTCCTCATAAAGCTTCATTCTTTATGCAAAAAGTAGACAATACATAAGTTGTATATAATAGAACTAGAGGCCTGGTGCATGAAAATTTGTGCACCCGGGGGCGGGGGCGGTCCCTCAGCTTGGCCTGCATCCTCTCTCGCAGTCCGGGAGCCCTCGGGGAATGTCTGACTGATGGCTTAGGCCACCTCCTAAGCCGCAGTCTGGCCTCCCTCTGCAGAAGATGACCTGGCAAGCCGTTCAGGGGACTGCGCCAGCGAGCAGCCGGCTCTGCCCTCTGCCTACCAGTGGTTCCACTGTTCTGCAGTTCAGTCGATTTGCATATTATACTTTTATTATATAGGATGTTAGTCATTAATAGGATCTATGAAGAGGACACTGCTTGCTGGTCACATACAAATTATGGACAGAATGTTGCTATAGAACAAGTAATCAGAAAGGCTCTCCTCAGAGGTGAAACAGACAGGAAAGGAAACCATGCAAAGGGGGGATATACATCCCAGGCTGAGAAAACTTCTAAGGTAAAGGCCATGAGACAGAAGCATGCTTGATGTTTGAGAGGAATATCAAGGTCAGTAAATCATGGTGCATCGAACAAAGGAAAGCATAGGCAATGTAGTCAGAGCCTTAGCCTGGGGCCAAGCTCAGAGAAAACTGGTGGTGAAGGGTGGTTAAGCAGTAAGCTAAGGTGCAAGAAGACTCAAAAACAAGAACAAGGATGGTATGTTTCCAAATTTTAAAGACATTCACTATCATTTTGCTTCATTTTACAAATAGGAAAGGATTAAGAAATAGCAGTGGGCAGATTTTTAAGTAGCATTAGAAGGGGAACCATGCAAGGAGTTTGAGTTGGACCAGGATGGCCACTTTTGAGTTTTGGTAGCATTCTGTTAGCAGAGTGGAGAATCAGATGGAGAGGAGCAAGACTGCAACCAGCTAACCAGCTGGGAGATCAGTGCAGCAAAAGAAGCAAATGATCAGAATTGGAACAGAAGGTGACATTAAACAGTGTTAAGCAGTGTAATCTTCTGATGGATGAAACCACATTGTAATGTGCTAAGTGGCAATAAACATGACTCACATTATCAGTGAATTCATCAGTGCCTCACATCTTTGAAGAAATTGGCTTAATTTGAGATTTGTACTATATAAAAATGAAGATGGGGAAACCCTAATATATTCACAAATAAAAATTACCATAGTAGGAAAAGAGCAAAATGCAAGTTTTGTTAGGATACACACATTAATAGAGGAAGAAAATATTCTAAAACATTAAGGAAGAGTATACTAGGTAAGAGGTATGTCCAAATTGGTTCACACTGACAGTAATTGTATGAAACTTTTATTGTCTTGAAACATAAGCATTACGACACTTAGTGTTGTTTAAGGCAATTGGGAAATAAAGTTTTGGTTAGTTGGAGCAATTATCATGATAATTAAGACTTTAAAAGAGGCCCTGCAGGTCATTGTAATTCATCAAATAATTCTGAATAACCTGATGACTTTACACAAGGCCTTTTTCATCCCCTCAGGCAGAGTAAAAACCATTTGAAAACATTTCATGGAAGAGTAACACAAATGATTAAGGTGTAATATGAGTAAATGACAGCTTAAAAACACTTGCAAGTCTTCATTGAAATGAGAACACTTCTAGGACTGGCTTGAGGTGGTAGAAAAACTACTTAGATTAATGAGAGTAAAATAAGAGATAATGATATGAAATTAAGTAAATCATGCTGACCCTAGAGTTTATGAATCATCAAACACACAAAAGGCAGTATTAAAATCACTATTGGAGAGTTTAAGTATCCTATATAATAAAAGGGTAATATGCAAATTGACCCTAATGGCGGAACAACTGGTCGCTATGATGCGCACTGACCATCACGGGGCAGACGCTCAATGCAGGAGCTGCCTCCTGGTGGCCAGTGCGCTCCCACAGGGGGAGTTCCACTCAGCTCGAGTGGGCCTAAGCTGGCAGGTGGACATCCACTGAGGGCTCCTGGTTTGCCAGAGGCATGCTTGACTGCCAGCTTAGGCCCGATCCCCCGGGGAGTGACCTCCCCACCCCCCAAGTGCATGAATTTTCATGCACCTGGCCTCTAGTAAAAATGTACTACCAAATATTCCAGGGGCAAATTGCTAAGAATTTATATAATAGAGGAATAATGCAAATTAGTCAGGACACCATAACGTCACAACCGAACAGCAGGGACCTGAGGCTGCATGGCACCTGGCCAGGGTGAGGAACCTCAGGCCATGTCCCTCACCCTGCGAGGCATGACAGGGGACCTGAGATTGCGCCCCCCACCTGGCACCAGGCTGAGGGACCTGAGGCTGTGCCCCACACCCAGAGGGGCTTGACAAGGGTGGGTCTGGCCGGGTCTGGGTCTCACCCAATGGGGGTGGGGCCAGTCAGGTCTGGGTCTCCTGCTTTTTCAAAGTGTGTATGGGTGGCGGGCAGGGACTTGAATCTAGGTCCCACGGTGTGCCCCAGACTCTGACAGGAGGGAGATTTTCATAGACATTTTACTTATTTTCTTTCATCACTGACACTTCTGTTATAGAGAAAGGGCAAATAGCAATATTAAAATATTTCCTCTAATTAATTCCCTTTTAATGTGTATGAATTTTGTGCACTGGGCCACTAGTATAACATAATGGACATATTCAAACTTTCACAATATGTTCCCTACAAATGATAAAATGCAGAAAAAATTCTATTACAATCAAGAGTATTTTCTTTTAGTAGTTCATCGGTAAGATGAGTTGAATCAATTCTGTGGAAGTTTAAAATGCTTAAGAAATCAAGTTTTGCTGATATCCCAGAGCAGAAATATGCCTCAAATCATCTTTCCCAAAAGAAATAAATCAGGCACTAGTGAGAAAACCTGCCCTAAGAGCCCTGCCTCTCTCTAAGGGAAGGTGGCCTGCCTGAAATCTACCCCTCCTTTAACCTCCTTGTCCTGCGATATTTCTTTCTCTAAAAGCCTTCCATTTTGTACAGCTCCTCGGAGCACCTTTCTATTTACTGGATGGGATGCAGCCTGATTCATGACCTTTAAATTCAGAACTTTACATTTACTCAGTTGAATGTTTTCTAACAATAATATCAAAAGTGCAAAAATTTAATCCAAAAAAATTGGTCTGTGTGAAAATATTCAACATATAATTAAGCTGTCAGTAGCTAAAGCTATACATGGTAAAATTTGTTATGAACTAAAATTGACAAAAGTATTAAATAGTCTTGGCAAAATTGAAATTTTAGACTCTCATTAGGAAAATTGGATTTGTTAAAAATAAAACCTTGAAAAAAAAAGAAATTAATAAAAACTAAACAAGTTATTGAACAGGTAGAAACTAATGAAATGAATATTTAAATTTGGTGTTTCTAATGCTTCTCATTAACTTTGTTCAGTCTCTTATTTTGCTTAGAGATTGGTACAGGAATGACTAGACCAGTGGTCAGCAAACCGCGGCTCGCAAGCCACATGCGGCTCTTTGGCCCCTTGAGTGTGGCTGTTCCACAAAATACCATGGCCTGGGCAAGTCTATTTTGAAGAAGTGGTGTTAGAAGAAGTTTAAGTCAAAAGAAATTTCAATCGTTGTACTGTTGATATCTGGCTCTGTTGACTAATGAGTTTGCCGACCACTGGACTAGACCAATAGATGTCAGAAAAGAAAAGATTAGTCTGATGTAGTTAGCTCTTGGTTGAAGGAAATTAGAAGCACTGTCATGTGGTGATGGGTCAGTTATTTATACTTTACGCCAGTATAATTACAACTTAAATATCATAATATTAATTGTAGTTATTAATGACAATAAGATTTTGAGCATTAACATAAATTTGTGTCTGTGTGTATATACCGTACTTTCCGGCGTATAAGACGACTGGGCGTATAAGATTTTCCTGGGTTAAAAAGTCGTTTTATATGCCGGAAAATATGGTATATTGGACTATATTGATGGGATTAGATATAATGGATTAGATATATTGGATAACTGTATTTTCTGGCATATAAGATGACTTTTTAACCCAGGAAAATCTTATACGCCCAGTCGTTTTATACGCCGGAAAATACGGTACATGTATGTAACTTACAACGCACCTGCTGTGTTAGTCTCCAACTCCTTTTACAAAATTCCCAGAAACCAGACCTCTACCATTTAGGAGAAAAACCCACTGAGTTTTGCAAACTAGGCCTGCAGGAATGTTAATGTCCCAGGGCTCCCAGTCCTGCTCATTTGACAGGCAGGCTTCCAGACACAGCAAAATATCTAAGAGCTCTGTCCTCCCTTCTCAGTTGCTTGCCAGTGTCAAACCCCTCATCTGCACAGTGAGATGCCAACCTCTCATTTATTATTTTCACTAGAAGCCCGGTGCACGAAATTCGTGCACGGAGGGGGTTGTCCCTCAGCCCAGGATGTCCAACTACCCGTTTAGGCTCGATCACGGTTGAACATCCCTCTCACAATCCAGGACTGCTGGCTCCCAACTGCTTGCCTGCCTGCCTTCCTGATTGCCCCTAATCGCTTCTGCCTGCCAGCCTGATCACCCCCTAACCACTCCACTGCCAGCCTGTTTGCCCCCAACTTCCCTCCTCTGCTGGCCTGGTCACCCCTAACTGCCCTCTCCTGCAGGGTTGATCACCTCCAACTGCCCTCCCTTGCAGGCCGGGTGCCTCCCAACTGCCCTCTCCTGCTGGCCATCTTGTGTCCACATGGGGGCAGGATCATTGACCACATGGGGGCAGCTATATTGTGTGTTGCAGTGATGATCAATCTGCATATTACTCTTTTATTAGATAGGATAGAGGCCTGGTACAGGGGTGGGAGCCAGCTGGTTTGCCCTGAAGGGTGTACCTGATCAGGGTGGGGGTTCCCTTGGGAGCGAGGGGCCTGTGGTGGTTTGCAGGCCGGCCACGCGCCCTGGCAACCCAAGCGGGGGCCCTGGTATCTGGTATTTATTTTCCTTCTACAATTGAAACTTTGTAGCGTGGAGCGGAGCCAAGCCTGGGGTTCCCTCCACGGCGGCAGCCATTTCTGTTGGGGTTATAATTGAAACTTTGTTGCCTTAAGCGGGTGGGCCCAGCCAGGGTGTGTGGAAAGCTTTGCTTCCCCTGTTGCCAGTGGCAACCCTGGCCTGCTCTCTCAAGGTCCATTCTGACGCCATTTCTGTTTGAATTTGTTTACCTTCTATAATTGAAACTTTGTAGCTTGAGTGGAGGCTTAGGCCTGCAACGGCTGGCGGAAAGCTTGTTTCCCTTTGTTGCCTGGGAAACCTTGCTCTCTGTGGCTGTAGCCATCTTGGATGGGTTAATTTGCATACTCTCTCTGATTGGATGGTGGGTGTGGCTTGTGGGTGTGTCGGAGGTATGGTAAATTTGCATATTTATCTATTATTAGGTAGGATTCTTTTTTAAAATTTATTTTTATTGATTTTAGAAAGGAAGGAGAGGGAGAGATAGAAATACCAATGATGAGAGAGAACCATTGATCGGCTGCCCCCTGCACACCCCTCCCTGGGGATTGAGCCCACAACCTGGGCATGTGCCCTGATCAGGAATCAAACCGTGACCTCCTGGTTCATAGGTCTATGCTCAACCACTGAGCCATGCTGGCTGGGTTATTTCTATTCTTAAAAATAAACAGATAGATTAAAACCAGACATTTGAGGGAAGTCCAAAGAATCACAGAAAATGTAACGACAATGATTAACCACTAAAAAAAAAAAAAAATGATTCCAGAGGAAAGAGGAATAATAAAAGGAGCAGCAGATAAAAATAATATGTGTCAAGAACTGAGAAGGGCCTCAGATGTTATGCTACTGGCCTTGATGGTCTGCCACATTTTTATGATGTTGGAAGAGACACGAGACTTCCGGTCAGAGATAAAGGACTGTTTATTACTTACAACAACAGCTGTGGGAAGAGTATCAGCATTTCTTCGCCAATTCCTTAAGGCCCTATTCTGAGGGATTGATGCAGAGAGCCCAGTGACTCCTGCCCATACAATGGGAAAACAGGAGAGAAATCTTTCTTGGAAATCTTTCTAAGGGGCAATAAACCTGCCTGACATGTTCATCCCAGTGAGTCAACATTATCTTTATTAAAATAGACAGTAAATAAACCTGCCCCTTCCCCGTCAACGAGTCCATATCTCCCGAACCTCATTTCGCTACAGACATCCTTGAAAGGGTGACCTGGTCTAAAGGAAGCCCATGGCTGTCTCTATCAGAAGCACAGCCCCTTTTAAAAAGGATGGACCTGGAGAGCATTGTGCTAAGTGAAATAAGTCTGTCAGAGAAAGATAAATACTACATGATCTCACTCATTTGTGGAATAGAATGAACAACAGAAACTGATGAACAAAAACAGATCCAGAGACAGAGCAACATCGATCAGACCACCAAACCTCAGAGGGAAGGCAGGGGAGGGTGGGGGTAAGGGGGAGAGATCAACCAAAGGACTTGTATGCATGCATATGAGCCTAACCAATAGACACAGACACCAGGGGGGTGTGGGCATGAGTGGGGGCGAATAAGGGGGTAATGGGGAATAAGGACACATATGTAACACCTTAATCAATAAAGAAATTTAAAAAAGAAAGAAAAAAAAGAAAATGCCCCTAAGCACTGTGCAGCCTAAGAACAATTTGAAAAGCTGACGTATGCACACAGCTGAAGAGGGGGCTCTGAAAAGTGGACAATCAGGAAAGAAGAACATGTTTCACAACTAAAAATATGATTATTTTTTAGAAAGTTTTAGAAAATAAAATCAGGGGAGTTTTCCCAAATGTTGAAATTTGTGAGGTAAATATGAAACTATAAAAAAATAGGACACTGAATGCAGTACATCCAATGGTCAACGAATATAAGTTCCAGAAAGAAACTACAGAGATGACAAAGGCACACAAATTATTAAAGAAATAGTACAAGAATTCTTTTCCAGAGCTAAAGAAAATGTATGTCTTCAAATCCTCCTGCCAAACAATGAAACCCTCCTGTTGGAATGAGCAGTAGTGGAACTTTCTAGAACATAAAGAGAAATGCCGAGTGTCAGGATAAAACACAGCACTTAGAAACTTCAGGAAGAAGAAAATCTATTCAAATGTTCTGGGCCAAACTTCTAATAAATCAGATCAAATTAGAAAAGGAAATTAACTGGATTTAAAGAAAAATAATGAAATCAATATCAAACAGAACAAACAAGGATCCAAAATATAATAGTAACATGATGTGTCTTAATCCCAACAAAATAAAAGAGACAATTTCACAGTTTTGAAAATAATATGTACATAATAAGTGCACACATTAATAAAACAGTGCCAGTAATCCATGGTCCAAGCAAGAATTCATCCTGAGTGCTTACGGAGAAGTGCGGGGAATGGATTTGCACTTTATCCTTGGGGTGACAGGAGGCCAAGACTTTTACTGTGGAGTGAAGAACACATTACCTTAGTCCAGTGGTCGGCAAAGTCACTCATCAACAGAGCCAACTATCAACAGTACAACGATTGAAATTTCCTTTTGAGAGCCAAATTTTTTAAACTTAAACTTCTTCTAACGCCACTTCTTCAAAATAGACTCGCCCAGGCCGTGGTATTTTGTGAAGAGCCACACTCAAGGGGCCAAAGAGCCGCATGTGGCTCGCGAGCCACAGTTTGCTGACCATGGCCTTAATCCTTGACTTGCTTTGTAGTTCATCATGCTCTCCTAGCCACAGTGGCATAAATGCTGCAAATGGCTTTCAATATTTTGTATCAGTTTTTGCACAAATAACGTGACATGAATGGTACAAATCTGTGCAAATGTTATCAAACACTAGAACATAAACTTGTAACCGGAAGCACGGCTGACACACCTTGGGAGGAGGGTGGGAAAGAAAACCTGGACCCCGGACTTCATCATCCTACAGAGTGTAAGCTTGATGACCTAAGACAAAGTTTAAGCATATTATTAAAGGCCTACCAGCAAATGCCAAAGGAATTAAAATAGAAACATAGAAATGGGTAGGCAGCTGGACGGTAGAAAAGGAATTCAGGAATTAACCTCTATCATAGCAGAAACACACACATGCGCGCACACACACACACACAATGATTAACATTTATGAATCAAAAAATTACCCAGAGATTTGGAAGTAACTACCAGAGGAACTAAAAGCAAAAATAGTTAAAAGTGGTTGCCTCTGGGAAATAGCCCTGGGTGTGGGTAAGGATGCAACAGGGGCCATTATTTTTCATTATCCTCTGTGCTAGGATTATTAAAATTCCTGTGTGTACCAATAGATTAGTCTTGTGAAATTATTCATTCTGTATATATATTTTTAAAAAGGCAAGCAATCTTAAGTATGGTGTGTCCCTTATGTGTTGGAATGAGGTCATAACTTAAAAAATCAGTATCATAAAAACCTAGAAATTTTTAAACCTGTATTTATATTTTAATTTAAATATCATCTTACTGGTTTTTAAAGAAGTACCTTCATGTACTTAAAACAGTCAATGTGTAGCATAATAAGGGAACTGTGTGCTCAGAGTAGTCTAATGCATCTCTTTAGACCAGGGGTCCTCAAACTTTTTAAACAGGGGGCCAGTTCACTGTCCCTCAGACTGTTGGAGGGCCGGACTATAGTTTAAAAAAACTATGAACAAATTCCTATGCAGACTGCACATATCTTATTTTGAAGTAAAAAAACAAAACGGCAAAAACACCCGCATGTGGCCCGCGGGCTGTAGTTTGAGGACGCCTGCTTTAGACAGTAAAAATTTAGAATTTACTTTCTGAAGTGAGCTTTTGGTTCATGTCCTTTTCTGTAATAGTAAGTAATTAAGTGTTACTACTTAGCTTATTACCAGATACACTCCTATAAGTATTAACTGAGAACATAAGCCTGATTTCACATTTCTGCATCACCTCCCAAGATGCATTCTGATCTTTCTTTTCTGAAACTTTATCTCCGCCTAATAGTTTCAGCTACTTTTATAATGGGGATGTGCAGACTAATCCAAAGGCAACATCCACTTAACCTTTTCCCCGGGAATTCCCTAAGCAGGCCGTCTCAGCAGCCCATTTACAATTCTCACCACAGACAGCAGACTGCAGCCTGTCTCCCAGCCGGCTTTAGGAATTGTAACCACAGGAGTAGACAGTAAAGGGTTTGCATTCATTAAATTTTGGCCAAGGGATTAGACCTCAAGCAACACTCCCTGGAGTCCAGTCAAATAGAACGAGGGGTGAGGAAGCTGCTGACCTTTGCGAGTGAGCTGCCTTGAACCTTATGCAAAGAGGCCCTTTGCTGGGGAAGGGCAAGAAATGACTTGAGTGTCTTTTTTCCTGATCTATAAAGAAGTCTCCCACTGTCTCTTAATTGTTTGCTGGCTTATAGTCTCTCACTCTCTCTCTCTCTCTCTCTCTCTCTCCCTCTCCCTCTCCCTCTCCCTCTCCCTCGTCCTCTCCCTCTCCCTCCCTCTCTGTCTGTCTCTCTCTCTGTGTCTCTATATTACCCGCTCAGACTAGAGTGAAAGATTTCATCTCACCTGTTAAGAAAGGGATGCCAAGTCCATAGTGGCCAAGGTCCCAGGGATCCTTACACACAGCCAGCTTCTCAGCTTAGAAATGATCGTGATGTACAACCAACTCCCACGTTCTTCAGTTTCTGATGGTGCATACCTTATCTTACCTAAGTAGATCCCACATCTCTTTATAGATAGCAGAATCTATCTATACATCCGCCTAAAACGGATGGGGAGTCTTTCATCAAGTTCATTTTGAAATATGAGTAAGAACACCTCTCTCAGTAAGCTAAGCCGCATTGCATAATTCATATTTAGGAGCAGAGCTTCCTGGGGGGAGTGGGTGAGGAAGCAGAATTAGCGGCAGCAGGGCCTCAGAAACCTCTCAATGTTCACTCCCCGTAAACGTCCCTCAGAACCCATCCCCACATCCTTCTCACCTCTCTGGAAGGCACAGCCACAGTCTAATTGCCCCTTCTCCCAGAAACCTTCCCTGGAAAGTCACTTGTGAGTAACGACCACATCTGTTCTTCCTTCTGATCCCTTGAATTTGAACGTGAACTGGATCATTTTCTGCCTGCTCATAAAGCTAACCCTACTGGTATGCCTTCTTGCCAAAAACAAACAAACAAAAAAAACAAAACAAAAAAAAAAACAGCGACTAGAAATAAGACCAGGCATCATGCCTCTACTACATGTATTCAAACGTGCGATTTTGCAGAGCGGGGATTATGTTCCTTCCCTGCCTGTCTTACTCAGAGCCAGAAGCGATGGCATGAGACAGCCCCTCATTCCTGGGCAGTTGTCCAGGTGTGAACCTGACTGAAGCCTTTTTAAAAATCCTCTTTTCAATTCAGTTTTAATGGAACAAACTGCTAGAGATGTGCCAAGAAAATGGTCCCTTAGCGTTTGCCTGCAGGGCCCTGACCCCTCATGAATTCACCAGGCTGCTAACCTCTGGGTAGCGGAATAAGCCTGGTTCCTGACATCCCTGGGCAGATGCGCTGCTTAGGGGAGGGCCGTGGATGGTGGAGACCTGCCCTCGCGAACACTTAGCCAGGGACTCATTGCAAATACTATGAAGAGAGACTGATGTCACCTTTGTTAGCGAATGCGTTTCACTTGCAAAGGTAACACTTGCGTTCCGAATGGATTTGGGCAGACAGGGTTAAAAAACACACAACACAAGCTGTTATGGCCCCCATTTCTTGTGTCCCATTTGCACAAGTTGATTGGCTCTCTCTCTGGGAAATGCGTCTTGTCAGCGTAAGTTACACGTCTCAGTCGCTGGCTCTTTGGTTGTTCTAATAAACAAGACTATATGTGCTTGAGTGGGAGACACCTTTGTCCACGTGGTGGGAGGTGGGGGTGAGGGCGTGGGCTTCCCTGATTGCGATAACAACATTCTGAAACATTTCTCTAGCATCTGTGATGATCAAAGGCTTCTCTGATTTTCCCTCCCAGGACTGGTTTCTGGCTTCAGGTTTGCTAACAGGAGTCTTTCACATTTGCATAGCAAGGTTTCAGCTGTTTACAGGGGTCCTGTTGGGGTCTTATCCCTAACTTTATAGTGAGCACGTGCATCAAATTGCCTCTATAAGATCTGTGCCAAGGGCAAGAACATATATGTAAATAGAGGAAGTTGGGGAGAACCTGGCCCTTGCCCTGGGGTCCTGATGTTTTGGCCCTGCTTGTCATGAGGTAACTTGCAGTTTCTCTTCCTGCCAGACTCTGAGAACCTCCGAGCATCTGCCAGGCCAGGTGGAGAGGCATGCGGGTCAGAATACTGTGGGCGTCTCTTTTATTCCACTGTCTTTGAATTCTCCTGCTCCTTGTGTTGCTAATTTAATTAACCAACCTTCTGAAAAGCAGCCCCTTTCCCATCAGTGCTCGGGCCCCGTTTTCCCAGGGACTGTTCTAACGGGACGCAGCATTAGCGGCTTGCTTCTTGGAATCTGCCCCCTGCCATCGCTGATTTCTGTCATCTGGAGGATGCCACTCCATCTGCTTTAGCAGCCTTTTCTGGGAATTTGTTTAATTTAAATGATTGACTTCTGGCTCCCGGATCATCTGCAGAAGTAATGAGGAAAGCCTTGGGGTCTGCCCGCCTTCACCCTTTGCCTCTCAGCATAATGACGGAGGTCCACGGTGAGTTGCGGCTCCCTGTAGTCCTGCCTGGGGTCCGGGGAAGGTGCTGGGAGGTCCTGGCGTCACTCTCCTCTTTATAAGTCGCTATGATCCAAAAGAACAAGCTCGAATCCCCTACCCCTTTCTCTGGAGAAGGTGGAAACCCGAGGGATTGAGCCTTTTCCACCCTGGGCTTGGGGTTAGGAAAAGGAGGCCTTCCTGGGGGCTGGCTATGGGCATGGGCTGCCCACCTGTCATTGTCTCCTGCCAGCACTCACACACAGCTTGTGCAGGGGGCAGGGGGAGGCACCAGGGGGTCCAGGAAGAAGAGCAGCCTGCCCATCTGGCCTTGTGTGTGGGAGCACCATGGTGGCTCATGCAAAGGTCCCTGCCTCTCCTGCGGTTCCCCCAGTAGCGCCGAGGCGGAATGGCCGTATTGGCCTTGCTCTTCTGCTCCTGGCCGGCGTCCCAGGCCTCACTGGGATGCACAGGTGCACTGTGTGGATGGGTGTCCTTTCCAGAGGGGTTGCAGCTGCGCCAAGGCTGCTACAAACACCTCTAACCCGGAAACCACGGCATCCCTGCTGTGGCAGGTGGGGAAGGGCATGAGAGTCACCAGAGCTACTCTGACGCTGGAGAGAGACAGGGAAAGGGGACAGCTTCTTGCCCTAATCGGTTTGGCTCAGTGGATAGAGCATTGGCCTGCGGACTGAAGGGTCCCAGGTTTGATTCCAGTCAAGGGCATGTGCCTTGGTTGTGGGCACATCCCCAGTAGGAGGTGTGCAGGAGGCAGCTGATCGATGTTTCTCTCCCATCGATGTTTCTAGCTCTCTCTCCCTCTCCCTTCCTCTCTGCAAAAAATCAATAACATATTTTTTTTTTTTTTTTCAAAAAAGGGATAGCTTCTTGCCTTTGTTTCCCTCCCAGGATGCTTCACCAACGCACAGCTGGAAACATTAAGTAGCGTTTCTGATAACACAGTGAAAGTGGTTTCCAAGTACAGAGCCTATTCACATTATCCACAGTGTCTTCCCTTCTAGGCATATGTGCCTTTAATTAGACTGGTTGGCATTGGAATGTTGACACAAAAAGAGTCCCTGTACTGTGGGGCTCCCGCAGCTGATTCGTTACAGGAGTCCTAACTGGTAGGTCACTCACTCCTCCCCTAGTTATTGGTGCGTAGGCCCCTCTTTGGTCCTCTTGAATTACAGGAACATCCTCAGATCATAATGACAATTAATTCATTTCAATAAACAGCCTTTCTGTACTTGGAATCAAGTTCAAGTGAGTCTCTTTTTACGTGTCTGTGTGCGTTTGCCTTTTCTGAAATGCAGCTCTCCTTTCTGCCTGTGTGTCAAATGTCTATTTCCACTCGGAAGTTAGCTGTGATTTTATCACCGTGTATTTTTGAAATACAGTCAAGTCAAATATATCTTATTCCCAAGAGATCTGTTGTTTCCCCCCACTTTTTTTTTTTTTTAATTAGAATGACACTCTAGCATCAACCAGCACTGAGGTAAGACCAGTAGTGCTTTTGGTTTCTCTTATGGCTTTAAGCGTTTTGCTGACATTTGAGAACACAGAACATGACTAGGAACCTCATAAGCCATTTCTTCTTGTTCATGGCTTTAATTTTGGCTCTTCCAGAAATCTTGGCCTGGAGTATGGAAGCTATTGAGAAGTAGTTAAGCTCAGTACAATCAACCATGAAAATGAACCTGCTAAAGAATGCCTCAGACACAAATCTGGGCACCAGTTCCCGCCACCTCTCTCCACCCACCCCTTAATGGTGTTATCTTAAATGCTGAGACTCAACCTGGGCTCAGAAGTTTCTTACTGGGGCATGTATGGCAAGCACACAGTAGATGCTTTCATTCATCCATAGACATTCATTAAATATAATTTGTACATTCCCCGTGTATTTTTTTAAATATATTTTTATTGATTTCAGAGAGGAAAGGAGAGGGAGAGAGAGAGATAGCAATATCAATGATGAGAGAATCATTGATTGGCTGCCTCCTCTACACCGCCCACTGAGGATTGAGCCCACAACCTGGGCATGTGCCCTTGACTGGAATCGAACCTGGGACCTTTCAGTCCGCAGGCCGACACTCTATCCACTGAGCCAAACCAGCTAGGGCACCTCCATGTATTCTTTAGCGCATGTCTATAGTTCTCTCCTGATGCCTCTGTTCCTAGGTCCCATCTTCACTCAACAGGGGTGTACTTCTTTGAAATCATGGTATTATGTTAAGAGGTTGAAATATATTTTATAATCAATCATAGATTCAGGTCCCAAATATCTCACACTTACAACTCAGTGCCTAAGAAAGGGGACAGTGGGACACAGTGTCATTGCTGCTAGGATTTCTTATAGCTAAATTTGAAAGCATTTATTAATTGTATTTTAAATAATAATTCCTTTTTAAAACATAATTTTTATCTTTTTATGTTGAAAGACTTTTTGAATTTGATATAGTTCATGGAGCTCGTAATAACGATATGTTATATGTCACCAAATAGCCTAAGAGAATGACAGGTGGCCGGTACTGGCATTCACATCTCATTATACTTTGGCTCCAAATTCAGACGGGGTGATGTCTAAGACTCTCACATGCTGGTTGAGCAGTGACCCAGTGAAGTGAGCTATTGCACACATAATTCCCGTTCATAGGGGCTGTGTGTCAAATTCATGATGTGAATGATTGTAAATAGTATCCCTGCTGGCTGTGTCAGCCAGGAGTCCAGCAATTAATGGTCCATGGAAATTTAACTACCACATCCCCAAATGTGTTCCTTGTAGGGCGAACATGAGGCTCAATCATGGGGAGCATCCCCCTTGTCTCTCTGCCGATAGTGGGAACAAATGGGTTTATATTATGAATCCTAGCACCATGTTTATTTACAGGTATCTTTTGCTTTTCTCTCAACTTTGGGCAAGTATATTAATGCTTATAAAATAGTGACTGCAATACATTTTTTTACACCAAATGATAATATGCTTGCACTTCTATACATGGAGAGGTGCTAAAGGATACAGCAGATCTGTTAATAATCATTATAATACTGACTATCAAGTATGGTTTTTAAGTATTTAATATAATTTTAACTATCTCGTAACAATTTTATAGGGTTGGTATTAAAATACTTTATATAGGAGAAACCTATGGCAATTAGAATCTATTAATGCCTCATCAGGTCTGGACAGATGAGATGAACTGAAACTAAGAAGACAAGTTGTGGGGTAGAGGAAAGGGGAGGCCCTACTGACCAACAGCACAGGGTCGGGAAGTGAATGGAGTGTGTGCTAGTGTCCTCACTCTCGACATTTCAGCAGGCAGCAATGGCCGGTCATTATGGTCTACCACGTCCTAAGAACTCTTCGTTTATGGGCTCCAGCAAGTGTCAGACAATGTCATTGCTTTCACTGATCTGACATGCTTAAGGAAGGGAATGGATATTAAACTTGTATGCTAATATGTAAGACAATTTAAGATAGTGGCAAGTGCTATGAAAAAAATACAGTTTGGCAATATAGACTGACTTGGGCACGGGAAAAGTTGGCTACTTCATTTAAGATAGTCCAAGAAGGCTTCTCCGAGAGGCCCTGCGTGGGCAGAATGGGCATGGTCAGGTGACCAGCAGAAAATTTGTGAGAAAGTATTAGAAGTAGGAAGAACTGTAAGTGCAACAGCCCTGAGATCAGAAGGAATCTGAGCTTCTACAGAAAGGAAAGGCGGTGTCTGAAGATACTGTGCCAAGGAGATACTGAGTGAGATAAGACAGAGAAACAGGCAAGGCCATTTCATAAAGGCATCAGGGAGGAACGGTTGAATATGTTTGAGTGTCTCATTGCTATGTGGGTTCTTATTACTTCCATCTACACGACGGGTCAGTGTAAAAGTGGCAGCACAAGTCTGGGAGTTGGGAGCCTTTAGTAGAAAGTATAACCTAAAGCTAATTCACACTGTGTTGCTAGAACAGTCATATAGCATTTCAGGTTTGGGACTGTAATATAAAGACATTAAATGAGTGGTTTCTAAGGCTCATTGAGTAAAAAAAAACCACAACAACTCTGTTCAACTTTATAAATTTCCATGTCTGTCACAAAGTTTTGGGAGACAGATTTGGGGGCCAGAAGACTTTTTCGTGTTACTGCTCAAATATGACACTTGAGCATATCTTTGTTTTATGAGTCTCTCCGAGGGAATGGCAGCCCTAGTTATGTTCATGTTTCTTAATTTACCAACAGAACTGATACACGAGTGAACACTAAGTAGTCAAAAACCTTTACAAAAGACTATATATCTATTCCTGAAAAAATGATATATATATAATTATGTATAGTGTTTAATTATTTATATATATATGTCATATATATATATCCCACTATTTAATAGTAATTTTCCTCTAAAGGAGTAATCTCTGAGCCAAGTTTTATAATAGCCACAGATATGTGTATTTATCTCAAAATAAAATTAATTTTCATTCAGCAAAATATATTTTTATTTTATGCTTTTGTTGAAGCAAACCATAAATTAAAAGATAAAAATGACAATTGGATATAGAATTTTAAATATATTGAGACATTTAATTACTTATAACAATATACTTATGTGTATATATGATTTGCTTAGCAAAATACAGTTATCAAAATATCAGAATTTCATTTCTGTCAATACTATTTCTATGTTTCTAATCAACAATTCATTAATGTATTCAAATAATTTCCAGAATATTATGAAAAGTAATTGTTTAGATTTGCTAGCCATGAAGACATTTATTTTGAAATTTCTTCAGTGTTATCTCTCTTATCACAACTCTCAAATCTGCCGTGTTTCTCAGGATATTAACATAGCAGTGTCCAATAGGTTTGAAGCTAAAAAAAAATTACCTGAGGGCATTTTTGTTTTGTGCTTAAATTTTATTTTGTCATTTATTCTTATTAGCAATCATTAAGCAATTTAATAATTATAAGCTCCATTAACATTTTAATGAGTCTAGTGGCCATTACTAAATGTAATTAAATTAGTTTTATTGTATGATATTTTGAAACTGTGATTAAATTAAGTTTCACTGTGCTTAGAAGAATAAACCTACGGAGAGATTGCTATTCACCAAACATCTTATTAACTTATAAGGTACTGATAAAATAGACATTAATGGAGACAGGAGAAAAATATAATTCCCTGTTGAGTCTATCTGTAAGATAAAACTTTAATCATTTCAGTTTGGAATCAATCTAGTTGTGACAGCATAATTTTATTTGAAAGGGCTTTTTGGATAGAGGGAAGTAAAAGAAGAAGGGATGGGTTATTTTGGTAATATTCTTCTTTGCCCCTACTTTCCGCAGGTTTAATCTATAGGGACAAGATTGGGTGAAGTATGACAAGCTAAATCTTGGAGTAGATACTCCCTGTAAATTGGTGTTGAATTTTTGGCACCAAATAAAAACCATAACTTGAAAATTTATTGTAGAAATGGAAACATCATTTCAGTTTATTTTGCATGTTTACATAAACACATTTAAAAAGCATTAAAAGTGCAAGCCAATGGTAATTTGTATGTCATTTATTAGAATTTTATACTGGAATCCCAGTTTATAAACCTCTTCCTTGCTAAACCTTCTTACAAGCTACTTGATTATATATGAATTAGAAGGTGAGCATATGTATATATACTGGAGGCATGATGCACGAAATCCGTGCAAGAGTAGGCCTTCCTCTCCTTGGCTGCAGGCACTGACTTCCCTCTGGCACTCGGGACCCGTGTTTCCCTCCAGGTGCCAGCAGGCACCTGGGACCCATGCTTCCTTCACAGCCCGGCTTCCTCCAGAAGGACATTTGGAAGGACATATATATATACTAGAGGCCCAGTGCACGAAATTCGTGCATGGAGCAGGGGGTGTCCCTCAGCCCAGCCTGCAACCCTCTCCAATCTGGGACCCCTCGAGGGATGTCCGACTGCCCGTTTAGGCCCAATCCCACCAGGCAGTCGGACAGTTGGACATCCCTCTCAGAATCCAGGACTGCTGGCTCCCAACTGCCCTCCCCTGCAGGGTTGATCACCTCCAACTGCCCCCCATTGAAGGCCTGGTCCCTCTCAACTGCCCTCCCTTGCAGGCCTGGTGCCTCCCAACTGCCCTTTCCTGCTGGCCATCTTGTGGTGGCCATCTTGTGTCCACATGGGGACAGGATCTTTGACCACAAGGGGGCAGCCATATTGTGTGTTGGAGTGATGGTCAATCTGCATATTACTCTTTTACTAGATAGGATATATATTCCTTGTGTCTGTCTTTAGTTTTTCATGAATTTGAAGATTTGATTCTTTATTGCTATTGCTGTTAGATAAATTCTGAAATGCTCTCAAGAGTAAAATGAGATAGTTTTATTTTCTGATGGATTGCCTTATATAGAATGCAATTAGGCATCTTGCAGAATAGTAATCTGTATAGCATGTACAGCGCATATTTACTTATGGGAATTATGTGGGTTTGCTGTAATTATTAGATTCTATTGATTGTATTCACTTATGTTAGTGTTTCCAAAATAAGCATATTAACCAATTTTTACCATGTAATATTTCAGAAGTCTCAGGGGTATTTTTTAACATGTTTAAAAATGTGACAAGTATCACAGAAACAGTTTATCATCAAATTTATATTTTTCATTTTATTACTTTTTTTACAATCCAAAAGGTATGTGGGCATTTAATGTAGATTGGGGAAAAATAAAGAACTAGTTATTAAGAAATACTAATATTACATTATCGCCCTATAATGGCAATTAAAATTGGAAAATTAACTATTTTTTAAATGTTCAGTGACAAACGTAATTCTTTTTAAAGTGTGCTGACACACTTTTAGAACTTTTCCACCACAGCTCTAATAAATTTATGGACAATCAGCATATCACCCAAGAATTTTCTTTTTACATTTCTGGAAAATAGCAAAACAAAACTTATTGTTGCATAAAGATCATCAATAAAAGAGACTTTTATGTTAGGGATGCCCTTTCTATTACATATTTTAAATTTCCAATTGGAGAATTCAGTAAATATCATGCTCCAGATGACAGAAGAGTCCACTTTGACCTTTATTATCACTAAATTTATGCTCATTATACTCCATTTGTGATGCTTTATCTCGATTTGTTCCCTAGAAAATGTCAGCCATTCCAATGGTTTCGAATACTTCTTGAAAGACAATTGATGACTTTGAGATTGCGTCTAAGATTTTTGTTCTTGTCCACTTGCTAGTTCCACTCAGATGTCTGTCTTATGGACATTTCGGATTTCGCCTGTTTTCCTTCCCACCTTTTTCCCAGTGAAGCGAATATCCCCATCTGGGCAGTCTCTCCAACCAAAAATGTTGTTGTCACATTACTTCCCTCCATCCTCCTGCTGTATAAGAAGTCCATCATGGTGTGTCTTGATTCCGTGTTCAATGTTTGCTTTGAATCTAGTCTCTTTTCATCACACTGCCCCAGTCTAAGTCCCAGCCACCCTCATCTGTTAGGTGGCTTCTTCATTCATTCCTCTACTCAAGTTTTCCCCAAATACGCCCCATTATCTGTTCAATAAGCAAAGGTGTCAACTCAACTTTTAAAATGTATCTAGTTAGGTTTCCTCTTGAATAACATCTCCCTCAGTCTTTTCCTATTCTGTGTAGAATAACCTATTTGTTCAGAATTTAATCTCTCTTTGCATCCCTCTCGAGGTTCTAAGTTCAAGAGGGCAGAGTGTATTTGTAAGGTTACCACTGAATCTACAGCAGTACCTACAGTAGTGCCTGGTAAACTGTACTTATAAATCCTTGACTCCCCTTGTCTGTTTATAAGACTTGTTTTGTTTCAGTCTTCAAATTTGAGTTTTCGACTAGGCTTTCTGTGATAATCACAAGGAGAATAACCTCCCCGCCATCACAGTAGGCCTTCTCTCACAGTACAGCGTTACCTTTGATCATCACAGGACGTGCTTGCCATGGCTGGCTGGCTGCTTTCCCCAGTAGCCTGGCAGTCCTCGAAGGCAGGGGCTGGATCCTGTATCTGTTTGATCATCCTGGTCTGACAAACAGTCAGCGGATGACAAACTCTGTGAAATGAATTTACCAGCACTCATGTACAGCAGGATCTTTCATATTTTTTGTTTGTTTGTTTGTTTGTTTAATGTGTAGGCATTTCAACTGGTATGACAAGGAGTGGATTTCCAAGAGAAAATTCAATTTTTTCTATATAAAGTTTAATTTAATTTTCTCCCTTCAAAAGTAATCTTAATGCTTTTTAAAAGGCAAGTATCTAAAATTTTATCTGTTAATAAATTCCTTTAAATCATGTACTCAAATTTTAAATCCTCTGAGATACTATATTTTTGAAGATTAATAGAACTAGTTAATAGTTTATAGTTATTGGATCTTATTATGTGCCAAGCATTGTTCTAAGTGATTTTCTTTAACTATTAAATAACTTTATTAGGTGCATCCTGCCAGAAATTGGCAGGCTTGGTACTCAAACTCAGACAGAGCTCTAGAGTCAGCATTTATATTTAATTATACTTCCTAAAGAAATATGGCCCCAATAGACAAGTTATACATTTAAAAAAAAACACAAACCTAAAGACTATGTGATTTTTCAAATAATTACATTGTTTGATAAATTTGATTGATAACATATTTTAATTCATTAAATTCCTTCTTTCAATAAAATTCAGCATTTTATTGCAATGTATATAGGAACTAGAGGCCTGGTGCACAACATTCGTGCACTGGGGGGGTGTTCCCTCAGCCCGGCCTGTGCCCTTTAGCAGTTGAAGGCCCTCAGGGGATGTCTGACTGCTGCTTAGGCCTGCTCCACTGGGAGTGGGCCTAAACTGTGGTCTGACATCCTTAGTTCTGCCATGGAGGCGGGAGAGGCTCCTGCCACTGCCGCTCTACTCATCAGCTGTCAGCCCAGCTTGTGGCTGAGCAGTGCTCCCCCGGTGGGAGCGCACTGAGCACCAGGGGGACAGCTCCTGTGTTAAGCGTCTGCCCCCTGGTGGTCAGTGAGCGTCATAGCGACTGATTGTTCTGCCGTTTGGTCTATTTGCATATTACCCTTTTATTATATAGAATAATTTGTGAATGAAGCAGTCAGAGAATCAGCATCTTACATATTAAGATCACCCATGTATTTAGGATGTGCTTTGTCATGTTTTCCCATTTAGACAGGATGGTTTGTTTTACTATATAAATTAGGCAAGGTCAAATATAGTGGTAAAAATTATGTATGGCTATGTTATCGATTTATATGTGACTTGGAGTTATTATTTAGTGACTGGCAGAGGTACAAATGAAACCTCGCCAAGAAGTCTCCGCAGCCTGTGCCCCAGCTTCTCCAAAGTGCTTCCCGCTCATTGCTCATCGCGCTGCTCCTTGGCATTTGTATTTGGTCGCACTGCAGAGCTTAAGGTTAATGCCCTGTGGACAGGTCCAAAGGTACATCCAATACCATCATTATCCACGTGCTAGCTTATGAGGCACAGAACAGATGAAAGTTGCACCCTACCTCTGCCCATGAGACCTGAGGAAGATGGAAAAGGATGATTCAGTCCCTTGTTTGCAAAACAGTGTGGCATTAATCACCCGACATCGTGAACCCCGAGACAGGTGTCATTTGTTTTTCAAAGTTATGCCGTGTTGTTTGCGGAGCTGCATACATCTTCGGGTTCTCTTAAAATAGTCTCCACAGGTACAGCGCATGGGAAGCACATCTGTCATTCCTGAAAATGTTAAAGATCACCAAGTGCAGAGCTACTGTAAGGCTGAACTCCCTCCGTCATTACCGCCTGCCAGACGGTAAGTGGAGAGGAGATTGAGGACACAAGGCAATAAGAGTGAACTTCATATCGTGTCTACAAAGGTCACACTCATAAACCGCAGCATTTATTTAGGGATTTTTCCACAGGAGGACCAAATAAGGCAGTGTTTCTGGTCTCCTGTGTGAAGGCATGGATCGAGATGGCACTTTCTGTGCGATGTGTCCCTCTGTGGTTCTCAGCTGGTGGAGGAAAACAACCTTCATACATGAGAAGTCCAGAGAAAGAAGGTTGACTTAATTGATCATTATTTGTTTTAATCATCTTGGAATTTTCAGGAATGCTCTCAAATAGCCTTGGTTCAAGTCCAGAGCACACCATTGCCATTTGGACAAGGGGTCCCAGTATTGTTATGGTGACAGGGATCCCAACATGTGTATATATCATAATGTAAAATGTAAATGTGACGTTAAGTTAGTAGAATTGAAGAAGGGATTATTTGAAAGAATAATATCCCTACCCCACCTGGTGTGGCTCAGTGGTTGAGCATAGACCCAGGAACCAAGAGGTCACTGGTTCAATTCCAAGTCAAGGCACATGCCTGATTTGCGGGCTTGATCCCCAGCGGGGGCCGTGCAGGAGGCAGCCAATTGATGACTTCCTCTCTCATCAATATTTCTATCTGTCTATCCCTCTCCCTTCCTCCCTCTCTAAAAATCAATAAAAATATATTTTAAAAAAGGTTGCCAATGAAACACAAGTTTGTTCCCTTCTCTGTCTCCCATTCACCTAGTCCCCCTACCAGACAATCACTATGGCCAGTTTCAGTATGTCCTTTTGAGATAATTAAAAATAATAATATCCTTAAAGGATGTCTAAATCAGACAGACTCTGTGGGAAGCTTGCAGTGGGTCCTATTAGTGTACATTTGCACAGCCTTCTGTATAGATCTATTTCCTGTCGTATATTGCTAAGGTACTTAAATTAAAACTAAAACTCAATTATTTCATTACAAGATGAAAACCGTTAAATCTATATTTCCATAGAGATCAACCCATTCCTTTTTTAAATGTATTTTTATTGATTTCAGAACAGAAGGGAGAGAGAAATAGAAACATCAATGATGAGAAAGAATCACTGATTGGCTGCCTCCTGCATGCCCCACATGGTGGATAGAGCCCGCAATCCAGGCATGTGCCCTGACCGGGAATCGAACCTTGACCTCTTGGTTCATAGGTAAATGCTCAACCATTGAGTCCTCCAGGCCAGGCAACCCATTCTTTATTCTATGGTTATCAGTGGCACTAAGATTATCATCCCAGAAAAAAAATATCTATTATTTTTCTTTCAGGTTTTATCATGTACATTTTAAGCTCTGTTAAACCTACTGTTATTTATCTTCCAATAGATATAAAATATCACTGTAGTCCTATCTCATGTTCGGATTAGCAGTCCAAGGATTTCTGTGTTTTGACACCTGGTTTATTGCTTCTTTGCTGCAAGTCACAGACACTCTGATGCCAACTGACTCAAGCAATAAGGGGATTTATTTAATGCTTTTAAGAAAATCTGAAAGTAATACAGGTATTATGTGTTTTTTTAGTCAGCCAATTATATCCTGCATATTGTTTCCTTCGTTCTCTCTGCATCTTCTGCTATGAATTGGTATCTCTCAATTTAGTAGCAAGATGGCATTTCCAAACATCCCAACATTTAGGAAGAGGAAAGGTATTCTCATATATTTCTCTTGGAAGTGAGGAGACTATTCCTAGAACCCGAAAGGGTAATTTTCATATCTTTTTGCCAGATTTTCATCCCAGGTCCATTTGTGAAAGAATAACTTGAAGAAGCTTAATGTTAACAACCTTAGACAAATTAGAAACTGCATTGGAGTAGGACTTGAAGTTAGTTTTCCCAGATGTGGGGGAGAGTGGAGCGTTAGATAAAATCTGAGGTTCTGTTGAAAAGGATGGAGAAGGGATTGGACAGGTAGGCAGATAATCATGTCTGTTATACAAGGTTAATTTTATTTGTCCATCTTAAGGTGCATACAAAATAGAAGACAATACAATCATCAAGTATATCGGTCTTTGAAATGTATCGAAGAAACTTTTGGGACTGCTAATTTATATAATGATTATAGGTGTTTATGTTAATATTGCAATATGGCTTTTTATTGCACTATATTAAAGAAACAGTTAAAAGTACATGGTGTCAGCATATTTCAATCTGGCATTAACTATAGGCTAGTGCTTACCCACATAGTAAAACCTGTTTATATGGATAACATTGGTGTTAACATGTATAAAATCCATGGTGATGTATATTTCATCATGATATAGATAACCAATATAACCAATATAACCCTCTTATATTGTTTAAATAATGTGTCCCATTACCCTTTGGAGTGCAATGTACTTGAAATTCACATGCCAGTCACATCAAGAACACTGTCCTCCTTCAAACACCATTCCCCACCCCACTAAAATCACCAAGATGACTTTGGTTAGGAAGTTCTGGATGTGGATTCTAGGGCATGTCCCAGAATCTGGGATAGCCTACGGTTCTGAATAGCAGGCTCTAGACCCAGTGGCAGGTGCGCCAGGGAGGTGGGGAATCCCTTCTTCAGTTGTAAATAGTGATAGGGCTTCTCCTCAGGCTAACTGGTCCTCCATCCTCAAGTACTTCTACCTCCCTTCCATGATCATTTCCCTGGTGGGCTCGATGGCTCTCAGATGGTGGACATGGAGGACAGAAAAGGTTCCTATGTCAGACAGTTCACAGACGGGAGGTGGAAATTGTGACTACCTGGACTAATGCCAGGAAGAGTAATCGCTGAGAGGGCTAAGGCTGCATTTCAGAAAAGGAAGGGGAGAACCACCAAAGATGGAAACCTGTTCCCAGAGATTAAATGTGCATCATTATGGGCAAGGTCAAGCACAGAGGCTCTAGGAGGAATGAGTCTGTGGGCCCCATGTGCCTTTGAGTGGACATTTGCCTTCAAAGGACAAAGGTCCAAAGTGCTTTCATGTGTGGATACTTTTCAGGGTACAAGGTGACCTCAGTCCCCACCTTTAGCCACTTATTACATTAAAAAATTGCTATTTTAATCAAGGTTTTTCAAACGATAGGATGAACTCAAATTATGGATTGTGTACAGATGTTAAATTCACCTGGATTTACCTCCAGAGATTCTGATTTAGTAGATTTTGGGCTTTGGGGTAAAGGGAATGAGGAGAAGAGATAGTGAATTTGGTGTTCACTAAGGGTTGAGACTACTGTTTTGGCCATTTGTGTTAAGGAGTCTGGAAAGAATACTTTAGTTTTATCAAGTAATGTACAGAAATTTAAGTGCCTTTTCCTAACTGTACAATCAGCCTTATTTACTTTCAAAAGTGTGTCTCTCATATGAGCTATAACATACCAACAAGTTAGCGGTTTTCTCTTTCTCAACTACTGTGTAAATGACAGCAGACCCTGGGCTCATTGTGAATGACTTCAGTTATTGGCTAAGGTAACAATTAGAGACAGTTTTACAACATCAAATGTTTCTTACAATACTTCACTAAAATATGCTCTATAATTATCAGGATAAGATGCAGTTGGGCTGGCTAAACCTTTTGGACAGTTGCAAACTTAGATTAATGGTTTGATGGTCATACTTATCTTTGTTGATGCGAAGTCAGTGGGTTCTTTGCTCAGAGGATGTGATTCTGTGGAGACAGGGAAGCCCCCAGGATGGATCTAAGAGAGACTTAGAGTTATCAATATCTATGATTCAGATTTATTTCACATACAAATGAAAATGCACAATAAATGGACCTATTGTATTACAGACATTTTTGGGACTGCTAATTTTTCATACTGATTATATGCAGTCTGCAGTGTGAATGAAAAACTGATAGAAGAATGAAGTCTAATAATAAGCATAGCATGGTGTATGGGATTATGAGTTGATTTTCATCATATGAATAGAATAGAGAAACAGATTTTTATTATGCCATGCTAAAAATTCCATGTTAAAATTTTCCCTGTGAAAACATACATGTAAATATTTATTCATAAAGTATTTCAAATCTCCAGCGAGTAGAGATAACCAATTTAATTCTTTAAAATTAATTTAGAAACAACTTATTTATGGAAAAATGTTATTAGAATTATATATATTCACATGAATATTTAATAGATTCATACCATTTTGCATAGGATTTACTTAGAATGTTAGCTTGTGGGCAATGATTTTACACTTGAGGTTTTCAATAATTACAGATATAAAATGCCCAAGGTGAGGTATTTCAGACTTCCCAAACCAAATAAGCAGAAAGTCAACAATACAATTAACCTCGGATTATCTATTTGAAAATAAGCAATCTTTATTTATAATATTCCCAATATTTTTTCAATGTCCATTTTTGGAAATTTTAATAAGAGAAAATACACATCTAAGTTTCTTCCTGTTGCATGAAAAGCACAAATAATAGCAGTACTATTTTCGAAAAATAATAATAGGCATCTGATTAACTGTTTTGAGATCAAATGTAAAGAGATTAGATGCTTTTCTGGCATAATTAAAAACAGAAACAGGTTAGGAATAAGTCATCCATAGAGCCTGAGAAATTAAGTCAGAGAAATCCAGAAAATGAAAAATATCAGAAATGACAGTTAATAACTGTCTTAATTTTATACTAATTGACAGTGATATCATCAGAACTACTGCCTGTTTAAAGATGTTTATACTGCAGAAATTATTGAATGGATATTATTCAGTACTAGAGGCCCGGTGCATGAAAATTCATGCACAGGACAGGGAGGTCCCTCAGCCCAGCCTGTCCCCTCTCACAGTTCAGGAGCCCTCAGAAGGTGACCCAGTGATCAGGAAAGGTGATGCTCCCATCACATCTCTGCTGCTGCCACTGCCGACAGCACAAGCCCCAGCTCGCCTGTGCCTCGGTCTGGCCCTGGGCAGCTGGGGGGCTGAAGGGACTGGAGGACTCCAGAGGCAGACGCGCTGAGCAGCTGGACCTCCTGGGGGCAGGCCCAGCCGTGCTGCACACTTGCCACCCCGGACTGGGCACTGCAATCTTGTGGCTGTGGGCACCGCCATCTTTGAGGCTGTGGGAGTAAATTAGCATATTCCCTCCTTATTGGCTATGGGCACTGCCATCTTTGTGAGGGCGTGATGGTCAATTATCATATTCCCTCTTTATTAGATAGGATGATGTGGTTTTAAAATGTCTTCCATGATTCTCCCAACTTTTTATTTCCAATTATGCTTAGCGGATATTTATTTTACCAGATTATTCACACTTGAGGGTATTAGGGTCACCAAAGGAGAAATGCATGAGCCAAGGGGTAAAGAATTATGAATTTGTTAGGTCATCTGGATACCAGATGGGCTGAGCCCCAAAATGGTACCAGCCCCCAAAGACAGGGAGTCAGAGGTTTTTAAAGGACTCTAGGAGGGCTTTTTCTGGGTAGAGAATTCTCTGTGCAGGTCCAGATTAGGGAAACTCTGGAGGGGAGGGATAATGGTCTTAGCAAGTTGAATGTGGTCTAAGCAAGTGGAATGTCCATTGTGAAGTGGCCTAAAGGTCAGTCCCCAGGGGAGGGGGTATCGATTCGATTATTTAATCAGACCTAACAGAGGGAAAGCAGTGAACAGCACAGGCCTAGCCTGGAAAGTTGCTCCCGCCCACTGATTTATGTCCTTATCCAACCAATTTGTGCCTCAGCAAAATGACCAATTATTATCTGACCTGGACCTTGGTCAAGTTTATATATATATATATATATATATATATATATATATATATATATAGAGAGAGAGAGAGAGAGAGAGAGAGAGAGAGAGAGAGAGAGAGGAGAGGAGAGGGGGAGATAGATATATAGATATATAGATAGATAGATAGATAGATAGATAGATAGATAGATAGATAGATATTTATTTTTTCAGAGAGGAAGGGAGAGGGAGGGAGAGATAGAAACATCAATGATGAGAGAAGATCATTGAATGGCTGCCTCCTGCGTGCCCCCCCTACTGGGGATCGAGGCTGCAACCCAGGCATGTGCCATGACCGAGAGTCAGTGACCTCCTCGTTCATAGGTTGATGCTCAACCACAAGCAACACTGGCCAATTTTACATCCACTGAGCAAGTTTGTGGCTGCCAGAACCTTCCTGTTCCCTCCTTGGTCAGGACACATCACAAGCTCCAGCTTCACCTATCTCAGAGGGCCTCCAACTATCTGCGTGACTTTTTTTTTTTTTTTCAAACAGAGAAAGTGGATAGTAGAATAAAATGGATTGATATGATATGATATTTATACAATAAATAAACACAAAGAAATATATGGACGTATAGCTAAAATAGAAGCAAGTTTGTCCACCCTCATATTAAGTGTGCTGTAGCCAGTTAGAGTTACTGCTGTCCCAATTCCATTCTCAAGGTGTGACCAGACTATTGCATAATAGAAAAGTGATAAAGCACTTCCCACCTGCTTTGCCTACAATCCTTCCTTAGACAATTTCATTGAGCAGAGAATAGAAAACCTTCCACTGGCCAATGCCTTTTCACTAACTACCTCTCCATTATGGTTTTTAGACACACATTTGGAAGCTACAACTTATAATAATGCAAAATAAACAGGCATAGAAGTGGTGGAGGCTCATCTTGCCCTGAAATTGAAGTTAGTAGTAGGAGGGAGCAACAATTGGAAGAACAAGAGAGCCCACTCTCTGAGGAATGTTGGGTTTCGTGTGCTCTTTCTGACACATGGGGGAGGATGGCTGGTTTTCACTCAGCAATAAATTCCACTCAGCCTGTTCATCTGACCAGAGAGCAGGAGAAGGAAATCCCTCCTTAGTCCAGCAGAGCCAAACCAGGGAGGTGATGGATGGAGCCTGAGCACTTGGCCATGCATATCCACTGCCGCCCTCCAGGTTAATGTTTGAGAGGCGGATTCCAGCAGTCACAGAAGGGCTTATACGAATGGTACCCACACAAACCATCCTATATAATAAAAGGCTAATATGCAAATTGTCTCCTCAGGAGTTTGACCAACCTGGAGTTCGACCGACCTGGAGTTCGACTGCTCGCTATGACATGCTCTGACCACCAGGTGGTGGCATGAAATGAAGGAAGGCCCTAGCAGGCAGCTGGCAGAAGGCCCTGATCAGCCCTGATAGCAGGCCAGGCCTAGGGGTCCCTACCTGTGCACGAATTTTGTGCACTAGGCCTCTAGTTTATAGATAAACAATGTGCTTGGCTAGCCCTTTATTCGAAGATGGCTTAAGTGAAAACACAAAATCTAACAACTATAACATACTCTGCACATGAAATAAGCAGAACACTGGACACAGCAAATGCAGGAAAAGAATGTTTTATGGAAACTATTGAAGAGCATAAATACAATGAAGAGCATTGGTGATTTCTGATTGTGAGCTTAATTTGAATATCAGAGTAGTAAGTTCACACAGTAAATACAATAGCACAGAAAATCTTAGGGGAAGCCCAGGATCCCTGCTCCTCCACTCCTGCCCCCCATACCATTTCCCACAGGGAAGTTCGCTGAAGTTTTACAGGTTTTATTTCTAGGCTTACCCACATCAGTCTAGAAATTATTCTTAAGTCTCCCTTTTCTGACTTCAATTTCAAACAATTATCCTCAATCATAACAGACAAGGACTCAGTTTACCTTTATTATATCTACATCCCCAAATTGAATTTATATTATTACCCTTATTAGTTACTGTGATAATGTTAATTAATAACATATTTAAAACTACTTTGTTCACCACACGCTTTTAATTGTTTCTTTTGATAATCATATATTGGTGTTCTTTCTTCCTAGTGTGTCTCTTTCTGCTACTTTTACAAGTTAAAGATTGTTCAGGGTACATTCTGTCTTGCAATATATTATAGAAATTAAATATACATTCTGTACACACATGTATTTGTGTGTGTCTTTATGATTACATATACTTAATGTATTTAGATAGCCTCTAAGTCAATAACATATTTTATTATTGAGTATATTAATAGTATTCACTATGAGGCCAAGTGGTAGGTTAGGGTTACATTTCCTTTCTGGTCTAACATCATGTCTTTTATACTTAATCAAGGCTTCCACTCATGCCACAGATTTCTGTACCTCCTTTTCTTTTAAACTGTCTAATTGTGAGCAACCACAATATAAAAGCACACACTGATTTAGATGTGATTTCTATAAAGAAAATAATATATGATGAAATTAAAACCAGTGACTGGTTGTGGGGGGGAGACTTCTGCAGATTGGGCCATCAAGGGAGGTCTCCCTAAGCAGGTGGCACACTGGTTGAGATATGAATGGTCAGAAAAAGCCAACCATGGCAAGATCTTGGGGTACACTTTCTAGACTGAGGAAGCAGTGAGAAAGGTCAGATGTGAAGGTAAAAAGGTAGAGAAAAATAATTATGGCATCTATTTTGGCTTGAGTAATCAGTCTATGGCATTTACAGATATGAGAAAGACTTAGCACAAGCAGGTTGGGGTGTGGGTGTAGTAGGGGAACTGTGGAAGTTGAAATAAACTTGGATATCAAGTGTAAATGCAATGTAGACAGTGAGATAGATGAGTCTTTGTTTCTGAGGAAGTGTCAAAGTGTGGATTAATATTATGGTTGGCAGTTTGATGTTGCTTGATGCTGTGGGGCTAGGTAAAATAAACTAGACGATAGAGAAAGAAAAGTAGAGAAGGGTCTGGGACAAAGACTTAGGAATTCCAGTATTTTAGAGAGAGAGAACACCAATGAGATTAAGAAGGAGCAATCAATGAGGATTTAAAAATTTCTGTTCAGTCTATGAAGTATCCATTCCAGTGTCTTTCTTTTTATTATTTACGTATTGATACCGGCTGTCTCTTTGCTGCTCCTGGTTGTCCACATGCCTGGCAATTCTCAATTGAGTTTTTATATGGGAGAGAGAAGAACCAGGTAGCTATGTGGACTTGCTCTAATGCTGTACAAACAGATCTGTTGGACACTTGAGATCATGATGGGGCCATAAAGGGAAAGACAGGGAATCAATTGTGTTAGAATGGATTTCAAGTTTTCTTTTCATATTTCAGGGATATGTGAACAAACAATATATCTGGGAATTTAGAATAATATTTATTTCATTCTAGATGTTATGCTTTTCTGGTTTACAGACCATCTCTCCAAATATGTAGGTTTCATTTTCACAAATCATGTGCAGTAGGAATTTTGAAATAGCTTCAGACAGAATTTGTATTGATGGGGAAATGAGAACTTAATTTTATCTATTGTCTACAAACATTCTGACCAAAATAAATAATTTAGAAGAAGCCATAAATTGAGTAAAATAGTAAATAAAACATCATAGTGGCAGCTCATTTCATTTGCCGATATTTCTACACTCTCATTTATAAAGGTGCGATTTAAATGAGTTTAACATTTTGCTTTGATTCTGAAGGTAAAGCAAAAAATATAAATATGAAGAATATCAAATAGAGAGAATTGACTTACTGCTGTTTTCTTGCTCTGTGCTCTATATTCTTATCAATAGATTGTCATTTTGTGGAAAATTTCATATGTGTTTAAAAGAGAATGACAGGATATACAACAGGGATTTTATAAACAGTCAATCTGAATGTATTCCATTAGTTCTATTCTTGATGTGAATGTACATTATATTGTTGATCTTGTTCGGTGGTTTTGTTTTACCATGTTACCATTTCTGTTTTGTCAAAGTCTATTTCATTATTTTTTTATATATTGATTTCAGAGAGGAAGGGAGAGGGAGAGAGAGATAGAAACATCCATGATGAGAGAGGATCATTGGTAGGCTGCCTCCTGCACACCCTCTACTTGGGATTGAGCCTGCCACACGGACATGTGCCCTTGACAGGAAATGGAACTGTGACCTCCTGGTTCATAGGTCTATGCTCAACCACTGAGTCACTCCAGGCCCATTATTCTTTTTTAAAAACTACTCAATAAACCCACACTCACCAGTAAGGCCATGTCATCAGATGCCAAAATTATAAACTCGGATGGTTCTAGATTTCAAATGTATTTCACATTTGAATTAATATTTTATTAACAAAGTTCCCTTTCAAAGCGAGCCTCAAAGAATCATCTCGGCAAACTTGTTCCCAGTCTGTGATGGTGCTAATCCAGAGTAAGCAGGGGAGAAACAAAGATTTCTCTTTCTTATACTCTCACAAAGCTCTAATCTCAAATGTCAGTGTTCTGTTGATTTTTCATATTTTGGTTTTAAGCATTATTGTTGTTGCTCTTGTTTTTGACCCCATAGCTCACATGACCCCTGCACACAAAGGAGGCTCTTCCTGGGATGTCTGGAGTTTTGAAATATTTTTTGAGGACTTGCTGTTAGAATTTATATCAGCTAACAAACTCGGTGTCATTATTCCAGGCCTTTACTCTAGAATAATCAGTTACTCATGAGCATCTTATTTTGGCATTGTCAGTTTCATTAGTCTTAAAAACATGTATTCCTAAAAATTTGTTCATGCTACGCAATCAAGTAAAATTAGTACAATAAAGCAACAACAAAAAAGTTGTCAAAGTTGGCAAATGGGTAGCCCACAGGTCAAATCCAACTCGATAAATGATTCTATGAGCCATGAAATTTCTTTTGAAATTTTGATCTAACATTATATAAACATCTAGATCTCTCTCTTTTTTAAAAATAATAAAAAATTAAAACTGCAACATCATGTCTAGAGGCCAAAAACCTGTAGAAGCTGAGTAGTAGCATTCACCTCTTACTATATAGTCCAACACAGTCTCTACAATTTCTAACATATCTGCCGTGCTTAGCTCACCTGCACTGTCCACCTGGCCTCTCGAAGCATTAAAGGTATCATCCTTATAATCCATCACATTTTTCAGAGACCGATGGATGAAAAAGACAGACTACCAGCCTGTCTTCAACATAGACTACACAATGTGTGGCAAAGATAGCTCTAATCTCTTCAGAAAGGAGAGAAGGGGAGGTCCACAGCAGTCACTGGTCCAAGGCAATGATGGAATCTGAGGGGCCAGGCAGGGAGGGCTTTTCTAACCTGGTGGTAGGGAGCTTCTAATTGGAATGCTGTTCAGCACCTGGAGAGGACTTATCTGTGTAACCACTAGGGTCTCTTCCTTGTTTTTATCCTCTACTAGCATTCTTGTTAGACACTATGCACTAATTGCAGGTTTTGATGGCCTAAGGTGGAATTAAAATTCAGGGTCAAAGGTTATTTTAGCCCAGGCTTGGGGTTTCTTTGGTAATGCAATTACCTTAGAAATCTAGTAGACTTTCTATTGACTCCCAGTAAGTTTTGTGTGTCAATAACAAAAGTTCTTTCTCAGACAGAATTCTCATACCTGATTTATTTTTTTGCCTCTCCCAATCTCTCCATACATCTCTGTCTCATTCTCTCTTTACTTTCAGTCCCCCGCCCCCCTACACACACACACACACACACACACACACACACACACACACACACATTTGGTAGCCAATCTGAGTCTATTGCAGATAATAAACTCCATGGAAGTCTCCATCCTTAATGTGATTTGTGTCCCTGTCAGGGTTTTAATGGACTTTGTCTTTCAAAGGCTCTCTCATCCTTCTCTCTTACTATTTGAGGTCCCAACAGTCAACTTTCGGATTCTTAAAATTACCGTATTTCTATTCTCTCATGTCCTTTCTCTTTTTGTTTAGAACCCACCCTTAACTCACCCTTTTCTTAAAATATCTTGCTGAAAATGGAAAGTAACACCAACATACACTACTATTTTGACTTTTTTCCCTTCAATTTCCCCTAGAGCTACCTTTACTCTGCCTTCCAAGTTACCACAGGCACAGATTTATCAGGTGTTTGCCACTCTATAACATGCTCTATATCTGCCCAACCTTCTTGCAGCTTCTTCACATTCAACATTTAACTTTCAAGGTCTCCTGCTTATGGCAGCAAGCAGGAGTGAGGAGGAGTACAGATGGGTCAGGTGTATGGATTCTGTACATTTCTTTAATCCAGTGCACCTTACTACAAAGAATAAGGAAACTAGAGTTCAGGCTGTGTTTTCAGAAAGGAGAGGTCATGGGTTTGATGATGAGTTAGCCATCTCTGCCACAGATGCTGAAGGCCACACAGGCAAATGCTGCACAAGAGAAAAAATAATGGCCAGAAAATGTTGACAATATTATTGCTTGAACTTCTTTAGCTGGATACATATGTCTCATTGAGTACTTACCTCCATAGATGTTGCCATTATAAATACAAGGAGCTAGTTTATAGGCAGTTGTTGGTTGAGATCACAGGCTCCAGAGCGAGGCTCATGTTGAAGCAGGGTCCCTGTTCCTACTCTCCTGTCACGTGGCATGTGAAGTCACCCTTCCCTCTTTCGAGGACCCAGTGATACTGCGTGTAGTTGTTTTTGTTCAGTCCCCTGACAGTCTCCCTCTTTAATCTATAATGTTTAATCCAAGACCTAGCCATGTGGAAAACATGTGAGTGGATTGACAGGTTTGATTCAAAATGTACTTTAAATTTACATGAAATATGTAAATATTATGCTAAAAACTGGACAGGTTTTAGCAGCTTGAGGACTTATGTTTATATCCTTTTGTTGTTTTAGAGTAAACATTCCTATTTCTTAGAAGCTTACAAGGTTTTCTATTTTTAAATTGCTTTCGTACCATCACTATGCTATTTGGTTAAGAACAGAGATTTTTAAAGTGTTATCCTTGGTTTAAAGTGGTCTTTGTGATTTTTACTTTTTCTAAGTATTTAATCTGCATTTTCTGCTAAAGAAGGGAAACTTTGAAAGGCTCAGAGGTGTCTTTATTTTTAGTAAGCAAATGGCTTCAGTAGAAAACGAGAATAACAGAAGGAAGAAAGGAAACACGAAAGGACAGACATTGTGTTGCTTTAGTGTGAATATAGCCATGCTTTACAGAGGGGAAAAGAGAGCTGGCTGGAAGCACATTAGTGTTCCCTGCCATAGTCAGTGGACTGCTGACTTATAATAGACACATGGAAGATGGAGAGGTCATCTAACTGGACTCCTATAGAGGCCTAAAGATGGCACACCCTGTTCAAGATCAAGCATATTCTTACTTTGTCCCAAATTGCATAATTAATCTAAAATTGTGGTCTCTAGCCCTACTTCCAGACATTCCTCAGGATGAGTAAAAATATAGACCATTAACCTATTACAGAAGTAAAGGTTAATTCATAAGAAAACGTGCAATAAAATGCCTTTGTCACCCATGGAATATCCTATATACTAGTACTGTCTTAAGAGAAAACATACGCTCTACTGTGTGAAGCTTGAAAGGCTGGGCTACACAGTAATCTATAACTAATACGTTGATGTGGCAGAGGTGTTCAATGATTCAGATACAGGCATATTAGAGAAAATTATTGAAAATTAGTATGTACAATTTGTTAACCCTCTTGGATAAAAAGAAAGACGACAAACATGACAAATATTTACCTAAACTGAACCTTAAATGCATCACTTGTATCATTGCTGAAGATGAATTCTTGTTAAAATAACTCAGGGGTGATGCAATAGAAATTAAAATTTGTATTTCTTCTTGTCCTAACAGCATAATTGACTCTACGGATAACTAAGTAGCACAGTGTGTTTGGACAGCTAGGTGGCACTGGTGCATTATCCTTTCAATCCTAGAAAAGCAAATTCAAAAATCTTACTGTATACTCCAGTGCCGTGGTCCAGCATACAGGGACACTGGGCTTCACATTTCAGTGGTGATTTACGAAACACTCTGAGTTAATGTTGCAAGTGCTGTTGTCTTCAGAAAACCCTAGCTACTCTCTAGCTTCCCATGTCATAGATACAGACTGCAAATTACCTATTTTATTTTATTTTTAATTTACAGAAAAAAATCCACATATTTTTTAATAGAAGAAAGGATTTTTTTATTAAAAAAAAGTTTCCTTGGAAATAAGAATAAAAGCAGACACTAGAATATTAAAAAGAGTTAATCCAAAGCAATTTTGTTATTATCCAAGGGGTAAAAGTGAAATTTCACAGCATGCAACCAAAAGGACACATTGCATTGCTTAGGTCCTACATAAAGGCAATATTTAAGTTTTGACTATCAACATGCAAAATTAAATAAAAACACTAGGTCCATATATAAGTCTTATAGTGTCAGGCACTGATATAAGTACTTTGCATATATTAACTCACTTATTCCCTACAACAACTTCTAAATTGGGCACACGATTCACCCCTTTTTGTGGATGAGGATTCTGGGACACAGGGAGGAGCAATAGCTTTCCCACGCCGTGCAGCCACAGCGATAGAACAGAGCTTCAAACACAAGGAGAATTTTCTATCTCAATCACTATGCTAAGTTGCCTTTAGAAGAGCCATACTAAACCCTACAATAAATGATTTGAATATGATACAGATACTTAAAGTGTAAAATTAAAATAAATGGAAAAGGGAATTGGGCCTTTATGGGATATGGACATGGTAGCTATAGGATTAGTAACTTTACATCTTTGAAATGCTGTAGAAGTTAAACTTTTCTTGCATGTACTATAAATATATTAGAGAGTGCAAGACACATCCAAACGTACATCAAGTTACCCTTGAACTGGCTTATTTTGAATCTAAATACCCAGACACCGGCAATAGTGTTCCCAGATAATGATGTAGAAATACACGTCTTTGAATTTTCACTTTTCCTTTTCATTAGTAGGATCCTTGACAAGTACTCTTTTGTATCTTAAACATTAGTAGTATTTTCAAAAAGATACATATAGATGTTGAAGAAGTATTTTAACATCCCATGGACTGTAACAGTGGGAAAAGCATCAGAACTGAGAAGAATGTAGTTGCATTGGCCTTCTATTGCTGCATAGCAGGTTACCAAAGGAATGGCTTAAACAGTAGCTGTTGATTAGCTCCCAGTTCATAGGTCAGAAATCCGGAAGACCTGGGTCCTCTGCAGAGGATCTCAGAAGCCTCAGTGAGGATATTGACAAGCTGGGGCCCTGCTCTGGAGGCATGGGGAGGAACCACTCGATCGGGGGCTGGAAGAATCCAGTTACTAATGGTTGTAAGATTGAGGTCCCCATGTTTAGCTGGCTGTTTGCCAGGGGCTGTTCCCAGCTCCTGGAGACTGCCCACATCCTTGCCTCATGGCTCACTCCATCATTCATTTTTCCTCCATCTTCAAAGCCAGCAGCCATGTATCAAATCCTTCTCTTCCTATGAATCTCCCTGATGTGCCTTCATCTTAGGCCTTTTAAAGGCCCAGGGGTTAAATCAGTCACACTTGCTAATCTCCACATTTTAAGGTCATTTGACTCTGGACTTTAATTACAGTTGCAAAATCCCTGCAGTACCAACATTAGAGTTTGGCAACTAACCAGAAGACAGGAATCTTAGGGAGTCATCTTTAGAATTTTGCCTACCAAATGCCTTATACCATCAAAGTACAGTTTTGTTCTATCTCACAATTTTTTTGTGAGTGGGCATACTATTCCTAATGTGAAGATGAGTATTATCATGTATAATAAATTTGGAGATCAAACAACCCAAAATATAATAATAACCAGTATCTGTCAGGTGCATTAAATGTTCCTGGAACCTTGAGTATATTTTCCCCTGGGATCCTTGTACAGCTCCCTAAGTAGGAAGCTGAGTCTCATAGACTTTTAGCAACTTGCTAAGATCAGACAACCAGTAAATGAGGCAGCCAGACACCAAGACAGGAACTGAATGAATAGAGTGTCTGTGGTTTCTGCAATATGGCATGGGGGAAAAGTGATCTAAGAGTCTCGCCCTTGAGAGGAAAGTTATGCTTCAAGCAGAAAGATTAAATAAAATGTCTTATGCAACATCAATATGATACATGATTCATTAAAGATAGCATTAAATATTTTATATGTACATAACTATGAGACTGTGTCCATTTTTATCACAATAATTAAGGAAATTACGTGTCTGTGTGTGTGTGTGTATCTAAGATGAATTCAGAGATGATAAAAGCAGTTATATAATAATTATTGAGAAAGGCCATCATTGGGAGTAGAGAAACTTGAGGAGGACCTAAACTTGGCTAGTGGATATGGGGATCTTATACTGTTGACTTTATCCTCAAACACCAGTCTAAAGGGCACTATTTAAAATTGGGGTATCAGATTTGGAGCACATTGGTAAAAGAAAGTATCTTAAACAATTGGCTCATAAACGTTTGGAGCAACTCCTCTCAACTGATGGGTAAAACTGTCTTATCGAATGCGTGCATTCTAGAACCATGGAAGCCCAGAGGCATGTTTAGACTGATGCCAATGGACTTTACCTCTCAGTGTGTGGTTCTTAAAACTGCTGATGCTGAAAGGGTCTGAACAGGGATGGAGCATGGGGAAATCCAGTAGGCAATTTAGGTTCTAGGAAAAATGGAACTATTGGGCTAGCCCTTGTCTCCTGCTCCTACTACAATCACTTATTAAGTGCGCTCACAGGGTAGTCAAATGGCTTAGATGATATTTCCTGACAGTTATGTGACAAATGACACTTTCTGCGTGTTAGAGATGAGGAGTCATGGGATCAAGGAACTGTCACTTTCTCAAGCTTCATAGCAACCGAGAGCCAAAGCTGGAAGCAGGCCCTGGCAGGGTAGTTGTGTCTTTCGAAGTTGCTGCACTTTCTCCTACACTATTGGGCCTCCCCACAGTTCATCTATGTCTAGAAAGCTCTGACATCCTATTAAGTGCTCCGTGCTTCATGTATGACTCACCCAGCACATACAGGGGGCCTTGTCTTTTTCCTCTACTGCTGTTCATTTTCACTGAACCCGACCAGGTGTCCTGAGCATCCTTGTGCTGGTGACTTCAGTGAACGGGGTTATTACTTGCAATGCAAAATAATTGCTGTTTTTGTGAGTCTAAGTGATCAAATGACTGATATTTGTCATATGGACACAGGGCTCATCCCTATGTGATTAAACACACCGAAGTGGTTAAATAGTATGTGCAACGCTTGAAATGAGTAATAGACAAGGTGTGGTGAAATGATCTCCTTTTCATTCATGATTCCAAATCCACATCTGGGCTTTGAAAGAAAACTGGTTTGGAAACGTGTGAAAGGTGAGGAGAGAGGGTCAGGGTCTCATTAGGAACACGGCAGATCTGGCAAACTGGAAACCCAAGACAGAGATGTCACTGCTCAATAAAAGAAACTTATCTACTGGTCAGAAACAATATAAAACAAGTAAGTTACTCCAGATGAACTAATTCTATGGTCTTATAAATGTATGGTCTGTAAAGAAAAGTTTTATACATTTATTTTTTTAAAATGTTTGCCATCAACCATAAGACATGAAAAAGAGCTCAGTGTGGTCTAAACTGGAACAGGTGCTGAGGCAAGTCTGGGGTGGGGGCTATGGAGCTCTCACTCCCTTCCCAGGCACTTTCATGTGTTTTCCAATCCAGAGCTCTCTCAACTCCATTGGTAATGGTTCTTATGGAGTTTTCACATAAGCACTACTCATTAGATCATTGGCCCTCAGTGGTTAATTCCATACAGCCCTGCTTCCCTCCCCAGAGTTGGGGGGGGAGGGGATGACATTGCCCACCCTCTAATCAGGTGGTTGTTTCCTCTGGCCACCACCCCATGCACCAAGGGTCATTTATTAGCATACACTCAGGTGTGGTTGAGAGGGGCTTATTATGAATAACAAAAGACGCTCCCTCACCCCATCACTCAGAAAGTTACCAGGGTTTCAGAAGCTCTGTGCCAGAACCTGGGAGCAGAGGCAAACTATATATTTCTTATGCTACATATTCATTGATTTGAATATTGAATTTTTTAAAGTTAATAGACTTTACTTCTTAGTGCAATTTTAGATTTACAGAAAAAAAAAAAAGAACAGAAAATAGAGTTTCCATATACTTCCTCTCTCTCCCTCTATCGCAGTTTCTTCTATTAATATCTTCCGTTGACATGCTGGTACATTTATTACAACTGATGAACCAATTTGATAGATGATTGTTGACAAAAGTCTATAGTTTAATATCAGGGTTCACTAACTGTGTTGTGTAGTCCTGTGAATTTTGCCAAATGCAAAATGTCATGTATCTATCATTTTAGCATCATGCCGAATCATTTACTGCCCTAAAAATCCCTTGTGCTCCACCATGTCCTTCCCAATTCCTCCTGACCTTTTCACTCTTTATAGTTTTGCCTTTTCCCTAATATATTATAGTTGGAACCCTACAGAATGTAGAATTTTTGGACTAACTTATTTTACTTAACAATATGCAGGTGAGCTTTCTTCATGTCTTTTCATGATTTGATAGCTCATTTCTGTTGATCTGAAGAATATTCCATTGTCTGATGTATCACAGTCTCTTTATCCACTCACCTATCTTGCTCACTTCTAAGTTTTAGCGATTATGAAGAAAGCTGCTATGAACACTTGTATGAAGGTTCTTATGTGGACATAAGTTTTTAACTCATTTGCGTAATTACCTAGGAGCACATTTGTGGATCATATGGTACAACGATGGTAAACTTTTTGAGAACCTGGCTGTACTGTCTTGCCTTCCCACCAGCAATGAATGAGAGTTCCTGTGGCTCCATCGTGGCTCAGGTTAACAGATGAGAGCTTGACTCTGCTTACTAGAAGCTTTAATTGGCCTTTGGCATGAGCAGGGAAGAAAAATATTTTCACAAATACTCATCATTTTATACCTTATTACACTATGTGATACTCTATGCAATTACAATAACATGGATTGTTTCATTTTCATGAACAGAGACATCTCAGAATAAGCTGGCAACTGAATCATCATCATCATATTTCAATATTTAGTGGTTACACATATATATCAAATTTTAAACATGTTAGCTTATATAAAACAACCAATTCAACAAATAAACATCATATTGTAGTTAATGAATACAAATCCTATATAATAAAAGGTTAATATGCAAATCGACCAAACAGCAGAACGACTGGTTGCTATGGTGCGCACTGACCACCAGAGGGCAGGCAGCTCTCAATGCAGGAGCTGCCCCCTGGCGGTCAGTGCGCTCCCACAGGGGGAGTGCCACTCAGCCAGAAACCCGGCTCATGGCTGGCAAGTGCAGCAGTGGTGGCGGGAGCCTCTCCTGTAGTACTAAGGATGTCCCACTGGCAGCTCAGGCCCGCTCCTTGCAGGCCTAAGCCGTCAGTGGGACATCCCCTGAGGGCTTCTGGACTATAAGAGGGTGCAGGCCGGCCTGAGGGACCCCCCCCCCCCCCCCCCCGCCTTGAGTGCATGAACTTCATGCCCTGGGCCTCTAGTAAATACATAAAGTCTCTAATTTATTTGACTTAATAAATATTATTTCATAGTGACAAAGAGCATGAACTGAAAATTTATATCTTGAACATATTACACAACTTAAACTCAGTATACGCATTGGTAAAATTACTATAATAATTCACTCTGCTGGAGCATGAAAAAATTAGGGAATTGGGAAAGTATCTGATAAATCTATGAAGAATAAAATATCTGTTTGGACTGGAAGATATTCTTCTTAAAGGACATTACTGTGGAGCATTCTGAATCTCAGCTTAAAGAGTCTGGCTTTTATTTTTAGCTTATGGAAATCTACTAAAGAGTTTTTAAAGTCTCTCGTGGAGTGGAGCCTAATCAGAGTTTTACTTTAAGAGTGTCTGAGGATGGAGTTAAGGACAGTTTTGAAAGCTGAAGTCAGTATGGCTGGGTAAGGCTTTACAGCTGCATCATTGCTAGTCTGCTGGTCCTTCCTGTGACTTAGAAATGGGCTCTTCTCTCCAGGTACTTCACTGCCAGCTTTGGGGAGTCTATGGTGATGAAGCTAATACTGGCCCCCCCAGATTTGTCCAATGAATGAGAGTGCAACTTTATGCAGAACCTTCTCCTTACAGGCTTGTTATTCCCTCAGTTTAATAAAACAGGCTTGGCAAGGATTTTCTTGGTCTGTGATTTCTATTTTGAGCTAATTCTTCTGCTGCTCCCTTAGCTTTAAATATCACCTAATGCAGACATGCTCCAAATCTCCACTCTCATCCTGACATGTGGCCTGACCTCTCTTCACCATACTGGACATGCCTCGCTGATACTCTAATCCTTTTCAAACCTAAGTTATCTGAAACGAAGCCATTCCCTCCCAGTCTCTAACCAGCATTTCCTGAAGCCTCTGTCCCTGCCAACAGCAACGCTTCTCTAAGTCACGAGGTTTCAGGCTCAGAGGCCCATTCATCCCTCTCTGTTCCTTCCTACATGGAGTGCCTCAGGGTCCATGTGTGCAGGCTGTGTACTGCCCACATCTACGGGGCGCTGGTGACATCACAGGCACTGGAGAATGGTTAAGCATCAGTCCAGGCACCAAGAGGTAGGATTCATTTCCCGGTGAAGGCACATGCTCGGGTTGCAGGCTGGATCCCCGGTGTGGGGCATGCGGGAGGCAGCTGATCAATGATCCTCTCTCATCATTGATGTTTCTATCTCTTTCTCCCTCTCCCTGCCCCTCTCTCTAAAAGAAAAATCAATAAAAAAAAAAGTATTAAAGAAAAAGAATGTGTAAAGATCGTGGTAAGTCTCTGGCAGATAATAGTATGGGTTTCATGGATAACTGCTTTTCACTGACATCAAGGCTTAGAGGTGAGTGTCTAAGGAGGAAGCAAGTAGACCTTAAGGAATGGACATAGGGTGTTTAGCCCATGCCTCAAATGCTTGGTACTAAATAAGTCAGATCAACAATCACAAAACGAGATTGCAGGACCTCAATGGGGAGACCCTTTATGATTGCAGCACCTAGACAGGCAGAGGGAATAATGGCATTCAACATGTAAGGGTTAGAGTTAGAGGCCATAAATGGTTTAACCACATGAATATATTGTATATGTGTTATTCACATTATATAGCACAGGAAACAATATGATACTATATGTTGAGTCTAGTAGCCTGATAGTCTGCTTAGACATTCCAACCAACATTTCTGACAGATGTTCTCAAAGACAAAGAGAGCTCGGAGCCCGGCACTGTGGGCCACTCCTCCCTGCTTTGCTCCACAGCATGAATTTTGCAGAAAGTTTGCCAGAGGACAAACGTGGGAGATGGTTTCCTACTACTGTGTTTGGAATCAAAATTGTTAATGATTGGAGTTGATTGGCAGCTATCATCTCATCAGCACAGGAGGCTGATGGCACTGAAAATGACATCAGGGGGCCTCAGGAGGTACCATGCCTCTCCACACACACACAGTTAGTGTTTCTCCACGGTGTTCTGGAGTTTTCTGCTGACTTAGTTCTTTGGGGGCTGCACTGGCCGTTGCTGCTGCCGCACATTAAGCACAGATCGGTTCCCATGACAGCGGCAGACATCACCTCTCTAAAGCGCCTGTAAGACCCCCTCTCTAGCATGTCAGCAAACAGAATTATGTGACAGAGGGCTGCAGATATCGGCTAAAGGCAACAAGGTCCTGAAGTTTCCAACATATTAAAAACCCATCCTTTTTGTTTTGCATTGATGAACAGGATTTGCCATTCCTCTATGTGCAGGCTTCTATGGGGATCATTCTTTATTGGCTCACTGCTTTCCACTGTTAAATCTCTCAGGAGGGCCCGCCTTTCCTTTTATATTTATTTTTTCTGCCTTTCGTTTTAGAGCAGCAGGACCTAGAAGGGCAAGAGATGAGGGAGGCCAGTAAGAGGAAAGCCTGGGAGCACAGGAAGCACATTAGAGCAGAATGCGCATTTCTGCCCCATCTCTGGACTCCTCAACTATGCTGTGACCCACAGCATTTTAATTATATTTTTTTACTCTTTAAAATATTTTCTTTTTGAATGAATTTAATATTTGCTGTTTTTCCCAGCCTTTGAATTACATAATTATTTGACCTAACTCGTTTTTTATTAAACATTTTTAATGTTGACATTATTGCAGGTGTCCCCCACTTCCCCTCTTTGCCACGTCCATTTGATCTAACTCGTTTTTAAAAAAATACATTTTATTAAATGTATTGGGGTGGCTGGCATTGGTTAATAAAATTATATAGGTTTTCAACATACAATTCTGTAATACATCATCTGTATACTACATTGTGTGTTTACCAACCAAAATCAAATCTCCTTGCATCACCATATAGTTGACACCATCCCCATTTACAACCTCCTCCCACCCCCTTCCCTCTGGTAACACCACACTATGCGTTTTTGTCTGTTTATCCTGTTTACTCATTTTTGCTTTCAGTTTTCTATCCCACATATGACTCAAATGATATGGTTCTTAACTATTTCCATCTGACTTATTTCTCCTAGCATAATATTCTCCAGGTCCATCCATATCGTCACAAATGGCACTATTTTTTTCTTATGGCTGAGTAGTATTCCGCTGTGTATACGTACCACATCTTCTTTAGCCAGTCCTCTATCACAGGGCACATCAGTTGTTTCCATGTCTAGGCCGCCTTGAATAATACTGCAATGAACATAGGGGTGCATATATCTTTGCAAATGTTTCCAAAATTTGCAAGTAAATACCCAGAAGAGGGGTTGCTGGTCTTATAGTAATTCTGTTCTAAATTTTTTTAAGAACCTCCCTACTGTTTTTCATAGTGGCTGTATCAGTTTACATTCCCAACAGCAGTGAATGAGGGTTCATTTTTCTCCACAACCTCTCCAACACTTGTCATTAATTGTCTTGTTGATAACATCCATTCTAACCATTGTGAGGTGGTATCTTTCAGTTTTGGTTTGCATTTTCCTAATAGCTACTGAAGTTGACCTCCTTTCTTATATCTGATGGCCATCTTTATGTCTTCTTGGTGAAGTGTCCGTTCAGTTCCTCTGACCACTTTTTATAGTATTGTTTGTTTGTTTTTTGTTGCCAAGTTGCACTGTTCTTTATATATTTTGGATAGTAAGCCAGTTATCAGAGGGATCATTTGCAAATATCTTCTCCCATTTTGGTTGATTGCCTTTTTGTTTTTTTTGTAATTTATTTTGCTGTGCAGAAGCTTTTTAGTTTGATATAGTCCCATTCATTCATTTTTACTCTTCTCTTGTCTTTGAGGTCAAATTCATAAAAATCTTCTCTAAGACCAAGGCCCATATGTTCAGTACATATGTTTTCTTTTATGTAATTTATTGTTTCAGGTCTTACCTTTAGGTCTTTGTTCCACTTCTTCTTCTGATATAGCCATTATTCTTATATTGCTCTTTCTGATAGAGTCAGATAATTCTCCTAGAGTTCTTTATTTATTTAATTTTCCTCTCAAGTCTCTTCTTCCATCTGTGCCATTTCTAGATTTCTAGATATCTTCAGTATCACTAACTCTCTTCTTCATCTGGTCAGCTGTATTTTCTAAATTCACTAGTTCATTCTTTATTTCTTTTAGTGTGTTCTTTATCCCCAGCATTTCTATTTGGTTCTTTTCAAAAGTTTCAATTTCTTTGGTCAAGCATTCCTTTTTATTGTTGATTTTGTTTCTAAATTCACTAAACTGCCTATCTGAATTTTATTGTGTCTTATTGAATTTCTTTGTAACTGTGGTCTTGAATTCTCTGTCATTTAAATCACATATCACTATGTCTTTAACTTTATTTTCTGGAGATTTTCCACTTTCTTCTTGAGCTGCCTTGTTTCCTTGGTTATTTGTGACAGCTGATGGATTCCTTCTCTGCCTAGGCCTCTGTGGCAATGAAGCCTGCTTTATTTTACTTTATTTTTTAAAAGTGGCATTTTATTGAGTAGGTTGATAAGAAAGCTTTATTTTGTTTTCCAGTGAATGAAGCACATGTTTTTTGTTTGTTAGTTTGTTTGTTTATATTTCTCTGCTCTGGCTTGTCTGATCTCCACATGCTGGCATGGCAGGGAATGCCCTATATTCCCCAGGGAGGTAAGCATCTTCTCTGTGACCAGGTCACCTTGGCCTCTGACCACAACCCCCCTGGGAGAATGTAGTGGGCATGGCGTTACAAGCCCTTGAAATCCAGTGCTGTCCCCTGCAACCAGCTTGCTGCTGGCACTGCTGGAGGTTCCCCAGGTGCCTTCTGCTCGACTCAGCCATGTTGGGAGGGGACAGGGTGATCTGGGTGAGGCCAGCTAGGGCATTTGTGGCTTTGTTCTCTGCCCAGTAATGGTGAGGGGCAGATTTCAGCCGTCCCAGCTCTGGATCTCTATCCCTGTCGCTGGATTAGCCACAGGGTACCCCTGTCACTCAGGAAAACTTGCTCTGCTTCTCCTGCTCTGGCGGCAGATATGTGCTCTGTGGATGGCAGTCACTGCTGCAGCTTCTTTGGGGACCTGCTGCTAGCTCTGGGAGGAAGCGGGGAGGTGGCCAGACTCTGGGGCTTTGTTTTGCGGCCTGGAAATGATGGCTGCCAGGTAGCCTTGGGGGGACCTCTGCAGTCCAGTTGTGCCCAAGTCATGGGGTTAAGCCTGAGTATTTAGGGACCACTTAGGCAGGGATGCTCACGGTTTCTCTCTGGGATGCAGGGAAAACAGGATGCAACCTGCCCTCTCCCCTCTCTGGAGACCTGCAGTGAGTTCGGGGCTGTGTGTGTACCTGGTGCCTGTCTCTACTCCTCTCCTTTCCCTCCTCCCCTGCTCCCTGCAACTTGCCCAACTTCGGATGTGTCAATGCTCAGATCTCTCAGATGTGTTTGTGTTTAGCAGGGGACCATTTATTGAATTATATCTGTTCAAATTGTTGTAACTTCAAGGGGAGAGACCAGGGGAACCTCTCACCTGCAATTCCTCTGACTTCCTTTCCACGGCCTCTTTAAAGGCAGTTGTTTCTGTTATCTTTGAGATAAGGTGGAGAGCAATCTCATGTCTAAGCCTCAGAGTGTCATGCCCGCGTGAATTTACTTTGCTAGGATAATGGATTCCAATGCCATAAGCCACTTCCCATCTCTCTCCTACTTGGCTACCACTACACTCAGCTCTTGAATTTAAGCACAAAAAGCTCTTAACCCAGATCTGTAAACATAGAGATTCTTACATTACTGAAGCCAACACTTTACAATGTATGAAGACAACCTTCTCTACTGGGATCTATATGAGAAACTTCAGTTGAAATCAGTGTCTCTCAGGTATCCACCTTCCCCTGGGAATGCAGAACCTAGTAGGATGAGTATACTGTTCTTAGAGAAGTACACAGAAATCCTACTTTAAAACCATCTTATAGAGAAAAACCATAAAGTAATTTCCTATAATAATAGTCTTTTTCTTTCTCCTTTAATTGAATATCCTTGAATGGAGTCCAAAGTATGCTCTCCCCTTCCCCCATTCTCTTCCAAAATTCTAGTCTTAATGTGAACTGTTTTTACAGTGAGATTTTCTAGTATATCTTTTCTGACATACAATATGCATTTTCTAAAAGATTTTAAAGTAAGTTCTAATTTCAATCAACCAGATTCCAGTAGATACCTAATAAAGGGCAATTGCATAAAAGTTTAATGTATTCATAGTTTTATTTGGATTTTGGTTAGGTCCATATTTACAAATAGGACTAGACACAACCAATCTACACTGTGATTCCATGAAGCACTTTATTATAAGGTTCTCAAAATATGCACTGGTTTCTTTTATTTATGTGCATATGTAGATGATCTAGTGTGCATCAAAATGACAAATCTTTTACTTTGAGCGAATATAACTCTACACGTGTCAACACAGCCTGTATGTTTTAAAAAGGAACATAAAGTTTTCATTGGCCAATCACCTTATTTGATATACATTAAGCATAATTCCTTTGTTGCCAATATGGTTTTTGAGCCTTGAGGAAACAAAACATAGATTTACTTCTCTATCTCTTTCATGTAGTGTCTGAATAACCATCATTTTTGGAAATAGAGAGTTAGTTATGATAGAGCATTGTCTAAACCAGATTGAGAAATGGAGACATAAATTTGATAGGTGTGGTTAGAATATATACTAATGCATATTTAATCTTCAGCTCATGAATCTGTGATTCATTGTCTGACAGAAACATATCTTGGCTATTGATTTCCATAAGATGAAGATTTTTGGTTTCTCTAATCATGTCCATTAATTTCCTCCAGACAGATTAATAATTTTTCACAATTGCTAATGGCAATTGTAGGCATTTAATTTTGCTTCTGCACTGGTGTTGTTGCTACTTGGCAGCATATTTGTGCAGTAGTAGATAAAAAATCATCCTACAGCAATGAAACCATTTCCATTTGTTATAGTACTTTATTTACTAAAGCAACATTATAAGCACTTCAAAGTACAAAAAATTTTTACACTTAATTATTTTATTTCTTTATTTTTTAAACATATTTTATTGATTTTTTACAGAGAGGAAGGGAGAGGGATGGAGAGTTAGAAACATCGATGAGAGAGAATCATTGATCAGCTGCCTCTTGCACACCCCCTACTGGGAATGTGCCCGCAACCAAGGTACATGCCCTTGTCCAGAATCGAGCCTGGGACCCTTCAGTTCGCAAGCCGACGCTCTATCCATTGAGCCAAACCGGTTAGGGCTATTTTTTTTCTTTATTGATAAGGTATTACATATGTGTCCTTATCCCCCCATTTTCCCCCAACCCTCCACTCCTGTTCTCACCCCCCTGGTGTCTATGTCCATTGGTTAGACTTATATGCATGCATACAAGTCCTTTGGTTGATCTCTCCCCCTTATCCCCACACTCCCCTACCTTCCCTCTATAATTACAAAAACTTTTTAATATTTTTTAATTAGAAATTTGTTAGACTTTAAAACAATTGCATTGCAGAAGCTTTTCATTTTGATATAGTCCCATTTGTTTATTTTCTCCTGAGTTTCCATTGCCCTAAGAGCTGTATTGGTAAAGGTATTGTTACAACAAATGTCTGCTACTTTTTTGCCTATGGCTTCTGCTAAGATTTTTAGGGTTTCCCATCTTACCTTTAAGTCCTTTATCCATTTTGAGTTTATTTTTGTGTATGGTGTAAGTTGGTGGTCTAGTTTCATTTTTTTGCATGTATCTGTCCAATTTTCCCAACACCATTTATTGAAGAGACTGTCTTGACTCCATTGTCTGCTCTTGCCTCCTTTGTCAAATATTAATTGAGCATAATGGCTTGGGTCGATTTCTGGGTTCTCTGTTCTGTTCCATTTGTCTATATATCTGTTCTTGTGCCAGGCAGTTTTGAGAACAGTGGCTTTGTAGTATAGCTGGGTATCTGGTATTGTGACCCCTCCAAATCTGTTCTTCTTTCTCAAGATCGCTTCAGCTATTCAGTTTTGTTTTTCTAGATGAATTTTTGAAGAGTTTGTTCTAGGTCTTTGAAGTATGCCTTATGTATTTTAATGAGGATTGCATTGAATCTATAGATTGGTTTGGATAGTAGGGACATTTTAATGATGTTGATCTATCAATCCATGAACAGGGTATATTCTTCCATTTGTTTATGTCTTCTTCTATCTCTTTCTTTCAGCGTAATTTTCTGTGTACAGGTTCTTTACCTCCTTGGTTAAATTTATTCCTAGATATCTTAATTTTTTTGTTGCGATGGTAAATGGGAATTTTTTTTTTAGTTTCTGTGAGTTCATTTGCCAATGTTATCTCCAATAAGGGTTTAATATAAAAAAATTTATATGGAACTCATACAACTTAACAAAAGGGAGATACACAATCCAATAAAAAAATGAGCAAAGGACATGAATAGACACTTTTCGAAAGAGGACATACAGAAGGCCAAGAGACATATGAACACATGCTCAAAGTCACTAATCATCTGAGAGATGCAAATAAAAACAACAATGAGGTGCCTTCTCACACCTGTCAGAATGGCTATCATCTACAAATCAACCAACGACAAGTGCTGGAGAGGATGCAGAGAAAAAGGAACCATCTTGCACTGTTGGTGGGGATGCAGACTGGTATAGCCACTGTGAAAAACAGTATGGCGTTTCCCAAAAAAATTAAAAATGGAACTCCCATTTGACACAGTGATCCCACTTCTATGAATATAACCCAAGAAAATAGAAACACCAATCAGAAAGGATATATGCACCCTGATAGCAGCACAATTCACCATAGCTAAGATTTGGAGCAGTAAGGACTTTCAGGTCATCTGTCTCCATAGAAATCTATCTGGAGGTCCATGACACAATCGAGACTCTCTAAAATAATTATTCAATCCTTCAACAGCTAAATGCCAATGGAAAAAACTTGAGAGAGAGCCTAATTTAAAATAATTGTAGAGCAATATTTTAAGATGTTCCCAAAAAATGAATACAGATCAAATTCAACAACTACTCTAAATTGCACAGAAGGAGACAGTAAAAAAAAAAAAAAAAAAAAAATCCATCGCACAGATCTATAAAATTTTACATATGGATTAAAAACAACTGCAATTTTCTTCAAATGAATCACTATTCAGATTTATAGTGTTAAAATTTATGAGAAAAAGGAAAACAAGGAAGTTCATCTTCTTTGGGTGATTCATTTTTAAAATAAGTTTTTATCTCTTAGGTAATACAATTGTCTTATTGTTTTTTAATTTAAATTATTTATTGTTTAAAGTATTACATAAGTCTCCTTTTTCTCCCATTGCCCTCTTCCCGGCTGGCTCCAACCCCCAGCATGTGCCCTTACCCCCCTACTGTCTGGGTCCATTGGTTATGCTTATATGCATGCATACAAGTCCTTTGGTTGATCTCTTACCCCTCACCCCCGCCTTCCCTCATAGATTAGACCAGTGGTTCTCAACCTTTTTAATGCTGCGACCCTTTAATACAGTTCCTCATGTTGTGGTGACCCCCAACCATAAAATTATTTTCGTTGCTACTTCATAACTGTAATCTTGCTACTGTCAATGAATCATAATGTAAATATCTGTGTTTTCCGATAGTCTTAGGCTCTACAGCAGTGGTTCTCAACCTGTGGGTCGTGACCCACAGGTTGAGAACCGCTAGCAGGGTGGCCTAAGACCATTGGAAAACACAGATAATTACATTATGATTCATTAACAGTAGCAAAATTACAGTTATGAAGTAGCAACGAAAATAATTTTATGGTTGGGGGTCACCACAACATGAGGAACTGTATTAAAGGTTCACGGCATTAGAAAGGTTGAGAACCACTGGGTTAGACAGTCTGTTCAATGCTTCTATGACTCTGATTCTATTTTTGTTCCTCAGTTTATGTTGTTCATTATATTCCACAAATGAGTGAGATCATGTGATATTTTTCTTTCTCCAACTGGCTTATTGCACTTAGCACAATGCTCTCCAGTTCCATCCATGCTGTTGCAAATGGTAAGAGTTCTTTCTTTTTTACCACAGTGTAGTATTCCATTGTGTAGATGTACCACAGTTTTTCAATCCACTCATCTGCTGATGGGCACTTAAGTTGTTTCCAAATCTTGGCTATTATAAATTGTGCTGCACAAGAGTAAGTCATTCTTCTGTTTTAAATTGAGGTATAATCGACATAATGTTATATTAGTTTCAGGTATATAACATAATGATTCAATATTGTTTATATTATAAAGTGATCATCAAAATTCAAGTTAACATCTTCATCATGAATAGTTATGAAATTCTTTTTCATGTAATGAGAACTTTTAATATTTACTCTTTTAGTACTTTTAAATGTGCTAGATAGTATTATAACTCTAGTCACCATGCTGAACATCATATACCCAGGACTTACTTATTTTATAAGTGCAACTTTTTAACTTTTGGCCCTCTTCCTGGTAAAGAAAAGAAAATGATTCGGAAAACTGAGGCTATTTAAAAATTCCAAAGCATCTAATGAAAACATCTGATAATTTAAGGTTTTTAGTTTGACTATTTTTCTGTTCCTTTTCAATTCTGTGCTTATTTTCTGCAATATCATTTCAAATATTACTAGTAAATAAATGCCCCCCAAAGTAGAATTAATGTGGCAAGAATTAATGTGTATATGTGTAGAAAGACTGGGTAGTAAAAAAAAGTAAATTTTGTGGGAGCAATAATATCTACTAATTAAAGACATTGAAACAAGTTAAATGACATCCATTTTGTGTTTTGGGAGCTGTTAAACATTTTGAGAAGCAGAATAATATATTGAACAAGGTATTGAAAGTGAGGATTTTCATCTAGAAAGAGAAACCAATTTCACGTCCTTGGTAGGAATCTAGCTATGTGTTGAAGGCAACACAAAGCAGAAAAACAAGGGACCCTCGGGATTTCCACAGGAAATGAGGGAGAAAGACACACTAGTGGGGAAAATAGCAGTGCTATTCTTATTGTCAGTTGTGTTGCTTGCTTGCTTGCTTGCTTTAGAAATAATTGCATTTATTCTTTTCAGATGATGTTATGGGTAAAAACTTGAAGACTGTTTTCATCCTTCCTTCTACATTTCTACAAGTATACTCAGAGTCAAATAACTTTGCACTTAGGACATATGTTATGTGCAGCATCCTCACATCAGGAAGGTAGTTATAGGTATGCACTGTGCAAGAGAGCGGGCTGGTTAGGGCCTTACAGCTGTGAAGTAGCCCAGCCTGGCTTGGAGCTCTTGATTCTCTGTCCGCCTGCACTACACTAGTGCCTTAGCTAGTAGAAGACTTTATTGTCATGTACGCTGTAGCATAGTCATTCAGCTGGTTGTGACTTTATAGTTACAAGGGGGTTTAAATAAAAGAGACATCCAGTAATATAAAAACAGGTTTTATATCTAAAAAAATGTCATGCATGTCTGGGAGAGTTTATGTAATATTTTCTTAAAATATTAAAGCAATGACCCTTTCTTTTGGATTCTTTTAGAATGATCCTGCCTAAAAAGAAGAACATTGGCTATATTCCTAATGTTCTTTCCCCTCAGTCACTGCTGTTTCACCTTCCATGAACTGATTAGAGATATTCAGATGTGAATGACTGGTAAAAATGATCAAGATCCAAGCTGAGGAATTTGGGTTTGGTTTCATCACAAACAGATAAAGCGATAGACTGGAAGGAATGACCGTGCTAGAGCTTAAGGGTCCAGGGATGCTCTATTATGCCACATGGTATTGCCTCTCATTCCTGGGAGAATCTCCTAATATTTCTTACATCGCAGTCCACTGAGACACACCAACAATGCTTTGTGTCTCAGTGTTTGTGTCCAAGCAGGGTTTCTCTATCACTGTAAGTATTCCACGGGGCCCAGGAGTGGTATACTTTTCCAACAGTTGTATTTGCTTTAAAAAGGATGTTACCTTATTGAGTTCACAACTGGTAACATTCTTAACAGTGTGTCAGGAGCCATTGGCAGTGATGCATAAGAAACAGAACTCAGAGCTCTGTCTTGCCCATCGTCAGAACCAGCCCCATGGAGGCCTCGGTGGCGCCATCTTGCATTTTGGGGCTGTAGGGACTCAGGGACTCAGCATGGCCTACGGAAGTATTGGATGCTGACAAACACAGTGTCTCTCTTTCTGACACAATCTGATTCCATTTTATTTGTATTTTTTAAATATATTTTTATTGATTTCAAAGAGGAAAGGAGAGGGAGAGGGAGAAACATGAATGATGAGAGAGAATCATTAATCAGTTGCCTTCTGCACGCTCCCCACTAGGGATCCAGCCCAAAACCCCAGGCATGTGCCCTGAGCGGGAATCAAACTGTGACCTCCTAATTCATAGGTCAGTGCTCAAACACTGAGCCATGCCAGCCAGGCTCTAGTTCCTTTTTAATTGTTTGGGTTTTTAAAATCATTTTATAGGATCTTAGCAGGCTCACAAATAATTCCATCTTACGTTTTCTGAATTTTGTACAGGATTGAATTATTCCATTTAAATCCAACATGGTTGTATTGGGATAATTATCTGCTTGATTTTGACATAATCTCCATAACCCATTTGGTTATATTTCAAATCAGAATGCAAGTAGCTTCCTTTGAAAGCATTCTTATTTTAAAATGTGGTTCTGCTCTCATTCTTGTTATTGTTTTTCTTTTAAATAAGTCTATATACCACAAAATGAAACAGCAACATTCAAATGGCCTTCTTTAACTCTCTTTTAAACCATTTATAAAATGTATGCACTCAATTTCATTAGGCAAATGTGATTACAAAAAAAAAAAAAAAAAAAAGAAAGAAAGAAACCAATTTCAAGCCTGGAAAATATTTAAGGATTCTGACTCCAGTTCCAGCAAGTTGCTGATTGATTCGCTGTGGTAAGATGCTTAATATGTTTAAGTCTTAATTATGTCCCCAGTACTCTGCTTCACACATAGTGGATGTCAATAGCTCTTTCTATTATTTTTAAAATTATATTTCTTTCGAGTAGACATCTCTGTCTCTAGAGTTTATTATAGAATCAGAGACCTATAAAACTGCCAATCCTCCAGAAGATTATAGTTATGATTGTAAAAATTCAAAATGCAAATCCATAGAGGAATGATATACTACTGTAGTAGTGTATGAAAATATTAAGAAAGATTATAAATTAGAGTATAAGAAAAAAATAGTAAACTGAAGGGGGAAAATGTTAAGAAATGATCCTGGGCCAGAAGAGTACGTGGAATCATGATTTCTACCCTTCTCAGCTGCCAGTTGGTGGGACTGGTATTTGTGGTTTCCTCTTTCAAACAAACCCAAGCAAAACACCCTGGTAGCACTGGGGCTCCCTCTTTTTCTCATCTACTGGAGAGAAACTGTGGGTTTGTCTCCACTGCGATCCTGAGACCATGCCCTCCTCAAAGTGCAATGCCAATTCTCCTTGCAGATTTATTTTACCCTCATTGCCCTATAAAGCAGATTAATTCAACTGTAGACAATACGATTTATATTCCATCTGTCTCTTCAAGCTTTCCCTAAACGAGGGTACCTCAATCACAACACTGCTGACATTTTGGAGTAGATAATTTTTGTGTGTAAATGTAGGGGAGAGGGAGGGGTCGCCCTGCGTATTGTAAGATATTTGGCAGCATCTCTGACCTCTCCCTACTTGATCACAGTAGTTCCCCCAGCTGTGACAATAAAAATGTGACCAGACATTGACAAATGTCCCTTAGGGGCAAAATGGACCCTGATTAAGAATCACTATCTTAACTAAAGGTTATTCTTATCTCCTCTCTTTATCCAATAATATGCTTTTATTCATTTGTAGGATACTTACTGGGCTTGCTCTGATTCTCAGTATCTCACTAGTACCATTTATACAGATACAAGAAAAACTCAAGGATTATTTAGTGCTTCATCCTGGAACAACCAGTCAGGAAGAGGAGTGGCCAATGACTTTGGTCTCAGTAGCAAAAGGGATTTCAGATGATTTTTAAGCTGTCACTATGGCACAGCACAAAAAAAGACTAAGAAACAATTCAATAATTAAAAGTAGAACCAGTAATCAAAATGGAATTATGTGGAATTAAAAATATAACTGAAAATAACAGAAGGCATGTTCTTATTTATTTATTTATTTATTTTACTGAAATCTACAGGAAAATACTGGTTAAGACATTTTTTTTCCTTTACTGTATCAACCACATAGCCATTTCCAGAAAGCCTGGTCTGAAAATGGCTATACAAAGAAAATTGTCAGCATCTGAAGACTTTTCCTTCCATAATGGGATATTGTAGAGAACGAACATTAAGGATTGCATTCCTAATCCACTCCACAACCCCAATGGTGTTCAATGGAACTGCATAATGTGTCACTCTCATGCAGTCTATTTTAAGCACCCAAGTTTGATGATAAAGAAGTTAATGTGGCTCCCAGTGGTATCTAACTTCCGCTGGGGGGCAGCTCATGCTGGGAGAAACTGGCTCATTATGGGTGATTTTGTAGCATCGGGAATGCTCTGAGGTGACAAGGCTTTATAAGACAAATATTATGGATCAATCTTCAGAAGCCAGCACTACATGCAGCCAAAATTCCTCATTGGCAGAACAAAACTCAAACCCCTTAATGGATTCTGTTACCGTGGCAGCATGCTGTCAAATTATGTGCTAATAGCAAAAGAGCTAGAAAACCATACCAAGAAACCAGCATGTCTTTGGCAAGCTGGAGCCAGGGTCTGGTGCTGAGCCTTCCAGTGTTCTGAAGGAGAGAATTAGCATCAGAGTTAGCCAGAACCTTTCTGCAAACTTTTGGGCCTTTCTGGGGCTAAGCCTAGAAGAGCTACTTGAACTTGTGGGTTATTTTTTCTTGTTTCTTCTCTCTCTCTTTTGTTTCCTTGCAAATGTAAATATATGTCAGTTGGTTTAACAATAAAAAGCATATCAAAAGGATAATGACTGTATGTGGCACCACAGAAACATTTTAGGGAACAGAGTTCTACTTTATGGGCCACATTCTACACTGTATGAACCTCTGTAATGTAAGAGGTGGCAGAATTTTAAGGCAATTATCATAATAGAAGGGTGACCAGATGTCCTTGATTGCTTAGAAATGAGCTTGTATTTTATATTTTTTGTCTTTGGAAGATAACCTCATTAAAATCTTTCTCTGACTGAATCATGTGGACCATGTTGTAAATCCACTTAAATATCAGAAATTCAGAAATTTAAATTTAATATGCATAGAACTCATCTGGAAAAAAGATGTTCAAGTTGTCTGCTAGGTTTCATTTATTTGTAATATTCCTTTTCTTCTTAAAGTAGCTTTGTTTCAGGGCTATATTTCCCAACCAGTTACCCAAAACTTTGGCATTTGCATTGCAAACTTACTCCAAATGCTTTCTTTTTTCTCTATTCCCTTTATTATGACTCAAATCCTGTACATTTTTCTATCTTTCATTTCTCTTTTCTTTTCTCAAAAACATATATCTTCCCGTGTCTGTTCTCCCACTGTCTTTGGGAGTGAAAGGCAAGACCTTGGAAATGGGCAAGTGGATTTCAGACTGGCTTCCCTGGAGGTCTCAGAGAGGTGGCTTCTGAGCTGCAGGTGGGGAGGGAACACAGAGAATGTAAGGTCTCTGAGGATCCCAATCCAACCGCCAGGACAGTAACTTCCCAAAGATCATTTAAAGAAAGATTCCCACAACCCAAATATCTCACCAATGACAGAACCCACAGTACTATCAGGTCGAGTGTACCCAGGAAGGGTGAAAGAAAAGCAATCATACTGAAAAATAGACGTGTGGAGATGCTGAAGAAATTCATTGTGAGTGTTTGACCTTGTGATTAATCTTTCTCCAACCACCTTAGGTGCAATGTAAATATAAAAATCAGGAGCTATTAATTTCCTCCCATTTCATAGTAGCTTCTACTCTCCAAATATACCTCCAACAAGATTTAACATCTTATGCAATCTCACTTGGAGCAAAACAGGTCGTGGTACTAGGCAGTGGTCGGCAAACTGTGGCTCCCGAGCCACATGCGGCTCTTTGGCCCCTTGAGTGTGGCTCTTCCACAAAATACCACGTGCGGGCGCACATGTACAGGGCGATTGAAACTTCGTGGCCCATGCACAGAAGTCAGTTTTCGGCTCTCAAAAGAAATTTCAATTGTTGTAATGTTGATATTTGTCTCTGTTGACTAATGAGTTTGCCGACCACTGTACTAGAGTATTTCCATTGAGGAGGACAGTTAAAAATAGTCTGAAAGGGTAAAGATGCAACTATATAGTGAAGCAAAGAAACTCAGAATTATCCCAAATGATGTCTCTATCATCCTAAAAAATATTATAAATCTCAATAATTTTTATGGTTTAGAATTTTTTGTATAGAAAGAATTGCTAATTATTTAATCATAAAGATATTTTGATGGTATAGCCTATTCTTAAAGAAAATAAAATTATACTTTATTTTATATATTATAATAAGGTGCAAAATTAATATAAAATTAAAAATAAATTTATACAAGACATCTTAAAAATGCGTCCTGCATTAATAAAAATAGTGTGTGCTATATATAGAACATGATGTCAAAATGTGAACAACTCCTAGCAAAAACATTAAAGATCAGGGGTTCATGGATTATTAATATGTTATTCAAGGTTTTCAAGTTTAACCTCGTTTGATAGTGAATAAGTTATTATTTATCTTATATCTTTCTTGAGGAAATAACTCTTATTATACTAAAATCCTTCCTATTTTTGCCTATATAACAGAAGACTATCTCTTAGATTTATTGTAGACAATCTAATACTTTTGCTTTGCTTTTAAAAAATATTATTTTCTCCAAATCCAGCTACTTATATGTTGTAAAACTCTTAGCATAATAGAGAATTATGTAAAGAGACATTTGAGGTTACACTATGCCAGCAGATTCTGATTACCTGACAAATAAATGCTTGTTAAACAAATAGCTTGTTCAACAAAATTTATATTAAAGGACACCTCTTCTACTGTATAAAGCAGGACATACGTTGGCAAGGTGTAGCTTTTAAAACTATCCTTGAGCATATTACTTGAATAAGCCTTTGAAAGTTACCCTGTGCTCTTAACAGTGGCTGGAAAGGAAAACAACATGGATAAACAAATAAAATATAAATGCATAATTACAATGAAATTGTACTTAAGTCCAACTCAAGTTTTAGTGTAATTAGAGTATAGTTTTAAATGGTTGTAAAAAAATGTTGTCTTATTTAAGTTTAAAAAGTTTTAAATAAATATATTTTCAGACAGTTTTATTAGTGATACTGTCTTATTCAAATCATGTTATCTTTCTTTTCATATTTGGTAACATCCAACCATGGAAAGTAAATTTAAAATTTAAGAAATACTTTAAAGAAATGACTGCTGCAATTATATTTGCCCTAATGAGCTGGATAATTCTTGTAAATTGGTCTTCTGGCCTGAGTGACTTAGATAATTACTTACATTCCCAATTTCAGGTTAAATATTCAGATATTACTAAAAATCAAGCATATGATAAATAATGTGTATTATTCATTTCTTCAGTAAATTGATCAAGTAAATATTAAGTGAAAAGTTTACTTGATGTGTGTATTACATCATAGAATTTTTTATTGTTCAGAAGTAGTGTCTCTCTAATTTGATTTGATATTTTTTCTATTGTTATTTTCAAATTTGGTGAATTAAGAAATATTTCTTCAATCAAAGAAAATTCCAGATAAACATTAAAGTATTAAGTCTCCAGTATGTAACTCAAACTATTTATTCACTCTGTATAAACCAGTGATCAGATTACCTGTAAACATTACCAGGATGAGTGAGAATGAATTCACTTTCTTTACTCCAATTAGGATATTTTTGTTCTTCTGTAATTGAAATTTTATTTTCATTTTTCAGTAGTATTTTTAATATATGTTGTGCATTGAGAAATAATTTTCATTTGCCTTTTGTAGTTTTTAATTCATGAAAATAAACTAAAACCAGGAGATTATAGTTATAATATTTCTTACTTATGAACACAAAAGAATCTTATTAGCCATTGCAATTTGGACTTTATTGCATTTTAAATTAACATATTCATGTTTTTGTGACTTTTTAACAGGCAATAACTTCCAGCTTTCGTGGTGGATATAGAATTTTGCTTCAAGGAAGGAACAGTAAGTGCTTATGTGTGCAATAACTTTTTAAAAACTACAACATCTCAATATTTTCAACTTCATAGACTTAATGCATGAAAAGTTAATATGATATTTAAATTTAGCTTACCAATTTATAATTTTGATAAAATGTACTCATTCTAATGATACTTCCCATAGAATTTAATAGAGTGCTGCCAGGGCATTATAATAATGGAAAAAAAAAAATAGACCCATGGCCAAGCCTTTCCGTTTTGTCCAGTGTGTGTATATGTCTGGCTATATGAATTTCACTTACACATTTATGACATTGATGCTCTCTTATATTGACTGTTTGCAGAGAGTCTGTTTTCTATGGGCAATTATTTGATGATTGCTTTTAAAATTTTGAATTTTGGGATATTTATTTTTCATGAATAACTTCTTTTAGAGCAACTCAAGTTCACCTTTTATAATGCGTTTAAAATAATTCTCATGCAGACACATGTGGCTAACTCTTGTATTAACCTCACAATTGGAGAGGGACATTTTTTCCAACTTGGAGTTAAGATAGTGAAGTGGGATGGAGCAACTTGTCAGTGTTGCAATGTGGTTACATCTTTATGTTTATTTCAAATGTGAACATAGCGACTTTTGTTTTCCTCGCCATTCTGGGTTATCTTGCGCCTTCCTTTACATTCATGTAATTACCTGGGAATCCCTATTCTAAATTGGATACAGAACTATCAGCATGCTGCAGGCTATGTGTTCATTTGGCAATTAATGCAATTTAAGAATAAGGTTTTAAATGAAACTCTATTTGTAAGGAGGAGACGTAATTCACTGTCAGAGGTTTCTGTCTCCCTGATGCTTCGGAGAGACAAAACTGCTCTCCAAGTTCTGGATGTTTTAAATAGTTCAGATGCTGGCATCTGAGCTACTCTGACTTCTAGTGTGTTGCGCGGTTGGGGCTGTGTCCTGCTTTTGTTCCTGCGGACACCACCTCCCGGGTGTCTTCTCAACTCAACAATTGAGCTGTTTGCCGATACTCATGACCAGCAACTTCAATGTGACATAACCTCCTTAACCAACTGCAGTGTATTCCTTGAGGACATAAATTAAATAGTGTTATTTTATAGACTAGAAAATGATTATACTTATAAAATGCCTATAAGGCTCATTCATAGGTGTGCTATGTTATTAAAGAATCCATTTTCTGTTTGGGGGATTTCAATTTTATTTGTTTATTAATATAGTTGTAGATAAGGGCTTCAGTGAATAAATTCTATTTATACTTAGAAAGTGTTGAGTGGAACTAGACCTGTAATATAGCCTAAACATATGAAATTATTGGTGAAATAACTCAAAGTATTTCTCTATCTTACTGTGGATAAGGGAGATGGGAAAGGGCAAGTGAAATGCCTTCATAAATGAAAAGTGTAAGGACGTTCATTTCCTTATAACCAAGGGGGGAATCATCTGTAGCAACAACACATATTTTATTAATAATGTTATAATTTGTGGAGTTCAACTCTTTTTCATAGATTTTCAAAAATGCAGTTGTTACCTTCAAGTAATGTTTATGTACTTATTAGGAACAATTAAACATAAATATATGTATATAAATATATTTATAATTATGCAAATGTATATATATATATACATATATATGTGTGTGCGTGGACACACACACACACACACCTACACACATCTCAACAAAATTATATCTAAGGGCCCCCAAATTGAAAGCTTTGAAAACACATTCAGATTTTTATTTATTTTTAGATTATCCTAATTTTTAGTTTGTCTCTAAATCTTCTATCTCAGATCTTATTCTGTCTTTTACCCATATGCTGAACAACTCTCTTGGATGGCTAGGTGTGTGTTCTCAAACCCTGGGATCTGGGGAGGAGATATTTGGTTCTTGTCTTCTGGTTGCCCACAGGCTCCTGGAGAAAATACAATCATTTCTCAACAGTGTCAATTCACTGTGGTGGGAGTTGTGATAGAACTTGGGGTATAAGTAATGGGAAGTAGAGAGGTGAATACTTAAGTCATCCTGGAAACTTAAAGCAACATTTTCTAGAGAAGGTATTTGTTGAACCATGATAGGTGTGTGCAACTTAAATGGTATTGGTATGTGTGTTTGTGTGTGTTGTGTGTGTACCTGTGCATGTTCCAAAGTGGGGAAAGGGGGTGAGGAGCAAGGGTTAGGAAGAAGAGGCTATAGGAGTAATCCCAGGAAATGTAGGAAAGGAAGGCTATATATGCAGTGTGCAGCAAGATCAAGGTGACGGAACCTTACCTGCTCAGGGAAGATAGGATAAAGTGGTGAAGTGTCATGAAATGGGAGAACTAGGGCATAAAATAACTTCTACCACTGTGCCGAGAGTGTGCATTATATCCCATTTCCCCCAGAAAACAAAAGAGGGCCCTACGGGATATGAGAAAAGTAAGGAGTATTGGAGTTGTGTTTGGAAAATACCAGGAGAACACCAGTTTTTAAGAAGGATTCGGATAGATGCGGGAGCAGCAGAAATTGATATAGAAAATTCAGTGAGGACACTGGGTTAGTAGTTACTAGATGTAATTGATGGTGGACATAGAAAGGAAGTGGCTTTGTGGGTAGAGCAAAGGCGTACAAAATTCTAGCTCTGAACAGCAAGGACAAGGTTATTTACTTGAAGATTATTGGTTAAAAGGCTAATGACAATGGGGCTGGTTTGAGGGAGAAACAGGCTAATCCTATATAATAAAAGCTCAGCAACCACAATGGCAGAATGACCAGAACAACTGCTCAACCAGTCACTATGAGGTGCATTGACCACCTCTCGGTCTCTTTCCCCAGCAGGCAGGCTCCAATTACCGATGGCAAACTGGGACCCGGGGTGGGTGGTGGGGGATGCGGGCGACCCAGGCAAGGCCCTTGCTCCGCCAGTCGCCCTGCATACAGAGGGTGACCAGTGGCAGGAGACAGGGCCGGCAGCTGGGGAAGATGGCCCTGATTGCAGGCTAGGCCTGGGGACCATACCTACACATGATTTCATGTGCTGAGCCTCTAGTTTTAAAATAAAAAGATAGAAGAAAAAGTGAGTTCAATTTAGGGCACTGGACTCTTCCTCTTATTCCCTATAAGGTCCCAAGAGTGATTAGGGAGCCCACTTCAGAATCCAGGAGGAACAAGTTGGCTGTAATGGTTATGGCTACTTGTGCTATCTTTCATATGCTGTCCAATGCAGCTAGCCTGGTGTGACTATTGAAATTAATTCAAATGAAATAAAATTAAAAATGTAATTTATCAGTTGCACTCATCTCATTTTAAGTGTTCATTAGCCAAATGTGGTGAGCAGTTACCCCATTAGACAGCACCTATATTGCCAAAAGTCATATTGGATAACACAGTTCAAGATTTTTGGAGCACTCATAAAAGAATGCAATTCTGAACCATAAAGTAAATACATAACTAAATGGATTTAACAGTTATACCTTTCTAAAACCTTTACAAGTAGACAGACTTAATTACATTTTTATTTCATAATCAGAGAGGCTGATGACTAACATCTGAATTTTAATAGAATGAGAAAAATTTAAATCCTAAAGTTTATAATTCAATTTTTTTTTTCTTTTCTATCAGTGACGGGCATGACTAAAAGCTATGCTGGCTGTTACAGACCTGACAAAAATCCAATGAAAACAGATGAAAGGAGCCCCTGTAGAACAAGACAATTTTCTCAAAATAGCTTGTTTTCTTAATGTTTTTTGGCATCTCAATTTCCATCTTTAAGTTCATTAAAAAAAGGCATTGATGTCAGTTTTCACTAAAAGATGATGGCATTTGGAATAACAGAATCTTATTAGGGTGCAATTACTAGTGCTCAATAAATAAAATATATTCCTGACCCCTTGAAATGTATGAGGTAGAAATTCGAAAATATCGGCCTTCAATCATAGTGTTGCCAAATGGTGGAATATCTTATTTCTGAGGGAAATATAATTTGATCTGTGAAGTTGCTCTCTATTTTAATTGCACACAAACTGAGTTCATTCCATTCGGTCTGTAGGTTAAAGGGTATTTCTCACCTAGTGGCATGTTCATTATAAACAGAGTATTTGATCTTCCTTTACCATTATTTGCAGATAAGATTTTCAGGAGGAAAATTAGTTGGGAACAATGTAGGAAATGGAGCAGAGAATAGCTGAGTTAATTTATAACTCTAGCCCTGGTTAATTTTTCACATAACTCTACCCATGATATTATTTACTGGCTACAAGCTATATGCATTTGTTTAATTGTGTGTGTGTGTGTGTGTGTGTGTGTGTGTGTGTGTGTGTGTGTGTGTGTGTGTGTGTATGTATGTATGTATATATATATATATATATATATATATATATATATATATATATATACATATGTATATATGTATATATATATCTTACATCATCTTTTAGAACAAATAAGTCCATACTTTATTTTTTCTCTTAATTGAAGAAAATTCCATTAGTGTTTTTGTCTAATTCAATTTTTATACCTTAATGAATATCAGTGCCCCTTTGTCAAAAATAGCTTCATGGTTGGTCTCCTTGACTACACACTTTTCTTCTTCCCATGCAAACACACTTTTCTTCTTCCCATGCAAATTAATCTAAGGCATTGCTTTTATCATATCACTTTTTATTCCCATAATACTTTAGGGTGTACATTGAACCTGCAAAATAAAGTTTGGTCTTTAGCATTCCAAGCTCTTCCAATCTGTCCCAGTCTATAATAGTTTATACCTTGTCACCTATAATTATATCACTTAATTTAAGTGACTGGATATAACTAAGCTCTTTATTACTGTTCCATTTCTCTCCCACCAGGCAAGGGCATTTGATGTCCAACTGCCTGACCTCAGCCTCTTCATTTTCTTTATCCCAAAGCCCTCAGCCTTCATGTCACCTTTCCCATAGAGGCTCACTCTCTAGTGGTCTCATTTACACTCAATATCCCTTACTTTTTGTGAAGTTTAATTTTCGATATGCTTCCTTGTGACCACTATATGTATTGATATGCTTCCTTGTGACCGCTCCTGAAATTAAATTAATAAGAAACACTTACTTAAGTCTAATAGTCATGTGCTCTTAGATTGCTTGAAGGCTATTGTCAGGTAATAAACATGTGACATGACATTGTCATGGGCACACACTAAGTATTTGTTGATTAAGAATTTAAAGAGCGGGAGCCTTAAATTACATGTCTTGATCAGCTTGTTGACTCCTAGGGACTTTAAATGCAAAATAGATAGGATTAGAAAAAATATTATTGTTCTTTTGTTATGCTGAAGAATGCTGGGACAATGGATTTTCTTCTTTGAATCTCTAAAGAGCTCTATGATCCATAAATATTGATACTCATTGTCTAAAGATCAGTTTCTGAAATAACATTAGTATGCTCCTGCAGTTATCTTTGAAGATAATTGGGTTTTTTTTACTTCACTATAAATACTAAATTATCTGAAGATGGTTATTTCTAAGTTTATAAAAAAATGCAATCAGTGGAAATGAAAAACAAGATGTTTCATTAATATTCTATTAAAGTTGGTTTTGTTTAAAGTTGACTGGAGAGACTTCACAGCTATTGGAGGTATCATGAGGAGATCAGTTTTCATGAAAAGAACTTAAGTAACATGATAGTTACTTAAATTCTAACCAAGAGGCCTTTCTAACCAAAAAAAAAAATCTCCCTTAGCTCCACTTCCGTTAGGAGAAATACAAGTGTTTGAAATTCCTAATGACCGCTTTAGCATCTTGGGGAAGTACACCTAGAGGATGCAATAAGTTATCCAGCTATCTCACACAAGTAATTTATTTTATGTGATCTTATCTTCCATTGTTACATATGTATTAAACAATCTTCAGGTAATGAAACTGAGGATAGCCAAGTTGTTATGGAGGAATGACAAAAAAAAATTTGGATCATAGGAGACTTTATTTAGGGAATAAAATGAGGATGAGAGGTGCCTACTATTAGCTGTTGAAAAGCAGGAGGGATTTTCGAAATATGAAAAGGAACAGTTGCAAAGATAGATTTTGAGAAGGTGCAGTTATCTAGAAAAATAAACTATAATGTAATATGTACATGCAACATGTATTGCCTAAGTTTGTCAGTCCTACTTACAACATATTAATCTGCATTCACTCTTTAAAATGATAGCTTTAGGAGTGGAAATTAACCTGATTCAGTGTTTTGGAGAATTGTACAAATTCAATTCTATGCTCAATAATTCAAAGTATAATTTTAAAGTAAAACCATTATTTTCACCCCTTCAAAGGACTGGCTCAGCTTAAATGGCTCATTTGAAACTTTGTTAGGGTTGTGTTTATTTGTTTGTTTATTTATTTAGTCATTTATTCATTTATTTTTGTAAAGAAACATAAGTGCTTCAGCTATTTGAATTAGAGTATTTTCTACTATTAGTAGATAGATGATAGAAGCAGACAGATTTATTGGCTAGAATTGAGCAGAACTTTCTCTCATTAGGGCTGGACTAAAAAAGCTTTTGGTAAGAATGTGATAAAATGAGAAATCAGGAACAAGCCAGGAGCTTGGTCACTGAGTCAGAAACAGGGAATTCTAAATAGGCCAATGGGAGGAAGGCAGGGCTGGGCAGATGGATGGATGGAAAGGAGGCCAGGCAGGAGCTGGTGTAGGCACTTCTTGGCCATCCTGCCTTAAGAAGGCCCCCTGTCTTCAGACTGCATCCTTGATAATTGTCTCAACTGGTAGGATGGTGTCAGCTGACAAATTCTCCAGGCACAAGGCTCTGATTTTAAATGACAGTACAAACCATTCGTATTCCACACACTTTTCAGGAAATTTTATCTCTTAATCACTATCACCTGTTTACAGAGAGAAACAGGAACCTGCCACCAAGGAACAAAACAACTGCCTTTATCCATTCCTTTTTATTAAAAATGAGCAAATCAAAACAAAAAGATCAATAGGGTTTATTCTAGACTTAAGGGGATATATGATCTGCTCTCTCTCTCTATCATACTGTATTAGATATACAAAGTACTATACTAGTATACTGTAGATATATGATATAATCTCTCTATATATACACATATGGCCTACTACATACTAGAGACTATAGCATGTGTTTTGAGCACAAATTTTGATAAAATTTAGCATGGTTTAATAACAATATAAAATTACTTTAACTAGAAGATAAACAAACATAAATAAGCATTGCAATGCCATACAATGAACAAGTATTTTTCTCTTTTACGTTTAATTTTATTTTGCTGATATGTTTTTTGAATTGATTCAAGAATTTCATCTCAGTGTGTGAATAGTCTCTAAGACTGGTTTAAGTATCTACAAAAATGAGAGGTTGCCATCGATACACTCAAGCTTTATTATGCCAAAATGGTGAAATTTAAAACTTATTAATATCCCTTCACCAGGCAAAATATGTTCATGTTTTATGTTTTTACTATGTGTGCATTTTCTAAAGACAATGGGAACTCTCTTCCAAGATATATGTTTCTGGAAGACATTAAACAACTTATTATTTCACACTTAAATACTTTCACATGAAAAAAAATATCAGGCATACTGAATCAAGGCACAGAACACATATCAAAGAATCTTTATCATTTGATTATTCTTTTGTGTAATCTTCCTGTAAAAATCCATTCAAAGCAGTATGAATACAAAAATTTGTTGGGTATGAGATTCTTTTTATTTGTTGAAAACCTACATATAAGATAATAATCTTAATTGCTGTATTTCAAAATCCAGGGAAATTTTAACTTATTTTTAAACTAAATAGTTCATTAGTGTCCCATTGGACAAGATAGTTCATTCTAACCTTAGGTGGCAAATTTTGCACCCTTGTTCTCAGATAAATATACTAGGAATTCTAATGAAACAAAACATAACAGTTCGGGATTACTCTAGACGGGTATACGCTTGTAAGTGAAATATTTAGCTCAAACAAAACTGAAAAAAGTTGATGGTGACCTAGGCATTTGGAGTAAAATTAGTAAGCCTTTACTACTCCTGAACTGCAGTTTTGCCAAGTCCATCGGTACAAGCTCTGTCAGCAAAGAGCTGGAGAAAGTCATAATCAATCTATGATTTTGTGTCAACCAAGAAAGATGACAGATCTGGAATAGCTTTTCATATCCAGGGCTTAAGTTACAAATATATGTACACATCACCTTAGTGATAATGAAAACTGACTTGGTGACCTCAAGCCATCTTTCAAGGACATTTCCATGGAAAGCTGAATAGGAAAATGCAATAGTATGTTCAATGGGTTAAATTTGCCACATTTCTTTTATTAATTTTTAGAGAATGAGTTTAGTTTCCTATTCTACGTTTTTATTTAAATGTTTACATGGGAATAAGGTCCCACATTGCAATGTCACACACCATATGTGAAATTTAGCCATCTCCTCTATCAACTTAACCTTGGGCTAGTCTGCGTATTTACTGGTAGGACATTTTACCTGTTCCTGTTAGAGTAGTAAAGCTATAAATAGAAAGAAGTGAAAGGTTATCCAATAAAAATGCAGAGTATGGGTAAAGGTCAGGGTGGTAGGGCATGCAATTCTAATTCCCAATATACATCAGACAATACATATCTGACAACCCATTCTTGTGGAAAAATTATAATAACAGAATTGAAAACACTGTGCAAATTATTTTTCATACAGGACTGTAGAGTTGAAATAAAATAATAGTATTTGTCCAGTTTCATTAAATTTTTATAATTATGCTCTGATGCTTATGAAAAGGACACATCATACATACAAAACAGGAAAACAATTAATATATATTGGAAAGTTACATATTTTTGCACACTTCCTCTTTATTCATTAGTGAGTTTATCATCTGAATTATATACGGGCACAATAAAGCATAGGTGAGATAAATCATAGAAACTTAGAAATTCAAAATTTGAAATAAATTAAACTGACAAAATTGCAGGTGGCTTGTTACTTTTTCTTTTCACTTACAACATTTACAGAGAGTTCTTGGCATTTGTGTGAAAGTTTGGGGAGGATCGGAGTCTGAATAACAGCTCTCTAAGAGATATCCACATCCCAGTATTTGGAATCTCATTGTTACCTTCTATGGGGCAGAAAACTTTTTAAAAAGCCTTTGTAAGTATGATTAAGTTAAGAATTTTGAGCTGGAAAGAGTATCCTTGGTTATCCAAGTGGACCCTAAATGCGATCACATGTATCCTTTTCAAAGGGAGGCAGGAGGAGATTTCAGGACCAAACACACAGACAAAAAGGCAATGTGACCTTGGAGGTAGAGATCAGAGCGAAGTGGTCGCCAGCCAAGGAATGCCAGGAGCCATCAGAAGCTGGAATAGCCAAGAGATGAGTCCCGCTGTAGCCTCTGGAGGGAGCACAGCCTGCCCACATCTTGAACTCAGCCCAGTGAAACACATTTCAGCTTTCTGGGCTCCAGAATTATAAGAGAATAAACAGATTTTATTTCAAGACACTAAAGTTGGTGATAACAGCAACCAGAGAAAAGGAATAGAGGGGGCACTTCGGGTGAAGAAGCAGAGCTCGTGAAACACTTCTGCTGAAAGAAACATCCCTTTCAATCATGTAACGATGGGTTTATAGGTAGAATCATAACTAATCAAATCATCGACTCAAGCTCAAATATGTCAGCCCATCTTAATGTGGTGATATATTAGATAAGTAAGTCATGCATTACCTGAGGGTACCATAGCTCGAGGCTCACTCATCTAGCTCAGAGGAATAGAATTGATTGGGGGTGAAGAGGCCTGGTGATGTGTCCTGGTAGGAAGTCAGAGCGAACCTCCTTGATTTTCCGAGTATTTAGAGGAGTGGAAGAGTGCTATATAAAAATCGGGGTATCCAGGGACACCTGCATACAGACTTAAATAGTGTAGCAGGTCCATCAAATCATGTACACATGTTACACTCAGGTGCAAACCTCAAACTGAGGGAGTACTTTTAAATATCTTGTCAGATTATAATGCAAGAAGCCATTTAGGATGAGAAAGTTCAGCAGTGGAAATCCAACGGTCAGAATGAGTCCCTGGAGGCAGTGGAGCATCGGAGAATCAGATCAAGAGCCTGATGGTCCTTGTTCGTTGTAATATTGTCTGCAACACAGGGGCCAGTCTGCAACGGGAAATGCAATTTCCAGCAATGGCGTTCCCATCACATTATCCTGAAAATATACTGAGCATTACATTTTTATGTGTATTCTAAAGTGAGGGTTTGCGAAGTAGCAGGGTTTCTCTTAATTGTATTTCATTTACTTGAAATCATTTAATTGTTTTAATTGAAGTATTTAAAGGCTGAATACTAAAAGGCCTCTAATTTTGACTAGGGCTACAATAGTTGATGTTATAAAAATTTGGCACAGTTCCTGTCTCACTAGTCATGTAGACAAAAGAAAAAATTGAAAAGCAAATTAGCAAAGCAAATTTATGAACTGTAAATTCTCAATTTTGAAAACTGAATAGAAAGTAAGTAGAAAAAAGAAAAACAAAACTGGCAGTTTTTCCCAAAGTCAGTAGTTGAAATGCTTAAATAATATCGAATATGAGAGAGTGATGACTAAAGTACCTTTGCTATGTCAACAAAATATTCATAATCCAAGAAGTCAAAAACAGTCCTGGTAAGGGAAATGTGTTGTTTTATTATTCATTTCAATGATTCCCCCAGCAATAATAGGAAGAAGAAGAACAGGAAAGATACAAAATCCTGATGTTGCTCATTATAAAATAATGGTTACTAAGATAATTAATAAAAAAATTCATTCCAAAATTATAGTGATGTCTCACAGATACGAAGAAAGTATCACAAGGGTAATACATTAAATATGCAAATAATATTTCAGAATATGCATAGGACTATAAATACATTTAAATATTATCACATTTCAATATAAAAAACACTATTATATTTAAGCATTTCCATTATATTTTCATATAATTGCTTCAAATACTTTTTTCAGTAGGCAGAATATAAATAAATAATCATGCATATATTTAATTAATATATTTATAGTGTTGCAACCAAGGGATTTATGTGATAGTGTGTAGTAATGTGCTCATTTGTGTGCCTGTTTGATCCCAAATGAAAATATTTCATTACAGCATAGGCTTGTAGACTTACCCCCCTTATTTCTTATATTCCATTTTTAGTGCAACTGTTAAGATGGAAGTAAAACATAACTTTATTTTGCTTGTTAAATATTTTAAAGAGTTTACAATCTTACAGTCTTAAATTAAATACCTACCACTTGTAATTTTGTGTGTAGAGTTGGATAAAATAAAATTTTTCAAGATATAACTATGGAGGATTAACTCATAAGTAGAACAAATATTTTTTTCTAATTATGGCCCAAGGTTGTTTAACTTACAAACTAGTACTAAAAGATCAAAGAAAGCATGCGTATTCTGTAGATCTGCGGGGGGGGGGGGGGGGGGGGGGGGGGACGGCAAGTGAAGACAAAATGGTTAGTTATAAAAATGTAAGAGAAGCCACCATGATTAAGCAAGTTAATTCAGTGGTAGCTCATAGGTGTTCCATTGGAGACATTTCTTACAGTGCCCAGGCAGGGACAGGCACCCAAAAACACCAAGGAGAGGTGGGAATCTAATATAATCCTTTATAATAAAAGCCTAATATGCTAACTGCCTGGTTGTCCAGTCATCCGTTCAACCAATCAAAGCATAATCTATAATAATAAAAGCATAATATGCTAATTAGACCGGATAGTTGCATGACTGTCCGGACATCCTTCCGGACGGCCTTCCGGATGAAGCCAGGGCTGTGAGGGCCAAGGCAGCTGGTGCAGCTGTGAGGACTGAGCCACTTGCACGAATTCCATGTATCTATCAGGCCTCTTGTATGCTAATGATATGCTAAGTCCTCTCAACCACTCTTTATGATGTGCACTGACCACCAGAGGGCAGACAGTCAACTGGTCAACTGGTTGCTATGACATGCATTGACCGCCAGGGGGCAGATGCTCTGACTTGTAGGTTAGCTTGCTGCTGGGGTCCAGCCAATTAGGACATGCCCTGGAGACCTCCCACAGTCTTTCCTTCCCTGGCCAACCTCCCACATCCCTCCCCGGCCCTGATCATGCACCAGTGGGGTACCTTGGCCTGGCCCCTCTCGCAATCCAGGACCCTGCAAGGGATGTTGAAGAGCCATTTTCGGCCCAATCCTGCAGGCCAGGCCGAGGGACCCCACTGGTGCATGAATTCATGCACTGGGCCTCTAGTGTTGTTAATAAAGGGACAATCAGCTTTCATACCTGAAGATTGACATGATCCATGAAGAGAGAGAGAATATAATGTTGCTGAAAGATATTCCCCAAAATGATACTAGAAAACAGAGAGACTTTATCCAAGGCAACAATTTGTAAACCTGGGAGATGCAGCCTCCAGTAGAAACCCAGAGTACTACATGGAGACATAGGAGATGCCTCTGTTTATAGAGAAACTTTCAGCCCATAGTTCCCATTTTGGTCTGTTTCATGCAAATTAGTTTTGTTTTTTTTTATGGCACAGTTCTGATTGGTCAGTAGAGATGCAAATGAGGTTTCCAAATTGTGCAGTTCTGATTGGTTGTGCAGTTCAGATCATAGTTCATTTTCTGGATAATGGCATGGTGACAGAGCAAGAAATGTCCCTGCAGAGGTGGGCTGATATGGGGTAAGCAGGCAGGATGGTGCAGGAGGTTAGAAGTGCAGTTTGTGGTTATTCCCAAGGTGCAAGCTTCTTAGTAAGAATCCCTATTAGCAAAGTGTACTAGACTCTGATTTAAATTAGATTAATTTAACCAAAGGAATTCTGTCTTGACAGGAAAATTCCTTATCGGGGTTCACACAGGAAATCAGTGTAGAGGTAGCTGTCTTTACCTTTAGAAACTATTTCCTTGAACTTTTTATTTTTTATTTAGACAAAGTGTAGCTTTTGCCATTATTATGCTAATGGCTCTCTCTTTCGAGTATTACCAAGTAGGCAAGCAATTAAACAGTAAAGGAAAAAAGATACACATTGTTCAATTTCCAATATCTGACCCAATTCCACATATCTTTGCTTTCTCTCCTTGGAGTGGTTTTTGAAAATAGTAAACACTTCTTTGTGTATGATAGAAAAGAAGGGTGAGACAAGTCTGAAGTGGATGCTATAGTTGCTGGGAAATTTTATTCACAAAACAAATCCACCAAATCTAAGCATCTGACTTGTGTTATCAAATCACCCCTAAGTCATGTATTCTTTTATTGGAATTGAAAAGCTTTTAAAAGATCTTAGGGAGAAAGAGCTAGAACTTAGATGTTCAAATATATCATATCTAGACTAGGCCTTAAATTCATCTCTGGGGAATTTTATTTTCAATTTGGAGCATAAGCATGGAATAGATAGATTACTTGTCAGTATTCTTTAATGGGCAAAGCAAGGTTAAGGACAGAACAAATATAGGACTGGCAATACAATAAAAAGGAGAAAGTAAGAAGGAGCTCTATTTTGGATCACTGAAATTTATATTCATTAAAATCATTCAGCTTGATAAATTAGCCTTTTCAAATACTACAAATAAATTGTCAAATAACTGTCATTATCCTCTTGTCTAGTTAGATAATCAGATCTTAGTGTGGAAATAGAAATAGCATCTTGAGTTTGACTGAGTGTCTGATTCTGTGGCTTGATGCACATGGTAATGATGATGCAGCATTCTGAGGATTAATTCCTTAGTGGTCTGGCAAATTCCAGCTGGTGTGGTCCAGAACCCAAACCCGGTCTTCCTAAGAGTAAGTTTCATGAGAAGTCAGGTAAGAGAGTATGGGTTCCTATGGATCAATTCTGGGCGAATTGGTGCAGATATCTGTGTATGAGGCAGATTCGGAATTTGGTGGCTGAATTTTCTGGTTCCATGTTACTTTAGATATGGCTACCTACACCTTCATCATAGGCTATTAGTCCTTTTTTATTAGAGCTTTTGTGCAGTAGGTGAACTTGAAATATCTCTGTGAGAGTAAAAGGTAGAATTTGTGTTTTTCAATTATATGTGGACATTGCTGAAGGTTTCCAACTGAACTTTGCTTTCTGTTGGTATTTTACACCTACTATGAGGAGGCATTGTTATTCTCCCTTGATGAGGTAAGACTTCTACCTAAGACGCCTCAGCCAGAACAGCAAAGACCCTCAGGGCATTTCACCTCGCTGAGCATTCCATTATTTTTTTCCTACAATACTCTTCTATTTCCCCTTGAAAACAGACTAGAACTTTTGTGACTTAATCAACAGAAATTTCCAAAATATACACAGAACAGTAAAGCCTATATTAGCAGCATGAAATTATTTTAGTTCATTCATTCATTCATTCATTCATTCATTCATCTATCTATTCATCCATCATCTTAGATCCATGCATTGGCAATTTACTATGTGTTCCACACTATACCACTTGCTGATTATTTAAAAAAAAAATGAGTAAGACACAAATCACTTTCAAAGTGAATCAACTTCTTTTAAAATATAAATAAAATACTTTAAATCCAGCCAAACATTTTTAAAACTAGATCATACTTTATCCAGTACAGAGCAGCATATATGTCAGGTGCAAAGAGATAATAGAGGCCAAGGCATTTGGGAAAATGGTGAGTTAACATTTGTTTAACAGTCATTTATTGGTACCTGTTTCATTTTGGACAAGGTGCTAAATTCTAAAGCTAAAAAAAAATTAGTTAAAAACAAAATTGACTTGCAAATTCTACAATTCCTAAATTTTACATCCCTATAAGCTATTTTAGAGAGAAAATAGATTGTATGTAGTATCTCTATGCAAATTGTCTAGAATTTATAACTCAAATAATAGGTGTGAAAAAAATAACACTATTGAGTATAGTCGAACTGAAGAATACAGTCCTACCCTCAATTACTGCCTACCCTTTCTCTATTCACAAGTTTCTGGAAATATTTGCAAATAGTGTTACACTTGCTACTACAAATGCAGCATATTTAAAAGATATATATTTTTCAGTGCTTTTTCTTCCTGCTAATTTCTGGGAGAAAGCTTCAATTAAATGTTAATGCTTTCATGATATTTTAATGCATATTAAGAAAGTGTTAGCAACACCTTCCTGAGGTGGGGGGCAGAAGCTGGAGAAGGACCAAGGGAATGAATCTGACTCCAGTCAGAAAGTGGGTGCTGTGCAGGAGGGCAGGAGGCGGAGGGGCTGCCCACAAGCTTGTTATAATTTCCCTCCTTGCACTTTGCTTGCCTGCTTTCATGTCCCATGCTCATAACATTCTATTTATTTTTAATACCAACTATCGGACCCATAGATTAAGTTCCAAACTCTAGCATATTTATAATTTTACTAGAGGCGTGGTGCATGGATTCATGCACTGTGGGTGGAGGGGGGGTGTCCCTTAGCCTTGCCTGCAAACCTCTTACAATCTGGGACCCCTCGGGGGATATAGTAGTGCATGAAGCAGCAGGTGGCTGGGGAGGCCCGTGCCAGGTGCCACACCTCTCCCGTTCATCCCGGCCCTACTGTGCCTGCCCCGGCTGCAGCTCGATAGTGCTGCCACAGAGGCAGGAGAGGCTCACGCAGTCACAGTTGCACTCACCAGCTGTGGGGGCCAGCTCCTGCTTTGAGTGTTGCTCCTGATGGTTAGTGCACATCATAGCAGCCAGTCATTTGGTCGTCCGGTTGCTTAGGCTTTTATATATAGAGATTTTGCTCTGGCTTTTCAGTTCCAACTTTAGCCCCTGAAGTATTGCACAGATTTTTGATCAGATCTTAGTTTGAAACTTAAATCCTTTGACATTTTTTTCAATGTGCTAAAATTATTGAATTATAAAACTTAAAAGAATAAAAGCACTGGCATCCAAAACAGAAAGGCACAAAGAGAGCATTTCCCATGCAAGGTGTAAAAGCAGAGTATATGTAGGGTTGCCAGATTTTGCAAATGAATATTCGCTGCATGTGGTATATTTATACTAAAAATTATTTGTTGTTTTAATGTAATTCAAATTTAACTGGGCATATTGCATTTTATCTAAAAAAATCTTACCTATACACCTGAATAAAATACAAAAGTAGGATACATAGAGCATGCATTAATCTCCCGACTATACACAAAACTACCAAAAGAAAAGCCACTAATTCATTAGTATGAGTTAATCTTAGGTATTGAATTTTATGTCCAACTAAGAGTTGTAATACATCAAAAAGCTATGTACTGAATAGTTACAATGGACATGAACTACCTTCAGCTGCCTTCAATGATGGCAAGGAAGCCAGGGCTTTTTCAAAGAAAGCTTTCCATATTCAACCAGGAAAACCATATCACCTGCATGCTCTAAGTAAATAATGCTGGACCCGACTTTTAAAACATGTAATCCCATTATGAGAAAAATAGCTATTAGAAAATAAGCTAGAGTGATAATCAGATGAGGAAAGTATACTCATTTATGTGTTTTCATTCTTTATTTTACTTCTTTACTTCTAAAAATAATTTAAAATAAAAAAGTACTGAAAAAGATGATTTAAAAGAAGGTACATGCTAAGAAGTACTTATAAAAGCATACACTTTGTTCTAATAGCAATAAACAATTAAGTGCACTATTTTTATCCTTTAAATGCTTTAGAAACTCAATGAGAGTCCGTTAAAAAGCCAGGGATTTGAACCTAGATGGTTTAGGTGCTAGTCCTGGAATTATCATTTCCTTTTTGGGCAAATTAATCATCTACTAAGGCTTCGTTTTCTTTACCTAGAAAGTGGGGATAGTAATATCATCTAAGTCAAGGTGTGTTTTGAACATTAAATGAGTTAGGATAAAATGAATTAGTATAAAATGCCTGACTCATGGTCAGTGGTATAAATGTTATTCTTGTTCTTATTCATGTGTATAAGGCAGGGTTCCTTTGTTTGTTAGCATCCATTGACCTAGGCATTGACAGATTAAGATACCAAAGTTGCTGCTTGATCATTGTGGTGATGGGAAAGCCCTAGAAAGAGCCATAAAAATAACAACCATGATTGCAAAAGGCTCCTTTAAAAGACTCTTAGCCTCACTGCCAGTAGCAGCTTCCTATTTCTCGTAGACTTGAAACAGAGATAGCACACTGTCTTAGCTGAGGTGCTATTACCAATACCTGCTGACTGGGTGACTCACACAACACATGTTTGTTTCTCACAATTCTGGAGACTGGGAAGTCCAAGATCAAGATGCCAACAGAGCCTGGCCAGCTTGGCTCAAGTGATTGAGTGTCAGCCTATGAACCAGGAGGTCACGGTTCAATTCCCTTGGTCAGGGCACATGCCTGGGATGCGGGCAGATCCCCAGTGTGGGCTTGCAGGAGGCAGCTGATCAAGGATTCTCTTTCATCATTGATGTTTCTCTCTCTCTCTCCCTCTCCCTTCCTCTCTGAAATCAATTAAAATATATTTTTTTTCTTTCAATCTTTTTTTAATTTAAATTTATTTATTAAATTTATTGGGGTGCCATTGGATATTAAGATCACAATAAGTTTCAAGTGCACATTTCTATGATACATGATCTGCATATTGCATTGTGTGCCCATCACCCAAAGTAAAATAATCTTTTGTCACCATATATTGGGCCTCCTTTACCCTTTATTAGCCCCCTACCCCATTCCTTCTGGTATGCACCAGACTGTTTTTTATCTATGGGTTTCAGCTTTATATGATTTTTTAAAAAAAGATGCCTGCAGATGCGGATCTTGATGAGGTCTCTCTTCCCCACTTGCAGATGACCATCTTTCTCCCGCATCCACACCTGGGGGAGAGCACAGACTCTGCATCTCTTCCTTTTCCTTTAAGAGCAGAGGTGTCTCATGGGGGCTGCACCTTCATGCTTTCATCTGAACCTCATTACCTCCCAAAGGCCCCACCTGCTACACTGTCCTATTGGGGTTAGGGTTTCAACATATGAACTTTGGTGGGATGCAAACATCCAGTCAATATCATAAGGCAATGCTATTTTGACTGAAGGTATTCTTGCTAACCCCCTTACACACACAACACATGACAGGGAATGTCACTGTCCAAGGTAGTAAAGGATATCAGAGAACCTTTTCCCTCCCTTAAAGTCCATGCTTTGTTTATTCATAATCAGCTTCAAGTGCTTTTGTTTTGTTTTGTTTATTCCTACCTGCCCCCTCTTCATTATTTTCTTCTCAAAGTTAACAAGGGAAAAGGCCAAATGATGATCCTCAGAAAGAGATTGGGAGCAGCACTTGTGTATTATAATTGGATTTGGTTTACTGTTGCATCCCTTCCTATGATTACATCAATATTGCCTCCAAAAACAGCATATGGCAGAGAGGAAAATGACAAGTGATATACCACCCAACTGCATGTGGGGAATTTGTCTTCATATGGGGTTAAAATAAATTCCTGATCAAATTTAAACTTTATATACAAATATGATTATCTGTGTCCCAAATATATCATATATTTTTTTAATCCGAACAAAGACATATTTTTTTCTTGTCAGTTCTAGGATTTGAAGGATAATAAGTAGGTTAAGATTGATAAGATTAATTAGATTCCTCACATGGATGGCAATCTAAGGAAATATAAATTATAATTAAATAGATTCACAGGAAAACAAAATATTTATTAGCCTTCTTAACAGATTTAAGTGGCATAATCATAGAATAAAAGACCAAATTCAAATAGGTGAATTCACTTCCCCCTATAGAATGATATTTTTAATATATTAAAACTCTATATCATTTAATTTTAATGTAAAATATTATTATTTCTAAATAGTAACTTTCTGAGTGATCTCTGTAAAAGAATCTGTAAAAACTTCATGAATATATTTTTATAGAGTTACATAATTGAATCTTTGATTTAAAATGTATTTGTGTTTAGCAAATTTTAATTCATAATGGAATAAAAATCATTTTCTTAGTTTTGGAAAAAAACTGCTTTTTCTGGTTTGATATGTTATGTTTACTGGAACTGTCCTACAATATTGAAAAACTAAAAGAATGCTGCATTAGGAGTAAATATTCAACTGGAATGTAATTAGATTGAATTTCCCCTTCATTAAACATATGGACAAATCAGATGTGCATTTTCATTTCAAAAGTTTAATATAGGCAAAACACATAAATGTAATTATAAACATTCTCATTAATTCAACTTTGATTTCTTGCCATTTTGCATACATGTCCAAATTTACCTCTATGCAGGCCATTATCTTCAATTGAGTTTCTGCTTTAGGGCATATGGATCATCATTATATTTGGAAGGCTTACTGTCACTTACAGGCAAATATTCATAAAAGTAGCATTGATGTTTAGTGACCAAATTTTTGAAAATAAAAGCAGGTAATAAAGTGAATGACTATGTAGGAATTCTTTTGAAATTACTCATTAAAAGTTGTGATTTATCACCATCTAAACTGTTTTAAACACCTACTGTGGACTGCTTTTTGATGAGATGTGGGTTACAACCAATACAACAGATAATAACAAGGATATTAGTTTTTAAAATAAAGTCCTCCAAATATGTTAGTTTCAAAGAATATCTAAGTGCTCTTGGAAAGTGCTATTTACTTGAGGACAGAGAATATGTCTTTACTTTGGCCTCAGTATCCTATCTAATAAAATATAAACATGCAAATTGGCTATGCCTCTGCTACACCCGCAAGCCATGCCCACCAGCCAATCAGGAGCGAGTATGAAAATTAACCCAACCAAGATGGCGGCAGCCACAGAGCTGGAGTAAGCAGGAGACTTGGGTTGCCCCCAGCGATGGAGGAAGCCAAGCTTCCCCCACCCTGGTCTGCCCTGGCCTACGCTCAAGGCTACAAAGTTTCAATTATAGAAGAAAAATAAATCCCAGATACCTGCTTCCAGCCTATGCTTGGGTTGCCAGGGGCATGGCTGGCCTGCAAACCACCACAGGCCCCTCACCCAGACCGCCCCAAGCCCTAAGGCAGGCGTCCTCAAACTACAGCCCGCAGGCCACATGCGGTGTTTTTGCCATTTTGTTTTTTTACTTCAAAATAAGATATGTGCAGTGTGCATAGGAATTTGTTCATAGTTGGTTTTTTTTAAACTATAGTCCAGCCCTCCAACGGTTTGAGGGACAGTGAACTGGCCCCCTGTTTAAAAAGTTTGAGGACCCTTGCCCTAAGGGAACCCCCACCCTGATCTGGGACACCCTTCAGGGCAAACCAGTCAGCCCCCACCCATGCACCAGGCCTCTATTCTATCTAATAAAAGAGTAATATGAAAATTGACTGTCACTCCAACACACAAGATGGCTGCCCCCCTGTGGTCAAAGATGGCTGTCCCCATGTGGACACAAGATGGCTGCCACAAGATGGCCAGCAGGGGAGGGAAGTTGGGAGGGACCAGGCCTGTAAGGGAGGGCAGTTGGGGGCTATCAAACCTGCAGGGAATGGCAGTTGGGGGAGACCCAGGCCTGTAGGGGAAGGCAGTTGTGTGGGGGGGGGTTTGACCAGGCCTGCAGGACAGGGCAATTAAGGGTGACCAGGCCTGCAGGGGAGGGCAGTTTGGGGGGACCCAGGCCTGCAGGGGAGGGTAATTGGGGGGGGCAGCAGGGGAAAGCAGGCACAATGAGGCTGGCAGGGGAGGGCAGTTAGGGGTGACTGGGTCGGCAGGGGAAGGCAGCTGGGGGGGACCAGGCCTACAGGGGAGGCCAGTTGGGGGTGACCAGGCTGGCAGGGGAGGGCATTTAGGGGTGACCAGGCCAGCAGAGGAGGGCAGTTATGGGCAATCGGGCTGGCAGGGGAGCAGTTAGGCATCAATCAGGCTGGCAGGGGAGTGGTTAGGGTTTTATCAGTCTGTCAGGCAGAAGCAGTTAGGGGCAATCAGGAGGGCAGGCAGGCGAGCAGTTTGGAGCCAGCAGTCCTGGATTGTGAGAGGGATGTCTGACTGCCCGTTTAGGCCCAATCCTACCATATTGGGCCTAAATGGGCAGTAGAACATCCCTCGAGGAGTCCCATATTGGAGAGGGTGCAGGCTGACCTGAGGGACACACCCCCCCCTATGCATGAATTTCGTGTACCGGGCCTCTAGTAACTTAATAAAGTATCAGGGCACAAGGTAGATGCTTATTGAAAGAAAAAATGCTACAGATAAAAAACAAACATCATTTTTCCAAACACGGTTACTAAGATCATTGTGTGAATTCAAATGTCTCATCAATCTGAGGACCCCTTTTAGCCCAGCAACAGTCCTTGTAGTCAAATAACTTTTAACATGTAAAATTGATGAACAAAATAAATATGGCCGCAGGCTTAGACACATTATAATCTAGTCCCATTAATAAAATAAGTACTTAAGTAAGTTCAGAATTACAAAATGTTGTACATTCTTGGAAAGAAAAGGACACACTATGTAAGACATTACAATGATATGTGTGTCCTGGTACCACTTATGTGAGCTTTCAAAACAAACCACAAAAATAATGTCTTTATTTGATGAACTTATGTGAGAGGAAAAATAAAACAGGTCTGGTAAAGGTGCGTGCATTAAAAGCAGTGCTTGCAATTCAAGTACTAAAAACAGATATTATTTAGGAACTGTTGCTATATGGGAAAAGAAACCTCAGTATAGAATTGAATTCCATTCCAAATAGGTTCCCACTTGTAACAAACACAAGTGGGAATCTATAACCAAGGAGCAGGGTGGGGCCAATGGATAAACATTACAAGAGGAAACATCAAGGAATTCTGATTAAAGGACTTGACAGGATTCTACTAATGGCAGGTCAGGGAGGTGAGACATAGTGAAGGATGAAAGGTTTGATCATATATGGATGGAGGGTGACCAGATATCCGGGACAGGGGATTCTGCTGAAACTAGTTTAGCAGGATTTCCACATCTAGATACGTGACTTCAGGCATATTCTGTGGCTTCTTCAGGCCTCATGTCTATAAAGAATTGGGACAAAGCAGTGTGTGTGTTTTTTAAATTATTAGCTTTAAAACCTCTTAAATCAAAGAAAAGCTTACAAGGGAGACTGATATATAAAATGGATACAACTATCTATGCTTTCTGCTGGTGACCTACTTTCTTCTGCTTTTACACTCCACTACCCAGCCCAGCCCTAGGGGGCATTTTCATGAAATATGTTTTAGAAATCCCTTAGACTATGAAATTTAAAGTAACCATTATGCTCCAAAATTATACAAAATGGAATCGCTGATTGTTCTGAGTCATAAATGGTATGAAATAACATTCTGGACAAGGATTAGAATGAAGTTAAGATCTCTGGTACTTTGTAACACAGATGTCTTTTAAATCTCTATGTGCAGATCTCTTTCAGATTTGGGGTTCAATCTCTATTCAAACTACTTCCTGTTAGAAGTCTTAGGAGGTCATTGTGACACGTTCCATGATGCTGTATAGAGTTACACTATATATAAAAGCCAGCTGGGTTAAGGGTTCAAATACCTTCTTTGAGTAACACTTACTGGGAAAGACAATATAAGAGGAGAGAAAAGGGTTATGGAATGACAATTAAATGTCTTAGGTGGTTTAATAATAAAGAAAGGCCTCTTGTGCCTGAGTTGACAGAGATGAGTGGCTGTGAGCGAAGTAAGAAGGCATTGAACTAGGGTAATAGACCCTTACTGCTCTCTCAGTCACAGTTTTTCTCACGGAAGCATCTGATACAATTACTCTTAATAATTGTTTTTTAATATTTTCTAGAAGGGTGAAGCCTTAATAAATGTGCCATATTCCACCTGTGACCCTATTTTCCCATTAAGCCCCCAGCTAAGCAAACTGTTTACAAATGCTTAAGTCCGTTTCCCTTAAAATACATGTTTATGGTTATATAAAATACATCCTCAGAGATATGGTATGATTTCCTTCTTGTGAAAACAAAGAGAATTCGTGAAACAAAGAGAATTAACTGATGGGCTAAAGAAAATGTATTTTCAGAAAAAAAGAATGTGTTTGAAATGAGAGGAAATAAGCCCCTCCCTTTCAGGCCTTTCACTTATGCAGTAATTTGTATATCCATAATGATGCCAAATTGAGTTATTAGCTTAATATCTGCGCAGAAATTCTTCAAAAACAATGTGAGATCATCAGGCCTGCTGTTGTTTTAAATATATGAATTAAACACGACTGAACCGGAGTTATGAACGTGATGCGAGTCCCTAGCTGAGAAGTATTCACATAAGGAATGTTCAGCTTTCACTTTATTTGGTCTATTTTTCTAACAGTTTGAACACTTAGAACAATCCCCTTTATTAAGTTCCCTGTGTTCTCTCCAGTTTACCATCCTTTTAAAAAAAGACAGATGTTTCATGAATCTAGTTTCATGTACCTGGTGTATTTAAATAGCACTGTATTTTAAACAAACTTTAAAGCACTTGAATAATTAAATAAAACAATATTTTATTAAAGTGCACAATATTTATATGATTTGATGTAAAATAACTTATACACTTAGAAACTAGATTCTTTGGCCCACTGATAAAACCAATTGATGGGCCCCTTAGAAAATATGCAAAGGGATAAAAACCCCAAGGTTTTGCATATAATTTTAGGATATTCATGGATCCAAAATAAAAAATCAATTACAGTCCATTTAATTTTTGATCTAACATTTTGCACATTTCTATTTTTATTATTCCTCATTTGCATGGCTCAGCTATTAAAGAGAATATTACAGCCTGCATAGTTTCTATGAAACTATATTTTAAATAATTTTATTCCTCCTAGAATGAATTTGCAGCCATAGACTAATTATTATCATGTCTGCATAATGTGCCTTTTGACCTATTTCTGCCCCATCTTAAGTTGTTTCTGAGGAAAGATTAAATAGAAGGTCTATAAATGCTAGTATTTATTTCACATTTATGGGGTGTGCCTTAATCATAAATAACTTTACTTGATGGTGTATGCATATTTAGGACACAAAGATATAAAAGAAGAACCACTTTTTTCATGCTACATCAGACCACTTGGAGAGATCCAATGTAGATATCGGTCCTGGAAAACATGTTGCTTTCACAGTTCATTCCGTGGTCATTGTTATCCATCGCAGGCGGAAAGGGAGGACTGCCTCGCTAATTATTTACCGATGAAATTAACTAGATGGAAGTACCCCATAGTTATTCTCATTACGGCCTGAGTTTCTAAACAATTTAAACAAGGAGGAGGGAAGAGCAGATGGTGTCTTCATTTTTTAAAGTAATAAACATGAAGAAAAGGACTCCGGAGGAACACAGTCTGTGGAAAGTGATGGCGTGCGTTGTCAGCATTGGGAAGGAGCCCAGTTCCCAACACATTCTAAAGGTGTAAGATGGCTATGAATTGAACCGCACCGACACCTTTAATCTATTGGCAATAAATAACTATAATGCATGTGTCATTAGCGACCTGAGGGAAAGTGCAGCTAGAGGAAATTGCACCAACCCCATTTGTTCCTTGGCTAACTAAGTTTTCTTAAGAATAATCTACCTAAATGGATTGAGATATAAAGAGAGAGATACTCTGAGGGTGCTGGGCACCTTCATGCCCTTCAGGACATAGGGAGGCTATATAAACTAATCAGGAGGTCTTTTTCATTCCCACACCTTGATCCCCGATTAGTCTTGTTTTCTGCAGATATGAAAGATAGTCCTTGTGTTTATTCCTCTTCGAACCTCAGATGCCAGGTCCCATGGAAAAATCTAATGCAAAGATAAAGTGAGACTCACTGTTTCCTTCCTTGCTATCTGCTGCTGTCTGTTAAAATGAGTGTCTAAGAGTATTTCAACAAGGAAAAGGAAGCCAATGAGCATATTCCCATTCATGGGAGGTCATTTGTATCATTTGGGAGAAGTTTGAATCTCTTTCAGGTCACTGGGATGGAAAATAATAAGAATAAGAAATAATTTATCTTTCTTTTTTAAAAAATATACATTTTATTGATTTCAGGGAGGAAGGGAGAGGGAGAGAGAGAATCATTGCTTGGCTGTCTCCTACAGGCCCCCCAATGGGGATGGAGCTGCAACCCAGGCATGTGCCCTGACTTGGAATTACTTGTGACCTCCTGTGTCATGGGTTGACACTCAACCACTGAGCAACACTGGCTGGGCAAGGATTTATCTCTTTTGACCAATCTGGATTCAGATTAATGCCAGGTAAACCTACCTGATTGGTGGCTTCAGGAGAGAGAGAGAAAAAAAAAATGTTTCCCTTTCATTGCCCCTTTCTCTTTACATTTTCTTCCTTCTCATTATTTAACAATAACTTTGCTATTTCTTTATTATTTAAGCCCAAAATTGATTTGCTTAAATACAATGACATAAAATTGTTATATGGACAAAATGCACACCACCTAAGACAGTAATCAGCACAGAGTTCTCTTTTTTCCTATTGTCCTGGCGTCCTCTGGCCACATGAGCTATTTCATGCTATCCACGTCTGCTCATAATTCTGTTTCAAATTAGATCCCGGCTTATCCTGCTTTTAGGAACGGAGGGGATCTCAATCACTCTTTAATATTCAGAGACGTCTCTGGGAATATATGATTCTTCTCTTCTGGCACCGGGCTGTGCTAGTGTTGAGCTGTAGGCTTTCTGCCCTTTCGGATATATCTGGTTAGTGATATACATGTAGAAGCTATATAAATGCCGGTGAGAGATAGCATTCACTTCGTGGTTTACGTGAGTGATGCCCCCTGGAGTTGTGCTCTGGAGCTGTATGCACTGTGTACAAAGTGCACAGCTATGTTTGAGCCGTGAAACAAAGGGTCTACTTGCTGAAATTTCTTATTAAATGAGTGTTTGAGCACCTATGCCTTGGCTCATATGTAACATAAGCCAGAAAGGGACCAGATAATGTCTACAAATATAAAACATTCATTATTCCAATAAGAAGTCTCATGAGATTGCCTTAATATTTCCAAGAAAGGAAGTTGTGAATGTTACCATGCACTATGTTTATGTCTTTTAAAGTTTAAATTCCAATTTCAATGAACAAGAATATTATGGAAATAAGCATGTTGAATTGCTATGTATTCCTTGTAGTGAAACACTTTGGAGAAGTACAGGACAGGCTTGTGAATGTGATTTCTGAAATCACGCAGCAGCAAATGGAAAAATCCTTGGACAAATTGGGAAGTTGGATTGACGATATCATAAAACATGACAATCGTGTGGGAACTTGAATAATTTTCAATGCGCTGTTTTAAACTTTGCTAATTATGCTCCTATGTGCTCATAATTTGTGTCTGACGTGCACATGTGGAGTTATTAAAATTTAAATGTGTTCAGTGCACGTTTACAAATGTGTGTTTCTGAGAGTTTATTGCCAGGCAGAGCTGGGCGGCGTGGAGATGAGGGGGTAAGAACCCTTCCCACGGAGCTGTGAGCGTACTGGAAAATATCATGAATACATTCATGAAAGAGAAAACGCTAACCTTCGGAGTCTTTTCAAGTGGCTAATGAACACAAAATGTGTTTCTCAAAGTGGCCTTTTGGAGAGTAATCTCTACCGTGTGACACAAACCGAAGCATCCCATTGAACAGCTGAATATCCAAACAGGGAAAGAGGAAGCGCCTTGGTTCAATCTGACTGCACAGCATCATTTCCCAAAGCTCTGGTCAGAGGATGAACACATTGGAAAATTAAAAGTTCACATAGGTATTCAGGTTTCCTGTGATAAAACTGTCAGAGACAGCAACTTAAACAGTCAGTAATCATATCCCTCTCACCAGCAAGCCGTCCATTATGTGGTGACAGGTCCTAGTTCTGGAATGGACAACAGTGGGTCTAATTTCTTACCTTATCTTCATACATACAGAGCCAGGGCTGTCATCTCATGCAGGCAAGTTTCTCTTCTGTGTCCAGTAACCTCTGGGGAAGAGGAGCCCAGAATTCTGGAATAACACATCAGTCACATTTCAACCTAATTTGAAAAATAACACCAACTAATTGCAGAAACCTTTGAAAATACACACAGACTAAAATACAAGAAATTGAATGTGAAGCACTCATCAATCTATTCAAAGAGAGAAGTATTGTTAAAATCTTTTGCAGAAAGCCTTGTACTCGATAGTTTTTGTGTCTGTTTGTTATCTGCTTAACAATACACTTCCACGACTTTAAACAGTCTTTCTTCTATGATGTGAGTGCATTGACAGGGGTAATAAAGAGCCCTTCTCTTCCTTGCCCAAGTTCTAAACGTTTTCGATATACAACAAAAGTGTTGGCAGAAGGGGGCCACATTTTTATCTCTAATGCTGATAAACACTACGTTGGAAGATGTAGCTTATAGATTTAGTCAAGGGGGCATGCTGATCCTGAACCCCAAATTAAACAGCGTACCCTGGCAGCAACAGAAGGTCCTAGCCTGGGGGAAGATTTATTTATTTATTTATTTATTTATTTATTTATTTATTTATTTATTTATTTATTAAATATATTTTTTATTAATTTCAGAGAGGAAGAGAAAGATAGAAACTTGAGTGATGAGAGAGAATCATTGATTGGTTGCCTCCTGCATGCTCCACACTGGGATTGAGCCTGCAATCTGGGCATGTGCCCTGCCCTGGAATTGAACCATGACCTGTTTCATAGGTTGGCAATTGAGCCACACTGGCTGGGCCCATCTGGGTAATTTTAAATACTGGGGGAGTGAAGGAGAGCTCATGCTACCTTTAGGAAAACTTACTCCCAAGAGGAAAAGGCAGGGTTCCTTTACCCCTTTCTTGTTCTCTAAGGGACTTATCAGAGTTGGTCATTTCTCCAGGATAAGGAGTTGTGACAGTATGAAAAGCATCCAGGGGTGTCAGCTCGTTAAATTACCTGGAAGAAGAGATTAGGGCTGAGAATGGAAATGGCTCCACCCACCTCCACCTAAAGACATCATTGCTTTCAATAGCTGTGTAGTATTTTGTTATACAAATACAGCAGTGTCTCAATTCATCCTGTTTTGTGGGATTCATTAGCTATTTCTAAATTTCACTACTAAAACCAATATTCTGATATGTATGTTTGTGTTTATTTTTTGTATTTATTTACTGTTATTTCTTGAAGAGTACTTACTAGAAGTTGGATTACTAAATACATATTCACAAAGACAGCCAACATGTGAATGCCCATAAATAGTTGATGAAATGTATGGAGGCATTCTCCATTTAGGGATTTTGCCCCTCTATGACTATTTTTTTAAAATGCTTCTAGTACCAATATTTAGTTCATTTTATCTGGTAATTTCTCCCAGGAACTAAGCCAAATTTCAACATATGAAACTTGGGCAATGTATTCCACTGCCATCACAACATATTGCAATCTCTTAACCCGGTCCTTGAACTCTGAGGTGACAGAGCTTGTGAGAAAAGTATTTTTGCTTTCTAATCCTTTGTGGGAAAATCTTATTTATAGCTTCCATCAACCTGAATGCTCTCTAGTTCTATTTCCCTTTCACATCAAAAATAAATATTTCTCAAAGCATTGCCCATCATTGAGGTGAGTCCCCTTTGGCTACCATGGAAAAGAACATTGCCACATCTATTAGCCGTGATCTGGCATGACCTTCCTACATTAACGCAACAGCCTCATTATGAACACGAAGCGTTTTGTTTACTCTTTAATTCTCAGTGGGGCACACATATATTAACCCATGACATTTTCCTAATAGAGATAAGGGAACGCAAGTAATGCATCGAACCTTGCATTAGCATTTCATGTGCTATTTTGCTTCAAAAAGGCAAGTCATTGTTTTGCAGGAGGTTGTTGTCGTTACTATTGTTGGAAAGTTGTCCTTAGAAAATAAAACTATGCAAATAAATAGCTAAGTCTGGTACACCTGCTATGTGTGCGACATGACCACCGATCATCCAATTGCACGGGAGTCTTTGTGTAGTAGGTCGGGTCACGGAGCTGGCTTTTCTCTGGGAAACACAGGTTGGAATGCAGTTATGTGGGCACCCAGGAACATATTTGAGACAAGCCCACTTGAGATGAGTGAGTTTATGGAGAAGAGAGAAAAATACATAGAAGTGCATAAAAACCCTGTGGATGCCAGATGATTTAGGAGAAGAGAAGTGCAGTCTCTACTATCACGGTTATGGGTCTTGGCTTTGAAATATGGTCTGGTTTCCTTTTCCCTCTCAGTCACTAGCTAAGCTACCAAGAGGAAAGTAATACTTATCTCTCGGAAGCCTTTGGGGCTTATTCATTCTTTTAAAAGTGGGAGCTTTGGAGGAAAATCATTAGTCATTGCCTGGATACTAAAGAGAGGAAAACCTCATCCACTAAACAATGACCATTTTGCTGTTTGCAATGAACCATTCAACTGTGGATTTTTTGTTGTTGTTTCTTGGAGCTGAATGAGGTTATTCATCACTCTATCTCCCCCCAGGACTAGTTACTTTGGAGCTTACTAAATAAAAGAAAAGCAAGGAAAAATGAAAGGGAGGGGGGGGAGTGCAGTATTTTCACTAGCTTCCTAATTATGATGATTTGTGAGTTACTGAACAGAAGTAGTACCAAGTGCGTTTGCCACATGAATCACTATATTAGTTTTAAGATCTATTGGACACTGTGTACATGAACTTTGGTCTTATAAGTGGTGGCTATGCTCTGGTGGTTTCCCACTCAACTTAAAATAAAATGACTCTCACTCACAATGGCTGTGGAGTAGGCCCCTCATGTCATGCCTCAACATCACACCATTTTTCTGTCCTGAAACACACCCAGCGTATGTATGCACGCTCCGCTGGAGAGCCTCTTCTAGAAAACTCTTCCCCTTGACATTTGCATGTGTGAATCCATATTTTCACTCAGATCAAAATGTACTCTTCCATTAGAGAGGAAGAGCCTTCCCTGACTATTCTATATAAAAGGCTTCCCTCCCAGATACTCACGTCACCACATCTATTTTAGTTTATAGAAGCAATTGCTAACAGAAATGATTGTGTTTATTGATATGTGTACATGTTCATTGTCTCCCTCCCTAAGTATTTTGTGAGCTCAGAGAGCAGGTGCCTAATCTCTCTTGTTCTCCACTCTAACATCTACAGGAGTGCTTGGGATGTTGTTGGGCCCCAGCTCAGAATTGCTGAATGAACTAATGTGTGTACAGTCTGTACAATTAGCCAATTGTAATATCCAGATCCCATCAACTACTTCACGGCTGCTTCCAAGAAACAGTCAAGAGACCCTAGACGCATAAACCCTATTTTTTGCAACTACAGTAAAATGTCCAATCCGAGATGAAGGGGACATCCTACGGTTCAGGATTGAATTTGCACTTCCCTCCCACCGTTATTGGTGGAAGTGGAGTTCTTTGAGTGTCATGCGGTCCCCCTGGGAGGATGAGGTTTTGTGGAGAGCTTTATTGATGATGTAAAGTTAAGGGAGTTCCCCTCAAGGTCTCATCTCCATTTATCCCACCATGGAAAAAGTCCAGTCTTGTCTCCAGCAGGACTAGAATTAAGGCCAGTGCCCAGAGTTTCTCTTCCATATTAAAGCACTGGCGAGCTTACCATGCATTCCCAGTTGCAGTCCATTGGATGTAGGGTCCATGTGTCATGGAGCAAGTGAGAGCAAGAAGAGGGGAGCACAAGACAAAGTGAACTCTTTGTTTGGGGACTATGCATTCTCAAACTTTCACGGGCTTGCACTGGGGTCCACGACCCTAGCCAACCCTCTCTTCTCCAGACTAGACTGACAGGCTAGCACTTTCCCTGCATCACCCCCCTTCTACTGAATACTGTTTATTACACTGGGACTGCCTTTTTTTCATGGTAGAATTGAAATAAATGATGATTTAATAGTATATATTAAGTCATTCAAACATGAATTTTGTGGGGTCCTGCCCCTGAGAATGGTAACACTATGAAAGGTGCCTCTCATAGAGTAATTTTAGAACATGTCACTGAGAAAATTTAATGAGAGCATGTGTTTGTCCAAGTATTTAAGTGATGAAAATCAAGGACTGCTTATTTGGGCCAATTGTAAGCTTTTAAACTCAAAATTCCATTTCTATTCTTTCAAAAAGAGTAAAATGTACACTTAATACAAGGTATCACTTTTTGAGATTAAATAGTAGATGTTTAAATTACTAAAAATTAAAAAGTTAGCCTTGTTTTTTACAAAACTGTTCTTGTACCTCAGCAAAGTTTTTTATTCTGTTGCAAGACAATATTTATGCCTCTTACTTTTTTCCTCTTTGGAGAAAGAATTTTGGCATCATTCCTAGAATGAGAATGAAGTAGATATAATGCACATTCTAAAACATTATAACAGACATATCTTCCACAAATGGATTCAGTGTCTGAATACCAAAGATACTTTAATTGCTTATTAACAACATTTTAAACTGTCTGAAGAATGTACATTGTGGAGATATTCTTAAAATCATTTTTCATAGCAACAAAAATGCTATAACTGTCCATTTCATATCATTAAAAAAACATTAGATGTAAATTTAAATGGGTATATCTTTTGAAATAGGCACACTTATCATTATTATATACATATTATTTTATATATATAAATACTATATAGAATAAAATAATGTATGCATATTATGCATATAGTTGATACAGAAAATTGAATATTAAATGTGAGCAATATTAAGAATGAGTTTCTTTTCTGTTCAAGGAAATATCAAATCAGATATTGTGGATACATGTCTCTATGCAGTATTTATTTACAATTACTTTATGGTACCTCCAAGAAAACAGTGTATTTCCCCTTATAGAAAGTATAGTTATATGGTTTTCTGTGCTTGTAGAGTTAGTCCTTATTATAAAACTTTGTATTTAGTGTACTTTTTACCAGATTCTCATTGTTTCCAAATTAGAGTCCATAGAAGCAGACTTTCTTTCTTGAAGATAATAAAAAGTTAATGGGGTTAGCATTCTTGAAGGGTTTCTAGGATGAGCCAACCTTTCTTTCTCCAGAATTTTTGGTTCACGTAGATGAGTGCAAGTTGGATGAAAACTATTATAATTATTAGGGAGTGGTTGATATGTGTGGACTCACTCTTGCATTTAGAACTATATGCATTGATCAGCGAGTCACAGGACTCTGCCTTCAAATAACTTCTTTTAAAAAAATATATTTTTATTGATTTCAGAGAGGAAGGGAAAGGGAGAAAGAAATAGGAACAACAATAATGAGAATCATTGATTGGCTGCCTCCTGCATGCCCCCTACTGGGGATCAAGACCGCAACCAGGGCATGTGCCCTTGAGCCTTAGATCTGAAAGCTGACACTCTATCCACTGAGCAAAACTGGCTAGGGCTCAAGGAACTTCTTTGTATGGTGAGTCTGGACACAGCATGCAACTTTAGTTCATTATATAAGAACATTAAAATCTACTGTAAGCTTTGCAGGAGGGGGAGGCAAGAGACATAGTTTAAAGGAGAAGAGAGCTAAGGGTGTTGAATCATATGGCCCTGGTGTCTGGGCCACTTTCTGTTGTGAAAACAAAATAGGGTGTTTTGCCTGACTGTGCCTCAGTTTCCTCTTAGGTAAAATGAGGATATTAGCATACATTTCATGGGGTGGTTATCAATATTCAATAATTCAATATGTTTAATAGCCACTCAGTAACTAATAGTGTCTCCCTTAATGGCCTCAAATTCTAGGCTAATAAAGCTTTATCAAAATAGGTTAATAAATTGGGGACATCTTTTTAAAGTAACTAAACAGGCATATAAGGTAAGATAGCATGACTCCGAGGGGCACTTGGATTCACAGAAATTAGGCGATCAGTTCAAGTTGGAAATTATAAGAAGGCTGGGCTACTTGTTTTGCTACAGGTTTTGATGTGGTCACCAAAGGCATGAACCGAAGTCTCCTTGATGAAGCTACTTGTCCTAGGACAGTTTGCTATGTCCAGGTAGTTGGAGAATGGCTTGTCTCATAAGAAATGAACACCCTGAGTCCCATGTCCAAAAGAACAGTGACATAGCAAAGGAGAGGCAGTCTTAATAGGGATAGAACCGTTGTTGCAATAATTCAATAAAATAGAGCAATTACTGCTGTACCTGACATATTAATTGTTGTTGTTCCTATTGTCATTTACAGTACAAATTACAGTAAAAATCAAAACATAAAGACATATAAGAAAGACAGACACCTCTCAGAATTTTTGGAGGATGGAGGAGTGATGGAGGAGAAAAAGCAAGAACTAAGTTGAAATTTCTAAAAATAGTAAGTCAAATGATAAGATGTACAAGCACCTTCCAAGCCCAGAGGCAAGCTCTGAAGTTCCCCACCTCCCTGTGATCTTGTGATTTGCTGATATATACGATGCCTTACCCATTGTACGAGCTCAGCAAATGCTTTTTAATAAATGATACCTGGATGGATCAGTGCATTTCCTGGAATGGAGGAGGTTGGCCATGTCAGTGCCCCCGTTCTTGCGGAGAGCTGGTCGAATTTCAGGAGCTGCATCCCTCATACAGACAGGGAAGGAGGGCCACCTCTTAGCACAAGCAGCTCATTGTCAAGAGTTTGAGCCAATGCGCAGCCATCTTAGCCTGCGGTCCACAGAGTAGACTCACTACACGGTGGTTATATCACTTACTAATTAGTGTCCATGAAGACATATCACTTTTAAAGGTGGGAAACCCCACATGGCCTCAGAAAGTCAAATTCACGATATTGGATTTTTTTGGAAGAATGATTCTGACATTAGTATTGTTATGAGTCATTTTAATATTTGCATTTGCCCCTTAAAATGTATTGACTTATGACTGTCTCCTTATATACCACTTATGTTAAATTTTGTAATATCATAATAGACTCTTGCTGAACCAGAGAAACTGCCTCTGGCGGTGTTCCAGTCATCTGATTTTTTTTCTCTCAGCTGCTGGACTGTCTTATCGATCTGGTCACCTAAGGTGAGGAAAAAAACAAGCTCAACAAAAATTGTATTCAAAGCTCCTGTGATCATTTTTTCCCCTTTTATGGTAGCAGGAGGACAAGGGGGTGCAGATATTTCTCCTATCACTGGGGAAAATGAGAAAACCATAGCTACTCACAATTTATGTAGGTCAGGCTATTACTAAAGGAGAATAAGTCTGTGTCTGTTTCCTATAAAAAGAAAGCAAAATTGGCCCACTCTGAAACTTAGTGTTTTGTCTATTTCAAAAACACTTTATGTAAGTGAAAATAAAGCTGTTTCTATGTCATATTGAATAGTAGAATATGCAGCAGTAAAAACCCTATGTAAAATAGACAAACATTTTACTGTTCTATTGGCAATTATTTTAGCAAATGGGGAAGTTACTGACATGAAATGTCATTAATTTGGAGTAATTAAAGGTATAAACTGATGAGGAAAATAAAAACATTAGATAACTACCTAATGTAATAATTATATTACTTTGAAATGGAATTTTAATTTAACCTTTATAATTTTAAGTTAAGTTAATAAATACCTTACCATTTTTATATATATAGACAAATATATGTATGATACTTACCAACTGCTACCTAATAATATATCCATGACAAAAACTTAAAAAGTTATTCTTGTAGCATTTTTTTGGCTATCTCTTGTTAGTGTCAGCCTCCCTCTTTTTTCTTTCGTACTAAGCTATTTGGATAAAATTATGGTCGTCCTCTTCAGATGGAATTTTTGGCTTTCTCTTAACAATGGAGTCAAAGGTCATGACAGAAGACAGCAGAGAAATATGGATGTGAGCACAAAGCACAGAGGGGAAGCCAGAGAGACAAAGGGCAGGGAATTAGGGGGGGCAGCAAGCGAGAAAGCAGACAGACAAGGGCAGGGATTAAAACTGATAGCACCAAAGTGGCGCTGGAGCACAATTGTGAGGCAGGGTGGGCCCGGGAACATCTCTGGAGGGCGAAGGGCAGCATGCTGGCACTGCCTTAGAGCTGGAAAAAGGATGACAAGAGGAAGCAGAAAAGAGAACTCGTCTTACAAATTCTAGTTTAGAACCCACTTGTTTCGCATTCTTGCCAAATTACCTCTGCCTCTCCTACTTACCAGGAAAAATAAGGGCCCTCCTGAGTAAAGAGTCTCTCAACTTCAGCCCCAACTTTCCCCCAAACACTAAACACATGGACCTGCCAATGCCTTCTCCGCTGCAGTCATCTCTCCATCTGTGGTATTAATTCCATTAATTCTTGTCATCCTAGGCTTCATTCCATTTTCTGTCTCTCCTCTCCTCTCAACTTCTCCCTCCCTAACACATTCCTTCAGCATAGAAACATGCTCAAATTTCACAAAGCAACAATAGGCAAAAGAAGGAAAAAAGGCAAAAGCTTAACATTATAATGTCACTTGACTGTCTTTGCCCTTAAGCTCCTAGTCTGCGGGACTGAACCCTCTTCAGTGTCCTTACAGAGGACACCTTTGGTTGCCTATCCAACAAATGGACCTTCTTTTTTTCTGCTAGAACCCTGATTTAGTTCAACTACCCATGGGGCCCATCCTCCTAGGTGGATTCTATTTAGTAGCACCTGGATTTTCCCTGGTTATTGGGATCAGTATAGGGCTAGACATGTTTCCAAAGTTTGCCTAACAAAACCGAAAGGCTTGGCTTTTAGTCCATGGTAGCAGGTGGACTTCTATCTAGCTCTTTTCTGGAATGTAAATGAAGAATCTTGTACGCACGATCTCTCTTCAAGCCATGGGCGAACCAGCCTTAGGATGACACCTGCTGAAGATGCAAAGATCAAAGAGAAATGTCCTGATGAATTAAATAATGGTGAAGTGTGCATTACCTCTGAATTTCTATTAATGTGATGCCATAAGTCAGCTCGTAGAAAACCTACTTTTTGTTGGGTTTCTGTGGCTTTCATCACAAAACACCCTAATTTTCATCATGGCTCCAGTGAACCATATGTTTCATATCTCATTCAATCCTCTGTCTGTTCTACCTCCTAACTCTCAGAGAAATATCTCTAGCTAAGATTACCAATGAATTTTTACTAAGTTCTAGATAGGCTATTTTTTCCTATTAATTAACTTCTCATCAACATTTCTTGCTTATTGAAATACTGCTTTCTATTGGAAATTTTGGTCATATATCCCGTTTTGTCTTTTTTTTCTTAACCTTCAAATTGTTGTTTTACCTAAGTAATTCTGTAGCAAAACAATTGGACCAGAGTCCAAATCTGTAAACCCATTTTTCATTTGGTATTCTCCTTGGATGAGTCTCAGTATTTTAAAGTGGTCATGTCAAACAGTGAATTTGTTATGCTTCTCTCCTTTACTCTGGATCTCAGATTTTATCCTTGTGTTAGTCTTCCTTAGTTAATTATTTTATTGCCCACTCAATTACACAGGATAAAAACTTTTTATTCTAGATTTCTCTCTCCCTCTCATTCCCAGAATCCATTAGCTACCTTGATGAATTAAATGCTTCTCGAGTCAATCCATTCTACTTTATCCCTCCTATTTCTCCAAGATATAACTGTATGTCTTCCCTAGACTGTGATAATAACCTCTAACGTGATTCAAGCCTCTATTGTTATGCCTCTTAAAACTGTCTTTTATAATCTTTTCAGCAATAACACATGATATAAATTAAAATATCATTGTTAAACTCCTGCTTCTAAAAATGGTCCATTTGCATGCCATTTGTATAGTATAGAGTAAATATTCCCCCCGATGGCACACTTGTTGCCTTCCTTTAACTAGGCTCCATTTTTGTTCCTCAAATATTTTAGCACCTCCATCCTAGTCATCCCAAAGTATCCACCTTGATGCTTTACTCTTACATATTTTCTATGTTTGCAATACTCAGCCTTTAGTCCAATTCAAAAAGTCTTTCTCATATCTAGTTTTACTTCTGTGAAGTCTTCTAAGTATATTTGATCTCCCCTTTCTTTTGATCATCTCCACTAATTATAAACGTCTACAGATTAGCATTTAACACACTGTATTACAGGTACTAGTAATTATGTGTGTCTTCTTTTGTACTTGACTTTAAATTCCCTCAGGAGAAAACCAGTCGTATTTATCAATGAATCATCCCCATGTTTTTGGTAAGTAAATGGTAAAAGGATTTGGGTTCTTTATAACCATTCTGTTAAACTCAGAGTGTTAATCTACTATACCTTCAAAAAGGGGAAAGTGCTTTTATCTCACAGACCAATTCTAATCAACATAGTGTGGTAGCTGCCTAGAACCCTCTATTGAGAAGAAACTTTGAAGCTACACCCATGTTCAGCTGGAGGGCATCATGATCAATCAGGAGCCTGGAAGCTCTATTTTATTTTAAAAAATCATTGAGATTGAGCTTCAGTTTGAAATCTGGTGTATCATCACCAAGACAACCAGAGTGGAGTTGCCAGTTTATAGCAGGTGATCATAACTAACACCGAAAGATTTGCCAACATGGAAAAAATGCCAAGTTCACAACCATTAGCAGGTGGACTTGATTCAGTGAACAGTGAAAATTTTCTGAGGCAAAAATGGTCCATTTTTTCATCATTGATTTTCACTGTCCATCGAACCACAGTTTAAAATTTTCTATTGCATTTTCCTCATCTTGGTGGGTTCCCTCTCCCAGCAGATTCCATGTTGACCTCAATTATTACTAAATTCTGGAGAATTACTGAGGGAAACTCTTATATTCCATAATTTATGCATAAAATATGCACATGGACTCCACCTACGTCTGGGGAATAACTCTCCTTGGAGCAGGTCCCAGAGGTCATATTGACATTACAAGAACTATTTCAAAAGGAAATATGTTTATTTTATGTTCTTAAAGTGGCATATTTTAGCATCACAAAATACTGACTGATTTTTTTTCTTATGGATTTTACAATGTTCATATTGCTATTTTTACCAGTAGCCCACATAGGACCTTAGGTAGCCCTAAACACTGCTAATCACTCGATCATCAAACATAAAAGGGAATGCATCTCTAGTAGTTGGGTGAGAAAG